>CM076141.1:32300000-34700000 GCA_038025085.1 Tetragonia tetragonoides
AAAGCCATCTTTTTCTCAACAATGTCTTTGTCATTTGATCCAATAGTGTTCCATTAGATAGGAACAGATTTGATAAATACCGATAACTCTCGGATAGAGTATTAGAACGGAAAGATCCATTCGATAATGAACTATTGGTTCTAAGCCCTCTCTGGCGATTAATTAACAATTCAAAGTGCTTTTCTTGCGTATTCTTGATAAACCAGCGTTTAGATATAGATGGAGGAGGACCCATTTGGGAAGTAAGAAGCCCCTTTGACATCTCTTCATCTGCAAAGAATTCTCGATGTGAAAACACAGAGACAAAGGGTTGATCTTTGAATAGGAAAAAGAGTGGATCCGCAGGGTCCCAAATAAATTGGCTTATTCGAAAAAAGCCCTGTTCTTTGGAAGATCTATCTCGTGTCTGGTACTGCATGTTTCCACTCTGCAAGAACTCCGAATCATTCTCTTGAAGCTCATCCTCTTCATCATAAATGATCCGCTTGCCCCGAAATGACCTGGCCCAATAGGGAAATCCCAATTCATTGGGCCTTTCAATACAATCAAATAGAAAGCCCCTGGGGTTCCATATTCTAGGAGCCCAAACTATGTGATTGAATAAATCCTCCTCTATATGTTGCGGGTCGAGGGCTCCTTCCCCTTCTTCCAATTCCGATTCGTATTTTTCATAGAGAAATCTATGATCAAGAACAGAACAAGATCCATTTTACATCATATCTAAGGGATTCCTTAGTTCGGGCCGAAGAAGCAATGTCACTCGAGCATTATCAAACTGACTGCAATCTTTTTCTGTCCGTGAGGATCCCACCAGAGCGCCTTCTACTTCTAATAGGCCATGAACTAGATCAGAATCATTCTCAACGAGTCCATAAGAAGTGATCCCATTTTTTTCATCGGGTCCGGGTAGAGACCAAAGATCTTGAGCGACCGATCCGGCAGAACAACTCAAAAGATAAAGACGTATCGTTAATTTCTTCATGCTCGTTCCAAGTTCGAAGTACCATTTGTACAAATAATCCCCTCGTTACATGATTTCTTCTTCATATAGATAGATATAGGATCTATAGGGCAACTACTTAGAAGTCTATTTTGTGCAACAATCCTTCCTATCTGATAGAAAAGGATCCCATGATCCTGATTCGATCTTACCTGGGATCGCAAATCCCAAGTTTGTCTATGAAGAGCAAATCTAATTGTATTAGTGTCTATAATTGATTTCTTCTGTGTAATACTAATCGATAGGGCCTCATTGGTAAGTGCTACAAGATCTCGTACATTGGAACCTATGGTTCTGGACCCGAATCCATTAGTATGGAACATTCTCTTTTCCAAGTGAAATCCCCTAGTATATGAAAGAGTGAAAAAGTGCTTTCGTTGTTGTGGAATAAGAAGCCTTCGTATCTTAATGCATGTATTTAATTTATTCGGAGCTATTAGAGCGGGATCCGCTTTTTGAGGAATATGAGTCGAAGCAATAACAAGAATATTTCTAGTGGACCATCTTTCACAATCCCTGGAGAGATAGTTCACTAATAGACCGAGGGATAAGTCATTCGACTCATTCACATCCAGATCATGAATGTTTGGAATCCATATTATGCAAGGAGACATTGCTTTTGCTAATTCGAATTGAAGGGTGATATAAAATGGGTCTATTTCCAGCATCATATCCATAGTTAGCGCATTCATCCTAGTTAGCAGCTCCAGTTCCGTATCAAGGTCACGATCGATATCGTCACTAGCATCAATATTGTCACTAGCATCAATATTGTCACTAGTATCAATATCGTCATTAGCATCAATATCGTCACTATCATCAATAAGAAAATCTTTAGGCTTGTTATCCAGGAACTTGTTCAGAAATACCGTAATAAAAGGAACATAGGAGTTTGTCGCTAGGTATTTGACCAAATAGGATCGTCCAGTTCCTATAGAACCTATCACTAAAATACCTCTAGAGGGGGATAGGGCTAAGCGGAGCGAAAAGGGTTTTCCATGAGATGGGAAATGAAAACTATTAGCCCCACACGAAGTTTGTGAATAAGTGATTGTCTGATAATGAGCAAGGAATACCCGTCTTTCTGCTAAACAAGATGTATTGAACTCATAATTCATTAGATACTTTTTATGAATGCAACTAAATATCGTAAGTAAATTGCTCCCGGTTGTTCAATCATTTGATAACCTGAGTCATTCTTTGATAAATGATCACTATGAGTTAGACTCAATAGAATTTGATCAATCCTTTTTTCTGTCGTTAAAGTGGAGAACTGAACCAAGAATTCTCTTTCTTCATCACCAATCGAATCACTGCTTACGACCCAGGATTCTATTTTATCATCAATCCAATCACCGTTCACCCTTTTTCTTTTTCTTATCAATGAATAGATCTCTTTACTTCTATGACTTAGATGTCTCGTATTTCTCGAAAAAGTGATTCGATTGGTGAGATTTGGTATGATACTTATGAGATCGATGAGATTAATATTCAAATCTTTTTTCTTAGAACGTATTGATTTGACCCCATAAGCGGGACCACCACCCAATAGCATGTTGCCACCAGAAGCAGAACCCCGTATTTCTTCTAGGGAATCTCCTAATTGTTCCAGAGCAACCAGAAAGAGATTCTTTAACCAGAAGGAATTCTGTTCCGATGTAGGATACCTATCCAGAAGTTTTCGCAACTCAATCATGTATGATGGAATCATCAAAGATTTGACCTTTTCGAACTCTGTCTATAACTCACTAGAGGCTCGGAAAACAAAGAGAAGATGTGTACGAACGAGATATCCAGCAACAAGAAGAAGGTAAAGGATTGAATAGAAGAACTCCTGAACATTTGGCGATCCCAGATGTGTCCATATCAATGGTGACTCATTATTTCGATGAATCATTTCTTCGGACAGAAGAAGATTATGGAAACACTTACTCGAAATCTCACTTATCAGATTCCATTGTGTCTTCCACAATTTTTTCTGAAGAATTCGCCATGATATATCTGATCCGTGCATAATATCATGAAAAATAGATACAAATTTTTGACTGCTACTTAGTATCGGCAATAGATCTGAAAAAGTATCTAAAAATAAAAAATTTAGATATTTGTACCCTGTCGAAGTAAGGAACCATGGCATGTATGTTTGGAATTGAGATCTCATTCAAAGAGAAAGATATCAAATATTTGGGGTTTCTCTTTATATATTATATGGATGATCCGATCCGCAAGGACCATGATTGGGAATTGTTTGATCGTCTTTCTCTGAGGAAGAGGCGAAACATAATCAACTTGAATTCGGGACAGCTTTTCAAAATCTTAGTGAAGCACTGGATTTGTTATCTCATGTCCGCTTTTCGTGAAAAAATACCAATTGAAGTGGAGGGTTTCTTCAAACAACAAGGGGCTGGGTCAACTATTCAATCAAATGATATTGAGCATGTTTCCCATCTCTTCTCGAGAAACAAGTAGGCTATTTCTTTGCAAAATTGTGCTCAATTTCATATGTGGCAATTCCACCAAGATCTCTTCGTTAGTTGGGGGAAGAATCCGTACGAATCGGATTTTTTGAGGAACATATCGAGAGATAATTGGATTTGGTTAGACAATGTGTGGTTGGTAAACAAGGATCGGTTTTTTAGCAAGGTACGGAATGTATCGTCAAATATTCAATATGATTCCACAAGATCTAGCTTCGTTCAAGTAACGGATTCTAGCCAATTGAAAGGATCTTCTGATCAATCTAGAGATCGTTTGGATTCCATTAGTAATGCGGATTCGGAATATCACACATTAATCAATAAAAGAGAGATTCAACAACTAAAAGAAAGATCGATTCTTCGGGATCCTTCCTTTCTTCAAACGGAAGGAACAGAGATAGAATCAGACCGATTCCCGAAATGCCTTTCTGGATATTCCTCAATGTTTCGGCTATTCACGGAACGTGAGAAGCAGATGATTATTCATCCGCTTCCGGAAGAAACCGAAGAACTTCTTGAGAATCCTACAAGATCCATTCGTTCTTTTTTCTCTGGCAGATTGTCAGAAATTCATTTGGGTTCAAATACTACTGAGAGGTCCACTAGAGATCATAAATTGTTGAAGAAAAAACAAGATGTTTCTTTTGCCCCTTCCAGGCGATCGGAAAAGAAAGAAATGGTTAATATATTCAAGATAATTACGTATTTACAAAATACCGTCTCAATTCATCCTATTTCATCAGATCCGGGATGTGATATGGTTCCGAAGGATGAACCGGATATGGACAGTTCCGATAAGATTTCATTCTTGAACAAAAATGAATTTTTTTACTTATTTCATCTATTCCATGACCGGAACAGGGGGGGTACACATTACACCACGATTTTGAATCCGAAGATAGATTTCAAGAAATGGCAGATCTATTCACTCTATCAATAACCGAGCCGGATCTGTTGTATCATAAGGGATTTGCCTTTTCTATTGATTCCTACGGGTTGGATCAAAAACAATTCTTGAATGAGGTATTCAACTCCAGGGATGAATCGAAAAAGAAATATTTATTGGGTTTACCTCCTATTTTTTATGAAGAGAATTTTTATGAAGAGAATGAATCTTTTTATCGAAGGATCCGAAAAAAATGGGTTCGGATCTCCTGCGGGAATTATTTGGAAGATAGAAAACAAAAAATAGTGGTATTTGCTAGCAACAACAAAATGGAGGCAGTCAATCAAAATCAATATAGATTGATCCGAAATCTGATTCAAATCCAATATAGCACCTATGGGTACATGGACAAGGTCAGCAAGCGGATTTGAGCCCAACCCTTGTAAATGTACATAAACATATCTATATACTTTCTACTAAAACAATAACTGGCGACATAATCTTTTTACGTATGCCAACTTCTCATAAAAAAAATTCCCGCCTAAACGCTTAATGACATCATCTTTTTTTTTTTTTTTTTTGTTTTCTGAAGATTTCGTAGTTACAGTTTGATTGCATTATCCATTGTAATCACAATTTGCTCAACTTTTACCATGTAATGATGAAAACTTTGGATGGTGTAATCAATCTTACTTTTTCCATCTCTTTCCTCCCCTTTTTCCTTTTCCACTTCTTATTTACCCTATAAAATAATTGCATTGCATTGCATTTGATTGCAACTTAGTAAATGCCACCTAAATAATACTAGGTTCACGGGAAGTCTCCCTCACAATTAAAATTCATTTACTCAACCTTTTACTCATAACCGCCTCTATTCAGTTACACCCCCTTCAACTACCCCTATTTTCTCTCTCCAGAGCCAGTCGCTCACTAGAAAGATCTTCTCCCCCTATATACTCAGTCAAATTGAGTTTGGGGAGTTTTCTTTTTTTTTTTTTTCTTGTAACTAATAATTATGTAGATATCCAAATGATGGAAATTGCATTTTCCTCTGCCATGCACTGACCTGCCTTCCAGAACTATGGGTTTTCGAACATGTTAAATTTCTCAATTTTTGATGGCCACTTTCTAATTACGATTTATTTCTTGCAGGTTGGAGCTGATCCGTAAATTGTGAGAATTATTCTGTGAATTGCTAGAAGTTGCTAATTTTTCTGGTCACCATTAGAATTGGTTGAACAAATATCAAGGTTCTTCATCTCTCTATTAATTTCTTCATCTAGACAACACCATCTTCTTTTTGTTGCAAACTCTTGGAGATTTTTCATTGCTTGATTGCAAATCGATTTCCAGCTTCAAGATCAATGGTCGTCAACTTAAAGTTAAGATTGAATCCCTTATTTTATTTTCTGGGTTATTTTTTTCTTCTCATTCATGAGTATTCTGGACTTTATTATTATTATCTGGAATCGAAAGTACTTCTGTTGCTCTTTTGAAAGGTACCTCTCTCTGTATTCCCCATTCATCGATGGTCTTGCATGTCAATAATAACAACATATGTAGATTTGATTGCTTTTGCAGATCGTTTTCTTAATTTTGATTCAAGGTGGAAGAAATGGCTGCAGCCAAAGAAGGTAAGTTGAAAGAATCTCTGTTCGTTTTTTTTTATGGCAGGAAATAAAGTGTAGTTATATATATGGCTTTGGCTAAGAATATCTGCTATGTTCATTGAAGGGAAGCTTTTGAATGAGATTGATGATATGAATCCTGATTGTCAATTTATTGTGTTACTACTGTATATATGTTGCTCACTAAATCTGTTGTTAGTGCAACAAATTGATCATGTATGTGCGTGCTGGATTTTGTATTGAAGTTTTCTCTTCCTGCTGTCAAAGCACCTTTGGTCTGCATTGAATTCCCATTTCTAATTCTCATTGTACTTTTCTTCATGCAAATTGTAGTATTTTCATAAGAGAATGTTAATCTGAGGATAAAAGAGTATTAGAGGAATAGTAGCAATTGGCAACACGCACAGTCACTGGAACCTAGCACCTGGTGGGTTCAGTCTAGGGACTCATTTCAGCACACCATATTTGTGTTAATTCGAGCAATGTTGCATGTGACTACTCTCACAATGAACTTGAGACTTGAGAGTGGGCAAAATCTGTTTTTTGTTTTGTTGTGTAAATAGGCTAAACAATCACTGCAACTGTTCTGTGATGGTTGAAGCTAGCTAGCTGCCCTGTAAATATCTGATGAATCTGCTCAGAGAAGTAGCAAATGCCAGAGATATAAGAGGGCTTATGGCAGATATAAACAATTGCTTAGAGAAACATCAGCCAATCTCATATGCCTTTCACTCTTGAGGACCCTGAACACCTTCTGTATAGATTCCTCTCATATACCTGCTATTCCTTTCATGCTAAAGATGCCTGTAAGCCCGTAATACCTATCCATCACAACTGTTTTGTTTCCTTTGGATTATGGCAGACTTAGAGGTTGCTCCCATCCAGAAACTGCTCAATTTTTCATAATCAAAGTCAATTTTTCATAATCAAAGTCACTGCCATGCCATGGATTAGTGCATGTTTTTGTTATATTCGCCTGCTATAATTTTATGGGCTGGAGTTTTTAATTTTATGAGATGTTTTTTGAATTTTTATTCTTTTATTTTTATGTCATTGTAAATATCTCTATGGTGTGTGTAAGTTTAGGCCAATGATCCCATTTAGAGGTGTTAATAGCGGGCATTTTAATGATCCTATACTTATCCACCACGTGTCTTGCACTTACATAGCTTCAGCTAGACATTGGTAATTTTGCTATAATCTGTTGTATTCTGTTGTTGTGTAAGACTAAGAATTTAATGTTTATGTACAAAATAAATTTAGTATCTTCTATTGGAAGTTGGTGAAATTTGAAACGCAAAGTTGGATGGCCTTTGGTTCCTCTGCTTTTGGTACATGTAAAAGATATGAGACGGAACATGACTTTTGTGGCTGTCTGTTGCATAATTCTCTGAAGATGTAAAATCTAAATTCCAGTTCGTAAGATCGAGTTTTCAAGAGATGATTTCGATAACCGGAGCACCTTTGGTGGCCTGAGTTGGTGGCTCACGCCACTTGGTTTTGATTATTCTATAATACTACTACTTTTGTGGTAGATTATACATCATTGATCCTTTTGATTTATTCATTTTTTATAAATGAACATCCTTTTGAATTTTAAGTTAATATAGTTCACTCTTTTTGCTACTATAAAGTTTTTTTTTGGTTTGGCAAAGAGAAACTTCCTTCCTCTTTGGCATTGCTTCTGCAATTTGTTACAGTAAACACTGACGGAACCAGGGGTAGGCCAGCAGTGGCTGGCGCCCCCCGTCAACTCAAGAAAATCTCTAATTTTCGGGTAATTTTAGTCCAAATTTTATATATTTGTCTTTGATCAGCCCCCCTTCCCCCTTTGCGCTACATATAAATTTAATTTTCACCCCCTCACACTCATAATCCTAGCTCCGTCGTTGACAGTAAATGGTTGTATGTACATCCTTTATGTTGCGGATTAGGGATATTTTGAAAGGGGCGTCATGTAATAGCTATTCGTATTTCATATAAGGTTCCTGTAGTTATGCATAACTTTAAAACTGGACTAATGTTGTGTCTTGGTCATATGAGGATTTTTAATCACCCTTTTCGTAAGGAGGAAAATGGGTGATTTCTTAACTCTTGCTAGGATGTTATTGACCTCTATCCTGAAAGATCTGATATATGGATTGTTTCAGTGCTGAAGAAAAGGGCTAGAGTTCCTGCTTGCGTAACAGAACTGTGTTTCAGCTCATCGAGAAATGGCTTCGTGTAGGATAGATACTAGGAACTCATTGATTAATTGCAGCAAATTGTATCGTGATTAAATTGTACAAGAGCGAGATTTGGAAAAATGGTGTGTTATTTTCCACTTAATTAAACTCTGCCGCTTATAGCACATCGCAAGTGTGGTAGAATTTCCAACAAATACTGCTACTGGTACTTTGCTAAGCTTGAAGTTCTAACTTTTCGCTCCTCACTGACTTCGATTTGGGCTGATAAGTACATCTTTCAATAGTAAATAAGTAAAGTACACCAAGATATAACATGAAAATAAATTTAAAACTCCTCTCTCCTTTTTCTTTTTCTTTTTTTTTTTTTTGTAGTGGAAAATCCGATTTGATCAAAATTTTGAGCTTTTAATAAATAGAGAAATTCACGAGATAAAAAAATAGAGAAGTTCACTTCTTCTTCTTTTCTTTTTTTCTTTTGCAATCATTTATATTTCAAGGAAATAAAATTTACTTTCTACCAAATTTTTAGTTACATCCGTGCATCGCACGGGTACTAAACTAGTTGTCTATATTCTGCCTATTTTTGGGTCGTTGGACTGGCATTATGTATCAGCCCGTCCATAATCAACTCTAAAAAAATCTCACTACCTCACAAGTCAGTTTGATCATATATATGGCAGGACCCCTTTTTCATTTGTGTGCATATACGCGCGTGTATGTACTTTGTTTCCTCCAAAAATCATGACATGGCTTCGTGAGTCGTGACTGGAGAACATTGTATATTATGACCTCTTTTTACATGTGATGTACTTGGACGTCTGTAGTGTTGTGCATAGATCGGAATCATGGCGGATGATGGTTCATCCACCTCCATCTGCACCATTCATCATCATCGAAACATCAAACCTCATTTTATCTGTCGTCCATGAACTAATGGATGGATAAAAGGATTATTCAAGTGTTATAAATAATGATATATATTTCATAAATTAACTAAAGTCATGGATAAAAACCATCCATAAAACAAAAAAAATGAAATAAATTAATATTATAAGTAATGTACGATATATCAAACCATGCAAATCATACAAAATTAAAATCTTGTCAATTAGTTGTGAAAAGAAATATCTGATACTCAACATTTAGTATTAGAGCTGAAGTTGATTTGAAATTGGTGGTTTTGGAAATGGAATCAAATTTACAAATTAAATTTTGGTTTCATAAATAGGTACCCGATATCAAAAAATCATGTTTCCGGTTCCTAACTATAATTCCATCCTAAAATAAAGAAGAGATGCGTCTTCTTGACTCCACCCTCGTTTAGCATCAAAGGTGCTAGTGAAGTACCAATACTAAAAATGTGTTACGTTAGGTTATATTATCGTATCTTAATCCCCATAGGCCAACCCCACGACAAGCAAAAAAGGGAATTGCAGGCTTTGTGATTCTTAAAAACATGTTTAAGGCTTTAAAAGTTTAAAAGTCATTTACTCAAATCCAGCCAACTCAACCATTTCTTTAATCTCGTCTTTAGAAATAGACGGATGACATGCAAAGATGAACTTCTTTCCCTGATCCTTGGCGACCATGATCTCTGAAAAGTTGGTGAGATCCACCCTCAAATTTGTGAGCGCTTGATGTTTTTTTTGTTGAGTTTTGAATGAAGGTTATATAGGTTCTTTTTCTCATCAGGATTGAGACCTTCCATTCGAGTTCCAAGTTGCTCAACTTCACGGTTTATTTTCATGAATTTTTTCAGAACGTAATGGCTAGGGTAACGGAGTGGGGTAGAAGGTGAAAAAGAGGTTGAAGACATTTTGTAGAGAGAAATGAAAATAAACGACTGTTTTTGAGAGAGAATTGAAGATGAACGGGCGGTTAAACAAAAATATGAAATAAATTACTATCAAATATTACAAGTACCATATATCAAACCCTGCAATCATACAAAATTAAGATCCTATCAATTAGCTGTGAACACAAAAATCTGATACTCCGAATTTAGTATTAGAGCTGAAGCCAATTTGAAATTGGTGGTTCTGACACTGAAATCAGATGTACTCATTAGATTTTATGTAATAGGCTAAAGAGCCAGTTTCCTTGCCTATTCAAAAACAAAAAAAGAAATAATAATAAATATAACCAACCCCACATACTCCACCAGCCAACCCTATTGGCTTATTCTCCAGAAAATTACCAACGAGAAAACACACGAAAATCTTAAAATTGCTGCTTATTTTCAAATCGCTTCATAAAGACATGATTTAAATACCTTAGTAGAAGAGCCACCACCAAATGGGGCACCTGACACTTTCGAAAATCCTTAGATTATGTGTTACACCAACTGATCTTTTTCCCGTAAGGGCCGACTGGAAGGAAACGTTTGCAAAAGTGACTTAGAGACCGATTAGCGACCGATTTTATTCGGTCGGTAAAAAGCTTGACGCTAAATTATTTTCAGTCGCTAAATCGGTCGCTAAATGTATTTTTTTTTTGGAAAAAAAATTATTCCCATACTAGCACCCAATTATGGACACTAGTATGGGAATGTACTCACTACAGCTATACGCAAATTATACAAGAAAAAAAGAATGTACCAGAAGAATAGTAAGTCCGCAAAATCAAATATACCAGAAGGATAGTTACTTCATAATTTACATCACAAAAAAAAAACAGAACTAGATCTAGAAGACAGAATTGCAAAATACTTAGATAATTTATCTAAAAACACTGAAAAAATCGAATAAAAAATTTATTATACTTCGAACAGATCAATGTAAATCCATTAACTATGTAAAATAAATACGAACAGATCTAAACCAAATTCGGAGAGACATGAAATTTTACATTTAGAAGGCAAACATACAAATTTTACATATAAAACAAACCTCATAAAAACACAAACCCTAGATCTAGACTTGGAGGCAAACATACAAATTTTACATATAGGGCTGGCATTATGTACCAGCCCGTCCATAATCAACTCCATAAAAAATTTCACTACCTCACAAGTCAGTTTGATCATATACATGGCAGGACCCCTTTTTCATTTGTGTGCAAATACGCGCGTGTGTACTTTGTTTCCTCCAAAAACCATGACATGGCTTCGTGAGTCGTGACTGGAGAACATTGTGTATTATGACCTCTTTTTACATGTGATGTACTAGGACGTATGTAGTGATGTGCATAGATCGAAATCATGGCGGATGATGGTTCATCCAGCTCCATCTGCACCATTCATCATCATCGAAACATCAAACCTCATTTTATCTGTCATCCATGAACTAATGGATGAATTGGGTGATAAAAGAATTATTCAAGTGTTATAATTAATGATATATATATTTCATAAATTAACTAAAGTCATGGATAAAAAAAAATCCATAAAACAAAAAAATAAAATAAATTAATATTACAAGTAATGTACGATATATCAAACCCTGCAAATCATACGAAATTAAGATCTTGTCAATTAGTTGTGAAAGAAATATCTGATATTCAAAATTTTGTATTAGAGCTAAAGTCGATTTGAAATTGGTGGTTTTGGAACTGGAATCAAATTTACAAATTAAATTTTGGTTCCATAAATAGGTACCCGATATCAAAAAATCATGTTTCCGGTTCCTAACTATAATTCCATCCTAAAATAAAGAAGAGATGCGTCTTCTTGACTCCACCCTCGTTTAGCATCAAAGGTGCCAGTGAAGTACCAATACTAAAAATGTGTTACGTTAGGTTATGTTATGGTATCTTAATCCCCATAGGCCAACCCCACGACAAGCAAAAAAGGGAAATGCAGGCGTTGTGATTCTTAAAAACATGTTTAAGGCTTTAAAAGTTTAAAAGTCATTTACTCAAATCCACCCAACTCAGCCATTTCTTTGATCTCGTCTTTAGAAATAGACGGATGACATGCAAAGATGAACTTCTTCCCCTGATCCTTGGCGACCACGATCTCTGAAAAGTTGGTGAGCACCCTCAAATTTGTGAGCGCTTGATGTTTTTTTTGTTGAGTTTTGAATGAAGGTTATCTAGGTTCTTTTTCTCATCAGGATTGAGACCTTCCATTCGAGTTCCAAGTTGCTCAACTTCACGGTTTGTTTTCATGAATTTTTTCAGAACGTAATGGCTAGGGTAACGGGGTGGGGTAGAAGGTGAAAAAGAGGTTGAAAACATTTTGTAGAGAGAAATGAAAATAAATGACTGCTTTTGAGAGAGAATTGAAGTTGAACGGGCGGTTAAACAAAAATATGAAATAAATTACTATCAAATATTACAAGTACCATATATCAAACCCTGCAATCATACAAAATTAAGATCCTATCAATTAGTTGTGAACACAAATATCTGATACTCGGAATTTAGTATTTGAGCTGAAGCCGATTTGAAATTGGTGATTCTGACACTGAAATCAGATTTGCTCATTAAATTTTATGTAATAGGCTAAAGAGCTAGTTTCCTTGCCTATTCAAAAACGAAAAAAATAATAATAAATACAACCAACCCCACATACTCCACTAGCCAACCCTATTGGCTTATTCTCCAGAAAATTACCACCGAGAAAACACACAAAAATCTTAAACTTGCTACTTATTTTCAAATCGCTTCGTAAAGACATGGTTTAAATACCTTAGCAGAAGAGCCACCACCAAATGGGGCACCTGACACCTTCGAATATCCTTGGATTATGTGTTACCGCCAACTGATCTTTTTCCCGTAAGGGCCGACTGGAAGGAAACGTTTGATGTCAATTTAGGAAAATCTACTTATACTTTCCATTCCTTTCATTAATCGCATCATTGTTGCTTCTGAATTCATCACCGTGAAACAACAATTTCTTCATTCATTCTCTCTCTTGTCTTCTTTTGCAATGATATGAAATAAACTCCAAGACCAGGAATTCTCTAGGAACTCGAGGAATTAGCAAATGAAAATGCAAAGAAGATATGTTAATGGAGAAATCCTCTGAGCATAGCCATTGATAAAGACTGAATATGGAGAGAGGTAGAGAGAGATTGGGTGTGAATTGAGATATATTATTGGATTGAATGAATACATCCCCTTCGTCCCATTTTAGTTTATATAGAGCTGAGAATCTAACAAACTCCTGGACAGCTCATTAATACAGACAAAAAAGAAGAATAACGGCTAAAAGGCATATTGAAATAAAGGAATATAAAAACTGACAACTGTAAATATCTCCTAACAGGATTTATTCTCTCATCATCAATGCAATCATGAGCTGAGTGTGTGCTTCTCACGTGTGCCAGAATATTTCTATCATATCATAGCCTCCCCCATAGAAAACCCTTGACCTCAAGGGTGGAAGTTTGGATATTTCTTGAGTAAATCATAATAAAACTCCCAGGTTCAGTCTTCAGTAGGCTTGTTCTTCCATTTAACAAGAACCTTGGTAGCAGCAATACGACCCCTTTTGACCATCATCCTCTCTAGGATTTCCTCAGGTTCAGGTGGGTCATGAACCTCAAATGTGTCAAATGGAGGCAGAGGTCCAGCTTGAATGGGACCATAGAACTTCTTCAATTGAGAAACATGGAATGTGGCATGGACTCTGGAGCCTGCAGGCAGCTCTAGCTGATAAGCAACTTGACCAATTTTATCCAGGATTTTAAATGGGCCATAGAACTTAGGGGAAATCTTCTGTGAAGCTTTCTGAGGTATACTTTGCCTATAGGGTTGCAACTTGAGTAGGACTCAATCACCAATCTCAAACTGCCTCTCACTTCTATGCTTATTTGCCTGCTGTGACATCCTGTGCTGAGACCTCTGCAAATGGAATTTTAGCATGTTGATCATCTCTTCTCTCTTCTGTAAACTTCTGTCAACTAGTTCCATTCTTGCTTCCCCAGGCAGATAAGGAAGGTGTAAGGGTGCACGTTGGCCATAAAGGATCCCATAGGGAGTAAAACCAGCAGCTGAATGCCAGGTGGTGTTATACCACCATTCTGCCAAGGTAAGCCATTTGCTCCACTAATAGGGACAGTCAAAGCACATACATCTGAGGTACGTTTCAAGGCCTTTATTCACCACTTCAGATTGTCCATCTGTCTGTGGGTGATACCCAGATGACAGCAGTAAATCCACACCTTGAATGCTGAACAACTCCTTCCAAAAGTCACTGATGAAGATGGGGTCCCTATCACTTACAATTGAATCAGGGAGGCCATGGAGTTTAAAAATATGATCATTGAATGCATGAGCCACTATAACAGCAGAGAAGGGATGTGCCAGGGCAATAAAGTGGCTAGACTTGCTCGATCTGTCAACTACCACCATAATAATCTCCTTCCAATAAGACTTTGGCAACCCTTCTATAAAGTCCATGCTAATGTCAGACCACACTCTCTCAGGAATTGAGAGTGGTTGTAATAAGCCTGGGTAGGCAGCTAAGTCAGGTTTGCTTCTCTGACAGGTGGCACATTGCCTCACAAAATTATGCACATCTCTGGTAACACCCTTCCAGTAAAAGAGTTGTTTCACCCTCTTGAGGGTAGCCTGCCTTCCTGAGTGTCCTGCTGTAGGATCTGCATGCATCCATTATTTGAGTATGGAGCTCTTCAATTGAGAATCATTTCCCACAACCAACTTGTGTTTCCTTCTTAAATAACCCCCTTGCCAGGTACAACTGAGGGTTATCCTGAATCTCCTTGATTAACTACTGCATAGTAGGATCAGTTGTCCAACACTTCTTCAATTGCTCATACAGTGGTCCATCTTCAGCTTGCAAGGCCATTAGCATAAGGTCAGCTCCATGGACCCTGGATAGTGCATCTGCAACATGATTTTCCTCACCTTGCTTGTATGAAATCTCATAATCAAATCCTAGTAATTTAACTAGCCATTCCTGTTGAAAGGGAGTGGAAATTGTCTGCTCCAACAAATACTTGAGGCTTTTTCTGATATGTCTTGATAATAAAGTGTTTATTAATCAAGTAGGTGCCCCATTTTTGCACTGCATATATACTACAAAAAAGGGCATTTTGCTACCGACTAATTCGGTCGCTAACAGGCTCAAATCGGTCGCAAAAATGACTTAGAGATCGATTAGCGACCGATTTTATTCGATCGGTAAAAAGCTTGACGCTAAATTATTTTCACTCGCTAAATCGGTCGCTAAAAATTAGCGACCGAAATAATCGGTCGATAAATGTATTTTTTCTGGAAAAAAATATATTCCCATACTAGCACCCAATTATGGACACTAGTATGGGAATGTACTCACTACAGCTATACGCAAATTATACAAGAAAAAAAGAATGTACCAGAAGAATATTAAGTCCGCAAAATCAAATATACCAGAAGGAT
Source organism: Tetragonia tetragonoides (assembly GCA_038025085.1). Lineage (NCBI taxonomy): Eukaryota > Viridiplantae > Streptophyta > Magnoliopsida > Caryophyllales > Aizoaceae > Tetragonia > Tetragonia tetragonoides. The sequence continues at coordinate 32,315,504 of CM076141.1, forward strand.
AGTTACTTCATAATTTACATCACAAAAGAAAAACAGAACTAGATCTAGAAGACAGAATTGCAAAATACTTAGATAATTTATCTAAAACACTAAAAAAATCGAATAAAAAATTTATTATACTTCGAACAGATCAATGTAAATCCATTAACTATCTAAAATAAATACGAACAGATCTAAACCAAATTCGAAGAGACACGAAATTTTACCTTTACAAGGCAAACATACAAATTTTACATATAAAACAAACCTCATAAAAACACAAACCCTAGATCTAGACTTGGAGGCGATGACAATGAATTTGTTGAGGAAGAACTACCGATTGTTCATTCACCGGCAAGATCGATCGTCTTCTTCATCAATCGTGGGGGACCGTCTTTTCCTTTGACTCCGCTCATTTTGGGAGTGAGATGGAGAATTGAAGATGAGTGAGAGGACGAATTGATGATGAGAGAGAATTAATAACAAGGAATGAGAGAGAAAAAGAGCTAGTGGGTGATGGAGATGGAGATACGAAGGTGAGATGGAGAAACGAGAGTGAAATGGCGATAAGAGAGAGAAAGAGAGAGGGAGATCAGAGGTGGGTGATGGAGATGTGAAGGAAATATGGCAGAACAGTGGTGGAGAAGGAAAGGTGAGAGAAGAGATGGAGAAATTAAGTTGAGAGAAGCGATGGAGAAGAGAAGGTGAGAAAGGAGGTTGAGGTAGAGGATAAGGAGAGAGAGAGTGAGGGGGGCGGCTGGGTTATGGGTTTTATAGTTAGGTTTTTAGTGGTAAAATAAATATAAAACGAAGGCAAAAACACTTGTAAATTAGAAGTCGCCAAATTAGCGACCAAATTATCTACCGATTTTGACATCGGTCGCTAATTTCAAGATTTTGCGACCAACTTGACTTCGGTCGCTAAAATCGGTAGCTAACTATTGGGGAAAATCACTCACACACACAAAGGATAAAAAATGGGAACACAAACACCAAATGTAAGATAAGAGACACGCAAGATTTACGTGGTTCAGCCCCTCTGGCCTACGTCCACGGAAACACTAACAATATTCACTATCTCAAATAAGATTACAAGTTTTGTTGGAAACTTGGAAACCTTCCCTCACTTTGTATACCACCCTACAAACCCGAGTCCGTCACTCAAGAGTTACAAGGATAGTAATACTAAACTCTCAACAACACAACACACTTACACTTGTATTTATCTCACACTTCTTGTGCATTGGATGATTTCTATCTCCTTCTAGCACACCTCTATTTATAGGTGGAAAAGTGAAACTCTTTAGTTTCTCTACATAACTCTAACCTCCTCCATTTAGTGCTTGAAGGTTACATCTCAATATTAATTAACAAAGTAGTTTCAAGCTACTTTATTTATTTCCCATCAATGAAGTTAAATGGTGTTTTACTCGCACCATTCAACGTCAATTCCACTTCTATTTCTTTTCTTATTTTTTTCTTTTTATTTGTTTATTTGAAAGTTCTAATTAATTTCCAACAAATCTTCCCTTAATTAAAATTTCCAAAACTCCACCGCATCGGAAAATCTTACCTTCTTTTTATTTCCTTTGGTGTTTTTTCCTTTCACGGCCTCCCCTTCAAGGTAGCAAATATTTTTCTCTTTTTTCATCCCTCGCATAACCAAGCGATTCCCCTTGAACACCTTGCACCTACTCTTTGTGCCAACAAACTTGTATCCTTGCGATGTCATCTCTCCCAACGAAATTATATTAGTACCACAAGAGGGCACATACCTCACATTTTGAAGAGTTTGTATTACACCGTTGTGGAGCTTCATCCTAACAATTCCAACTCCTTCGACCTTCATCCTCTCACTATTGGCCATCTTAAAATTGGCAAACTCTCCATCGGTCTTCAACGTGTCAAACATAGCTTGGTCTGGACATATGTGCATCGAGGCAGCGGAATCCATCACCCACTCCTTTTTTGCAATCTCTTCACTTGTTGCTAAGTACACATAATCATCATCCACACCTTTGACCACATTGGTTTGGGAGTTGTCATCATCCTTCACTCGCATTTGTTTCAACTTCTTTAGGTCCTCCCTCATTTGCGAACACATGGATTGTATATGACCCTTCTCTCCGCAGTAATAACACTCCACATTACCAAAATCTCGGTGCGATCGCGATTTTGATCTCTCCCTTGTACCACCTTCTCTCTTAAATCGACTCCTCCCTCGGCCCGACTCCTCCACATCTAGTACTCGATCTCCTCCATCTCCTGGGGATACACCATCAACCTGGAGCATCATCCGGTCATTCTCTCTCAACACTGTCATAACTTCATCTAGCGTAATCTCTGTCCTCCCTACAAGTAATGTCTGCACAATAGGCCTGTAGGACTTAGGTAGTGAAGCCAACAACAACAATGACTCCTCTTGATCGGAGATCTTCTCATCTACGTTTCGCAACTGGCACACTAGCTGGTTGAAACCATTAATGTGGTCCTATAACAGTGTACCATGTTCCATCTTCAGCTGGTACAACTCATATCTCAAACAAAGCTTATTAGTCAACGACTTTGATGCATATACACTCTGGAGCTTATCCAACAACTTCTAAGGATCTGTCTCGATCAAGTAGTTATACTTAATCTCCGGAGCCATAACTAATCTAATAGTGCTGACAGCTTTTTTCTTTTTCGATGTCCACTCAGCGTCGGTAACACCAGTAGGCTTCTCCGCATCTAAGTTCTTTTGAACTACCAACAGTACTTTTCCACACAGTAAAATTTATTTTCCCATCAAACAAAGGAATATCAAATTTTGGCACACTCCCAGACATTTTTCCTTGCACGGAAGAATTTATCACTCTAACAAATTTAGTAATTTTCCCACCACACGGATCCTACAACCAAAGCTCTGATACCACTATTGGCAAAAATCACTCACACACACAAAGGATCAAAAATGGGAACACAAACACCAAATGTAAAATAAGAGATACACAAGATTTACGTGGTTCAGCCCCTCTAGCCTACGTCCACGGAAACACTAACAATATTCACTATCTCAAATAAGATTACAAGTTTTGTTGGAAACTTGGAAACTCTCCCTCACTTTGTATACCACCCTACAAACCCGAGTCCGTCACTCAAGAGTTACAAGGATAGTAATACTAAACTCTCAACAACACAACACACTTACACTTGTGTTTATCTCACACTTCTTGTGCATTGGATGATTTCTATCTCCTTCTAGCACACCTCTACTTATAGGTGGAAAAGTGAAACTCTTTAGTTTCTCTACATAACTCTAACCTCCTCCATTTAGTGCTTGAAGGTTACATCTCAATATTAGTTAACAAAGTAGTTTCAAGCTACTTTATTTATTTCCCATCAATGAAGTTAAATGGTGTTTTACTAGCACCATTCAACGTCAATTCCACTTCTATTTCTTTTCTTATTTTTTTTCTTTTTATTTGTTTATTTGGAAATTCTAATTAATTCCCAACACTAACAAGCGTTTTTCTTGTAGTATACACTACTGCCAGCAACTCCTTCTCATAGATGGACAAACCTTGATGCCTTGGTCCCAAAGCTCTACTGATGAAAGCTAAAGGGCGTTGTTCCTGGATCAACACACCCCCAATACATGTAGCACAAGCATATGTTTCTATAATAAAGCTCTTGCTAAAATCAGGTAATGCCAGAACTGGTGCAGTAGTTAAGGCCTTCTTAAGCTATTCAAAAGCTTCTTGAGCTTCTAAGTTCCAACCAAACTAATCCTTTTTAAGCAACTGGGTCAGTGGCTTAGCCAAAAATCCATAGATCTTTACAAATCTCCTGTAATACCCTGTTAAACCCAGAAATCCTCTCAGTTGTTTCACGGTAGTGGGGATAGGCCACTGTTCCACAACCTTCACCTTTTTAGGGTTAGTTTCAATACCCTTGCTTGATATAAAATGGCCTAGGTACTCTACCCTGAATACAACAAAAGCACATTTACTTCTTTTTGCAAACAAGTCATGTTTCTGAATTGTGCTGAAAATAACCCTTAAATGATCAACGTGGGAGCTAATATCAGGGTTATAGATAAGGATATCATCAAAGAACACAAGCACAAATTTCCTTAAGAAAGGGGCAAACACAGCATTCATAAGGTTCTGGAAAGTGGCAGGTGCATTTGTAAGCCCAAATGGCATACCAAGTATTCATAATGTCCTCAATGTGTCTTGAAGGCAGTTTTGAAAATATCATAAGGGTGCATTCTAACCTGGTGATAGCCTTGTCTCAGATCAATCTTGCTAAAGATCTTAGCACTACCCAATTCATCCATCAATTCCTCCACAAGGGGCATAGGAAACTGATCTCTAATAGTCAGCTTGTTTAGTTCCCTATAATCCACACAAAGCCTCCATGTACCATCCTTCTTCTTTACTAGTACCACAGGAGAGGCATAGGGGATGAGCTTGGTTGGATAATGCCCTTGGACATCATCTCATTGATTATCTCCTCTATTGCATCCTTCTGTAGGCATGGGTACCTATAAGGCCTCTGACTGACTGGGTTAGCTCCTGACCTCAGTGGAATCTGATCATCATAACCATCTCTGAATGGAGGGAGCTGCTCTGGCTCATCAAAAATACTAGCAAACTGGTCTATCAGTGCCACAATCTCAGCTTAAGGTTGCTCTTGATGGTCAGGTATGTTTATGCTAAAGCATTGACCTATTCCTTGAATAGGCAGTTCTTGAACTTGCAGCATTGCTAGCTGAGGTGATTGATCAAGTACCCTTCCCAGCTTCTTTTGTTTCAGTAATTTTACTGAAGAAGAGACTGCTCCTCTAATGACATGTCTCCTGCCCTCCAAGGTGAACTCCATAACTAGGTTTTCGAAGTCAAAAGTGACCTTGCCCAGTGTTCTCAGCCATTGTACTCCCAACACCATATCACAACCTCCCAAGGGTACTGTCATCACATCTCCAGTGAAGGTTGAGTTCTGAAGTTGCCAAGTGAAGTCTTTGCAGATTGCAGTAGGCGTCAGTTTGTTTCCATCAACTACAGCCACTGCTAGGGGACCTATTTCCTCAGTGCCACATCCTAACTTAGCAGCCATTTCCACATCTAGGAAATTATGGGTGCTACCACTGTCCACCAAAATAGGCAGTGCCTTTTTCTTGTAAAACCTAGTTACTCTCATGGTCTGACAAGCACTTACTCCAGTCAGAGCATGTAGGGATATATGAGGGTTTGCCTCATTTGATCTCTCCTTTGCTACCTCTCTTCTGTTCCTTCTTCTTCCTCCTCTTCAATACCCTCCAGCAGGTAGAGTTGTGGGTTTTTGTGTAAGAGGTGGTGCCCTGGGGTAAAGGGTTCATTACAGATAAAACATAGGCCCTTGGACCTCTTCTCAGACATCTCAGCCAGGGATAATGACTTATAGCTAGGTTTTGGGGTTGGTCCCTTCAGTAGAGGTGGAGTAGAGGAGGATGGTTTATGTGAGGTAATGGATAAGGTTGAAGGGCTATAAGGGGGTGTAAAGCTTTTTGTGGAGCTGGGGTAATTTTGTTGATGGAATTTTGTGGTGGGAATGGTAGGGTTGCTGGTTTTGTGCCCATGAGCAGGGGTTTTGGCTGCATTCTCATACAACCTGGCCAGCCTAGATCGAGGCTTGTTGCACTGACTTGGGACTGAACATTGTCACTAGAGACTGTAATGGACTATCTAGTCCAGCAATAAAGCAACTGACCAAGTATTCTTCAGGCTTATCCAACCGATCGATTTATTAATGAATCAAAACTGTCATGATAATTCTTAATAGAACCAGCTTGCCTCAGTTTTTTAAAGAAAACATTGGATCATCATAAAGTTCTCCAAACCTCTCATTAATCACCTTAACATATTTAGACCAAGAGGGAGGGGTTGTGGTTAACCTAGCCTTAATGTAAGCATGGTGCCATTTCAGAGCTTTTCCATCCAAATGAATTGCAGCCAGTTTTACTTTCAGATCATCAGGTGTATTATCAATAGAAAAGAATTGATCACACTTATAGAGCCATTCTTGTACATTATCACCATAGAATTTTGGAAATTCTAGTTTAGCTAATCTAGTGACACTATTATATCCAGGATTACCTCCATGATTTTCATTAGAGCCTCCAGAGCTGTTACCTAATGTAGCTCAGGTGAGGGGTGGCGGTTAGCCTCATCTGCTACCATATGCAACAATAATGTCACCAATTGATCTAACTTCTGGTTAGTGACATCCATTCGTGTTCGCAGATCACCATTGTTACTTTCTCCAGACATTTTTTTGTTATTTTCTATGTTTATAAGCCAAGGATTGAATAGTTTTGATACCACTGATATGAAATAAACTCCAAGACCAGGAATTCTCTAGGAACTCGAGGAATTAGCAAATGAAAATGCAGAGAAGATATGTTAATGGAGAAATCCTCTGAGCATAGCCATTGATAAAGACTGAATATAGAGAGAGGTAGAGAGAGTTTGGGTGTGAATTGAGATATATTATCAGATTGAATGAATACATTCCCTTCGTCCCATTTTAGTTTATATAGAGTTGAAAATCTAACAAACTCCTGGACAGCTCACTAATACAGACAAAAAGAAGAATAACGGCTAAAAGGCATACTGAAATAAAGGAATAAAAGCTGACAACTGTAAATATCTCCTAACAAGATTTATTCTCTCATCATCACTGCAATCATAAGCTGAGTGCGTGCTTCTCACGTGTGCCAGAATATTTGTATCATATCATGCAACCCAAACTTACACCACTTTCTCTGTTTGTGTAACCTGAGATCAATAACAATGGAGAAAACCCAGAAGATTGTTCCCGTTAAGAAACGGCTTTACTCTTTGGCTTTCTCTGCACCTGAATCACAAACATACCTCATCAAACTTTGCTCTCAGATTAAACAAGAAGTTGAAGATGAACAAGAACTGTGGGAACCTATTTTGTTATTTGGAATAATTTTGGGTCATTGTCTTTGAGAGAGCGTAATTTGAAGCTTACTCGATGGTATTATACTCCCAATAAGCTTGGAGTGAAGAGTGGGCACAGATATGTATTGAATGGTCAATGGAAAATATTCATGGCAGAAAATAAGCTTCAAGCAGGCCAATGGTTTCAGCTTTGGTCTTTTTGCCATGAGGGCAGTCTTTGTTTTGCTGTTGTTGGCCTCAAAAAGTACGAAATGGGGAAAAAAGTCAGCACAAAAGAAGATCAACAATGTCTCAGCTTCTGCTGCTGATTTCACTTGAAAGAAAACTCAGTCCTAGGAGTCTCAGACTTGCTGTAACTTCAGCATGAGGAAGCTATTGTTAGTCACATACGGAGTTAGGAATTTTTTGGGTTTTATTGATCATGTTGTGGGTTGTATATGGAAGTAATAGTCTGAGTACTTATGTGGAAGTTGTTATTTACTTATGTAGTAGTTGTGAACTATGTTTCTCCGACACGCCTGGATGGTGCCGTGTCGCGTGTCGACACGATCCGACGCGCGACACGCTACGGCATCCGCGTCGACGCTGGCTTGGTGGATACGACACGCCGACGCCTTCCTCCTCTCATGGCCTTTTGATTTTCAGATCTAGGGTTTTTATCAAAAATCCTAAATCTACAAATTGAAGAGTTAAATGTCGAAGATGGTGGACGAAACCAGAGGGCTTGTAGTCGACTGGGAGAGGCGAGTCGATTTCTGGGTTTGCTGGTCGTAGGTGATCGGTCACCGGCCGGCGGCCGCCTGCCAATGGTTGCTGAGAGAAGAGAGAAGAAGAAGAACGCAACACTCAGATCTGAAAACGTGCCCCCCTTTTTTTTCCTGGGTTAATTATAACGTGCGTTGTACACTTGTACTTTTTCTTCCTTGTTTTTCTTTTTTTTTTCTTCCTAAACCTTTTTCACTTCCTTTTTTTAGGGTATTTCACTTTTTTACCTTGACAACCTTACTAGTACTTCACTTTTTAACCGAAGTGAAACCTTTTTATAGTTTAGGTTCCCTTTTGTGAATTCAATTTTTCTAAAAAAAAAAAAACATTCAGTTTTTCTATTCCGATTTTTTTTTTTGCCATATCCCCGTATCCTTGATGCTAAGTCCTCGTATCTTGAAATTTTGCAATCGACGAGTCCAAGACTCAGATCCGTGTCGTATCCGACATGCGTCGGAGAGTCTGAGAAACATTGGTTGTGAATGTCAATTCAATTTTATAGGTCCCCAGCAAATTTTCTGTTTAAATTGATTTTGTAAATGGTATTGAGTTCGACCACACTTTTCATTCTTGAGTATGTCTGGTGATATTCATCTCTCTTTGAATGGAAGCTATTTCTCTAGCAATAAGTTTAAGTTTCTGCCATATATGAAACATACCAAAACTAGGGATTTCTTGTTGCCCCACCTTCCGTACAATAACACCAAAATCTTCATGGTGCAGAAGGACCTTCAATATACGAAAGGGCTTTTAGGTGTCTTCATGAACTGCATCTCAGTAGATATGTTAATAGGAGAATGGTCTAATACATGTGGATTCTTGTAATCTGCTTCAAACTGACCGTATTCCTGCATCCACACACCATCTCCCATGGCTCAATCAATATGATTATATATTCAGTCACTTACATATGCTTAGTACACCAACAGAAAGTCCAGCCTTTGCATTGGACTCACAAAACTTTGGAAATATCTTGGTCCATGATCATGGACAGGGAATGGCATCGAAGTCACCAACTAATAACAGCCAGGGAATGGAGTTGTCACCAACCTGCGGTAACTGATGCCTGAGAGCTTGCCTTTCCCCAACTTAATCAAGACCATAAACAAATGTGATGGTAGCTTTAAAATCTGATTGCAAATCAGAAATCTGACAGTGGATGAATTGATCATGTGTGTATAACACTTGAAGATGATCATGGGGTATGGGTGTGTACCTGTAGTCTCAAGACAAAGAAATAAACTCACTTAAATGTTTAGCAAGGACTTCGCTTCCCTTTTTCTTGTAGGGCTTGTATGGTTTAACTATCAATAAGTAGTAATTAACCAGCATTACTTGAGAAGAAAGTGAACCACACAAAAGAAGAGTTGAAATAGCATAATAGAACTTATAGCTTATAAGTCTTATAGCTTTGGTTATTTAGTTTGTCTCCGGTTAAATGCTTCTAACTTAGTTGTTTAAGAGAGACTCTCCATAATCTTAGAGTCTTAGAAATGTCATCCAAAAATAAAGAGGAACAGAAAATTGAAGGGATATGTTCCTTTCAAATAGTACTAAACTACTACTCCACAATATGTGATCCATGATTGTGAGATTCATAGTATGGATTGAAAATAATAAATTTTTATGAATGGATTACTTGCCTAAGATAATAGATATCCCCGCCTTATACTTTGGAGTTAGTAAATGTATATTGGGATCTAAAGCAAAATTTTAAGGCATTGTTTGATAGATATGTTGAACAATGATAGATAATGAGTGCAATGTTTGCTTCCATGACTATTAAAATTGTCAGTGGGAAGGGTTTAAATGCCTCTGACCATAATTCTGCTTTGAGTTGTGGCTGCCTTTTGAGTTTTACGCATGGTCGATAACCTGAATACTACTGAGTACTGAAACAAGGTTATGCTTTCTTTAACACATTCTGTCATTGTTTCCCCTAGATAAGAAAATGAATGCAAAATTGAAACTCACAGATTAAAGCCTTTTCCTTCTGTAAATTTTTTAACAGTTTCTTATGTTTAGAATAGTATTTAAAGTGATGACAATACAGACAATGAGGAAGTAGAAGTGATGACAGTATATAGTTGCATGATCTATCTATTATGAGAAATATTTGAAGGTAATGCAAACAGAGGAAGAAGCTAAGCAATTGCTCCTAGGGGAAATAGTGCATATTCTTATAAGACAAAGTTACCCCGTGCATCACACAGGGGCACATACACAAAAAATTATCCAAAGTAGCTACGCCACGCTCATGTTCTAGGTAAAAAAAATGCTGGTTGCTCAACCCAAAAGGTTGAAATGAAGTATACCCACACACTATTTATGGCAATGGGAACTGAAAGTCTTATTTATTAAAGCTTTAATTACCCTTACAGTATAAGTTGCTGTGTAAATTGTTGCAGGTTAAGTGCAAAGCAGCTGACTATGCAGGATTATAGAGATGGGTTGACAGAATGTTTAAAGGTAAAAGGTTCAGAAGCAGGTTCGTTATGCAAATCTTGCAGCCCTGATTTACACCATTTGGATAGCAAGGATTAGGAATAAAGCATTATGGGACAAATACAACATCTTGCCCACAATCTGCATCAAGCAATTTGTTTAATAGGAGGATTTAGTTGTCTTTTGTTTTCTGTTTCATTTTGCCAAGCGACTTTAGTGACCTTTTTGTCTTGCTTTGGTTGTTTTGATCTGATGGCGAACTACCTTTTGTTCTGATGTTGTTTGGGGTGGTGTAAGGTTCCTCTGGGGTATGCCCAGAGGTGTGTAGGAAACAATCCACTTGGATGACAGTTGGGTTCGCCGCCCTGCAAAAGGTTAATTTTGTTCTTAACGGGTTTTTGCCTGCGGAGTTGTTATGCTGTATATTGTCTTTGTTCTAACATTTTACCTAAACTTAAGATGTTTGAGTGTAGTTGATAAAGATGAAATAGCCCAAAGGATCATGAAAAGTAGACAAGCATAGCATCACTTCTTATCATGAGATTAAAATCATAAAAAAATAGTGCTTTTTACAACAAGGAAACACCAAAGATTCATGAGATTGATAACATGTTTTTGGTATACAACTAACACCACTAATAACAAGGAAACTAATTACTTGAAAGGTAGTAAATTAGTACATGTTTGGCACCCAGCATTCTTGAGAGGTATAATTAAAGAAGTCTGTAGATACCCGTGTAGGCTCAAAAAAATAGTCAGCTTGAGCTATGGGTTCATGAATACCCGCCTGAAACCATTCTTTAGTTTGCCTACATGCTTCATGAGCTTCCTCGTGTTGGGAGTCCCTACTATTTAGTGAGCTGGAAAATGGCAGCAGTAACTTGCCGTGGGTTTAAGGTGTTCATTTACACCATTATAACTCTAACTTGTTTGGTAATAAAGAATAGTAAATTGCCATCAACTTTGGGGGTTAAATTCATTGAAGGCCAAAGGTGCACATGAGTTACGGGCAATTGATGCACATGTATTTGGTTGCCGTTTTGTACCTTTGAAGAGACTTATGGCAAAGAGTCTTGAAACACCTATATATAGAGGTGTGTTAGAGAGGCTATTCAATCCAAGCAATCCACAAGTTGTGAAGTACACCCACAACAACAAGTGAGAAGCATTCCACACATACACAAGTGTGAGAGACATCCACTCTAGAGAGAGAGTGAGAGAGAGCCCCTATAAAGTGAGATAATTTGAGTGTTCCACCAATTCGATGAATATTATTCCGCAATTATCCGTATTTTTCCCAACAGTGGTATCAGAGCAAGGTTTATTGAGTCATAAAATATTCTTGTGTGATTTAAAATGGAGTTGAGCGTCAATCATGATGGTGACATGTTTAAACTAACCCCGGAGAATTATTCCTATTGGAAACCGATGATGGAGGACCATTTATACTGCAAAGATTTGCTCGTGCCAGTCACAACCGAGAAGAAGCCGGCAGAAAAGTCCGATGAAGATTGGACGCTTTTAAATAGAAAAGCGGTGGCTATGATTCGCAAGTTCATTGATCGGAGCTTGTTCGAGCATGTGTCAACTTACACCAATGCCTTCGAGTTATAGACAAAACTAGAGTCCATGATTCAGAAAAAGACGCCTCGAAACAAGGCTCATTTGGTGAGACGACTGGTGAAGTTGGAGTACAGAGATGGTCAGAATATGATCGAACATCTCAACATCTTCAAGGGGATTATCAATCACCTTGAAAAGATCAATATGAAGATCGATGATGAATTACAAGCCTTGTTGCTCATTACCGGAGAGTTGGGACACTCTCGTAGTGACACTTAGCAACTCGGCACCCGAAGGCAAACTCACCACGGATACCATCTCTGACAGTTTAATGAACGAAGGGTCGAGAAGGAAGGAACGTGGTATCTCTTCCCACTCCGAGGCCAATGTTGTCGAGCCCAGGGGTAGAAATGAAACCCGTGGAAGAGGTCAGACGAGAGGTCGTCACAAGTCAAGAGGGCGATCAAAGTCACGCCCAAGAGTCACTTGCTACTATTTTGTGGCAAGCCGGGTCACAAGAGGTCGGAATGCCGAAATCTCAAGAGAGATCAAAAGGCCGAAAATGTCAAGCCCGACCAAATCGACCCGAAGAAGAAGGAAGAAGAGACCAGCACAACTGCTGTGGTGGCAAAGGAGGACTTTGACTGTAACACCCCGGATTTTCTAAATTATGAATAAACAAAAATGGATGAACTCGAGCCGAAAATCGGGCAGAGTTTTCTTTGTAAATAGACACCCCAAGTTATCGACCATTTAAAAACCTGCTTAAACAGAAAATACAACCAAACCAAATCTACAGCGGAAGACTTCTAACTAAATCCGGAGCATCACTGCCACACTCACTCAAGAATGAGTGCAAGACAAACCTTACAAATGCCAACCAACCAAATAAACGACAACAATGATCAAACTTCTTGACATCCTTGAATCAATTGGTCCATCTAGCAAACGAGATCTTCACAACAAACAACTTGTAAAGCATTCTTCAATCTACTCCCACAGTTGCAGTTAAGCCGCAAAGGTTCATCATAGGCCCACCATAAGTAAATGGACAACACATACACATAAAAAGAAAAACAACCAATCAGCGAGTAACCAAGTATTCTACCGAGATAATAAAAGCAATAACATTTATAAAATAATCAACTAAAACAAGAGGCATGCTCAATTAATATATCTAAGAAAATATAGGTCTTATGACATTATAATCATGCAGCCTGTCACTCCAAATCTCAAGCAAAGTAATATATACAAGTTCACCTTATTACTTCATGGAACAAATCAATCAGACCCATCTTTTATGCAGAAAGATACATCCATCACATTTAAATTACAAATTCATAAATTCCAATAGCTTTAAGAGTTTTAGTCCATCATTTTACCTTTTTTTAATATAGAGGGAAGAGAACGACGAGATCAGACGATCTCAACTTTCAGCGCAATGCTGATCACAAATCAAATCAAATGGCCAAGTCCCTAGTACGCACACCCTCCTAGCCCTATGGGGTTTTCAAGACCGCAGTCTGCCATAGTGGTTCATGGCTAGGAGAAGACAGATTACCCCAAGTTCATGAGTAATCAAAACATCCATAATCAAAACGATTACCCCAAGTTCATGAGTAATCGGAATAATCTCATAAGAGGGTTTGTGGAAGACCTGCTCCACAAATCTGCTCTCATAAGTTGCCTATGTTCATCACCTTCGGGGGATCCTACCCAAAAGCTATCTTGCCCTCAATTATTCAAGTTTAAGTATTAATAGCTTAAGAGAATTCAAGTGTTCACACCAATAAACATTACAAGTCCAACAAAACGTCATATCACCAATTCATCTCAAATCCATAACCATCAATCAATCCAAGGCATACTAGCCACCAGTCAAGTTCAAATCTCATAAAGTCGTAACCAGATAGTCCAAAAGGATTATCCCACCAATTCTCATAAAAGTATTCATGTCAAGATCACAGTACATGTTTCAATCTTTACCAAAAACTAGCTCACAAGCACAAGTGAAATAATTCTCTATACTAACCAAGCGAGTCATTCACGTCGTAATTCCAGCATAACTAAAACTATAATTTCAGCATACTTAACATTATAATTTCAGCATTCAACAACTCCATAAACAAGCACAAACAATAGACATTTAATACCACAATCAGTCTGCAACTAATCAAGCTTTTCCAAGATTAATAACACACCCAATAGAACAATTTTTTACATTGCAAATACGTACTTTATACCATAAAACCAGCAGCTATAAATAAGATTTACATGAGCATAAATCAAATCTAGAGGGTTACAAACATACTACAAACTCATCTAAAATCTTAGTAGTAATTATCACCAACTCTTGCACATATCACATGATTATATCCCACCTTAATATAACTAATACATATCCAAGATCATAGGCAACTATACACTTACACAAGTTTTCACAAAAGCCATGTAGTTCAAGCATCAATTTGGGTTCAAGAGCTTAAAGGGTTAAATCTCTATTTTCGGGTGATTATTACAGCAGTTCTGTATTTTGGCCATATCTCACTCGTTAGACATCGTATCGAGGTAATTCAAAAACCTGTGAAAACCTTACAACGAGGGCTACAACTTTCATGTTTTGACCATCTTCAGAATCTAAACTTAAAACAGTCAAATTGAAACATAAAGGTGCGGAACAGGATTTCACTCACCAAATACTCCACACATATTCAAATATTCAATTACTCATATAGTCAAATAGCTAGAATAGCTAGAGAAGCAGTAAAATTCAGAATTAAATCAACATATAGCATATACATGTATATATAAAATAGAACGAAGGGTTATCTTTAATCCAAGCTCAAAACAATTAAGCATACAAATTCCCTCAATCAATCAACCTGTTCTCCACAGCATATGCACAATAATTAGAGCAAAACATATCCACATAGTGCCCAAACCAGAATTAAGCAAAATCAATTAAACATAGTAATTAAGCAATCTAGGGTTTGGGGTTTTTGGTTACTAATCAATGGAGAAGGAAGAGGGCTGTCGGGTTGAGTTGAGGACCATCTTCTGGTGGTTGACAGCCCGCAAACAGCAGAGCAACAGCAGCAGCGCCAACTCGGGCAAACCACACACGAAACAAAGAAGAGAGAAACTACCACGGCGAAGGTCGCCGGCCGCTGGGGTGGCTCACCGGAATAGGCGCACCGTGGGGACAGGGAGAGAGAGAGCAACAGGAGAGAGAAAAGATGATGGCTGGTGGTGATGGTGTCGTATGTGAGGTAGAAGGTGTTTCTTTTTTTTTTTTGTTGAACGTGACACTGAGAAGCAAGGAGAACATGATTCCTTTTCTTTTTTTGTTTTATTTTTACGACACTTATATAACAGATGGGGGAAGAAACGTGAGGCAAATATGACTAGGAAGTTAAGTCAGTATTTGACTTTAGTCAAAATACAATTTGAAACCCAATAAATCACTTAAAAGCTGATTTCTAATTTATTTTAAATTAAAATTTGAAATTTTTTTTTCTTTTTAAATGTTAAATCCAAAACCAATAAATATTTTACCAATATAAATAATCAAGTAAATAAATTATTCAAAATAAATAATTTACGCGATATTACATTGACGATGTCTTTCTATTTGGGGAAGATAATTATCTTAACATTGCCGAAGACAATAGCACATGAATTGTTGATTCGGGAGCATCCTTCCATGTCACCCCACATGAAGAATTCTTTTCGAGCTACCAAAGAGGAAACTTTGGTAATGTCAAAATGGGAAACAAAGTGAACAGTAAGATCGTGGGGATAGGCAATGTTACCATGATAACCAACACGGGATTTGAGCTCTTGTTGAAGGATGTGAGACATGTTCCAGATATGCGCCTCAACATGATGTCAACCGGAAAGTTAGATGATGCCGGTTACCTGAACCAGTTTGGCGCTGGTAGATGGAAACTCACAAGAAACAACCTGATCGTCGCCAGAGGACGAAAAGAAGGTTCTTGTTACTTCACACAAGCAAAGTTGTGTAAGGGAGAAGTTAATGTTGCCCATGATAAATCGTTCTTAGAATTGTGGCACAAGAGGTTAGGGCACATGAGCGAGAAGGGATTACACATCCTCGCGAGAAAAGAGATCCTCCCGAGTGTGAAAGGTAAAACACTTGAACCGTGCCCTCATTGTTTGGCTGGAAAATGACATAGAGTCTCATTCAGCAGACCTAGCCATCCACGTAGAAGAAATCATGTTCTTGATTTGGTGCATACGGATGTGTGTTCTATGACTGAGAAATCTCTTGGTGATGCATTATATTTTGTTACTTTTATTGATGACCACTCAAGAAAGGTATGGGTGTCTTTGTTTAAAACAAAAGACCAGGTACTCGAGGCTTTCAAAGAGTTCCATGTTACGGTGGAATGAGAGACTGGCCGAAAGCTCAAATGTGTCCGTTCAGATAACGGTGGAGAGTATCGTGGCCCATTCGAAGCCTATTGCAAGTCATATGGTATAAGGCTCGAGAAGACAACACCAAAAACACCACAACTGAATGGTGTAGCTGAGAGAATGAATCGCACGATCGAGGAAAGAGTTCGTTGCATGCTCTCTCATGCCAAACTCCCCAAGTCATTCTAGGGAGAAGTCGTCAATACAGCGGTTGATATAATCAACCATACTCCCTTAGTTCCTTTGGATGGAGATATCCCAAAGGAAGTTTGGACCGGAAGAAAGGTCTCATATGACCAGTTCAAGGTATTTGGCTGTCGAGTATTCGTCCCCATCCCTAAGGACGAAAGATCAAAGCTCAATTCAAAGACGAAGCAGTGTATCTACCTTCGCTCACCGAAGGATGAGTTTGGATATCGCCTATGGGACCCTGTGAGTAGAAGGATCGTAAGAAGTCGAGATGTTGTGTTCTTCGAAGACCAGAACATCGAAGACACCAAGGAGGCAGAGAAGCCCAGAGTTAGCCCTCGACGAGATGATGAGTCATCCCCTGTACCACATGGTGATGATAGGGAACAAGAAGGCGCGCGATACCAATGATGATGAAATTGGTGACATGCCTGATTCAGGCGAGTCCTCAATGGAAGAAATAGAGGAGTCCTCGACAGAGACAAATGATGAAGAGCCTGTCGAGTCCAGTGAGCCAGTTCAACAACCTGACTTGCAAAGATCAACCAGAGAAAGAAGACCTTCCACCAGATATCCCTCAGATGAGTATGTGACACTCACGGATGAGGGGGAGCCTCAAAGCTACGATGAGGCTATAAATGATCCTAAGAGAGAGGAATGGGAGAAGACCATGCAAGAGGAGATGCAATCCTTGCATGAGAATCACACTTATGATCTTGTCAAGTTACCCAAGGGAAGGCGAGTCCTGAAAAACAAATGGGTTTACAAGATCAAAGCCGGAGAAAGCAACCCAAAGCCCAGATACCAGGCTAGGATCGTGGTCAAGGGCTGCAACCAGAAGAAGGGTATTGATTTTGACGAGATTTTATCTCCGGTAGTAAAGATGTCATCTATCCGAGCAGTTCTCGGTCTAGCCGCCAGCCTAGACTTGGAGATCGAACAGCTCGACGTCAAAACTGCTTTCTTGCATGGAGACCTAGAGGAAGAGATATACATGGAGCAACCCGAGGGGTTCGAAGAACCGGGTAAAGAGCACATGGTGTGTCGTCTGAAAAAGAGCCTCTATGGTCTAAAACAAGCACCAAGGCAATGGTACAAGAAGTTTGATTCTTTCATGGCTCAATACAGTTTCAAGAAAACCCACGTAGATCATCATGTCTTTGTCAAGAATTATGATAGTGGCGATTTCATCATACTTTTGCTATATGTTGATGATATGTTGATTGTTGGGCAAGATAAGAAGAAAATTGCAGCTCTTAAGAATGCCCTAAGCAAGTCATTCGCCATGAAAGATTTGGGACCAGCAAAACAGATCCTTGGAATGAAGATCACCCGAGATCGTTCCAAGAAGTTATTATGGCTATCTCAGAAACGCTACATTGAGAAGGTTCTTGAAAGATTTAACATGCACAAGGCCAAGCCAGTCAGTGTTCCATTAGCCGGACATTTCAAGCTAAGTAAGCAGCAGTGTCCGAGAAACGAGGCTGAGCAAGAAGAAATGGATAAAGTCCCATATTCATCTTCAGTTGGCAGTCTCATGTATGCCATGGTTTGTACCAGACCAGATATTGCCTACGCAGTCGGTGCAGTAAGCAGATTTTTATCTAATCCGGGGAAACCACACTGAAAAGCTGTGAAGTGGATATTTCGTTATCTTCGGGGAACCACCAAAAGGTGTTTATGCTTTGGTGAAGGAAAGCCTGTGTTAGAGGGCTACACAGATGCAGACATGGTTTGATGTCGATTCTAGAAAGTCGACATCAGGATATGTGACTATATTTGCAGGGGGAGCTATGTCATGGCAATCGAAGCTCCAAAAGTGTGTCGCTCTTTCCACAATGGAGGCAGAGTATATCGCAGCTACTGAAGCATGCAAGGAAATGTTATGGATGAAAATTTTCCTCCGTGAGTTGGGACAAGAACAAGAAAGGTATGTCTTGAAATGTGATAGCCAGAGTGCTATACACTTAGCCAAAAATTCAACCTATCACTCTCGTACAGAACATATCGATGTTTGATATCATTGGATATGAGACGTGCTGGAATAAAAGCTATTGCAGCTTGATAACGTTCACACCGATGATAACTGGTCGAACATGCTGACCAAGATGGTGCCAACCAAGATGTTCGATGATTGTTGTAAAGGAGCCGGTGTGGTGGTGCCCCCCAAATAAGTCGAGAAAGGCGAGATTGTTGGGAGTCCCTACTATTTAGTGGGACCCACAATAAATATAAAATAAAAAATAAAAAGGTTGAAGAAGCTGGAAAATGGCAGCAGTAACTTGCCGTGGGTTTAAGGTGTTCATTTACACCATTATAAATCTAACTTTGTTGGACCATGATTGTTTTAATGATGACAAACTAATTTAAGTTAAATGAAATATAATACATGTTAGTTCAACTATTGATTTAATATATTGAAGTTACTAATGTGTTTATGCAAGCTTGTAGATTAGTTCATATTGATAGGTTGAAGCATGAAGTTGCTATACAACAATGGAGATGACAATCAAGCTTGAAGACTTATGAAACTCTACATTTTAATGGTTATATTTATTAGAGCTCATTTGTTAAAGTTCTTAAAGATGAAGTTAATTTGATTAATTAATTAGTTGGGCAAACTAAATATATGATTTGAGAGAAACGTTCTTATATTGAGAAAAGTGACTATGGAGTATTCCTTAGGTGAGACGTTACCTATTGGGAGACTACCGTTTACACGTACATTAAGTATTTCCTAAAATATTATTATTTCGATAAAAATATTATATTTACTAGATAATATTTTTACTTGAGAATATATTGATCTTTTATATAGAAAATATATCTCTTACATATGGGAGGATTTTATTTTGGAAATATTCAGATTTTATTATATACTATATGGTGACCGCAAAATATTAGATACTTTCCTAGTGGAAATTTGTCTATTATTTGGTAATATATTATCTTGATAAAAAAGATATTATTTGGTCAATATTGTGTTCAAAATCCTACAGGTTTGATATATATATTTTGGGATATTTATTTTTGATATGTTTGAGCTCAAAAAGTATTAGTTACAAAGATATTATTTTTAGGTGAATTAAAAATCCGAATTTCAGTTTTATTTTCGGGAAACCTATTTGCCTATATAAAGGGGAGCTATCTATCATTTTAAGCTAGCGATTTTATAACCCCTAAGTGTTCATATTTTCAGAGAGATATATTTTGAGAGAACACTAAAGTTTGCCTAAGTAATTAAAGGATCACATTAACAACTTCTAAAAGAGCTATAGAATTAAATTGTACCTTATGATTTTGAGAGGTTGAGAGGTAAACAATATTCCTTAGAGTTAAGGATAGCTTAGATTAGTGTCCAAGGGGTTAGGCTTAGATCAGAGTAATTGGGTCTAAGTTCGTTTGGCTTGAATCAGAGTAATTGGGTTCGAGTTCGTGACTTCAATCAGAGTAATTGGGTTGGAGTGAGTTGGGTTGAACCAGAGTCGGTTTGATCGAGTTGTACTACTGATTAATGAGAAGAAGTAGTCATTGAAAGTCCTTCGGGCCGTGGTTTTTATCCTTTGTAGTTTCAAAGGGTTTTCCACGTAAAATCGTGAGTGCTTTCATTATTGCTTCTATTTGTTTATTAACTTTATTTACTAACGTTGTTATTTGTTTTAGTAAACGTTCCTTTAGTCAACGTTCCTTAAAGTTGGTAACAATCCTAAAAGTACAACAAGTGTTCTAAATAGTTTAAATTCCGCAAAAAGTTTTAGAACACAATTCACCCCCCCTCTTGTGTTCTACCGTGCTACTAACAATTGGTATCAGAGCGGGTTTCTCTTAAGTACAGGTTAACGCTTAGAGAGATGTCGATCATGGACACGGTACCACAACACATCCGGGAAGGTCAATCTACTGTCAGGCCACCTTACTTTAATGGTGAGAACTTTAGTTGGTGGAAAAACAAAATGCAAATCTATCTCATATCCGAAGATTATCAGGTATGGCAAGTTACTAGAGATGGACCATTTGCTATCACCAAAACTGACAAAGAAGGTAAGTTTAAAACTTGAAAAAGAATGGTTTGAACAAGATATCATAAAAGTAGAGAAAAATGCTAAAGCTATGCGTCTATTGCATTCTGCCTTAGGACCAAATGAGTTCAATAGAATTTTTGCTTGTACTACTGCTAAAAAAATTTGGGATACTCTTAATATTGCTCACGAAGGAACGATCCAAGTTAAACAATCTAAAATTTATTTACTTGTTCAAAAATATGAAGCTTTTGCTATGGTAGATGGTGAATGAATTAAAGACATGTTTACTCGCTTTACCACTATTATTAATGAACTAACTGCACTTGATAGAGCATACAATATAGAGGACCAAATCAAAAAGGTGTTGAGAAGTCTTTCACCTAGATGGGATATTAAAGTGACAGCAATTCAAGAATCAAAGGATCTATCTACATATTCCTTAGAACAGTTGATGGGATCGTTACTTATACATGAGATGTCACTTGACCAACGTTCCGATCAATCATCAAAGAAGAAAGGACTAGCACTTAAAGCCAACGACGATGAGGAACGTGACCCTATAGAAGCAACTTTTGCAATGATGGCACAAACGGACTCTGAATCTGACAGTGATGAAGATGAAAGCCTCGAGGTAACGTTCTCTAAAGTTAGAGATAAGTTGAATGATTTTTCAAAGAATAAGCTATGTAAAATTCTTGATATGTTTATGATTGATGCTCAAGAATACTATGTTAAATAAAATCATGAACTTAAGGAACTTGAACTTGTTAAGACTACTCTTGAAAAGGATAACTTAGATCTTAAACTTGAGAACATGGTCTTAAAGGAACAAAAAGAAAACCTAAGCAACAAGGCTAAAGAATTTGAGGAACAAGCCAAGAAATGTTCCCTTAAATTACAGAAACAAAAATTCAAGACTACTTTTATTAAAGAATCCCAACCTTCTACTTTTACTAAGGACTACTCCCCTGACTTAGAGACTACTAGAAAGGTACTCAATGCTCTAAGAAAGGAAAAATCTACCCTTAGGAACAAATTGAATAAATATGAAAAGGAGGTTAGAAATAATGCTAAAGATAATGATAATTGGTTTAAGGGACAACAATATTTTAATATGTTGATTAAGCAATCTAGCAACTCGAACAAAAATGGCATAGGATTCGTGAACAAAAAGAAAAATATTTGGTATAAGAAGTCCAAATATGTTGATCTACCTGAACATAGAATTTGCATGCATTGTGGATTAACTGTACATTATATTTATGATTGTTCCTTACGTAAACGTTCCTATGAAAGAAACAATGCCATTGTGAGACAAGTGTGGCTTAGAAAAGATTCATTGCATAATGTTACTAACCTAAAAGGACCCAAACTAGTTTGGGTTTCTAAAATCAGAAATTGATTAATATTGCAGGCTAAAGTGGGAGGTAGCAACCTGTGGTTTCTGGATAGTGGTTGCTCAAGGCATATGACTGGAGACATCAATAATTTTCTCTCACTGCAAGCCTTTGAAGGAGGTTCTGTGACTTTTGAGACGACAAGAAAGGCCAAATTGTCGGTGTAGGTAAAGTTGGTAAGTCACAAGCCCATGCTATTGAAAAAGTATTTTTGGTCAATGGTTTAAAATATAATTTACTTAGTATCTCCCAATTATGTGATAGGGGGAACAAAGTTGAATTTAATTCTCGTTCTTGTAAAGCTGTGAAGGAAAGTACAGGTGAAACTATATTGCATGGGAAACGTTTCAATAATGTTTACAAGGCTGATTTACATGCAATTCTGGAAAATAGTTTGACTTGTATGAGTGTCAATGAGAACAATTCTTTATTGTGGCATAAGAGACTTGGACATGTTAATTTAAATTTGTTGAATAAGCTTCGTTCCCAAGAATTAGTCACTGGACTACCTAACTGTAAGTTTGAATTGGAACGAGTCTGTGATTCATGCGCAAAAGGTAAACATGTTCGATCTTCGTTTAAGTCGAAGAATATGGTAAGTACTTCTAAACCTCTAGAATTGATTCATGTTGATTTATGTGGTCCAATGCGTATTACTAGTAGAGGTGGAAGTAAGTATGTTTTTGTTATTGTTGATGATTATTCGAGATTTACATGGACATTATTTCTTGCTTCGAAAGAAGATTGTTTTGATGAGTTTCTTATATTTATTAAAAGAGTTCAGAAACAGTCTAACATCAATTATTATCTATTAGATCTGATCATGGTACTGAGTTTGAAATTTCTAAATTTATTAGTTTTTGTAATGAGCATGGAGTAGATCATAATTTCTCAGCCCCCAGAACACCTCAACAAAATGGTGTTGTAGAGAGAAAAAGTAGAACCTTAGAAGACATGGGTAGAACAATGATTATTTCTAGTGGTCTTGCTAGGAACTTTTGGGCTGAAGCTGTTAGTATTGCATGTTATATTATGAATCGTGCCATGGTTAGACCTATATTAAAGAAAACTCCATACGAGTTGTTCAAAGGTTGAAAATCGAACATTGCATATTTTAGGACCTTTTTGGTGTTAAATATTATGTGCATAATAATGGTAAGAACAACCTTGGTAAGTTTGACCCTAGAAGCGATGAAGCTGTGTTTCTAAGATATTCATCACATAGCAAAGCATATAAGGTGTACAATAAGAGAACAATGTGCATGGAAGAAAGTATTCATGTTATATTTGATGAAGTTGACGCCTTTGAAAAGAATGTGCAGACTTTGCAGGATGATGACTTTGAAATTGGTTTGGTAAGACCTCAAGCCAATGTAGAGATTGAGGAAGGTAATGTTCCTGAAAATGTTTTGGAACCTCAACAAGAAATTGAGGAACGTGCTTCAACACCAACTGAGGAACAACTCCAAGTTGAACAAGGAAGAATACCAACTCCAAGAAATTGAAAGCATAGAAGTTCACATCCCACAGATAATATAATCACTTATTATTCTAAGGGAGTTTTGACACGTTCTTTTATTCGTAATTTTTGTGCTTTTAGTTCATTTATTTCTTTAATGGAACCTAGTGACTACTTGTCTGCATTGGAAGATCCTGATTGGATTGTTGCAATGCAAGATGAATTAAATCAATTTGAAAGAAATAAAGTGTGGCATTTAGAACCTAGACCTAACGATCATACAGCGATTGGAACAAAATGGGTCTTTAGGAATAAACTAGATGATGAAGGCAACATTGTAAGGAAGAAGGCTAGACTAGTGGTCAAAGGTTACAACCAACAAGAAGGTATTGATTATGATGAGACCTTTGCACCAGTAGCTCGCCTTGAAGCTATTAGAACTTTAATTGCCTTTGCTGCCTACAAAAACTTCAACTTGTACCAAATGGATGTTAAGACTGCTTTTTTAAATGGGTACTTGAAAGAAAAAGTCTTTGTGGAACAACTCCCAGGTTTTGAGAACAAGGAATTTCCCGATCACGTTTTTAAACTTGATAAAGCTCTTTATGGTTTAAAACAAGCTCCGGGAGCATGGTATGAAAGACTTTCAAATTTTCTTTTAGAAAAAGGATTTAAACGAGGTGTGATCGATAAAACGTTGTTCTTGAAGTTTAAAGGGAATGATCTTTTAGTTGTGCAAGTTTATCTTGACGATATTTTATTTGGTGCAACTAATGAGAAAATGTGCTCTAACTTTTGTGATTTGATGCAAGGTGAATTTGAGATGAGTATGATGGGTGAAGTAAGATTTTTCCTTGGTTTGCAAATCAAACAAGAAAAAGACGGCATCAAAATACATCAACAAAAGTATTTGAAAGAATTGCTCAAGAAATACAAGATGGAAGATTCCAAAGCCTATGATACACTGTTCCCAACCTCACAAAAAATGGATCTTGATGACAAAGGAACAAAGGTTGACGAAAAGGAATATCGAGGTATTATTGGATCTCTATTATATTTAACTGCAAGTCGTCCGGATATAATGTTTAGTGTAAGCCTTTGTGCTAGATTTCAATCTTGCCCAAGGGAATCACACTTAAAATGTGCAAAACGTATACTTAGATACTTGAAAGGAACGCATGATTTATGTTTGTTTTATCCAAAATGTTCTAGTTTTGATTTAATTGGATATTCTGATTCTGACTATGTGGTTTACTTAGTTGATAGAAAGAGTACTTCTGGTATGGCACAATTTTCGGGTTCATGTTTAATTTCATGGGCTTCTAAGAAACAGAATACAATTGCATTATCTACTGCTGAAGCAGAATATGTCGCAGCCGCAGCATGGTGTGCTCAAATTTTGTGGTTGAAACAACAATTAAGTGATTTTCATGTTGAATGTGATTGCGTGCCAATTATGTGTCATAATACTAGTGCTATCAATATTTCTAAGAATCATGTTAGTCACTCTAGAACAAAGCATATAGAAATGAGACATCATTTTCTGCGTGACTAAGTTGAGAAAGGTTCGGTGAAATTAGAGTTCTGCAATACCGAAAACCAACATGTAGATATAATTACAAAACCTTTAAATAGCGAAAGATTTGAAAAAATCAGGCTTGAACTAGGCATGATTAGAATTAATTTGCTAGTATCATTGTTTCAAATCTCTCAATGATTGACTAGTTTAGAGTAGCTATGTTTTTAGATAATTGAATGTTTCTTTACATTAGTATAAGTTTGAGCCTCTATAATTATTTAATTTCTTGCATTTGTGTGCACTGTACTAGGACTCGCTATGTCTAACGATGCTATTCTGATATTTCTGTGTCTAGTACTCATTGCATTTAGTTTTATAGTCCGATTTACATATTCATTTGGGCATCTGTCAATATTTCTTTCAAGAGGAATGGCTTACAATTTTGAAAGCACATTATAAGCCAAGAAGTCAGTCTTCGCAATTTGAGCCTAAACACAACCAAGCTCCACATGAAACGTTCCAAGCCTATTTATTTACCCTTATACTTTTCGGCTATATACTTCACCATATGAGCAAGTATTTTTTTCATTTTTGAACAAAAACAATTTGAGCTGAATTTTTTTTGATAATTCTTTAGTAAAATCGGATATTAAAAAAAAAAAAAAAAAACGAAAAACGAAAATTCTGGTGGATATTGACTAAAAAAAAAGGAAAGAGTGGAAAAAGAAGAGCCAAAAAAGTAATAGAGGGAGAATAAGTGAAAAAAAGAAATTTGGGAAGCTTATAGATATTGTTCTAGTTCCCTTTCCTATTGAATTTAGAAGGTGTTTTTGATCTTGGAAACTCTTGAAGGAAAAGGTAAAAGTAAAATCTTGACTTGGCCTTATCATGTTATACGTACAAGTGTGTAACAGTAGTTATGGGTACAAAATATTGCAATTTGCTTTATAGAAATTCAGCTTAAATATTTTCTTAAAAATTGCTCTATATGGCCGAAATTCTTTACATACTTAGCCAGCTTGATTATTCTTATCCTACCCAAAATGATTAAAAACTTAGACACAATCCCCTAATTCCTTGTGCTCTTAGTTGTCCGAAATGCCTCCATGAAAATCGAAGTGTTCGATGATGAAATAATGCTTATTATGTATGATGATCGAAGAATGTTCCACTTTAGATAATGTCCGTTCCCTATCTATCTAAGGGAAGCATCTTCTAAGAGGGAACACATGTACAAGTCACTCAGGAACAATACAATGCTAACAAGGAACAAGCGAAGAGGAAGCATGAATGAGAAACTTGTACGTTATTGGTAATGTTTTTGTCCAAGGTAAAGTAGTTGAGTTACATGGCAAAGGGCAACTTAAAGCACAAGATCGCCGCCAAAACCGTCGTCATGATCAACTTATTAACCATATTGGACAGATTGCCAAACCACATCGTTAACTACTTATTCATGCATATCATTACATCCATCGGATTATTATTACTTATGCTTTGTGTGCTTAGATCATTAATGTAGACATAGCATCCATAGATTGGTGCTTGAGCTACTAGGAGTCATACTTTTGTTAGGAACAAGTTTTTGCTAATACTCATATTTATATTTTTGTTAGAAATATGTTCTACCTTCTTTGACATAGTGACCTTTTCGATGATGTCAAAAGGGGAAAAAGTAATAGTGATGCTAGGTAATTAAGACTATTGTCTTGCTTAGTATTTGAGTAGGTTTGTTTAAGTTTGATCTATTTTTAACTTTGTTTTTATATCTATTTGATGGTAAACGTCATTGCTATTATATTAATAAAGCATATATATTTATATTTATATTGTCTTGTTTAGGGGGAACTTACAATTATTGTTTATGATTTTTATTGTTCATTGTTTTTCTCTCTAGTTTGTTTCGGCATTATAGTTTATTACGTACTGCATTGTTGCTGTGCAATTGCTGTGCTAGTAAGAAAGAAAAACTAGAGAAAGGAAAAACAAGACACAAAGGAAAAAGTCAAAAGAAAAAGAGAAAGCTACGAAAAAACAGGAGTGTACTGATTGCAAGATTAAGGGGGAAGGAAAATAAAGTGATTTATTTTTTGTAAATCATTTATATTTATTGTTATATATTTTTAATGATTCTTATATGACCTTATGATTATTTTGATTGGTTATTATCTATGATATATAAATTGCATCACTAACATCTATTTCTTAATAGAGTGTTACTATGGGTTTGTCATCATCAAAAAGGGAAAATTTGTTGGACCATGATTGTTTTGATGATGACAAACTAATTTAAGTTAAATGAAATATAATACATGTCACTTCAACTATTGATTTAATATATTGAAGTTACTAATGTGTTTATGCAAGCTTGTAGATTAGTTCATATTGATAGGTTGAAGCATGAAGTTGCTATACAACAATGGAGATGACAATCAAGCTTGAAGACGTATGAAGCTCTACATTTTAATGATTATATTTATTAGAGCTCATTTGTTAAAGTTCTTAAAGATGAAGTTAATTTGATTAATTAATTAGTTGGGCAAACTAAATAAATGATTTGAGAGAAACGTTCTTATATTGAGAAAAGTGACTATGGAGTATTCCTTAGGTGAGACGTTACCTATTGGGAGACTACCGTTTACACGTACATTAAGTATTTCCTAAAAGATTATTATTTCGGTAAAAATATTATATTTACTAGATAATATTTTTACTTGAGAATATATTGATCTTTTATATAGAAAAGATATCTCTTACATATGGGAGGATTTTATTTTGGAAATATTCAGATTTTATTATATACTATATGGTGACCGCAAAATATTAGATACTTTCCTAGTGGAAATTTGTCTATTATTTGGTAATATATTACCTTGATAGAAAAGATATTATATGGTCAATATTGTGTTGAAAATCCTACCGGTTTGATGTATATATTTTGGGATATTTATTTTTGATATCTTTGAGCTCAAAAAGCATTATTTACAAAGATATTATTTTTAGGTGAATTAAAATCCGAATTTCAGTTTTATTTCGGGAAACCTATTTGCCTATATAAAGGGGAGCTATCTATCATTTTAAGCTAGCGATTTTATAACCCCTAAGTGTTCATATTTTCAGAGAGATATATTTTGAGAGAACACTAAAGTTTGCCTAAGTAATTAAAGGATCATATTAACAACTTCTAAAAGAGCTATAGCATTAATTGTACCTTATGCTTTTGAGAGGTTGAGAGGTAAACAATATTCCTTAGAGTTAAGGATAGCTTGGATTAGTGTCCAAGGGGTTAGGCTTAGATCAGAGTAATTGGGTCTAAGTTCGTTTGGCTTGAATCAGAGTAATTGGGTTCGAGTTCGTGACTTCAATCAGAGTAATTAGGTTGGAGTGAGTTGGGTTGAACCAGAGTCGGTTTGATCGAGTTGTACTACTGATTAATGAGAAGAAGTAGTCATTGAAAGTCCTTCGGGCCGTGGTTTTTCATCCTTTGTAGTTTCAAAGGGTTTTCCACGTAAAATCGTGAGTGCTTTCATTATTGCTTCTATTTGTTTATTAACTTTATCTAATGTTGTTATTTGTTTTAGTCAACGTTCCTTTAGTTAACGTTCCTTAAAGTTGGTAACAAACCTAAAAGTACAACAAGTGTTCTAAATAGTTTAAATTCCGCAAAAAGTTTTAACATACAATTCACCCCCCCCCCTCTTGTGTTCTACCGTGCTACTAACAAACTTGTTTGGTAATAAAGAATAGTAAATTGCCATCAACGTTGGGGGTTAAATTCATTGAAGGCCAAAGGTGCACATGAGTTACGGGCAATTGATGCATTCATACTCCGTATTTGATTGCCGTTTTGTACCTTTGAAGAGACTTATGGCAAAGAGTCTTGAAACACCTATATATAGAGGTGTGTTAGAGAGGCTATTAAATCCAAGCAATCCACAAGTTGTGAAGTACACCCACAATAACAAGTGAGAAGCATTCCACACATACACAAGTGTGAGAGACATCCACTCTAGAGAGAGAGTGAGAGAGAGCCACTACAAAGTGAGATAATTTGAGTGTTCCACCAATTCGGTGAGTTTATATATTATTGTAATCCATCCTTTTGTGGGTGAGGTCTTTGTTTGATATCCTCTACTAGTTCATACTAGAGACAACATATTGTAATCCTACTATTATAGTGGAAGTTTTGCTGGACCAAAGGTCCCGTGGTTTTTCCTTTCGTCTTGAAGAGTTTTCCACCTAAAAATTCTGGTGTCCTCATCTATCAATTTTTCCTCATATTTTATTTAGCCCATTTTAATCATACAAAGAGGGAAAATATTATTCCGCAATTATCCGTATTTTTCCCAACACCTCGATATCCTCTTGTATCTTCTTACGAAGCCTTTCCTCTTCAGCCATAGTCACCTCGGAGACCCATCCATCCCATTTAGACACTACCTCCTCTGTCGTCCTCTTTCGTTTCTTGGCCACCATGGCCTCCTCGGCTTCAGACGCCTCTTGTCGCCTCCTCTTGATTATTATCTCTTCATTGAACTTGGTCCTTTTGCTCTCGTCTTTGAGTACCTCATAAGAAGATTGGAGGTGCTGAAATTCAGCATTGGCATTATTGACATCATCACCGAGCCTCTTATCTGGATGCACTTGCAACACTTTTCGCTTATAGGCTCTCTCTATATCCTTTATGCTTAGCTTTCTACCTTCTTCACCTGATAATGTAGTGATCTATTATGTCACCCTTCATCATACAAGTATACAACCCAATGATTTGATAGGTCGATCGATCGATGAAGGGGAAAAGCTAGTGATTTACCTAATGGAGCTTTATGATGTATATATAGGAGCAGAGGAAGGTCGTTACTTTGGGTTTTGGATTAAAGATAATAACTTGGGCGGCACTTAATTGATTTCGAATTGTTGGGTTCTGTTAATATATTGCTCATATTCACCACTATTATTTATCTATTCCTCAAATAGAAAAGCAAAAGTTTGAAAGGGGATAATTGCTTCTTACAAAATAAACACACAGCTTATTGGTTAGAATAGATTTACTAAAATAAGTTTTGTACTTTGTTTAGCAAATGAAAACATTATATAAGTCACGATTTGTAGAGAGATAAAAAATCTATCATTTGTTAAAAGTGTTGTTTCATCTGAGTGGGTTTATAATTTTCTTTGAATTGTTGTCTTTAGAAAATCGTTTTTCGTAAGTGTCGTCAGTCAGGGAGTGAATTTCCTAACAAGTGGTATCAGAGCCCCAGGTGCAAGGGCATTATCAAGTTTCAATTTATTTATTTTTTGAAATTCCACAAGACAGAATGTCGACCAGCACGGCAAAATACGATGTTGAGCCATTTGATAGTAAATCCAATTTTAGCATTTGGCAAAGTACCGTGAAGGACATATTGGTTCAGCAAGGACTTCTAAAGGCATTGAAAGGAAAAGAGAATAAACCAGACACTATGAAGGATGATGAATGGGAAGAGTTAGAGGCGAAGGCCGTGTCCTGTATCAGGTTAAGTTTGGCACCGCAAATCAAATATCAAGTTTTAACGGAAACGTCTGCCAAATATTTGTGGGAGAAATTGGAAAATGATTATATGTCCAAGTCTCTTTCAAACAGATTGTATTTGAAGAAGGATCTGTATCAGCTAAGAATGCGGGAAGGTTCAGATCTCAATGATCACATAAATGAGTTCTGTCGGTTGACTACTCAATTATTGAACATTGACGTCAAACTTGAAGAAGAAGACAAGGCCTTATTGTTACTCTCCTCTCTTCCAGAGTCATTCTCAACACTTCAAACGACTCTACTCGTTGGGAAGAGCACGTTATCAGTTGATGACGTAACGTCAGCGCTGTTGGACGCAGATAGATTCAGAAGTACGAATTCCAACAGTCAAGGTGAAGGTTACGTAGCCAGGTCAGCTGGACGTGGCAGGAGTCAATCTCGAGAAAAGAGTTCAAGACGAGGTAGAGCACGGTCAAAGTCTCACATTAGGAATCGAGACAAGTCACAGATTGAATGTTTCCGTTGTCATGAGAAGGGACATTACAAGAACCAATGTCCAAACTTCAGGAAAGACACGGGTGAAACAAGAAGTGACAGGAGACCAGGAAATTATGCTCATGTCGCACATGTCAGCGACAATAATGAAGCAGAATTATATGTTGCAGCTGCTAGAGAGGATTCAGGAAATTTACTTTCAGTTCGAGATGACACATCTCGGAGAGATTGGTTCATTGATTCCGGGTGCACGTTCCACATGTGCCCAAACAGGGATTGGTTCGAGACATTAACAGCATGTAGTACTGGAGCCGTGTTAATGGGCAATGATGCTGCTTGCAAGGTTGCAGGAGTCCGAACAATCAGAATTAAAATGTTTGATGGTATGGTGAGAACATTGGGGAATGTTAGGTATATTCCAGATCTAAGAAAAAACCTGATATCCATGGGTACGCTTGATTCATCAGGTTGTACAGCCTCGATCAGAGGTGGAATCATGAACATCTGCAAAGGCTCAATGATAATCATGAAGGGCCAGAAGATGGGTAACCTTTACAGG
Organism: Tetragonia tetragonoides; assembly: GCA_038025085.1. Taxonomy (NCBI): domain Eukaryota; kingdom Viridiplantae; phylum Streptophyta; class Magnoliopsida; order Caryophyllales; family Aizoaceae; genus Tetragonia; species Tetragonia tetragonoides. Next base: position 32,346,795 of record CM076141.1, read on the forward strand.
TTAATAGGGACTACAATTGAAGGTGGAGCAGCGGTCTCTAGTTCAGAAGAAGCCAAGAATGATGACACAGACTTGTGGCATAAACGGCTAGGCCACCTTAGTGAAGCAGGCATGAGAGAACTGCATAAGAGGGGGTTGCTACAAGGTGTGAAAACATGTAAGTTAGAATTCTGCAAGTTTTGCTTGTATGGAAAGCAGAGGCGAGTTAGCTTCAAAGTAGGAGTTCATACAAGCAAAGGTGTCCTTGATTATGTTCATTCAGACGTGTGGGGTCCAATTACGGATGTGTCCATTGGAGGAGCGCAGTATTTTGTCAGTTTCATAGACGACTATTCCAGGAAGGTATGGGTATATTTTATGAAACACAAGTCAGAGGTTTTCGATATTTTTAGGCAGTGGAAAGCCAGGGTTGAAAACCAGACGGGGAAGAAATTGAAATAGTTTAGATCAGACAATGGAACGGAGTTCAAGAAAACTAGGTTCTTAGAGCTTTGTAAAGATGAGGGTATCATCAGACATTTCTCCTTTAAAAGAACTCCACAGCAAAACGGAGTAGCTGAAAGGATGAATAGGACATTGCTAGAGCGAGCCAGATGCATGAGATTAAATGCAGGCTTGCCAAAGAAGTTTTGGGCTGAAGCAGTTAACACAGCCTGTTATCTAGTCAACCGCTCACCATCAGCTGGGATAGATCACAAGATTCCAGAAGAAGTGTGGTCAGGGAAGCCAGTAGACTTTTCAGTTTTGAAAGTATTCGGTTGCCCAGCTTACGTTCATATACAAAGTCCAGAGAGATCCAAGCTTGATCCTAAGTCAAAGGAATGCATATTCCTTGGTTATGAAGACGGGGTTAAGGGTTATAGGTTATGGGATCCAGTGAGTAGGAAGAAAGTAGTGAGTAGAGATGTTGTATTCAACGAGAAACAAATGTTGAATAAACAGATAAACGAAGAAGAAATAGTTAGTGAAAAGCCAAAACTAACTATTGAGGTAGATAGCCGCAACTCTGAAGTTCAAGAGGAACTAGGAGCAGAGTCGCAGGAGAAGGAACTAGAGGATGAGCTAGTTTCAGATGAAGTTATAGAGGAACAACCCACAGTGCAACCAGGAGATACATACATGCTTGCAAGAGACAGAGTCAGACGCACCATCAAGCCAGTACAAAGGTTAGGCTTTGAAGATACGGTCGCTTTTGCGTTAATGACGGGCAATGGAGAACCAGACACTTACAGAGAAGCCATCAGTTCGGATGACAGTGGTAAGTGGGTGACTGCCATGACAGAGGAGATGGAATCTCTCCAGAAGAACCAGACTTGGGAATTAGTTAAACTTCCTAAGGGTTCTAAAGCAATAGGTTGCAAGTGGGTGTACAGGAAGAAGGAAGCGCTCTCGGAGACAGAGGGTGAGAAGTATAAGGCCCGGCTAGTGGCGAAAGGATTCTCTCAAAAGGAGGGAATAGACTATAATGAAATTTTTTCCCCAGTAGTGAAACACACTTCTATTAGACTACTTCTATCTATTGTAGCATCACAGGATATGGAGTTGGAACAACTGGATGTGAAGACAGCCTTCCTCCATGGTGATTTAGAAGAAGTAATCTATATGCAACAACCAGAAGGCTTCAAGGAATCAGGAAAAGAAGACTTAGTATGCAGATTGCAAAAGTCTTTATATGGTTTGAAGCAATCACCTCGTCAGTGGTATAAGCGTTTCGATGTATTCATGACAACACACGGTTACTCCAGGTGTGAGTATGATCCTTGTGTTTACTTTCGAAAGCTTGAGGACGATTCTCTATTGTTGTTAACTCTCTATGTGGATGATATGTTGATTGCCTCTAAGAATCTAGAGAGCATTATCTACTTGAAGACATTATTAAGCAGAGAGTTTGACATGAAAGATCTTGGAGCTGCCAAGAAGATCTTAGGTATGGAGATCCAGAGGGATCGAAGAATTGGAAAATTATGGTTGACACAGAGAGGATATGTTCAGAAAGTGCTGGGAAGGTTTACTATGCAAAAAGCAAAACCTGTAAGTTCACCACTTGGTGCGCATTTTCAGTTATCTTCACAGTCTTGTCCGAGTACAGAGGATGAGGTGGAGTATATGTCTCGTGTCCCATATGCAAATGCTGTTGGTTGCCTCATGTATGCCATGATATGCACAAGATCAGACATCTCACATGCAGTCAATGTGGTAAGCAGGTATATGGCGAATCCAGGAAAGGATCATTGGAATGCAGTTAAATGGATTTTTCGCTACCTAGCAGGTACCACAGATTACGGGATCATGTTTAATCGTAATGGAGCAAGAAGTGAGGTCATAGGATTTGTTGATTCAAATTATGCAGGAGACTTAGACTCCAGGAGATCCACGACAGGGTTCGTGTTTTGTTTTAATGGAGGACCCATTTGTTGGAGGTCAGTACTACAGTCTACTGCAGCGTTATCAACGACTGAGGCGGAATACATGGCGATAACAGAAGCATGTAAGGAGGCATTATGGTTAAAAGGTTTGGTTAAGGAACTTGGTTTCAAGCAGGATAGTGTTCAGATACAGTGTGATAGTCAAAGTGCTATGAGTTTAGCAAAGAATCAAATATTTCATGCCAGAACCAAACATATCGATGTTCGATATCACAGAATTCGAGAATGGGTAAGCTCGGGCGATATAAGCTTACAGAAGGTTCACACTAAGGATAATGCCGCAGATATGCTAACCAAGCCCGTACCAATAGAGAAGTTCAAACGTTGTTTGAACATGATACATTTTACCTCGTTATGATTTCAGGTGGAGTACCTTCGTCAAGGTTGATTATTAATAAAGTCACCGGTCAGATACAGAGGAAGAAATCATCGTAGAATATGATCCAAGGTGGAGATTGTTAATATATGGCTCATATTCACCACTATTATTTATCTATTCCTCAAATAGAAAAGCAAAAGTTTGAAAGGGGATAATTGCTTCTTACAAAATAAACACACAGCTTATTGGTTAGAATAGATTTACTAAAATAAGTTTTGTACTTTGTTTAGCAAATGAAAACATTATATAAGTCACGATTTGTAGAGAGATAAAAAATCTATCATTTGTTAAAAGTGTTGTTTCATCTGAGTGGGTTTATAATTTTCTTTGAATTGTTGTCTTTAGAAAATCGTTTTTCGTAAGTGTCGTCAGTCAGGGAGTGAATTTCCTAACAGGTTCCTTTTGCTGGGTTTTGGGTTTTTCTGGGAATTATTGGAACTGTGCGTTTCTTCAACTGCAAAATTAAAGCTTTTAATTTGGTTGAACAAGAAAGAGAATTACAGAAATAAGAGAGCGTAATTAATTTGAGAAATTAGAGAGCGTAATTAATTAGAGAAATTAGAGAGCGTAATCAATTTGAGAAATCTTTGGAATGTTAGTGTTGGTGGGTGGGTAGTTTATGTTGCGTGCATACTCTAATGACCGTTATGATTCTTATCAACGTCCAGCTATTGTTTCTTAACGGCTAATTTCCAAATCTACTTTTGTTACGCGCTTTTTTCATTAAAATTCCTGAGCTAATTAATGAGTAGTTTCTATATATGTCCTGGCAACTTCCGTATTTTAGTTTCCTAAAAGTATTCAAACTGGGACTACTTAATTAGGAATTTAGATGCCTCACGATACTTGATGCTCAAGACATGTTGAAACACATTTAGAGAGATTGTTCAACTTAGATTGATTGTTGTTCTTGTTCAGCTGAGATTGATTGTTGTTGTTGTTGTTCAGCTTATTAGAAGATTGATTGTTGTTGTTGTTCAGCTTATTAGAAGATTGATTGTTGTTCTTGTTCATCTTTGATTTATATAGCCATGATGATGTTGTCTTATGATCACTTGCATGATCCGTGGTTCAAAAACAGCTTTGAAAATGAAAGCTCCTTGGTGGTCGAAATCAAAATTCCTAGTTATCTGAAAAGGCAAGGATTTGCTCCTCGCAAGCTTGAGGATTTTGGCGATGGCGGAGCTTTTCCTGAGATTCACATGGCTGATGATCAGTATCCTTTGGAGATGGGTAGAAAACTGGGATCTGATATATTATCATTGCCAGTTACAGCGGAGAGTACAGCATCGAAGATTCTTGTCGTACCAGAGAATGAGGAAAACTCAACAGGAGATGAGTTGCAAAACGAAATTGAGGAGACCACCAGTTCTACTAAAGCCACTCTCAAAAAAAATGTCAAGAATAATACTCTAAAACATTCGTCTGATTCAAAACTATTCATCAAGTATAAGCCATCATCGTCACAGCAGCAATCTCCAGCAGGTTTTAATTCTGGTGCAAAGGAAAGGATTATCAGAATGGTAGAGATGAGAGTGGACCCTTTACAACCCCCCAAGTATAAGCACAAAAAGGTACCAAGGAGTTCTTCTGGTTCATCACCAGCTGTGCCAATTATGCATTCACCATACCGTGTTGTCACTATGAAAGATCAGCAGGACTGGAAGATCCTACCTTGCATCTCGAACTGGAAGAACTCAAAGGGTTACAGTATTCCACTTGACCAGCGGCTTGCAGCTGATGGAAAAGGTCTTCAACTTGATCAAGAAGGTAAGATTAATGGTCATTTTGCCTCGCTCTTGGAGGCGTTGTATGTCGCTGAGCAGAAAGCCAGAGAAGCTGTGGCAATGAGATCAAAGGTCCAGAAGAAGATTGCCATGAAAGAACAGGAAAACAAGGAGCAGGAATTGTGTGCTTTGGCTGCTAAAGTGCAGTCTGACAGAACTGGTACTGTTACAGCTCCAGTGGCTAGAAATTATGTGATTCACAACACAGAACAACGCAGGGAAAGGAAGAAGAGAAAGATTACAATTGGGAAGAAGGGTAATATTACAAGAGATTGGGATCGCCGTGATGTTAGTGACAACTTCTGTTGGAGCCAGTAGAGGAGAGGATATGTATGATCAGCGGTTGTTTAACAAAGATAAAGGGATTGCCTCTGGGTTTTGTACTGACAATGATCAGTACACTGTATATGACAAAGGCTTGTGTACTGCTCAAGCTACACTTCTGACTCTCTACCAGCCCAAGAAAGATTTCGATGCTGCAGGCAAGAGATGTAGACCTCTCGAGTTTGAAGAAGACGATCTATTTGGTCTGGGTCAGTTCTCAACTGAAATGAAGATGGGTAAGAAAGCTATTCGTCAGCCTGTTTGAATCTATGAAACTCACAGGAAAAATTGAAGATGAAAAGGAGTTCAGTGTCTAATAGCTGCCTTTTGATGTTATTGTTGGAAAGTTTACACTAATTTGTTAGCTTATAGGCTATAATATCTATATCTCTCAAGTTCCATCCCATGTATGCAAGTTCAGTTCCATATTGTTATTTTAGCTACAGTTCTGAATTTTTTTTTTCTTTTCTTTCTTCAATGTGATTCTGACAATTGTTCTTTCTATAGTTTCTTCGTTTTATGACGAAGCCAATCTGATGCGAAATACTACGAACTTTCATGCCTTGCTGATTCAATTTCTGTTAAGCTGATTGTGGTACGTGCAGCTTTGATTAGTGCCGCTAGACTGGCAAAAATTTCAGGTGCTATATTACTGATGAATGCTCTGTAAATACAATCAGATTGTTGCAAATGAAACTGGTTGTTTCTTCTCTGCAACCTTGCGCAATGTTTCTTTTACAGAATTATTTGAAGGCTTTTGTGGTCTTAATGAGGAGTTATTTATGTGCATGGTTAATTTGGTATTTATCATCGAAGTTACGTGTTTGGATGTCTTCGAGAATGTACGATCCTCGTTGGCATAGTGCAGAACCATGCACATTTCACTCGTGGATTTTTTGCTGGCATAGAGCTCATTGCTGTGTGGCCTTTGTTAGGATTTCTGCCATTTCCCTTCTCCTGACTCAGCTGAAGATCAGGGTGGTCTTTTATTTAGCACTTAGCACTTAGCAGATAATGATTCAGCTATTTCCTACAGATTTCTGATGAAAGGTACTACCATAAGCAGGAATCGCAAGCTAGACACGCGAGCTTCAGTTCTGCAGAAGTTTTAGGTTGCTGTTGTTAGCCTTGTTTTCGTGGCACATTAGTGTGTGTATATCCATGCTCTATTGATAATGAAATTGGAACTCACATTTCTTACCAACAATGTAACATATCTAGCTAGCAGTGAAGAGACATGACGAGCCACAGATATTAAGTTGATAACACCCAATTCCCATTCTTAGTACACCATTCAATTAATGACATAATCTTACTGAGTTAACGTATCCTCAAATGAATCAACCTCACAGGGAACATCCATACAAGAGTTTGATGAAGTTGTCCAAAATCATTTTTAACATTATTTACCGAGTTCAATTTATCCAAATTTATCAAGTAGAGGTCTTATACACACAAATTTATCCAAATGTAGCCACTTCACACTCACGTTCCTGTTAAAAACTTGTGTTGCTATAAGCCAACAATAAGTCTCTTATGAATACTGACTTAATTATAAGGGTTTTGTGTGTAGTTGAAAGATTTAGCAGAAAACCGAAATAACTTGGCTTGAATTGAACCATAGTAGACTTAGTAGTTTGTTTGCCCACTTCTGATTTAGTAGTTTGGGTTAATTGTTATAAACTGTGATTGTTAGTTAATTTGTGGTAACAGTAACAAATGAATACGGTAATAAACAAATTAAGAGCCAACACAAAATCTGAGGGCCAAAACAAAATCAAGTACTCAGATTTGTAAATGATTATCAGCTTTTCAATATACAACTCAAATCTAATTGACAACAATACCACTACTTATAAATTTCTAACTGATGAACATTAAAAAAAGCACAAATTGCATAAATTGACTATCTGACGAACTAGAAATCAATATACAGAACAAGTACAAAGCTGCGTAAAAAATTGAATTTATCTAAAAGAAGGAGGAGGGAAAGCAAGAGGATCAGCATGATGTTCAATTTCCCATTTAAAAGTCTCATCCCCTGTCCAATATTTCCCAAACAGAGCCTTCACCTTCTCTTTTCCAAAACCCACTACTTTCTCTCTCTTAAATTTCTTGAACCCACCATTCAATTTTCTCCACCAAGTTCCCATCTTCTTCTTCTTGCTATTCTTCGACATTATTTTCTGGGTCTCCTTTCCCTGCTTCGGGTTTTCCTTGGATTGAAACCATTCGCCCTCGGGTTTGGGATCAGTCAAAAACTCAGCCCTGACTTAATCGAACAATGCATTCAGATGATCATAACAAGAATCAGTGTCGTCTCTCATCTCGGGACAAAATCGCTTGTTTGAAGGGCGGTAAAACAAATTATTGCTGCTGTTATTGTTGATGATGGGTCTTTTTTGATGTGGGTTTTGTGACGGTTGTTGCTCAAAAGGGTTGAATTTGATGTGGGTTTTATCTGGGTTGATTGGTACCTGCTCTGGTTTTGGCGTTTGAGAATCGAAGAAAGCCAAGGCATAGCGGCGTTTCTTCAGTGGAAGAAACATCTGATTATCGTAATCAGTGATGAGTTTTTCGTCCATTAATCTGAGATTCTTGGTTTGTATCTCCATGATATCAGATAGAGATGAGATCAATTTATGGTAATGTAATGAAAGAAGGCAATGGAAAATTGGAAGTTAAGAGAAATTAATGGAGAGAGAAATTGTGTATGGCGATTTGAGAAAGACGAAAGAATTGTATAAATTTGTATGGAATTTTGGTTTGTGAGTTTTCAATGGCGGTGTGTGTATCACTGTATCTCTTTATGTAATTTACGCGCCTAGTGAGTAACCGTTATGTGTAGCGTGGGGTTGAAGCTGGATATGATTTTAACTTTTCATCTTCCAAGTTAACGTTGGAGGGATATCTCTTTTGGCGGTGCATTTGAACAGCTGGGCTACAAAGTTGATAGTACTATAATTGTATTCTTTTTTTTTTTTTCGAATTATAATTCTTTTTCATTTTTGCATAAATGAAATTTGTTAGACTTTTGTAATGTTTGGTTTATTGGAAGTTTACTGTACCCTTTTTTCAATAAATAACTATGCACTAAAATTACATTAGATAGGACATCAAGAACTCGTTCGTCTCAACTAGATATTGAACGAAATTGGGATAAACTGTTAAAAATTAGGAAGTCTAACTAGAAACTGCGAAAAAATTGGAAAAAAACAGGAGAAACTGACCAAACCGGAGAAAGAAAAATTAAAAATTTTGTACTTTGAGGGTTTTAATAATAATAATAATAATAATAATAATAATAATAATAATAATAATAAATAAATAAATAAATAATATGTTTTTATTCTATAAATTTTCAGTGTTAATTTTTTGTAGTATAATTTTCATTCCCTTTTTAAAGGTGAATTATCTGCAATTTTTTTTACAACCGTGTCATTGTGACATAGGTGAAATTTGCCCATGAATCTCTCAAAATCTAATAGGTCTTGTATAAGACCGTTGCACGGTGGGATGAGGGAACTTTTATAAAAAATAAGGGCGATTGACTTCTTATCCACAAATCACTTTTATTTTTCACAAAAACCACCTCGTCCCACTGTATATATATATTTGAGGTGCCTACAAATCAGCGTGGGGGATAGTCACTGTGGTCGACGGTAGATACCCTTGGTCGTGAACCAAAAAAAAATAAAATTGTATGTATATATTTAACACTTTAATGCCAAACTTTTAGTAATCAGTCACTAATAATACTTTCACAGTCAGCCTAAAAAGTATTAAAAGTCCCCCCGCACTATTGGCTATTTCTCATGAAAATGAGTTTACGGCTTGAAATTGGTTGTTTCCTTTCAAACCATTCTATTTATTTATTTTTTTGATAAGAAGCCTTTTTAAAATTAAACAAAGTTAAAAAAAAAAAAAAAAAATAGAAGATGAAAATTTTCTATGTTTATGTTGTTAAAAATCCGGTAGTAAAAGAATCCCAATCCAACTGTAATTCACCAAAACTGAATTACGAAACCGAGTAAGAACAGAAAAAGGAAAGATTTTGAGTTACTTGAATCCCAAGCTCATTCTCCACAACGGAAGCTGGAATTTAGGAAGCTGGAATTTCTATTTACATTACATTCCCTTTCATTAATCACTTCTCATTAATCGCTCTCAAACAACAATTCTTCATTCATTCTCTTTCTCTCTCATCATCTTTTGCAACCCTAACTTACATCAGTTTCTCTGTTTTCTGTAACCTGACATCAATAACAATGGAGAAAACCCAGAAGATTGTTCCAGTTAAGAAACGCCCTTACTCTTTGGCTTTCTCTGAACCTGATCCACAAAAAGAACCCATCAAACTCTGTTGTTCTCAGATTAAGCAAGAAGTTGAAGTTGAACAAGAAGTTTGGGAACCTGTTTTGATCTTTGGAAAAATATTTGGTATCACCAAAAAAATCATCCCTTTGAACTCTGAAACACAAAACCCACAAAAGCCAATCAAACAGGAGTTCCCAATTCCACTGAGTTCCAAAACCGAAACCCTCCAAAACCAAGAAGTTAAACCCCTCAATGTTATCAACAACAGTTGTGTTTTTCCACCCGAGAGCGAACAAGACCCTGCAACTGCCCTTTTCAATTACATCGGAACAAGCAGTAAAACTGAAGTCACTGATGTAACTCTAGTCATGGAGAGAAGTCTTACAGAGTCTGATGTCAAGCCAAATCAGGGTCGATTGGCGATCCCTCAAGGAGCGATAAAGAGTCCTTTTACAAACGAATCTGAAGAAAAGACCCTTGGAATGAGAGACATTAAGGCAAGGTTGAATGTGAAAGTGTTTGGGTCATTGTCATTGCGAGAGCGTGATTTGAAGCTTACTCGATGGGACTATCCTCCCAATAAGCTTGGACTGAAGCGTGGGTATAGATATGTATTGAATGGTCAATGGAAAATATTCATGACAGATAATAAACTTAAAGCAGGTCAATGGATTCAGCTTTGGTCTTTTCGGCGTGAGGGCAGCCTTTGTTTTGCTGTTGTTGGCCTCCAAAAGTATGAAACGGGGAAAAGAGTCAGCACAAAAGAAGATCAACAATGTCTCAGCTTCTCTTTCTGATTTGACTTGAAAGAAAACTCAGAACTAGGAGTCTCAGGCTTGCTGTATCATAAGCATGAGGAAGATTTTGTTAGTCACAGAGTTAGGAATTTTTAGGGTTTCTACTGATCCTGTTGTCGGTTGTACATGGAAGTAATAGTCTGAGTACATAATTGGATTTTGGAACTTGTTATTTACTTGTGTAGTAGTTGTGAATGTTAATTCAATTTTATAGGTCCCCAGTTTAGTTTTTTTGTTTATATTGATTTTATAAATGGTATTGAAGATGTAGCTGTAAATGTCTTAATTTCAGTGATTATTTGGTCCTTATTTGATTAATGATTCACAGTGTCAATCTAATACACTACTCCATTACAGTAATTTTTGCTGCATGTTTTGGACGAGCTACTATTTCTTGTTTTGTTTCCGGGTGATCTACAGCAAGCTTTACTACTACAGTCTACAGCCAGTTTTCTTGGAATAGTTTGCCTATTGATATTAGGTGCATCTTCACTCCTTTGAAAGTTGATGTAATTTATCTGAAGATCATAATTAAGCTAGTAGCACAAATTTCAACTAATTTGGTCTCAATCATTATCTTGTGAGCAAGGTTTTTCGGAAGTGCTACTATTTCTTCTATCTACGGCTGATTAACGATTTGACAGACTCAATCTAATACACTACTACAGTATTTATGCTGCATGTTTTGGAAGTGCTACTATTTCTTCTATCGTTATTATTTCTTCTGTTTCAAGGTGATCTACAGCTAGCTTTACTACTACCGCTAGTTTTCTAACAATAGTCTGGCTATCGATATTAGGTGCATCTTCACTATCTTAGCACAAATTTCAACTTATTTTGTGAGAAATAACATACCCCAGCTTTCAGAGAAAGTTGCTGATTCTCTTGTAAAACATTAGGCATCAGCATTCTTTCGTTTTCTCCATAAGCACTGACTTTCTCTTTTCCCACTCTGTCTGCAGAAAAATACCCAACTGCAAGGGAAAATTCAGAGACATGAACGAATTCAGAAAAAACCTTTAGGCATCATACAAATAGTTTGAAGTTCAGAAGGAGAGACTTGAACTCTCAAATCCCATTGTCATGATTGTAACACACTACTTCGTGTAGTTCATGACATTCTGACTTAATTCGTTTAGTTGTACTTGTAAACCCAAACCAATCACACGTTTGTTGTACTTGTGCATATTTTATTTTCATAGAAACTGAATTTGTTAAGATGTTACATATAAAGGCACGAGTATTGGTGCGTGGGGGAAGGTGTCCGAACAAAGTAAGTATGCTGAAGATTCACTAAAGAATCTGAACCTGAGGAAGCAAAATGAACCTTCAGCATGCATGTATACTGGTTTGTTTTTCTTTCTGTTCAGTTACTCCTATTCAAGTTCTCTCCCATGGCTTGTGCCAAGTAATCACCCACGGGCCACAGCCCTCGTCAACATTGGTAGGGAACAGGAGGACAGTGATCATATCGCGATCCCACGCAGGGAACAGCCTTATGCATCATCATTGTCTCCTGCTCTTCTCCACCACAGGATTGCACCTCCTCCAACTTCAGCCAAGTTCAAGTTGGCGCCTTTAGATCATATCAATCTTGTCACTAACGACTCCAAGCTTAGAGTTAAGCAGTTAACTAATGACTAATCCCACGAATTGCTCCACAGAGAAATCATTAATCTGATCAACATCCCACTTTAACTTTATTTATTTATTTATTATTACTAGATGTATGTCCCGTGCGATGCACGGGCTTCTAGTTTATCGTTAGAAAATATATTTGAATGATATCAAGAAATAAATTAATGCTTTATCAATACCGTCTATGATAACTAATATGAAGTTACCCGTACAAAACCAAAGTTGTGCTATGTGAGTATAAAATTGGTTATGTGACATACAATAATAATTGTTTAGATTTAAATGATAAGTTAAATTTATATATTTTCATACTTTAACAAAGGATTCAAATAAAAAGTTAAATGACAGATTCACAACCGCGCACCATCTTGATATAATGTTCTTGGGGACCGTTAGATTTATACATTCGTGTACTTAGGTACTCCATAAATTTATATACCGAGCTTATTAATAGCCAATAACTACAATTGGTTCTTATCTCTCTTTGATCTATATTTTTTTTATATAAAATTACTTATGTGTCATGTAATGCATTATGACAACGGTTTGATCCATGTAGATAAAATTATTTCCTTTTTTTTATACTTAAAAAGAATTTATCGAAGAAAACTGTGTTTAAACCTACTTTATTCACATTATTTAACCAAATTAGCGTAATACTCCATCTCCATGAACCATGTACTTTTGTTGGGGTATAGAATCACTATGAAGATTAGATGCATATATAATATGTTAATTTATTAGTTAGTTTTAAAGTCTTTAATTATGCATTTATTACTTTGACTACTTTACCTTATTAAATTCTTATATCTAGTTTTTGGTATAGTTTACTTTAAGGTTTAATTATGTTCATGTATCCTTCACTCAAATAAATAAATAAATATTTATGTAACCTATTTATTAATTATATAATATGGTTCATATCCTCATTAATTGGTTAACTTGGCATTAGCTTTTGAATATAATGATGATTGGACATGGTGACATGCAAAACACGTGTGAATACAACAACGCTATAATCAACTTTTATATAGGATCATTTTATAGTATGTTCTTTTTTCGAAAATTCATACGCCAAAAACTTTGTTCAAGAAAATAGATAAGTGATAGGTTTATAATTAACTACCATTTTCACGTGCTTAGTCAATCGAAATATTAATACCTCTACATGCTTGTGTAATTCTATAGCTTTCTACCATGACAATACACATTACTAACTTTTTTGTTTCTCTTTGATCTACATTCTATTAAAATCATTAATAATATTTTTTCATTTAAAAATAATTTATGTTTAATTTCATGTATTATGAAGCAGTTTTTTGGATTCACAAGGCCAAACTAATTTCCTAATTTTCTAATTAAAAGAAATTGGTTAAAAGAAATAATATTTATATTTACACCAATTTTACTTAAATGACATGTATTATGCAGCAGTTGTTTGGATCCACATGGCCAAACTAATTTCATATTTTTCAAATTAAAAGAAATTGGTTAAAAAAAATAATAGTTATATTTACACCAATTTTACTTAAATATTGTACTAATTTACTACATTATCCATCTTCATGGAGAATCACTTATAATTTTGTTTAATGTCATGCATGTATTATGCAATGGTTGTTTATTTGGGTCCATGTAGACAAATTTAATCTTTTATTTTTCTAATTAAAAAAGTACTAAAAAAATAATTATGTTTACAACTACCTTACTTAAGTATTCTACTAATTTACTATATCTCTCCATCTTCATGGAGAATCATTAAGAATTTCAGATGTATAATCTACCAAAATATGGATTATATATGTTAGGGCTATTTTCTCTTATAAATTAGATTCGTTGTACCTAGGTTTTAGCATAATTTATTTTAAGTTCATGTACCATACTACCATATCTATGAAATTAATAATGTTCATGTATCGCAATTAATTAGATAACATGGTTCATGTATTGTCATTAATTATTTGGGTGACATGACATTGCCTTTTAGATATGATGATGACTGGGATAGTGACGTAGCATGACACGTGTCGATGCAGCGACTGTCATGTTTCAACTTTATATATATATTAGATTGATAAATAAGCATTCATTTTATTAATCAATAGTGAAAATTAGATAATTCATACAAAAGGAAAGCCTCAAGCACTTATCCTCTTGTAGCATGATTCACCGACAAACCCCCACCTTCTAGGAAAGGTTCAGTATGTTAACAATCATATCCTATGATAAGGCAGGTAGCAATTAGCAATATCAAAGTATACCACAGACTAGAAGAAAACTCCTACCTGATTTCAAATTATTATTTTTTTTGGGAACAGTTACAGCCAAACAACAAAGTCATTAATCCTGTTTACTCCTTGCTTTGCGAGCCCGTCAGCAATGGCATTTGCACTCACCATCCAACTGCATTAGTGGAGAACATTTAAGGCTTGATGAATGGCAAATATACCTCAGCTTCGTTGATCTCCTCAAAATGGACATTCATGGAGAACACACATTTGAAGCCTTCGTTTCAATCTCTAAGAACCCCACCCACTCCCCCAACGCCACTTTTGATAGATGCATCGACTTGGGGGAGTCCAGGGCACACTCCTCTTTGGGGGTGGTTGTGGTAGGGAGATCTTTAAGCATGACGGGTTTCGAATCTGTGGCGTATATGGAAAGCTGTCATCCCACGCCTTCACCCACCATCCAAGATGCAAGAGAATAATTCCAAACAGATCATCAGTGGAAGAAAATTTATTTTCAAAAAATCCGAGCATTCCTTTCTTTCCACACCGACCAGGCTATAACAAAAAAGAAGGTGATCCAGTTTCTGCAAAAATGGTTACCCGAAACCAGGTGGCACCATTGGTTGAAGAGCTCTATCAAAGAACAAGGTGGGCACCAATGGATACCCCAAATTGAGGTCCATTTACACCATAGCATTCTTGAGAATTCACAGTGGATCAAGATACGGTTTATGCTTTCTTCCTGTGTATCACCAAGGCAATATTTATCGCTGTCCATACATTGGAAGCCCAATTTGAGGAGACGGTCTTTAGTTTTCAATATTTCCAGACACGCAAGCCAAAAAAACGTTTCCACTTTGTGAGGTGCTAGCCATCCCAAACTCCTTTGATTGCTTCGTGAAAAGAAGGAGCAGGGTTAATGGTGAGTTCCTCATAGATTCCACGGAGAATAATCCATCAAGATCCCACGTTAACTTTTGGCCAGATTTTAACTGATCTTCTTCTTCCTTGCTAAAAGAGGAGACATTCTTGGCTCATTTTTTACGTTCCTCGATCAATGCTCGTGTCCTAGTACCAGCTGATAACTCTGACAAGCTTCTCGGGCTCCTTTTTGCCAAAATGGAGTGCATCTCCATTAGGAAGACATACTACGACATGATAAAGCTTTGACAGCTCACTTGCCTTCTTCATAATCCCTTTTCTTCTCCTGGTAAATGTTGATCTGTAACAACACCTACACGCCCAATGTTTCATTTTCTCCTAGGTGAACTACAGTTAACTTGACTGACAGTAGAATTGGCTATCGATGATTAACAATATCAGGCGCATTTTTGCAGCTTTGAAAGTTGAAATATTTTAATTAGTTACATATACTATGTAATTTAAGCACTGCAAATAAGATTGAGATCACCTTCAGGTTCAGAAGTTGTTTCAGCTGAGGCAAATGGATGTGCAAATTCTTCAGTGAATCTTCAGCATATGTTCAGTTATTGGATAACTCTGATGCTTCTTCACTCCCATCCCTTGTGCTGAGTAATCTTGATAATGAGCCTCCTACATATCTTTAAATCACTCAAATCATCACATCCCAAGTTGGGATCAGCCATATCCATCATTATCCTTCTGCTCAGGTTGAAGCCTTTTCATCATACAGATTCCTGGATTCAGATGATATCAGAATCAACGATAAATAAATCAAGCAATGCAACTTTGCCAAATTAAAGAAAGGGATTCAGCATAAGATATCAAATCGCACGGACTGGGCGGCATATTCCAGACCAGATAACCCTGGACGTTATAAACAGTAAAATAGACGTGAACTCTGAAGAAAAACCAGCAGCTGCCGAAAGTAATAGAATTTCATTATCATTTGCCAAAACCATAGAAGGTTTCATGGTTACTACGTGGTTATATATTAAAGAAAAAGAGAGAAAATCAAACAAAATTCAGAAACATTTAGATACAAATACAATGGTGCAGCTGATCATAAAGCCACAAAATATACAAGGGATATGTAGCTGCCTTCTGGGCTCACCCACCTGGAAATATAGTATATGAACAGGGTAATGATTCCAAATAAACTAGTGAATAATACTAATTTCCCTTGGGAACATGATGTATACAAACAGTTGCTGACCTTCAGGAGAACGAACCTCGTCCTTTTCAAATCCAAGCATAGATTCTTTCAATAGAGAACAAAGCCAAAGCATAAACCCTACTTCATTTTATTCAAGTCTCAAGTCTGAATACAAAGAACACACTTACTACTCAACTTGCAAAAACGCTTTTGAAGCTGTTCCTTACTGGCATTACTAATGTTATCAACATATAACAGGATAGCCTATGCTCTTAATAATGGCAAAAGACTTCAAAATCTTTCCCATCTTATTAACAGGAAGGCCTCCTCCGAAAATATTGTTGTAGGGGCAACCATTCGAAAAACGTCCATTATCCTCCCGTCCTCTTTAATGTCTGATTTGGCTCATCTAGTAGCCCTGTATTTCAACACCATATACAAACCAGAGGAAGCTTTTAGCATGCTGGCTGCAACACTGACTGGAACTTCAGTATATAGGCATTAGAAACCTTGTTGCACAGGGACCAGGATCACCAGCAAGTAAAACCATAGAACAATAAGCGCTTGCTCATGGTATCATTTATTATCACAAAAGGCATGTTTTTCTTTTACCTTTTTCTTTTTTCTTGGGCTGATGTGGATAATTTCTAATGCCAAGGTCTTGGATCACTGCATAATTTTTCCAGAAATGCCCACAAAGTACAGTGTTGGTTTCTTTTCAACACATATTTCGCAAATTGCAAAATACTTTTCCGATAATTCTCGTTGCTAAACAAACTGCTGTTCCATTCTGAAAATAGTTGCAATTTGCAAAATTGTCCAATTTTGTGAAGTTGACATTTGAAGTCTGCATGCCCACAGTCTATCCAATCTCACATCAGCACACAAAGAAGTCAACCAGGAGTGAAGATACCCTAATTGGGTATTGATTTCTGCCACAAAAACAGTTAGTTTCTCATGAATATTGAGCCATATTTTAGACGCTCATTTGATACTATGATAGCAACCCCAAAAAAAACATTATACATGTAATAGCAAGACAGCTAACGAAACATCATCCATTGTGCAATTCGTCCAATCTCCAATCCCTTTCCGCCCCCCTCCCCCCTCCTTACACACACACACACACAATTACAGGTGAAGTTAACTGTAAAGTGTTGGAAATGAGACATCCAAGGAAAAGGAAGAAACACACAGCCCAATCCCCATTCAGGAATGGGTAAAGCAAAACAATACTGCAGTTGTAGGTTTTCACAAGCAAAGAAGCATTTCTTTAGGAGGATAGGATGGAATCGAGTCAAACAGGGTGCACAACAACTCAATCTGTAAAAAATACAATTTGAGTAACAGTCATCTGACACTTCCCATGAAAGAAAAAGCATACAAAACAGTTAGCTACCACAGTGCGATTTTTCACTGATGAATAAGAAAACGATTTTACCAGTAGAGAAACGTTTGTTCCACCAAAGGCCAAAGGAGCAAACATCCTCTTAACAGAACAAACATATCCATGCAAGTGTAACTTCATATCTTGACCAACTTGAATGAATCTAGAAACTTGTGCTTGTTCACAAGATACAGATGTTCAGTGTTTATAACTCTTGAACTTTAACCAACAAAATTCCAACAAGCACTTGTACCTAGACAAAACCTCCAACGTGAAAGGACAAACAAACGAGAACAAATGTTTCATGAAAGATGCACAATGTGAATAGTAGGGTTACACAATCTTTCCTATCTTAATCTATAAGCAAAGATGTCAATCATCCAAACAAAAAAAAAAAATAGTAATTGATACAAGTCACAAATAAATGAAAGAAACAAAAAAAAGAAAAAAAAGCTTTCGGGGGGAAGGGGTTAGAGGAAAATGAAAGAAGTCAAAGGGAATTAAAGAAATGTATTATCCATTAGACCAAACACTTTTCATTTTACACCGCCTGCTTATAACTTAATTTCCACCTAATGTAATCATCTACAGCACACTTAAAGCTGTGTATCTTTGCAAAGGCCATCAAGGAATGAAGCATTAAGTCAGCAGACTGTGGGAAAAATGGATGCAGCTGTGGGATTTCTCATGGTGTGTTCCTAACTCCATCCTGCACTTCTTCATTCAATGGAAGAGTATGGCCAGTGGCGAACACTTCTTGAAGGCATGGACCACAGTCTTTTTTGTGGTTATATGGACATTGTGGCTGGAGCGCAACAATCGAATTTTCAAAGGTAAATGCAGTTCTGAAGTAGAGATTTATGACCTGATTTTGATTCGTTTAGGGATGTGGATAAAAGCCTGGGACCCTAATTTTCCATACACGCCACAAGAGGTAGCTCAAAATCCACTATGCATCAAGATTTTTCGCACAACAGGGAAGATTCAGAGAGCTCTCTCATGGGTTCCCCCTCCAGCTGGGTATGTTAAGTGGAATGTTGATATGTTTTTGATTTATGAATGCAGGGAAGGCATTCTCAGCCCTTCATGCTGAACTCATGGCACTCAAGAAAGCTCTGCTGTGGAGAACTCAAAATCCCTGGACTGATGTGATCATCAGTACAGATTGTGAGAAACTCACAAACTAATACAAGGACAATTGGAAGATGCCACATTCACTAACATCATATTCGAATGCAGGGAGCTGATAGGCAAAGAGAGGAGGAGTACGCAGGTCTGCTCCGAGAAAAGGGAGAAGAATAGGGCTGCAGATAGCATGGCAAAGACAGCTAGGAAGGAGAACTTAATTGGTAATGTAACCCTCTGTGATAATATTCCTGCCTTCTGCTTGGAACAAATAGAACTAGATGCTTTGGGATGTAATATTTCAAGTGCCTCTGGCACAAACTTGCAAACTTAATTAAATAGTACTTTCTTACCAAAAAAAATAAAAAATAAAAAAAAAGTGGAATGTTGACGCTTCCGTTAAGGATGGTGATGCAGCGATAGGAGGCGTTCTTCGTGATTGGAAGGAAAATTTTAAATGTTTGTTCTCCAGGCGTGTCTCATGTAGCGAGATTAACAGGGTGGAAGTGCAAGCTATTTTGTACGCTCTAGAGGCGTCAACACAGAAGGAATGGTTGTCTCATGTAGCAATTACAGTGGAGTCGGATTCCCTTAATGCAGTGGTGTGGTGTAATAACAAGGCAAGAGGCCCGTGGGATTTGAGATTTGAACTCAACAGGATTCGTATGTTCTTATCATTTTGGCCAAGTCTTCGAATCATACACAAAGGTAGGGGTGCGAATAACATAGCAGATGGGCTTGCAAAGCAGGGGTTGGGTAGATTGGAGGAGTTTTGTGTGTGGCTGTAAGTTAGTTTGTTAGCCAAGGTTTATGGTAGAATTTTTTGTGTATAGGAGTGATTGCTGTTTGTCTAGGTTGTTTATTATCGAAGCTAGCTTGAGCATATGATTCTGTAGTTCTATCTTCACTCTTCCTAGAAGGTGGGGGGTGGAGCTACTACTGATGCTAGTATAAGTAAGCCAGCTTCCCTCCCTTGTATTCAAGTGATACGAGGTTGAATGAAATGAAATGAATTTAACGATCAAAAAAAAAAAAAAAAAAAAGTCACCACATCTGGTGTAGTTCCACAAACCTGCATTTCATCGAAAGTTGGGCATGCAGCTTGGGGCCTATTAGCTTTGTCCAAGCTATCTATAAGTGTGGGGTAGGTGATGACATTAGATACAATCCGTTCACAAGGCAATTCTTTAACTAAGCTGACAACCATGCCAAAGTTTTTGGTCTTGATATATTCAGTTACCAAAGTGTTGGAGCTCACAGGGATGACAACCACTTTTCTCCAATGAGTCAAATACCTTAGATGCCACGTACATTTGGCCATGTAAACAATATCCACCCAAGAGAGCATTGTAAGTAATGATGCAAAGAAAATTAAAAAGAAACCATCAAAGGCCTCTGTTACCTGGACCCGGCATTTTTTGGTGCTACATGATGTCAACACGCGCAGGTACCAAAGCGATACCCGACCTGACCTGATGCTTGTTGGCAATATGCTGCTGTTTGCTCCCGTAACTTTGAATTTTAATCAACAGATTTTGACTAAACACCTTGTACTAAGCCAAAATAATTAAACCATCATTAGTATTTGGCATAAACTATCCAGTAACATTAAAATGGCAGCAATAGATCATGAATGCATGTTCAAGTTAATCACTAGCGTGCCTTCACAATGTAATTTGCATATAGACACCACACCGTATATCATCATATTATCAACCTATAGATCACGATATGCAAAATTTTAATTGAAGTTAGTGAAGGAGGAGCGCAAGCACATAATGGACTAGAGATAGCTCCAATTGCCGCTGCACAATCAAGCACCCCTCTCTTTCACCGAATCAATCACCAGCATTATATAACAAGCTCCATCCACACATCAAGTCCACACCACACCCCTTGCCACCTAAACTTAACCCACTGCCACCATCTCAAAGGAGGAAGAGCCACATAAATATAGGAAAAAGAAAATATTGTGGCCAAAGCAAACAAATATACCTGATAGTTTAAACACCCTAGTCTTCACATGAAAAAGAGACAGAGACCCAAAACATTGCAATAAAAGTGACCTCAGTCATTCAGCCCACTGCCTCAATCCGAGCTCTGACATAGTGTTCCAAACAGGCAAGTCAGCATACGTGGAACCTAATTATTTCCCCCCACAGTGTAATTAAGATTAAGGGATATAAGTTGCATAAGTGGACAACTCTGCAATGCGAATGGGAAAATCATGAGAAGTAATGTCTCACAAAGCTTTCGCTATGTGAAAGTAGCCTTAAAATAAGTCACGGAACTAGGATAGAAAATAATATCTTACCAAATTGCAACAATAAGAGAGTAAACAAGCCAACTTATAGTGTCAACTTTCATTATCTTTGGTGTATAGAAGTTGTTGCTTTTCATCCTCTGTGAAACCCAAGCAAGAAAGCAAGTCAAAAGTTGTGGGACTATCCCAATTTAACAGCATTACTTAAGAGAAGAGCAAAAAAAAAAAACAGCATTACTTAAGAGGTTAGCAACATTTTGTACAGCGTATGGGAAACAGATGAGTATTTTCTACTATTTTTCTTTTATTTGTATTCATGGTTAAGCTAATGCCAAAGAAAGCGCAAAGATGATGCTGCCAGAAATAGATAAATAAATAAATAAACAGAAAATGATATAACTTTATCAGGAACATGAAACAAGCCAAAGGAAAGTAAAAATGTAATAGCCTCACAGCAAACATTTTCCATTTTACATGGCTTAATGACGTATTATCTATGCTCTTTTTGTGAAGAATGCAAAATCTGAAGTTCTAAGTTATGGTATGTCTGATTTTTGAACTCATAACACTAACTGGACTTGTCAAATTAAAGTAAAAGTCACCCCAATATAATCTGCTTCTATAAGGAAAGTAAGAACAAAAGATGCAAACGACATTTCATGATACACAAGATTATTCATTTAAGAAAATACTTCTGAAGGAAAACTTTGTCTGCCTTGTTAACATCTTCAGCAGATCGTAGGTCCACAAACAAGGAGTATGTGTCAGCATCTGATTTAAACCCTTTGCCTTGCATAGCAGTGACAAGCTCCAGAGCCTTTCCGATTTCTTGACCCATAACAAACCCCCTTATATTCGTATTGTAGGTGCGACCATCGGGAGGACAGCCATTGTCCTCCATAGTCTTTAGTAGTTCATTTGCTTCATTAAGTAACCCAACCTTGCAAAGTCCTTTGATCAGTATGTTGTATGTACAAGTATCTGGCTGTACATGAGTGGCCGAGAGACTGGCGAACATATCCACTGCATATTTAAGTCTCCCAGCCTCACACAAGCCATTAATTATAATACTGTAGATAAAAATATTAGGGATCACTCCATTATTCTCCATCTTTGCAAATATTGTACCTACCTCTTCAAATTGTGCATCTTTACAAATGCCATCAAGGAATGAACCATAAGTCACGACATTAAAAGTAATTCCACGGACCTGCATTTCCTCGAACATTTGGCGGGCAGCTTGGAGCCTATTAGCTTTACACAAGCCATCTATGAGTGTTGTGTAGGTGACGACATTAGGTACAATCCCTTGACGATACATTTCTTGGACTATGTTGACAGCCTTGTTAATGTTTTTGGCCTTGATATATATCCATTGATCAAATTGGTGAAAGTCACAACGTCATGATGGCAACCCCTTTTCACCATTGAGTCAACTAACTTGGAAGCCTCATCCATTGGCCACGTAAACAATATCCATCCAAGAGAGCAGCGTAGGTAATGATGTCTGGAGTCTCACCTGGTTGAATTATGTAATCAAAAACGGTTTCTGCCAAATCCACCCTTCCTTCTTTGCAATACATGTCTACAAGCATGCTGTAGGCAGTAACATCGAGGGGTAAGTTGCTCTCCAGCATGTCAACCAACATGCCCTTAGCTTCTTCCCATCGGCCCAAACTACACATTCCTCGAATCAAGGAGGTATAAGTGACAATATTAGGTGAAATGCCCTTGCCTCTCATCATTGAGAAAAGATTCACAGCGTCATTCACCAATTTATCTTTGCAGAGACTGTCAACAATGGTGCTGTATATGACAATATCAGGCTTAGAAAGGCCGAAATCCATTTTTCTAAGCAAGTTGAGAGCACCAGAATTGTCGCCAATATTGCAAAGGCCTTTGATCATAGTGCCATAGGTAACAATTGTAGGGTGGATGCCTAGCTTGACAACTTTATCCAATAACTTAACAGCAAGGGGCAGCTTGTCGATGTGAATGAGGCCATTAAGTAAGGTAGTGAAGAGCACACAGTGAGGGGGATACCCAAGCTTAAGGCTTTTTCCGAGGAGAGAGAACCCAAAATCGACACGACGCGATTGGCAGTAACAGGTCGACTTTGACGTCATTCATGCTGACGTGGCGCAACCTGGTGCAAGTGTTTCCCGCCCAAATGCTTCCCTGCCTTGAAAGAGTCACTAGAGTAATCTGGAAACTTGGAAAGCCCAGTAGAGAAACCAATTAATTTCTGCTGCCGAAATAAATTCTTGGAAACTGAAACGCCTTCTCTATCTCTCTCATGTTTTTGCAAACTGTGTCTATTTTCCTATTGTTATGATTTTTGTCCCTGATATTTCCGTGTATTGGTCTTTAGGAACGTTTATAAGCTACCTTTATCATAATGTTTATTTGCTGTAAGGTTGTATGTACATAAGTGGTCCTATTCTCTTAAGAGTAATGGAGTCACCTGTTTGAACAAATGCCTTTGAGCAATCTTATCAAAATTCAGTCATTTTAGTTTGATTTGGCCGATATATTGAATTTACATCTATCACCTGCTTGAATTGGATGAATGCTTATGATAAACCTAAGCTTTTAGTTATACCCTCATCCAATATTTGAGTGTAAGTTCATTGTTTTGTAAGTGGAAAAGAAATCTTGCTCCAAATTTGCAATTTTGTTTGAGAAGCGAAGATATTGCTTAAGGTGAGAAGGACATAGAGAGGGATGACGAGGATGTAACTCTGTAATGCGGCATGTCCCTTCAGGGCCTTTATTTAATTTAAATGTTCATATTGGTGCCCAAAAACAAAAACTTATGTTCTGTGGTTGAAGTATTACTATAATGTGTTTAAGCAAGAGTTATATTACTGTTAATGGGTGTCAAGAGGTATCTTGCTATGTGTTCACCATTCCAACTGTTTGCTTGCAGATGCCTATGATGAAGAATCGGAAGTCTTTCAGCGTGAAACAGGTAAAACCATTTTCAGTTTCCAGTGTTTGTTTAGTTTCATCCAGTTAAGGATCCTTGAAGATTGAAAGAAAGTTTCAATCTTCATTTGTTTGAGTATCTTTCGAATTTTCTTTTGTAGAATTCTATTGCCAATTCGCTACTGGATATAGGAGAATGCTTGGGAATTTTGGCCAGGTCAAGACACCTATTCAACCAGTTATTTGTTGTGCTCTTTGAATTTCTACCCACATCCCCTTCTTTTACGCAATTACTTGCCCATTTGGGGTTTGACATTTGGTTTGTATGTTGTAGCTGGGGTTTAGTACTGTGATAAACTGATTAGTATGTCTTCTTTTAAAAAATACAATATGAGTATATTTAGGTATATTGAATTCAATATTTTGACAAGGTATTCAAGTAGAGTGGGCCGCTCTCTTATTGTTGCATCTTATAAGGTATTAGATTATTAGAAGCATGGTTTTCTGCACTTCAAAGTACTATAATTGATGGTACGTTGGACTTTCTTGCTAGGGGTCTTTCTTTTTCTGGATCTTTAGTTGTCAACTTGAGTGCTTTGTCCTTTGTCTTTTCTTCATGTTCTAAATTACACATCATAAACTTTGCTGATTTGCTTCTACCAATTAGCGTCTTGGCAAGAAATCCGACATCAAACAGAAGATCGTCTAACACGTATCAGACCAAGTAGTTCACATACTTAAAATCCGTTATCTCTGAAGAAACATGATTGTGGTAGAGTGGCTGTCCAGACAATGAGGTAATCTCTCCTGTTTCATCTGTTTCTCACAATAATATGACTATCAAATTTGAATACTTACTCAAACGTATTGTTGTTTGTCATTACTGATTTTGGTGTCTCCATTGTAGTATTATTTTGTGGTCAGAATTAAATACCATCCCAGAAGAAAAAGTTTCGCTTGCATATTTGATGTCAAAATTTGAAGCATTTACCAAGTATCCGTTTTTCTCAAGTTTATTAATGTGGTTTCTTCAAAAATTTAGTAGATTTCGATCCCCAATTTGTTTACAACATGAGACTGATCCATCTTTGTTGTCTACAAAGTAATTCTTCATTTATCAATGAAAGTTCACATGGTATTCTTTTCCTTGCATCTTTAGTTTCATTGTTGACCTTCCTTTTCCTTGGTTCTTTATTCACTGTTGAGCTTCCTTTACACTTACTGGATTTTTCAGGGGCATTCTTTCTCGGCAATACATGCTCATTAAGCTTGATTTGTGCTTATTACTATTCATGTGTACATAATTTGTTTGGTATTTCGATTCTTTCTTCAATATATCGTCCTCTAGGAAGCTACAGATTCATTGGTTTCTTGACCAATGACCATGTTTAAGTAGGTTGTTGTAATTGTTTTTGTTCAGAATTTGGGTTCAATGCTCTGTTATGAGCTCTGTACATGGCCTAAGTTAGACATTGTCGGTTTTGCACTTGCTTCTAGCACTATGTCTTCACAAGCTTATATGTGGCTAACCGTTTGGTTTCTGGTATCTATTCTTGCACTTTTTTACTGTTTAAGATTACTTCAAATCAAAACACAATTACTGTGTTGTTTTGTTTTTTTCCACTATTGTCTACATTTGTACGTAGCACCTGTACCTGAGCATAAATCTGAAATTGAATCTGTTTCCTTGGCCTAGACACTCCAGCATTTATCTATATCTACATTACATTTACTGCCAGCAACAATTGCTCTTGCATGAAGCTTAAAGGTCTTCTGAATGATGCCCATCCTTACACGAAACTTACTTAGAGAAAGGATGCTAACCTGTAGCTACACTCTTTAGCTCTCACACTTCATTGTATTTTTTTTTTCTTTTGATTGGTGCTCTCATACTTAATTGTTGACAAAAAGAATCTATTTTTCCTATGACTATACGTATGATTTATGAGTAATATGTTCTGCTTGGTGCTAATACCGGTATGATTTACCTCTTCGGGTTTTCCTCAGTTAAGCAAGATACATATAACAAGGCTGGCGAGTTTAGAAAATGTGTATTACTTATGAGTATCACGTTTAAAAGATACATATTCAGGTGAAATGGTTTAATGACTTTGATCCAATGTTCTGTGATTTGTGCAGAAACTCCATCAATTTTCAGATTTCAACTAAAGACAGTAGAAGAGTTGAGAGGCATTCTTGCTGTTTTTTCAGTAAACCCGGGGATCATAAATTGCAACGTGACAGAGCTTTATGCCTTAAGAGTTTGATTTGGATTAGTACAAACTATATGCAGCCTTGCATCCTCAGTCCAGACTTCAGTGATTATATAGAGCGATTCTCAGAGTGCTATCAATGGGGTTATATCTCAGTGACAATTGTTTGCACAATATTGGGGCATTTCTAATTATATTGATTGTAATATTTGTAAATTTTAGCATCCAAAAGTTGTGCTAGGAAAAGCAATGTAGTTGCAGGTTAGTTGAAGGGTTAGTTGGGTAGATATTGATGTTGTGGATATAATCTGCATTTTTTTGATGTGGGTAGGTGTAGGACAATAGAAAGTGCTAAGGGCCTTTGTAGATTTTTATTTGGCAACTAAGTGCATAAAAGCTTTTTATTTCTTTGCTCTTCAAAAAAAGAGAAACAAAATGAAGAAAACTACATATGTAAACTTATAGAATGTTCAAATAACAAGCCCAAGTAAAGTGTCCAGCTAAAGGTAGGTGAGTAGTAAAGCTCATGAGGGTATGTGCTCTCGATGAACTCGATTGTACTTCATTCCTAAAATGTGCTCCTTAATTGGGTGCCTGTATTTAGACCAATAAATAAATAAAATTGGGTGCCTGTATAATTCATCCAGATCAGGCACAAAATCGATTATACTACAACTTATTATCCTTGCATTATTATCCCTTCGATGATCTTGACCTGTGGTTGTTACACATTATTTTGTCATTGTCCTTGGATGCCTCAAAGCTAGCTACATAGGTCTGATTCGAACACATCTGCATATCTTGCAAGTTGCAACAATATGACTCTTGTCGTACGATGCTTTACAATTTAGCTTCATCCAGCTTGTAAGAGGATACTTCCTATTTGATAGACTTTTCTTTCTTATGTTTATCCTAAATCCAAAATCTTCAAATTTAGAAGACTGATGTCAAATGAGAAAGTCAAATTGGCTTCACACGCTTAAAGATTAGGGTTCAACCAAAATCTTCAAATCATTCGTTTGGAGCCAAACTTTGAAATTACATGTTAAAAAAAGTGTTAGAAACTAGTATAGTCATGCAACAAATGCTAACAGTCCTCATTACGATTTTCACAAACATGAGAAAGATGGTTAATTATCAGCCCAATGCAACTTCTTTGGAAAGCGATGCCAGTGGGAAGTTATTCAAACCAAACTAACCAAGAAACATTATTTTAGTAAGTTAAGTACTCAAGTGGAGCAGCAACGAACAAAGATCCTATGCCAAGGAACAATCCAGCTTACCATAAGCAAGTGTACTCATAGTAAAATTCTTATCAATTCAGAAAAAGGATAAGAGAGCTCATGAAAATTTCACCTACCATTACTGACTACATCACCACAGTTTCATTTTTCTCCTCATGTTTCCTTAACTAGAGACGACATAGGAGCTTTCGCAAGGGTCCAAGAGAGGACCAATTGCCATGCCCACAAAATAAATGTACTCACTATGCTGTATAATCTACTGAATGCTGTTAAGAAACAAATCACAGCCTTAGAAAAACTTTCAAAATGTCAGTAATAAATGTATTGCTTTCATTATGTTATTTGTGATTGCAGGTGAGGAGACTGGCCTTCTATACACAGAATCTGATATAATACTTAATCTGGATACACCAGAACACAAGGCCGTGGATGGTCTGACAACCATTTCCATTGCTGATGTTCGACTTTATAATTCTTGAGTTTTGCTGCATGTTTTGGATGACCTACTATTTCTTCTTTTGTTTCCAGGTGATCTACAGCTATCTTTACCTCTACAGCTAGTTTTCTTACAAGTTACAATAGTCTGGCTATCGATTTTAGGTGCAAATTCTGATGTATATTAATGATAAAAGACTAATAAAGATACATTCTTGATGACAAAATCCTAGCAAGAATCACCAAAGAGACTAACCAAGAATCAATCAACAAGCAATTTCGCCACCAAAGGCTGGGGTTTCGCCACCAAAGGCAAGAGACTAATATTCACCAAAGAATTATAGGCACTCAAAACTGAATTCTCATTCGTAAATCTCAATAATCATCTGTCTATCTTACAATAAGGACGTGTGCCATATATATATGCAAGATAATAAATATAACTAATCCTAATCTGAGTAGGAAAACCAACCCCATTACAAGTACGAATCATATTACAATTAGAAAACTAAACCAACTGAAATTAGGAAATGATTAACAACCTAAGCTAACTGAATTTAACACACAAAATGTAATTAAATTAGCTATAGACACGCCTAAATTAAATAGGAACCAACTAGGAAAGAATAACTAATGTATACTCGTTTCCTTGGAGCCCAAGGTAACGTTGTCCAATCCTGCGCCGTAACTTCAATCAACCTTTCGACCACGTTACGTTCTGAATATGAAAGTACTCAAAGCATGAAAGTTTTAGATCTCTCTGTTAGCTTTCCACAGAACTTTGAATCATGATGATACGATGTTTTATGATGTAGTTATGCCCAAAATACCAACATATGTAAAACTGTCAAAATACGGGATTGCTCATAATGAATGTGATCATATAATAAGAGCTTTGATCCCGATCTTTTGTGCATACTCCATGTTATCATCATCACTATAATATACTCCACGAATGAACAGAATAAAATCAGTATAGAATGTTCTTTCAATTCCCCTTGAAAACCACCATTATTATTCTTTAAAAGCGTTGTAGAGGAATCAGGATCGTTCACAAGATATAAGTAATATATGTGATTCTTCATAAATTTTGACCATGATGCTCCTGCATCAAATTCACTCCTGTGACAGTTGATCTACAATGTAACTCATGCGTTGCAAATAAGATTGAGAGTATGTACCTACAGGTTCAGAAGTTGTGTCATCCGAGGCAATTGGATGCACATATTCTTTGGTTGGAGAGGGGGTCCGAACAAAGGAGATCAGAATTGAGTAAGAAGCAAAATGAACCTTCAGCATGAATACTAGTTTGTTTTTCCTTCAGTTCAGCTGTTTTGGAATAACTCAGATGCTTCTGGTTTTGGAATGTATTGCGATTTGCATATTTAATTGCTGTTAAATAACTTCTGCAAAATGTGATTCATGAAAAGAAATAGTATGGAGATTTAAATGTAACGAACAAAGTAAGAAGCCTAAAGTCTTGAGTTCTTACAATTGCTTTGGTGGCTATATATATATTACTCCGTATTATGCAATAAGCATCCAGAATCGACTTCTTCATACTCTGGATTACTAAATAGATCCAATTAGTACACAACTGCTTCTGGTCATCTACCAAACATCATTCGGGTTAACATAGATCATCATCTATTCAGATTATGCTACGACCGATGGTAGAAATAATCCCTACATAGCATTGGTAGCTACCACTATATATATAGTGGTCTATTCAAGCCTACAGGTGGAAGAGGAAGAACCAATAGTTAATGTTAATACTGACGTGATGGATTCGATTAATATTTTACTTCATGACTTCAACTCTCTGTCAGCATCATTGAGGAATTGATCTCTCGATCGTGTTGAGTTAATTAACGCAGCTACTTTCTTGTCTAGATGACTAATAGTGAAAGAGCGTGTTGTTATCTCTATCACAGCTGGTGCTGGTGGCATTGATCATGACGCTCAGGTTTCCTCATCTTCTCAATACTTATTTTGCCTGTATTAGTTTCTTTGCTGCTTGTTTTCTAATTCTTCGTTCTCATTTTTCTGCGTTCTTCTGTTTGCTGCTTTGGAGGGGCAGAGGGGTGAAGACTTGGATTATAACTGTAGGTTAAAAATAAAGCTAGAGCTGGGAATTTATAAAAAAAGCATGAAACATTCTGAGATGCCATTTATGCTTCCCTTACAGATGAGAGAAGTTCAGAGTTCAGACGACCAATTCCGGGGATATCAGTGAGAAATTCGAGGAATCGAAGGGGTATGGTGCTGCAGAGGGAAAAGGGCTTGGATGAGAAATTCCCCTGAGCTAGCCAAACCTAGAACAAGTATTTAATAAGACAGGAAAGATAGAAGAGTATAGTGATGAAATGAGATTGTTTTTCATTCAATAGATAGATAGATATCTCATTCTTGCAGTTGTAACTGGTATGTATGGCTTATATAGCCAGCTATGACATCTATGATATTCCAATCATTGACAAATCTGTAGAGTTTGAGAAAATTAATTACTACGTCTCCATTAAGAGAGTAGAAGTCACTATATTGGTTTTGTTTATGAATTATGATACATGTCGTGGGTACACCCTATGATTATGGCCAGAGAAGGTCCCTACTTACACGTAACTGTCCGTGGCCGTTGAGGCAGAGCCAGGCAGGATCCAATGGGCACCCGAACCACAACGTGCCTCGGCCGAACACAACCCATAAACTTGAGGATCGCGTTACTACAGCTAGCTTGACTTACAGTAGAATTGGCTATCCATGTTTATCTAGATTAAGATACTGATCATCACCTACAGGAGGACAGTGATCATCATATCCCAAGCTGGAGTCAGCCATATCCATCCAACACCACAGGATTCCGTCTCCTTAGGTTGGAGCCGTCTCATCAGGTCATCATATCATGACCAACAACAGATTCCTGGATCCAAATTATTATATCAGAATCAAAGATAAGTAAATCAAGCCATGCACTAAGCCAAATTAAAGAAAGGGATTCAACATAAGATAACAAACCGCACGGATTGGGGAGCATCTTCCAGACCAGAGAACCCAGGACCTTATAAACAGTGAAATAGAGTGAACTCTGAAGAAAAACCAACAGCTGCCAAAGTAATAGACTTTCATAATCACTTGCCAAAACCATGGAAGGTTTCATAGTTACTAAGTGTTCTATATCAATGAAAAAGAGAAAATCAAACAAAACTCACAAAAATTTAGATACAAATACAATGGTGCAGCTGATCATAAAGCAACAAAAAAAAAATACAAAGGAAATGTCGCTGCCTTCAGGGCTCACCCTCCTTTGGAACATGATGTATATACACAATTGATGACCTTTAGGAGGTCAAACCTCGTCCTTTTGAAGTCAAGGTTCAAAACCTTTCCCATATTAGTAACAAGAAGGCCTCCTCCGATCTGAAAATAGTGCTGTAGGGTATGTTTTTCTGTTTACTTTTTCCTTTTTTCTTCGGCTGATGTGGATAATTTCTATGCCACGGTCTTGGATCACTGCATAAGTTTTCCAGCAAATGAAATAAATAAAAAAGAAAACCTTTCTCCATTGGTGCAGGCTTAAGGAATGAGTACATCTGCTTCAAACTGCACACCGGAATAAGCACAAAGGGGACAGATTACACTTCCATGCCCTCCATGATATATAGGCACGCATTAATGGGATTGTGGAAAATCCAGCTCATCCTTGTTCTCTCTGATTCCGAGCTCTGTATATTACCTCCCTCTGGAACCAACGATGAAAAAATACCATCTTAAATTTCAGAATCGCCTCGTCAGTCTCACCCTACTAAGAGACCATCCTAGCAGCGTTTTTTGCGGAATAATCTTTATAGATGAAATGGTGACTTCATGAGGACGATGAAACCAGAATCCATGCTCTTTGCTGTTGAATGTGCCGATCTCTAGTGCCTTTAACTTCAACAACCTTTGCTTCACTACTGTAGACTGTAGTCAACATGACAGCGCCATAACAGCAAAATAGGCATTCTGCTAGACAAACTCTGGCTGAGCATAAAGACAGCCTAAATTTTCCAGCACAAAGCTCAGAAAGTGAACGCCTTTCTCAATTAACACCCCTGCAAACAGTTCCTAAATCTGATTCCTTATTTTCCGTGACATAATGAGGATCGCCTCAGCCATAACCGCATGGATCTCCTGCAAGTGAGATTCAGTAGGACTTGTTCTGTCAACATAAAAAATATCACTCTCCGTGTCCAAATTAAAGGTGCATTCTGAAAACTGGAGGAAGACATTTGGCATAAATAGTAACCAAATGCCACATTCTGCGGATGAACACCGTCCCTAAAGCATGCTCTTCTACTTTACATGGTTCACTGTCTTCATCATAAAATATGCCCTTCATTCCTATTTTGCTGCTCAATGGTCTCCCTTTGAATATGAACCTCAAGGATCTTTAGTTTGCAAAAGAAGCATATCTGAGACTTTCAATCGCCTTGATGGTTCACCCAAACGTATGACCCGCCTTTTGAATGCTATTTTAAATCAGCACGAACCTATTGGGTCCAGTACTCTATCTTCTGCAATGCTTTCCTGGCTCTAAATCAATTGACAATCTGAAAATCCAATATCTTATTCTTTCAAAAGTAAAATTGTTCAATAATAGCTTCAGTAATGGTATAGGGCTTTGCCGGGTTGATATGTACCAAATCTGAGCTCCTTCTATGTATAACTGCCTCAATGAATGATCGCACTGAGAAGATACCCGTTCGACCATGTTTCCAGAGGTTTTTAGCTTCTGAATCTTTTGCCTATGTTACATCAGGTCCTTGAGATCCTCTCTTTCCCAGATAAACAAATTCCTTCTACAAAGCAAATTCCAAGCTGGGATCAGCCATATCCATCATCACCTCCCCCCCCCCAGCTCCTAACCACCACAGGATTGCACCTCCTCAGGTTAGCGCTTCATCATACTTATCAATCATGTCATTAACATACAACAGATTCAAATGATATCAGAAGCAAAGATTAGTAAACCAAACCATTCAACTATGCCAATTTAAAGAAAGGGATGCAGTATACGTCTATAAGATAACAAACTACACAGCTTGAGGGCATCTTCAAGACCCGAGAAACAAGATGTTAAAAAGTTAAATAAAATGAATGCTCAATAAAAAAACAACCTACAAATTCCTATGCCGGCCAATATCCGAGCTGTTGAACGCTGAATACTCTGATATGGCACCCCATCGACAGAGTAAGACAATCGAACAAGAGAATCAAACAAAATTCACCAAAATTTAGATACAATAACAATGGTGCAGCTGACATCAAGCAATACAAAATACAAAGGATATGTAGCTGCCTTCATGGCTCAATTACCTGGAGCCACAGCATACTAACAGGGTTATGATTCCAAGTTCCCACCAAGTGAGTACAGCTAATTATCCTTTGGAACACAATAAATGACCTTTAAGAAAACGAACCTCGTCCTATTCAAGTCAAAGCACACAGATTCTTTTAAAAGAGAACTAAATAGTACTTCATTTTATTGATACCCGGATACAGAGAAAAAACTTACTACTCAATTTGCAAAAAGCTTTTAAAGCAATTCCTTGTTGGAAGTACTAATTTAGTGCATAGTATGTCAGCATACAAGAACTAGTGCGAACATCTGCTGCAAATCCTTTGCCTTTCAAAATTGTGACAAGCTTCAAGCCTATCCTAAACTATAACAGAAAGGCCACTCCGAGAATAGTGTTGTAGATTATTCGGAAAATAACCATTATCCTCCATCCTCTTTAACGTCTGATTTCCCACATTTAGTAGCCCTATCTTTCAACACCATATATAACCAGAAGAAACATTTGCTCCCACACTCATTTGACCTTCAACAGATTGGCTTGAGCCTTAAGATCACTTGTCGCACAGGGACAAGGATGAAGGATCACCAGCAAGTCAAAACCATAGAACAAGTTGTTGCTCGGCCTTGGCGCATATCATTTATCATCTCAGCAGGTTTCTTATTCTTTTTCTCTTTTTCCTTTTTCTTTTGGCTGATGGGGATATGTTTCTCCGACAAAATGCCGGGAGATAACAGAGTTTGTGTGTATTGGAAAATACTTCTCCAATAATTCTGTATGTATGCTAAACAAATACAGTTGCAACTTGCAAAATTGTCCAACTTTGTGAACTAGACACCTGAAATCTGCATGCCCGGTCTGTCCAATCTCCCAACAGCACACAAAGAAGTCAACCCTGGAGTTCAAGATACTCTTCCACTGAATACCGATTTCTGTCACAAAAACAAGTAAGTTTATCATGAAAAGTGATCCATAATTCAGATGCTCATATGATATCAACTCCAAGAAACCATGTGATAGCAACACAGCTGACAAAGATATCAACCCCAAGAAACCATATACTAGCAATACAGCTGAGAAAACGTCATCCACGCAAAAGCTCATATTGGCTAAGAATCCTCTCATTGTGCAGTTCGTTCAACACCCAACCCCTCGCCCCCATCCAACATACACTACACACTTGAAGTGACTAGTAAAAGTGTTGGAAATGAGACATTGGAGGAAACTAGAAAGGAAGAAACACATATTTTCGACCAATCCCCATCCGGCTATGCATTGAGCAAACCAATATTGCAGTAGCTGGTCTTCAAGTGAGCCCTCAAGTCCCCTACCAGCAAAATAAACATTTCTTTGGGAGAACGATGTGGCGGCATCTGGCATCAAATTTGAGTTATGTGCACAGAAGCTAAATTTAGAAAACAGAAAAAGAGTCAACAGAAACTTCCCATGAAAGCAAAAGCATGCGAAACAGTTAGCTTATTTCACCGGTGACTGCCAAAAAAAAAAAAAAAGAAAAAAAAAAAAAAAAACATGACTAAAACAAAATTGGAGAAAATATTGGTCTGCCTAAGGCCAAATGGGAAACCAACTCCTAACAGGAGAAACATATCCTTGTACTATTATTCTCATATATGAATAAAATTGTAAAATCTTGAATTTTATGCCAGATAAAAATATATAATGAGATTAAGAAAGATGGCATATTGTTGAAGTGCCAAATATTCAATATTGATTATACACAGAAACGGGGAGAAACCGACACTACCTAATGGGATGGTTTTGCGGATTCACCTCGGTGACACCACCTTCCCCCTCGCTGGTGGGATGAGTTAAAGACATTCTGCATATCATTCCCTCAATCTTGTGTTGATAATGTAGAGGCCATGATGAAGATGATTGATATTGTTGATCCTATACCTTGCTTTGTGATCAACCTGCAATTATTAGCCGCTAAGACTGTACTTTCAACTGATTGTATGGAGATAATAATGAGAAAGTTGAATGGACTGCTAAAACAAAAGTCTATGAAGAAATCAAATCTGTAACTCAGCAAACTGACTTTATCAGCACAAACATATGAAAAAACTTTTTAACAATAAGAACATTTTGGCACATCTGCCTCTTAATATATATGTCCACATAATCCGTTATTTGACTGAACCACAGAAAAGAAAGCCAATGATGTCCACTCAACTTTGTTGCACTCATTTGTCCTCATAGTCGCCATTTCTGGAAAAGATTTGAAGACCATTCCAAAAATAACGTTCAATCTCAGTTTGAAAAATACATAGCAAAGAGTCAAACACTTGTATCTAGGTGTAAGAATTTGCATTCAAGCTAATAGAAAGGGGACAATTACATACAGTTTAATCTCTCAGAAACAAAATCATATGCTGGAGCAGAGACAAGACACCATCTAAATATCAAATACAAAAGAAAGTCAGTTAAAAAATCATATATTAAAATAAACAGAATATAAAGAGAGGATAAATAATAAAGAAGCAATTCCAATGAGAAAAACAAATCATGCATCAGATCGAACATTCTTTTCACAATGCTGTTTATGATCTGACTTACTATCTAAGCTTCAAAAGTGGAAGTATGCAAAATCTTGAGGTCAAGTTCTTGGTATGTCTACTTTTTAACTTACAACACTAACTTGGCGTAGTAGTCAAGTAAAATAAAACCCCCTAAAATATACATTTGTTCAATTAGAGAAGTAAGTTTAAAAGATACAAACATCATGATTTTTCAATTAAGGAAATACTTTTGAAGCAATTCCTTGTCTGCATTACTAACATGTTCTGCAGAGAGTAAGTCCACAAACAAGGAGTAAGTGTCAGCATCAGCTTGAAACCCTTTGCGTTTCATAACAGTGACAAGCTCCAAAGCCTTTCTGATTTCTTTACCCAAAACAAACCCCTTTATAATCGTATTGTAGGTGCGATCA
Source organism: Tetragonia tetragonoides (assembly GCA_038025085.1). Lineage (NCBI taxonomy): Eukaryota > Viridiplantae > Streptophyta > Magnoliopsida > Caryophyllales > Aizoaceae > Tetragonia > Tetragonia tetragonoides. The sequence goes on from CM076141.1 coordinate 32,382,652, forward strand.
TTGGGGGGACAGCCATTGTCCTCCATAGTCTTTAGAAGTTCCCTTGCTTCGTTAAGTAACCCAATATTGCAAAGTCCTTTGATCAGTATGGTGTATGTAATAGTACTTGGCTGTACATGATTGGACAGCAGACTGGTAAACATATCCATTGCATCATTAAGTCTCCCAGCGTCACACAAACCATTGATTATGATATTGTAGATACAAATATCAGGGACCACTCCGTTATTTCCCATCTTTTCCAATATTGTACCTACCTCATCAAATTGTGCATCTTTGCAAAGGCCATCAAGGAATGAACCATAAGTCACGACAATAGGAGTGATTCCACGGACCTGCATTTCGTTGAACATTTGGCGGGCAGCTTGGAGCCTATTAGCTTTACACAAGCCATCTATAAATGTGGTGTAGGTGACGACATTAGGTACAGTCCCTTGACGATACATTTCTTGGACTATGTTGACAGCCTTCTCAATGTTTTTGGTCTTGATATATCCATTTATCAAAGTGCTAAACGTCACAACGTTATGATGGAAACCTCTTTTGGCCATCCAGTCAAACAACTTGGACGCCTCATCCATTTGCCCACGTAAACAATATCCATCCAAGAGAGCATTGTAGGTAATGATGTTTGGAGTGTCACCTTTTTTGATCATGTAATCAAGAACAGTTTCTGCCAAATCCACCCTTCCTTCTTTACAAAACATGTCAACAAGCATGTTGAAGGTCTGGACATTTGGTGATACATTACTCTCCAGCATATCATCTATCATGGCCTTGGCTTCATACCAGAGGCCCAAACTGCACATACCTCGAATCATAGAGGTATAAGTGACAACATCAGGTGATATGCCCTTGCCTCTCATTTCTGAGAAGAGATTCACGGCCTCATTCAGCAATCTGTCTTTGCAGAGACTGTCAATAATGGTGCTGTATATGACAATATCAGGCTTACAGAGGCTGAACTCCATATTCCTGAGCAAATTGAGAGCCCCAGAATTGTCGCCAATATTGCAAAGGCCTTTGATCATAGTGCCGTAGATAACAATATCAGGTTGGATGCCTAGCTTGACAATTTTATTCAACAATTTAACAGCTAGGGGTAGCTTGTGAGTGTAAATAAAGGCCATTGAGTAAGGTAGTGAAGAACACACAATCAGGGGGATATCCAAGCTTAAGTCCTTTTCCGAGGAGAGAGAAACCAAGATCTAATCGACCCAATTTGCAAAAACAATTGGCGAGGACCGTGAGGGAATAATTATTGGGTAAGAGACCTGACAACTCAAGTTGCCTAGAGAGAGAAACAACAGTGGAATGATGTTGGTGGGGTTTGTTCATTTTGATAATGGCAGTGAAGAGCTGATTGAAATCAATAATAGAAGGGAGAGGTCGTAAAGAGGTCATTTGGTTGAAGAGAGAGAGGGGAAGTTCAATGTTGGTGAACCCTAGCCTGCATTGTTGTTTCATGAAATTAAGGAATTTTTCAGGGTTTCGAATCAAATTTCTAGCAATCGCATTATTCGTGCTGTAGTATCTACTTTTAATTTGAAACTGAAATTGAAATTGAAATTGAGATTGAAAAAGGAAAGTGGGATGAAGAGAATTACCGGCATGGAAAGCAGAAGAAGCTTTGGAAGCCATTGGAGCAGCCATTTTATTTACTCAGTTAACTTGGTAGCTAAAATGGTGTTAGTTGAGTCACCTGCTATGAAGATCTTCAATTCTCTCTCTCCTCTCTTTATCTCCTCTACTTTCTCCCTCTGGTCATTGCTGTGTAATAGCACAACTTGCCTCTGTATTGATAACCGAAAGTCCAGTTCATTTCAACGACTTAACAAAAGAAAAGTCGCAGTTCAATTCAGGGACTTTAGGGCCTGTTTGCAGAGATTGTTTTCTAGTTTCTTATCTCCAATTCTCCAAATGTTTTCCCTGTTTCCTATCTCTACAGAAAACAGTTCAAAATTTAGAGAATATGTTCAAATCCTGTATTGTTTTCATTTTAAGAAACTGGAGAACATGTTTATTTAGCATCAGTTTCCTTTTAGTGTTTTGAAATGAAAATGAAAAATGCGCTTAAAAGAAGTGATGTTTTCTATTTTTTTTTATTTTTTTATTTTTTATTAATCTTGTTGACCACAGTAGGCATGTATAATGTGCTTATGTCTAAAATTACTGAGATGATAACTTTAACTGACAAATTTAATTTGAAAAGAATAAAAACCTACAAACTAACCAGAAAAAATTAATATAATAAGCATATGTTTCATACAAAACATCCAATTTAATATTTTTTTACAAAATTTGATGTACTAAATAATCGAATCATCTATTACGTTGTTGTTGATAATTGTTCCATAAGCTATTAGTAATTGACGTCTTAACTTGAAGCATTTCATCATGATCTGTCATATCCATCGGAAATCCTTCTTGCACTGTGTTTAAGCCTTCATTAGGAACTTGAAAACCATCTTCTCCATACATGGTAAACAACCTGCCCGCCCTATCTTGCATCCTGATAAAATTATGCAACGCACAACATGCATGTGGAATCAATATTTGGCGCCTCAGCGGATAGTTTGGTATATCTTTCAATAAATGAAATCTGGCTTTAAGTACTCCAAAAGAACGCTCTATGACATTACGAACAGATGCGTGCATGTAATTGAACAATTCTTCTTTTCCCCTGATCCCTGGACCACGATCGAAATCTCTATGATGATACCGTTGACCACGATAGGGAGCTAAAAACCCCTTAAGATTTGGATAACCACTATCCACAGCATAGAAGTAATCTACAATAATAAACCAAGAATTAACAATAGCACAAAAAAATATAAAGCTGGCATGAATTAAGCTATGAACTCTTACCACCAGAAGGAACCGGAAATTTGTTTTCGGCTCTAATGATGGCATCATAGAATACGCGAGAATCATTTGTCGTTCCCTCCCAGCCAGCGTAGGCAAACGTAAACATCATATCATGTGAGCAAATAGCCAGGAGATTTTGAGTTACAAGGACCGCTTTCCTACCTCGAAAAGTTTTTTGTTTGGAAGCGGGTGCCCACGCTACCACGTGTGTACCATCAATTGCACCTATACAATTCTACACAAAAGAATTACATTATAATAAATCTCCAAGAATAAAAAGATTGAAATAAATAAGATTGTACCTTAAAGTAAGGGTACCATTTTGGATTTGCTTGAATTTCTGGTTGTACTTCACCTCTATCAACATGTTTGACAATGGTAATACCAAAACCTTTTAATGCTCACACGACTTTCTTAAACCAAAAGCTAACAGTACCAAGTGAATGTTGGAAACGATCACAAATCACTCTTTGTCTTGTGCCATGACATAGAATTCGTAATCCCATTGCCAGACCTTCCTATACACTAACATTCCTAGAATCTTGCAATAAATTTGACATTTTTAATTGATCACAAAAATTTAGAAATACATGTGGCCTCATCCAAAATGATTCATAACATTGAATAGGATGTCCACATAACACTTCTCGGACATACTCCTTTCCACTGAGCATTGACGTTCTACAAGGTATTCTATCAATAAATGCAGCTGTGTGTTCTTTCAAAAACATGAACATCATCATGTCCATATCATCATCATCCATCTCATCTTCAGAACTACTATTTGATACATTTGACACAATGTCCATATCCTAATTTAAATCTGCACAATCATACCATATCACAAAGCAAACACACTTACTAACAATAAAACTGATAATGTTGATATACCTCAAGAAGTATCATACATCAAGACAAGGAAATAAAAAAAAACAAGCACATAAAATTGTTCAATCATCCAAGTGACCAGCAAATTAAAAGAAACAACTACAAACTTAAAATGTTACCCAAAGTTTGCATAATCCACCCTACTGCTCTGTCTCCAGACTTTTAAGCCAACACTCTCGCCTCTCTTTAGTCATCAATAAAAAAATCTTTCTCCAACTAAGATCGGTGAAGAATTGGACTCCTTTATTATAAGCATTAATGCTAACGCCAGGCATGTTATTCAATTCAGTCATGCAGTCCATAATGGAGTACTCCTCAGTCAGAGAGCTTGTAGCATCACTTGAAGGTGATTTGTATTTATCAGCTTTTGCCAAGTCTCTTTCCTTCCTAGCATTCAATGAATCTGACCACTTGTTAAACAAAGCATCATACTTCTCTTTCCCAGAATTCCTTTTCACCCTTCTATTACCAGGTAAAACATAGTACAGGATAAGCTACACAGTACACATCAAACTAGGAGACTCATGTAGCTTGAAAATTTCCATGAATCCATACCACCTGTTAGACAATAAGGGTACAACCATGCCAAAAATTCGTCATCTCTACCCCTGTACTTTGAACCACAATGCCAAATCCCTTTGTTTTTTTTTTTTAACTGAACAGGCCCTTAGTTTCCGCTTTAGAAAAATTTGTGATTCGGTGGTTTTCGAGTCAATGGACACCATTTTGGTAAATAATTTTAGGACCAATTCAAAATGGTATAATAATTTTTCTATTTGGACACCATTTCTGTAGAAGATTCGGGAATTTTAACTAATTTATATAAAAAGTTAATTTTTTATAGGTATTTATTTAAATTTGCTGATCTTCTTGATGTATGGTTGTCTAAGAAACTGCTTGTAATATTCAAATTTTCAACCAGACTACGTTTATATTATGGACCCAAAAAACTTCAATGAAAGACACTAATTAATGAAAATTGTTAGTCCTAAAGATGCTGAATATTAATTTATGCGACTAAAACTATATACGATAGGACAAGGAATCGACAATGATAAAGTCATTAAATTGCTTGTTGAAACTATTTTATAGATGTTCCCTGTGAGGTTGATTCATTTAAAGAACAAGTGAAGTCAGTGAGAATATATCATTAATTGAATGGTGTAATAAGAATGGGAATTGAATGCTTATCTGTCTTTTCTTGTACTGAAGTAGTTCAAAAAATATGTATTGCTGGTCAGTTGATTCAATGCTAGATATGTCATTTTATGGTAAGAATTGTAAGTGAAATTTCATTACAAATAGAGCATGAATAAAAACACACTAACACTGATTCAATGATATATCAACTATCAAACTCAAGGACAAATTAAAATAAAGAAACAAAGCTACCTTCCAGATACTTTTCTCCTTTTTATTAATTAAAGTGGGATCTATCTTCATCAATATACACCACCACCTGTTTGAGGCAGTGTCGTTGAATTCAGGCAACAGTAGTTTGAATGACAGGGGACACATTACTGAACACTAGATGATTTCTGCCATTCCATATATGATTCAATTCAGGTAACAGTGGTTTGAATGACAATTACGCGACACGTCTCATCTGTTTAGTAGTTGAGGTACCTGCTATGTGTTTCAATGCCTATGGAACCATTTCAGACCAGCATGTAGTGGGGAGTGGAAATGTCATGTTTGGAGTAACAGTTGTATAGTGGCTGGAAAAAAAAAAAATTCTTCCATAGGAAAATTTCAGATTATACATCAGTATCACATTGTACCATGCAACAAATGTTCAGAATATAATGATCCAAGCAACATGCAAGGTAGAAGCTCTCAACCTCCATGTACAAGTAATCTTTGTCAGAAGACAATAATAGGTGCATGGTGGGAAAAGAGAGCCAAGTCATGCATTTTAAATCATATTGTAGCACATTGTCCATTTAAACCTAAGGAAAACTTTATTCAACATGCACGGAACACGACCAACCTCCATGTACAAGTAATATTTCCCTGAAGGAGAGGGAGCTTAAGGCAATTGGTCATCAATTTCTTGTTTCACATTAAATTCATACTCAAAGTCCTGCATTAAGGACAGAGAAAACAATTACGAAAAAGAAAGGGAAGGGACATACCATTACCATGCGATTACCCTAATATCTCTCACTAGATTCCCGTCTTGGCAGGGTATGGTAAGGAAAGCAATAAATATAGAATAAAAGAACAGAAAATAAAATGACATTTTGCTTGTTAACAGCATAGGTGTCATTCCCGATCTTAGACAAAAACCTTCACACCAGAAGATTGGGTCGTTAGATTAGACACTGATGGGTCTGTCTTAGGGCATCAAAATCATGCAGGAACTGCGGGTATATTCAAAAATGCTAGCTGTCACTAGTTGCTCAGTTTCCAAAAAAATTTGGGGAACAATGATATTCTTAGTACTGAAATATGGGCAATCAAGAAAGGCCTGGAACTTGCAATTGCTAATGGCTGGAACAAATTGGTTGTTTATTCTGATTCCTTAACAGCTGTCAGAATGCTTAATGATGTAAATCCCAAAAGGAACATTTTATACTAACATGATCAGCCAATGTAGGGTGCTATGCCATCAACTCCAGGAAGTTCACATCAAGCACCAGTACAGGGAAACTGAGTAGATTGCGGATATCTTGGCCAAGGAAGTTGCTGGGAACCAAGGGTTGTTTCAAGACATACATTGTCTGATGTTATGAAAAGCAATTGTTCACTAGCTTGTTTTGCTGATGCTAGCAGCACTAACTTAAATTCTTTCATTTGTACCGGGAAAAAAAAAAAGAAAAAAAACCTTTCGAGAGCTTGTCCATAATCTCTGACATCAATCAAAATATATAAAAACACAGATTGTCATGTAGGTTCAAAAGTAACGCTTTTCGTACTTCCTCCTTGGCAAGGTCTAAACTTTAAAGAGGTGAAAAGCTGCATGTACCTTCAATCAACACCTGCAAATGATCAATTTTTAGAAACAATCCTACTCTGAGAATAAAACAATAGATAAATAGCATAGCTCTGTGAGAAACCAGTAGAACTGCTTTCAAATTTCAATTCAATGGCTTAACGACTTTCAGAAATTTGTGTACCCTTTTCTTTAAAAATCTAGGTATCGTCTTGACATGATGGTTGCTACTCGTCTGAGGAAACATAGATGAAAAGAAACATAGACCAGATTATTGTAGATTACTTGACACAAACATATGATAAAGGTCATTATATATAGGTGGTAAACTGGTAATTGGTATTGTGTAATTGAGACAGAAGTGATAGATGTTGTATATACCGATTGGTGCAACTATATAATTATGCTCTTGGAAGGAGTTGGATGGAGAATGACTAGTGTTCATGAAACGTGATAATAGTTCAGTACATACTGTAGACACCAAAAAAGCGCCTTCAGATTTCTCCACAAAAGCCCGATGATGAAAGGAGTAATTTGTAAACTTGAATGCTATTTTTGCTTTGAAAGGTAAAATAAGATCTCAGGTTTTTCCTCGATCATTCCTTAATTTCCACTTCATTTAAAAGCCCCTTTCAAGAGCTTTCCATTTCTTCCTTCCGTGTCAAAATACGATTCCGCACCTAAGAGTTATGGCCAAACGAAGTTAAAGGTCAAAACAGATGTAGCCGAATACTATGGACCGTGTTTCAGCCCCATTTGGGAGTTCATTTGGTTGAATTAGTTTATGAGCATTATACTTCTGGATTCCTTATTCAAATATCTTTCCAATGACATATCATGAGCCCACACCACATTTCCAACCAAGAAGTTATGAGCCCAACATTGGTGCGTGCTCTAACATTGACCTCTCCTTACTCTTTTGGGTATATCTCGAGATCCACAAAATATTTGGTCCTGAAACCAAAGGTATTTAATACTAGACTCAATAATCTTTCCAACACATCTTGAATCATCCAATTTGGAGCCCAAACAAGTGAGATATGGCTCAGTAAAGTTTCAGCTGGCAGGCTCACAGCCGCTAGCGGCGCTCACCAGAGCTGCTAGCGGCGCTCGTTGAGCTTCAAAGCCCGACTATTTTTCCAGCCCAACTCCGAATTTTGGCCATCCTTCACCCCTCCAACCCTATTTCCTTCCCTATAAATACAACCCTCCTCCCTCAGTTCAAAACACACAGTTTACAGTTGACAACCTCTATTCTCAGGAGTATTAACACTGAGCTTCCCCTCTTTCTTCGAAACTTGAGATCTTGTTTCTACTATTTTTGTCAAATATAGCCTACAGTTCAGGTACTAACTCTTGAGGGCTTAAATTAAATTACTTGCCTAATTGTTTATTTTCTAGTAGTCATAATGTAGATATCATGCTAGTAAACGTCTTTTATCGCTTCCTAAATATTGTTTGTCCAAGCATGTCTAGTCGTTATAATGCTCAATTTGCCAATCGAATGCATGTCTAAATAAGGGTCAATAATAAATGTTGTGATGCATGTGATGAACAAACTAATAGTCTAAGTCTAGGTTGTTAATCCGGTTTTGTGTGGGAATTATGTCTTTAAATTATTCAGCAAACTTGAGTTAGTAGAGGCCGTCATAAAACGGGCAAGTTGGGTGCCTAACACCTTCCCACCTCGTACCTTCGCCCCCGAACCCTTTATTCTTGGGTACTCATATGTTCTATATGAGCGGAAATCTTTCTAAAAACATGATTAGTTGACTTATCGCGCTATTGGGTTGTCCTTTCGGATTGTCCCTTCGGTTTGCCCCTTCGATAAAACGCCTAGCAGATTTGTGACCTCTTTCATGGTTTTTATTCAATTCAAGTCTTTGCAAAAGCTTTTCTAACTCGATGGTCCTTGAACTTATCTAAAACCCCCAGCTTACAAATTTTCTATAAGGACGCACTCCGTGGAGCGATGGAAAATCCCGGGTCCTTACAGTGGCACTTCACTGGGGATTTATTTAAGAGGGTGAGACTCGAAAGTCAAGTTTGCTTAATTGTTTAATAATATGTTCCATATTGCATCATTTGCATCATTTGCATGTGCTTTGGCACAATCTTTTGACCCTTATCGACCGTCGAGTAAGTTTGTGTCGTAACTCGTAGACAACCCGTATATCTAAATGAATATACAGTTGTCCTATCGTGCAACCCGACCCTTCCTCACCCATGACTCATCGACTCTTGTTGGTGAAAAAGAATTACAATTGATGTGTCGACCATCCGCCGGAAGGAAATTGTAATTTGTCGTGGTAACCTCACAGGAGCCAAAAGCCTCTAGCCCACATTCGTGCATTCGCTTGCTTGTTGTGCATGTGTCGTTGTAATACCCGTCCGATCACATGTTTGCTTGTAACTGCGTCGTTGTAATGTTTGCCTGAATGCATGAATGTCGTGACTATGTGCCAACATGTACTTACGTGCTAGGATCTTTTTCTCTTATTTTTAGGTAGTTCCTAATGCCCAAAAAAAGTACGAGAATTCAATTTAATGAGCACTCGTTTCCCCGATGATATATTTTTCATCTAGCGTCAAAGTCATGAACAATTTTCTAGGACTTTTTTAGCAAAAAAAAAGAGTAGTCTCTCCAATTCCCCTCTCCCACTTTTTTTTTTTTATTTTTTTCTTTTTTGTTTTGATGTAATTCAGATTCGGCCAAAAAAAAAAAAATAAAAAAGCAAAAAAATAGCGTTAAAAAAACGCCAAAAATAAAAAAAAATTCGAAAAATAAAAAAAATGCCGAAATTTCCTTTTTTTTTATTTATTCCATTTTCCATTTTCTTTGAGTCTAGAAAAAAAAAATAGGATGGTCCGTCTTTTTCTATTTTTCTCGTTTTGTTTCATTGACTTCATTTTTTTCTTTGATATGAGGGGAAATAATCGGGCATTTAGGCTTAGGTTTTTATTTTCTTCTTTTCCATTTCTTTGCATTGCATTGTACGTATTAGACGCTCCATGCTAGGATTCATAATTACTCGTCATGCTTGCATTGTCGTCATTTTGCATCTGCATTTGTACAAAGGTCCAAGTCTTGCATTCATCAATGTCCCCATTTGTTCACTACGTCTCATGCACTAGAAGTCTAGACAAGTCATTCATTAAGTCTTTTAGGGTCATTTTGCGTCAATTCATTGTCATACATGTCAAGGTTAGTCCGTCATGCATCTTGCATAATGTCATCGTAACTCTGTTGTCACATTGTTGTCATCATGCATTCGAGTTCATATAGACGTCCTTAGATTCCTTCACCTTAGGAACTATCGAGGGTGTTCTAAAAATCATGAGTCTTTGTTTTCAACTCCTTTCTTTGGCGTCTTTCTAAGTTGAGTCTTGTGTTCAGGATTGGGGGCTCGAGGAAGAATTACGGAGACAAAGGTTGGGCTCTATCATTCGAAAGATTGGTTCGTATACAAGCTACATCCAAGACACCACCACAATCCAAAAGGCCATCACCCCATAATCCATCACCACCACAAAGCTCGCCACCACTCAATACATCCCTTACCTCACCAATCACACCCCCAAACTTCACCATGGTCAAAACCACCGACAAGAGGCTTGGTGAGCTCATGAGTGAGTTGGAAAGGGTGCGACTCAAGGTTGAAGATTTGGAAAAGAAGAAAAAGGATGAAGCAGGAATCCTCTCTGACTCCGACTCTGAAGAAAAAGGACCAAATGCCAAGCTAGCTAAGATCAATTCTGTGCTCGAAAACAGCGGTCTGTTTGCCAAGTACCATGCTAATGTTGGTAAAGTCAATCTCAAAGTCAAAGGCCAGCTTCCAGCCAAGTTCTCCATGCCCGAGGTTCCGACATCCACTGGAACTGATAATCCACAAGACCACCTCAAAGCATTCACTACTGCCAGTCTGTCATTGGTTTAAGAGGAGTTGACAAAAATATCAACATTCACTTGTTCCCACAGACTCTTGATGCCCCAACTCGTCATGTGTTCTACACCTTGAATTTGGAGAATACCTCACTTGGTCAGATTTCACTACAGTCTTCCTTGCACGCTACTGTAGACGCCAAAAAAGTGCCTTCAGATTTCCCTGCAAAAGCCCGATGATGAAAGGAGTAATTTATAAAACTTGAATGCTATATTTTCTTTGATAGGTAAAATAAGGTCTCAGATTTTTCCTCGATCACTCCTTCATTTCCACTTCATTTAAAAGCCCCTTTCAAGAGCTTTCCATTGCTTCCTTCCGTGTCAAAATACGATTCCGCACCTAAGAGTTATGGCCAAACGAAGTTAAGGGTCAAAACAGATATAGCCGAATACTGTGGACCGTGTGTCCCGCCCAATTTGGGAGTTTATTTGGTTGGTCTAATTTGTGAACCTTATATTTCTGGATTCCTTATTCAAATATCTTTCCAATGACATATCATGTGCCCACACCACATTCCCAACCAAGGAGTAACGAGACCAACATTGATGCATACTCCAAAACTGACATCTCCTTACTATTTCTGATATATCTCGAGATCCAAAAATTACTTGGGCCTGAAACCAAAGCTATTTGAAGCTAGACCCAATAAGCTTTCCAACGCATCTTGAATCATCCAATTTGGAGCCCAAACGGGTGAGATATGACTCGATAAACATCCAACTGGCAGCTAACAGCCGTCAGCTGCCCTGGTTTAAAACCCAGGCAGCCCTGGCTGAAAATCCAGCACCGCTAGCGGCGGTGACTCAGCTTCAATCCCGACTCTTTTTTCAGCCCAAATTCAATTTTCGACTCCTTTTCAGCCGTCCAGCCCTACTTCCCACGCCTATAAATACGACCCTCCTCCCTCAGTTTAAATCACACAGTCTACAGTTGACACCCTCTATTCTCAGTAGTATTGACTCTGAGCTTCTCCCTCTTTCTTTCATAAACAATTCTATTCTATTCTCGGGAGTATTGACACCGAGCTTCCCCCTCTTTCTTCCAAACTTGAGATCTTGTCTTTACTATTTTTGTTAAATATAGCCTACAGTTCAGGTACTAACTCCTGAGGGCTCAAATCAAATTAATTACCTGATTGTTTATTTTCTAGTAGTCATAATGTAGATATCATGCTAGAATAACGTCTTTTATTGCTTGCTAAATATTGTCCTTCCAAGCATGTCTAGTCGTTGTAATGCTCAACTTGCCAATCAAATGCATGTCTAAACAAGGGTCAATAATAAATGTTGTGATGTTTGTGATGAACCAATTAATAGTCTAAGTCTAGGTTGTTAATCCGGTTTGTGCGGGAATCATGTCTTTAAATTATTAAGCAAACTTGAGTTAGTAGAGGCCGTCATAATACGGGCGAGTTGGGTGCCTAACACCTTCCCACCTCGTACCTTCGCCCCGGAACCCTTTATTCTTGGGTACTCATATGTTCTATATGAGCGGGAGTCTTTCTAAAAACATGATCAGTTCACTTATCGCGCTATTGGGTTGTCCCTTCAGTTTGTCCCTTCGATAAAACGCCGATAGTAGATTTGTGACCTCTTTCATGGTTTTTATTCAATTCAAGTCTTTACAAAATCTTTTCTAACTCGATGGTCCCTTAAACTTATCTAAACCCCCAGCTTACAAATTTTCTATAAGGACGCACTCCGCGGCCTTAAAAATCCCAGGTCTTTACAGTGGCGACTTCACTGGGGATTTATTTAAGAGGGTGAGACTCGAAAGTCAAGTTTGCTTAATTGTTTATTAACATGTTCCATATTGCATCATTTGCATGTGCTTTGGCACGAACTTTTGACCCTTATCGACCCTCGAGGAAATTTGTGTCGTAACTCGTAGACAACCCGTATATCTAAAGGAATATACAATTGTCCTATCGTGCAAACCGACGCTTCCTCACCCACGACTCATCGACTCTTGTTGGTGAAAAAGAATTACAATTGATGTGTCGACCATCCGCCGCAGGGAAATTGTAATTTGTCGTGGTGACCTCACAGGAGCCAAAAGCCTCTAACCCACATTTGTGCATTTGCTTGCTTGTTGTGCATGTGTCGTTGTAATGCCCATCTGATCACATGTTTGCTTGTAAACTGCGTTGTTATAATGCTTGCCTGAATGCATGAATACCGTGATTATGTGCCAACATGTACTTACATGCTAGGAGTCCTTTATTTTATTTTTAGCTAGTTCCTAATGCCCAAAAATAGTGCGAGAATTCAATTCAATGAGCACTCGTTTCCCCGATGATATCTTTTCATATAGCGTCAAAGTCATGAATAATTTTCTATGACATTTTTAGCAAAGAAAAAAAGAGTCAGTCTCTCCAATTCCCCTCTCCCACTTTTTCTTTTTATTTATTTTTTCTTTTTTGTTTTGATGTAATTCAGATTCGGCAAAAAAAAAAAGCTAAAAATGGCCTTAAAAATAAAAAACTGAAAAAAAAAAATCGGAAAATAAAAAGAAATGCCGAAATTTCATTTTTTTTTTCATTTATCCCATTTTCCATTTTCTTTGAGTTTGGAAAAATAAAAAAAAAATAAGATGGTCCGTCTTTTTCTATTTTTCTCATTTCCGTTCATCGACTTCATGTTTCCTTTGATATGAGGGGAAATAATCGGGCATTTAGGCTTAGTTTTTTATTTTTCTTCTTTTCCATTTCTTTGCATTGCATTTTACGTGTTAGACGCTCCATGTTAGGATTTATAACTAATTGTCATGTTTGCATTGTCGTCATTTTGCATCTGCATTTGTACAAAAGTCCGAGTCTTGCATTCATCAATGTCTCCATTTGTTCACTACGTCTCATGCACTAGGGTCATTCTAGGAAACATCCATACATTGTCATATATGTTGAGGTCAGTCCTGCATGCATCTTGCATAGTGTCGTCGTGAGTCGTGACTGTGTCGTCACATTGTCATCATCATACATTCAAGTTCATATAGATGTCCTTAGGTTCATTCACCTTAGGGGCTACCGAGGGTCTTCTAAAAACCATGAGTCTTTGTTTTCAAGTACTTTCTTTGGCGTCTTTCTAAGTTGAGACTTGTGTTCAGGATTGGGGGCTCGAGGAAGAATTACGGTGACAAAGGTTAGACTCGATCGTCCGGTAGATTGGTTTGTGTACAAGCTACATCCGAGACACCACCACATTCCAAAAGGTCATCACCCCATAATCCATCACCACCACAAAACTTACCACCACAAAGCTCGCGGCCACTCAATACATCCCTTACCTCACCGATCACACCTCCAAACTTCACCATGGTCAAAACCAGAGGCTTGATGAGCTCATGAGTGAGTTAGAAAGGGTGCGACTCAAGGTTGAAGATTTGGAAAAGAAGAAAGAGGATGAATCAAGAATCCCCTCTAACTACGAATCTGAGGAAGAAGGACCAAATGCCAAGCTGGCTAAGATTAATTCTGTGCTCGAAAACAGCGGCCTGTTTTCCAACTACCATGCTAATGTTGGTAAAGTCAATCCCAAAGTCAAGGGCAAGCTTCCAGCCAAGTTCTCCATGCCCGAGGTTCCGGAATTCACTGGAACTGATAATCCACAAGACAATCTCAAGGCACTACAAGAAAAACCTTTTATAGCAACAAGGTTTTCGCAACGACATAAAAATGTCGTTGCAATAAATATTTATTGCAACGACAGTTACACGTCAATCCGATAGGTTGTTGCGATTAGTATGAATTTCATTTCCCTCCAAGCGAAAAAACAGGCGGATCAACTTAAATTTTGAGACCAATTTTTCGTAACAACAACAGTCGTTGCAAAAGTTAGTATATTTTGCAACGACACTTATCGTTGCGTATCATCTAGGATATTTAGTGCAACGATGTGTGTCGTTGCTGAACATAAGTCCCATATATGGCAACGACACCTATCGTTGCAGAAAACCACGGGAAAAAATAAATAAAATTGACATAATTCTCAAACCAGTCATTTTCTCTTCATTTCCAAAACCCCATCTGGCCATCTCCACACCCACCGACCTCACACCCGGCAACCCACACCCATGAGAGAGCCCTCCGCTCAGAACCTCCGACGCGTCTCCCCAGCAGCCACCATCACATCGGCGTCCCAACACTCACCCTATACTACTCACGATCTTTTTCTCTCTCCTTCCTTTGCTCACCAAACTGACCTTTTTCTTCTCCTTCACCCAAATTGTAAACAACAGCTAGATACAGCATAAAAATAAAAACATTCAGTCGGGTTTTTCACAAGGTGTTTCTAGGATTACAATTTTAGGTTCAATTTGACAAATTTTGGGTGAGATTCTCTCCTTAGTGTTCACTCACGCTCTAGGGTTCGCTCATGCTCTCTATCTCTACCTCATATCATCTTCTGCAATTGGAATCTCAAGTAGCTGAAGTAGGTATGGTTCAACAAAACCTTAAAATTATTAGCCTCTAATGAGTAGTTAATTCTATATTTGTTTGGGTAAATTGAATTTTGCTGAATTTTGAGTACAATTTTAGTGATTTTATGTTTGATTTAGATTTGAAATTGCATATGGTTTGAATTCGACTTTAAGTTCATTCTGCAACCGTGAGAGTTTTACCTTCGATTGTTTGCAGTAGGATGCCCAATTGATTGTCCGGAGTCATTTTGGGCGAAAGGAAGGTTTATTCGCTGCTCTGAGTCCCTCAATTGAAAGGTAAATTTTGTTCTTCTATGTAGTTAGGTTCAAAGTTGAAGTTTGGGGTGTTGGATTTTGATTCATGGGATGTTTGAGGGATATTTAACCAGATTTAGGGCTGTTATTCATGACAATTATTGTATAATTAGTAAAATTGCATTTTCTAGCCATTTGTCCTTGATCTGTTGGCCTTATGATTCTCATCCTATTTATCCGATTTATTATTCATCCAGAAACATTAAGCCTCTTGCTGCAGTAACAGAAAAAAACTAAGTGTACAGAAGTATAGTTTCTTTGGTACTAGTCTAGTGGTAAGTCTGCTCATTTTATAGTGTGGAAATGACACTACTTTCTTCAGTGATTTAGTTACTCAGGTTGGATTAAGACTTGTGTTTCAGGTGTCTATTCTCAGTGTAGTGATCTATACTTGTTTCTCTTGATTTTTCAAAACATGTTAGTCAAATGACTTTGGTGCTCTGTACCTATATAGTTGTGTTTTGGTCCTTGGTTGCTTGTAATATTAGTGGAGTTGTCCTCAATGTGTCAGTCCAGCTTGACAATATGATAGGGCTTGATATTTGTATCCCTGATTATTATTAAGCTTATATTATGATCTATTCATCCATATTTGTTTCTTTTTAAATGAAACTATTTGGTATTGTTGAGTTGCAAGAGCAACATGACAATTTCTAGGTCTGATAATTGTCTATTTTTGTGGTTCAATGTAGTTGGGGTCAATTGTGTTTGTCTTGTGCTTGGTTTTGTATTATCTCTCTCAAAACTGCAATGGATTCCAACTCCAGGTATGCAAGTGCTATGCTTCCAGCATCTTTTTCCTTTATTCTCATTATGCTTTTATTCTCTCATCTTACTCCCAATTTGTGGTTTGAGTATTTACTCTTTGAAGAATACATCTCAGAGCGTCTATGTCTAGTACTTGCAGCATATACTCAATCTTATGTTCTTAGTGTAGATGTTATACTAGTCTTTGATACATTGTAATCTAATTTGCCCCTTAATTGGCTAAAGAGAATTTGTTTAATTCACCTGTGATATAACTTGTTCTGTGATGAAATAAGGTGATTCTGTTTGTGTGTTTTGTGTTGATTTGAGCTTGATTGTAGCTCCTGCTGATTTTGTTCCCTAACTAATTTGCTACTAACAACAAGTGTTCTTAATGTGCCAAGAGCCTTGATAACAACCATGAAGCACACATAAGCAGGATTTTTGAGTAAGTTCTTTGAGCTTAATCATGATCTGTTGAGGTTGAGCTAATGCTTGGTGTTATGAGTTTGAGTAACTTGTAAAATTGGTTTGACAGCATTGTTTTTTTATCTAAAATGACAAAAAAAAAAGCCTCTTTGTGCAGCTTATCTTCATGAAGGTTGTGGGTATTACTTAATTATTCTTGCTAAAATAGATTTTTTTGTAGTGGTTTTTGCATGGGCAGAAATTGGTAGCCACAGTACTTCTTTCAGGTCCTATTTTTTTCGAGATAGAAGTGCTATTGACTTACCTTTGAGGTTAAGGTAAGAACCTTACATTTACATGTTCAGAACATGTTTACTTCTGGCAGTTGACACCTATGATTTCAATATGCTTTTCCGGTATTAATGAGTCCAAAGGAAAAGCGAATCTAGCTACACATTTGGTCTTTTATGGACATTGAGAAAATCTGTTCTACGCTGTATGTGTGACAAGAATACTATAAATTACATTCTGTTTTTGAGGACATAGTTCTGACCTGCTCGTGAGGTGTTCTGCTTGCCAAGAGGCTGGAAGTACAATGAACACAAAGATAAATCAAGTTGAAAATGAGAATCTCAATGTACACTACTTAAGATCAATTTTTACATGCTTCAATCGAGTTCTTTTTCTTGTTCTAATCTGAATCTGTGATCTAGTTTGACACCTGGTTCGAATTTGCAAGTTGAAAGGCTTAGAATAAAAGAGCATGCCCTATCACTAACTAACACTTTACTTTATGATTCTTGCTTGATTACTAGACTAACCAAATTAGCTGAACAGAAGTTGTTCCATGGTGATATTAGGGGGCAAAATTGGTGATTTTTCTATTCTGTTGTAAGGTAGTTGCATAGTTGTCTCTGAACTGTTTTGGCATGATTTTTGCAGGCAAAAAGGGCTTGACAGACAATAAAAATCAATGCACCATGTGGGGATTTAAAGCAATCTAGCTAGGATGAGTTTTAAAACACCTTGGGTGGTAAGTTCCGGAATCCAAATGTTTGTGAGCTGATTTTGTGTACTTTTATTGTTGTCTTGATTACTTGAATCTGATTTAAAGAGGTTAGGTGCGTACTTGTGAAGGAAGGAAGTAAAAAACCAGTCTTGAGATCCTTGAGTTCAGACGTGAGTTTGCTACTTTAGTTGTAAGCTACATGTGTTATGTTCTGAACTTTTGAGTGTTCAGGCATTAGTTTGAGTTTTGATTGTTTATTTTTTTGGCTAGTCAGTTTGAGTTTTTATCTGGTAGGTCAGGCTTGATTTTTTTTTTTTTTTTTTTGTTTTTTTTTTGTTTTTGTTTTGTTGCGCTAGGTCAGGCTTGATTTAAGTAGCAAGTGTAATGAGAGGATTGAGTGTCTAGATCATTGATTTCTCCCCGAAACGGATGCTAGAATTGCTTAAGAACTAATGATTGCTGAATCCGAGGCACTTTCTTGGGATTTACCTACTGTCTTAAGTAGCCGCTGGTTTGATGATTGTTTACATGCATTTTCAGCATGCTCTTTGATTTACAGTAATGAGCTTGGACTTGTATGCACTAAAATGTTCAGTTTCTTACGTTCATAAGCTGTTTTCAAGTTTTGAATTTGCCACCTCAGTAATGGATGTTCATGAGCTTAAAGGTTATGTTGATGAGATGACCTTGTAATGATGATTAAAGCTATATTTGCTTACTGAAATGTTGTAAATGCAAAAGAAAATCAGTTTTTTTTTATCTGTTCACTATTAGAATCAGATTACCACTTGGAAACCAAAGCAGGCTCGATATAAGCAATTTTTATGCGCTTCAAATTACAATGTTCACATGTTTAACATCTGTTTAGAGAGTTTAATGTCATATTCGGTCGAGTTGACCGTTGTAATGATGAGCAAAGCTATATTAGTTTACTGAAAAATTGTATATGCATATGGCTAATCATCAATTTTTGCAGGCTTTTAGCGCGAAGAAGTCCTAGAAGCTACGAAGATGGCAACGTGGAGCTCCATTAGACTTTTATGAGTTTTTGACTTGGTTGTCTCAAATGTAATTTTTTGGACATAGATTATGATATCTTGTATGTAATTTATATATTACATTACACTAATAATGATAGAATTTTTTTTTTATTTTGAACTTCTATTATGGGGCATAAAGGTTAAATTAAAGTTGTGCATACAGATTTTTTTTTTCATTATATAAAATATTTATAGCAACGACAATTTTACAATTTTGTGTTGCAATATACAATAAGCAATGTCACTGTGAATGAAAACCGCATAATTTTTGCAACGATTATTGTCGTTGCAATATATGTCTAGCTTGTTGATGAATGAAATCAAGTATTGCAACGACATGTGTATCGCAATGACAATTGTCGTTGCACAAAATGCATTTATTGCAACGACTGAAGTTGTTGCGTTATTTTTTTGTAACGCCATGACACGCAACGACAAAAGTCATTGCAAAAAATATTTTTCGCAACGACTTTTGATTTTTTGCAACGATTTTAGTTGTTGCTAAAAACAGGTTTTCTTGTAGTGAGGCTTTCACTACTGCCATGGGCTTAAGAGGAGTTAACAAAAATATCTACATTCACTTGTTCCCACAGACTCTTGATGCCCCAACTCGTCGTTGGTTCTACACCTTGAATTTGGAGAACTACCGCACTTAGTCAGATTTCACTACAGTCTTCCTTGCACGCTACTAGGAAAATGTTGCTCTACCTATGACCCTTCGAGAGTTAGAAATCACCAAACAAGAAGAAGATGAGGGATTCACTGCCTTCCTTAGGCGTCAGAAGTTAAAGATAGCCGAACTGGTTGAGCGACCTTCGCAAACTGATCAAATCCGCCAACTCATCAAGAACCTGCAACCTGCTTACAAGGAACACCTCAAGTATCAAGCAATTGACTCCTACAACCGGCTCTATGCTGTGGGTATCCTAATTGAAGATGACCTTCTTAAGAATTCCACTTAAGTTGTGAACAACGCAAGTATCTACAGCCGGGGCTGTCCTCCATATCCCTGTCAAACAGCCCGTGCTCGAGAAGTTGAAGAGAGTCGAAGTCTCCTAGTGTGCAAGTCTAGTTGAGTCCAGTCAAGTCTAATGATATCTAGTTTGTCTTTTCAATTCGTCCATAGAGTCTAGCTTACTTCTCGTGTAATGCTTTTCTTCGATTCAATAAAGATTGCATTTTGATTCCCATCGTTGTTCTTTGTTCAATCCTATGACGAACTTAAGTTGCCTATGACGGAATAACAAAAAAAATCAAAAAAAATAAAATAAGATAAAATAAAATGATAAGCCTTCATTGTGGAAAACATAAAACAGGAACTCCCTAATGATCATCCCCATAGAGGACATACGGTTGAACCGTCCGTGCCGAGGACACGAGGCATTCATTTGGCACCTCAAATCAATATTCTTTACTACCCTATACATCATTACCACTTGCAACCTTTTGAGCTTTAAACACATAGCCTTTCATTTCTTAACCACGTCATCCTTACCCGGGGAATGGGTGTGTGCGACATGGGAATAGAAGCAACCTTCTAGGCAAGGTGGACCTACCCACAAAAAGAGTCACCGAGAGAAATACCAAAAAAAAGAGAGAACTCGAAAGTTCAGGAGCAAAAAAAAGAAAAAAACAAAAGAGAAAAAAATTCGAGAGCGATCAAAGATCCAAAAGAGTGCAAACGCTTCAAGCACAACCAAACGGTGGCCTTACCTAAACATCCCTAAACCACCTTACCATTATCACAAACTTCTTTTCCATCCAGCATACTTTGGGGAGGGGATTTACATTGGGTTTCTTTGAGCCTTTATCCTTTCTTTGACACCTTAACCCAGCCTGACATTACAACCCAAAAGCCCAGGTACGACCATTCAATTGTATAGTCCTGAACTATGTTGGCCTGATTCCACAAACTGGATACGTAGGAAACCTCAAGGAGGTCCGGCCACGACAACCACTTTGTCACATGATCATAAGGAGATTTCCCATTCCACCATTCTCATCTAAGGCTAAAAAAAATGAGCCCGGTAGGTTGAAAACCCGAAAGGGCAGCCTAGGCAAAAGTTAGGGCAACAAAAAAAAAAATATATAAAACAAATTCAACATCTTGAGGCAACTTAAATTTCCGAGGATTTAGAACATTGTTTCTCATTTAAGAACTCTTTGGTCAGTCATCTAGAGTCATACTCATCACCTTTCTCGTAGGCTTGCATATAGACTTCCAAACTGGGGGCTTTTTCAGAATGAGTCAGTTCTTTGTCCGCTACGTTTCAATTTGTCCATTTCGTCCCCATACCTTAAGTTAGGATATTTTGTATTGCTGCATCAATATCCTAGCTCCTCGAGTAGGTCATAATCATTAAGAACCACACATCAAACTGGGGGTTGATTCTCCCTTGACTGCACCCAGTCTTGTACACTTGGCTCTTACTCTGTCAAGATCACCACAAGAATGAAATTCTTGATCACAAAAACTTTTCCCATATGAAGACCTTCTTCAGACCCTATAGGAGAGTCGTGCATGTTAGGCTAGGCCGCATGGAGCAGTGAGTCAATAGAGTCTGCATACATCATATTTGCATAAGTACTAGAGTCGCCTTCAAAGGCATGCATGTGTACATAATTTCTCAGTGTCTTGAGTCCCTGCGTGTTTACATGTCAATTTTCCTTTGCCTCGTGCATATTACTATGTCATGTCTTGCGCATCTTGTCATGGTCGGTCGGGCATGTCTATTGCATCTTTTCCCTTTGTGCATATTTCCACTGCAGGTTTCAGTCTACCCGCTCTCCATCGAAACCAGCAAGCCCGGAACTCATGATCAAGCCCATAAGAGACCTTCCGACTACAACCAAAAATGGAAATAACCTTCCAACAACAGCCAAGCGCGCGAGCCCCCTGCTGTCCCACGATTCTTTCCAGCCCAGAAGCCGTTACTCCAGTTCGTTCGCGGCAAAATAAGTACCAAGCGCGCGGGAGCGAGTCCCTTTGGCCCACAAATTCAAATTCCACAGTTGGCGCATCTTACGGTACCAATTATCTTCAGGTAAAACTAACCCAATTATTTTTGCAGGTCCCAAATACTCGAGCCCGGATTTATGCTCCGACCACATTTGTCCCCCGGAGTGTCAAATTATTTTAAGCCCATTAAATTTGCTGGCCTCATCAATGTCCCAAAATCCCAATGTCTCAAAGTCTCCTAATATCCCAATGTCTCAATGTCCCAAAGTCTCCAAAATCCCAAAATCCCAATGTCTCAATGTCTCAAAGTCTCCTAAATCCCAATGTCTCAATGTCCCAAAGTCTCCAAAATCCCAAAGTCTCAATATCCCAAAACCTCAAAATCTCAAAAATCCCAATATCCTAAAGTCTCAATGTCCCAAAATCTCAAAAATCCCAATATCCCAAATCCTCAATGTCCCAAAGCCTCAAAATCTCAAAAATTTCAATGTCCCAAAGTCTCAAATCTCCAAAATCTCAATGTCTCAATGTCCCAAATTCTCCAAAATCCCAATATCCCAATGTTCCAAAGTCTCAATGTCCCAAAATCCCAATGTCCCGAAGTCTCAATGTCCCAACGTCCTAAAATCGAGTCAGTCAATGTTCGCTTAAGATATTGCGGTTAAACTGTCCTTCTACGAGATCACAAATTCGGGCCAGTCAATGATCGCTTGAGCTATTGCGGTTAAACTGTCCTTCTACGAGATCACAAATTCGGGCCAGTCAATGATCGCTTGAGCTATTGCGGTTAAACTGTCCTTCTGCGAGGTCACAAATTTTTGGGCCAGTCAATGGTCGCTTAAGCTATTGCGGTTAAACTGTCCTTTTGCGAGGTCACAAATTTTGGGGTCAGTCAATGGTCGCTAAAGCTATTGCGATTAAACTGTCCTTCTGCGAGGTCACAAATTTGGGGCCAGTCAATGATCGCTTAAGCTATTGCGGTTAAACTGTCCTTCTACGAGGTTACTTATTATGTGTCAGTCAATGATTGCTTAAACTGTTGCAGTTGTACTGTCCATTATTTCTTATATGTTTCAGTCAATGATTGCTTAAGCTATTGCATTTAAATCGTTTATATGTTTTAACCATTTTACAGCCGTCATTTTGATTGCGTTTTCTCGTCGACCTTTTCGTTCCTTGTGCAGGGATGGAATTTTGGCATCCGCCGAGTGGTGCTTAGTCACTGTTTGCTCAAAACAAAGCATTTATACTATTCACTCTCACCAGTGTTACTTCCCATTTACAGCCGTTATTTTTAATCGCGCTGTCTCGTTGACTTTTTCGTTTCTCGTACAGGGACGGAATCTCGACACCCGCCGAGTGGTGTTTAGTCACTGTTTATCGAAGCATTCTACGTTGATCATTCTCAAAGTATTACTAACTTTTTCATTCACTCTGAATACAGGACCCCAACAGACGTTTAGACCATCTACGAGCGGTGTTCTATCCTGCTAACCATAACCTTTATTTTTCTTGTGTTCACAGAGATGAAATCTTAGCACGCTACGAGCATGTCCCAACTCAAGTTTGTCTTCATATGCATACATACTGTACACTCTCACACACCATGTGCACACCAGCATCCTGCATGTCGCATTTGGAATACTTTGATCTTCGCTTTTACTCAAACTCGATAAAAGTGGGGGCTTCTGTAGACCACAAAAAAGCGCCTTCAGATTTCCCCGCAAAAGCCCGATGAGAAAGGAGTAATTTATAAAACTTTAATGCTATTTTTGCTTTGATAGGTAAAATAAGGTCTCAGGTTTTTACTCGATCACTCCTTCATTTCCACTTTATTTAAAATCCCCTTTCAAAGAGCTTTCCATTGCTTCCTTCCGTGTCAAAATACGATTCCGCACCTAAAAGTTATGGCCAAACGAAGTTAAGGGTTAAAACAGATGTAGCCGAATACTGTGGACCGTGTGTCCCGTCCAATTTGGGAGTTCATTTGGTTTGTCTAATTTGTGAGCCTTATATTTCTGGATTCCTTATTCAAATAGATTTCCAATGACATATCATGAGCCCACACCACATTACAAACCAAGGAGTTACGAGCCCAACATTGATGCGTACTCCAAAACTGACCTATCCTTACTATTTCGGATATATCTCGAGCTCCATAAAATATTTGGGACTGAAACCGAAGCCATTTGAAACTAGATCCAATAAGCTTTCTAACGCATCTTGAATCATTCAATTTGAAGCCCAAACGAGTGAGATATGACCCGACAAACATTCAGATGACAGCTGACAGCTGTTAGCAGCCCTGGTTTAAAACCCAGGACCGCTAGCGGCGCTGACTCAGCTTCAAGCCCGACTCTTTTTTCAGACCAAATTAAATTTTCGGCTCCTTTTCAGCCGTCCAACCCTACTTCTCACGCCTATAAATACGACCCTCCTCCCTCAGTTCAAATCACACAGTCTACAGTTGACACTCTCTATTCTCAGTAGTATTGACTCTGAGCTTCTCCCTCTTTCTTCCATAAACAATTCTATTCTATTCTTGGGAGTATTGACACCGAGCTTCCCCCTCTTTCTTTCAAACTTGAGATCTTGTCTTTACTATTTTTGTCAAATATAACCTATAGTTCAGGTACTAACTCCTGAGGGCTCAAATAAAATTAATTGTCTAATTGTTTATTTTCTAGTAGTCATAATGTAGATATCATGCTAGAATAACGTCTTTTATTGCTTACTAAATATTATCCTTCCAAGCATGTCTAGTCGTTGTAATGCTCAACTTGCCAATCAAATGCATGTCTAAACAAGGGTCAATAATAAATGTAGTGATGCTTGTGATGAACCAATTAATAGTCTAAGTCTAGGTTGTTAATCCGGTTTGTGCGGGAATCATGTCTTTAAATTATTAAGCAAACTTGAGTTCATTGAGGCTGTCATAATACGGGCGAGTTGGGTGCCTAACACCTTCCCACCTCGTACATTCGCCCCGTAACCCTTTATTCTTGGGTACTCATATGTTCTATATGAGCGGGAGTCTTTCTAATTAAAAATATGATCAGTTCACTTATCGCGCTATTGGGTTGTCCCTTCGGTTTGTCCCTTCGACAAAACGCTGATAGCATATTTGTGACCTCTTTCATAATTTTTATTCAATTCAAGTCTTTACAAAATCTTTTCTAACTCGATGGTCCCTTGAACTTGTCTAAACCCCCAGCTTACAAATTTTCTATAAGGATGCACTCCGTGGCCGTAGAAATCCTGGGTCCTTATAGCTACAAGGAAAATGTTGCTCTACCTATGACCCTTCGAGAGTTAGAGATCACCAAACAAGAAGAAGATGAGGGATTCACTGCATTCCTTAGGCGTCGGAAGCTAACTGATCAAATTCGCTAACTCATCAAGAACCTGCAACCTGCTTAATTACAAGGAACACCTCAGGTATCAAGCAATTGACTCCTACAACCGGCTCTATGCTTTGGGTATCCTAATTGAAGATGAACTTCTCAAGAATTCCATTTAAGTTGTGAACAACGCGAGTATCTACAGGGGGCTGTCCTCCATATCCCTATGAACAGCCGGTGCTCGAGAAGAGAGTCATTGTCTCCTAGTGTGCAAGTCTAGTCGAGTCCAGTCAAGTTTAATGATGTCTAGTATGTCTTTTCAATTTGTCCATAGAGTCTAGCTTACTTCTCGTGTAATGCTTTTCTTCGATTCAATAAAGATTGCATTTCGATTCCCATCATTGTCTTTGTTCAATCCTCTGACGAACTTAAGTTGCCTATGACGGAATAAAAAAAATCAAAAAAAAAATAAAATAAAATTCAAAAGAAAGCCTACATTGTGGAAAACATCAAACAAAAACTTTCTAATGATCATCCCCATAGAGGACATACAGTTGAACCGTCCGTGCCGAGGACTGGAGGGATTCATTTGGTACCTCACATCAATATCCTTTACTACCTTATACATCATTACCACTTGCAACCCTTTGAGCCTTAAATACATAGCCTTTCATTTCTTAACCACATCATCCTTACCCGGAAAATGGGTGTGTGCGACATGGGAATAGAAGCAACCTTCTAGGCAAGGTGGACCGACCAACAAAAAGAGCCATTGAGAGAAATACCAAAAAAAAAAGAGAGAACTCGAAAGTTTAAAAGCAAAAAAAAAAAAAAAAAAAAAAAGAGAAAAAAATTCGAGAGCGATCAAAGATCCAAAAGAGTGCAAACACTTCAAGCACAACCAAAGGTGGCCTTGCCTAAACATTGGTCCCTAAGCCACCTCACCTAGATCAAAAACTTCTATACCATCTAGTATACTCTGGGGAGGGGATTTATATTGGGTTTCTTTAAGCCTTTATCCTTTCTTTGACACCTTAACCCAGCCTAACATTACAACCCAAAAGCCCTCCGAGAGGTACGACCATTCAATTGTATAGTCCTGAACTACCTTGGCCTGATTGCACAAATTGGATACGTAGGAAACCTCAAGGAGGTCCGGCCACGACAACCACTTTGTCACATGATCATAAGGAGTTTTCTCATTCCACCATTCTCATCTAAGGCTAAAAAATAAATGAGCCCGGTAGGTTGAAAACCCGAAAGGGCGGCCTAGGCAAAAGTTAGAGCAACCAAAAAAAAATATAAAATAAATTCAATATCTTGAGGCAACTTAAATTTCTGAGGATTTAGAGCATTGTTTCTCATGTAAGCACTCTTTGATCAGTCGTCTAGAGGTCATACTCATCGCCTTTCTCGTAGGCTTGCACACAGACTTCCCAACTGGGGCTTTTTCAGAGTGAGTCGGTTCCTTGTCCGCTACGTTCAAAGTTGTCCATTTCATCCCCATACTTTAAGTTAGGATATTTTGTACCGCTGGATCAACATCCTAGCTGCTCGAGTAGGTCAAAATCATTAAGAACCACACGTCAAATTGGGGGCTGATTCTCCCTTGACTGCACCCAGTCTTGTCCACTTGTCTCTTACTCTGTCAAGATCACCACAGGAATGAAATTCTTGATCACAAAAACTTTTCCCATATAAAGACCCTCTTCAGACCCTGTAGGAGAGTCGTCCATGTTAGGTTAGGCCGCATGGAGTTGTGAGTCAATAGAGTCTGCAAATATCATATTTGCATAAGTACTAGAGTTGCCTTCAAAGGCATGCATGTGTACATAATTTCTCACTGTCTTGAGTCCCTGCGTGTTTACATGTCAATCCCCCTGTGCCCCATGCATATTACTATGTCATGTCTTGTACATCTTGTCATGGTCAGTCGGGCATGTCTATTGCATCTTTTCCCTATGTGCATATCTTCACTATAGGTTTGAGTCTGCCCGCTCTCCATTGAAGCCAACAAGCCCGGAACTCAGTATTCAACACACAATCAAGCTCAAAAGCAACCTCCCGACAACAATGAAGAACGGGAGCAAACATCCAATAGTAATCAAGAGGGGAAGCGACCTTCCGATTACAACAAAGAATGGAAATGACTTTCAACAACAGCCCAGCGCGCGGAAACGGGCCCCTTGGCTCACAAATTCAAAATTCAACAGGTGGCCCATTTTTACGGTACCGTCTACTATCTGGTAAGACTAACTCGTTTTGCAGGTCCCAAATACACGAGCCCGGATATATGCCCCGACGACGTTTATCGCCCGGAGTGTCAAATTACTTTAAGCCCGGTAAATCTTCTGGCCTCATCAAAGTCCCAAAGCCCCAACGTCCCAAAGTCGGGTCAGTCAATGATCGCTTAAGCTATTGCGGTTAAACTGTCCTTTTCTACGAAGTCACAAAATTGGGTCAGTCAATCATCGCTTAAGCTATTGCAGTTAAACTGTCCTTCTACGAGGTTTCTTACTTTTGTATCAGTCAATGATTGTTTAAACTGTTGCGGTTATACTGTCCTTTGTTTTTTTTATATGTTTCAGTCAATGATTGCTTAAACTATTCCTTTTAAACTGTTCATATGTTTTAACCATTTTACAGCCGTCATTTTTGATCGCGCTGTCTCATTGACATTTTTGTTTATTGTGCAGGGACGGAATCTTGGCATCCGCCGAGTGGTGCTTATTAATCACTGTTTGCTCAGAATAAAGCATTTATACTATTCACTCTCACCAGTGTTACTTCCCATTTACAGCCGTTATTTTTAATCGTGCTGTCTCGTTGAAATTTTTGTTTCTCGTACAGGGACGAATTCTCGACACCCGCCGAGCAATGTTTAGTCACTGTTTGTCGAAGCACTCTAAGTTGATCATTCTCAAAGTATTACTAACTTTTTCATTCACTCTGAATACAGGTCCCCATCAGACGTTTAGACCATCTACGAGCGGTGTTCTATCCTGCTAACCATAACCTTTATTTTTCTTGTGTTCACAGAGATGAAATCTTAGCACGCTACGAGCATGTCTCAACTCAGGTTTGTCTTCATATGCATACATACTGTACACTCTCACACACCATGTGCACATCAGCATCCTACATGTTGCCTTCGCAATACTTTGATCTTCGCTTTTACTCAAACTCGATCAAAGTGGGGGCTTTTGTAGACGCCAAAAAAGCGCCTTTAGATTTCTCCGCAAAAGCCCGATGATGAAAGGAGTAATTTATAAACTTGAATGCTATTTTTGCTTTGATAGGTAAAATAAGGTCTCAAGTTTTTCTCGATCACTCCTTTATTTCCACTTAATTTAAAAGCCCCTTTTAAGAGCTTTCCATTTCTTCCTTCCTTATCAAAATACGATTCCGCACCTAAGAGTTATGGCCAAACGAAGTTAAGGGTCAAAACAGATGTAGCCGAATACTGTGGACCGTGTTTCCAGCACCATTTGGGAGTTCATTTGGTTGCATTAATTTGTGAGCCTTATACTTCTGGATTCCTTATTCAAATAGCTTTCCAATGACATATCATGAGCCCACACCACATTTCCAACCAAGGAGATACGAGCCCAACATTGAAGCGTGCTCTAAAATTGACCTCTCCTTACTCTTTTGGGTATATCTCGAGATTCACAAAACATGTGAGCCTGAAACCAAAGCCATTTAAAACTAGACACAATAAGCTTTCCAACGCATCTTGAATCATCCAATTGGGAGCGTAAACGAATGAGATATGGCGCGGCAAAGTTTTAACTGGAAGCGGCTGTGAGCTGAGCCGCTAGCGGCTGTGGATGAAAATCCACAGCGGCTAGCGACGCTGACTTGAGCCGCTAGCGGCGCTCATTGAGCTTCAAAGCCCGACTGTTTTTTCAGCCCAACTCCGAATTTCCGCCATCCTTCACCCCTGCAACCCTATTTCCTTCCCTATAAATACAACCCTCCTCCCTAAATTCAGAACACAAAGTTTACAGTTGACAACCTCTATTCTCATGAGTATTAACACTGAGCTTCCCCCTCTTTCTTCCAAACTTGAGATATTGTTTTTATTATTTTTGTCAAATATAGCCTATAGTTCAGGTACTAACTCGTGAGGGCTCAAATTAAATTACTTTCCTAATTGTTTATTTTCTAGTAGTCATAATGTAGATATCATGCTAGTAAACGTCTTTTATTGCTTCCTAAATATTGTCTGTCCAAGCATGTCTAGTCGTTATAATGCTCAATTTGCCAATCGAATGCATGTCTAAATAAGGGTCAATAATAAATGTTGTGATGCTTGTGATGAACCAATTAATAGTCTAAGTGTAGGTTGTTAATCCGGTTTTGTGTGAGAATTATGTATTTAAATTATTCAGCAAACTTGAGTTAGTAGAGGCCGTCATAAAACGGGCAAGTTGGGTGCATAACACCTTCCCACCTCGTACCTTCGCCCCCGAACCCTTTATTCTTGGGTACTCATATGTTCTATATGAGCGAGAATCTTTCTAAAAACATGATTAGTTGACTTATCGCGCTATTGGGTTGTCCTTTCGGATTGTCCATTCGGTTTGTCCCTTCGATAAAACGCCAATAGCAAATTTGTGACATCTTTCATGGTTTTTATTCAATTCAATTCTTTACAAAAGCTTTTCTAACTCGATGGTCCCTTGAACTTATCTAAAACTCCCAACTTACAAATTTTCTATAAGGATGCACTCCGTGGAGCGATGGAAAATCCCGTATCCTTACACATACTATCCAAGCTTAGTGATAAAGAAGAAGTGGCAACCTCACTATCTGACCCGAAGTATCATTTCTTTGAACAGAATCAGCTCCCAATCTGACACTATGGTTTTCCCCATCCTCTTCACAAGGATCAAGAACGGTCTTGTCCTGAAATATTCGATGATTCTCATTACAAGTGCAGCAATAAATATTACGACCTGCATATCCAACCAGCTTGCTGCGAAAATATCTCACCTTGAGAGCCAACACAAAATGCTTGTTGTTTACATTCTCAACCTCCATTCTCAAGGGGTTCCTTGTACGGGTTATAAGTTTCTTCTACTGTGCAGCCTTCGAAGAATGCAGGTTCATAACCGGCTGGCTGCAATGTCAGCCAGTGATTACCATTAAAGGAATACCGAATACCCACAAGAAAATTGCAGCCAGTGATTACCATTAAAGGAATACCGAATACCCATAAGAAAATATATGCATATATATCTGAAAGGTCTAGTTGAGCTGGATGATACGGAATGCACATTAAAATGGTTTTGTCAACTAATTGTAAGTCATAAATGATAAAACCACACTATGTTCATACAACACTACAACAGAAACAACGAACAAAGCACACACTACGTTTAAAGATGTCTCCTACAGCTAAGATTACTCCGCCTAATACAGCTAACAATATGCCACACACAAGCTGCACCAGTTCGTGATGCTGGTTACTGATAACTGCAAGAAACAATTGATATTATCTGTTTTTGGAAAATTTTCACTTGTCAAGATGATATGACACGTAATACATACAAACAAGCAGAAAAGAGCCTTTCTCATGTTTAGTCCGCAACTCATCATTGTTTTACTGACAAACTAATCAATATATGCAGTACTAGGGAATAGGGATAGATAGATGTAAAGGTAGACAAGAAAAAACTCCATATCGTCACATTGTTATAGTAAAGCAGCTTCGTTAATATAGTGCGCTGCAATGCAAAAGGGTACTGTTAAAGTTAGAGAGTAATATAGCAACTGTAGAAACACATAAAAACTTATCAGATCTGTGATTATGCTGCTGAGATGAGCTATCTCTCTTTCCTTGCGAGAAGTAACATGCATATATCACACATTGAGCTACTTACTTGAAAACCCTTTTCTAGATGATTGAGTGAAGTTTATTTCTTTTTCCACAATTTTCCTTTTATATATGTTTTGGTGCAAAAGCTGTTTTTCATTAATTAAACTAATGATGATTCAGTGTATAGTTGAAACCATATTCGCTAAGAGTGAACAAGTCCTAGAAACCAAAATACAGAAGATGGCTTAGCAATGGAAAAGACAGAAATTATAAATCATCAATACAAGTAATAAACAAACAATCCCACTAATTCTAAAGTTCTAATTGATGAACTGCAAATCAACTTGCAGAAGAAGAATTACAAAGCTGCGTAAAATTGAATTTATCTAAAAGAAGGAGTGAGGGAAAGCGAAAGGCTCAGTATGATGGTGAATATCCCATTTAATTTAAAAGTCTCATTCCCTGTCCAATATTGCCCAAACAGAGCTTTGACCTTCTCGTTTCCCAAACTCACTACTTTCTCTCTCCTCAACTTCTTCAACCCACCATTCAATTTGTTGGATTTGCCGTATGAACTAATCATAAGAATTAATAATCGCATTATTGGTTGGACTATGGAAACCGATCTTTACTTAATATGGGTAATCGTAATGTTTTGCTAGAAACCAATTACAGTTTGTGGGCTCGAAAAGAGTTTTGGACTTACTGCCACATTAAGTAAACCAGCAGGGTCGCACACTTAACAGGCTCGTTTTATTAGAAGGGTCTAATTCGGATTAGGCCCATTACACACTTAACCTAATCAGCCCTCCTGCCTCCCTATATATATCGTGACTTCTGATCAGTTAGGGTCACACGTCATAATCAGTTTTCACGAAACCCTAACTGTGTGTCATTAGAGTAAGGAGAGAACGGAGGTTGTGAACGGGATCGCTGTACTAGCATACTGACGTGTGGATTCGGGCCTATGTGTGGATACCAGTTGAGGCACGACATCTGACGTGTTCATCCATACCCACTCCACTGTTCATCCAACCAGCGACCAAGGAGTGAGGTAGGATTTTGATTTGATATTTAATTACAGTAATCACATATTTTCTGGGTTAATCGAATTTCTATTATGCATGTATGATCATGTTAGTGGTTAGAAATTCCTTCATTGCAGAAGTGGAAACAAGGCATAAAAATACAAACGACCAGCTGGAAAAAGACAAAAGCAAAGCAAAAGACTCAGATTGGACAGAGTTTTAGTCCAGAAATCACAAAAAAAGTAAAAAGAATAGAGCTATATCAAGTGGAGCAGTTAGAGGGAGATCAGTTCTTGGTCTTATATGTGGACGACATATTATTGATTGGAAATGATATTCCTACACTTCAGTCAGTCAAGGCCTTTTTGGAAAAGTATTTCTCAATGAAAGATATGGGAGAGGCAACTTATATCTTGGGGATTAGGATCTATAGAGATAGATCAAAAAAACTCTTGGGCTTAAGCCAGAGTACCTATATAGATAAAGTGTTGAAAATGTTCAACATGCAAGATTCCAAGAAAGGTAATCTTCCTATGTCACATGGCATAACTCTTAGCAAGACTGAGTGTCCTTCGACACATAATGAGCGAGATCGCATGAGTAGAATTCCTTATGCTTCTGCTACAGGTTCTATCATGTATGCCAGGATGTGTACTCGTCCTGACGTTGTTTGTGCTTTGAGCATGACGAGTAGATACCAATCTAATCCAGGTGAAAGTCACTGGGTCGCATTCAAGAGCATCCTCAAGTACTTGAGAAGGACTAAGGATGTGTTTCTTGTCTATGGTGGTGAAGAGGAACTCACTATAAGTGGTTACACTGATGCAAGCTTCCAAACGGATAAGGATGATTCCCGATCGCAGTCAGGATTTGTATTCATTCTGAATAGAGTAGCAGTTAGTTGGAAGAGTTCCAAACAAGATACAGTTGCTGATTCTACAACAGAAGCCGAGTATATTGCTGCTTCTGAAGCAGCAAAATAAGCAGTGTGAATTCGAAAATTCATCATTGAACTTGGGGTGATACCTAATAGTTCGAATCCAATGGACCTTTATTGTGACAGTAATGGGACCATTGCACTGGCGAAGGAGCCTGGGGATCATCAGAAAACTAGGCATATACTCAGACGTTACCATTTGATACGAAGCTTTGTACAAATGGGAGATGTCAAGGTATGCAGAGTATCATCGGAAATGAACATTGCTGATCCGCTGACTAAGCCTCTACCACAGGATAAGCATGAGCGTCATACTATACACAAGGACTTAGATTCATGAATGATTGGTCTTTGTCCTAGTGGGAAGTTTATTTTGTGACTTATGTTCGATTTATTTATTGCTGTCCCAATGAATAATTTATATGATGTAGATCATCAAGTATGTAACTTGATTGTGAGACTCTATTGTTATAAATATTATTATTCTAATTGTCCGTAGTCAGTTATCATTATTTGTGGGAATTTGATAACTATTGAGACTATCATGTGGATTGATTGATGACCAAGTTTCACAGGTCATAATTATGAGATATGAAATTGATCACATGGATAAATGTTAGAGAACATTGCATTGGACCGACCCATTTCAAAAACATTGAAAGGATTGTTATATAAGTGTCATCAATGTTTTTCATATGCAACTTTTAATTTGATCCTTTGACCTGAACTCACCATGGTTTCCTACATGATGTTTAGCATATCTTGATATTATCAAACGTTAATCCTTAATCGGATGACTAAAAAGATAATTGAATGATGAGTTGTAAGTCATGCGGAGGAATGTGAGTGAGCAAGATGGGATTTCTCACTCTCATATAACGGGAGTAAGATATCTGTGGGCCCCTCGATGAGTTTAAAGTGTGAAATGCATGGCCGTGCTCAAATGGATTAAAAGTCAATCGTTTGTTTTAAACAGTTTAACTGCGGAATCGAGAAAGTCATAATTGAACTATATAGGGATGACACTACTCCTTCCTTATGGTCAATTTAGGTATCACATGACAAAGGGATCATTAATGTATGATTAGCTATAGTGCAAGTGGGAGATTGTTGGATTTGCCCTATGAACTAATCATAAGAATTAATAATCGCATTATTGGTTGGACTATGAAAACCGATCTTTACTTAATATGGGTAATCGTAATGTTTTGCTAGAAACCAATTACGGTTTGTGGGCCCGAAAAGAGTTTTGGACTTACTGCCACATTAAGCAAACCAGCAGGGTCGCACACTTAACAGGCTCGTTTTATTAGAAGGGTCTAATTCGGATTAGGCCCATTACACACTTAACCTAATCAGCCCTCCTGCCTCCCTATATATATCGTGACTTCTGATCAGTTAGGGTCACACGTGATAATCAGTTTTCACGAAACCCTAACTGTGTGTTATTAGAGTAAGGAGAGAACGGAGGTTGTG
This sequence comes from Tetragonia tetragonoides, assembly GCA_038025085.1. Classification (NCBI taxonomy): domain Eukaryota; kingdom Viridiplantae; phylum Streptophyta; class Magnoliopsida; order Caryophyllales; family Aizoaceae; genus Tetragonia; species Tetragonia tetragonoides. The sequence continues at coordinate 32,416,790 of CM076141.1, forward strand.
AACGGGATCGCTGTACTAGCATACTGACGTGTGGATTCGAGCCTGTGTGTGGATACCAGTTGAGGCACGACATCTGACGTGTTTATCCAACCAGCAACCAAGGAGTGAGGTAGAATTTCGATTTGATATTTAATTACAGTAATCACATATTTTCTGGGCTAATCGAATTTCTATTATGCATGTATGATCATGTTAGTGGTTAGAAATTCCTTCACAATTTTCTCCACCAAGTCCCCTTGTTGTTCTTCTTGTTCTTCATCATTTTCTCGGCCTCCTTTCCCTTGTTGTCCCCCAATTGATGACACTCCCACACGGGTTCCGGTTCCTGAATGTAATCAAACAATGCTTGCTTTGAGATGATCAGTAATAGTGGGTCTAATCTCGGGACAAAATCGCTTGTTTGAAGGGCCGTAAATCAAATCATTTCTGCTGTTGTTGTTGATGATCTTTGATGGGTAAATCAAGTCATTGCTGTTGTTGTTATTGATGGGTGCTTTTTGATTGAATGGGGTGAAATTGATGATGTGGAATGATTGGGTCTGATTTCTCTGATTTTGTCGTTTCGGGTTCAAAGAAAGCTAAGGCATAGCGGCGTTTCTTCAATGGAAGAAACATCTGATTATTGTAATTGTAATCACTGATCACTTTTTCCTCCATTGATCTCAAATTCTTGGGTTCTATCTCCATCATCATCATGAGAGAGAGAGAGAGAGAGATTAAAAGACAGAGAAAGGGTTTTATGTAATGGAAAGGCAATGGAAAATTGAGAGAAATTAATGGAGCGTATTTGTTTGTGATAAAATTCAGAGAGAAGTGTTGAGTTTGATTGAGAGAGAAAGAAAGAGTATTACAGTATTAAATTGGTATGGGAATTTTACACTGAATGTATTTCAATGGCGGTGGTTTTCTGTAAGTTACGCGCCTAGTGACCGTTATTAAGATCCAGCTTGAGCTTGGGGTTCAAGTAATATCTCTCCGTTTTTATTTTTTGTGGCTTCCAATTAACTATTTTACGCGGTTTAATAAAACCGTTGGAGGGAGATTTTGTTTTTTGGCGGTGCTTTTGAACTTTTTGGGCTACATCATGTGGATTTTCTAATTGTATTCTTTCTTTGCATTATAATTTATTTTTATTTTTGCAAAAATAATATTTATTTATTATACTTTTTTAATATTGGGTTTAATGTAAGTTTAATGTACTGAACTATTGAGGTCCTGGCCTAAGACAAAGATTCAGGCCCCGTGTAAATTAAGTACTAGGTTTAAATTTCCCTTTTCCTGTTGTATGTAAATTGATTGTACTAATCTCCGTGCCTTCCCTTCGACCAATCAAAAACAAAATGGAGCCTTTTTCTTAGCAATTAACTATACACTCAAATTACGGCCAATGTGACTTCGAAAGCTTGTTCGTTTCAATTGAAAATAATGGGTAACTAATAATCGGGCAAAAGTGAAAAATTGGGAGAAATTGGAACAAACGAGAGTGAGCAATAAATTATTTATAATTCAAATGGGGGTTGAGTGTTAATTTGTTGTAAATTTGGGCAATATACTCTTTTTTTTTCCAAAAGATGAATCATCATCTACAAATTTTTTTTACAACCGTGTCATTCTAACATTGATGAAAGTTACAAATAAATCTATCAAATCATCCCTAAAAATGTTTAAAGTCACCATAATATATCTAAAATTTCAAAATCAAATTTTTAGCAGTAAGTATCAAATAATACTTTCACAGTTACCCTACACAGTGTTAAAAGTCTCCCTTTAATTATATTGTATCTTTATTGGCTATTTCTAGTAAAAATGAGTTTGCCTTAATTGATTGATTGTTTTTAAAGCCTTTCTAAAACCAGAGTACAAATTAAAGTTAAAGAAAAAAAATTGAAGAGGAAAAGTGATTATGCTTATCTTGTTGTCAAGACTTAAAAATCCACTAGGCACTAGTACAAGCACAACAATCCCAATACCAGAAAATGAATTAGGAAAGAAAACCAATCAACCGAGTAAGAAACAAAAAAAAAGGAAAGATTTCCACAACGGTAACTAAAAGGCGCGCAACAAACATAGCACACCGCCATTACAATTTAGGAACCTCCAATTCTTATTATTATTATTTTTTTTGGTTAGACCACAGCTTCACCCAACCCTTTGTACCAAAACTAATCCTGTTCACACACGGTCGACCTATGAAGGGGTAAAATGCTCCCATATCCACAAGATTCGAATCCTCGACCTTGCTTAAGAGATGAGAGTGCCGGACCACTCACACCAACCACTTATTGGTAGGTCCAATTCTTATTTATACATAGTCCCCATTCCTTTCGTTATTGTTGCTTGTAATCACCCTCAAACAACAGTACCATTTATAAAACAATCTCTCTGTTCTCTGTTTAGTTAGACAGTACCTACAATGGCCAGTCTTATAGAAATCCACATAGTCTCGGCCGAATCCTTAAAAAACCCAAGTTTCTTAAGCCCCTTATTGCGAACCTACGCCATTGCATGGATCGAATCCGACCCGCATGACAAATTACAGACCCCAACCGACCTACTCGGAGGCCCTAAACCTCAATGGGACCATGTTCCTCTTCTTGCCCACAAACACGACACCGTCCATGTTGAAATCTATGCCGTGGGTCGTCATGGCGTCTTCAGTAGCAAGGACCGCCTCATAGGTGAAGCAGAGTTCGAGGTCAGGGACGTTGTTGTTGGAAGCATCCCCGGAGTGTATTCTACTTTCCCATCAACTCCGGTCATTCACCGCCATTCGTCGTATCGGAACTCCCAGCAGCATGCTGGTCTTCTCACAATTGGCACAAAGATAATAAGTAGCAGTGTGATTTATCCTAAACTTGGGAGAAATTGTTCTATTTTATTAGGCCTATCAACCAATCTTGTACCTGTCCCTAGGCCCTATGCCATCTTAGTACCATGGCTTTAATTTGATGATCAAGTGTTATCAATCTTGTATCATTCATGTAGTAGAGTATTTAGATTATTCTTTTGTAATTTGTGTACTAATATATATACGAGTATACGATTATGATTCAGAGTTCTGTAAAGTAATGACTAATTTTTCATGGTTTCAATGATTAATTTAGCATAAACCAAAATCTAATACTTCTTCCTCAGCTCAATCCTATATGATTAATCAAGTAGTATTTTCTGGAAATTGTTGGAACTGAGCGTTTCTTCAACTGGAAAAGCTTTTGGTTGAACGAGAACGAGAAAGAGAAAGAGAGAGAGAAATTAGAATCCCACTCCAACTGTAACACTCTTAGAAACCCAGTAAGAAGTGAATTAGTTTTTTACTTTTCGGAAACAAAAAAGGAAAGTTTTATACAAACTTGAATCCTAAGCTGACTCTACATAACGGTAAGTAGGCGCCAATAAAATCTAGGAAAATCTAATTTTACTTTCCATTCCTTTCTCTCTGAAACAACAAATTGTTCATTGCGTTAGTTGATTCTTATTTTTCTCTCTCGTCTTCTTTTTGCAATACAAACTTACAGCCCATTTCTCTCAATTTCTCTGTTTTCTGTAACCTGTGATCAATCTTAATGAAGAATACCCAAAAGAAACGCCTTTACTCTTTGGTTTTCTCTGAACCTGAATCACAAACATACCCCATCAAACTCTCCTCTCAGATTAACCAAGAAGTTGAAGATGGACAACAAACCTGTTTTGTTATTCGGAAAAGTTTTGGGTATCACCAAAAGAATCAAACCTTTGAAAGCTGAAATTATATACCCACTAACCCAAAACCCACAAAACTCAATCAAACAAGAGTACCCATTTCTACTGATTCCCAAAACTGAAACCCTTGAGAACCCAGATAGTAAACCCGTCAATGCTATCAACAATAGTTGTGTCTTTCCACCAAATAAACCATTATGCCTATGTTTGAAAGAGGAAGACCCCGCTACTGCCCTCTTCGATTACATCAGAAGAATTAGTAAAACTGGTATCAGTGATGTAACACTAGCCATGGAGAAAAGTCTCACAGAAAGTGATGTCGAGCAACATCAGGGTCGATTGGCCATCCCTCAAGGAGCGATAAAGAGTCCTTTCTTAACACAATCTGAAGAAAACACCCTTGGAATGAGGGACATTAAGGCAAGGTTGAATGTGAAGGTGTTTTCAGAGAGCGTGATCTGAAGCTTACTCGATGGGACTATCCTCCCAATAAGCTTGGAATGAAGCGTGGGTATAGATATGTATTGAATGGTGATTGGAAAATATTCATGACAGAAAATAACCTTAAAGCAGGCCAACTGATTCAGCTTTGGTCTTTTCGCCGTGATGGCAGTCTTTGTTTTGCAGTTGTTGGCCTCCAAAAGTACGAAACGGGGAAACAGTCAGCACAAGAGATCAACAATGTCTCAGCTTCTGCTGATGATTTGACTTGAACTAGGAGTCTCAGTCCTAGGAGTCTCAGGCTTGCTGTAACTTCAGCATGATGAAGCTATTGTTAGTCACAGAGTTAGGAATGTTTTGGGTTTTTATTGATCCTGTCGTTGGTTGTAAATGGAATTAATTGTTGTGAATGTCAATTCAATTTTATATGTCCCGAGTTGAGTTTTTTTTTTTTGGGTTTATATTGATTTTATAAATGGTATAGAAGAATAGCTGTAAATGTCTTAATTTCAGTGAGTATTTGGTCGTTTGATTAATGATTGACAGTGTCAATCTTATACACTATTACTTTATTTTTGCTGCATGCTTTGGAAGAGCTACTACTATTTTTGTTCAGCTGTTTGGAATAGTTCATATGCTTGTGATTTCGGAATGTACTGTGACTTGCATGTTTAATTGTTTTTACGGATAAGCTGAACCCATTTGAATTATAGAACCTTTGGGATTTTCTATTATAGGGCATAAGAAAAGGAAATGTGATTCAAGGGTAATTTGCTAGCACAGCAGCTCGTTCAGTTTGAGCTAAGTACTCTCTCAAATGAGCACGAATTAAGTTAAACAATTAACCAAAGCAAGATTTACTGAAACTACATCATAATACTACTTATAACTTGAAAAGGGTAGCTGATTAGTGATCACCTTTTAGTTGAGCGTGGGCTTGCCATTTCATCTGAGCAAGAGGATCACAGTACCATGTCAAGCAACTTGGATTCCACATTGTTCGACCATTCAAATTCTCTTCCATCGCTTCTCCTTAAAAGAGGATCACAGTAACATCGCTCCTGCATCCCCATTAAACCAGTGAAATCACCCACGGGCCTCATCAACATTGAGGGGTAGCGACTACCACCACCATTCATCATCATCATCCCAGAAAATTAGGCACTCATACTTTCTGGATTAGTCCATTCAGGTGTTGCGACATCATCTTGTTTAGTCCTGTCTACCATGTACAGTGTCTGATGCCTGCGTATGAGAGCCTTATCTGCAACAAATACTACTGTGTTAACATCATTGCTGAAGTTTATGCAATGGAAGCAAGATCAACAACTCGTGATTTAAGAGATTACTAATTACAATAATGGCCCCTAAATGTACACAAGTGGGAATTGTTAAATACAAGCATTATACGAGTGAAAAAAGTTGCAAAAGTAAATATACACTGTATACACATATTCAATCAAGTGCGGGCACAATTAATTGTTACATGCATCAATGCAAGAGAAATAGAAACCAGGCATATTATAGAAATAGCAAGAGGAGGGTTGGTGTTACACTCGAAAATAATCTACCGGGATATGCGAATAGACCGGCAACTCGATAAAAATATATTACGAAAATATATTATTGCTTATAAAATAAAGATAGTGGTTGAAATGCACAACTTTCATTATCTCCTACCACTACCCCACTAATACACTAGACATGGTAGTTATTTCCTACAAAAACTACCCAATTAAGCACTACCCATGAAGTGAATGTGTTAACCATTCAAAGAAGGATATGGGATAGTGGTTGACTACACCCCACCCATGATTGAATAATGGGCGGTTACTACTTACTAGAAGACCAAGGAGACTCCTATTTTCCTATAAATAGGATCGACGGAGCAATGAAGAAGGACAGACTGAGTTTCATCGCAAAGATACGTCAGGAGTAGAGTAATGTACTCTCTAGCGTAGTGTAGTTTTAGGAGTAGATTAAACGTAATGTAGTGTATCATACTCCATTAAATCCTCCCATTTGTACTTTGTCTACATCAATCGAATGAATGTCTTTTTTCGAATTACTAGTATTCAAACCCCCCTCGCACCCTACTCGTTAAAGTAAAGGAAACCACGATCCCAACTCAACGCCCAAAAAGACCTTGTCGAATAGCAAGGTTAATTATCAAAGTGATAGCCAATTTGAACCACGCATCGAAAAGCACTACCAACTCCCCGAAAAGGTCGAACAGTTGGTCGAATTGTGCATAGGTATGGAATTCTATCATGTCACTAGAAACCGACTATCACCGTGGACCGAGTCCACCGTCAACTCGGAGTTAGGGATGGAGGAGTAGGTTCGAATAGGGAGCGGCCTGCTCTAAGATAGTCCTCGACCTTATTTAGGACCTTTTTAAGGGCCGTAGGATTGCCCCTCACGGTTGTCTGTGACCCCTAAGTACAAAACACGACAACAGTTGGATAGGTACAAATCTATGGTCTGGACCATCTGGTGACTATGCAGAAATTTCTTGTCAGGCAATTCTGATTTCTGACTACGCACACAGCACAAATTAATTCATGCACTGAAAGTAAGATTGAAATCACCTTCAGGTTCAGAAGTTGTGTCTTCCGAGGCAAATGGACGTGCAGTTTCTTTAGTTAATCTTCAGCATATATACTGATTTTTGTTTTTCTTTCTACTCAGCTGTTAGATAACTCTGATGCTTCTTCTCTCCCATCCCTTGTGCTGAGTAATCTTGATAATGAGCCTCCTACATTTCCTCTAATCTAGTGAAATCAAATCACTCACATCAGCCATATCCATTATTATCCTTCTCCTTACCACCACAGGATCGAATCTCCTCGTGTTTAAATGGAGCCTTTTCATCATAGCAACAGACTCCTGGATTCAGATGATATCAGATTCAAAGATAGGTAAATCAAGCAATGCAACTATGCCAAATCAAAGACAGGGATTCAGTATATGATATAGCAAATCGCATGGATTGGGCCATTGGGGGGCATCTTTCAGACCAGAGGAAAAACCAAGATATAAAGTCCTATGACTGCCAGTATCCCCGACATGCAGTAGAACGCTGATCCTTCTGATATGCCTTCCAAGTCAACATAATTAGACGTCATAATAAAAATTTCATTATCATAAGCGAAAACCAGAGAAGATGGCACATTGCATCTTTCATGGTCACCAGTACGTGGTTCTATATCAATGAAAAAGAGCGAGAATCAAACATATCGTTGCTGCCTTCAGGGCTCAACCTCCTGGAACCACAGAATATGAACAGGGTTCTGATTCCAAACTAGTGAATGATACTAATTTTTCTTTGGAACATGATGTATATACAAAATTGATGACCTTTAGGAGGATGAACCTTGTCCTTTTCAAATCCAAACTCCAAGCACAGATTCTTGTAGAAGAGAACTAAACTGAAGCATAAACCTTCATATTATTCAAGTCTCAAGTCAGATTACAGAGAACATACTACTAAACTTGCACAAAACCTTTTGAAGCTGTTCCTTAGTGGCATCACTAATTTTATATAGAGAGGCTAACAGAGCCTATGCTCTTCATAATTGCAACAAGCTCCAAAGTCTTTCCCGTACTATTAAAAGGAAGGCCTCCTCCGAAAATAGTGCTGTAGGGGCAACCATTTGAAGAACGTGAATTGCCCTCCGTCCTCCTTAACGTCATGATTTCCCTCATTTAGTAGCACAAAAACAAATTAGTTTCTCATGAGCATTTGGGCCATATTTCAGACACTCCGTATGATAGCAACCCCAAGAAACCATAATACATGCAATAGCAAGACACCTGACAAAACATCATTCATGCAAAAGCTCACATTGGATAAGAAGCTAAAGTCACTCCAATATAAATCTGATTAATAAGAGAAGTAAGACCAAAAGATCAAAAATACAAAGAAAACTTCATCATTCACAATGATTATCAATCATCATCAAAATACTTTTGAAGCAATCCTTTGTCTGTATTGTTAACATCTTCAGCAGATAGTAAGTCCACATAAGTGTGAGCATCTGCTGTAAACCCTTTGCCATTCATAGCAGTGACAAGCTCCAAAGCCTTTCTGAATTCTGTATCACAAAGCTTCCACTGTGTGACAAGTTAGCTTAAACATTTTCCTCTTTCATGCTTTAAGCTAAGCCTAGCACACCGAACTAGGACAGAGGATAATAACTTACCAAAGCGCAACAATAAGAGAGTAAACAAGCCAACTTATAGTGTTAACTATCATTATCTTTGGTGTATCGCAGTTGTTCTTTTTGATCCTCTGTCAAGCCCTATGCAACCTGGTCATGAAAATTAAGTTAAACCTGCAAGAAAGCAAGTCAGAATGTTTTAGCACTATGGTTCAAGGCAAGGTGATGCATCTACTATGTCTGCCAAAGTATGCCCTGGCGAAGCTAATGAACACTATTTAACAGCATTATTTAAAGAGGTTAGCAAGCTTCTGTCCAGCGTATGGGGGAAATATGAGTATTTCCCATTATTTTCATTCTCAATTCAGGCCCCTCCGAATGTCCCCATGGTGAGGCTTATGCCAAATAAAGCCACAAAGAATTTGGTTTGAATGCACCTCACATCACAACCCACAGTTTTAAAAGCCGAACAAAATTTTCGTGAAGACGACTATTGATGCACTACAGCTTCCTTACAAAGTTCTCAAAGAAACTATTGGAAAAGACACCTAAAAGAAAAGCCGTACCTACATAAATATGCTATCTACAAACTCAAAGCAATACAGATTTCATAGGATCCCTCTAATCTCTTTGTACTGCATATAGGGTTGGACTACTAAAACCACATGTTGAGATCCTTGCAAATAAAAACTATGAGAATCAACAAATTGAACAGCACACCAAGTTCCCATACTTAGATTCACACACCATGCTACTGGGAGATGAATACAGCATTACTGCTAGCCAAAAACAACTTTAGAATAAAAGAAGATAGCAGAAGATAACAACAAAAAGGCCAGTCGAAACTCTGATTATTACTACTATATTTAAAGGATTAAAATCATGGGTTGCTCTGGCAGCACACAAGATTCATATTAACTCTGACATAATAACTAGACTAAATGGAAAATTCAAGGAGCATGCCCACATAATACTTGAGAGTGAGACTTAGATGACAAAGTTGCAAGGTAATGGCGTCCATACAACTTATGTGAAGTTAAGCATTAGCATACCTGAACAATAACAATGCACTTTGCATTTAGAAACATTTTGTTTTCCCTGAGTCCAAGATGAAGAATAAACATTTATGCGAGGACGGAGAAGAGTAATAAAAACTCCACTTAGTAGCTCATAAATTACCAATATCACAATCTTCATCAAGGCATATCCAAGAACTCATTTCTCTTGTAGATACTCCGACCACCGAAATATTTCTTCTGTTGTGTTTTTTAAGGATATTCATCTGAAAGTATCTAGAAACATACCATATGTATCTGAATAAGTATGGTTGTAGCATCACTTCGCAGGCAGTTTTTATTTCAGCCATTGACCCCAATCAGAATAGCAAATCCTACCCTTGTGCAAAAGTCTCACCTCTACATTTCCAACTTGTGTCTCCATAGCTGTTAGAGTATCAGGCACATCAAAAGAAATGCTTTTTGAGTTTTGACACACCACGTGAGCACTGAGCACAACAACAACAGCACTTAACCATCAGACAAAGTGAATAGCCACAGATAGTGTTATTCAAAGCAAAACAGGAGAACAAAACAAATTTGAAGGGACCAAGTACATTGATACCAAACACATAAAAGCAAAAAGAGAAAAAAATAAAAGGGAGATGGTATTACTGAAACAAGCCAAGATCCCCAGGAGATAGAACTTGTAAGAATGCATGCATACTTTTGTACTAAAAACCATTTATCAAATTAAATGCCTAGGCTCACTGAATGATATGGGTTTATCGAAACTCGACACCTGGTTATTTTATAGCAAAGTAGGTGATAGGTAGTCCAAAATATTCTCCATTAGTAACAAGTTAAGGAAAAGGTAATGGGAAATAATACATAAAAGGACGGATAACATGCATCCCAGCCTTTTAAATCTGATGTAAATTTTGTGCATCAATAGAGGTGTAATGTGTAGCTTCCAGCATTGTAAATAGGATGTAAATTTTGTGCAATAAGGAAAATAAAAATGACATATTTAACAGTGAAGAGAAAAGACCAGCAACAAACATCAAACTGTGAAGTGTGAACTGATTGGATAAAACAAGGGAAAACTTGGATAAGCACCTAATTCCTATTCTAATTACACCCTTCACTTTAAAGATAATATTCTCACTGAATTCACATGAATACTTGATCATCACATCTGCCTCACAGGCAACAACCATAGAACAGACCAAACAAATAGTCAATTATCATTGTTTCTTGAAAATTTTTGTTTGCCGACTTTATCATCCCCGCAGTATCTGGGATCAGGCACAGCCCAAAGCAGAGGTCAAATACACACAAAAAGAACAAAGGACAGATGTAACCACTTTATTCTCATGTTCCTGACAAAGCATTCCAGTTATACCAAGCCAAAACGCTGAATAGGAACTGACATATGAATGCTGACAGAGATAGTTATCCAAATGAAACAGAAGAAAAATAACTAAAACAAGTTAAAGGAAAAATGATTCACCCATCAGAGAGAACATTCTCCATTTTACATTGCCGGTTTATGACTTATTATTTGTGGAAGTATGCAAGTCTTGAGTTCTAAGTAGCGGCAAGTCTGCTACTTTTAAACTCATAACAGTAACTGGAATAGTCAAGTGAAATAAAAGCCGTTGCAATATAGATCAGTTTCATAGAGAAATAAGACCAAAAGATACAAATAACACTTCATGATTCACATGATTATTTAATTAAGGAAATACTTTTGAAGCAATTCTTTGTCTGCATTATTAACTTTGTCAGCAGAGAGTAAGTCCACAAACAAGGAGTAAGTCTCAGCATCTGCTTTAAACCCTTTGCCTTTCATAGCACTGACAACCTCCAAAGCCTTTCCAATTTCTTTACCAAAAACAAACCCCTTTATAATCGAATTGTAGGTGCAATCATCGGGAGGACAGTCATTGTCCTCCATTGCCTTTAGTAGTCCACTTGCTTCATTATGTAACCCAATCTTGCAAAGTCCTTTGATCAGTATGTTGTAGGTAATAGTACTTGGCTGTACATGCTTGGCCTGGAGGCTGATAAACATATCCACTGCATCTTTAAGTCTCCCAGCCTCGCACAAACAATCAATTATGATATTGTAGATAAAAATATTAGGGATCACTCCATTATTCTCCATATTTTCCAATATTATACCTACCTCATGAAAGTGTGGTGTAGGTGACGACATTAGGTACAATCCCTTGACGATACATTTCTTGGACTATGTTGACAGCCTTGTCAATGTTTTTGTTCTTGATATATCCATTTATCAAAGTGGTGAAAGTCACAACGTCATGATGGCAAACACTTTTGGCCATTGAGTCAACTAACTTGGAAGCCTCATCCATTTGGCCACGTAAACAATATCCATTCAAGAGAGCAGCGTAGGTAATGATGTTTGGAGTCTCACCTCTTTTAACCATGTAATCAATAATGGTTTCTGCCAAATTCACCCTTCCTTCTTTACAATACATGTCTACAAGCATGCTGTAGGCAGTAACATCGAGGGGTAAGTTGCTCTCCAGCATGTCAACCAACATGCCTTTAGCTTCTTCCCATCGGCCCAAACTGCACATTCCTCGAATCAAGGAGTTATAAGTGACAACATTAGGTGAAATGCCCTTGCCTCTCATTACTGAGAAAAGATTCACGGCCTCATTCACTAATTTATCTTTGCAAAGACTATCAATAATCGTGTTGTATATGACAATGTCAGGCTTACAAAAGCCGAATTCCATTTTGTTGAACAAGTTGAGAGCACCAGAATTGTCGCCAATATTACAAAAGCCTTTGACCATAGTGCCATAGGTAACAATTGTAGGGTGGATGCCTAGCTTGACAACTTTATCCAATAATTTAACAGCTAGGGGCAGCTTGTCAATGTGAATGAGACCATTGATTAGGGTGTTGAAGATTACAGAATCAGAATCAGGGGGATACCCAAGCTTTAATCTTTTTCCGAGTAGAGAGAACCCAAAATCGACACGACCCAATTGGCAGTAACAGTTGGCGAGGATACCAATTGAATGCATATCAGGGCGGAGACCTAACAAGTCGAGGTTTTTAGAGAGAGAAACAACGGTGGAGTGAGGTTGGTGGGGTTTGTTCATTTTGATAATGGCAGTGAAGAGCTGATTGAAATCGATAATAGAAGGGAGAGGGCGTAAAGAGGTCATTTGGTTGAAGAGAGGGACGGGAAGTTCAATCTTGATGAACCCTAGCTTGCATTGTTGTTTCATGAAATTAAGGAATTTTTCAGGGTTTCGAATCAAATTTGTTGCAATTGCATAATTTGTGCAGTAGTATCTACTATGAAATTGAAATAGGAAAGAGGGATGAAGAGGGTTACCGGAATGGAGAGCAGATGAAGCTTTGGCAGCCATTGGAGTAGCCATTTGAGTCAGGAGATCTTCAACCCACTCTCTCTCTCTCCGTGGTCTTTGGTGTGTATGATGGAGTAGTTGGGTCACGAGTTGCCTTACCTCTCTCATTCTCTTCTCTCTCTCCATCCTTCAACGTTTCAGCATTTTCTTTTTGATGGGTGAGCGGGAATTTTAACTAAGTAGTTTATAAGTATAAAAGTTCGTTTTATTTTGTACTTAACTAAATTTGCTTATCTTGATGTATGATTTTGGACCCAAAAAATTTCTTGAAAGTCACTAACCAATGAAGATTGTTTGTCCTAAGGATGCTGAATATTAATTATGCAATTAAAATTACATAGGATAGGACAAGGAACTGAGGATGATAAAGTCACTAAACAAATTTTTCCGTAAAGCAATGATAATGGAATATGCTTGTTGAAACTATTTTATAGATGTTCCCGATATGGTTGATTCATTTGAAGACCAAGTGAAGTCAGTGACAATATGTCATTAATTAAATGGTGTAATAAGAATGGGAACTGAATGTTTATGTGTCTTTTCTTAAACCGAAACAGTTCACCAAATATGTATTGTTGGTCATGTTGATCCAATGCTAGATATGTCATTTTTTGGTACCAATTGTAAGTTAAATTTCATTACCAATAGAGCATGAATATACACACACTAATGTACCAGGAAAACAAGGCTTACAAGTGACAACAGCAGCCTAAAACAACAAAGCATTCATCCAACCATGGAGGGACAAAATAAAGAAACAATGTACACCAGCACCTGTTCGATGGAGTGCTTTTTATCCTTTCAATGCAGCTGGGTGGTATACGGCAGTTCATATTGAATTCTGGCAACATTAGTTTGATTATGGTCTGAATCTCTGATCATATTTGATTAGTGTTCACACATGAACTAGATATTGAATCTCTGAACACTAAATGGTTTCTGCCCTTCCATATATGATCCAAACATGATCGCAAAAACTGTGTAAAAGCTGCATGTCTCATCTGTTCAATAGTTGTATGTCTCCATGGAAACAGGTCAGATCAGCAGGTAGTGGAAACTGCAGAAACAAACTGATTGCTTTCCAAACAGCAATGGCGTACAAACATTGGAAGAACAACATGTTCATGAGTCTCTCATGACGATGAGCAGAGAGTACATCACAGGTAAGGAGCCACATTTGACGCTGTGTTTTGGTAGACAAGGTGGAATTATCTTACGCATCCGACCAGTAGCTGGGATTGGTTCGCCGCAAATTCTTTAGAATGTTCCAAAAGATTAATGTGAGTTGGGAAGATAATTTTTAGGAAGTACATAAGTAATGCCTGCAATGGTAAGTGTGGCTAGGAAAACTCTTAATCATTTCACTTTCTCTTCAGTCCAAGTTTAAATATCAACAGTTTCAGTATACGCTAGTAGTTTGACACACTGACCAGTAGCTCAACCGTACAACAGCAAAACAAGGACTCACAGGTTGGCTTGCCAAAGCTATCAGAGGCTGAAATGCGTACAAACCAGCATTGACAGTGAAAACAAAGAGAAACATTGACAATGCATATAAAGAGAAGCAGTAAACAGGATAGCAATCAAAGAAAATTCTAAAATTGTAGCCCATTTCAGAAGACGGATGCCCCCTCAGGTGCATTTCCTAAATTAACTTTCTGATAAAATGCATCTCGACTGTTTGAAGTTGATTAAATATTGAATTCTCTGGTTTCTTTAATCCCATAGAAGGTGGTTGTTGCAACTCATAGGTGCATTTCCTAAATTAGATTAACTCATAGGCTGTCTGTGAACACGAAACTTAACAAAGGATTTTTGTCTGATCCATATTCCATACCTTATTCGAATAGTTCCATGTCTTTAGTTTCTCCAGTTCCACATAAGACTAAATCCATGTCTACCTGCAGACCCCATCTAGCACATCTGTCCACTTGTAGGTAGCTTACTGTGCTAAGCTAAACCTGTAAGAGCAACTCTCTTCCAAGTTAGTCTATGCATAAAGTGAAAGTAGACTCTTTTATTGGACTCTACCATTAAAACCAAACGGAGTACCAGCAAACCATTACTGAGCATCGTTAATCTACCAGACCTCACTAGCCAGTTGGCTTGGCGAGGAACAATTACACTCATTTGCACAGCTAGTATCATGTATCCATAGAGCTCATGGTTCTTCCTTGAAATAGCCCATAAGTACTTGTAAATGGCTGCCCAATTCCAATATTCCAGATTAACAATGTTCAAAGTAAACACTCACTTGTGCACTGCCTAACTGGAGTATTCCCAAAGTGGAGTATCAGAAATCGGAAAAGTACTGCAAATAATACTATTCCCAGGGAAAAGTACTGTCAAAGGAGACCAACGAGCTACTATTCGTCATACAGCAGCAAAACGGACCTGTCCAGCTTCATCCCACCCACTGCACCCAACCCAATCCAACCATTGTCGGACACCATGGCATCAACGTTAATTTTCAGCACACCTGCTTGCGGAGGAACCCATACCTGATCACCTAGCCTGTATGCTGCTGTTTGACAGCTGCAGACCCTTGGCGTTTTGCATATTTGGTGTAATCCTCCAGCCAGAGTCGTGCCCGGATGGGAAGCCTTTCTAAAAGTAAACAGAGTTATATTAAAAGAAATTAAAAAATAAAGTGAAGATGAAAAGACATTTTTATTTTTTATCTTGTTAAAAATCCTATAGTAAAAGAATCCCACTCCAACTGTAATGTGGAAACGGCTTACCAAAACTGAATTAGGAAACCGAGGTGGAACAGAAATAACGAAACAAAAGAAAAGGGAAAGATTTTGTAGAATCCCAATAAAATTTTTAGGAAGCTGGAAATCTACTTATATTTTTTATTCTTGCTTCTAAATCTCATCACCCTCAAACAACAAATTCTTCATTCATTCTGAATTCTCACTCGTCTTCTTTTTTGCAATACAATTATACAAACTTAAATTACTCACTTTAACTTCTCTGTTTTTTGTAACCTGATATCAATATTCATGGAGAAAACCCAAAAGAAACGCCCTTACTCTTAGGCTTTCTCTGAACCTGAACCTAAATCACAAACATACCCTATCAAACTCTGTTCTCAGATTAAGCAAGAAGTTCAAGAAGAAGAACAAGAAGTGTGGGAACCTGTTTTCATCTTTTGGTATCACCAAAAAAATCATCCCTTTAAACCCTGAAACACAAAACCCAATCAAACAGGAGTACCCAATTCCTCTGATTTCCAAAACTGAAACCCTTGAAAACCCAGAAATTAAACCCCTCGATGCTATCAACAACAGTCGTGTTTTCTCACCCAAGAACGAACAAGACCCTCCTACTTCCCTCTTCGATTACATCAGAACAAGTAGTAAAACTAAATTCACTGATGTAACTCTAGTCATGGCGAGAAGTCTTACAGAGTCTGATGTCAAGCAACATCAGAGTCGATTGGCGATCCCTCGAGGAGCGATAAAGAGTCCTTTTACAAACGAATCTGAAGAAAAAGACCCTTGGAATGAGGGACATTAAGGCAAGGTTGAATGTCACGGTGTTTGGGTCATCCTCGTTGCGAGAGCGTGATTTGAAGCTTACTCGATGGGACTATCCTCCCAATAAGCTTGGAGTGAAGCGTGGGCATAGATATGTATTGAATGGTCAGTGGAAAATATTCATGACAGAAAATAAGCTTCAAGCAGGCCAATGGATTCAGCTTTGGTCTTTCCGGCGTCAGGGCAGCCTTTGTTTTGCTGTTGTTGGCCTCCAAAAGTACGAAAACGGGGAAAAGAGTCAGCACAAAAAAAGATCAACAATGTCTCAGCCTTTGTTTTGCTGATTTGACTTGTAAGATAAATGAATCCTAGGAGTCTCAGGCATGCTGTAACTTCAGCATGAGGAAGCTATTGTTAGTCACACAGAGTTAGGAATTTTTTGGGTTCCTATTGATCCTGTGGTTGGTTGTATATGGAAGTAATAGTCTGAGTACATATCTGGTACTTATGTAGTAGTAGTTGTGAATGTCAATTTCATTTATAAGTCTCGAGTTGAGTTCTTTTGGTTTATATTGATTTTATAGATGGTATTGAAGAATAGCTGTAAACGTCTTAATTTCAGGGAGTGCTTGGTCGTTTCATTGATGATTGACAGTGCCAATCTAATACACTATTACATAAGTGCTTTTGTGGCATGTTTTGGAAGAGCTACTATTTCTTCTTTTGTTACCAGGTGATCTTCACCGAGTTATCTTACAATAGTCTGGCTATCGATATAATTTATGTAACACCGACTATGTAAGTCATGCACTGCAAATAAGAATGTCAGTACCTACAGGTTCATAAGTTGTCATCCGAGACTATTGGATGGGCATATTCTTTGGTGGGAGAGGGGGTCCGAACGACGTAGACGAGAATTGAGTGGGGATAGAAAAAAGCATAATGAACCTTCAGCATGTATACTAGTTTGTTTTTCTTTCTGTTCAGCTGTTTGGAAATAACACAGATGGCTCTGATTTTGGAATGTATTGTGATTTGCATGTTTAATTGATGTTACGAACCCATTTGAATTATTGAGCCTTCGGATTTTCGTATTATAGGGTATAAGAAAAGGAAATGTGATTCAAGGGTATGCAATCTTAAGGTTATGCAATCTGCTTGCACCTACAGCAGCACGTTAAGTTCCGTTCACTTATAAAAGTTTTCATCATCCACCTACTGTGTAATCCAGATATTACACTGACAAATGACATTCGTTACAGCATTTGTAGATTGTACAACCTTAAAGCTACCCATGACAAGAAAATGGTAACCATTGACTATATAACATCTATCTGCATTGCTTCAAGATGGAAGTAAAAGCTTTTAGTTTTATTTGCATGTAATTACACCAGGAAAAAATAGTTATTCAATAATTATACCCTCTAATTTCTAGCTAACTACTCACTAACCATCCAAATGAGCATGAACTAAAATAAAAATTTAATAAAATCAAGATTTAGTGAAACTACATCATGATGAAGTCTACTTAAAAGGGTAGCTGATTACCTTTAAGTTGAGTGTGGGCTTGCTATTTCATCCGAGCAAGTGCCAAGAGGATCACAGTACCATTCAAATTCTCTGCCATCGCTGGTGCTTCTGAGCATGAGCCCCCTGCATCCCCATTAAAACGGTGAAATTATTCACGACCCTCATCAACATTGGTGGGTTAGCAACCACCACCACCATTCATCAGATCATCATGATACTCGTCATCATCTTGACCTCTGCAGCTCTCTGATTTTCAATATCAAGCTACTGATTATTACTAACAGGAGAACAGTGATCATATCAAAGGACTGCACCTCCTCCAGCTTGACACAACCAAGTTCAAGTTAAATTCATCATATCAATCCTGTCAGTTAAAACTCCAAGCTTAGAGTTTAAGCAGTTAACTCCAAGCTTAGATTCTAAGCAGTTCTGTACAGCGTATGGGGAAAAAATGAGTATCTATTTTCATTCTTAAATCAGGCACTTCTGAATGTCCTCATAGTGAGAATAATGCCAAAGAAAGGACAAAGACATTTGGTTGGTGCGTGCACCTCACATAAGAGTACTCAAAGCTATTATTGGAAAAGACACCTCAAAGAAAAGTTGTACGATTTTGTACCAAAGGATTTGGAATGAAGAAGATTAAGGCCCCCTAATGTTCTTACAGCAGAGTTACTGGCTAAAAGAGAGAATCTTAGGCAAATCAAAGCAAACAACTGATCACGTGTCATTGTGGAAACCGGACTCATAAAGATGCACTAATGCATATCATTTTGGAGTGCAGGGCATTGGTGGACACTATGGACCAGGTGAAGATCGGGCATATATGTGGAGAGAAACTAATGAGCTGGCAGATGCCTATAGCTAAATATGTTATTCAAACAGATTTGGATTGTAATATACTCTCTGAATTTGAGGTAACTACTAGTAGTTGCCTGGATGCTTTTGGCAAAATTGTAATGGGGTTTTACACCCTAGACTTGTGCTTACGTAGTTAATCTATATGTCCTTTTTCTACCAAAAAAAAATCTAGTGTTAATATGATACCTCACTCTTTTTGTACTGCATATCGAGTTGGACATACTGCAAACCACATGCTGAGATCCTTGTGGATAAAAACTATGAGAAAAACCAAATTGAACTGAATGCCAGGATCCTGAACTTTAATTTAAAACCTTGTTACTGAGAACTTGATACAGCTATCCAAAAACAAATTTCGAATCACGATAACAGAATATAAGAGCAATTACGCCCGTCCAAACTCTTATTATTACTATTATATTTTAAAGATAAGTATCCTGGGTTGCATTAGCATCACAAAAGTTTTTTATTCAGCAGATTAGATGAAATCTGAATTCAGAGTATAAAACAGGATTCCAACTGAGTAAAGAAAGTGATTGAGAATGAACCCTAGATGACAAGGATGCAAGGTAATGGCGTGTATACAACTTATATTACATTAATCAATAGCATACCTTCCCAATGTGATTGCATTTAGGCACGTTCTGTGAAAAATATCATCAGATGTTAGAAAAATTAAGACTAATTGGAGGATAGAGAAGACAGAAGAGTAATAAAAACTCCACCTAGTAGCACATACATTACCTATATCAGAATCTTCATCGGTGCATATCCAAGAACTGTATTCTCTTTGTAGAACTTTTTGAGTACCAAATATTTCCTCTGCTGTGTCTTTTAAAAAAAAATTCATCTGAAAATACTTCGAAAATACGATATATATCAGAATAAGTAGGGTTGTAGCAGTACTTTCACAGGGAGCTATCTTCTATTTGAGCCACTGACTTCCCCATCAGATAGCAAATTCTACCATTATGCAATTGTGTCTCATATAGCTGTTAGCCTGTTAAGCACATCAAAAGAAATGCTTTTGACACACAACGTGAGCACAACAGCAACAGCACATAATCATAAAAGAAAGAGAATAGCCCCAGAAAGTGTTATTCAAAGCGAAACACGAGCACAAAACAATTCTGAAGGGGCTCATTACTTAATACC
This sequence comes from Tetragonia tetragonoides, assembly GCA_038025085.1. Taxonomy (NCBI): domain Eukaryota; kingdom Viridiplantae; phylum Streptophyta; class Magnoliopsida; order Caryophyllales; family Aizoaceae; genus Tetragonia; species Tetragonia tetragonoides. The sequence goes on from CM076141.1 coordinate 32,436,532, forward strand.
CTCCCCCCAACAAAACAAAACAAAAAAAAATAAAAATAAAGAGGAGATGACATCCTGAAGCAATGACACAAGTACCCGTTCAAAAAATAAAAGGGAATATTTCGCATTAGTAACAAGTTAAAGAAGAGGATGTATAACCTGCCGCTTCCAGCATTCTAAATATGATGTAACTTGTGTGCATCAATAGAGGTGTAATGTGTAGCTTTCAGCATTGTAAATAGGATGTGAATTTTGTGCAACAAGGAAAATCAACTGTGAAGTGTGAACTGATTGAATAAGGCAAGGGTGATAGACCAGCAAAGAAAAACGAGATTGCGAAGAGAAGGAAAATCAGACTGTGAAGTGTCAATTTTGTTTAGCCAAATTTAACAGTAAAGAGAAAGACCAGCAACAAATTAAACATCAAACTGTGAAGTGTGAACAGATTGAAAATAAAAGGCAAGGGAAAACTTAGATAAGCACCGAATCCCCATTCTAATTACACCATTTACTTCAGGATACTATTCTCACTGAATTCACTTGATCATCACATCTGCCTCACAGGCAACAACTATGGAACAGGCTAAACAAATAGTCAATCAATGTTTCTTGGAATTTACTGTTTGCCAACTTTATCATCCCCGTACTATCTGGGATCAAGAACAGCCCCAAGCAGAGGTCAAATACACACAAAAGAATAAGTATACATATCCAATCAGATGTAACCACTTTATGCTCATGTTCCTGATAAAGCATTCCAGTTATATCAAGCTAAAAGGCTGAATTGGGACTGACATGCGTACTGACAGACATAGTTAACTAAAAGAAACAGAAAATAAATATAACTAAAACAAGTCAAAGGAAAAATGATTCACCCATTAGACTTACTATTTGTGGAAGTATGCAAAATCTTGAGTTCTAAGTTGTGGCACTCTACTTTTAAGTTTTAAGTCAGAATACTTACTGGAGTGATCAAGTGAAATAAAAGCCACTGCTAAATCAATCTGTTTCAGAGAGAAGTAAGATCAAAAGATACAAACAACACTTCATGATTCACAATGATTATTCAATTATGAAAATACTTGTGAAGCAACTCTTTGTCTTCATTGTTAACTTCTTTAGCAGATAGTAAGTCCACAAACAAGGAGTAAGTGTCGGCATCTGCTTCAAACCCTTTGCCTTTCATAGCAGTGACAAGCTCCAAAGCCTTTCCGATTTCTTTACCAAAAACAAACCCCTTTATAATCGTATTGTAGGTGCGATCATCTGGGGGACAGCCATTGTCCTCCATAGTCTTTAGTAGTCCACTTGCTTCGTTAAGTAACCCAATCTTGCAAAGTCCTTTGATCAATATGCTGTATGTACAAGTATTTGGTTGTACATGATTGGCCAGAAGACCAGTAAACATATCCACTGCATCTTTAAGTCTCCCGACCTCACACAAGCCATTAATTATACTACTGTAGATAAAAATATTAGGGATCACGCCATTATTCTCCATCTTTGCCAATATTGTACCTACCTCATCAAATTGTGCATCCTTACAAAGGCCATCAAGGAATGAACTATAAGTCACGACATTAGGAGTAATTCCACGGACCTGCATTTCCTCGAACAGTTGGCGGGCAGCTTGGAGCCTATTAGCTTTACAAAAGCCATCTATAAGTGTGGTGTAGGTGACGACATTAGGTACAATCCCTTGACAATACATTTCTTGGACTATTTTGACAGCCTTGTCAATGTTTTTGGCCTTGATATATCCATTGATCAAAGTGTTGAACGTCACAATGTCGTGTTGGCAACCACTTTTGGCCATTGAGTCAAATAACTTGGAAGCCTCATCCATTTGCCAAGTAAACAATATCCATCCAAGAGAGCAGTGTAGGTAATGATGTCTGGAGTCTCACCTCTTTTAATCATGTAATCAAGAACGTTTTCCGCCAAATCCACCCTTCCTTCTTCACAAAACATGTCAACAAGCATGCTGTAGGTATGGACACTTGGTGATACATTACTCTCCAGCATGCCAACTATCATGGCCTTGGCTTCATCCCAAATGCCCAAACTGCACATACCTCGAATCAAGGAGGTATAAGTGACAGCATCAGGTGAGATGCCCTTGCCTCTCATCACTGAGAAAAGATTCACAGCTTCATTCACCAATCTGTCTTTGCAGAGACTGTCGATAATAGTGTTGTATATGACAATGTCAGGCTTACAAAGGCCGAAATCCATTTTTCTGAGCAAGTTGAGAGCACCAGAATTGTCGCCGATTTTGCAAAGGCCTTTGATCATAGTGCCTTAGGTAACAATATCAGGTTGGATGCCTAGCTTGACAAATTTATCCAACAATTTGACAGCAAGGGGCAGCTTGTGCATGTGAATGAGGCCATTAAGTAAGGCAGTGAAAATTACAAAATTAGATTCAGGGGGATACCCAAGTTTAAGGCTTTTTCCAAGGAGAGAGAAACCAAGATTGAATCGGCCCAAATTGCAATAACCATTGGCGAGGATGTTGAGGGAATAGTCATCGTGTCGGAGACCAAACAACTCTAGTTGCCTAGAGAGAGAAACAACAGTGGAATGATGTTGGTGGGGTTTGTTCATTTGATAATGGCAGTGAATATCTGACAGAAATCAATGATAGAAAGGAGAGGGCGCAAAGAGGTCATTTGGTTAAAGAGAGAGAGAGAGAGGATGTTTAATGTTGGTGAACCCTAACTTGCATTGTTGTTTCATGGAATTGAGGAATTTTTCAGGGTTTCGAATCAAATTTCTTGCATTTGCATTATTTGTATTGTAATATCTACTAGTATGAAATAGAAACTGAAATAGAAATTTGAAACTGGGATGAAGAGATTTACCGGCATGGAGAAGAGATGAAGCTTTGGCAGCCATAGGAGCAGCTCCAATTCACCCGTTATCAACTTCACTCGTTCTTTCTCTCTCTCTCTCTCTCTCTGGTCTTCAGTTTCGGTTCAATTCACCTCTTGATCACCAATGTGCTCTTTAATGTTTAAATGGGCTGCAATGAGAAACAAGACTTTTCGGTTCTTTATGTAATGCATCACATTTTAGTTTCAGTAGGGGGTAGTTCCCAATTTTATTTTATTTATTTATTTATTTTTTTTGCTAAGAAATGTGCATCAGATATATTAAATAGGAATCAACCTTGGGCGTAAAGTGCCCTTACAATCTAGCTCAAAGTTATGTTTGCAACTTAGTGGTACTACATCAGTCATTACAATTAGATTTAACACATTCTGATTCTCCATTGCATGTTGAGCTAAGCTATCTGCAACAGTGTTCTGCTCCCTAAAGCAGGAAAGGATCTTCAGCTGCTCCAAGTGCTTCATCATTTCCCTACAATCCAATATTATGTTAGAAAGGGAGTTTCTCTTCATTTTAGTATTTGATAAGTAACTGACAGCTTGTTTGCAATCAGAAAGAATGTTAATGCAGCTCCAGCCTTTCTCTTTTGTCACTTTGAGAGCTTCTCTGATTGCAATGAGTTCTGCCGTGATAGCATTTCTTGCTCTGAACTTCATATAGAAACCTTGTTGCCAACAACGATCATTTCCCCTTATTACTCCTGCAATTGTTGCCATTTGTTCCTTTTCATTGAAGGCCGCATCCACAATGATATTTCTCCAGTCTGTTATAGGCGGTTCCCAGGTTATATGGATTTTTCTTTTTGTTCCCTTCCCTTTGCTGCTCTTCTGTTCCATAGCGCAGAATTCCCAAGTCTTTGCTTTGATATTCTTAAACCACAAGTGAGCTGGAATAATGGTGTTGCCAAAGACTCTCTCATTCCTCCTTTTCCACAGGTTCCAAATGATAAATGAAAAATAGGTAGACCAAGGTAGGTTATCAATGCAGGCATTGGAGGTAAGGTTGGATTGGAGCCACTCTTTCAAATTTGCATTGAAGAAGGTATCAGGTAGGTCAAGATCATGCCAAAATCGTGAGGTGTTTGGACAATCTCTTAAAGTATGAAGAATGTTTTCAGAGCTATGTTGACACAGTGTACAAGCAGGACAAGGTAGCATTCCCCTTTGAGCTAAAGTACAATTATGAGCATTTTTGTCAAACCAGGAAACCCACAAGAAAAACTTAATTTTTGGGAGAGTAGGAACTTTCCAAATCCAAGTTGTATCTTCCTCATTACAGCCATTTAAACACAGGAGGTCATAAGCTTTTTTGGTATTGAAATGATTATCATCCGCAAGTAAACACACAGGGAAATCCTCCATTGGGGACACAGGGATAGAGATAGTTGAAATGGTGTCCAGCACATATTCAGGAAGCACATAAGAAAGGGAAGAAAAATCCCACTTCCCTAGAACAATGAAATTGTTCACAGTTAGGGTTAAATCTTCAGGGCAAAAAGGGCCATGCAGCAGGTTGCCTAAAGCCCCCAACCCTGTCCAATTATCCCTCCAAAACTCAATGCTTTTCCCATTCCCCACAATCCACATTGAATTATTATGAAAGAGATTCCATCCTTTCTCAAAATTTTGCCAAATATGGGAACCATTTTTAAAATGATGGGTTTTTTTCTCTTCCATACATATTTACTATTTAACACTTTGTGGGCCAAATTATCATTATCCATATGCCTCCAATTAAGTTTAGCCATGAGCACTTTGTTCATTGTTTTGTTACTTCTGATACCAAGTCCCCCCTCTCCTTAGGCTTAAAAACAGTTTCTCTATTGATCAGGTGAAGTTTCTTTTTGTTTTCCTCATCCCCCCAAAGGAAGTCAATTACAGTTTTATCTACAACATCTAGCACAGAGGCAGGTAACACTAGATTGGACATGTAATAATTGGGGATAAAATTCAAAGTGGCATTAATCAAACAAACCCTTCCTGCTTTAGTTAGACTCCTGGCTTTCCACCCATTCAATTTGTTTTTCACCTTATGTATGATGAAATCGACCTTACTTTTCCTAGGTCTATAAGGAGACAGAGGAAAACCCAAATAAACCCCTAGGTCTTTACTAGCTGTGAGATTTAGAGCCTCTTCAGCATAGTCTATGAAATTTATGCTAGTGTTGGGGGAGAAATAAATCTTGCTTTTTTCACAGTTAACTTTTTGACCAGAGGCAGCACAGAAAGTATCCAAAGTTTCAAGCATGCAATCAAAAGTTTCAGTGTCTGCTTCCCCAAACACAATCAAATCATCAGCAAACAGTAAATGTGAAATAGGCACTTTCATTTTCCCTACCAAAAAAGGTTTCCAAATACCAGTTTCACAAGCATCATGAATCAATCTAGAGAGCATTTCCATACAAAGAATGAACAGGTGAGGGGAGAGTGGGTCACCTTGTCTAATGCCTCTAGAAGGTTGGAACCACTCAGTCTGACTACCATTTACTAGCACAGAAACAGTAGTAGTTGAGACACAGTGCATAATAAACTTGATAGTATGTTCATCAAAATTGAAGAAGTGTAAACAATTTTTGATAAAGCTCCATTCAAGTCTATCATACGCCTTTTCCAAGTCCACTTTTAAAGCAAAGAAACCCTTTCTGCCTTTAGAAATTTTTATTGAGTGTAAAATTTCATTTGCTACAATCACGTTGACATCTGACCCTCTACCTGGTATAAAACTATTTTTGATTAGGAGAGATAAGATCATGCAAAAAAGGCCTAGGTCTGCTAACAAGAATTTTTGTTATGCATTTATACAGAGTATTGCACAAACCTATAGGCCTGAATTGTTTAACCAGGGAGGGTTGATCAACTTTTGGGATCAAACACAGCAGGGAGTGGTTAAAACCCTCAGGAAAATAAGCATTAGTGAAAGCATTTTGAATGAAGGGGATCACATCATGCCAAACATAATGCCAATTTTGTTGAAAAAAGATTGCATGTAGCCCATCAAGGCCTGGGGCTTTGAAAGGCCCCAGGCTGAACACGGCTTCCTTAACTTCTTGGGGAGAAGGGGGGGAGGCCAGATGCAACACAGGATTCACATTGCACAAATCAGTAGGACAGTAAGTAGGAGCAGAAACCAGTTCAGAAGAAAACAGATCCTTAAAAGAATCTACAATCAGTTTAGACAGAGCAGCAGGTTCAGACACACAGTTTCCCACACCATCATGCAGACTATCAATATTTGATCTTTTTCTCCTTATTTTAAACAAAATTATGGAAAAAGGAGGTGTTCTTGTCTCCATCAATAATCCAATTACAGCGGAATTTCATCATCCAAAACATTTCCTCCTGGTCTAAAAGGTTGTTCAGTTCTTTTGTCACAATATCCTCAAGCTCATTTAAATGACTAGACAAAGGGGAGCTGCACAGGCCTGATTCACAGCATTTTTAAAATGGTCAATTTTTTCATTGATAGGCAAAATTATATTAGACCACTCATCCTTTACCACATTTTCAAAAGAGGGCTCCAACAACCACATTGGTTGAAATCTGAAGGATCTGTTACCATGGGAGGGTTTTTTGGAGTCAAATTTTAGCAAAATTGGGCAATGGTTTGAAGACAGTCTAGGAAGGTGATTTACAAGGCAATGTGGAAAGGAGTGAATCCAGCTGACATTTCCCACCACACGATCCAGTCTCTCCAGAATGGGACCAACTTTCCTTTTATTTGTCCATGTGAATTTCTGACCCACATATCCCAGATCAACAAACTGGCAGCTGCTCAAACAAGAGTTAAACAAATCCATTCTATTCAAACTAACCGGGTTTCCCCCTAGCCTTTCATCCCTGCTTGTCATCTCATTAAAGTCTCCCATAGCAATCCAAGGTAAACTCAAAGAGGCAACAATAGTAATTAAATCATGCCAAAGATTAATACGAATAGCTAGCTCAGGACTACCATAGATTGCAGAAAGAAAAAAGGTGGGAATTTTTGAGGAATTTACCTATACCACGCCATGTATCCCCTGCTTATTGTTGAGGACCACATCGAAATTCACTAAGGAATTCCAGAGGACCAGAACGCCCCCAGAGAATCCTTCAGGCTCTTGCAAGACCCAATTATCAAACGGTAGTGTTCCCACAATGGTTTCAGTATTTTTTTTGCTGACTCGGGTCTCAGTAATGATAAACATATCAGGGTGATGATAGGAATTCAGTTCAAGAAAGTGCCTCCTAAAAGCGGGGTGGGCAATACCCCTTGCATTCCATGCTATAATCGACATATTATGAAATAAGTTTGGCGGGCACTTTAGTCCTTCTAAGACTCAATTGACGCAGACATTTCCTCTTTATCTTTTTGCCAAGTCCATTATCTCCAAGAGCGCAAATTCATGTAGATTTTAGAAGGATATGGTGTTAAATCGGGAAGTCGGGTTGAAGTCTTGAATAAGGATGGTGCCATTCCTTTCGAGCCAAATGCATCACAGAATAAACGAGAAATATTTAGGCTAAGGTAGTTTTGCAGAAATACAAGTTATCACAGAATTAATATTCAAAATAAGGGATTGCTAAACGTAAATCACAAATTACTTAACGCAAATACCCCTAGCACTTTTCTCACCTCTTTTTCACACCCATTCTTTTCTCTCTATCAGGTCACTGTTCATCCCTACAACAACAACAACAACAACAACAACAACAAAAAATACAGAAAACCAAGAAAAACCCGAAATCTCAACCCCCCAATCAACCTTCACCTTCACCTCCATAGCCCGTCAACCCCCCCCCCACCTCACTACCTCAGCCTACTTCAGTAACCCTCTCCCCACCGTCAGCCCCTCCCCCACCCGCCGTCAGCCCCTTTCAGACCACCCAACCCCCAGTCGGCGCCCCCCTAACCACGTGCATATCCCCCGGTCAGCCCAGTCCCGGCCCACAAGCCCCACCCCGTTGTTGGGAAAATACGTTCACTAACTCAATTCATCCCCTATAAATAGGAGGACTTGAAGAAGGCATTAGCATCCAATTCAATCCAATCCAATTGAAGAGAAGCATTCCACACATACTCAAGTGTGAGAAAAATCCACAAGTTGTGAAGTTTACCCACAACACAAGTGAGAGAAGCCACTCATATATTGAGTGAGAGATAGCCACTACAAAGTGGGATAATTTGAGTGTTCCACCATTTCGGCGAGATTATATACTATTGTAATCCATCCTTTTGTGGGTGAGGTCTTTGTTTGATATCCTCTAGTTCATACTAGAGATGACATCTTGTAATCCTACTATTATAGTGAAAGTTTTACCGGACCAAATTTTCCGTGGTTTTTCCCTTCGACTTGGAGGGTTTTCCACGTAAAAATTATGGTGTCTTCATCTATTTATTTTCTCGCATATTTTATTTATCCCATTTTAATCATACAAAGAGGCAAAACATTATTCCACAATTATCCGTATTTTCCCAACAATGGTATTAGAGCAAGATTTTTTTTATAAGCCATAAAATATTCTTGTGTGAGTTAAAATGGAGTCGAGCGTCACTCATGATGGTGACTTGTTTAAACTTACCGCGGAGAATTATTCCTATTGGAAACCGATGATGGAGGACCATTTATATTGCAAAGATTTGCACGTGCCAGTCACAACCGAGAAAAAGTCGGCAGAAAAGTCCGATGAAGATTGGACGCTTTTAATTAGAAAAGCGGTGGCTATGATTCGCAAGTTCATTGATCGTAGCTTGTTCGAGCACATGTCAACTTACACCAATGCCTTCGAATTATGGACAAAACTAGAGTCCATGATTCAGAAAAAGACGCCTCTGAACAAGGCTCATTTGGTGAGACGATTGGTGAAGTTAGAGTACAGAGATGGTCAGAATATGATCGAACATCTCAACACCTTCAAGGGGATTATTAATCACCTTGGAAAGATCGAAATGCAAATTGATGATGAATTACAAGCCTTGTTGCTCCTTAGCTCATTACCGGAGAGTTCGGACACCCTCGTAGTGACACTTAGCAACTCGGCCCCAGAAGGTAAACTCACCACGGATACCGTCTCAGACAGTTTAATGAATGAAGAGTCGAGAAGGAAGGAACGTGGTATCTCCTCCCACGCTGAGGCCAATATTGTCGAGCCCAGGGATAGAAATGAAACTCGTGGAAGAGGTCAGATGAGAGGTCGTGACAAGTCAAGAGGGCGATCAAAGTCACGCCCAAGAGTCACTTGCTACTATTGTGGCAAGCCGGGTCACAAGAGGTCGGAATGCCGAAATCTCAAGAGAGATCAAAAGGCTGAAAATAAATGTCAAAGCCGACCAAATCAACCTGAACAAGACAGAAGAAGAGACAAGCACAACTGCTGCAGCGACAAAGGAGGACTTTGACGATGTCTTTCTATTTGGGGAAGACAATTACCTTAACATTGCCGAAGACAATAGCACATGGATTGTTGATTCAGGGGCATCCTTCCATGTTACCCCACATGAAAAATTCTTTTCGAGCTACTAAAGCGGAGACTTTGGTAATGTGAAAATGGGAAACAAAATGACCAGCAAGATCGTGGGGATAGGCAATGTTGTCATGATAACCAACACGGGATATGAACTCGTGTTGAAGGATGTGAGGCATGTTCCAGATATGCGCCTCAACCTGATGCCAACCGGAAAGTTAGATGACGTCGGTTACCTAAACCAGTTTGGCGCTTGAAAATGGAAACTCACGAGAAGCAACCTGATTGTCGCCAGAGGCAGAAAAGAAGGTTCATTGTACTTCAGACAAGCCAAATTGTGCAAGGGAGAAGTCAATGTTGCCCATGATAATTCGTGCTTAGAATTGTGGCACAAGAGGTTGGGGCACATGAGCGAGAAGGGATTACAAATCCTTGCGAGAAAAGAGATCCTCCAGGGTGTGAAAGGTAAAAAACTTGAACCGTGCACCCATTGTTTGGCTGAAAACAACATAGAGTCTCATTTAGCAGACGTAGCCAGCCACGTAGAACAAATCATGTTCTTGATCTGGTGCATACTGATGTATGTTCAATAACTGAGAAATCTCTTGGTGGCGCATTATATTTTGTTACTTTTATTGACGACTTCTCAAGAAAGGTATGGGTGTCTTTGTTGAAAACAAAAGACCAGGTACTCGAGGCTTTCAAAGACTTCCATGCGAGGGTGGAACGAGAGACTGGTCAAAAGCTCAAATGTATCCGTTCAGATAACGGTAGAGAGTATGGTGGCCCATTCGAAGCCTATTAAGGTCATATGGTATAAGGCTCGAGAAGACACCACCAAAAACACCACAGCTGAATGGTGTAGCTGAGAGAATGAATCGCACGATCGAGGAAAGAGCTCGTTGCATGCTCTCTCATGCCAAACTCCCCAAGTCATTCTGGGGAGAAGCCATCAATACAACCTTTGATATAATCAACCATTCTCCCTCAGTTCCTTTGGATGGAGATATTCCAGATGAGGTGTGGACGGGAAGAAAGGTCTCATATGACCAGTTCAAGGTATTTGGCTGTCGAGCATTCGTCAACATCCCCAAAGAAGAAAGATCAAAGCTCGATTCAAAGACGAAGTAATGTATCTACATTCGCTCACCGAAAGATGAGTTTGAATATCGTCTATGGGATCCTGCAAGTATAAGGATCGTAAGAAGTCGAGATGTTATGTTCTTGGAAGACCAGAACATCGAAGACACCAAAAAGGCAGAGAAGCTCAGAGTTAGCCCTCGACGAGATGATGAGTCATCCCCTGTACCACATGATGATGATAGGGAACAAGCAGGTGATACCAATGATGATGAAGCTGGTGACATGCCTAATCCAAGCGAGCCCTCAATGGAAGAAATAGAGGAGTCCTCGACAGAGACGAATGATGAAGAGCCTGCCGAGTCCAGTGAGCCAGTTCAACAACCTGAGTTGCGAAGATCAACCAGAGAAAGAAGACATTCCACCAGATATCCCCCAGATGAGTATGTGACACTCACGGATGAGGGGGAGCCTCAAACCTACGATGAGGCCATAAATGATCCTAAGGGAGAGGAATGAAAGAAAGCCATGCAAGAGGAGATGCAATACTTGCATGAGAATCACACTTATGATCTTGTCAAGTTACCCAAGGGAAGGCGAGCCCTGAAAAAAAAATGGGTTTACAAGATCAAAGCCAGAGAAAGAAACCCAAACCCCAGATACAAAGCCAGTATCGTGGTCAAGGGATACAACCAGAAGAAGGGTCTTGATTTTGATGAGATATTCTCTCCGGTGGTAAAGATGTCATCTATCCGAGCAGTTCTCGGTCTAGCCGCCAGCATAGACTTGGAGATTGAACAACTTGACGTCAAAACTGCTTTCTTGCATGGAGACCTAGAGGAAGAGATACCCAAGGGGTTTGAAGAATCGGTTAAAGAACACATGGTATGTCGATTGAAAAAGAGCCTCTATGGTCTAAAGCAAGCACTGAGGCAATGGTACAAGAAGTTTGATTCTTTCATGGCTCAATACAGTATCAAGAGAACCCACGCAAATCATTGTGTCTTTGTGAAGAGGTATGATAGTGGCAATTTTATCATACTTTTGCTATATTTTGATGATATGTTGATTGTTGGGTAAGATAAGAAGAAAATTGCAGCTCTTAAGAATGCCCTAAGCAAATCATTCGCCTTGAAAGATTTGGGACCAGCCAAACAAATCCTTGAAATGAAGATCACCCGAGATTGTTCCAAGAAGTTATTGTGGCTATCTCAAGAACGAAACATCGAGAAGGTTCTTGAACGATTCAACCTGCACAAGGCCAAGCTAGTCAGTGTTCCATTAGCCGGACATTTCAAGCTAAGTAAGCAGTAGAGTCCGAGAAATGAGACTGAGCAAGAAGAAATGGATAAGGTCCCATATTCATCTGCAGTTGGCAGTCTCATGTATGCCATGGTATGTACCAGACCAGATATTGCCTATGCAGTCAGTGCAGTAAGAAGATTTTTATCTAATCCCGGGAAACCACATTGGGAAGTTGTGAAGTGGATATTTCGTTATCTCCGGGGAACTACCAAAAGGTGTTTGTGCTTTGGTGAAGGAAAACCTGTGTTACAAGGATACACAGATGCAAATATGGCTGGAGATGTCGATTTCAGAAAATCGACATCAGGATATGTGACTACCTTTAGAGGGGGGAGCTTTGTCGTGGCAATCGAAACTCCAAAAGTGTGTCCCTCTTTCCATAACGGAAGCAGAGTATATCGCAGCTACAGAAATGTGCAAGCTAAGGAAATGTTGTGGATGAAAATTTTCCTCCGTGAGTTGGGACAAGAACAAGAAAAGTATGTCTTAAAATGTGATAGCCAGAGTGCTATACACTTAGCCAAAAATTCAACCTATCACTCTCGTACAAAACATATCGATGTTCGATATCATTGGATACGATATGTGCTAGAAGAAAAGTTATTGCAGCTAGACAAAGTTCACACCGATGATAACTGGTCCGTTATGTTGACCAAGGTGGTACCGACCAAGAAGTTCGATGATCATAATTGATGGCACAACAACAATAAATAAAATAAAGAAAGAAACTGAAAAGGTAAAAAACGACCAAAGTAAATTGTCGTGGGTTATTAGTGTTATGTTACACCATTAGTGATTTACTTTCTTGGAGAATTAATGTGGGAAGATAAAACCTCACTTAACGCTCAAGATTCAAAGCACCATAAGTTTCTTCAATTTATGTTCTCAGTTAACATAAATTCTAATGAATATCACATACGTTCACTAGCTCAATTCATCCCCTATAAATAGGAGGACTTAAAGAAGGCATTAGCATCCAATTCAATCCAATCCAATTGAAGAGAAGCATTCCACACATACTCAAGTTTGAGAGAAATCCACAAGTTGTGAAGTTTACCCACAACACAAGTGAGAGGAACCACTCTTAGAGTGAGTGAGAGAGAGTCACTACAAAGTGAGATAATTTGAGTGTTCCATCATTTCGGTGAGATTATATACTATTGTAATCCATCCTTTTGTGGGTGAGGTCTTTGTTTGATATTCTCTAGTTCATACTAGAGACATCTTGTAATCCTACTATTATAGTGGAAGTTTTATAGGACCAAAGGTCCCGTGGTTTTTCCCTTCGACTTGGAGGGTTTTCCACGTAAAAATTCTGGTCTATTTATTTTCCCGCATATTTTATTTAGCCCATTTTAATCATACAAAGAGGAAAAACATTATTCCACAATTATCCGTATTTTCCCAACACCCGTCCCTACCCTCCGGTCAGCCCAGCCACCTGTTGAATTGCCCCCACCCACCCCTCTGACGTCTCTCTCCTCTGAGCCCTCAACCACCCAGCCAGGCACCCACCACTAAAACCACCATAGACCCTAAAAATGTATAATAAAAAACTCCAATTCTTTTAATAATCTGGGTATCATCTAATTTCATTAAAGATTTAATTTTGATTTTTGTGTAACCAAATACCCATGTTTATTAGATATTAGGTTTAGTTGTTTGGGAGATTTCTCAAAAAAAAAAAAAAAACTAAGAAGGAGAATTTGGTTTGCAAATGAAAAGGGTATTTTTGAAACTATTGCGTCAAAAAGATTTGCGTTAAGTAATTTAGGATTTACATTAAGCAGTTCTATTCGACAGGTAAAAAATGTATCAATGGGAAGGAGTTTCCACATGTCTGTCATTCAATCAATCAAGCAACGACAAATGCGAACAATTAATCCTTACTACGACCTTTTGCAAACATGTACATGGTCTTCGGACTACAAATGAAGTCAAAATCAAGCAAGAAAACAAGTCAGAAGGTTTTTATACTACAGTTAAGGACTTGGTGATGAAATCTACTATGTCTATCAAAGTTTGCTTTTACTAAAGAGAAGTCGAAGAACACAATTTAAAGTGTAGTTGAAGAGCTTAACGAACTTTCCGACCAGCGTATGGGCATATGATTTAGTATCTACTCCATGAAGTCACTTTCTACTACTCTCATTATGAAATGAATGCATGTCCTCCTGAGTGACCTCATAGTTAAACAATTATGTCTGACAAAGCCCAAAGAAAATGGGGTAAGTGCACCTTAGTCCTTGCTTCACAACAATCAACTCCAAAGTCGACCAAGAAATTTTTTAGGAAGAAGACTATCATCTATCAATGAACTCCAGGTTCTTTAAACTGTAATCCGAGCAACTATTGGAGAGGACACCTGAAAGAGAATTTGTTCCTGCAAATATGATATCTACAAACTCACAAGGAATCTGTTTGTAAGAGGATTTTCATGCTTGTTTTCTGCTGCATTGTGGATTACAAATATTGCAAACCACATGCTGAGATCCCTATGGGTAGCATCTATGATAGAACAAGTTCCTCTACTTTGATCAACACACAATAACACCATCTTACTGAGAACTAGATACTGTTTAAAACTATATACTCCATTAGAATGTGAAAACAGAAAATTAAATAATGGTAATTTTGCCAGTTCAAACTCTAATTATATCAAATATATGGAAATTATCATATACCATATATAGGTTGAAATACCAGTACACAACATTCTGAATAACCCTGACACATTTATATAGGTTAAATGGAAAAGCCAGGGACCGGACCATAACAACATAATATCATCAGGTACTAGATGATGTTTAACTTCTGATAAACCAAACAGGATTTCGACAGGCCAAAGATAGTGACTTGCAATGAAGCTTAGATGACAAAGATGCACGGGGTATTCGTGTCCGTTCAATATATCTTAAGTTAATTAATAGCATACGTAGACAATGTAATTTCACATAGACGCATTTTAATTTGTTCTCCCTGAGTCCAAGTCCAAGAAAGTCATCACGGTATAGATTATGAAAGGGTGAAGAACATTAAAACTCGATCTGCGTAGTAGCACATAAGTCCTATATTGCAATCTTTATCAGTGTTGAAAAGCTCTAACTCTTTCTATTTGTAGAAGTTCCAGAAACTTTTCTCGTTCAGTTTTTATGTCTATCCATCTGTAAAGCACATTTTAGAAAAACAATACATATCTAAATAAGTCTTCGCTTCGCAGGCAGCAGTTAAAGTATATTTTAGCCACTGACTTCCTGCTCTGTCAGCATAGAACGAAGGCCCCCCTCTCCATTTTACACTTGTATGGTATAGCTCTTGAAATATTAGCACATAAAAAAATTGCTTTCTGACACAGATACTTGGTTTGATAGAACATAACTGCAACAGTACGTGTTAATCCTCAGACAATAAGCACCAGAAAATTAATGTTATTCAAAACAAAACATAAAGGGTATAGAACAACTGCGAAGGGGCTGAAACATTCATACAAAAAAAAAAAAAAAAAAAAAAAAGAAGCAATAATGATATTATTGAAACAATCACAAGACTACAAGAGAAAAGATCCGCAACTGAATACCGATATAGCACATGTAATATACATGCAAAAATTTGTGCTACAAACAATTAATTAGCTGCCTACCTTAATCACTACTGATATGGGTTCTGTAAAAGATGGAGAAGTAGCCTGCTATAAGAAACTAGGTACAAAAACATATATATGTTGAACAACAATGACATCCTCAAACCTATATATGTTGCTTAATTATTAGCAATGACGCAAGTACTCCTTGCAGATTCCTATTGTAAGAAGTTAAATCATGAGTAACAGCTAAAATCTGCAGCTTACAGCATTCTACATCTGACGCACATTTTGTTTAAAGAAAGCTAGGAATCAAGGTGCGTGACGTAGCTAACAATTATGTAAGAGACAAAACCAGCCACAAATATCAAAATTGTACAGATCTACTGACGACTGACGACCTCGATCATAGGCAACCGCTGTACGTAGATGAGTTTGATGAACAAATGGTCTACTGACGACTTTAACATCCTCGTCGTATCTAGAATGAGTAACAGCCTCATGTACAGATCTAGTACAGAAAAATTAATCAAAATAAATTCATGTTCCTGGTCAAAACTTCATGTTGCTCTAAACAAAGAGGTTGGAATATGACTGACATGTGAATGCTGACTGAATTAGATGGGTCTTGTAAAAGCTTGAAAGTTGTTATTTCTTTTAATTAACTTAAGATGTTTTAGCCTCTCTTTGGTTTGGGGAAAATCGTTTTCATCAATTTAAAAGTATTTTCAGTGTAAAATGTATTTCCGTTAACATTTTCCGTTGTTTGGTTACAATGGAAAATAATGTTTCTAAAAACTATTTTTTTCTAAAATATAAAATATGCTAAGATAGTTGCGTAGATCTTGAAAATCTAGGTGGATTCAAAAAACAAAATTTTACCTCAAACGCATAACGGAGTCAAAAATTATACTTTTATTTTTTCTAAAAAATAAAATCTGCTAACATAGTTGCGTAGATCTTGAAAATCTAGATGGATTCAAAAAAAAAAAATTACCTCAAACGCATATCGGAGTCAAAAATTATACTTTTATTTGAATGAAAAAAATAAATATTAAGAAAGTCACCTAAAAGTTTGACCTGAGGCCCAATCAAGTCGGGTGCGGGTTTGATTTTATGGTCTCGAAGTCCCGACAACCAAACTCAGTCATCAAGTCTACTATTAATACTCCGGGTATACAATGTCCCACCAATTGGAAACCGTTTTCCCTTCTTTTTGAAGGGAAAACATTTACTCCTACATGGGTGAGAATGATTTTCCCCCAGAAAATTATTTTCATTCTCATTGTTAACCAAACAAGGGAAAATTAGAAAACTGTTTTCCAGGAAAATTATTTTCACCCCAACCAAACGGAGCCTTGGTGTAGATGATTCATATAACTGAGATTGTTATATTTCATAAATAAACGGGGATGATGGGAGAAATGGCATGACAATGACAATAATAAATCATAAATCAGTAATAAAGAAGGGGCCAAAACAAAATCAAAGTGCGAAAACACAATCAAGTATTGACAATTGAGCTTTCATCATAGTTTCAGGCCGGGAGGACCAATTTAGGTCATTCCCGGCCTGTATTTGATGTTCTTCATCTAGTTTGACTCTAATTTCTACGCTTTTTCGCTCTAGATGGAATAAATTTCTCTCCCTTTGTGGAGTTCTTTGGTTTTTTCATTTCTTCCTTTTCATAGGATTCTCTTTTCGTCTATAGTGCGATTTGTATTTTATAGATTCAATATGAATTTGGGGACCGGATATACATACAATCGATGGTATCAAACAGAGTTTTGTAGGCAAGTGATTGCATTGCTCGCGGTGAAGATCTTCCCTTCCGTCAAAGATGAAGATACATCAAAGGAAGCACATGGTTACTATGCATGTTGGGAGTCGCACCGAGGTGTCCTTGTCGATTGTCTTGTTAGCAAAAAATTGTATTGTTACTGTTAATTTAGTATATTCTAGGGTTATTTTGATTGTAGATGCCGTATGACTTTTCTATTAATGAAAATTTCCTATTCCCCTCTAAAAAAAAAAGTATTGACAATTGAGATTGATATAAACTTTTAAGTATACAACTCCAAATCAACTCCTAAGCAATTAGTCTCAACAAAAAAAATGAAAAGCAAGCCACATAAGGCAGAAATATATTTGAGAATATTGAAAGAAAAAAAAAGGTGGAGAATGTGATATATGTCTCTCCTCATGTTCACATTTCATCTTTTATTAATTTGCCTCTCTTTTTGCTATATGCGAGACTACAAGGCCAAAAGTTGACATGAATATAATGGGAGACTAATGAAAGTTGAATGCTTCATGAATATCTAAATTTATTGAAAGGTTATCGCATTGATTCATGGCTCCTCCTATATGATATATAGTGTTCGGACATCGATCTAACAACGATTTTAAAGTAACCATTTTCGGAGGTGCAATTTGGTAGAATCCTAATTGTATTTTAGGAGGATTATGATGACTAATATCTTTTTTCATTAAACTCCTCACATAATCAGTTCTCCATTTTTTTTTGAGCATTTTCTCACCCTTTATTCTCCCTACATCTCTTTGCCTTCAAGTTTTCTTATTTATTCTAGCAAATCTTGATGATCCGAGGGGCATGAAAAATAAAAGAGAGATCGACCTAAATCACTAAGGATAACATGAAACTAGCATCACTATATAGCATGCATAATTATAATCAATTAGAAATTATTTACGATTACTTTTTTTAAATAGGCATGTTAGTGTGTGCGTATTTCATCAAATGAATATTAATATACAGATATTTCACTCAAAATTGCGCAAATAATTGAGTATCTACAAAATTGCGAAAAGGGATCGGGGAAAGAGAGAGGATCAGTATGATGTTGAATTTCCCACTTAAAAGTCTCATTCCCTGTTCAGAATTGCCCAAACAGTTCTTTAACCTTCTGTTTCCCCAATCGAAATATTTTCTCTCTCTTCAACTTGTTGAACCCACCATTGAATTTTCTCCACCAAGTACGTCCCTGTCTTCTTCTTCTTGGTGTTCTTCTTCATAATACTCTCGGTCTTCTATCCCTTGTTGTCCTCCAGTTGATGACATTCCCACTCGGGTTCCGGTTCCCGAATATAATCGAACAACGCTTTGGGATAATCAGAAGAAACAGTAATAGTAGTATCTCTAATCCCAAGATAAAAACGCACGCTTGTTTGGTGGCCGGGTAAATGAAATTGTTGATAATAATGGGTTTGTTTTGTAACGATTCTGGGTTGAAAGGGATGACCTTGTTGTTGGGTTTTTCTTGAATGCAAACTTTTGTGGGTAGTGTATTGTATTGACTTGTGATTATTGTATTTTTTTTTTTGGGTGTAAATGGAACATTTAAATTAATCTACGTTGAAATAGTTCTAGGGCATAAGAGCCCCTTACAATCATTGCCAAAGTGGCTAATACAGTCTAGTGGAACAGAGTCAAATAGAGTAATCCGATCACATGATCCTACAAGATTCCCACCAAAATGAGAAAGTGAGTCTGCAAGTTTGTTTTGCTCTCGGTAGCAGTGAGAAATCTTCACATGTAAAGTGCTAATCAGTTCTTTGCATTCAGCAACTAGGTGGGTGAGATTATCCTGACTTGATGTTTCCTGGGTAAGCAGTTCCACAGCTTCCTTGCAATCATTTTCAATCAATACCCTGGACCAATTTTGAGATTTAATGAGATGAAGTCCCTCTTTAATAGCTAGTATTTCAGCAATCAGGGGGCTTTGTGTTCTAATTCTCCTGCAATATCCCTTGATCCAGGAAGAATCATGAGCTCTAAATACACCTGCAATGCTTGAAATCAGTGAGTCTTTTGAAAAGCTAGCATCACAATTGAGTTTAATCCAGTCACCCGGTGGTGGTACCCACACAACTAGAATATTCTCCTTGTGTTTCTTTGGGAGATGAGGCTTTTCGAGCATAGCAAAGAACTCCCAAGCTTTAGCTTGAACATTTTTTTATCCATATGTCTTCAGGAGCTATGGGGTTACCAAAGATGAAGTCATTTCTTGTTTTCCAAATGTTCCAAATGAGGAAGGAGAATAGGGTGGGCCAAGGGAAGGAATTATGGGTTTTTTTTGAGGTGAGGTTAGTATGGAGCCAACCATGGAGATTATCATTAAAAAAGGTATCAGAGACATTAAGATTAATCCATAAATGGGCGGTAACTGGACAATCCCTTAAAACATGGAGTATGTTTTCATCATTATCAAGACAAATGGTGCACACAGGACTGGACAACAACCCCCTAGTAGCTAAGCATTGATTATGAGCATTCTTATCATACCAAGCAATCCAGATGAAAAACTGTATTTTTGGTAGAATATTAACAGACCAAATCCAAGAGTTGTTAACATCCTCACTACTATCCTTATACAGCAGGTCATAAGCATGGTTACCATCAAATTTTTTGTCATGAGCAAGTAGGCAAGTAGGGAAGTCAGTACACTCAGTACCAGTTAAATTCACAGCAAGCGTATTTTGGAGCATGACATCAGGAAATTCAAAGGAGATACAGGAGAAATTCCAGTTAGTACCAGCAATGCAAGAACTGACAGTTAATTCATTTTCAGATTCAGTGAGGGGTCCCATGATGAGTGATCTTAAAGGGCTTGTATTGACTGCTCACTTTTCCCTCCATTAATGATTATTGATCTTAGATTTTTGGCAAAAATAAAGACAGAAAGGGGCACGGGTTGTGATGTGATGGAATAATGGAAGTGGAGAGAGAGATTGATTGATGAAACCCTAATTGTTGGCAATTTCAGAGTAATCAATAATCTGATCAGAGACACGCTAATTGTGTAATGTAATCAGATAAGAGCGAGAGAAAATGAGTCAAATAAAGAAAGGGATGTGAATGAAGTACCGTAATGGAATAATGGCAGTGGAGACAAATTGATGAAACCCAGTTTGTTTGTTGTAATTCCAGAGACATTGTTTTAAGAATGGAATTTTAGTTTGAGAATAATCAAATAAATCAATGGTGGTGCTTCTGTGTAAAAGGCCCGCTTTGTGACCGTTTTGAAGGTTCAGCTTCAGCTTCAAGTTAATTAGTTTTACGCGGTTTCCTAGTTACCGTTGGAGGGAGATTTTTCCTCATGGCGGTGCATTTTTACAAACTCTAATGAAATTTATTTTGAATTTTACTTTTGTTAATATTTAAGTGTATTTGATATGCGTATAAATGTATGTATATTCTATATATAGTTCAAACCTACTCTCAGATTCATATTACTACACTCATAATAAAAAATTAAAAAATGTAATGAGCCTCAATTTTTTTAGGTAAGGTATTAAAAAGTTGATGAGGAGTACATGCTAAGAGTAGGTAAATTTTTGGGATATTTATGTGAGAATATGTTTTTAAAATATTTAGGATGGTATTCATTTGTTTTTAGTACGACAGTACCCTAAACCTGTAGTGTTTGAAAGATCATATGAGTTACGGTTTTTTTTTTTTCAAATTTTTTTCAAACAAAATACACAATACTCGATAAAAGCATAAAATCTACTCGAAACTCGTCATTTCGAACTCAAACTCAATTTTTTTGTCCAGTGCAAGTCGTAAGCTTGAGATCAACTTGCTCAATTAGCACCCCTAATTGGGAGTGTGCACAAATATTCTAAGGCTTGCTTTCTCTCACATTTCTCCCCTCTCTTCTATCTCATAGGAGTAGCTTGTTTTAATAGTACTTCTTCTATACGTTACATATACCCTTAGATATCCAGCCAATCGAATAACATTTCTTGTATTTTCATTTAGTTTATATAGTATTTTTCTTGATCTTTAAGTGGTTAATTAGCTTGCTAAGCAAAGCAGTAAATGTTAATTTTAAATAAATTAGGTAATTTATTTATTTATTTATTTTGGTTGAGACTCCTAATATGTAATGATTTTAGGTGAACCTCATCAATTGACCTTTTTCTTTTAAGCCCTCATTAAAAAAAATGTAGGCTATGTTCTCCTCGGTTTAAATTCAGTTTAGTTCACTTCAATTCAGTTCATGTTTAACTTTATCAGTCTGATAACTTTTTATTTTCAAATAAATTCATGATAATAACCGAGTATATCATTAAAATGATTTCGAAGCATATTTTCAAATGAGACCTGACCAATATTAAATAGAAAAATGAAAAGTATTTGTTTTGTACCTCAATAATTAATGCATTGCCAAACATAAACTTAATAAAAAATAGTAAAAAAAAAAAGTTTTAGGAAAAATTGCAATATACTAACCTATACCTATAGCCAAATTATACCAAGTATTGTGTAACTTGAACTACTTGAACTTTTTTTCTTTTTTTTTTGAGAGGGTACTAACTACTACTTCAACTTTAACGCGTGACAAAAATGAATTAGGAAAGCAGTTAAGATGAAAATATTTTGGAAGGAAAAAAAAGATAACGCGTGATATTTACTGACTGTAACATTTAGGAACCAGCTGGATGTGAAACTCTTCATTCTACCCTCCATAACGGTAACTAGCGCGCAACAAAAACAAATGGGGGATAAGCACACACCGCCAATAAATCTATTAATCAGAATCATTGTTGCTTTAATCCAATCACCCTGAAACAACAAACAAACACACACACTCTCTCATTCTTTATCTCCCTCGCTTGAAAAACGTTTCTCTTTCTCAGTTTCTCTCGTCTCAAGTGGTTAAAGGGTTCAAGAGGACGGAGCTAATTAAAAAAGAGTTTCTCACCTTTTCAGGTAATTAATTTAATTTTACTTTTTACGCAAGGTAATTAGGGTTAATGGGTATTTTCTAACAATTTGCCCTTTTTGGTTTTGTTTTGTTTGGTTGTGTTTTTACTGTAAATTTCTGCTGATTAGGGCAATTGAATTGGGTTTCTGGGTGTATCTTATTTGGGGTTTTGATCTTGTTAGTATATGTATTTGTATGATAAAATTATGACCCTTTTTGTATATCTCCTAATCTTTTGGGTTTGACTTTGATTGTTGTATTGTGAGTGTTTGTTGTTTTGAGTTTTATTTATTTTCAATTTGTTGCCTTTTTGTTTCTTATGGGTCGTTTGTATATGTTTGGTTTGTTTTGGGAAACTCTGGTATACAGTCTTGTACAAAACTTAAAAGGTGTTTCTTTTTTGTTGTTGTTGTTGTTGCAACTGTTAAATTGCTGTTTTCTGAGGCATCCTAACTTGTAATCTAAATCATGAAAATTGTGGCATTAACTATGAGAATTCTATGTGTCCTATTTGGAAATTAAAACATGAATAAATCATTCTTTTTCGAATTTCAAATATCTATGTTTTCCATAGTGCCCAGAAGTCAAAACTATAGGATTAATCGATCTTCAATCTTTGATGAATGCCTATGCTTGTTCGAGATATGGTTTATCTTAGCAGATAACTGTAATTTGAGTGGCTTACATCTCAAACCCTCAATTTGTCCCAATTCATTGTTTTGTTATCTGATTCTTGATCAAGCCTACTGGTGTTTAATTGATGAACATGTGCTTTGCTGCTGGTCAACGAAGTTCTTCGTGAAAAATAATTAAGTAGGGTTTAGGCAATTGTTGTTGTCCTATTTGATATGCAAAAATGATCTGCTTATTGGGGTTAACAAATTTTTTCCAAATTATATATTATCCTACAATTAAGTATTTTTTTTTTTCCCTTGCTTTTGTCGTGCTCAATTCCTGTTATTAAGATTTTTGAGATTTAAGTTTATTGGATTCAGTGTTGGCACTTCGCACATCATGTAAATTTAGGTGGTTGAAGCCCCATCACTGTTTATGTTATTTGATCATTGACTTGTTTCGATTTCTAGTTAACACAAAATCATTTGACTACTGATTATTGTGAGTAGAAATGTCCACATCATAGTAGATATAGGCTATTCAATGTTTGGCTCACACATGAAGTATTAGATACTCCCTCCGCCCTCAATTATTTGAGAAATTTAGCTTAAGGTAAAGTCACAAAATAAGGGATCATGATTAATGTGTTTTCTTCTTCTTTTTTTTTTTTTTTTTTTTTTTTTTTTTTTTTGCTTTTTCAATACCATTCAAGGACGAACGGAGTGCAATTGAATTTTATCATTTTGTTGTATTTTCCTTAGTCAGAAACTCATAACTCACTACACTCATGAGGTTTTTCCTTGAGTTTGATGAGTGACCTCACTACATCTCTTCTAGTATGTGGGGCTTCATATGTAAATGCACTGAGTTTCCATATACACCAACTGCACTATGCACTAACTGTTTTTTCATCTTTCCTTTTCAGATTGGTCGCTTTGTGAAGACGGAAATGGGTGTCGCTGAAGTAGAAACAATTCTTGCTCTAAATGCTGTGGCAAGCAAGATACCAAAGATAAAAATTCTTACTAAGAAGCGTTTTAGTGCATGTGAATTCTTGAAGCAAGTAACTACAGAGAACCTGGAGAAGTCAGCATCAAGGAATAATCAGAGGACTACTTACGCGGCCAGTGAAAAGCTTAACTGCTCTATTCTGGGAACAAAACGTAGGCATGAAGGAGCATCAGAATGTCAGAAAGTGAAGAGGCTGAAGATGGATCGAAGTGCTATCCTTCATTGTGTTTCCATTCTTGGGAAGCTGATGAAACAGAGGGACAGTTGTGTATTCAACGAGCCAGTGGATCCCGTTCATTTGCGCATTCCTGACTATTTTGACGTGATAAAAAGGCCTATGAATCTGGGTACCATTAAACGGAAATTGGAGCGAAACATTTACTCTGATGTTGAAGAGTTTAAATCTGATGTCAGACTGACTTTCTCCAATGCCATGCTGTACAATCCTCCCGGCCACTGGGTTCATAATGCTGCAAAGGAAAAGATGATGATGTTTGGTAACCTTTGGAAACCAGTAAAGGCGAAATTTAATAGACAGCGCGAAAGTTTAAAGCAACTGACTCCTGAGATGAACATTAAACGAACTATACATGATGTGAAGATAAAATTTGAAAGAAGTCTTTCATACCATGTGGAAAAGTTGGGTGGACAAACAATGTTGTCCAGCGATAAACATTGTGAAGAATTTGACAATGTCTCATTGGAAAAGGTGCAAAGGAGAGATGTGAAAACCTTAGATTCAGATTATGGTGGTGAGGATCTTATTGAATTCTTTGTAGATTCTGTAAATTTTACTATTGATGACCTTGATGTTAAGAGTATTTACACTGTTTTCTTGATCATATGAAGGGCCGCCTCGTTGCTGTGAAGAAAGTGCTTGTAGTATATCTGCACGGATTCAGATTTCACATCGAAAGCCAGAACGAACCATAGTGAAGGTGAAATTTCAAAAGACAGTGGCACCTGTCAATAAGGTTCCAAATAGTGAGCTGAGAACTGCAAAGGTGAGTTTCATTAAGTTGGTTTTCCACCTGTTTGGCTGTTTCAAAGTCTGTCATAGCTAAATGTCCATATTTGATGAAATGTATTCAATTAATTGGGAACATAATGTCAGCTTCCCATATTAGCCTATAAAGCAGCTTCATTAGATACAACAGAACACATATTGGTTTAAATGAAAGATCGTCCAGTAAAAGTTATGCAAAACTATTCCCTAAATAATTGTTATGCTTTATGAATATCAAACATTGCAAAACAGAAAAGACAATCCCTTTTGAAAACATGCATGGGATTATTTTCTTTGGAAGTTTTATCTCATTATCTTTATATTTGTCATTGAATTTTATTATCAGTTATTACTTTCAGGTTTTTTTATCGTCCTTATTCATTAATGAACAGGTCAAAAATACATCCGCATCAAATCTGAGTCAACCTGATTCAGATTCTGCTGTAAAAGAGTTCTCTAGTGACATGTGCGGAAAATTTTCTGAAGGGCCTGTAAATTTTCCGGATGAAGAGCATGGTTCCACTAAATCTGTTCAAAGCGATTCTGTTGGTGCAACCAGTGAAGGTTGGTTTTTCTAGAATTGTCGAATTGAGTCAGTCAAATTACTTTAAGTTGTGTGTCAGTAAACTTCAATTTGTATTACATTTTCTATTTCAGGGTTCCAAACTGTGCTAGATATCCAACTCTCTCCATCGAAAGCCTTGCGGGCTGCAATGTTGAAGAATCGGTTTGCAGACACTATATCGAAGGCCCAACAAATGCTTCTGTAGCCTGTATGAGTTAACTTTAAATCTGTAACTACTTATTGCTTTAGTTATTCTTGGAAATTGTTGAGCCGCTTGTTTGTATGCAATCTGGCAAGAACGAATGCAAGTTTCTTTAGTTACAGGTGATGTAATCCTGGCTAGGTTGTATTCTTGTGCTGGCAAATACACTATTTAGACAACCCTGCAAAAACTATTGATCTGTATGCATAAAAATTTGTGTGAAGAAATATGAAACATAAATTGACCCTTAAATCAATTATGATTTGGCTCCAAATTAACCATTGGCGGCAATTGCATCACTAGTTAGCATTTAGTTATATTTTCTTTTAAGTTATATTTCTCGTCAATTTTGTGTTTTAGCTTATTAGCTTGTTGAGAGTGAGAATTAGAAATTGGGTATGGTTACCTAACTTCTTATTTGAGCCGATTGATAATTTCTCCTTAAATAAATTATTTAAGGTCTTCAATTTTTTCCTCACTCCTGAACGTAACACAAACATAAAGAAATATAATTTATCAAAGAAAGTAAGAAACCTACTTGTACTCCAACTGTAGTTTATAAATGCTTTAGGAAACCAGTTAAGATGCGAATATTTTTGGAAACAAAAAAGGAAAGATTTTTACACAACGGTAACTAACATAGCACACCGCCAATGAAATTTTGGAAGGTCGTTATCTATTTAAACTTTCCATTCCTTTCATTAATCGAATATTGTTGCTTCACAACAATTTCTTCGTTCATTCTCTCTCTCCCTTTCTCTGTTCTCTGTAACCTGAGATCAATCATTATGGAGAAAACCCAAAAGATTGTTCCATTGAATAAACGCCCTTACTCTCTGGCTTTCTCTCAACCTGAATCCCAAACATATCCTATCAAACTCTGCTGTTCTCATATTTGGAAAAAGAAGTGTGGGAACCTGTTTTGATCTTTGGAAAAATATTTGGTATCACCAAAAAAAATCATCCCTTTGAGTTTGAACCCTCAAATTATATCCCCACAAAAGCCAATCAAACAAGAGAACCCAATTCCATTGATTTCAAAAACTGAAACCCTTGAAAACCCAGAAATTAAACCCATCACTTCTGTTTTTCCACCCAAGAATAAAGAAGACCCTGCTACTGTTTTTCCAACCAACAACAGTTGTGTTTTTCAACCAAAGAAACGACTATGGTTATGTTTGAAAGAAGAAGACCCTGCAACTGCCCTTTTCAATCACATCAGAAGTAGTAGAAGTAAAACTGAAGTCAATGATGTAACGCTAGTCATGGAGAGAAGTCTTACAGAATCTGATGTCAAGCATCATCAGAGTCGATTGGCCATCCCTCGAGGAGCGATAAAGATGCCCTTTTTAACAGAATCTGAAGAAAATACCCTTGGAATGAGGGACATTAAGGCAAGGTTGAATGTCAAGGTGTTTGGGTCATTCTCATTGAAAGAGCATGATTTGAAGCTTACTCGATGGGACTATCCTGCCAATAGTGATGGAAAATATTCATGACAGGAAATAAGCTTAACGCAGGCCAATTGATTCAGCTTTGGTCTTTTCGTCGTCAGGGCAGTCTTTGTTTCGCTGTTGTTGGCATCCAAAACAAGAGCAACAAATTCATAATCAAACTTGTTCCACAACTTCAAGGCCTGTCAAAGGAAAATCAAACAGAAAAGAAGATGACACCACCTCTCGCTGATTTGACTTGGAAGAAAAAACGTCCTAGGGGTCTCAAGCTTGATGTATCTTCATCATGAGGAGCTATTGTTTTGTTAGTCACTGACTGTATAGGGAATTATCTGTCTGACTGTATATGAGATTAAATCTGACTGCATATCTTAGATATTTACTTATGTAATAGTTGTGAATGTCAATTAATAGTTATTGTCCCACTTTCAATCAGTATTTGCTCCTTTGCTACTATTCTTTTGCTGTTTTATTGACAGTAGAACTGGCTATCCAGTTTCCTTACTCTAACCGGATACCACATGTAGTTGAACAACAGAATGCATCTATTCTAATTAATTTCACTGTACTACTAGTAAGCTATGTTTTGAATCCTTTTGATGAGATGAATATGTTAAGAGTATACTGATGAGAAGAATCTTGTGGACTCTGATTAGCAGCCTCCTAAAAGTTGACTGCAACAGTACAGAGTATAAAGAATCACTTTGATAATTAAAAGATTTTATTGATCACCAGATGGAAACATTACAGAGCAAGCCTAGGATTAACTCAATCCATTTATAGGCAGCATTCACAGCAGTACACATAAAAGATAGCAATAGGAAACACTTGTGCTCACCTGCCAAGGAGGGTCTCACAAGTCTCCTGTACATCAAGAGCTAAGCAATCAACACAATCACCAACTACAGATACTAGACCTATTCTCAAGGAATCTCGCCATCTTCTCAATTTTCTGCCCTTTGAGATCGAGCTCGTATTCCACCTGCTTGCACAAGTGTTGCACAGTGGTTGTCTTCTTCTCAAACACTCTAGCTTTCCTTTCGATCCAGGTGTGGTAGACATACCCAGCAACAGCCGCTCGAAGGCATTGAGCATGTGCACTCTTCCCTTGCTCTGCTGAAGTAGCCAGTTCATCTCCTCAGCAGAGTTTCTAGATACTGAGTGCTGATAACCCAGCCATGTAATTATCTTTCGCCTTAGGACCTGAGTGGCTGCACACTCATAGAAAAGGTGATCAATACACTCATCCTCAGAATCGCACATAACACAAACTTTTGCACAATTGATTCCCCACTCAAGAAGTTTATCTGCAGTATTTAGTCTCCTCAAGAACATGAGCCAAAGTATAAACCAAGCAAATCTATAGAAAAACCAAATGTCTCCAGGGCATTCAGGCTTCTGTCCCAGAAGCTCCTTAAATATGGATACTAACTGAATTATTATATAACTTTTGGAGGTTAGAAAATGACCATTCCTCTGTTTAGGTGCAATGGATTCAGCAGTATTAACTGAAATACGGAACTGTATTGCAAGCATATAGTATATCAAAATCACTCTTTTTTTCTGGAAGAAACTGATAAAACGATAAGACGAATTCATTATGAAAGCTGGTGATTTTCATTCAGCACAGGAACAACTGAATAAATGGGGACAAGGCCGCAAATTCTGTATTAAAAAGGCTTATTATTTTTGGCGAGATCATAAGAACACTTGCAGGTGTTATAAAATGAGTACTTGTAAATGAAGAATGGGTTGACCATTTTGCCATTTCAGAAGCACATTTTCTTAATGAAGGGATGCCAGATCCCAGTCCCTTACGGCCTTGCGTATTCAGTTCTTCAGTGCACCTGAAATTGGCAAGAGACCATTCCGTTTAATTGATATGTGGGCTCAATCCGAGAAGTTTCTGTCACTGATTCAGAATGTTTGGTCAGTAAATATTGATGGTTGCAAGATGTTTCAGGTTGTGCAGAAATTAAAAAAGCTGAAATATGTCTTGATACAGTTAAATAAGAAGCAATGTAAAGACATTGAGACTAGAGCTTTAGAAGCAAAGGAGAAAATGGATGAAACACAATCACTATTGCATTCAGATCCTACTAATCGCATATTCCAAGATCAAGAGAGGGCTGCCACAAAGACATACATTGAGATTTCAGATGCTGAGAATTCTTTTTTGAGGCAAAAAAGTAAAGCTACCTGGTTAGCACATGGAGATAAAAACAATCGTTTTTTCCATGCTGTAATCGAAGCTAGAAGACTTAAAAATAGAATAACTGCTATTCAGTTACCTGAAGGATAATGGACATATGATTATAGCCAGATTGTTCAGAAGTTTCTGAAATATTATCAAGGCATGCTAATGTTTCTAGACAGCACGCAAGTGACTGGATTGTCAAGTCTGGTCGAATTCTCTCTACTGATCAAAAGGCTACACTACTCCAGCCTTTCACTAGGGATGACGTGGATCAAACGAGCCTTACTTGAGATTCCATCAACATAGACAATGTAATTTTCACAAAGACACATTTTGTTCTCCCTGAGTCCAAATCCAAGAAAGTCATCATGGGATAGAAATATAAACATTTATGAAAGGGAGAAGAACAAAAAAAAATTCCGCGCAGTAGCACATACATTACATATATCATAATCTTCATCAGTGCATAATCTCTAACTCTTTTCTAATTGTAGAAGTTCCAAAAAAAACCTCTTGTTCTGTTTCTAAGAATATTCATCTGAAAAATACATCTTAGAAAAACACAATACCTATCTGAATAAGTATGGTTCAGTATCGCTTCGCACTTTGTAGGCAGCTGTTGAAGTATATTTAGCCACTGACTGCCTGCTCTTTCAGCATAGAATACTACCTTCTGCAAAAGTTTCTCCTCTCAATTTCACACTTGTAAAAATTTTCATTTTTGACTCACACTTGGTTTGAACATAACTGTAACAGTAGTTGATCCTCAGACCACGAGGTTGAAAAGCCTCACACAGTGTTACTCAAATAAAAACACATCGAGCACAGATCAATTCTGAAGGGACTGAATACATTAATACAACAAAAGAAAAAGGAAAAAGTAGAAAAGATGATGACAATATTGAAACAATCACAAGATTACAAGAGACAAGACATCCTGCCGATTACACGTAATACAATACATGAAAAAATTGTGCTCAAAACACTATTTACCTCAATTACCTGCCTACTTTCACTGATATGGGTTCTGTCGAACATGGAGAACTAGCCTGCTATACGAAAGTAGGTACTAGGTAGAGAACAAAACCAAAAACATATAATGAATAGCAATTAAAATCACAAATCAGTAATAAATCACAAATCACAAATCAGTAATAAATCACAAATCAGTAATAAACAAGGGTCCAAAACAAAATCAAAGTGCGAAAACAAAATCGAGTATTGACAATTGAGATTGATATGAGCTTTTCAGTATACAACTCAAAACGTTAATTAACAACAAGACCACTACTTAAAAAGTTCTAATTGATGAACTAATAATGAACATAGAGAAGAAGTACAAACTTGCGTAAAATAACTATTACATCAACGAAAAGGGAAAGCGAGAGGATCAGTATGATGTTGAATTTCCCACTTAAAAGTCTCATCCCCTGTCCAAAATTTCCCAAACAGAGCTTTTGCCTTCTCTTTTCCAAATCCAACTACTTTCTCTCTCCTTAATTTCTTGAACCCACCATTCCATTTTCTCCACCAATTCCCCTTCTTCTTCTTGGTGTTCTTCGTCAGTTTCTCGGCCTCCTTTCCCTTGTTGTCCCCCAACTGATGACATTCCCACTCGGGTTCCGGTTCCTGAATGTAATCGAACAATGCTTTGAGATAATCAGAAGAAACAGTAGTAGTAGTAGTAGTAGTAGTAGTGTAGTAGTAGTACTAGTAGTAGTGTAGTAGTAGTAGTAGTAGTAGTAGTAGTAGTAGTAGTAGTAGTAGTAGTAGTAGTGGCTCTAATCTCGGGACAAAGTCGCTTGTTTGGTGGGTAAATGAAATTGTTGCTGTTATTCTTGATAATGGGTTTGGCTTTGACCGATTCTTGGTTAAAATGCAGGAACTTGTTGATGGGTTTTTCTTGAAAGCAAACTTTTGTGGGTTGAGTTTCACTTTCAGATTCAAAGAAAGCCAAGGCGTAGTGGCGTTTCTTCAGTGGGAGAAACATTTGATTATTTCTGTATTTGTTGTTCAGTTTTCCCTCCATTGATCTCTGATTTTTGGTTTCAGAAAAAAAAGAGAGAAATAGATGGAAACCGTGTATTAATTTGTTGGTAATTTCAGAGTAATCAATGTGAGAGAAAGAAACACTAGTTGTGTAATGTAACCTGATGAGAGAGAAACGCTAGTTCTGTGAGAGTAATCTGATGAGAGAGAAAATGAGTGCAAAGACAGAATGGAATAATGGAAGTGGAAAGAGAAATTTATGAAATGGATCAATGGCGGTGCTTCTCTGTATATTACCGTTTGTCACGCGGTTTCCTACTTACCGTTGGAGTCTTTGGAGGGAGATTTTTCTTTTTGGCGGTTCATTTTTACATCTTGGGCTACAAGTAAAACAAATTAAAAAAAAAATTGAATGAAAAGATTATTATAAACGGGTGTTTTTATTATTTTTGCAAAAAAGAAATCTTAAAAAAAATTTAAGTTTAGGTTTAATGGAAGTTTAATGTACAGGTTTTTGGTGGATGAATAACTAGCACTTCAATTTGAGTCACGTTAATTGTATGTGTTGTTGTAATTGGTCTTTTTACTCGTTATTATAGCTATTCTTGTGCTACCAAATACA
Organism: Tetragonia tetragonoides; assembly: GCA_038025085.1. Taxonomy (NCBI): domain Eukaryota; kingdom Viridiplantae; phylum Streptophyta; class Magnoliopsida; order Caryophyllales; family Aizoaceae; genus Tetragonia; species Tetragonia tetragonoides. The sequence goes on from CM076141.1 coordinate 32,468,203, forward strand.
CGCACTATATAATTTAGATCCCGCAATATATATATATATATATATATATATATATATATATATATATATATATATATTGCATAAAGACTGAGGTCCTGGGTACATTAGGTCCTAAGTTCGAATCCCCCACCCCCATTATATGTACATTTATTGTACTAACCTATCTGCCTCCATTGCACCAAAAAAAAAAAATTCTATTTATACTAAATGCATAAAAAAAAATTATAATAAATATTAACCATGCATAAATTAACTCTCAATCAGTTGTCATTTGGTATTAATCATTGGGGACAGTTGTACCACTACTTTTGCCTTTGATGGATAGAATCAACAAAGTGTGTCTTTTTATGTTTTATTTCTCATAAATAAAAAAATTTCACTGTGTTAGCTTAACCTACTGAGACTGAGAAATTATGTGCAGTTACCTAAGTTCTCTTATTTTTTTTTTTTGAGTTGATTGATAATTTCTTCTACAATTATTTTAGCTCTTCAATTTTCCTTTCCTCCATCTTAAACATAAAACAAACTGAAAAAAAGGTAAAGTAAATATAAATGTAATTGTGTATGACGAAAAATATTTTGGAAAAAAAAAAAGATGTTTACTGACTTGAACCCCAAGGCTGGTTCATCTTCTCAATAACGGTAACTAGGCGCCAACTAACTACCACACCGCCAATAACATATTGGAAGGTCAAGAAATCTGATTTATACTTTCCATTCCTTCTGAATTCATCACCCTGAAACAACAATTTCTTCATTCATTCTCTCTCTCTCTCTCTCTCTCTCTCTCTCTCTCTCTCTCTCTCTCTTCTTTTGCAACACAAACTTACCGTTGGAGGGAGAACAGAATTCCTTCATTCAACAATTTGAGTTTCAACACAAGTTAAACACTGCCAAAAGGATACACACTCGTACTCAAACTGTAATAATTTAGGAAGGTGGAATTCTATATATAATCTCTGTTGCTTCTGATTTGATCACTTCTGAAACAACAAAAACTGATTTGATCACCTCTGAAATAACAAATTCTTCTTACACCCCTTTTTCTCTCACTTTCTTTGTTTTCTGTAACCTGACATCAATATCAATGGAGAAAGCCCTAAAGAAACGCCCTTACTCTTTTTTGGCTTTCTCTGAACCTGAATTCCAAACATACCCCATCAAAGTCTGCTCTGAAATTAAGCAAGAAGTTGAAGTTGAAAAAGTGTGGGAACCTGTTTTGATCTTTGGGAAAGTATTTGGCATCACCAAAAAAATCATCCCTTTGAACCCTGAAATTATATACCCACATACCCAAAACCCACAAAACCCAATCAAACAAGAGTTTACTGAAACCCTTGAAAAACCAGAAATTAAACCCATCAATGGTATCAACAACACTTGTGTTTTTCCACCAAAGAAACGATTATGCCTATGTGTGAAAAAAGAAGACCCTGCAAGTGCCCTCTTCGATTACATCAGAAAAAGAAGTAACACTGACGTCACTAATGTCAGGCTAGTCATGGAGAAAAGTCTTACAGATGTCAAGCAACATCAGTCTCGATTGGCCATCCCTAAAGGAGCGATGAAGAGGTCTTTTTTAACACAATCTGAAGAAAAGAAGCTTCAAAATAGGGAAAAGTTAAATGTCAAAGTATTTGGGTCACTGTCATTGGGAGAGCATGAATTGAAGCTTACTCGATGGGAGTCTGCTGCGAATAAGCGTGGAGAGAAGCCTGGGTGGAAATATGTAATGAATGGTCATTGGAAAATATTCATGACAGAAAATAAGCTTCAAGCAGGCCAAAGGATTCAGCTTTGGTCTTTCCGTCGTCAGGGCAGTCTTTGTTTCGCCGTTTGTTGGCCTCCAAAAGAAGAGCAACAAATTCATCATCAAACTTGTTCCACAACTCCAAGGCTTGTCAAAGGAAAATCAAAAAGAACAGAAGATGGCTCCTCTCGCTGATTTCACTTGGAACAAAACTCGTCCTAGGGGTCTGAGGCCTGCTGTATCTTCAGCATGAGGAACTATTATTTTGTTAGTCATTCTGAGTTAGGAAGTTTTGGGTTTTTATTGATTCAGACATTCAGTCATTGTCTGTATACTGAATTATGTATGACTGCATATCTTGATATGCACTTATGTAGTAGTTGTGAATGTCAATTACAATTTTAAGTTCCTTCAATTGGGCATGCATTAGGTATATACTGATTTTATTGATGGTATTGAAAAGTAGGTGTTAAATCTGTTAATGTATGAGTTTCAATGAGTATTTGCTCTTTTCATTAATAATTGACAGGCTCAAATCAAGTACTCTAGTCTATAGTAATTTTGCTGCACTTTTTTTTGCAAGAGCTTTATTACCAACAATTGATCTTACTGCTGGAATTAGTCCTGTCATCTGTGTTCTGAATTCTTATTGTGTCTTGAAGAACTTCAATGGTCTTTGTATTTTCTTTCTTTCTTTTTTCTTTATTCTCCGTTGCCATGTAGCTTGTGTCTAGTCGACCAAGCTTAAGTTTTTGTTCTAGACTTTGTTGATTTAGTGTACACTGATAAGTAGTGCTACACAGCCTACAGCCCGACACTGTAAGTCTGTAACAATGATAGTCTGATACTGCAGACTTCTTTGCAACATTATTTGCTTTACTTCATATGCTACTCAAATTTGGAAAACCTTTAACTAAACTGTATGAGTTTTGTTTACCTGAATCTTTACTTGACACAAGTTCAATCTATCAGATGTTTGTAGATTATATCCATTTTTTCTTTTTCTTCTAGCAGAACTACAGCTAGATTTACTTTCAGTAGAACTGTCTATTGATATTTCAGACTATCAGGCCTTCTGCACACCTTTGAAAGTAGAGCTAATATAAATATAACACCTATAATGTATTTCATGTGCTGCAGATAAGAATTAGCTCCACCAAATGCAACTCTTACGCAAACCAAATCCACACACTTGCCTCCTTCAGTTCAATATTTGGTCAATCGTTTCAAGGAGGGTTGTGCATTGTTCTTGATAGGTATACAGTTTCACGGAATCTACTGACAACGCTCTAGAATACAGAGAGATCCTGAGAAAGAACTTAGTGATGGTCTATTGTTTATCCTTAGGGATTCAGATGATTCCTGCGAATCAAAGGACGATTCTTTGTGTTAAAAAGGGTGCATTTTGTCAATGAATACAAAACCTCAACCGCACCATTGTAAGCTTCCAGATTCAAAATAAAATTTGAAAGGACAAAAAAACATTTTGATTTTGAGCTTCTATTTGTCAGTTGTGTTAATATAAAATTGGCAAATTGAACATGATTTTGAACTAACTACCCGAAAGTTGCAGATAGTGACATCACAAAATCAAAACAGGAAATTGTAGCTCATTTCCGAAAAGGGATGCCCCTCAGGTCCCATTCCTGCATTACTTTCCTGACAATCTGAATCTCGTCTGTTTGAAATTGATTACATATTAAATTCTCTGGTTTCTTTGATCCTGTAGAAGGTAGATTGTTGCAACAAGGAGGAAACCCATCACCTAGTATTTTGATATTTCGCCTTTGAATTCTCCAACAGCCCATGTGAGTTCATTAGACCAACTCACAGGCTGCCTGCTATGAACGCCAAACAGCAAAGGAGTTTTGTCCAAAAAGACACAATGTTCAAGCAACAGGTCTAGGGAAGAAAATTGATTTAGCCAGAAGTAAAAACCTTTAGGAGAAACAGAAATGACGTTGCTTGAATTGAACCATAGTAGTTTGTTTGCCCACTTCTGATTTCCAAAACCCTCTTTTATCTGTAACTTAATCATAAAAGGAGATGATGGGAGAAATTAGAAATGAGATGGTAACAGTAACAAATAAGTACAGTAATAAACAAAGAGCCAAAACACAATCAGAGGGTCAAAACAAAATCAAGTTAAGTAATCAGATTTTAATATGATTATCAGCTTTTCAATATACAACTCAAAGCTAATTGACAACAATAATGCCACTACTTGTAAATTTCTAATTGATGAACTAACCATGAACATAAATCTTCTAATCGACTAAATCTATGAGTTGTTCCACTAATTCTAAAGTTCTAATGGATGAACTAGAAATCAATATACAGAACAAGTACAGAGCTGCGTAAAATTGATTTTTATCTAAAAGAACGAGGAGGGAAAGCGAGAGGATCAGCATGATGTTCAATTTCCCACTTGAAACTCTCATCCCCTGTCCAATATTTTCCAAATAGAGCTTTTGTCTTCTCTTTTCCAAATCCAACTACTTTCTCTCTCCTAAATTTCTTGAACCCACCATTCGATTTTCTCCACCAAGTCCCCATCTTCTTCTTCTTGCTGTTCCTCGTCATTATTTTCTGGATCTCCTTTCCCTTTGGGTTTTCCTTGGATTGAAACCATTCGCTCTCGGGTTCGGGATCGGTCAAAAACTCAGCCCTGACGTAATCGAACAACGCATTCAGATGATCATAACAAGAGTCAGTGTCATCTCTAATCTCACAACATAATCGCTTGTTTGAAGGGCGGTAAAACAAATCATTGCTGTTGTTATTGTTGATGGGTCTTTTTTGAAGTGGGTTTTGTGAGGGTTTTTGCTCAAAAGGGTTGAATTTGATGTGGGATGATTATTGGGTCTGATTTTCTCTGGTTTTGGTGTTTCGGGTTCGAAGAAAGCCAAAGCATAGGGGCGTTTCTCAAATGGCAGAAACATCTGGTTATTGTATTCGATGCTGGTTGATTTTTCTTCCATTGATCTCACAATCGTGGTTTCTATCTCCATCATTATCAGAGAGAGAGAGACTAAAAGACAGACAAAGGGTGTGTTGGTATTGGTATGTAAGGCAATGGAAAATTGGGAATTTTCAGAGAAATTAATGGAGCGTATTATGTATTTGTTTGTGATGAATCCCAAAGAGAAAAAGTTGAGTTTGAGAGAGAGAGAAACAGTTTACCCAAGTTTTAGTGGCGGTTGTGACCGTTATCAAACTCAGCTTGGGGTTGAAGCTAATATCTCAGCGAAAAATTGACAGCAAGTTTTTTACGCGGTTTAATATAACCGTTGGAGGGCGATAGTCTTTTTTTGGCGGTGCATTTGAACAGCTGCTACATAATATATAATTTTATTATATTTTTTGCAGATATGAAATTTATTACTTACTTTTTTAATGTTTGGTTTATTGAGAGGTTAATGTACCCTTTTTTTAAACAACCTAGATTTCGTGCCCGTGCGATGTACGGGTTCTTGTTCATCATTCTCTGTTATTGGAATCAATATAATAAAAAAATTTAATCACATCAATATATAAAGTTGAATAATAGGAGTAGCAAAGAACAATAATAATCTTATTCACCCATTTAACAAAAAAATTACATTTTTAATGAATAAATAATATACCTTTTTTAGGATAATAAATATAATACTTATGTTACTTTTTTTTATTAAAATAAAATAAAAGTATTTTTGATTTCTTTTTAATCACCCATGCATTTATGACTATTTATTATTATTCAATGTCACCTTGGTGAGAACTCAATTATACATACATACTAGGTTTTATCCCCATGCTTCGCACGGACTCGTAAAATAAGTTTATGAATATATCTAATATTTAATGTTTAAAATATTTGAAGTGAAATTATTAAGATTATTGATAAAATATATTTTATTTTATTTTTGCAAAGATTTCTATCCATATTATGCATGCTTATTCTTGAAAATGATGTTTTCATACCACATTGATTTGTAATGAGATTGAAATAAATTTAGATAGAGAATAAAAACAATATATGTACACTAATTTTAATAAAATGCATGAGGTATCAACTTTTAGTGCTTGTATACCGTTAATGCAGAATGAGTTTATTCAATCTTTTATTAATTGAATTACTTGTATAATGGGCTAGTAAAATAATTGCATAAATATTTTTAATCTAATTTTATAAATATAGTTAATAATATTTTTCTTAAAATAGTTGAAATGAAACTATTAATATTATCATTGATAAAATACATTTTATTATCCAAAGATTTTCTAATCATCTGATATATGCTAATTCTTGAATATGATATTTTCATAACACCTTCATTGTAATGAGATTGGAATAAATTTAGATAGAGAATAAAAATAATATATGTACACTAAAATAAGTAATTCAATTAATGAAAAAACGAATAAACTCATTCTACATTAACAGTATATTTGCACTAAAAGTTTATACATCATGTTCGTTTTATAGCGCACAACTAAAATTACGTGACAAAATTGTCTACATGTAGCGTCTACGTATCATCTTCACACGAACATTTCCTCTTATGTGACGTCCTATATGTCATCATCGCATGGTATTGACTAAACTTTTATAGGATATATATACATATATATCTCGTTTTGAAGCATTTTTCAAATCTAATCCAACGGAGTCAGAATTATAATTTTTTGACTTGCGTAACTAAATTTTTTTTATTTTGTAGTTTGGAAATATGCTAATAAATATGTAATTAAGCCAACTAATGATAAGCCATTAATGGTGGAGGATGTGGTATGCTATGTGGCATGTTTGAGCTTACCTGTCGGCTTATGTGTCATGACCACGCGACGTGGCTCACCTATGTGGCATCCCACGTGTCAGCACCACACGAATAAGGACCCAGTTATATATATATATAAAGTTGAGTCAGTTACTTGTGGGCACGCCACGTGGGATGTCACGCAAACGTTTATATTTTCCTGAGGACGACACGTGGGATGCCATGCAAGCGCCCAAATTCGTCTGGTGATGACACGTATGCCGCCACCTAAGCCACTCATCAAGTGGGTCAATCATTAGTGCATGATCATAAATACAACATAATATAATTATTATAATATTATTGAAATTATAAAATAAAATAACTTTTGTTATGCAAATTTAAAAATTATAATTCTTACTCCATTGGAACAGGTTCGGAAAATACTTCAAAATGTGATACATATGTACTATGTCCTATAAAGTTTGGTTCTTTTTGTGTGAGGATGACAGGTAGGACGCCATATGGGAGGGATATGTTCGTGTGAAGATAACACAGAGGTGCCACATCGGTATACGTATAAAAGTGAGTCTAATTCGTGTGGGCACGATACATAGGACGCCTCATAGGAGGTGTAAATTCGTGTGACGATGACACCTAAGTGTCACGTAAGCAAAGCTTGCCACATAGCCTAACAACTTTTCATCCAAGTGTCACTCATTAATGCCTCATCATAAGTCAAAAAATTATAAATATTACTTCAATGGATTTTATTTGAAAAAACCTTCAAAATGAGATATATATGTCCTATAAAAGTTGGGTAATTTTCATGCGGTAATGACATGTAGGATGCCACATAAGAGGAAATGTCCGTGTGAAAATGACACGTAGATTTCACATGTACACAACTTGGCCACATAGCTTAGCGGATCAATCCAAGTGTCAGAAGTTCATTATTACTCGAATTTATTATTTGATTTATGTGCATATTATTTCAAACTACAAAATAACATATCTTTAGTTACATAAATCTAAAAATTATAAATCATAGTTAATTAGATTGGTTTTGAAAAGGTTTGGTATAAACTAATTGGATAAGACATTTAAGATATCTATATTTGTATTATATTAGTTGTAAATCACACTTGAATGTTAGTAACGAAAATATATTCTAAAAATTTAAATTAAATTTGTAATAAATATTTTATATTTATAAGAAAAACGAAATCATTTTTCATATACATATGCCAAATGAACGGACATTTTGTGTGGGGGATAAAACATGAACGTCAACTCATCATCTATTCCAATGCTTTCTTAACAAATTAATTGAGACTTTAATATAGCACTTTAGACATACTTATGTAATATAAATGCCACGCAAACGAAGAGTAAGATTCAAGTAACGCTCCTTATAAGTTATGTTGAAATTTACGAACGTTGAACTACCTAGCACATTTGAAAAATAAATATTTAGTATCAAATTGTTGATTATAACTTTAGAAAGTGGAAATTTTTTGCTCACCACTAATTGATTTTATTCAATTGCAATAAGAGATTGATTTTTAACTAGAGAGAGAGAGATTAATTAATCTTTATTTTTTTCCTTTGGGAATTTTGAAGTAGGCTCAAATTATGTTCATAAATCAATCAATTTTTACATTCATTCTATTTTAGATGTAAATCAATTTAAAAGGATATTTTGAAGTAAATTATGAGGGAGACATGAAATTATACTATTATTTTTAATAATTAGCATGCATTCAATGGATAAAATTTTTGCTAACATAAAATTAAATGTATTTCACAAATAAAATTTATAATTTCATACCATAAAATTTTAATGTCTTTATTAAATATATTAGTAAAATATTTCTTTTTTTCTTTTCGTGTGTGTACGACATGCAAGACGCTACATAGAGGCCCAAAATCGTGTGACGATGACACGGAAGTCGCCATATTAGCAAAGCTTGCCACATAGCCTAACAACTCATCATCCAAGTGTTTTCCTTTAATTAGCATATTTTTTATTTTAAAAAATAAAATAATTTAATTATGTAAGTCAAAAAAAAATCATAAATCTTATTTCAATGGATTGGATTTGAAAAAGGCTTTAAATGGAGATATACGTGACCTATACAAGTTGGGTCCTTACCATGCAGTGATAACATGTAGACGCCATATAAGAGGGAATGTTTGTGTAAAGATGGCACGTTGACGTCACATGTGCAATTTTGTCACATATTTAACAAATCATGATCCAAGTGTCAAATGATCAAAATCACTCGACTTTATTATATGATTTATTTGCTTATTATTTCAAACTATAAAATAACATATTTTAAGTTACGTAACTCTGAAAAATCAAAATCTTACTTCATTAAATTATCTTTTCTTAATCTTTTGTGAAATTTGAAGTATCCTCAAATTATTTTCATAAATTAATCTTTTTTTACATTCATTTTATTTTAGAGGTAGATCAATTTAAAAGGGCATTATTTCATACAAAAATATTTAAATAATCAAATTAGTTGTGCGGAATACAACAGACATCAGGTATCATCTAGGAAGTTATCTCCATTTCATATATATATATATATATATATATATATATATATATATATATATATATATATATATATATATATATATATATATATATATATATATATATGCTTGGAATGGATATTGATTAAGGGGATAATAGAGCAAATTAAAGGCGAATGTAAAGGTGAAGATGAAGGTGAAGGTGGTGGAGGTAGTGATTAGAGGGGTAATGGAGAAATAAAGGGAAAAAAAATGGGGAAAATCATAACAATAGAGGGGAGTGGGGTAAGGTAGTTAACTATTACTTTCCAAATAGGGATAATCATTACTAGACCTGGTAAACGGGTTGGTCAGATCGGGTTCGGTTCGGATCATTTCGGTTCAGATCATTTTCAGGCCAGCTTATCTGGGTTCGGTTCAACACGGTTCGGGTTTGGTTTTAATTTGCTCAAGCTGCTTCAAATTCGATTCGGTTACGGGTCAAATACATTCGGGTCGGGTATGGATTCGGATTTCCTGTTCTTTTCGGGTTTGGATTCAAGTGGGGTTTATATTATTGTGAATTTTACAAATAAACATGGGATATAATGATTTATTTATGATTTTCCTTTCAAAAACAATAAAAAGATGTTTCTAAAGAGTAAAATATTCTTATCATACTATGTTAAGGGCACAAATAAGTAAAAAATGAAAGTTTTAAACTTGCAATATTTCGGATTTGGATCGGGTTCGGATCATTATTTCTTGGGTCGCATTCAAATCGGTTAACTTCGGGTCATTCGGATCAGATCAGTTTCGAGTCGGGTTAGGTTTGGGTCGGATTGACTTTCGGTTTCGGTTCAACTTTGGGTTTACTATCCGGGTCAAAATCGGGTATCGGATCAGGTATTTTGGGTCGGGTTATCAGGTCCGGTCAGCTTTGCCAGGTCTAATCATTACCCCGCTCTTCACAATATCTAATCCCCACCACCTCCACACCACCTCTCATTTTAGTATATAATTTAATTTATTAGCTCTTAGTCATTACCCTTATTCCAAGCATCCCTTCAAATTGCATTAGATGGGACGTCAAGGGCTCGTTCGTTTCAACTAGATATTGGGAGAAATTGGACAAAATTGAGATAAACTGGTGAAAATTAAGAAGTCTAACTTAACACTGAGAAAACATTGGGAGAAAACTGAGGAAAAATGGAGAAACTTAATAATAATAATCATCATCATCATCATTGAAGATGAGACAGATGAGGCACAAGAAGAGGCAAGTAATAAGTCCTCTGATGCTGCTTCTGGAACAGTTAAATGAAGATACTCTTCATGAATATGAGGGGTTTGAATAAACCTTCTAAGCAGAGGGGTCTCAAGTTTTTTCTGCATAACTATAAAATTGACATAGCAGGATTACTTGAGACTAAAATAAAAGTAGATAATATTGGCAGATTGAAGAATAACCTTGGGGGTAATTGGATGGTTTTTGCAAATCACCAATCTACTCACTATGGCAGAGTTATGCATGTTTGGGATACTACTAAGGTACATGTTAATGTTTTAGCTGAGATGGATTAAGTGATTACGGCTGAGGTGAGATGGTTGGGTGCTATGCATACAGTATTGGTCTCAGCTGTATATGGCAGGAACAATGTGCATGAACGTGATAAATGTTGGCAATTCTTGAGGCAGGGAGGTCCTTCACTGGTACCTTGGATTGTGGGTGGTGACTTCAATGCTACCTTGAGACATGATGATAGAGTGAATCAGTGGCGGATGTAGTATGGGGCACCGGGGTCCCGGGCAATTAATTTTTTCGGAAAATTTTGCTAAAATACCCTACTTTTGGGGGTATCCAAACACTAAATTTGGCTCAAATACAGAATTTCAAATGAAATGAGCCTATCCAAACAGAGCATTAGTTAATTTTACGCGGTTTCATAGTTACTGTTGGAGGGAGATATTTCGTTATAGCGGTGCACTTTACAAATTCTAATGAAAATAATTTTTTTTTTTTTTAAATTTAAGTGTATTTGATATGCGTATAAGTGTATATATACATATGTGAGAACAATATCTTTTTTTGTTTTTAAAATATTCAGGATGGTATTAATTTGTTTCCAATATCCTAAGTTCGTAGTGCGATTGATGTTTAGTAGAAGCAATATGAATTTAGGGACCGGATATACGCACGATCGACGGAATCATATAGAAGTTAGTGGGCAAGCGGTTGCGTTACTTGTCTGTGAAGATCTCCACTTCCGTGAAAGATGAAGATACATCAAAGGAAGCACATGGTTACTATGCATGTTAGGAGTCACACCTGAGCATTCTAGTGTATTGGCTTGTTAGCGGATTTTTTTTGTTGTTTCTATTGATTTAGTATATTCTAGGATTATTTTTTTTGTAGATGTCATATGACTTTTCTATGAATGAAAGTCTCTTATTCCCTTCTCAAAAAAAAGAAATAAATCTATAATGCTTAAAAGAATAGAGTCAAGTTTTTTTTGAATTAAATAAAAAACTAAATAAAAGCATAGAATCAACTCGAAACCCTCGATCCAAACTCAAACTTAATTTTCGTATCAAGTACAAGTTGGAGCTCGATCTCAACTCGCTCAATTAGCACCCCTAATTGGGAGTGTGCACAAATATTCAAAGCTTGATTTCTATTTCTCCCCTCCCTTCTATCTCATGGCTTGTTTTAATACTCCTTCTATATACGTTGCATATACCCTTAGGTATTCAGTAATCAAATAGCATATCTTAAAATTTTATTTAGTTTATATAGTATGTTTCTTGAGTTTCAAGTGGTTAATTAATTAGCTTGCTAAGCAAAACGGTAAATGTTAATTTAAAAAAAAAATAGATGATTAAATTTTTAATTTTTTTTGGTTCAGACTCTTAATATGCCATGATTTTAGGTGAACATCAATTTTTTCCCCTTTAAGCCCTCACTTAAAAAGAACCCTTAGAAAGGAAAAAAGTAAAACGAAAAGTGTTTATTTTGTACCTCAAGAATTGATGCATTGCCAAACAGAAACTTAATGAAAAAAAATTAAAAGAAAAGAATTTAGAAAAAATTTCACCAAGATAATTAGAGTTAACCTTAGGATCATGTTATTATCTGTTCTGATTCATTAAAGACGGTCGTCCAACAGCTGAACAAAAAGAAAATTGATAACAATACTCTCTTCAAACTTCATTTGGAATCCAGGGAACTGATCCCAATATTGGAGCAAAAGACAGATTGTAATGCACGCGATGAATAATTTGACAGATTGTAATAATCTTGACATCATCATGGACTCTGATCTATTCGTAGTCGTTGTATGAGGTTATATAAATTAGATTGTATAGGACTCACGTCCTAAACTTATTAATTACAATGTACCACCTCATACAAATTTTTGTATCTATCTATATTAATTCATTTTCATCAAAAAGACCTATAGAAAAATTACGCCAAAAAGTATTGTGTAACTTAATTTAAGATAATACAATGCCAAAAGGAAACCTAGTTACTACTAGTTGGTCAACTTTAATTGGGAAAACGCGTAACAAAAATGAAATAGGAAATTAAGCAGTTAAGATGAAAATATTTTGGAAGGAAAAAAAGATATACTTCTTCAACTTTAATTTGACGCGTGATATTTACTGAGTGTAACATTTAGGAAACCAGCTGGATGTCAAAGTCTTTCATTCTCCCTCCATAACGGTAACTAGCGCGCAACATAAACAAATACTTATAAGCACACACCGCCAATAAATCTATTAATCAGAATCATTCTTGCTTTAATCAAATCACCCTGAAACAACAAATTTACGCCACACACACATATTCTCTCTCTAACGTTTCTCTTTCCCAGTTTCTGTCGTCTCAAGTGGTTAAGGGGTTCAAGAGGACGGAGCTTAATAAGGGTTTCTCACCTTTTCAGGTAATTTCTTTTCTTTTATTTTATCTTTTCCAGCAAGGTAACGAATTAGGGTTAGTGGCTATCTCCTTATATTTTTGAGTAATTTGCAACACAATTTGCCCTTTTTGGTTTTGTTTTGTTTGCTTGTGTTTTGACTCTAAATTGGGTTTTTGGGTATATCTTATTTGGGGTTTTGGTCTTTTTAGTATATGTATTTGTATGATAAAATTGTGACCTTTTTGTATATCTCCTAGTGTTTTGGGTTTGATTATTGTTGTATTGTGAGTGTTTGTTGTTTGGACTTGTATTTATTTTCAATTGTTGCCTTTTTGTTTTTTATGGGTTGTTATATGTTTCGTTTGTTTTGCTGGGAAACACTAGTATGCAGTCTTGTGCTAAAACTCCAAAAAGTGTGTGGCAACTGTCAAATTGCTGTTTTTTGAGGCATTTTTGGGTATTTAAAAAATCCTAACTTGTTACCTAAATCATGAAAATTGTGGCATGAACTTTGAGAATTCTATGTGTGAATGTGTCCTATTTGGTAATTAAACATGAATAATTAGTATAGTTCACAGTCTTTTATCCCCACTTCTTCGAATTTCAATCTTTTCCATTTGCCTAGAAGTCAAAACTATAGGATTAATCGATCTTCAATATTTGATCAATGCATGTGCCTGTCTGAGATATGGTTTATCTTAGCAGATAATTATAATTTGAGTGGCTGACATCTCAAACTCTCAATTTGTCTCAATTCATTGTTTTGTTAACTGATTCTTCTGGGAAGTGAATATTGATGAAGCCTACTGGTGTTTAATTGATGAACATGTGTTTTGCTGCTGGTCAGCAAAGTTCTTCCTGACAAATAGGTAGGGTTTAGGCAATTGTTCTTGTCCTATTTGATATGCAAACGATGTGCTCAGTTTGATGATTGACCTCACTCATGAGGTTTTACCTTTAGTTTGATGATTGACATCACTACATCTCTTCTAGTATTTGGTGCTTTATGTGTAAATGCACTGAGTTTTCATATACACCGACTGGACTATGCACTAATTGTTTTTTCATCTTTCCTTTTCATATTGGTCGCTTTATGAAGACAGAAATGGGTGCCGCTGAAGTAGAATCAATTCTAGCTCAAAATGCTGTGGCAAGGAAGATCCCAAAGATAAAAATTCTTACTAAGAAGCGTTTTAGTGCATGTGAATTCTTGAAGCAAGTAACTACAGAGAACCTGGAGAAGTCAGCATCAATTAATAATCAAAGGACTACTTACGCTGGCAGTGAAAAGCTTAACTGCTCTATTCTGGGAACAAAACGTAGGCATGAAGGAGCATTAGAAGGTCAGAAAGAGAAGAGACTGAAGATGGATCTACCTTTCATTGTGTTTCCATTCTTGGGAAGCTGATGAAACAGAGGGACAGTTGTGTATTCAACGAGCCAGTGGATCCCGTTCAATTGCGCATTCCTGACTATTTTGACGTGATAAAAAGACCTATGAATCTGGGCACCATTAAACGGAAGTTGGACCGAAACATTTACTCTGATGTTGAAGAGTTTGAATCTGATGTCAGACTGACTTTCTCCAATGCCATGCTGTACAATCCTCCCGGCCACTGGGTTCATAAGGCTGCAAAGGAAAAGATGATGATGTTTGGTAACCTTTGGAAACCAGTAAAGGCGAAATTTAATAGACAGCGCGATAGTTTAAAGCAACTGACTTCTGAGAAGAACATTAAAGGAACTACACATGATGTGAACAGAAAATTTGCGAGAAGTCTTTCATACCATTTGGAAAAGTTGGGTGGACAAACAATGTTGTCCAGTGATAAACATTGTGAAGACTTTGAGAATGTCTCATTGGAAAAGGTGCAAAGGAGAGATGTGAAAGCCTTAGATTCAGATTCTGGTGGTGAGCATCTTATTTAATTCTTTGTCGATTCTGTAAATTTTTCTATTGATGACCTTGATATTAAGAGTATTTACACTTTTTTATTGATCATATGAAGGGCCGCCTCGTCGCTGTGAAGAAAGTGCATGTAGTATATCAGCACGACTTCAGATTTCACATCGAAAGCCAGAACGAACCATAGTGAAGGTGAAATGCCAAAAAACAGTGGCACCTGTCAGTAAGGTTCCAATTAGTGAGTTGAGAGCTGCAAAGGTGAGTTTCATTTTGTTGGTTTTCCACCTGTTTGGTTGTTTCAAAGTCTGTCATAGCTAACTGTGCATATATGATGAAATGTATTCAATTAATTGGGAACACAATGTCAGCTTTTGATAGTACCCTATAAAGCAGCTTCGTTAGAAACCACAGAACACATGTTGGATTAAATGAACGATCGTCCAGTAAAAACTATGCAAAACTATGCCATAAATAATTGTTATGCTATATCAATTTTCTTTTTGGTGAGAATATGCTATATCAATTTGAAACATTGCAACATAGAAAAGACAATCCCTCTGAAAACATGAGAGCAATTTCTTTGGAAGTTGGATCTCATTATCTTTATATTCGTTATTGAATTGTATTATCAGTTATTACTTTCAGGTTTATTTTGGTCTCCTTACTCTTTATTAATGAACAGCTCAAAAACACATCCGCATCACATCTGAGTCAACCTGATTCAGATTCTGCTGTAAAAGAGTTCTCTAGTGACATGTGTGGAAACTTTTCTGAAGGGCCTGTGAATCATCTGGATGAAGAACATGCTTCCACTAGATGTGTTCAATGTGATTCTGTTGGTGCAATCAGTGAAGGTTGGTTTTTCTAGAATTGTCGAATTGAGTCAGTCAAATTGCTTTAAGTTGTGTATCAGTAAACTTCATTTTTTATTACTTTTTTCCATTTCAGGGTTCCAAACTGTGCTAGATATCCAACTCTCTCCATCGAAAACCTTGCGGGTTGCAATGTTGAAGAGTCGGTTTGCAGACACTATATTGAAGGCCCAACAGATGCTTCTGCAGCCTGTAAGAGTTAACTTTAAATCTGTAACTACTTATTGCTTTAGTTATTCTTGGAAATTGTTGAAATTGCAATGAATTGCATGTTTACACTTACTGTCTGTATTTTCAGGGTGATAGAACTGATCCAGTGAAATTTCAGCAAGAGAAAGAGAGACTGGAGAGTAGGCAGCGTGAAGGTGACGATATGCACTATCTTTTATCGTGTTCAGAACTCTGTATTTTCTGTTTTATGAATCATATGTCACGGTTCCATACTTCGCATGCCTTGTCCCCTCCCCCATTGTACGTTTCCTATTGAGTATTGACAATTGATATAGGTGACGTGAGTGTGGATGCTGATTTTACTGTACTTTAAGTAGCTAAATTTACCTGTGAGTAACTGGGTTATTTTCTTTGATTGGATTCTGAGCCTGTTTTATTGTGCAGAGAAAGCTAGAACTGCAGCTCAAATTGGAGCTTCTGAATCAGCTGCACGACTAAAAGCAGAGACTGAGCGCAGAAAACAACTGGAGCAAGAGAGGAAGGCAGCTAGGATTGCACTTGAGAAGGTCGATTTAACCTTTCATAGCCCTCGGAAAAATATAATATTTTCAGAGGTTACCGCAAAAAAAATTCATCTAATACTTATTTGCTTTTTCATGTCTATGCAGATGGAACGATCCACTGATCTGGATGATAACTTCCATTTTTCTAGAGAACTTGAGTCTCTGGTTGGGAGCCCTTTGTTTTTGGGACGTCAACGCCATGGTGGTAGATCTCGTACTACGATGGGTCAATCCCTGGATGCATTCGAGAGTGAAAAATTGAGAAGCCCATTGGAACGGCTGGGTTTGTTCATCAAGGCTGAGTACATGGTAGGGGATGATGATGAAGATGAAGTTCTACAGGAGGATGATTGGGAAGAGGGGGAGATTAGATTTTGAGGCTGTTAGGTTGTTGTAGTCTTGTAGAGCTTTTGAGGTTGTTAAGTTGTTGCACTCTTTTCCAACATTTTGTCTATACCTTGTAAAGAGTGGTTGGGAAAGAACATATAAGTGAAGTTTTTGAATAGATGTAAGTAAAGTTAAATTCTTTGTATTCTAATGTAATGTAATTACCATCTTGGGAGAGATGAAGGCAATACAAAAAAAGAAACAAAAAATCTTCATTGAGAGTGAAAATTCTAGAAATGCTTATGAATTGTTCGCTCTCTGATTGTTATTATAATTTTTGGTACGATCAGTGGTTTCATCATAAGTCTATTGTAGAACTATTTAGAACTAAAAGAAGACCACATAGACAACCCTTTCACCAAGGCTAGTAAATTTATAACCCTGGATAGAACTTGGAAATTATCTGAGTTATAACGACTTCTACAGAAAATTGATAAGGAGTTGTATCACTGGGTTCATGGATCACTCTGGCACCCTAGATTGTGGAAGTGACGTAGGCTCAAGATTTACCTTACATCCAGTCATTCACAAGGCCCCAGAATGATGAGTACTGGAATGCTCTGTAATCCACTATAGTAAGTTGTCTCGTACATGCGGGCAGCAAGCTTCATATTAACAACTGCTGTCTTTCCTAGCAGAACTTGGGAGCACCAGTTCTCTTTTTTTTGCTCAGACAGTGACGAATTTGCTCCTGTAGAGTCATATGCAAATTTGGTCAATGCTTCAAAGATATTGGGGCAGACATTGAACTTGTTAAGTGGAAAGACTCCTTCCATCTAGGACTGTATTGAGCGACTTTATTGTACCTGATGGTTATTGATATTACTCATTTCTGACAAGCCGGGTTCTCTGAAGCTGCAGGAAATTATGCGCAATGTACAGCTGAATATGAGGCTGCCGTTTCATTGCTGCTTGAAAAGGCAGCTTCAATATATTCCTTATCATTCAAGCCGATGATTGTTCAAGCCATCATACAAAATGATTGCTGCTTGATGGAGGTCTTGATCTCGGGGCAAGTGATCCATCATTCAAGCCACACACAGGAACAGATGATTGTTCAAGCACATGGGATCCTTATCTCTTGGAAAATTTTGTTTATTGAGAATCATCCTCATCCTATCTAGAGTGAGTGACAGGTCACATCACCATGTAGAAGTGTATTGAGCAAAACTTTGTCGAGATAAATGCAGCCACTTCACGCTCATGTTCCTGGAAAAAGTTGTTGTTGGATACTAACTGAATTATTATACAAGTTTTGGAGGTTAGAAAATGACCATTCTTCTATTTAGGTGCAATGGATTCAGCAGTAT
The DNA here is from genome assembly GCA_038025085.1 of Tetragonia tetragonoides. Taxonomy (NCBI): domain Eukaryota; kingdom Viridiplantae; phylum Streptophyta; class Magnoliopsida; order Caryophyllales; family Aizoaceae; genus Tetragonia; species Tetragonia tetragonoides. Next base: position 32,486,347 of record CM076141.1, read on the forward strand.
TAACTGAGATATGGAACTGTATTGCAAGCATCAAATAAATCAAAATCACTCTTTTTTTTCTTCTGAAAGACAAATTTATTATGAAGGTGGTATAAAACTTTTTGGGACTCTTATGTCAGTACCAAAACATAGTCATTCTACGCTAGCTAGCTGTATATGATCGATTGGCCACGATTGACAAAATTCAAAGAAGAGGGTTATATCTTGCAATCATGTGTGTTTTATGTGGTAAATCTGATGAGTGTTAAGCACCTTGATTGTGATTTCTCAGACATGGTTTGGTCTACTTTTTAAGATGGTGTAGATGCTAAGATTGAGTCATTCATGTAGATGCTACAGAAGACATGTTCGCGGGAAACACCACTTTAGAAGCAGAAGAGAGTTATTGCCTGAGCTGCTTGTGTCTATGCAATATGGCAAGAATGAAATGCAAGAGTCTTTAGTTACGGGTGATGTAATCCAGGCTAGGTTGTATTATTGTTGCAATTAATCCTTCTACTCGTTATAGTTATTCTTGTGCCGCCAAACACCCTATTTAGACCCGGCAAAAATTATTGACCTGTATGCGTAAAATGACCCTTAGTCAGTTGTGATTTGGCTCTAAATTAGCTATTGAGGGCATCAATAGCACCGCTAATTTGCATTTGATGATAGAATCATGAAGAAGTGTCTTTTAAGTTATATTTCTCGTCAATTTAGTGTCTTAGCTTAGCTTGCAGAGAGTGAGAATGAGAAATTGGGTATGCTTACCTAATTCTTATTTGAGCCGATCAATAATTTCTCCTAAACATAAAGAAAAATAATTATCAAACATAAATGTATTGTATACCTCAAGAAATTACACTACCAAAAAGAAAGTAAGAAACCTGCTTGTACAGTTGTACTCCAACTGTGATTAAGAAAACGCAAATAAAATTAGAAAACCAGTTGTTAAGATAATAAACAAAAAAAAAAAAAAAAGGAAAGATTTTTACTGCCCTTTTTAATTACATCAGAAGAACTAGTAAAACTTATATTACTGATGTAACGCTAGTCATGGTTGTGACCGATTTGCAACCGATTCGTCGGTCGCTAAACCGGTGGCTAATATCTAGCGACCGATATTCGGTCGCTAAAGTTTGCGACCGGGCCTTGCATACCAACCTTCGGTCGCTAATTCTGAATTTTGGAAAAAAATATATTTATGATTAGCGTATATTTCGAACGCAAAAAACAACTGGAGCAAGAGAGGAAGGCAGCTAGGATAGCCCTTGAGAAGGTCGATTTAACCTTTCATAGCCCTCGGAAAAATATAATATTTTCAGAGGTTACCACAAAATATTTTCATCTAATACTTATTTGCTTTTTCATGCCTATGCAGATGGAACGATCCACTGATCTGGATGATAACTTCCATTTTCTTAGAGAACTTGAGTCTCTGGTTGGGAGCCCTTTGTTTCCGGTACACCAATATTATGGTGGTAGATCTCGTACTATGCTGGGTCAATCCCTGGATTCATTTGAGATGGAAAATTGAGAAGCCCATTGGAACGGCTGGGTTTGTTCATCAAGGCTGAGTACATGGTAGGGGATGATGATGAAGATGAACTTCTACAGGAGGATGATTGGAAGAGGGGGAGATTAGATTTTAAGGCTGTTAGGTTGTTGTAGTCTTGTAGAGCTTTTTAGGTTGTTAAGTTGGTGCACTCTTTTCCAACATTTTGTCAATACCTTGTAAAGAGTGGTTGGGAAAGAACATGCAAGTAAAGTTTTTGAATAGATGTAAGTAAAGTTAAATTCTTTGTATTCTAATGTAATGTAATTACCATTTTGGGAGAGATGAAGGCAATACAAAAAAAGAAAAAAAAAATCTTCATTGATAGTGAAAATTCTTGAAATGCTTATGCATTGTTCGCTCTCTGATTCTTATTATAATTTTTGGTACGATCAGTGGTGTCATCATAAGTCTATTTTAGAACTACTAAGACTAAAAGAAGACCAAATTAGAACTTGGAAATTATTTGAGTTATCACTGGGTTCATGGATGACTCTGGCCCCCTAGATAGTGGAAGTGACGTGGGCTCAAGATTTACCTTACATCCAGTCATTCACAAGGCACCAGGTGCCAAAAAATTTGTTTCATGGATGGCCAAATGGTTCACTTATGGTTCTGATGCTCGTTTCCTCGCTAACTTTGAATCCCAGAATGATGAGTACTGGAAGGCTCTGTAATCCACTATAGTAAGTTGTCTTGTATGCGGGCAGCAAGCTTCATATTAACAACTGCTGTCTTTTCTAGCAGAACTTGGGAGCACCAGTTCTCTTTTTTTGCTCAGACAGTGACGAATTTGCTCCTGTAGAGTCATATGCAAATTTGGTCAATGCTTCGAAGATATTGTGGCAGACATTGAACTTGTTAAGTGGAAAGACTCCTTCCATCTAGGACTGTATTGAGAGACTTTGTTGTACCTGATGGTTATTGATATTACTCATTATTTCTGACAAGCCGGGTTCTCTGAAGCTGCAGGAAATTATAAGCATTGTACATCTGAATATGAGGCTGCCATTGCATTGCTGCTTGAAAAGACAGCTTCAATATTTTCCTCCAGAATCCAAAACCGGTGTGGAGAGAGCAGATGATGAGATTGCTGAGCTTATCTTCCATCTTTAGAAGGCAGCTGTTAGCTCCAAGTGGAAGCTTGGAGGTCTTGATCTCGGGGCAAGTGATCCATCATTCAAGCCACACACAGGCATAGATAGATTGTTCAAGCACATGGGGTCCTTGTCTCTTGAAAATTTTTGTTTATTGAGTGTCATCCTCATCCTATCTAGAATGAGTGACATGTCACAGTGCCATGCAGAGGTGTAATGACCAAAACTTTGTCCAGATAAATGCAGCCACTTCACTCTCATGTTCCTGCTAGAAATTGTTGTTGGTTTAAGACAAAAGGTTGAAATGTGACTTGACATTATGATACTAACTGAATTATTATGTAAGTTTTGGAGGTTAGAAAATGACCATTCCTCTGTTTAGGTGCAATGGATTCAGCAGTATTAACTGAAATATGGAACTGTTTTGCAAGCATCAAATAAATCAAAATCAATTTTTTTTTTTGACGACGAATTCAGCACAGGAACAACTGAATAAATGGGGACAAGGCAGCAAATTCTGTATTAAACAGGCTTATGGATTTTGGCGAGATCATAATAACACTTGCACGTGGTAAGAACAATTTGGGAGTCAATGACAGTACCTAAACACTATAGTCATTCAATGGCTAGCTGTGGATGATAGATTGGCCACGGTTGACAACATTCAAAGAAGAGGGTTATCTCTTGCAAACAAATGTGTTTTGTGTGGGAAACCTGATGAAACTACTAAATACTAGGACTGAAATACGAGTACTGGAATGCAAAATGAAAACATAAATGTGATATACTCCTCTACTGATACTGAAGACGGGCAGCTCAAGTGCCAGATCATTCTGTACTACATTAGTACCAGATTTCGTAAAGTAACTCGATGGAGCCTCCAGCCTGGCAAATATTTGCATGAAGAGGGTTTAATCTGACCTGCAATGTGAAGTTCTAGTGATTTCTTTGGCACAAGAAAAGTGGACAGATGTGGTAAGTTGGAAGTTTCTCTTTATGTAGATATTAGATACTGCATAATTTGAGATCTGTAGTGCCTCTGTCTTGACTATATGTTAAAAGGACTTTCCTTCCCGCTTGTTCATGATCAATATCTTTGAAAGTCGTTATAGACAAAGACATTGTATTTTTCCTTGTATCTTTCAGCCGTTTCAGGTGGATTCTATTTTGGATGTGCTGATTGGAACCTGTTTTAGGCACCTGTATTTTGATTGTGATTTCGCAGATAAGGGTTGGTCTACTGTTTTATGATGGTTTGGCATTAATACAAGAAGACTAAGCTTGAGTCATTAATGTAGATGCTACAGAAGACATGTTCGCGGGAAATACCCACTTCAGAAGCAGAAGAGAGCAGCCTAAGCCGCCTGTGTCTATGCAATCTGGCAAGAATGAAATGCAAGTGTCTTAGTTAAAAGGTGATGTAATCCTGGCTAGGTTGTATGCGTTGTTGGAATTCGTCCTTTCTACTCGTTATGGTTATTCGTGTACACTACCAAAAAGAAAGTAAGAAACCTGCTTGTACAGTTGTACTCCAACTGTGATTAAGAAAACGCAAATAAAATTAGAAAACCAGTTGTTAAGATAATAAACAAAAAAAAAAAAAAAAAAAGGAAAGATTTGTACTGCCCTTTTTAATTACATCAGAAGAACTAGTAAAACTTATATTACTGATGTAACGCTAGTCATGGAGAAAAGTCTCACAGAAACTGATGTCAAGGAACAGCAGGCTCGATTGGCGATCCCTCAAGGAGCGATAAAGAGTTCGTTTTTAACAAAATCTGAAGAACAGAAGATTCAAAAGAGGGAAAGGTTGAATGTCAAGGTGTTTGGATCATTGTCTTTAGGGGAGCATGAATTGAAGCTTACTCGATGGGATTCTGCTGCCAATAAGCATGGAGAGAAGTCTGGGTGGAAATATGTATTGAATGGTCAATGGAAAACATTTATGACAGAAAATAAGCTTCAAGCAGGCCAATTGATTCAGCTTTGGTCTTTTCGTCGTCAGGGCAGTCTTTCTTTCGCTGTTGTTGGCGTCCGAAACAAGAGCAACAAATTCATAATCAAACTTGTTCCACAACTCCAAGGCTTGTCAAAGGAAAATCAAACCGAAAAGAAGATGACACCGCCTCTCGCTGATTTGACTTGGAAGAAAAAACGTCCTAGGGGTCTCAGCCTTGATGTATCTTCAGCATGAGGAAGCTATCGTTTTGTTAGTCACTGACTGTATAGGGAATTATCTGTCTGACTGTATATGAGATTAAATCTGACTGCATATCTTAGATATTTACTTATGTAATAGTTGTGAATGTCAATTAATAGTTTTATGTTCCTCAATTGGAAATTGTTTAGGCTTATTTTGTTCCTCAATTGGAAGTTTTTTAGGCTTATGTAAAAGATGTGAATGTCAATTAAAAGTTTTTTTGTTGATGTTTGTATTACCAGCAATTTGATCAGTTACGATAACGTTGATCTTCACACCACCCCCAATGATTCCTTTGTTTTTGTAGGTGAATCAGAAGTATAGCTTTATTGACAGTAGAACTGGCTATCCAGTTTCCTTATAGCAAACCAAATGTCTCCAGGGAATTTTGGCTAGTCAGCAAGTGACATACCCTTATCCAGCGACGTCTTTGTAGCGTTAGAATTTGCAGTTGCGAAAGCCCCAGCAGTAGCCTCCTTTGTTGCATCCGCAGTGGCATTCCTAGCTCTCCAGACAGCTTCGGTTTTCTTGATTTTACATTTTTTCCTGTCAACTCTCTGGAAGCCATCATCTCCATGGACTGCTAAGGTCCTGCTCCCTTCTTTAGGTATGTGACAGTCACAATTATTCATATCAGATGCATCTGCACACCATTAAAATTTGAAATTCATAACAAGTAACACCTACAAATATAACTGATGTGCTGCAAATAAGAATGAGATCTCCACCTCCAGGTTCAGAAGTAGTGTCATCAATGAAAGAGTCAGGAATCGAGTGGAGATAAAAGCAACAAGCAAGCAACGTGGAAGTCTTGAAGTGAACGTTCAGCATATAAATCATACTGCCTTTCGATATTTCTTTCTATTCAGCTGTTTGGGATAACTCTGATGCCTTTGATTCTGGAATGTCATGTGGTTTCCATGCTCAATTGTTGTTACTGATACCTTGAACCCAGTTGCATGATAAAACCTTGCAATTTCCAATTACAGGAGATAGAAGGACATGTATTAATTCAACGGTATGCAATTTGCTAGCATTTTTTTCCGATAATTAAAATTCATTTAATTAAAAAAGAAAATTGAGAATAAGCTCAAAACAAATATCGATGGAGCCGAAGCTTGATAGAACCATCGAGTGGTACAAATAGGATCAACACAGCTGGAAACCATTACACACATGACACCAAAGGTAAACGAACACACCCTTCAACCTGTACGAGTACAACCAAGTGACCAACCCTGCTTTTCCCCTCTGTTCTTACCTTTGTTCACGTCAACGTACTGACTCAACATCGCCTTCATGCCATTCACCTACTATGTAAATCAGATATTACACTACAGAAGACAAAAGAAGGTTATAGCATAACGAACTATAAAAAATAACATTATTTACTCTATCTGAAGATTGTACAAGCATAAAGCAGCTCATGCCAAATGAATGTTGTCTACAATGTAACAATGACCTGCATTTCCTCAACATAAAACTTCTACTAGATTTTGGTTAGTGCGCATCTAACTACAGAGATGCCAAAAGAAAAACAAAACAAATGGGGTAGTTTTGCGGATTCACCTCGGCGACACCACCTTCCCCCTGGTGGCATGAGTTGGTTAAAGATTCTCTGCATATCATTCCCTCAATCTTCTATTGATAATGTAGAAGGCTAGAAGCCATGATGATGATGATCAATATGACAATATCATTGATCCTATATCTTGCTTTGAGATCAACCTGCAATATTAGCTGCTTGGACTGTATTTTTGATTCATTGTAATGGAAAAGATAATGAGAAAATTGAATAGACTGCTAAACCGAAAATCCATGAAGAAACCAAATTTGTCATTTCTACAAAAATGACTCAGCAAACTGCCTTCCTCAACACAAACAAATGAAAACACTCTTTAACAACAACGTTTGGCACATCTCCGCATAATCCATTATTAGACTGAAGCACCCAGAAGAATTCTAATGATCTCCACTCCACTTTCTTGTACTCATTGGTCCTCATAGTGGCTATTTTCTAAAAAAGATGAAGGTCATTCGCAAACTACGTTCAGCCTCAGTTTGAGACATATATACCAAGGAGTCAAAGACAATTGTACCTTGGCGTAAGAATTTGCATACAAGCTAATAGAAGGGGACAATTACATACAGTGTACTCTCTTAAAAACGAAACCATATGCTGGAGCAGAGATAAGACACCATCTACATATCAAATATAAAGAAAACCGGTTTAAATTTTTTTTTTTTATGATAAACAGAACATAGAGGGAGGAAAAATCAAAGAAGCAAGTCCAAGGATAAAAACAAATCATGCATCAGTCAAACATTCTTCATTTCAAAATGCTTGTTTATGACTTGCTACGTACGCTTCATATGTGAAAGTATGCAAAATCTCGAGGTTCTGTGTTTTTGGTATGTGTACATTTTACCTTACGAAACTAAATGGAGTAGTTGAGTTAGATAAAAGCCACCCAAATATAATTCTGTTTAATTAGAGAAGTAAGTCCAAAAGATACAAACAAAGGAAACAACACTTCATGATACACATGAGTTTTTAATTAAGAAAATAATTTTTAAGCAAATCTTTGTCTGCCTTGTTAACATTTTCAGCAGATAGTAAGTCTGAAAGAGGGAGTAAGTGTTAGAATCTGCTTTAAAGCCTTTGCCTTTCAAAGCAGTGACAAGCTCCAAAGCCTTTCCGATTTCTTTACCGAAAACAAACCCCTATATTTTCATATTGTAGGTGCGATCATCGGGAGGACAGACATTGTCCTCCATAGTCTTTAGTAGTTCACTTGCTGCCTTAAGTAGCCCAGAGGAGGCAAATATCAGGTGACAGGGCTGATTTCGGCCTCCGCCACTGACTCTTCATTAGTATTAATCCTATCCAACACCAACGTCCACACAAAAGCCCCTACTTAGAAGGAACTTTCGCCCTCCACTACCACCTCGCAATAGGGAAGTTATTAGACTGTTGTGCTGGAGGACCCAACTGCTGAAGAAAAGACTTACAGGAAAATATTCTAGTAGAATCACCAATCGGTTGTTTGATTTATAATTTTATATCTATAGTTATTCTGTTGGGAAATTGGCATTTCTGAAAGGCTTGTACCAGCAAAGCGTTAAGTAGACTTTGGAAGTCCATGCAATTTAGTAAAAGACAATTGTTCTGGAATGGAGAAAAACGAGATTCATTGAGTAAAAAGAAAAAACAGCACATCATAACACAGCCACAGAACTATATGACACTACAGAGCTACAATCCCATTAATAATCAGAGGCAAAGAGATGAAGCTGAAGGCATCCAACTCACTTCCTTGCCCTAAATTGCAGCTAATATAATAGACCATATTTTTCTCCACTCTCCTTCACTCGAAAGTAGTGTAGTTCCTTGCTGTGTTTGCATCAGGTCTGTCAAATAAATGGCAGTTAGAACAGTGTAATATGTGTCTCACAGGCAGCAGGACTGGATGACGGGAACACTCACACCGCCCTTCATTCCAATTTGTTTTTCTAACATTCAGTACACCTCAAAAGCGAACCAAGGTATTATGATACTTGAAGTCCAATTGCCCTTTTTCCAGGTCTATATAAATCAGGCAAGAGAGACAATAGCTCTCACATGTACATCAGGAGGTTAAACTTATGTCAATTGAAAGATTATTGGCAGTTCAGTCACCAGCAAATAGTAGTCCCCTAGGGTTACATGCACACAAAAAGTCAAGTCCTCGAAATCCACGAAAAAAATTTCAATGGTCAGAATCTTAAGATCATCACTCTATTTTTATTTTTTTTATAGGACATAGGAATCAACACCGTAATTACTTGATTGATCTAACTGAGATACTTGTGCATAAAAACTATAAGAAACAAGTTGAATAGCATATATTATTGAAAAGATTAATATCCTGGGTTGCGTTAGCATCGCACAAGGTTTTAATTAACTCTGACATAATAACTAGGTTAAATGGGAACTCATAGAACATGACCACACAATCTTCAGCTGATTGCAAAAATCTGAATTCAGAGTAAGCAAACAGGATTCTAACAGAGTAAAGAAAGTGATTGAGGGTGAGACTCAGATGACAAGGATGCAAGGTAATCGTGTGTATACAACTTACGTTAAGTTAATCAATAGCGTACCTTCACAACGTGATTTGCATGTAAACATGTTCTGTTCTTCCTGAGTCCAAAGTGAAGAATATCATCATGTGTCAGGAAAATTAACATTTATAGAGAACAGAGAAGAGTAATAAAAACTCCACCTATAGCACATACATTACCTATATCCCAATTGTCATCGGGGCATATCCAAGACCAAGAACTCTCTTTGCAGAAGTTCCGAGTTCCAAATATTTCATCGTTGTGATTTTTAAGAGTATACATCTGAAAACTACTGAGAAAACACCAGACATATCTGAACAAGTAGTTGTAGCATCGCTTTTCAAGCAGCTATTTTCTATTTGAGCCACGGCCTTCCCCATCAGAATAGCAAATCCTACCCGTATGCAAAAGTCTAACCTCTCCATGTCACATGTGTGTCTCATATAGCTGTTAGACTGTTAGACACATAAAAGAAATGCCTTTTGGCACACAAAGTGAGCACACAGCAACAACACTTAACCATAAGACAAAGAGGATAACCTCCAAAAGTGTTATTCAAACCAAAACACAAGCACAAATAACTCTGGGGGACTAAATACACGGATAACCCAGAACAACAATATTACAGATGATATTACTGCAACAATCACAAGATTGGAAGACCAGGAGACAACATTTGCAAGACAATACATGCAAAAAATCATACTAGAAAAACTATTTATCAAAACAACTGCCTATGCTCACTGAATGATATGGGTTTTATGGTAACTCGAGAACAAGCCATCTTATAGCAAAGTACGTACTAGGTAGTCCAGCAACAATTCTTAAAATAAGAGAACAAAATGTGCCAGAAATAATAAAATAAAATAAAATAACAAAACAAAACAAATTTTATAAGCAATGACATCATGCTCACGCAATGACAATGACACAAGTAATACTTCAAAATTTTCCCATTACTTACAAGTTAAAGAAAACGAATGCTAAATAAAACATCAGAGGAGGTGGAACTTGCAGCATCCTGCATTCTATATCTGACGAAACTTTTGTTGGCATCAATAGAGGTATGATGTGTATCTTTCAACATTGTAAATAGGATGTAAATTTTCTCAACAAGGAAATCAAAATGTCATATTTAACAGTGAAGAGAAAAGACCAGTAATAAACATCAAACAGTGAAGTGTGAACTGATTGAATAAAACAAGGGACAACTTGGATAAGCACTGAACTCCCATTCTGATTACACCATTCACTTGATGATAATATTCTCACTCAATTCACTTGATGATCATATCAGGCAACAACCATAGAACAGGCTAAACAAATAATCAATTATCATTGTTTCTTGGAAAATTTTTGTTGGCCAACTTTATCATCCTCGTACTCTCTGGGATCAGGGACATCCCAAAGCAGAGGTCAAATACACATAAAAAGAACAAATATACATAATAATCAGATTTGACCACTCAATGCTCATGTTCCTGACAAAGCATTCCAGTTATACCAAGCCAAAAGGCTGAATAGGGACTGACATATGAATACTGACATAAATAGTTATCCAAATAAAACAGAAGAAAAATAACTAAAACAAGTGAAAGGAAATATGATTCACCCATCACTCCATCAGAGAGAACATTCTCCATTTTACATTGCCGGTTTATGACTTATTATTTGTGGAAGTATGCAATTCTTGAGTTCTAAGTTGCGGCAAGTCTACTTTTAGACTTGGAACACTAATAACCGAACTAGTCAAGTTAAATAAAAGCCACCGCAATATAAATATGTTCAATAGAGAAATAAGACCAAAACAATACAAACAACACTTCATGATTCAGATGATTATTCAATTAAGGAAATACTTTTGAAGCAATCCTTTGTCTGCATCATTAATATCGCAGCAGAGAGTAAGTCCACAAACAAGGAGTAACTGTCACCATCTGCTTTAAACCCTTTGCTTGTCATAGCAGTGACAAACTCCAAAGCCTTTCTGATTTCTTTACCCAAAACAAACCCCCTTATAATCGTATTGTAGGTGCGATCATTGGGAGGACAGCCATTGCCCTGCATAGTCTTTATTAGTTCACTTGCTTCATTAAGTAACCCAATCTTGCAAAGTCCTTTGATCAGTATGTTGTACGTACTAGTACTTGGTTTTAAATGATTGGCCAAAAGACTGGTAAACATATCCACTGCATCTTTAAGTCTCCCATATTCACAGAAACCATTAATTATGATATTGTAGGTAGCAATGTCACGGACTACTCAATTAGTCTCCATATCTTCCAACATTGTCTCTGCCTCATCAAAATGTGCATCTTTGCAAAGGCCACCAAGGAATGAATTATAAATCACGACGTTTGGTGTAATTCCACGGATATGTATCTCTTTGAACATTTGGCGGGCAGCTTGGAGCCTATTAGCTTTGCACAAGCCATCTATAATAGTGTTGTAGGTCACGACATTTGGTAGTACAATCCCTTGAAGAGTCATTTCTTGGACTATGTTGACAGCCTTGTCAATGTTTTTCGCCTTGATATATCCATTGATCAAAGTATTGAAGGTCACAACATCAGGGTGGCAACCACTTTTGGCCATTGAGTGAAATAACTTGGATGCCTCATCCATCTGGCCACGTAAGCAATATCCATCCAAGAGAGCACCGTAGGTAATTATGTTTGGTGTCTCACCTCTTTTAGTCATGTAATCAATAACGGTTTCTGCCAAATCCACCCTTCCTTCTTTACATTACATGTCGACAAGCATGCTGTAGGCAGGAACATCGAGGGGTAAGTTGCTCTCCAGCATGTCAATCAACATGCCCTTAGCTTCTTCCCACAGACCCAAACTGCACATTCCTCGAATCAAGGAGGCATAAGTGACAACATTAGGTGAAATGCCCTTGCCTCTCATCATTGAGAAAAGATTCACAGCTTCATTCACCAATCTGTCTTTGCAGAGACTGTCAATAATAGTGCTGTATATGACAATGTCAGGCTTACAGAGGCCGGACTCCATATTCCTGAGCAAATTTAGAGGACCATAATTTTCGCCAATATTGCAAAGGCCTTTTATCATAGTTCCATAGGTAATAATTGTAGGTTGGATGCCTAGCTTGACAATTTTATCCAACAATTTAACGGCTTGGCGCAAGTTGTCAGTGTGAATGAGGCCATTGATTAAGGTGTTGAAGATTACAAAATCAGATTCAAGGGGATAACCCAGTTTAAGGCTTTTACCAAGGAGAGAAAACCCAAGATCGAATCGGTCCAATTTGCAATAACAGTTGGCGAGTATGTTGAGGTAATAGTTATCGTGTGGGAAACCTAACAACTCAAGTTGCCTAGAGAGAGAAACAACGGTGGAATGATGTTGGTGGGGTTTGTTCATTTTGATAATGGCAGTGAAGAGCTGACAGAAGTCAATTAAGGAAGGGAGAGGGCGCAAAAATGTCATTTGGTTGAAGAGAGAGAGGGGTTGATCAATTTTGGTGAACCCTAACTTGCATTGTTGTCTCACAGAATTAAGGAAATTTTCAGGATTTCGAATCGAATTTGTTGCAATTGCATAATTTGTATTGTAATATCGACTATGAAATTGAAATAAGAAGCTGAGATTAAAAGAGTTACCAGCACGGAGAACAAATAAAGCTTTGGCAGCCATTGGAGCAGCTTCAATTCACCCGTTACTTGAGTGAGTCAGGTGAATATCAACGTCACTGGTTCTTTCTCTCTCCTATGTATGTGTGTCTCTCTTAGGAGGTGGGGATAGGGATTAAAAAAGAGTGGTGCTAAATAGTAAATACCATCACCCACTTAATTAAATACCACCTTTTTTTGGCTTGAGTTTCGATTTTTATCCTTGTTCTAATTTTCAATCTCTCTTTCCACCTTCTATTTTTTGCAAATGGGTGTTAAATGTTTCATCCAACACTTTCTTAGAGGTGTTGGATGCTTCATCCAACACTTTATTGGGGTGTTGGACAGAACTTCCAACACCCTTTTTTTTAGCTGTTTAGATGATTTTTTTAATTCATTTTTGTCCTATTTTGTATTTACTGTAATTATAATAAGTGACATTTTCTCAAACTCATCCGCTAAATCGTCAAATATGTTCGGGACTAAACAAATCTATGGTAAACTTGAATGACATAATATGAGCAAATTACAAAGGTTTATACTTTATAGTATAAAGCTCTAATTACATTGAAGACATTCATGGCAAATAAAATAAAATAGAAAAAAAAAAAGGTGACAATTTGGGAGGAAGGGGGGTGTCGTATTTGAGGGACGACACCCCCTGGTCACTGCCGTAAAATGCAAACGATAGTGATCAGGTGGTGTCGTCCCTCGAATACGACACCTCCCTTCCTCCCAAATTATACTCCAACAGCTAGTTCATATGATACATTAAAAAAATAATAATAATAAATTCTAAGGATAAAGAATTTACATCAATTGTCTGTATTTGAACCCAAACATCTTCAGTTCTTCAAGGAAAGAAAGTGAATTGAGCCCTTTTCAAAAGAGAGAAAGAAGGTGAGAAAGGGGCAACTACAGCTTCGTGAAATTCGTCTTGATGGGCACTCAAATAGCAGATCACAGGGAAGAGGAGGTGAGCGGCAAGTTCGAGCTCAGATGGCCATGGCCATGGGGCACTGTGAGTGATGAAGAAAACGGTGTACTGAGGAAAGAGAGCATAGGGTCAGAGACTTAGAGATGAATCGTGGAGAGAGAAGAGAGAATAAAGGAGGGTTTTCTGTTTTTCACCCATTATATATCAAAGGACATTATTGGCAGTTCAAGTGAAAAAAGGGTGGTATTTAGTTAAGTGGGTGGTGGTATTTAGTATCTATGTTAAAAAATTAGGATTGTAAAATCTCATATTTGGTATCAGGGATGGGGAATAGAGAAGGACTAGGGATAGGGATAAAAAGGCCTCTTATCCCACGTTTTTAATCCCATAGGGAGGCTGGTAATTGGAGGTGGGATAAGGATTTTAATAGACAAATTACTATCATACCCATTAAAAATGACTGCAGATTTTGTCTCCTCTTTTATTTAAGGGCATTTTGGTAAACTAACTTTACAAACCCCGATCTATTCCCTAATCTAATACCCACATAACAAACAGGGTAGTAGGATTAACTATACAAATTCCCTATCCCCTTAACCCAAATTCCATCCCCATCCCCATAATTGTATAATCTCATTCCCACTTCCCAAACACCCCTAAGAATTATAGACATATGTGAAAACATCAGTTATATGATCTCTCCCTTGAAGCAATTTACCTTGGTCTGACTTGAACATACTTGACACACTTTTCGGTTCTTGTTGCATGAAGCATAACAATCCACAATTTAGTTTTACTGTTTTAGTAGGGGGTATTTCCCAATTGATGAAGACATTTCCTCGTATCTTATTCCCAATTGAGCGTAAAATTCATAGATTTTAAACGGACGTTGTTAAATCGGAAAGTCGGGTTGGAGTTCTGAATAAGGATGGATCATTTCTTTTAAGCTATGAAGCATGGACATCTTCGTTAGGCGTCGTGTCACGTGTCCGACACCGACACCATGACACAACACCTATTAAGCTTTACTTTCTCTTTGAATGACACTTCCCCGTATATGTGTCGTGTCCATATCCATGTCGATGCAACCTAGCTTTTGAGCCAAAAGGACCAGAGAATAAAGGAGAAATATGTAGGCTAAGGTAGATTGTTGAATGTTTTGGAGGTGCGCAAGTTATCACCAAGCCAATTGTTCGAAATATCATGTAAAAAAAGGTATCAACATGAAGGAGCTTCCACATGTCTCTCACACTAGCACAGTTAGTTAATCAAGCAAAAATGCAAACAATCCTCATTACGACCTTTCACAAACATTGACATGTTCATCGGAAAAGTAAAGATTTCTCGTTTACTTGCTTGCAATCAAATGTAATGCAATCTAATCATTTTGTAGAGTAAATATGGGGTGAAAAGTGAAGGAGTGGGAGGAGAGGGATGGGAAAAGTGGAGTTGATTGCATCATTCAATATAATCACAATTGCTCAACGTTTCCCATGTAATATTGATTACTTTGAATGATGTAATCAACCTCACTTTTCTCATCTCTTTCCTCCCCCTCTTTCATTTTCCATCTCACATCTATCCTATAATATGATTGCATTGCAAGCATTTGATTGCAAGCAAGTAAACACCACCTTAGTCAGAAGTTTTTCAAACCAAACTAATCAAAGAAACAAAGAGATCTTTGGTAAAGTCTGAATTTTCCGACACTATTTAAAATTTTCCTAAACAAGAATATCATAAGCCAAGGAGAATTCAAATTTACCATTGTAAGCAAGAAGGGTACTCACAGTAAAGCCCTTTGCATCAATGCAGGGCAGAGGCAGAGAACATTTCCAATAATAAACACATCATCATAAAAATACAAAGGAGAGGCAATGAAAATTTCAGCGACCATAGTGACCACATTACACGACTGCTTACTATAAGTCTATATTTATGATCAATTGACAACATATAAACCAATCATTTATCTATTGTCACAGCAAAACCAAGCGCCCATCTATTTCACAAAACCAATCACCAACACATCAGGTCCACAACAACCCTCTGACACATTCACATTTATTCCACTGCCTCTTTAGTCATATTTCCTGTAAAATAGATCAATACTTGGTTTTTGTTATGACATTCAAGATTTGTAGTTCGAAAGAAGGCAAAAGCCTTATGATGCCCTTAGTGCACAGATTCATCGAAGCCTGGTAAGAGTATATATGTAGAACTATTGCATGCTCAGTAGTTGTACACATAGGAAGAGCGTAGTTGGATACTAATAGAGTAATAGCAGTTTACATCATGGTATATGTGCTCGAATTTATATTCTCTTTGCTGTCCCATGGAAGATTGCAGGAATTCATCCAGAGAATTTTAGGATACTGAGAAGATTCTTCAACTGAATATCTACTGTAAGAAAAACATACAACACTGTTTTACAAAACTGTTTTTCTCATTTCTATGTTTCTTTTTGGGCCTTGCCCCACTGTGATATAAAGTACAAAATTCATGTTTTGTTTTACTCTGAACATTGTCTTTCATTATCTTCCATGTATAGAAGTTGTTGCCCATCATCCTCGGTCAACCTGGACTACAAATAAAGTCAAATCAAGCAAGAAAACAAGTCAGAAAGTTTTCGTACTGCAATTCAGGCCCTGATGATGCAATCTACTATGTCTATCAAAGTATGCTTTTACTAAAGAGAAGTTGATGAACACAATTTTAAAGTGTGATTAGAGAGGTTAACAAGCTTTCCGGCCAGCGTATGGGAAAATGATGAGTATCTACTTCATGAATTCTCTTTGTACTACTTTCATTATGAAATCATTGTCCACCTGAATGACCTCGTGGTTAAACAATAATGCCTACGAAAATCCAAAAGAAAAATGGGGTAAGTGCACCTTACATCACAACTATCACCCAAAAGCGGACCAAGAAAATTATCAGGAAGAACACATCAATGAATTGCAGGTTCTTTGAAATGTACTCCGAGCAATTATTGACAAGGACACCTGATAGATAATTCGTACCTGCAAATATGTTATCTACAAACTCACAAAAGTAAGCTGTCGTTAAGAGGAGTCCCTACTTGTGTTTGTACTGCATTGTGGATTACAAGTACTGCAAACCATATGCTGAGATGTGGGAGGAAACTATGAGAATCAACAGGTCAAATAGAACACTAAGTTGCCATACTTTGATCAACACACCATCTTACTGAGAACTAGATACTGTTATCCTATAATAACTATAGACTAGAATGCGAAAACAGAAGATCATGGCAATTATTCTAGTCAAAACTCTAATTAGGCAAAATATATTTAACTCATCATTTATCCTAGGTTGCATCAGCAGTAAACAAGATTCTGAACTCTGACACATTTAATCAGGTTAAATGGAAAAGTCAGGGACTATAACCACAGAAAATGGAACTCTGGCACATTTCTCGTTCTGTTTTTAAGAATATTCATCTGAAAAATACATTATGGAATACACAATACATACTGAATAAGCATAGTTCAGTATGATGCTTCGTGCTTCGCAGGCAGCTTTTAAAGTATATATTAGCCACTGACTGCCTGCTCTGTTAGCATAGAATACTACCTTATGAAAAAAGGCTCTCGTCTCCATTTCACACTTGTATGGTATAGCACATATGTAAGACAATACATGCAAAAATTTGTGTTAGAAACACTATTTACCAAATTAGCTGCCTACCTTCATTGATATGGATTCTGTGGAAGGCTGGAGAACTAGCTAACCAACTAACAATAATTTTAAACAAAGTAACAGAACAAAAGCAAAAACATATGATGAATAGCAATTAACCACATCCTGAAACCTATGTTGCTTAGCAATGAAACAAGTACTCCTGCAGCTTACAGCATTCTAAATCTGATGAGAATGAACAAATAATGAAGAGACAAAACCAGCAACAAATATCAAAAGTGTGAGCGATTTGAATATGAAGACAACAGAAAACTTAATAAGCACCCAATTCAGTTCAATTGGACTTCACATTGACCTCAACAGGCAACAGCTATAGATGAGTTTGAACAAATCATCAATTATCATTGTTTCATAAAGAAATTTGTTTACAAACTTTATCGTTATCGTCTTATCTTGAATGAGTAACGACCCCATGTACAGATCTAATAATACAGAAAAATTAATCAAAACAAATGTGGCTAGTTCAAGCTCATGTTAATTCCTTGTCAACAATTCATGTTACTTTAAGCGAAAAGACTAATGTTAAATTCACCTAAAAGACATGATGGTGGTGAGATTGGACTTCTTAACTTTCTTGATACCTCCAGCAGGATGATGAATAATACCTTTAACCATAATTGAACGAGGTGGAAATAATAGTCCAAGCTCTTCATTATCAAATGACGACACACGTTTTCGTTTCATGTACCTTCTTGGTGCAGGTGGGCATGTTTTTGGCTCTGGAATCCTGTGTTGTTCTGAAGTTGGGGTCTTGTACCCATCATTATCTTCTTCAACATCAACGACGGTCACAATTCGATCATCTTTATTATCATGATCAGATGGTTCTGATACCCGAATGTGATCGAACAACGCACTGAGATGATCAGAAAAAACAGTAGTAGGGTAAACAAAATTGTTGTTTTTGTTGATGATGGGTTTATTTTGCTGTTCGTTTTGTGACGATTCTTGAATGAAAGGGAAGAACTTGTTGTTGGGTTTTTCTTCAATGGGTGATGTTTCACTTTCATTGTATTGACTGGTCAATTTTCTCTCCATTGATCTCAGATTTTGTGTTTCAGAGACAACAAGAAAAAGACAAAAATTGATGAAACCCTATTAATTTGTTGGTAATTACAGAGTAATCAATAATCTGATGAGAGAAACGCTAGTTGTGTAATGTAATCTGATGAGAGAGAAAATGAGTGCAAAGACAGAAAGGGCTCTGTGATTGTGAAGTACTGTAATGGAGTAATGTCAGTTAACATCGACATTGACATCACCCCAGTGCCTCCAAAGAGGCTCCAGCCTAGGCAGGGTAGGGGGGGTCGGTTGTACGAGAGAGAAATTGATGAAACGTAGTATTTGTTGTAGTTTCAGATTTGAGAAAGACGTTGGTTCACTTCAATAAATAGAATCAAATGGAATTTCATTTTGGAAGTTCAAAAACCATTTCTCAATATTTGATCCAAAAACCATCTTATTCCTAGCGTCAGTATTTATTTCTTACCGACTTTACAAAATTACCGTTTGTTACGTTGGTTTCCTACTTATAACCGTTGGAGGTTTGGAGGGAGATTTTTCTTTTTGCCGGTGCATTACACATCTTGGGCTAATAATAAAAAAAAAAAAAAAAAAAAAAAAAGGAAAACCAAACTGAAAGGAAAGATTGTGTAAACTGTTATTTTTATTATTTTTGCATAATGAAATAAAGATATATCATCAATTGACTGTTTCGTGTTTGCCTTCAAGCCTAAAATTAGTCTCTTATGAGGCGGACGGCGGACCTATACCATAGGGCCAATGTTTTTATGGGTCTTAGGACTCGCAGGCATGCTGTATCTTGAACATGAGGAAACTATTGTTTAGTCACCAATCACCATGAATTAGGAATTTTTAGGGTTTATAATGATTCAGTTATTTACTGTACATAAAATTAAAAGTTTGATTGCATATCTGGAACTTGTGTAGTAGCCAATTGTTTAGGTCCCTGAATTGAGTTTCTCAGGTTTATATTGATTCATTATATAGATGGTATTGAAAAGACTACTGTTAATGCCCTTTATTTGGGTAAGTGATCTTCTGATTAATGGTTGATAGTGTCAATACAGTACTCATAAGTATTTATGCTGCTAGTTTTCGTTAGTTATATTATCAACAATATGATCTTATGTGATACGTTGATCACGAAGGACACTCCAATATTTCTTCTTTTTCTTCTAGGTGAATTACTGCTAGCTTTACCTTCAGCAGAACTGGCTATCATATTAATGATATCAGGTCATCTGCACACCTGTGAAAGTTCTGATATTTAAGTAACACCCACTTTGTAATTCTTGTGCTGCAAATAAGAAGTTGTGTCAACCAGGTTCAGAAGTTGTGTCATCTCGGGCAATTTGATGGGTCGGTAGATTCTTTGCTGATGCGAGAGGGGATCCAAACAAAGGATACGACAATACGAGGATTGGGTGCAGATAGAAGAACCCAGAAGAAGTATAGATGCAAGCTAAGTGGAAGTCTTGAAATGAACCTGCAGCATGTGTACTGATTACTGGCTTTCTTTTTCTTTCTATTCAGTTGTTTGGAAATAACTCTGATGCTTCTGATTTCGGAATGTCTTGTGATTTGCATGAATAATTGCTGTTACTAATAACCTGAACCCAGTTGAAACATAAAACCTTGGGATTTCTGTTAATAGGGTCTAAGAAAAGGTTAACTCAAGGGTATTCAATTTGCTAGCAGCTCGTTCAGTTCACTTATTACCACCCTCATAACAGTTTCATCATTCACCTACTATGTAAACTAGATGTACTCAGAGTTATAAAAAATAAAATTCTTTACTGTATTTGTAGATTGTCACCATAGTATAACATCTGTCTGGATTGCTTCAAGATTGAAGTATTATCTTTTTGGTTTGTGCGCATCTAATTACATCAAAAAATCTTATTACACCCCTTCTGCATTCTATATAACTACTCTCCAATCATTAAGTTAGCACAAATTAAGCCGAAAAAGCAATGAAATCAAGAATAAGTGAAACTAAATCATTGTACTACTACTTATAAGTTATAGGGAAGTTGATCACCATTAAGTTGAGCGTGGGCTTGAAATTGCATCTGAGCAAAAGGATGATGATAGTACCATGTCAAGGGACTCGGATTCCATATTGTTTGACCATACGGATTCTGTCCCGTCCCTTGTGCTAAGTAATCTTGAGCATGAGCCGCCTGCGTACCCATAAACCGGTGTAATCACCCACATCAACATTGGTGGGGTAGTGGCCACCACCACCACCGCCATTCATCATCATCATACTTGTCACCATGTTCACCTCTGCTGCGCTCTGATATTCAAGATCAAGATACTGGTTATCGCGAACAGTACTGTGATCATATCCCAAGCCGGGAACAGCCATAGGCATCATCATCGTCCCCTGCTCCTCTCCACCATAGTATTGCCCCGCCTCCAACTTGACACAGCTAAGTTCAAGTTGGCGCCTTTTCATCATATCAATCCTGCCATTAACTGCTCCAAGCTTAGAGTCTAAACAGTTAAGTAGTCCCATCAATTGCTCAACTGATAATTCATTAATCCGATCAACATCCGACATTAACTTCTGGGAAGATATTGACTCATCTTTTTCTTCCTTGATAGATGATGAGAGATTCTTGGCCGACGTTCCTCAATGCTCGCGTTTTGGTACCTACTGATAACTTTGTTAACCTTCTCGAGCTCCTTTGGCCAAACATGAGGTGCATCTCCATTAGGACTGAAAATTATGACACAGATTTCGACATCACAAAGTTTTGATAGCTCACTTGCCTTCTTCATAATTCCTTTTCTTCTGCCAGTAAATGTCCTTGCAAGCGCTTTCTTGCTCTTTATCAGCCCCATCTTTTGTTTCTTTCTACCCATCTTAGTCAATTTAGTCTCTAGTAGTACTTCTGATCAACAATCTGACGAAAAAATTGAAATAATGGCAGTTATTTTCGGACTGATGGAATCGTATACAAATTAGCAAATAACAGGGCAAACTATATGCAGATAACTGCAATGTCTAGGCCAAGCTAAGCAGACGTTTGATTATATTCCTGCATGAGAAATTGAGAAGCACAAGCAAGATGGATTAAAGATTGCTCAAATTAACAAGAGCATGGAGTTTCCGTCTTTTCGACACAAATATTGTAAGCCGCAATTCGCAAATTAAATCAAGCATGCATTGCCATATACAATCCTATGAATTAAACTGACAGTTATGAGGAGAACATACAACCATACAAGTTTGGAAAAGGAAAAAGGAACTATAAAAAGAGGTATTTTACCTTAGACAATGAGAGGATGGACCTTACGGTTTAAACCAAATTGACAACAATATATAGGCAAGGGTGCTGCGTCTCATGGTTGCCGCACCGCATTGTAGCAAGCCATGCTGAGTTGTTTAGTTATCTGTAGGTGCTAGTGTAATTTTGGAAGGTAATTTATTTATTTATTTTTTGATAATTTATGGAAGGTATTTTATCAAAGCAGATATTGCCCCTATACGCATGAAAATAAGAAAGAAGGAAAAGATTATGGGAATCTTCAGACATTATGAATTATTATTGTCCACCTCACTTGCTATATTCCACACCTATAATATCAATTATTTTCCAAATCATCATTTTAACCCCCGATAACTAATATAAAATCATAATAATATTTAATAAATAAATAACTCCCTGATAATTTCTAAATCTTGAAGAGACCCCAGTGTTTCTGCTCATCTTAGACAATTATGATGCATAAGTAACTGCAATTGTATTTCAAATATGAAGTACATAAATAAATAAAAATGCTATGACAGCAGTCACTGTAGTATTTTTTTCATACAAAGGAAAATATTGCCAAAGTTGCAATGAACAATAATTATTTATGATAATATCAAGTGGAACAAGAGGGGCGCTTGCTTTCCTTCTCAGTTCTCACCTCACTTGTTTCCACTCAGTAACACTCAAACTCAAAGTAACTAATATTTCTAAGAAAATTGAAGGAGATCACTAACAAATTAACAATCACATTTGATCAAATTTATAGTAGAACAAATATCGAGAGACCACACTGAATTCCCATTTGATCTCCTAGCAGTAGTGCCTTCGCTCCTGCCTCTGGAGCGTCCCACGTCTCCTGTTGATGGCAGGCTGCTATAAGCAACAAACACCCATCGCTCTGCCTTGCCACCAATCCAAGACCAGTCCTCGTTGCTTAGATGACAGAATCGGATGTACTACTAAATCTGGATACAGCAGAAACAAGGCCTTTGATGGTCTCATTTTGGACTTGCATCACGTTGGAAGCTTCCTCTCTTGTGTGAGAAGCAAGTTTACTCCAGTGTTTCTGTCTCTGTTTCTTGAACGAGTTGGCTTTCTTGTAGGGTTAGAAACAAGCGTAACCTATAAATTTCACCCAGCTCTCGTACTAAGACAAAAAAATAAATCCATGATTAGAAATTGGCTTAACAAATCTCTAGTGACATTAGAATTTAGAACCCTCATAAGATCATTGCAGATAATGGCAGGAACAGAGGGGGAATCAAACAGGTCCATATCATGAGTGCGCCTTCAATGGCCGTAAAAAAGAGTGTCGTCAGATGAAATAGCTTCCAAGAAACATACAAAGTTTGAAGCAAGGTTTCCTTTGCCTTATCAAATACTATACATTAAACAAGAAATATGAAAGAAGTATTACATGTCTATGGC
The DNA here is from genome assembly GCA_038025085.1 of Tetragonia tetragonoides. Classification (NCBI taxonomy): domain Eukaryota; kingdom Viridiplantae; phylum Streptophyta; class Magnoliopsida; order Caryophyllales; family Aizoaceae; genus Tetragonia; species Tetragonia tetragonoides. The sequence goes on from CM076141.1 coordinate 32,509,291, forward strand.
CACAGCCACAAAAGAACAGAAGATAACACGACGAGGAAGTAGGAACAAATTACTCATATCCCACAAAGTTTCTATATGGAGTTGAAAAGGCTTTCTATTGCAGGCAAATATCCAGATTTCCAACCAGCCTAGGCTTACACAGTGCATGCAGTGATTTTAAGATAAGGTCACTGATCAGAAAAAGCTCACATAAGCAACCTAATGATACCAACAACGGGGAATACAAATATTTCGTATAAAATGTGAGAATAATTAGAAGAGGAAATTCAAAAGGATAAGAGAAACAGCCATACAAGGCCAAGCTTATACACTACCATTTGTATATGCCTAACAGAAGATATACGGACGTACCATGTTGAAATCCTTGCAACTTTTGCCTGAAAGATAGAATCTTGACTGGAGCACACTTAACAGGATGCTGAATGACGTGCATTATAGTGATCCTCGACGCGCTCCAGGGAATTCAGCTGCGTCCCGCAGCCAACGATGGGGCAGAAAAACTTCCTGAAATGATTAGCTATCACATGATTTAGGTATAAACAAACTAAGGTGAAGCTGCAAAATACAGAGGACATAGCAAGTGCCACACAGAAAATAATACATACCAAATAAAAATAGGATTGGTCATTAGCCACCAGTGATGGAGAAGAAATACAAATTTTTATGAGATTAAGGCCATGTGCTTCGGGCAGCGAGCAAAAGATCGATGCCAAGTTCTAATACCAATTTGATAGAGACCGGGAGCGGCAGCAAGAATGCGATATGGATCACACCAAAGATTAATAAAACGTTTCCTCTAGCCTGCCTCCCCTTTTTGTTGTTCTCTATCAAATTGGTAGCAGAGCTTTGAGTTCAATCACACTATGCTGCCTACTATAAGTCTACAATTCTGATCAAGTGACAGCATACAAGCCAACCTACTACCTATTGTCACTACAGAACCACGCACTCCTGTCCTCCACAAGAACAAATCACCAGCATGAGCACAAGCTCCATCCACACTAAGTCCACAACACACTCCCTGCCACATTCACATTTAACCCACTGACACCATCCCAAATAGATGAAGAAAGAACTACATTATATGCATGACCTTTTTTAAGCCCTAGACTTCACAAGATAAAGAGTCATAGTCCCCAATCATTGCAATATCAGTGACTCTCCATCATTCAGTTTACTGCCTCAAACCGGGCTCCGATGTAGTGTTCAGAAAGGGCAGATTGGCTGATATGGAAGCTAAACATTTTCCCATGTGATTAAGATGGGAAATATAAAGTGTCATACACTAACTGTACTTGGATATGTGGTTTTCAAGTGGAAAACCCTCCAATGTGAAATGTCCCATAAATCTTCCTATGTGAAAGTGGGCTAAAACTTTTTCTTATCTCAAGCTATAAGCTAAGCCTAATAAGTAAGAAGTAAGAACTCACTCAGCTAGGATGGAGCATAATATCTTACCAAAGCAACAATTAGATAGTTAACAAGCCAATTATAGTGTTAATTTTCATTATCTTCCTATGTATATAAGTTGTTGATTTTCAACCTCCGTCAAGTCTAATGCAACCTGGATATGAAAATGAAGCCAAAACGAAGCAAGAAAGCAAGTCAGAAGGTTTAGCACAACGGCTCAAGGTCATAGTGATGAATTTACTATGTCTAGCCAAATAGCCTATTAGCCCAGTATGCTTTTACTAAGGAGAAGCTGAGGAACGCAATTTAACAGCACTATTTAAGAGGTTAGAAACCTTTCTGTCCAGCGTATGGGCAAAAGATGAGTATGTACTAACTCATTTCTTACTACTTTAATTCTCAAAGAAGTGCCTTCTTACTGTCCTCATGGTGGGGCACTAGTACCAAAGAAAGCTCAAAGAAAATTAGGCTAAGTGCACCTCACATGAGAAGCCACAGTTTACAAGTGGAACAATAAATTTTTCAGGAAGAGGGCTATCAACGCACTACAGCTTCTTTCGAAGGTACATAAATGAAATATTGCAAAAGACACCTAAAAGAAAAGATGTACCAACACAAATATGTAATCTACAAACTCACAAAAGCAAGCGGTTGTTAATTGTATCCCTCTGTTAATGGTGTACTGCATATTGGGTTGCACATACTACAAACTACACGCTGAGATCCTTGTGAATAAAAACTATGAGAAACAACAAGTTAAAAATAGCATACCAGGTTGATATACTTTGATCCAGACACCATGTTATTGAGAACTTGATACAGCTATCCAAAAACCATTATAGTATAAGAAAACAGGAAATAACAGCAGTTACGCCAATCCGAATATTTACTATTACTAATTGATTTAAAATATTAATATCCTGGGCAGCATTAGCAGGCTGCACATAAGATTCATCTTAACTAGGTTAAATGGCACAAGGGACCATTACCACACAATATCAGCTAATTAGATGAAGTCTAAGTTCAGATTAAACAAACGGGATCCCAACAGACTAAAGTAGTGATTGAGAGTGAGGCTTCAATGACACTGATGCAAGGTAATTGTGTGTATACAGCTTATGTTAAGTAGATCAATAGCGTACCTTCACAATGTAATTTGCATGTGGACACATTCTGTTCTCCCCAAGTCCAAGGGCAAGCATATCATCCTGTGTGGAAAGATCAACACTCGTGTCTCGTATAGCTGTTGGACTGTTAAGGCACATCAAAAGAAAATCTCTTTGAAATACACATTACAGAACATGAAAGAGCACTCAGACAAAGAGAATAGCCCCACAAAGTGGTATTCAAAGCAAAACACGAGCACAAAACAATTATGAAGGGGCTAAATACATTTCCAAAAAAAAAAGGTGGATGATATTACTGAAACAATCACACAATTACAAGAGACATGAACTCCAGCAGATAACACATGTAAGACAATACCTGCAAAAATTTGTACTCGGAAGCTATTTACTGCCTAAGTTCACTGGAACATATGAGTTTTATGGAAACTTGAGATCTAGCTTGCTTTTAACAAAGTGGGTACTAGGTAGCCCAACACCAATTTATAAAACAAAAAGGAAAAACAAAAGCAAAACCAAAAAAACATGAATCAAGGTTAAAGAGCAATGGCATTCATCCTGAAGCAATGACACAAAACTCCTTCAAATAATTTCCCATTAAAGGAGGTATAATCTGCAGCTTCCAGCATTTTAAACATGATGTAAATTTCGTGCAACCGAAGTGCTATAAATCTGCAGCTTCCAGTATTGTGAATCTGATAGTAAATTTTAGACAAGGAATACCAAAATGCCATATTTAACAGTGAAGAGAAAAGGCCAGCAACAAACATCAAACTGTGAAGTTTGAACTGATTGAAAAAGACAAGAGAAAACTTAGATGAGCATCCAATAGCCATTCTAATTATACCATTTACTTATGATATAATATTCTCCTGAGTTCACTTGATCTTCACATCTGCTTCACAGGCAACAACTATCGAACTGTTTAACCAAATAATCACTTATCATTGTTTCTTGGAAATTTATGTTTGTTGACTTATCATCCGTGTACATCTAGGATCAGCGACAGCCCCAAGCAGTGGTCTAATACACCAAAAAAACAATATCCAATTAAATGTAACCACTTCATGCTCATATTCGTGACAAAGAATTCCTGTTGATTTAAGCCAAAAGGCTGAAATGTGAGTTCTGACAAAGGCAACAACCATTCCTCCACAAGCATCATTTAACCAGAAGACGGATAGGGAGGTCCAGGGTATCTTCTTTGCTCAGATGGCCTATGTTCTGTAGGCCCTGGAAATGCAGCAGATCCTGCTGGCCCTTGCCATCCTTCTCCTGCTGGTGCAGGAGATCCAGTAGGCCTCCCTTGCCCTGTATATTCTGCTGGCGCTGGATAATCTGAATATCCTGTAGACCCTGCTGACCCTGGATATCCTGTAGGCCCTGCAGATCCTGGATGCCGTGGATATCCTCCAGGCCCTGCTGACCCTGAATATTCTGTAGACCCTGCTGACCCTGGATATCTTGTAGGTCCTGCTGATCCTGGATATCCTGTAGGTCCTGCTGATCCTGGATATCCTGTAGGCCCTGTTGATCCTGGATATCCTGTAGACCCTGCTGATCCTGAATGCCGTGGATATGTTGCAGGCCCTGCTGACCCTGGGTATCCTGTAGAGCCAGCTGATGCTGGATATCCTGTATGTCCCGCTGGCCCTGGAGATCCTGAATGTCCTACAGGCCCTGCTGACCCTTGATGCCGTGAATATCCTCCAGGCCCTGCTGACCCTTGATGCCGTGGATATCCTCCAGGCCCTGCTGACCCTGGATATCCTGTAGACCCTGCGGGCCCTGGATATGCTGTAGTTCCTGCTAGTCCTGGTGACCCTGGGTATCCTACAGGACCTGTTGGCAATGGATGTCCTGTTGGTGGTGCTGGCCCCGGATGTCCTGTTGGACCTGCTTGATTTGGAAATCTAGTAGGAGGTTGAAATCCAGCTGGTCCTGCTTGTTGTGAAAATTGACCCGTTCCTGCCGGTCTTGGGGTTCCTGAAGGCTGAAAGCGAGGTTGCTGCCAATATCCCTGCCTCCTCTCATCCAAAACTCTTTCCATCTCCTCTCTCCGTCCCTCCTTCGTAGACGCTTCCAATAACAACTCTCGAAGTGAAGGAGCAACACCAACACCATACCTCATGCATTGACCAACAATTTCCACGGTCGGATCAAAAGCACCAACTTCACACAGCCCCTTAATCACGATTTCATAGGTAGATGCATCTGGTTTTACCTCCCTTTCCCCCATTTTCGTCAACACTTGTGAGCATTCCAGAGCTTTGTTATTCTGAACCAATTCAGTAAACCACTTGTTGGCATATACCGGAATCACTCTCAAATTAGCATCAACCATACGATTGAACATTTGCAAAGCATCATCAATTCTCTGCTCCTTGACATAAGCATCAATCAGAGTCCTAAAACCAGTGACATCCGGGCTTAATGATTTCGATTGGAGCTCAGCGAAGAACTTTTCTGCCTCCGAAGTCATCCCATGCTCAGCAAACCTAACAATAATGTTGGTATACCCAGCCACATCCATAGCAAACGGCCTCGAACCCATCTTCGTACCCACCTTTTTAAAAGCACTTACAGCCTCCTCAAACTTTCCCTCCTTGAAACACTCGTTAACCATTACATTAAATGTATCAGAATTCACAGCCTGGAAATTAGGAGGTGTATGATTATCCAGCATCATATCAAACAACTCCCAAGCCTCTTTTTTCTTCCCGTGCCTAAGCAGCACCTCAAGGAGCACATTACAAGTCGCGGGTGTCATCTTAAACTGTCGATCCAACAACGACCTATACGACTCCATAGCCTCCTTCCCTCTCCCCCTATTAAAGAACCACTCCATAAACGTCGCATTCACAACCCCATCATACACAAGACACCTCTCCTTAAGCTCATCAAAAAACTCGTTCGCCTTGTCAAAATCCTCCAAATCCAAGAATCCTTTAATCAAATTATTATATACAAGTGAATCAGCCCCAAGCCCTTTATTAAGCATCTCCCTAAGAAGATCAACAGCCTCCCCAATCCTCCCAGCCTCGACTAACCCCTTAGTCAAATGCCTATAAGTAACAGCAGATGGCCCAAACGGAGCATCACTCAAAATCTGTCTATAAACCTCGAGACCCACATCAACCTTCTCACAATCACAGTGAGTATTAATCAAGAAATTATAGGAAACAACGTTGGGAACAATGTTGAATTGGTTGAAAAAGAAATGGAAGAGAGAGACTGCATCGTCGTACCTGTTTGGCACGAAACACAGTCAAATTGATGAGATGGAAAGAAAAGAAGATAAAAAAGACAATATCTTGGGTTTCAGCATTGAATTTCACAATTCACATTGAAATATGAAGCAAAACAACTAAAAGATAGAGCTTTATGGCTGTTTAAAAAAAACAATAACTGCCTTCCCCAACCCGACCACCCTCATCAACTAACTTTGAAGCAGATAAAAACAGGGGAGAAATGCAATATTTAGTTGATTAAAGGAGTATCTCATTTATGTTTGGTATAAGTATTCTTTCGAATTGTAATGGTGATTTTATAGGGTAATGTTGACATGTGTTATTGAGGATTACTGAACCAAGTAATCACCTTTGCATTAAATTACAATGGTGACTCATTGAAACCAAGTACAAGAGCCCTTAATCAAAAATACTTATAACTACCTTACTCAAATAAAAATTCACGGTATCCCTCATCAAACACTTCACAAATACAATGACAGTGAGTTTTAGTTAATTAATCAATTTGTGAACTTGTTGCACATTGACATAGCAGAATCTAATTCCAACTAAAGCTGGTTAATGTAATCACTTTCGCAATTTGTAATCACATTGCCTCCCCCAATCTGACCACCCACATGCCACATCAACTAACTTTGAAGGAAAGAGAGAGAGGGGAGAAATGCAAATACATCATTGATTAAAAGATCATCTTATTTATGTTTGGCATAAGTATTCTTTCAACTTGTAATGGTGATTGTATAGGGTAATGTTGACATGTGGTGTTATTGGGGATTACTGAACCCAAGTTATCACCTTTTGCATTAACTTACAATGGTAATTGCATTTGCAAGCAAGGAGAAGAGCTTTCAATCAAATGCCTATGCTATAACTATAACTACAATAACAGCAATAAGTCCAAAGGGGCATCATCAATTCACTCAAAATACCACTTCAAACACCCCACAGATACAATCACAGTGAGTACCAATTTACTTAATCAAATTGTGAACTTGTTGCACATTGACTAAAGCTGGTTAATGTAATCACCTTCCCCAATTTGTAATCACATTGCTATAAGTCACAAATGCCAAAGCGAACAAACAATTTCATACCTCTTGGCGCGGTACATGGCGGCGACAAGGGCATTACAAGTGAACACAGTGGGGCGAGTACGGGAGAAGACAGCGTGACGAGCTAGCAGCGAGGCGTTATCGAGGTCGGAAGCTCGAATAAGGGACTGAACACGGTTGTGGAGATTAAGCCGAGGGCCGGTGAGGGCCGACGTCGTATCGGGGAGAGGACGGGCATTGGGGTCAGGAGGAGGACGCGGGGAAGAAGGATCGCGACGGAGAGCGTGGAGTGGGGGTTCAATACGGAGACGGCGTTTGCGGCGACGGCGTTCAGCGGCGGCTTCTTCGGCTGAGGAGAAGGCGAAGGTGCGGTTTTGGAGGAGAGAGAATGGGGTGGTGGTGGTAGGAGGAGGAGGGGAGAGGTGGTGGAGGAGAGAGAAGGTGGTGGTCAAACGGCGGAGAGAGCGGAGGAGGAGACGGTGGAGAGGCATGGTGGAGCAAAATGGAGGGGAGGAGAGAGAAATGGAGTTTTGTTAAAGCCTAGAGTTTTAGTTGGGATTTCCTGAATGTGTTGTTAAACCCTAGAGTTTTCTTTTTTTTGATAGGAACCCTAGAGTTTTGTGTATTGTGAAATGTTGAAGCCTTGAAGGCTTGGTGGTGAGGTGAATCGTTTGGGATTTGGGAGCTTGAGACCAAAAGGCCTCGAATTATCAAATTGGCATTTAAAAAAAGGATGATACTCCGTATTTTAAACTTTTCCTACATCAAATAGGCATTTTAAAAAACACTGTTGACATTTACGCACTTTAATCTTGCCGGCGGGATAATATTGAATAAAATATTATTTTCTTTATTTTTTTCATTTTCTTTTCTTTTATTTCTCCCTTTTTTTGCCCTATTTTCTTTAGTCTCCATTCTCTCTCCTCTCTATTTGCCCATTTTATTTTCTTTAGTCTCCATTCTCTCTCCTCTCTATTTGCCCATTTTATTTTCTTTAGTCTACATTCTCTCTCCTCTCTATTATTTGCCCGATTACAAAAGCAATTTTGGGGTTGTTGAACCCTAAATTGATAAGCTTGATTAATTATAATATTGATTTACTTTACTTGCTGAAAGCCATAAGACAATTTGAACTTTCATTGTTGAAACTTCATTAGTGGTGGTGTGTTGCAGGGATAGAGAAGACCAGGGGAGGGGGATGGAGAAAAAAAAAAGGAAATAATGAAGAAATTAGAGGAAAACAATTAATCGAGAATTTTATTTTTTTTTTAATAAAGATTCTCCCGCAGGCGAGCTTAAAGGGGTTAGATGTCCATAGTGTTTTTTTAGTATGCCTATTTGTCACCGGAAAAGTTTAATATACCAAGTTGGTTTGGACCTTTTTCTTAAAATACCAATTTGGTCATTCGGGGGACCAAAAGATTATGCAGATTGCACATGTGGTGTGGCCGTGTGGTGCCTCTCGCAAGTTGCAACTTACTAACACAAAGTGGGACACAGAATTTGCAAGCGAAGTGGTTAAAGGTGAATATTGGTATACTGTCTTGCACCTGTTCAAGGTGGAGTGGGTATGGAGAGGGGCTAAGTGGGTGGTGGAGTGAGGATGGAATTTGAAAGTGTAAACCACTATTCGTGGTGGAGGTGTGGGTTTGACTTCATACCCGCACCAATAGTTTATGTTAATGAATTAAGTTAATTTTCCCAAATTTGTTAAATTTTAGTTTACCTTTGCCCCATCTTTTAATCTTCCTCCTACATAGCTTTCCCTCCTCTTTTAATCAAAGGAATGGCCTAGTATCATTGTTGTACATAGATCTCGGAATGTTAATGTCATAGCTGGTGGGTTTGCAGAGCAGAAGATAGCTAGGAATATTAACTTAACAGCTGAGTTATGTGATGAAAACCGCAAAATATGTTGAATTTTTTTCAATAATGAATGTAACAGAGTACATATAAAGACAATTATGTAATTGTACATATTAATTAATTACTGTTTATTATAAAATAGAATGAGAGAACTCCCGTATTGGGTAGAGCCTCATATTATTCTTCGGGTATTTTTGGCAAAAACAGCTAGATTTTAGATTAAAGCTACAACTTTCATCTTTCAGTTATTGCTTTCACCCTTTGTTACCAGACAGTTTATTAGATTATTTTCAACTTTCAGTTCCAGAAACAGTTAAAATCTAAATGCTACCCATGCAAGCTTTCAATTTTAGCTAGGAAAACAGCTAATTTGTTACCATTTCATAGAACTTTTAGCAATTTTCTGCTGATTTCTTACCATATTCTGACTTTTCATCTAGCAAAACAACTAGTTGTGCCAAACATACCCTTCATATAATATCGCCTATGATTTTTATTTTATTTTATTATTAATTCAGTATTTTGCATGTTTCTTTTCTATTGTGTCCTAACCTCCCAAAGTGTCATGACGCATCAAATTTATAAATTTGCATTGTAAGTTCATTGGTGCATGGTGCCCTAATAGAACAGTACAAGAAATATAAAGAGGTTGAGCAAACTATAGGGTTTGACCGTCTCATCTACCCGTAAAGGAAAAATCCAAACTTTGAAAATTGGAGGTGACAAACCGTGGAGAAACGTTTTATCATTACCCCATGTGGCACCAATCATCATAAGCCAAAAATTCATTTTTGCAAGGCTAGCATTCGAAAATCTTCTCCTAGAGCTACGAAAATGCTTATTGCGAGAGATGGGGTTCAACGACCAACAAATTCTAAACATGAGGCATGAGTTTGAAGGAATTGAGATAACCTTCCAAATACTAAAGTTTTTCATTGAAGGTTTGGATTTTTGGAACCTTGTATTTCGTTGATCCAAGCAATCTCAGATCATCAAAGCAAAAGCCTGACTAGTAGGCTAACAATCTTTTCTATAATCATTCAAAGACCTTAATCCTGTTTGTATATATATAAAATATTTTGTGCCTTGATTCTTTTTCAATCAAGTCTATCGTTTAACAATTATATTACTTCCGAGAAATTTACATCAAATATATATATCTTGTTTGTTAGTACTATTTTTCAATGTCAATTTTGATATTGTAAGGACTATTTAGGCTAACCTATTAACTAGGTTTCCATAGCCTTGCTCTAAGTAACTTCTCTTCTATGTCTTAGACCAATGTAATATAATCATTTTGTTAATTAGATAATAATTTTATAGAAGACCTTTGTATTGCCTATGATCCCGTCATTGTGCGTGCTTGTGTCCATTTCGACAGTAAACACCAAAATGATGAACTTATAGTAATAATATGTGATAGGAAACAAATGTGTGTTTGCAATAAATGGAATTGCTCACCATTAAGTTAAACTACTGATGGATAAGTGAAAAAGAACACATCCTATCTCACTTTTAATTGATAATCATGCTTTTGTGCCTGGTTTGGTCCATTGGAGTAAACATCCTTTAGAAGAAATCCTTGAAAATTAATGTCACACATGTAAGTTGAAAATATATGAAAGTTTTATCGTTTGTTTGATAAAAATTGACTTCAAAGAAAAGTTGTAAAGCAAAATGACAAAATTTACCCATTCATTTACATATATAGTACTTCCTCCGTTCCAAATTGAGCTTCTTGTTTGACTTTTTTAGTCAAACTTTACAAACTTTACTGTTGATTTGTGAAAAAAATACAAAGATTTACAATATCAAAATACCATTCTTAGATTTATTTTTAATTGTGCTTTCACAATATCAACTTTTTATAATTTTGATATTATATAATTATAGTTATTGATGGTCAAAGTGTTGTCTCGTAGATTGTGCAAAAGGAAACAGGAAGCTCAATTTGGAACGAAGGAAGTACATTTTAATATTTCCTTTCAAAAACAAAACAAAACAAAACAAAACAAAACAAAAGATACATTTAAATATTTTATGGACAAATGTGTACTTTGAGTGGGATAGGTATGGAAACTTCTACTTACATAGCCCCATATGTGATCAACTTTCTATTTGTTATGAGAAGTAAATTACATAGAGAAATTCTAATTCTAAAGAGTTGGATCAACTAACCAATGAAACTTAAACACTTTTTCGTGGAACCTGTACACAAAACAAAGCATTCGATGTAGATAGCACGTTGAATAAGAAAGTTAAAGAGTTTAAGATTTATTGTTATAATCATAATTCAACCACATTATCTTTTGCAAAACAAAAAGATATTTACAACATTTCCTTCAGGAAAGAGATATCTTCCTTCTCAAAAAGTCAAACTACATTTACAACGACAATTTTTTAAAACAGGTGCAAATATAAGAGGACAATATAAATATGTTTTCCAGCACTTGTTTGAAGTCGTTGTCTGGAACATCTCTGTCGAACTTTGGAGTGCTCACGCATGATTTCTACAATTAGAGATGACGCCTAAAGTATTGCATGTATTTGAAGTACAATTTTACTTGATATCAAATATACAACTTGTTTTTCGGACCCATACAAATCAAAAATATCCTACAAATTGAGAAAAATGTTAAAAAAACACATGAACCTTGCAATAAAATTTTGAAGCTCTCCATATGACCTTTTCTCTTTGTAAGTTATGGATCAAAAAACCCTCTTATAATTATTTTCTGAACAATCTATCTTATCAATGATTTTCAAGTTTATTGTTTCTCAACAAATAAATATATTAATTAAAGTCAAATATTTAGAATATAAATAAAGATTGATACTTATGAATAATTTTTTGTCTTTGTAAACCATATAAACAATGTTTAGACATATCAATTCACCCAGGGAAAAAAATAAGAAGAAGATAGTAAACATGATATTGCTATTATCAAATACTTTCAACCAATTATAATTTTACCTCGTGCATTAAACAGACTATATCAACTCACCAGTAGAAAAATAAATAAATTAGACGAAATATTATCATACTCTAAACTCCTTTCAGAAAAATAAGATAGTCCAATATTCAAATTGGACACTCAGATGATGAGACTATTGGCACTTTATGTTGATTCACTTAGGCTCTGTTTGATTCACCTTAATTTTACTTAAATTCAGTTCAGTTCAGTTCATGCGTAACTTTAGCATTCATATAACTTTTTATTCCGAAATAATTTCATGATGGTAATTATGTCATCGGAAAGATCTCAAAGCATACTTTCAAATGAGTCCAATATTGACTATGTTTGGACACATTTTAAATGGTTAACGGTCAAGTTTAAAAAATCAATTCAGTTCAGTCAGTTCAGTTTAGATCAAATCAGTTTTATCTAGGTGAATCAAAAGGAGCCTTAGTAGGATAGGTTCGCTATTAAACACGAATAAACGAACATGATATAACAAATAGTGAATTGGTCGCCATTCACTTGCACCCTAGCCAATCATAATATCTATATATTAGAGGCATTTTCTAACAGCATTGGAGGCGTCCACCTAAGCAAGCCATTGTAATAAAATATTAAAATAAATATAAAATAGAAATATATGTTTTGGTATAGAATATATACTAAAGTTGTACTTTCCTAAATTGTAATAACCCGAAAAATCTAAACTTTTAATTAGTCTTTAAACTAGATAATTTAATCTTAATTATGTGATTATGTGTAAATAATTACTCCTTATATTTTCGTTATTGTTCTTGTTATTATTCAATCTCGCAATTTAAGGCTATAATATACGAAATCATTAGGATTTCGTTAAATGTTTGATTAATCCTTTAATTACTTGATTTACCTATAAATAAACAACTAAAACTAAATTAAATTCCTAAAACTACATGGATTGCCGTAAGAAGCAAAAGGGAAGTTTGCAAAAACCTGATACTATTTCATAACATGATCACACCCTGTTACTATATATCTAACAAATATTTACACTTTTTCTATATAGCCAAGTGTCCCCTTAGGTGGCACCACCTAAAAATAGAAGCAAAAAATCAGAAAATCACAACCCATGGTTTTGATGTATGTGACTCATTGGTTTTGCATGGGGATTACAGTTTGTGCACATGAGTAGGGAAATATTTAGAATAAAATATAAAGACATTATAATGTGAGAGAAGGATGAACTAATTATTAATAATCTCATGTGAGAGCATGAGAGAGCAAATGAAACAAGGAAAAATTTAGCAAAAATGCACTATAAAGAGGGGAGGGAAACCGGGTGAAGGAAGAAAAAAAAGGGAAGGAAAAACAAAGAGAATTTAAGGAGAAATCAAATCACTTAAATTGCCCAATCCCACCAAAAGCTTCTTTTCCCCTAAATCATCGTTAGCAATATTGCTTTTACTCTTCCCCATTTCTTGATAATTTCTTCAAGCAAACACTACCCCTCCCTGCTCCCCTTCAACCAACCGAAAATGGCATAAGACACCAAGCCATAAAATATAAAAAAATAATATCTCTTCCAAGTCTTTTAAAATTCTGAAAATCTTAACACCTCCCATACACTCTCCCACACTCAAAATCAGAAAATTTAGAAAGAGAAAACAAAGAGAGAAAAAGAGAGAAAGACGAAAGGAAGAAGAAGAAGAAAGAAAGAAGAAGAAAGAAGGAAAGGTAAAAAAAAAACTTTACAACTTCCAATTTAAATTTCTAAATCATTTTCCTTTGCTTAATAAAAAAAAACTTACAATCCTAATCTTCATGTTTCATTCGAAATCCTCCATCAAAGTTCAAGAATTTACAAGTTGAAGCTCACCCAAGGGAGCTCAAGAGAAGTAAAGAATTTTCAAACCCTTTTTAGTCAAAGATTTCGAAAATGAAAATAAATCAAAACAAAACCATAAAAGACCTAAACAAAGGTTCTTAATCTCGACTTTTGGACAAAAATCAAGTTGAAACAAGATCACTTAAGATAACCCTAGCCCCTAGTATAATTGCATGTCGAGTTTAAGCAATATTTGTTACAAGATGGATTTTCGAAATTTAAAAGTTAAAACCCTAAAAACAGAAAATTCACTTAAAAACCCCAAAAATCGGAAAATGATGTGAAATTGGGATTTTATAAAGATCTGTTTAATTTGAACAAGAAGAATTAAATTTTAGAGGATTAATTTTAATTTTTGGAACTTAAAATCCTCTAGGGAGGTTCGGATAAAGAGGAAAAGAAGAAAAAGGAGAGACCAAGCTTGTAATTAATCCTCAAAGGTAATTTCTCATGTCCATTATTTTTCCCCCTTAGTCTTCGAAAATTTTTGTTGATAAGATGATTCTGATTTTATAAAAATTATATTCAATCTTGTGATTTATAATGGGTTTGAAACTTATTTTAATGGTTGATGATTAAATCTTGATTTTTGTCACTTAATCTCATTATTTATATATATATGAGTTCAAAATATGTAAAGTGATTTGATGATGTTGTGATATTTAGATGAGCCGAATGATGTATGATTAATGTAGGGTTTTTGTCTCAAAAAGTTAGACTTTAAGTGATATGATGAAGTATGGATATCTCTTTAAGATAAAAGAAAGAATATATATATATATATATATATATATATATATATATATATAATATATATATATATATATAGGCTATATGCTTTATTGTTTATACCACGAATTAAAGGATTAAGTAAGGTACTAGTAACATCTTAAGGAAACCTTGTTTGAGAATTATGTAATTATGATTAAATGTAACCTATGTTTCAAAATGGATTTACTAAGAGTGGAATTGGGTTATAAGCCCATCCAATTCGGCAACTATACTCAAAAGGAGGATTATATTGAAAAATGTGTAAGCCTTGTTCATATAACAAGTAAATATGGACATGCATCAAATCTTAAGTCTTATTCATGTAATTTTATCTATGAATATACATGGATATGCATTTTTGTGATATGATTCTAAGAATAGCGCCCTTAGAATTTAGAAGAGCATGTTTTAGAAGTGAGCTCACTATAAATTGAATTGTAGGGTTATAATACCCAAGTATATGAATTATTGAGACTATAAGTCTAAATGATGATTATATGGTAAAATGGCCAAGATGATATATATATTATGATGATGAATATGACTAAAGGTCATGATGATTGATTTTGGCTTGTATATTGAATAGCCAAGACATGCATGCTCTTCCATATCACCTAACCTTCGAAATTAAGAGAGATTAGTCTAATTTAAGTTTTATCATTAGGTTTTCTAATTCTCAAATTATGGACTAGGGAAGACTATGTTGAAATCTATAATTATTATTACCATTTCTAAATATTCTAATATGCGTATATGTATATACATATGTGCTTATATATGCTTCAATACAAGTAATATATATATATATATATATATATATATATATATATATATATATATATATATATATATATATATATATATATATATATATATATATATATATATATATATATATATACTTTTTAACTAACAATCTTACTACTATAAAAGTCTATGTCCTAACCGAGGCTTGCAAATGTTATTTCTATCCTTTATCTACTTTTATTAATTATTATAATTATTTAATCTAATATAAACTCTATTATTATTTTTACAAAATGGGGTGAAATTACTTAGCTTTTCGCTAATTTTCTCTCTTGTTTTGTATTGAATGCATGATAACATTTGGAGCAGTTTGATGGTGACGTGTGTGCATGGGAAGGATCAAGGCCTAATGTTCCTTCTTTTGTTGCTTGATTGTGAAGACATGTTTATATGTATTAATCTAGTTTTTATTTTCTTGTTGGATGTTTACGTACATTACTTTTCATTAAGCGTAATATCCACCCTCGGGTGGATATGGCGGTAACAACCCGGACAACTTAATTATAAATAAATGATGCAATATTATTAAGTATATTAATCCTGCTTTAATCTTGGGCCTAATCGTGATTAAGAATAATTAATCACTTAGCTAGGCCGGGTCGTTACATAAATCCTTAAAGAGTTACTATTAATTAAAGGTTTTAGAATATATACTAAAGTTGTACTTTCCTAAATCATTAATGAATAGACTGTTAGATTTTAAAAAGCATATAACTTTAGTTTCACCGCTTAAGAAATTAAATTGCTTACACCATTGGAACGAGTACGAAATATCCTTTAAAATGAGACTAATTTGTAGTATGTTCTATTGATTTACAACATTAGATGCGTCCACCTAAAAAGGTAATCAGTAATTAGCTTGACAAGCTGACACAACTAAAGAGTTGCATGTAAAAACAAGAGAAAGATATGTATATTAGTTATAAAAATTAAAAAACAATCTCAAGTTAAAATATAATAAAAAGAGTATGTATAGAATAAAGAAATAAACGATGAATCTAAAATGATTTCAGGTCCAATCTTTAATAGGAAACTTTACCATTACCACGTTTAATTCTATAATGAAGTTAATATAATTGTACGTAATATACTGACCCCACATGTTATTTTAGGGTTCCAATTTATGTTCCCTTCAACTTTATAATTATTCATGTATTCCCTCCGAACCACAAATAAAATTACATTGGACTTTTTGCGTTCTTCAATGCAGTACTTTGACCGCATATAACTTTGAAAAAACAAGCAAGCATTGAAATATGTTTTGCTATTCTAAGGTTTACATCTAAAACTTCTTTATTGTTTGAAAAGTATACGTAGTTATGTATACATTAGACATTTAAACTGATTTTACCATAAAAGAAGCATCATAACTTTGGAATGTTAGTTGTACACTTAATCAACATATGAGTATTGGCATACCAATATCTAAGCATAGAAAGACTTTGAAACTATTACCTCTTGGATCATGTAACATATGGGATGAGTTAATGATAAGAGTTTAAATTAGATAAGATGCCCTATAAAATCATAGTAATCTTATTATATGACATTCATGATATTAAATTGTAACACCCCCGAATTCGCAACGATTTTCTGGGAACTATCGACGTTGTTGTGCACGACTCGACACCGCTGAATCGTCCCGAACCCGAGGGGCTGTCACTGCAACATTTATCACTAAGGAGTAAATGCTAAGCAGAAAGAAAGACTAGGCATCAAAAGGAGCTTACTAAGGAACTAAACAAACTAAACAGTTAATATCAGAGTTGTCTATATAGTGAGCTAAAACCCATTAAACCAAATTTATTACAACTTGCCTTCAAAGGGCTAAATCCAATAAAAATAATCCCACAATCTATTAAGTGAGTTATCAGAGGAATCGCGAAAGAGTGAAAAAGAGAATGCGAGAGAGAGAGAGAGAGAGAGAGAGAGAGAGAGAGAGAGAGAGAGAGAGAGAGAGAGAGGAGCTTGGTCGGCGACCAAGGGTCATCACCGGCGACCACCCAGGCATGGCTTGGTGGCGCCCTGATGGCTCACTAAATAGAGAGAGCAAAACAGAGCAAGGGGAAGAGAGAGAGAGAGAAAACGCGAGAGAGAGAAGAAGAGAGAGAGAGTACCGGCAGGAGGGGGTTGCCGGCGATCCTCCGGTAGTCGGGCGGCAGTGAGGAGAGAGAAAGCTCGGGTGAGAGAGGGAGAGAGAGGACGGCGAAAGGAGAGAGAGATAGAGTGAATGCTTGAGGGTTTTGGCTCGGTTTGCAAAACTGACTAATTGTCTCACCTTTTCCTTATATAGGCCCTTAGTCAACCCAAGTCAAGGACTACTAGGTTTAGGAATTAATTTCATAATTTTCTTATTTAAAAAGCTAATTAAAACTAATTAAAACAATATGAATAATTCTTATTCATATATAAAATATTTTAATTAAACTCCTCAAAATTAATAAATGCAATTTATGAAAGTCCCATAATAATAATTAATATTATTAGGGCTTTAATTGAATAAATCAAATCCTTAAATGATTATACGATTTAATCTCCGAAACTATTTATAAACCATTTATAATACTATTTAATTTCCGAACTATTTATAAATCATTTATAAATTGATATAATAATTATAGAAAATATTGGGGTATCACATTCTACCCTCCTTAAAAGAAGTTTTGTCCCGAAACTTGAGACATGAAGTAATCACTTCCCAAAACAAAACGAGTTTACCCATGCGAAGGTATAAAACAATTTCTAGGACACTAACATATGCAAGATGAGCAAGTACGATCGTGATTCTAAGTTGATTAGCATGCACCATGCAATGCTTGAACATGCAATTCGTGCAAAGCGATAAACAAAACGAAATTTCGAGGCGTGACATTCTACCCTCCTTAAAAGGAGTTTCGTCCCGAAACTCAAGTGGGACTAGTACCTTCTAGGAAGAGGTCTGGATACTTCTCGCGCATCGTGGATTCAGCTTCCCATGTTGCTTCCTCTTGACCTTGTCGAGACCAAACGATTTTGACGATCGGAATAGTCTTTGTTCGAGTTGAGCACTCTTTGTGATCCACTATCTTGATAGGACGCTCTTCATAAGTCAAACTTTCATCGAGATCGATCGTTTCAGGTTGAACGACATGAGTTGGATCATGTACGTATCGCTTCAACTGAGAGACATGAAACACTGTGGACTTTTGCAAGTTCCACAGGTAAAGCTAATCGATAAGCAACCTCACCAATCCTTTCCAGAATCTCGTATGGTCAAATATAACGAGGACTTAACTTCCCCTTACGACCAAAACGCATGACACCTTTGGTAGGAGATACTCGCAAAAGTACCTTGCTTCCTACCTCAAACTCTTCAGGTCTACGACCTCTATCTGCGTACGATTTCTAGCGATCTTGTGCACTACGCATCTTCCCTTGAATAACTTTGACCACATCGACGGTCTGCTGGATCATCTCAGGACCCAAAACTGCAGTTTCACTAATGTCGTTCCAACAAACCGGCGATCTACACTTCCTACCATATAATGCTTCATATGGTGCTCGATCAATGCTTGAGTGATATCTATTGTTGTAAGAAAACTCGATCAACGGAATGTGTGTATCCCACGAGCCTTGATACTCGAGAGCACACGCTCGAAGCATATCCTCCAAGGTCTGAATCGTTCTTTCCGTCTGAGCATCAGTCGCAGGATGAAAAGCAGTACTGAACTTCAATTTGCTTCCAAAAGCTTCTTGCAATTTCTGCCAAAAATGAGATAGAAACCTCGAGTCTTTATCTGAAACGATATCCTCTGGAACACCATGAAGTCTCATGACTTCCTTGACGTAAGCATCCGCTAGCTTCTCTATTTCCTAAGTGTCATTCATTGGGATGAATCTCACAACTTTCGTCAAACGATCCACAACTACCCAAATGGCGTTGCTCTTCTTCTTTGTCAATGGTAAACCCATGACAAAGTCCATTGAAATCGAATTCCATTTCCACGTAGGGACCTCAAGCGATTGAATCATTCTACCAGGTCTCTTGTGTTCGATCTTCACCTTCTGGCACGTCAGACACTTAGCCACAAATTCAGCGACATCTTGTTTCATACCTTTCCACCAGAACATTTGGCGAAGGTCTTTGTAAAGCTTGTCTCCACCAGGATGTACAGAATAAGGTGTATTGTGAGCTTCACCCAGAATCTGACTCTTGATCTCCGGGTCATTCGGTACACAGACACGATCACGAAATCTCAAGACCCCGTCTTGACCAATAGAAAGTCCTCGGATCTACCCTCGTCTTTGTGGCGTAGAATCCGCTGAAGATCCTCATCTGTACTCTGTTTACCCTTGATCTCGTCGAGTAAGGTTGGTCGAACTGACATATGTGCTAAGGTACATTGAACGTCACCTTTCAGCACCATCTCCACATTTAGACTCTGCAAGTCACGAATGATCTCCCTTGGAAGTACTAAAGCAGTGTTCAACGTATGACGAGTCTTTCTACTGAAAGCGTCAGCTACCACGTTAACTTTCCCTTCGTGATACTGAATGTCGATGTCGTACTCCGTCAATAACTCTAGCCATCTTCTTTGTCGCATATTCAATTCCTTTTGTGTGAATATGTACTTGAGACTCTTGTGGTCCGTAAACATCTTCACAACAGAACCATAAAGATAATGTCTCCAAAATCTTCAAGGCAAATACGACAGCAGCGAGCTCTA
Source organism: Tetragonia tetragonoides (assembly GCA_038025085.1). NCBI lineage: Eukaryota > Viridiplantae > Streptophyta > Magnoliopsida > Caryophyllales > Aizoaceae > Tetragonia > Tetragonia tetragonoides. Next base: position 32,529,102 of record CM076141.1, read on the forward strand.
AGTCGTGAGTAGGGTAATTTCCTCGTGCTTCTTCAGTTGTCTTGAGGCATAAGCCACTACCTTACCATGTTGCATCAAAACACAGCCTAAGCCATGCTTAGACACGTCACTATAGACTTCGTACCCTTCAGTTCACGATGACAAAGTCAAAATCGGCGCGCTTGTAAGACGTTTCTTCAGCTCTTGAAAAGCAGCTTCACACTTCTCAGACCATACGAACTTCGTCGTCTTTTTCATCAAGTTTGTCATAGGCTGCGCTGTCTTCGAAAATCCTACCACAAACCTACGATAGTAACCAGCTAGCCCAAGAAAACTTCTGACCTCGGTCACGCTCTTTGGTGCGGACCAGTCTATAACAGCTCTCATCTTTTCCGGGTCAGCAGCAACTCCACTCTTAGACACCACATGTCCTAAGAAGGAAACAATTTCTAACCAAAACTCGCACTTCGACAGCTTGGCATACAACTGATGTCGTCTCAAAATCTCCAAAACGGTTCGCAAGTGTTGCTCGTGCTCATCAGCGTTCTTTGAATAGACCAAAATATCGTCAATAAAGACAACTACGAACTGATCGAGATAAGGCTGGAACGTACGGTTCATCAAATCCATAAACTTCGCAGGTGCATTCGTCAACCCAAAATGCATCACCGTGAACTTGTAGTGTCCATACCTCGTCCTAAACGCGGTCTTTGCAATGTCAGGGTCGGAAATCGTAAGTTGATGGTATCCTGAACGTAGATCGATCTTGGAGAAAACAGTCGCTCTACGAAGTTGGTCAAATAGGTCGTCAATCCTCGGAAGTGGATAACAATTCTTTATCGTGATCTTGTTCAACTCTCGGTAGTCTATGCACAGTCTCATACTACTGTCCTTCTTACGTACGAGCAGAACAGGAGTACTCCAAGGCGATACACTCGGGCGTATGTATCCCTTCTCCAGTAGTTCCTCGAGTTGCGTTTTTAGCTCTTTCATCTCTGCAGGAGCCATACGATACGGAGCTTTTGAGATCGGAGCAGAACCTGGAGCTAAGTCAATCGTGAAGTCGATAATGCGTTGCAGAGGCATTCCTGGAATCTCGTCTGGAAAGACGTCAGCGCACTCCAAAACAACTGGAATAGGTTTTGAAACTTTGGCTTCTCGACTTGTATCCACTACATGACATAGGTAAATCTCTTCACCTTTAGTCATACACTCCTTTGCTTTCATGGTTGCCACTACCTTCAACTTTGGCTTAACCACTACTCCTTTGTAGGTAATCCTCCTACCCTTCGGTCCACGCAACGACACACGTTATTCAAAGCATTCAATCTTAGTCCTATACTTGGCTAACCAATCCATTCCCAAAATCACATCAAAACCCTTCAAATCCATCTGAATCAAATCCGCAGGCAAATCGGAACCAGCTATCCTAATCGGACACTTTTCATACAATACTTTACAATTAACAATTGTTCCATCTGGCATCCTAATATTTGCACTATACACAGAACTAGGCTCTAAACCTATCTTAGATGCAAAGCTCTTAGAAAGAACAGAATACGTTGCACCACTATCAAACAAAACAAAAGCAGGTTGAGAGTTAACGAGAAAAGTACTAGCGATCACATTCGGGTTCGCCTCAGCTTCATCGCAGTTCAGCACGTAGACCCTTCCATTTACCCCTCTATTGTTGTTGTTGTTGTTGTTGTTGTTGTTGTTCTGCGCGGGGTTGGCAGATGCGGAAAGTAGTGCTTGATTATTCGCAGCAAGAGCAGCAGTATTGTTGCGGTTGTTGTTATTGTAACCCCCATTTCCACGGTAGTTACCACCATTTTCGCGATTAGCATTTCCATTTCCACTATGATTGTAGTTGTTATCGCAGTTCTGACCATTGCCGTTCCTTCCACGACTCCAGCATTCAGAAGCTTTGTGACCAGGCTTGTTTCACTCGTAGCATTGAAGTACATCACCACGACGGTTCTTGCCAGGATGCGTCTTGTTGCAGCGACTACAAGGCGTATTCCTCATAGCTAAGATCGTAGCTCTATGACTATTCGAGTCACGATTCCTATTTCCGTTGTGGTTCTGACCACCTTGGTTGTTGTGATTGCCGTTGTTCGGCCTTGGCCTCTTATCAGTGCCACCTGACTGGGAAGAATTCCCTTCGTCACATTTATGCTTTCCGAGCAACGAATCACGACGATCCACAGCACGTTCTTGGTTCAAGGCTTTCTCGTAAGATCTTTGGAACGTCAGTGAGTTTCCCATAACATAACGCTGAATATCCCACTTCAGACCATCTTCGAACCTCTCGACCCGTTCAGCTTCTATCGTCACCAAGTTAGGTGCAAAAGCAGCAAGCTCGTTGAACTTTATTGCATACTCAGCCACAGATAACTTTCCTTGATAGATGTTCTCGAATTCCCGTTGCTTCTGGCGACGAACAGCTCTTGGATAGAACCGTTCACGAATAGACTCTTTGAACTCAGTCCACCCATATTCCTCAATGGTGAGTAGATCAGTACCCACATCGCTCCACCACTTCTTAGCCTCACCCTTCAGGTAGTACGTAGCGGTGTTGACCTTCATGTTGTTGGGCCGATTAGTCGCCCTAAACAACTTCTCGAACTCTATTATCCAATTCTCCAACTTAGTGGGCTCAGAGGCACCCTCAAACGTCGGAGGTTTGAGTGCATCGAAATCCCTAAAGTTGCGCGTCTCAGGGTTCTGTGCGTAGTGATCTTGCTCTTGGCTCTCTAGCTGGCGCGTGATGTGCTCGACCACGTTTGTAAGACCTACTTCTAGTCTCGCGAGTCGGTCGTTGGTTGCCATTATAACAAATCTGAGACATAAAAGAGCAATGGTTGATCACCATTTCAGCAAAATTGGCATATTCGACCCAAATTGAGGTCTAATTGAGAGATATAGGTTGTAATTGAAACCAATCTCTTGACATTTAGCAAATAGCATATAAGTTTCAAGGATCGACCTTACATTGTAGGTCTAAGCAACATACTTGCTTTGAATGTTCTCAGTTCCCATGCATAATAGTTCTATATGCAATAACAAAGTAGACACATTGGTCTCACACGATTGATAAGCAATGACATTCACAATTCACACATCGAGGCTCCATACTATTTTAGTAGGGCAATAAACAATGACATTTGATTGCATACAATACATGCTTAGCCTTTGGCTCACAATTGATATGATGATGCTCAATGAAAATTTCGCCATAACTCCGACATGGATTTCCCATCATGTCTAGGCAATACGAGATAGTATTATGAAGCTATGAGTCAACCATGCAATTATGTGATAAAACGATCATATAGAACAAATTCTCAACGATATCATATAATCAAATGAACTAATCTTGCAATGAGACAAATTGCAAGTAAATAGTAATCATAATTATTTGTTGCCTATGCAACTACACCAACATCAAAATTGACCACGTAGGGCCATCACAGTAGCTAAAAGTTCAATAAAACTCAAGTAAAACTACTAAGGCAATAATCTAGTTCTACTTGACACTAGCACACATCTTCTTCGCGCTAGGGGACTCGTCATGATCGTCCTTCCTCCTAGGCTTCACCTCTTTGCAGGGCGTGTATGGATAAGCATATCCTCCGACTTTCTGGGGCATGTAACGCTTCCTAAAATCATCTGCATGCTTGCGCTTCTTGGTCCAGCAGTACTCGCACATACCTTTCGGCGCAGGCACTAGCACGTGGTTCACCTTCCACTTAAACTCGGATAGGCATAACTCAGCTGCGACGCCTCTAAAGCAAAGAGACCATCTCGTACCTTCTCCGTACTTCTTCTCGTGCAAGTGATCGCTCTTGGAGACTACGACGTCGTACTTCTCCTTGAGTCCCATCCAAGGATGGATGTTAGGCAGACTAGCCAGCAGTAGCTCTACCCATAAGCCTTCATGTAGACTCGTACGATTCTCGTACTGATAACGCTCGATCGTAGTGTAAGCACGTTGTATATAGATACGTATATCCTCCAGCTCAGCATCAGTAGCAAAGAACGGCTCCACAGGAGGAGACCAATTTGCAGTAGGAGTAGGTGCAGTAATAGGTGCAGGAGTAGGTGCAATGTTGTTGTCGCTCTCGGCACTAGTATCTTCCACTTCCGGCATGTCATCATGCTCTTCCGGCGCTGTATGTTCAGAGGGATCTTCCTCTTCATCAACATATGCAGCAGGTGCAGCAACTGGGACAGCAATAGGCGCGGCTACAGGCGCGGGGTGTGCGGCCTCGTTGCGTACGACGATCACGCGTGCGGCGCGATCTTGCGCGGGTTCACGGCGTACGTTCGCATCGTTTCCTGTCAATTCGCTATCCGATGAAGCTACGTATTCCGCAGATGGTGCACGATGGGCTAGGGTACGTGCCCTTTGGTGTGCGGTCGTCATTCGCGCGGTCTTTCTTGTCCTTACCATCTACAGGTAGCCAATCAAACAATAAGAACATTATAAATCACAAGCAAAGTGATTTCAAATAAACCTATCTTCTAGGACTACTACGCTCAACGACTTTAATTATATTTTATTTTTCCCAAAATGAAACTAATCTTTATTAATTCATTAATTAATCTTAAGCAACCTTTTTAAACCTGGCTCTGATACCATTTGTAACACCCCCGAATTCGCAACGATTTCCTGGGAACTATCGACGTCGTTGTGCACGACTCGGCACCGCTGAACCGTCCCGAACCCGAGGGGGTGTCACTGCAGCATTTATCACTAAGGAGTAAATGCTAAGCAGAAAGAAAGACTAGGCATCAAAAGGAGCTTACTAAGGAACTAAACAAACTAAACAATTAATATCAGAGTTGTTTATATAGTGAGCTAAAACCCATTAAACCAAATTTATTACAACTTGCCTTCAAAGGGCTAAATCCAATAAAAATAATCCCACGATCAATCTTAACAGAAACAGTTCTAAAAACCGACGCCAACTCTAACTTCCAAGCTGTACGTCCTCAATCAACTAAACCTGCACTTTGGTTTCCGTGACGGAAACAAAATACAGAAGGAAAGAAAAGAAACAAAAGAGAAACAAAAATCAGATAAACTGAATAAACGTCATCCGTACCCAGTAAAAACATTTCGCAAACCTTACCTGAGGTTTTAGAAGAATCATTGAAATTCATTTGCATACGCACATAAGCATATAATCAAGCATACGCACAACGACATTCTTTTACATACGATTCTTGTATAGTGATCATACAAAATACTACATAGACAATCCGTCTTGATTAGAGAGATGTAAGAGAGCGAATAGAAGAGCGATTACCCATACTGTTCATCGAAGATACAATCACGCCATGGACTTAATGACTCTAGTGTGCACACTACCTCTAGTACAATTACACGAGCCTAGAGGACTTAATAAATGGGGAATGATCCGTCCCAGACACACTGCGAGGTGTCCATAAGTAACTTGGAAATCACTCATCCCTTGAACTACGCCATTAGGTGCAACCCCGATTGCTCGACTACTGCTAGGGATCCATTAGGAGTCTTACTCTCATTTAATTCAATTCACATAATTTGCATTGGTTGACATAAGTGGTACTACGAGACCACGACTTACTAATTCATTTCATGCTCTTGACAATGAATAGTAAATAACGACGGTAATGATAATTCAATACGATGAGAATTAAACATGCTTTAATTCAATAACGACGATAATTCAATAATGATGACAAGTAATGTCTAGCACAATTTCGGCAGCACTTCGGCAGGGTAATACGATATCCAAAAATTCACAAATCACCAAAGACATTCAACGATAATATATAGGTGCTTACTAGCACTCAATAATACCCATACCAATTAGCATATAATTAATAGCATAATAATATTAATAATTCGCTATTCAACAATTGTCCAATGATCATCATATGGACTAGTTAATTCCCAAAACATGCTAACATCAACATGCTAATTATAACTCATATTTACAGCAGTAAATCATGCTTAATAACTTCATAATAACGACGATATAATTCAATCATGCTTTGCATATTAAATTCACAACAAATTCCCAATTAGCACATAACACATCAAAATAGTTTTGATGTGGCTTTGAAAGAAGATAGGCATGAGCGCTTACCACTAATACACTACCAACAGTAAGTATGCTCCAACCAATCGACAATAATCACGCTTGCTCGTTAGGTCCTAATTAAAAATAATTACCGAATCTGTATTAATTAAATAAGAAAATACAAAAATTAACGAAATCTCAATCTGATATTTCTATTAAATTCCTTGATTTATTTCAACCAATCTAGGCTTTTGAAAATCCGAATTCCGATTCCGAATGAGTGCAGAAAAATAAAAACATTAAATCGAAAATACTGAAAATCGAATTAATAATTACGAAAAATATAAAAACGAAACCCTAATTTTAAAACTAGGTCTAGGTCACGGGTACCCATGCATGAAAGAGAGAAGGAAAGAGAGAGAGAGAGAGAGGGCGGGGCTTGATCGACGACCATGAGTCATCACCGGCGACCACCCAGGCATGGCCTGGTGGCGCCGTGATGGTTCACGGTGGCGCGACAGCCGGAACAGGGGAGGGGGGCAAAACAGAGCAAGGGGAAGAGAGAGAGAGAAAACGCGAGAGAGAGAAGAAGAGAGAGAGAGTACCGGCAGGAGGGGGTTGCCGGCGATCCTCCGGTAGTCGGGCGGCAGTGAGGAGAGAGAAAGCTCGGGTGAGAGAGGGAGAGAGAGGACAGCGAGAGGAGAGAGAAAGAGAGTGAATGCTTGAGGGTTTTGGCTCCGTTTGCAAAACTGACTAATTGTCTCACCTTTTCCTTATATAGGCCCTTAGTCAACCCAAGTCAAGGACTACTAGGTTTAGGAATTAATTTCATAATTTTCTGATTTAAAAAGCTAATTAAAACAATATGAATAATTCTTATTCATATATAAAACATTTTAATTAAACTCCTCAAAATTAATAAATGTAATTTATGAAAGTCCCATAATAATATTATTATGGCTTTAATTGAATAAATCGAATCCTTAAATGAATATACGATTTAATCTCCGAAACTATTTATAAACCATTTATAATACAATTTAATTTCCGAACTATTTATAAATCATTTATAAATCGATATAATAATTATAGAAAATATTGGGGTATTACATTAATGGATTAAATAAATATTTATCCATATATTACTAATAGTTTTTTTATAAGTGACAATTACACTTTAATTTTTCGACGAGATTAATAATTACGTTATATTAATTTTATTATATAATTATAGTTCGTGCAACGTACATGCATACTCACGGGCATCCACCTAGTCAAGTCTATATTCCGCCCATTAACACTAGTCCCCAAGCCAACCAAGCCACCCAAACCAACCACATTAATTTCCAGTCCATTCCTCATCAATCTTCATTCTTCACCATCTAACATCACTCCCTTGACTTCCCAAATGGACCACCATCAACAACAACCCATGACCACCACCCTCAAACCCTTCGACGCTTCTTCCACCCACTTTCTCTCTCCTCCCTCTGACCCCACCGTCTCCTCCTTCTCCGCCAACTCCACCTCTCTCCTCTTGGCCAACAACGGCCTGATCTCCTCATATGACGTCACTACTCTCTCTCGTCTCTCCACTTTCCGGACCCACCTCGATGACGTCACCTCCATCATCCAAATCTCCCCTTCAATCTCAGCCGTTGGATCACTCTCTTCCCCTGCTCTTCACCTCTACTCAACAACATCAAGAAAACACGTGGCATCCTATCATTGGTCTGACCCCTCCGATCTCCGGACCCACAAAGCCCGAGTCACCGCCCTCGAGAACCGTGACTCGGGCGACTCACTGAGTCAATCTCACTCGCTGTTTGCGTCGTTCGAGTGTCCCCACGGAGAGAATGCAGTAATTAACATCGACACGACGACGTTGAAGGTGGTGTCGGAGATCGGGAGACAATCGGGGAACTCTGCCAGGTCAGCAGCTTTGAACAAGCTGAGATGGGTCCCATCATTGGGGGTTTTGGTAGGGAGCAGGGTCACGTGCGGGGCGTTTGGGTATTCCGGGTATGTCCGAGTGTGGGACCCAAGGGTAGGTGGTGGAGAGAAGGTGGTGTGGGAGACGAGTGAGCCCGGTGGGGTTTGTCGGGTTGGGAGAATTGGGGACACTATGGCTGACGTGGATGTTGACGTGGACGGGTTGTTTATCGCCAAGGTGGGGTCCTGGTCTGGGGATTTGGGGTTGGCTGATATGAGGAAGCTTGGGGATAATGAGGATCCATGGGTGTATTTGGAGGATCCGAACCCGGGGTTGAATGGGTCGGGGGCGGGGGCGGGGGTTGGGGTGGTGAGTTGTTATAAGGGGGATGTGTTTGTCGGGAGAGGGGGCGGGTTGGAGGCGTGGTCGAGGGTTGGTGGAACGGTGAATGTAACCCCCCAGGTCCCACATCGGGAGATTGAGAATGAGGTTGAGAGAGAATGGGGGGTGTATAGGAGGAATTATGTGGATAAGGAGGAGGATGGGGAGAGAGGGGTGATATGGAAGATTGAAGGAGGTGGGAATAGGTTGTTTGTTTGTAGGGAGAATGGTGAGGGTGTGGAGGTTTGGGAGACTTCGGATTTTTCGGGTGTTAAGACTGTTTTATGATGATGGTATTTGAAGAGGAAAGGGAAGGAGGAAATGGGTTAATGTTGGTTTTGGAGTTTGGTGTGAGGGTTTTTGCATGATTCATGATGAGGTATGCTTTCTGTTTGCGAATAGAAGTGAAATTTTCTTTGGTTTGTTGCAAATTTAAGTTTATGATGATACTTTTGGAAGCTATGCATGTTTTAGTAATGAATAGATGGTTTGTGGTCTGCTTTGTTGTTTTAGAATTCTGCAAGTTGTATGGAAATTAATGTGTATTATTGATGCAAAGTTTGTGGGTTTTCTACTTGTTTTGGCAGTCTTGTTTCTTTTGTATGGATCTCGAATTATGCAGTGGAAAGCAATGAGGCTAATTTGTTTGGAAGAAAAAGATTGAATGATGAAACTGTAAAAGCTTAGAGCTTTCTTATGTTTAACTGGGAAATGACTAATCCTTTGGCACCTTAAAGTAGTCGGAGACCGAACGCTTTGTAGTGACTCAGTCTGTACTTGTACAAAGGCCCTTGAAACTATTTGTCAATATCATGCAATATTTTGTCAGTGGGATATCAAGAACGACGTTATCGTCATTGGCTGATGATAGCTATGTGATCCTATCATCTGTTAGTATAAAGAGTTGGATCAAACTCTCTTGAACTGTGTTGTATCTCTCTTTTGGTGCTGTAAAGTTATATCAGGGGGCAGCCCTGAGAGCACGGTAGATTACCAACAGCATCCATTATGCCACGTGTAATGGTGCTTGATACCAACAGTCAAAGCTGCAGTTGGATGGTTTTTAGCTGATTGATCTCTCTTGATATGATGTCGGGTTTTTGAACTTGCTTATGACTTCAGTCATACAAGTGGGTTGAAACACACTTAGCAGAACAGTGAAGGATCTATGTGCGATGGAGCGGATGCACGAGGCGCCACTCAATTTTTGCTATATCCTCATAGGAAAGATGTACTTCACAATCAGTAGTTTGCATAAAACTTCTTGCTTGCATGCAGCTCAGACTTTCAAACTTTCAATTCATTGCACTTAATTTGTCATTTTGACCCTCCTCACTATCAAACGAACGCTCCATCAATTATTTTTTTCCCTTCTACATTTGCACTGCAGAGGAATCCCTTTGATGTATTGTACTCAGTTACCCAAGACCCAATAGTTGAATCAAATCATATTACTTAAGCCGTTGATGATTGATTCCTGGCATCAAGGAAATATTAGTAACCCTGCCTTGCCTACTTGCATATTGGCCCATTGATTTTTGTGAGGAATCATACAATGTATAAGATCCTGAAACATTTAGTGGCCGTTTTATGTTGCCTTTAAATCTATGAAAAAAGAGGGAGGGGGGGAACAACCCTTTAGTTTTCCTCTTGGGGTTCTTACAACTTCCTCTGATCAATTTAGGCACTCAGTCACACCCCTACCCAACAATCTGCCAATGAATGGGGCTCTCTAGGATTGAACACAGATCACCTTCCTGGGAAGCGACCAAGGTACCAAAGGAGCTGGTTAGTTGATCATTGGTTAAGGGTTGCCTTTCTTGCATAATAATTGACTAATGAACGAAAAACAGGAGAGGAACTCTTTTTTTTTTTTTTTTTTTTTTTTTCTTTTTCCTTTTTCCTTTTGTACCCCCACTTGTGATTGGTTACATAGTGGTAAAATAATCTGGAAACCATGAGAGGAGTTGCTCTTTAGAGAAAGTGTTTTTGGCAATTCCTGCTTCTAAATTGATCTCTCAGGATTGTTTTGATGCTCATGCAGAAATAAAATGTGTTTTATTTGCTAATATGGGAAACACACCAGTTGTACTCTGCATATGACTAAAAATCGAAGGAACTTCTGAAAATATTGGAAGGATGTTTATTGTGCAAAGTTCGATTAGATTACTGTTGTAGCATAACTCTTGCAAGCTGAAGGTTCATGTGATCATGTTAGCTCTGGTTGACAAGGACAACTAGAGTTTAGGATAGTTTCTCATTTGATCATCTCTTAGGGTTTTGTTTGTTGTTTCAGCATTCTACCACGTATGCTTTGATTGTTGTAGGTTTTGTTGGTTTTTTATGGTAGGTTTGGGTGTGGGTGACAAGTATGGATATTATGTGTATCCTTGTTTCTTTTGTATCAAGTTTGAATGTTGCATTAGAAGGCAATGAGGTTAGAAAGTTTTTCGATGATGAAACTGCTGAAAGCTCTGAGCTTTGTTATGATTGGTGAAAAAAGTTCATCAGAAATTCCAATAGAGCCTAAAAGTAGTAGGAGACCAAGGGATGTGTAGTGACTTAACAGAATGTCAAGAGACGATGTTATTTCCACCTACTCATTATAGCTCTATGATCGTATCACCTGTTAGTACAAAAAGTTGTCAGACTCTCATGAACTGTTTGCATCTCCCTTATGGTGCTTGGGAGGTTATATCAGTGGGCAGCATATAGTGCCCACAGGGCAGAGGAACCTAGCGACGAGCGCAGTAGAAAGGTGTTCGCGATGACACCATTGTTGGTGCTTGGACTGCTTGCTATCAACAGTTAAAGATGCAGTTAGATGGATGGTTTTTAGCTGATCAGCTCTTGTGATATTATTTCAGTTTTTCGTAATTGCTTATGACTTCAGTCATACAAGTGGTTATGATACGCTTGCCACGTGAACAGTGAAGGGTCTGTGTGTTACGAAGTGGTTTTACGAGGCACCTCTCAGGTTTAGCTATGGGAATGATGCGCTTAAGACTCAGGGTCCCTTGCCTAAAACTTTATGCTTGCATGTCAGAGTTTGAATTCTAGACACCTGAATTTGTCATTCCCCCCTCTTCAGTATCAGAACACGTGGTTGCGATACACTTGCCATGTGAGCAGTGAAGGATCTGTGTGTGACGACGTGGTTTCACAACTCACAAGGCACCACTCAGGTTTTGCTATGGGAATGATGCGTTTAAGACTCAGTGTACCTTGCCGAAAACTTTTGCTTGCATGTTAGAGTTTGAATTCTGGACACTTGAATTTGTCTTTTCCCCCCTCTTCGATATCAGAACACTCCTTGAAATGTTCTTCTAGATTTGCCACTGCAGAGGAATTTCTTTCTTGGATTACAGTCATTGCACTCAAGACTTGATACTAGAATCCGTTTGTATTACGTAAGCTATAGATGATTGATTCCTGGTATCAGGGAAACATTAGTGACCACTGCCCTGTCTACTTGCATATTAGCTCATAGATTTTCTGAGATAAATCTTACTATGAACAAGATCCTGAAATATATGCTAGGTCATCTTATCTGCTGCATATTAGCCCATGGATTTTATTTGTGATAAATCATACTGTACTACATTTGTTTATGGTTTCCTCTACATATATGATTGGGGCTAACAAAAAACAGATTTGAATGTTTTTCATTGACTCAGTCACCAGGACAAGATGATGAGGACTTGTTGACTCAGTCACTACCGGCCTGTTCTGTCAATGCGGAGCTGCGTTTACTGTACCTGGTGTAGAACATACAGTGCAGCACCACAGGAGGCGCAACTTGATGATGTTGCAAACAGTAATAGAGGAGTAGGCTCTTTTCTTGCAATTCAAGAGGCTTCTCATGACCTGCACCATGATTGTGAGCCTCTCACAACCAGATTATGAGTATAGCAATTCAAGAGGCTTCTCATGACCTGCAGAGTGTTTGTTGCAGAATCCTTGCAGATATGCATTCTCAAATCTCATGATTGATTTTTCCAGCAAACCTGCACCATCTTATTGTGAAGAACTTGTGACAGAGATTATGAGTATAGTAGTAATTCTCGCTTTACTTGTTCTGAACCGTCAACAAATACAAGTTATAGCTCATTCAGCGCATCCATGCCATCAACGGTACCCATCAGGCACCCATAAATAATGTATCCCTGACCTTATCTCTTCTCTTGGATGATTAAAGGTGTCAGACTAGCTTGTTTCTCGTAATGTGAAGGTATCTGCAAGGATTTTGCATCGACATTTCCATCCGTAATTTCATACAGCTGACGAAATTGGTTTCTCCTCATATGGTTGTGGGCTGTTGTGAATGACGCATCACGCATGTACCTTATATTAGTCAGGCTCCACCTATGGTACAAAAGATGTTGGTGCTTCAAGTTCAAGCTCTACTAACTTTTGGTGATCAATATCAGATTGTTGTGTTCCCGATTTCCTGCAGTTTAAGATAAACTGAGACTGTTCTGAAATCTGATCCTCGAGAGGTACAAAATTTTGGGGAAACAGCGGTAGAAAGCAGAAGAATGCCCTGCACAGCAGATTCTTTCTTATTGCCTTTCTTGACGCCATTCATATTGAGGTTACACACTTACACTAGGGCTGTTCAGCATACTGGTTCTTGGATTGAGGTTTTGGTGTTACACACGAAATAAAAATGGATTTATGATACAGTGGATAAATTGGTCAACCAAAGTCAAAATGAATTAAAAGACTTTTTGAGGAGTCTTTGTAAAACAAAAGACTCCATAAATAAGAAAAGATTCCATAAATATATATATATGTTTATATATACGAAGACATATATATAAAATGTATTTATATGAAAACAGTTGTACGAAAGACTAAAGTATAAATTCCAGTCAGAGAAGGAGAATACGAAGAAAGTCAGTAGAAGTGAAAAAAGTGGGGGAAGTTGGACACCAACATGAAAAAAGTGGACAGAGAGAAGAATTGTTAGATCATGGACAGTTATCTTAAGCCCCTATAAATACAAAGAAGAACAGAAGAACAAGGCAGCAGATTTCATATTGACAAGACGTCAAAAAGTAGTTTTTAGATTAGTGTATTTTAGGAGTAGATTGTTAATTTAGGCTCTTCGAGTGTGTAACCACTCAGCAATGACGCCTTCTTTTGAGGTATAATTGCTTTTATCCTTTATTTTTATGCTCTGAATCGAATGTATGCCTTACTCTGATCGAATGAAGTATGTTTAAGTATTAATTCCTAAATCCAGCTCTTTTAAAGTTCCAATCTATGCTTGTTCGTGTGGCTATCTGTTGAAGTATTCGAATACATACATATCTGCGTAGTATAAACTGTCATTGTTGATGAGTGTCCACCCTTTGACCGAGTAGGAGTCCGGGGGTGGAAGGGTAGGTTCGAATAGGGAGCGGCCTGCTCTAAGATAGTCCTCGACCTTATTTAGGACCTTTTTAAGGGCCGTAACACTGCCCCTCACGGCTGCTTGTGACCCCTAAGTACCAAGCACATCAACAAATTTGGCGACCATAGTGGGAGTTACGAAATACACTCTACGAATAAACCTTTTAAAGGCCTCAAACTAGGTCTCATGTAAGAAATATATCTGGTAATATGAGTGCCCAAAGAGAGGATAATGCTTCGAATGTAGCATCCCAACCTCAAGGCTCTTCTTCTCATGAAGAAACTCCACGAAAAACGAAATTCGATATACAGGAAGTTTATGAGAAGTTTGTGGAATGTATGAAAGAAACTCTATTGGATGCTCGAGAAAGCCAACGAAAAGAGTATAATGACCAATATAGAGCCTTAGCACACGAAACTTCAAGGGTTTGTCACCAAATCATAGATAGTGTAGCTACTGATTCGAAAGATTGTCTAGCTAGAGAAGTAGGTAAAATCATACTAGATATAAACGAGACCTTTAATTCTACATTTTCAGCCTTGTCGAAAAGCATGTCTAACAACGTGACAGTTAATTCAGAGCCACATATCGAAAAGCATAACCAACTCATCGAAAAGGTCATACAGTTGGCTGGAGGAACTTTAAAAGATAAAACACCTATAGGAAATAATGTCGAGTCACCTATAGGATATCCACTACCAGGCTGCCCTAGGGAGCCCCAACAAATATTTAGGAATTATGAAACATGCCAACCATCGAATCCCATTAATTTGACATCATCTCCAGGTTTCAATACGAATTTAGGTTTAGGACCTACGGGAGATAGAAATAACGTAGGGAAAGATAAAACCCCTAGGATTCCTTTCGAATATCCCAGGACATCTAACATGTCCTCACAACTCATGTACCCTGAAGCTAACCAGTATGGGTATACAACCGTAGGACAGGGGAACCCCTATCAACCCTTCGAAGGGAATCATCAGGGAAAAAGACCAAATAATTTTGGTCAGAATTCACAAAATAATCCAAGATATGGAACGAATGATATTAATAACCATCCATATAGTACACAACCCAACACATATCCACATTCGATACCAGGAGTGATAGGGGAGGAACATTTTCAGTCACAAATCGAACAGATTGTGGAGAAGTTATATGGGCCAACCTTGAGAAAGGTAAATAGGCCCTTAACGAGAAAGCCTTGTCCTGATTGAATTGACAGAGCACACCCGTTCCCTCGAGGATTTAGAGTCCCTGATTTTACTCTATTTTCAGGAGAAGATAATGTATCTGCTTTAGAGCATGTAGCTAGGTTCTTATGTCAATGTAGAGAAGCAGTAGATAACGAATATTTAAAACTTCGAATGTTTCCCAGTTCTTTAACAGGAACTGCCTTTAATTGGTATATAAGTCTAGCCCCAAATTCGATACACAGTTGGGAAGAAATGCAATTCCACTTCCAAAATCACTTTGCTAGGACCGATCCAGGCATTTCGATGAGTGATTTAGCCAGAAT
This sequence comes from Tetragonia tetragonoides, assembly GCA_038025085.1. Classification (NCBI taxonomy): domain Eukaryota; kingdom Viridiplantae; phylum Streptophyta; class Magnoliopsida; order Caryophyllales; family Aizoaceae; genus Tetragonia; species Tetragonia tetragonoides. The sequence continues at coordinate 32,544,386 of CM076141.1, forward strand.
ACGACAACATACTGGGAAATCAGTAGAAGAGTATCTATCTAGGTTCAAAAGGGCTAGAATAAGATGTCACACAAATTTACCCAAAAAAGAATTCGTACAATTAGCTAAAGAAAATATAGCTATAGAATATAGGATGAAATTTGATGCTCTTCCTTTTCACGACTTTAGAGAATTAGCAGAAAGTGCAATCGATACGAAAATATGCTAAGGGAAGAAAGTAAAAAAAAAACACCAGGGTTTTAATGCATTCGAAATAGAAGCACCATGGGTATTTGAAGACTCATTCAAAGTAGATTATACTGAATTCAAGAAAGGACCACCCTTCTCTTGTCCTAAACTCGAAAAGAAAGACAGTTTGATTGATATAGGGGGAAAACCCAAGAAATATTCATTTGACATCTCGAAAGCCGATAAGATATTTGACTGGTTACTTGCTAATAAGAAAATTAGAAGGACTAGGAATATCAGGATACCTTCGAATGCAGAATTAGAGAAAAAGCCATATTGTAAATGGCATAATGCTACGACACATAGAACTAATGACTGTACATATTTTCGAAATATTATACAGAAAAAGATAGACGAGAAGGAACTCTTTTTTCCCGAAGAAGATAAAACAGAAATTGAGAAAGACCCTTCAACAGACCTTAGAAATAAACATGATAGATATTGATGCATCTATTATTTCATGCTTACAGGTATCGAATTATATGAAAATGGCCAACATCATGTTCAACAGATACATAAACCAGGGCATTTTGACCTTTCCCATGGTCAAGGACGAGGGGTTGTAAAGCATGTGTAGATGGCACATGAATACACTACATACTACTGACCAATGTCAGATATTCCGGAGGTTCGTTGCCAAGCAGATGGAACTAGGAACAGTGGAGTTGACCTATGTCGAAAGGGTCACTCTAGGAATGGAATCAGCTGATGACATCGAAGTGCATCAGCAAGAGGTAAGGCTTGTTAATAAAGAACAAGCAACCAATTCTAGGGACAAAACCTACAAGGAAACCTTCGAGACAGAAGGGGTAGTAACTCCGAAAATTGCTACCAACCTAAAAGGGCTACAGAAGGTATTATGTCCTGACTGTTCTGATATCCTGCATTTCGAATTGGTGCGGTTACAGATTATACCCAACGACCCAAATTGGGTACCTTCCTATCAGCGAAGCTATGGGATGCCCAAACGTCCACGAACGGATTTTTTCCTGTGGGAAGAGGGTATCGAGAAGGAAGAGGAGACAGGTTGGGGGGCAGATATGCCCTAAGAGGAGGACTACCTCAACAAGGATTGAGGACTTCAGGGTACTTTGAAGATACCCGAACCTCTAACACGACTCAACTAGGGAACATCCCCTCGAAGACCCAGGAGAGGAGACAAGTGGCTGAGAAACTAAGCCACGCCAGAGCTTAGGTTGCAATGAAGATGCAACAAGAAGCACTCATCAGTCAACTGAAGATTGATGAAGATGCAATGTCGAAAGGAACATTGCAAATCCAAGTTGGACAGATCGAATGTTCAACCAGAGGAAGTGAAGGGGTAGATATCGACACCCTTAGCGATCAGATGAGGGATGTGATAGTACACCCCAACAAGTTCGAAAAGAGAGATAGAGAGGAAGACGAATATACCTCAGACGACGGGATCAAAATCTACATCAATGATGAGGAGTTTGCACGAACGCAATCTATACAAAGGGCTCTGAATTTCGAGGACAAAGCTGAGATGAGCATGGTAGAAGCCATGGATCCAAAGATCCAGCAAGAAGGGCAAAACAAGGATCAACCATGATGGCACGAGATTGTGAAAGAAGAAGAGGCCTACAATATGTGGCCCAGCCAGGTATATCCTCTCCATCCTCTTTAGAATTAGAACGAGATTTAATTTCTACTTTAGATGACTCACCATACGAATTTATAGAGAATGCACTCCTAGATTTAAGATGGTATGAGGATTCAAACATTTCAGAGATCGGAGAAATAGAGGCTTGTACATGTGAATATCATATAGACCCAGTTTTTAAGGATTTATTGGATAGAAAAGCCATGAATAATAACCATATAAAACCACTATATGTCAAAGCAGAAATTGATAATATAGGGATAAATAGGGTGTTAATTGACAATGGAGCGGCTGTGAATGTATTGCCATTATCTACCCTGCCATTGTTAGGAAAATCCATGAAGGATTTAATAATTGAAGACGTAGCAGTATATGGTTTCTCTGGACAAGCCACTAAATCGAACGGACTGCTACCAGTTAAGATTAAAGTAGGAAATACGATTTCCTACACTGCTTTCTTTGTAGTTGATACTAGTTCTAGTTATCAAGCATTACTAGGAAGAGATTAGATCCATAGCAATTACTGCATACCATCTACTTTACACCAAATACTAATAATTTGGAATGACGAAAAGTTTGAAACTGTGAGGGCAGAAGAAAAGCCTCATCTAACCACTGCTAATTTTGTGGAAGCCAGGTTCTACACGGGAGAATGCGCACCAATTCGAATAGAGGTGCTCGAAGAACAACGAAGAAAAGGAGCCAGTCGAAGGCCAGAGGATGATATCGAAGTAAAGGCCAAAGACTTTAGCAACAAGCTAAAGGAAGGACCTTTGAAGATTACAGCTTCCTAGAAATAGGGTTAGAAATGGTTGTAATTGTTATATTTTCAAAATAGTTTTTATGTCTAGAACAATAGATTGTAAAAATGTTATTCGAATTAATACAGATGTTTTTCACGAAAAAAATGGTTCTGTAATTTAATTAAAGAATGCTTTAGATAAGACTCTACGAGTTGTAGTAGGGCTAAATAGTGAGCAAAAATTGATTCACGCGATGACTAACGAACTAAAAGAGATGCAAGAGGAAAATAGCACATATGAAGTACCAGAACGAATCTGGGAAAAGAACGAAGATATAAAGATGGAAATACAAGACCCATTAGAAGAAGTTAATTTGGGAGCTAAAGAAAATTCCAGAATAACTTACATTAGCGCAAAATTGCCTTCAGAAGAAAAGAAAAACTTCATTAAAATCTTAATCGAGTACAAAGATTGCTTTGCTTGGGCCCATCACGAAATGCCCGGAATTGATACTCGAATAGCACAACATGAGTTACCTATAAAAAAAGATTGTAGACCAACCATGCAACCTCCACGAAGGATTGCCCCAGAAATCGTTTTGGGAGTCAAAAAGGAGATAGAAAATTTACTGGAAGCGAAATTCATAAGGCCAGACAAATATGTGGAGTGGCTAACAAATGTTGTTCCAGTTGTTAAAAAGAATGGAAAATTAGAGTATGCATAGACTTCAGGAACCTAAATAGAGCCAGCCCAAAGGACGAATATCCTATGCCAGTAGCAGATACTCTGATCGATGCAGCGTCTCGACATAAAGTTTTATCTTTCATGGATGGATATTCAGGGTATTATCAATTACGAATAGCCAAGGAAGATAGGCACAAAACTGCATTTAGATGCCCAGGCTCCTTAGGAACGTTCGAATGAATAGTGATGCCTTTTGGTCTTAAGAACACAAGGGCAACATATCAAAGAACCATGAACTACCTATTCCACGACATGATAGGAAGATTTATGGAAGAATATATAGATGATGTTGTGATAAAATCACAATCACATAAAGATCATCTAGATCATTTAGAGAATTCATTCAAAAGAATGCGAAACTACAAATTGAAAATGAACCCACTCAAATGTGCTTTTGGGATTCAGGCAGGTAATTTTTTGGGATTTCTTATCCACCAACGAGGGATTGAAATTGATAAGAACAAAGCGAAAGAAATTTTAGAAGCAAAACCCCCTATGAACAAAAAGGAACTCCAGAGATTCCTAGGGCAAATCAATTTCATTCGAAGATTTATATCTACTCTAGCAGATAAGACTAAGAACTTTTTATCGCTCCTAAAGTCTAAGGAAGGAGAAGAATTCCAATGAAAACCAATACACCAAGAGACATTCGATAGGATAAAACAATACTTATCGGAACCACCACTACTAATTCCACCACGAATGGGAAAACCTTTAAGACTGTATCTGTCGACAGGAGATATCTCAATGGGATGTTTATTGGAACAAGAAAATGACAATGGAAAAAAACAAGCAGTGTTCTACTTATCGAAGACTATGGCGGACACAGAGACTAGATACACACCTATCGAAAAGTGGTGTTATAGCCTAGATTTTGCTTCATTAAAGTTAAGGCACTATTTTATGTCTTTTACGGTCGAAGTGGTATCCCCAACAGACATATTGAAATACATGTTGTCACAACCGTTATTAAAGGGAAGACTAAACAAATGGAGCCTTCACCTTCTTCAATTCGATATTAGATATATACCACAAAAGGTGATAAAATGTCAAGCTTTGGCTGACTTTTTAGCAGATCATCCATCAATTAGCGTTGACTCGGAAAACCAATTCGAATAGGACTATATTGATTTAGTCCCATGGAAATTATACTTTGATGGCTCTTCTACTCGAAAAGGAGCAGGTGCTGGGATATATTTAATATCACCAACAGGAGTCCCTACGAAAATTGCAGTACAACTAGATGGACCTTGTACAAACAATAGGGTAGAATATGAAGCCTTAATTCTAGGACTAGAAAGTCTTCTCGAATTAGAGGCGAAGAACGTGATTATCAAAGGAGATTCTCAGTTGGTCGTAAATCAAACAAAAGGAATTTTCGAATGACTTTAGCTCAACAACAATTCTAGGAAATGCTAAAATTAAGAAACTATTGGAGTATTTTTATGAAGTAAAAATATATTATATCCCTCGAATTTAAAACGAAATAGCTAATGAACTAGCTCAATTGGCATCAAAATATAAAATTCCTTGGAGTTATTTTCATGAAAAGATTACCATCAAAGCCAAGGAACTTATTCCATCCGAAGAAAGAGTAGCAATGGAAATTAATAAAGCAGATATTATGAATAAAGAAGTTGATTGGAGGGAGGAGATAATCGAATATCTCAAAGAACCATCAAAAAAGAAATACTCTAATAAGTTAAAACTCATAGCACATCGATATGTATATGATGGAGAACAACTATTTTGATAAGATGTTAGTGGTCTATGACTTAAATGTTTAGATTTAGTTACTTGTCATGAGAGAAATACATGAAGGCATATGTGGAGCCCATCAAATAGGGAAGAAAATGAGAAGATTGGTACATCAATATGGGTACTACTGGCCAACAGTTACTAGGGACTGTATACAATATGCCAAATGGTGTAGGCGTTGCCAAAAACATGGTGGTATTCAACGAGTTCCAGCAGCCAAACTCCATAGTATAATCAAGCCTTGGCCATTTCGAGGATGGTAATGGACATCATTGGGGAAATTAGGACTGCTTCATCAAAACATCATAAATATGTTTTAGTAGCCACTGATTATTTTACAAAATGGGTCGAAGCAAAGCCCTTTGTAAACATAACCTCAAGTGATATAGTGGATTTTATTAACGAAAATATATTTACTAGATTTGGAATCCCTGAAACTATTACAGTGGATCAAGCTAAAGTATTTAACAGTGATGAAATAAAGTCTTTTCTAGGAAGATTATCTGTTAAATTAACAAACTCCACTCCGTATTATGCCATGGCGAATGGACAAGCCGAATCAACTAATAAAATCATAAAAAGAGGAATTTCTAAAATGATAAAAGATAATCCTCGCAAGTGGCATGATTTACTTTTAGAAACTCTATGGACTTATCGAACGAGTCCTAGAAAAAGTATACTAGTAACCCCATTCCAACTAGTATTTGGACATTAAGTGGTTATACTTGTCCAAATGAATATTAAGTCTGAAAGAATACTTAAACAAACTAATCTGTCTTCACAAGAATACGAAGAGGCCATGAATATTGAGCAATTGGACCAAGAAATCCTACAGATCGAAGCATTGCAAAATATTCACAAGTTAAAGAAACAAACTGAAAAATGTTACAATCGAAAAGTAAAGAAGAGACAGTTTTTTCAAAGACAAATTGGTATGGAAAACAATACTCCCTGAAGGACAAAAAGATAAGTTTTACGGGAAATGGTCTCCAAATTGGGAAGGACCATTCATTATCGAAAGCGTTGAACCAGGAAACGCATATAAACTGCTAGATACAAATGGCAAACAATTTGGATGACCAATAAATGGCAAATATCTAAAGAAATATTTTCCTTCGACTTCGGATATATATAAAGATAACATTTACAATAGATTTCCACAACTTTGGGAAGAAATAAACGAAAGCTAAAATATATAAATAATTTGAATTAATTTATTACAAGAATTTTCGCGAAGAGAACCCTAATAAAATACAGTAATATTTGAACAGGTATCTTGAGACATGACGATACTCGAAGAGATATCTTGAGAATATATGCTGGAAAATGAATGTCTGGTCAAATCATCAGGAATACCAAAGACGAATACCCCATATTCAGTGAGTGTATTTGACAAGGTTCCTGACAAGGAGAAAGAACGAAAAAGGAAAATAAAGATATCACCTACTCGCCCCGATAAGGCTCGAATGACCCATGTTAATATGGGTGATTATACATGTAAGTAGGAAATATTAATGCTATAATGAAAGAAATTATAGCAAATTTCATCTTGATGAGGACCAAGCGAAATAAGTTAATATGGGTGATCACATACGAAATAAGTTTACTCAATATTTCTTCGAAAGGTTTATGAAAAAGGAAAGAGTTAAAAGATGTGACCAAACGAATAAGGAAAAGATAGAGTGTACTCGACATGATGCCTATAGAATCGTAATAACATGAGGACGATTACTCTACAAAACAGAGAATTCGTAAACATTTAGCTTCTCAGAAAAATATAATCGAAAGAATGAAGATGAAGAAAACGGAGAAAAGAGAAGTGAAGAAAAGCAAGTGTAGAACGACCAATTTATATAAAAAAAAAGAGACGAGAAAGGGGCGATACAAACAAAGAAGAAATACGGAAAAATGCGAATACAACGCAGAAAATGAAACGGTCAAAGTCAAAATAAAAGCATATGTTCATACTGACGAAATAAACATCATACAAGAGCGTTCAAACATTGCTTAAGGGAACTCAAAGTGGTCTTAACTGTAGTTTGCAAAAAGTTAAGACGAGACACTCTATCAACACGATCCTTAACCGATTGTGCCACAGTTATTCGACGAGTCTCCTCGTCAGTAAAAGCAGTCTTTGAAGAAGGCACTCGCTCCAAAAGTTGACCTCTATGAGCTTGAAGGAGTTGTAATTTTTTATCAATATCAGATAGTTCAGTAGATAAGGCTTGATAAAACCCCATCTCTTGCTGAAGTAGTGTATAAGACTCTTCGAGTTGAGTGCACAACACCTTCAGAGCATCATCTGATATAGATGTATCATGAATAAATCGAGTAAGAACTCCCACATTATTGAGTACCAAATCCCTAATCCGTTCAGGAAAGAGGGATTGAATACTAACAAAGAAACTCTAAAGCTCAACCACAAATTCGACGCGAGTAGCGTCAGATAATAGGGCATCAATCAAACGAATACCTTCATCCCTCGAAGGCATAGCTACAGTAGAAACAGATGTAGGAACGCCTACAAAGTAGAACAAGAACATGAGTATATAAAAATTCATGAAGGGATAAAGGTTTAGAATAAAAGAATTCTAACCTGTAACAACCACCGTATCAGTTTGAGATACAACTGCCACTTCGAGTTGTGGTGATTGAACAACCAAATCTGGTTGACGATCAGGGGAAGCGATAAGAGAGGACAAAATTGGATCCTCCAACCTAGAAGCATCTTCCCCAATATCATCAGAATCAGACGAAATAGCTATTTCCACCCTATCTGAAAAAAAGGAAATAACTCGATTATTTTAGAAAAATAAATGGAGACCAAAAAAAAAAAAATAAGAGTCCATACTCGAAGGAGAACGAATGGCAGGAGCATGGTCAGGAGAAGCATGTCCTGACGGAGTTGAGAGCGATGAATCCTCAACCACAGGCTCTGTATGCAAGAGTAAAATTAAATACAATAAAGTAAAATTGAGAGGTTAATCGAAACAGAGTTGACAACCATACCAGGTGGAGATACCACTAAGGCCTGAGAAATAGGATCAACCACAGAAGAGGGGGGCGAAGAGATAGGACCTCCTACATACGAATAAAATAGTGAGTGAGGAATTTGTTTATAAATCCCTATGAAGGAATAAATTAGAAATCACCTCTATTTCGGCGGCGTCTGATGATAAGAGGCTCATCAGAAGAAGAATAGTCAGACTCCTCAATGGAATCTGGGGGTATAACGGATGCTCCTCTTCGACTTGAGGAAGGAAGATCTCTAGGTCGCTTCAGGCCAGATAAAGAAGAAGGCATAGATGAAGAAGGCATCATGCTAATAGGTGTTACGATGAGGGGAGACACGTCAACAGCATCCTCGCTTGTAGGCTCCTCATCAGAAAAAGCCTCCGGGATAGGCTTCAATCAAAATAACGTAAGTTATGAAAGGCATAAAGGAAAAGAAAACCACGAAAAACAATGTGAAGTTAAGAAAATAACTTATAAAGAAAAGAGAAAAATACCTCAGGGAGGAAAGGAGGTGGAATAAGGGCTCTGAAGGGAGTAATAGCAGCAGCATTTGCAGGATCCTTAGGATAAAGAACTCCTAAGACAGCCTCAATACGGGGTCGAAGGAAATCAGGGTTCAAATAGGTAGAAGCAAACCGATTCCACCATCGAGCGTAGCCAGGCTCAACTCGAACCGCCCTCATCCAAGGAAGAATCTTCCTTTTGCTTCTATAGGTGGAGAGGGTACGTTGAGTTTGAAGATACAGTTCATGGTTGCCAGCCTCCACCAACTTCCGACTAACCTCTGCCCCTAATAAGTTAGTCCTCGAAGACTAGGGACGATTGAGGGTCTTAATAAAAGGAACAACACAAGTTTGTACTAGACCAAATTGTCTAGCAACAAGTTGGGGGTTATAAACTTCAACTCCCATTTTGTGGGAATCAATAAAAAGAAGGTCACGAGCACATAACCCTGAATTCCAAAAATGTCGACCTTGATCATCAGAAATCAGAAAAGGATTGAAAGAAGAAAGCCATGAAGGGACGGCTACTCGAGCAGGGTGCCAATCAAAGAATGGAGGCCTTGAAAGAAATTCAAGAAGCACTCGAGAGAAATCATGAGGAATCGAGTGGGCACACTTGTTGAAAACAGCCTCTGCAACACAACCCCATTCATCTCGAGGGGAATTATTGCAGTTAATAAGGGAACCCCCAAACTTATCCGTCTCCCTTCGAAGTTGGAGATCATAAGCCTCATCAGACAGAGTATGGACTAGATGACGATAATATACATGAGCCCAAACAGTCAATATCCACAAAGAGCAAGTCTGCCTATATATTCGAGAAGGTTCAATAACCATACGACTCAACCCTTGATACAGCTGAGCCAGAAGAAATGGGGCTAATGGGATAGACCTTCCATTGAAGCTATATTAGCTGCTAAAGGAAGTAAAATTTGACCTACGTTACAAGATTTCCCCATGCATAATCGACTAAAAAGATAAACCAGAAAAAGGACAACCTCTCCCTTGGTGACAGGACCTGGGTGAAACAAAAGGGCATTCATAGCACTCCAAGATTGTTTCTGGCCCAACAGAAGAGAAGCAGGCTCTAGATACTCCTCCGTGACAGCAGGAGAGCAACGAATATAACTAGGTTCTACAGACGATACATGAGGGCTCAAACCAGTAAAAAATGCTATGTCCTCAAGAGTAACAGTTTGAATGCCACTACCCGAAATAAAATAATTAATTGCAGGATTCCATGACAACAAAATAGAAAGAGAAACATTGGCTTCGAAAGGAATAGTTTTGAACAAAGCCAAACGAATGAAATCGTAGATTTGATTATCCTTCCAACGACCATGAAAATCTTTAAAACGAGCGAACCACTTTCGAGGAAAAGAATCCTTAAAGAAGTTTATTTCCAGCATGTACGAATGCATGTTCGAAAGCAGTACCAGAAAAGAATAAGGAACGACAAGATTGAAAATTAGGAAAAACCTGATCGAAACGAGAAAGGAAGACTTCGTCTTCTTCCATAAAAGCTTTCGAATCAAAATTCGGACCCAACGAAAAGCCAGGAAGACGGCTCAAAGAGAAGGGAGGTTCTAGAGGAGATAGAACCACAGCATTTCGATGCTAAAACCTCGAAGGACGATACGAATCCGGATAATCCTTTATTATTTTGTAAAGATTAACATCATCCTCAGCTTCTTTGAGCTTATCAATATCTTTCAAATCGAGAAAAGGTTCGGAATTGGCCATGGAAAAACGAGATAGTGAAGATTGAAGGTGAAGAGTCGTGAAGAATTGGGGTTCCTACGAAGAGAGAGAAAGTAGTGGGAAGTAAGGAAGTTAAACGATGAATATATATATAAGGGTGGTAATCATCATTAACTGAAAAACACGACTACCCATGACCAATGAAAAGATACATGCAAAAGCAACTGTAACATCTAAACGCGGGAAACGAAGCATCACCAATACAATAATAACAAATAAACTCAAAGCATTTATATGTGTATTAGGGGGGTAGTTGTTACACACGAAATAAAAATGGACTTATGATACAGTGGATAAATTGGTCAACCAAAGTCAAAACGAATTAAAAGACTTTTTGAGGAATCTTTGTAAAACAAAAGATTCCATAAATAAGAAAAGATTCCATATATATATGTATATATATATAATGTATTTATACGAAAACAGTTGTACGAAAGGCTCAAGTATAAATTCCAGTCAGAGAAGGAGAATACGAAGGAAGTCAGGAGAAGTGAAAAACGTGGGGGAAGTTGGACACCAGCATGAAGAAAGTGGACAGAGAGAAGAACTGCTAGATCATGGACAGTTATCTCAAGCCTCTATAAATACAAAGAAGAACAGAAGAACAAGGCATCAGAGCTCATATTGACAAGACGTCAAAAAGTAGTTTTTAGAGTAGTGTATTTTAGGAGTAGATTGTTAATTTAGGTTCTTCGAGCGTGTAACCCAGCCACTCAGCAATGGCGCCTTCTTTTGAGGTATAATTGCTTTTATCCTTTATTTTTATGCTCTGAATCGAATGTATGCCTTATTCTGATCGAATGAAGTATGTTTAAGTATTAATTCTTAAATCCTGCTCTTTTAAAGTTTCAATTTATGCTTGTTCGTGTGGCTTTCTGTTAAAGTATTCGAATACATACATATCTGCGTAGTATAAACTGTCATTGTTGATGAGTGCCCACCCTTTGACCGAGTAGGAGTCCGGGGGTGGAAGGGTAGGTTTGAATAGGGAGCGGCCTGCTCTAAGATAGTCCTCGACCTTATTTAGAACCGCCCCTCACAATTTCTTGTGACCCCTAAGTACCAAGCACATCAACACTTGAATACAATTTTTCTAAGACTTTCTTGTTCTAAATGATGGTATCTAGACATTCTTTTAGATTTTTGGAAACATTTCGTGTAAAAGTGGTTAAAATTTCATCTCATCCCAATTTTTTTTTATTATTATTAAATGAAACTTTTACCTTTATTTATCTGCAATAGTTTTGTCACTGGCTTCGACTCACGTAGGCCTCAAAATTGAGGGATGGTTACGGGTACAAACACGAAACGTGTTCTAACAGGAGGGGATTTTTTGTTCTTCGGACAGATTTATATTGCAGTTTTGAACATTTTAATTTTTTACCGTATTATTGCTATTCGTGTCTGTTTAAATGATTGTCGAGCCCTAACCTAAACTATCTATTAAGTTACTTGTAATACCGCAAAAGTAAAGGGTTTTAAATGCACATGATTTATGATTCTTGGGGGCTATTTGCTATTTTCGCGAGTAACACATCTATTGGTCAAGTTGTTTTTATTTATTTATTTTTTTTTTTTTATGTTTTTCCCTTTTCTTTTGGAGGAGATGGAGTAGGTTAATTTGCTAGGTAACACTTAGTCAAAATTATTGTGAACTTTTTTTTTTTTTTTTTTTGGGTGCAAGAGAGGGGCAAGTCCCCAAAAAAACAAATAAAAACTTAACCTACTCTAACTCTACGTGGCCAAGCCACCCTTGTTACATCATCTTGTAAAAAGAACTAAGCAGGGGGGGAATGAAAATAAATAATTTTTCCTAAATAGATAACACTCTCCTCTTGCTCACAATTATGGTTTGCTAGCCAGTATGCTACTCTGTTCGCTTCCCTATAACAATGCTCGACTTTCACTTCCCAATCCGTTCCTTGAATCATCTCTCTACACTTCTTGACCATGAATGTTGCAGGCCCATTTCTTGTAGTATCTTCTGTTATAAATTGTAGCACAACTTGGGAATCCAGTCTCATTAGTAACTTGCTTGCACCCATCTCCTTAGCCATTCTAAGACCTCGATAGAGAGCAAGAATTTCAGACCTTATGACAATACATAGAATAATTATTGTGATTAAATAGAATAATAAGGGCGTGACAAAATGATTCCAGAGCTTCTTTAGGTTACATGCTTCAATGTAAGACTTGTTGGTCTTGCAGTAGCTAAAAGTTAATTAGATGTTGAAACTGATTATTAGCCAGAGAGAGCATTCAAAGAAGGATTATGTAGGAGTAGGACAGTCATTCCTCTAAAAATAAAAATAATTAAAATAATTAAATAGGACAGTGATTTGTTTTCCCCGAATTACCAAATTGGTCCTTTAAATAAACACCTTTGGATAATTTGGTCCTATTAAAAACACTTGAGTCAATATGGCCTTAAAAAACGTATTTTTGTGCAGATTATCCCTAGAAACCGGGTTCAAAGTGAATCTTGGCAAAAAATAAATTTTGGGGTATTTTCTTGATTTCTTTCTATTTTCCCAACAATTTTATTATTTCTTCATTTTCCTTTTCCCCCTCTCTTGTCCATTGACACCACCCCTAACCCCACCGGCGGTGATCTCACAGACGTCTTTCCATCAACAACCTCACCATCACCATGACACCTCTTTCTCTCTCCTCATCCTCCGTCAAGTTCGGTGCTTTATACATCCAAGTCTCAGGCTAATTACTTGCAAAATTGAATAATTCATCACGTTAATTCGAGCAATTTTGAAACTAGCTAGTTTGGCATTATCAACAAAGGAGAATTCCAGTAACTAGATTTGGCTCAACAACCTGAGTTGCCAAGCCTAGAGGATAGTAGTACAGTAGTACTGATTTCAAAGCTCCAACCTTGCTCTCTCCTTGAGGCCATAAGCTGATCAATATTACTAATCGTGTTGATGAATCTTCGAGTAATTTCAAAGTAAAAAAAAAAAAGGTTCAACAGAAGAAGGGCTCAAAGGATTATAAAGTGGATGTTTTGGAGATATTTATAGTAAGTCAAGACTTGTTCCTCAAAGTTTTGCAGGATAATCCTCATTAAAAACTGAGATTGGCCAGGTGCTACATTTCCTACTCCAAATCCTATGCAAAACTCAACATTTGGAAGGACGGCCAGCAAAGTTGAGCACAAACATAGCGAAATCTGGCCTGTAATGAAGCTAGCGGCTGTGAGACCCCGCCGGTGTGATGGTGATCGTGATGGTGAGGTTATTGATGGAGCTGGTGGCTGTGAGACCCCCGCCGGTGGGGTTGGGGATGGAGTCAGTGGACAAAAGAAAGGGAAAGGGGAATGAAAAGTAAAGAAAATGAAAATGGAGAAATAGTAAAATGTTTGGGAAAATTGGGAAAATTAGAAAAACATTAAGAAAATACCCCAAAATTATTATTTTTTGTCAAGATTCCCTCTGAATCCGGTTTTAAGGGAGAATCTGCACAAAATGTAATTTTTTAAGGCCATATTGACCCAAGTGTTTTTTTTAGGACCAAATTGTCCAAGGATGTTCATTTAAAGGATCAATTTTATAATTCGGGGATTTGTTTCACTGATACCAGAGCTACTTTATGTCAGATGCTTCAGTTCTCCAACCATAATGAACGATGTAGGCATGTAGCTAATGTCAAATGTTAAGACTGCATCTGATTCCCAGTGTAAATCACAGTAGCTTAATCAATTCTACAAGAAGGTAATTTCCGAAACAATAGGTCTTGTGTGGGTAGACCAATTCCGTGAGGTTTGAGAATGAGAGATAAGAGAGAAAAAGAAGAAAGGGGCAAAAGTGAGAGGTCTATCCCATAGGTTTGTCCTATACAATTTTTTGTGTTTCCGGAAATCATTTGTTTTTCAAATCTTAGTGTCACAACTAGAGATGGCACTGGGCATGATTAGCACGACACGACCCGATATGCCTTTTACACGTCACGGCACGGGCACGGAGGAAGCACGGGCACAAGCACGTGAATGAATGAGCGAGTTTGGGTTCGGGCCTAGATTTTGCATTGAAAGCATGGTCAGGCACGACACAACACGACATGACAAGACAATAATTTAGATAATATTTCAGAAAAGCCTAGGTACGGCACGAGCACAACACGACACATGCACGAGCACGGGCACGATCTGGGCCTACTTTTGGATGAGTCGGCACGACACGACACAAGCACGAAACACGACAACTATAAACACAGCACGACACGACACTGTTCCAAAACACGAAGACACGACACGAGCACGACACGAGCACGTTACGAAGCATTCTTTAGATGCAACACATACTAATTACCAACTACCAAGTGAAAAATAGCCTTTTAAATCGGAATAAGCACAAAGGTCACAGATTATATTTCCATGCTCTACGCGATGAATATTGAATCGGCACCCATTAATTGGATTGTAGAAATTTGCTCTCTGATTCCGAGCTCTGTATGAAGTGTATATTACATGCACAAGTCTACATATACACGCAGTATATGAAGAAAGATATACACTTTTAATCCCCTTTTAATCTAGAGCGTTCAAGTGTCACAAAAAGTGAATATTCTCATCAGCCAACTTATGTCATGTTTACATCAACAAAGAATTTTTTCATTCAAATTTCAAACTTGTTTTTTGAAATATTTCATTTAATTTCAAATTAAAAGTTGGCATCATTATTACATTAGGTTCTCACTACATTGAAATTAAACAACATCAACCATCCAATAATCAAATTCATTGTTACACTACTTGATGGTACCGACGTTTTGTTGTTCCGGCGGATTCCCATACTGGCGTCAATCATTTTCCGGAGAGCATAATATTCCGACGAGCACAATTTTCTGGCGAGCATAATTGAGTATTAAATATGTTTTATCAAACGCAAGCGTAACTTTCCAGCGTGGGAGAAACACAACCAACCACCACCGACGCTTGATTGTTCGGCCATTAACTTTCAATTAACGGTTGTAATTTTTCGATGGGTTTAAAATGCCACCAACCACGACCGGTCATTATTTTCCATCAACGGTTCTAATTTTCCGGGGGCACAGCAAAACAATCCGCCCATTATGGATTTACGTCTCATCTTTATCCAGATTTGTTATTTACCAAGTTATTAATTTGTTTGTTGTTTTCTTTACATCGAATTTAATATTTTTCTTTGTTAATTGCGCTAATATTATTCGGAATTACACCATTTTCTCCGGCAAAGTTGCAGATATTTTTCTGGAAAATTTTGCTACCAAAATTTTCCACTGGGTTATTTGAAAATAATTAGGCTATAAATACCTTGACTAATTATTGAATGATAATAAAGTAATAACTCAATAGAACACGAGGTACAAAATAATTTTTCTACCAAAGTTCTATTATATACTCAATGATAATATACAATAATAATAAGTATTAAACCACGAACAAAAATG
The DNA here is from genome assembly GCA_038025085.1 of Tetragonia tetragonoides. NCBI lineage: Eukaryota > Viridiplantae > Streptophyta > Magnoliopsida > Caryophyllales > Aizoaceae > Tetragonia > Tetragonia tetragonoides. Next base: position 32,560,201 of record CM076141.1, read on the forward strand.
CGATAACTTTGCTACCAAACTTTTTACTAAATATTTCCATATGTGAAAAATATTTAATTTTAATAACCAACCAAAATACAATTAGAAACTAAAAATAAATGTATATATGATTAGACATTTGTCACACACTTGTATAATTTGCCGCGTTACATAAATATAGAATACTAACTAATGACATTACACCATATACTATTTTAAGTTTATATTCTTAGGTAGATTATAGGTGTTAATAGACAGAACCTATTGTAAAATATGAATAATGATAGGTTGTATAATTATATAAATAATTTGGTTCTTTTGGAATAATAACTAATTAATACTATTACACAAGGTACTATAATAATAATAATAATAATAATAATAATAATAATAATAATAATAATAATAATAATAATAATAATAATAATAATAATAATAATAATAATAATAATAATAATAATAATAATAATTGGTTTGAGAATTATTTAAATAATACTACCTCCGTTCCACAACAATAACAACATTTACTTTTGGCACATAGACCAATGCACTCTCTTTTTGCTTGAAACATTCTTATTATACCCTTTGATTAATGAGGGAGTGGGGATAGATGAAAGGAAATAAAGTAATATAAATAGGGGGTATAATAGTATTTTCCATTAAAAAAGTTTACTAAAGTAAGAATTTTTTTTTTTTTTTTTTTTTGAAAAGACAATACAACCAGGTAACTCAAGAGTTAACCTAAGGTGTCCTTTACCAAAAGATTGGTAATGGACTGGTCAAATGGGGATGGCCAAAACCGTAACGTAACACAGGAGTGACCGCAGTGCGCAAGATAATCTGTCACCGTGTTTCCCTCTCAGAAACAATGTAAAACCTCTACTTTGTCAAAGTAATGGAGGTCCTTCTTAGTATCGATGACGATGTTCACTATCTCCCACGGTATGTTCCATTCCGCGCGGAGAGCTTTGATGACAGTCAAATTATCGCCTTCAATGGTGATGTTCCTAATAATACCCTTGACTCTCGCTAGTTTATCACCTTCCCGCAATCCAATCGTTTCAGCCATGAGAATAGACGCCGAGCCACATTGCCAAGCCCCCATGGAAATCACCTCACCTGCATTGTTTCTAAGCACAAAACCTGCAACCGCTGCCAAATTGTCTATTTTAGATCCATCAAAATTTAACTTTACATAGTCTATCTTTGGGTGAGATCATTTAATACCAGGTCGGGGTCCTTTTTTGGCATGCTTAGTTGAAAATACTCCTCTAGTGTCGAAGTCAAGGCTTTTTCCTAATAGTGATTTCCATTCATTAAAGCTAACTTTGACCGAGACTGCTATATGAATTGGGGTAGTATTCAAATTATCAAATTGGATCTTATTGCGTGCAAACCAAAATAACCACCAAGTCATGATAAGCAGTATGAAATTCCATTCTGACAGTTTTTCTTTCAACAAATTAAGGCTATCTATGAAAGAGAGATCTGGATCAATATCCACTTCCAAAGATACTCCGTAAAGAGTTTCCATTTCTTTTAAAGTCTGAATAAAGAAAGGGCAATGGAAAAATAAATGAAATTTATCTTCACTATGGAAATTACAGAAAACACACTATTGAGGAATAAAGACATGACTTTGTTGGAGCCTTTGTTTTGTTGGTAAGTCATCAAGACAAAGTTTCCAAAGGAAAATTTTAATTTTAGAAGGGATATTAATATCCCAAATCCAGCTGAAAGCACATTTCTGTTTGTAAGAACCTTGAAGTCCTTGAACAATCCAAGTTGCTGATTTACAGGAAAATTCCCCGTTACTAGAAAAACCCAATAGAACTTGTCCAGAACATCATTATGCGGGATATGGATACCTAAAATAGCCTGGATGGTTTCATTAGGAACAACTTTGGAAAGCATAGTAGTGTCCCAGCCATCTGTATTTGAAAAGAAGCATTTAATCGGAATATCAAGATCATACAAAGGATCATCAGATAGTTCATTGTAGAACATGTCTTTAAGAGGAACTTGCGAAACCCAAATATTGGTCCAGAATTTTACGGTTTCGCCATTTCCTATTAGCCAACGGATACCTTGTCTGAACAAATCACGAACTTCTAACAAATGAGACCATTGCCAAGAATTGATGGTACCTTTATTGAATTCTAAAATATATTGTCCTTTGAGATACTTGTTGTTAATCAGACGTACCCATTTACTTTCTGGTTTTGTATTTATTTCCCAGATGAGTTTCATTTGCATAGCTTGGTTAACTGCCTCAGTTTTTCTAAGACCCAATCCACCCATACTTTTGGGGCGACAAACCCTGTCCCATCCAATAAGATTAGGTGATTTATTTTCAGCAGATTTATTCCACAGAAAGTTTCTGCTATGAATCATCCATTTTAGGTATATGTTATTATTGTTGTAAAATAGAGATAGTATCTGATAACTATAAGAATTAATTAGCCAAATATTCTAAACAATATAGACAGCATCTTATGTTTTAAAATAATATTATCGTTAACTTTTTAAACAATCACATTAGATAAATTAGTTATACCATGTTAGATGTACGTTGATTAATAGGGAAATGATTCTCTAACCAGTAATAATGAAATTAGAATGTTACATAAGGTTCAAGTTCTACTTATATGGTATGTTAAACAACAACGATAGTTAAACACATGTGCTTGATAATGTTAGGGACTAAACAACAAAGTCAATGTCTCTCGTACAAAGTATAGTACTAACGAACTCTATAATTTGACTACACTAATAAATGGAATACGTAAAATAAGGCACAAGTTGACTAATAGCGTAATGATACATTCAATAAGAATGATATAACAAAGACGTGTATCTTTAAATGTTAGTAAACTTAGCACAATACCTTATATTAATTTGATTTAAAATGGTCATCCAATATGAAATTGGTTAATAGGGTATAAGATATATGGTATAGGGTATTGGTCATTTGCTAAATAGGGTTATAAGATATCTGTCATTTTGCTACTAAAACTATATTTGGTATAGGATTTAGAATTTAGTAAGTTGACATAAATTAAAGGCCATTTTGCTGCTAACGTTTAATTCAATGTATGGACATGGTTCGTTGATCATGATCATTCTAGATAATTTCGCTACTAGAATCGACATTAAGTTTGAACAATCTTATGGATCTCAAAATATTTTTTTTGGTAACATTATGGATCTCAAAATTTAAACTTTCTTTTTTTTAGTACATGTACTACACTAACACTATAATGTGTAAGAGTATAAGATATATTGTTCGTTACTATATTCCTAATTTTGCTATAGTGTCAATTTTCATATTAACTTTTGTGTAGTAAAACAAGATGTTTCTACATTAAAATATATTTATGTAGTTAACATTCAAAATAATAAATTGACAATGTCACTATGTAATATAATACTTCCTCCGTCCCATGAAAATGTTCACACTAGTTTTTTCAAGGTCAAGCTTTACAAACTTTGACCATAAATATGTCAAAATATATAAAGATTTATAATGTAAAAATACTTTTGTTAGATTCATTTAAAATAGTACTTTCGAGAAATCATAATTTTATAATTTATATATTCATATATTTGTAATTATTAGCGGTCAAAGTAGTGTCTTGGAGACCATGAAAAAACTAGTGTGAACATTTTCATGGGACGGAGGAAGTAATAATTAAAAATTAATTTTACAAAAGACACAAATTTAAAATTGTACTAGTATTAGCATATATATTGAACTTGTATTCGCAACAATCAAGGATTGAGAGTAATCAAGGCCAGGATAATTCATGTCCCAAGTGTTATAGAAATTTACAAATAAGTCTATTTTAAAATAATAAATTATTTATGTAAGGCTAACAAATGTAATAAAATGAAAATGTCACACTTTCTGTGAAAAAATTAATTCATTTCGTGAATCGTAAAATTTGACAATTAGATCAAATTAATACTTTTACTAGTCAAATCTTATTATCGTACTCGTGTATATAACAATCACAGAGTTAATAGAAGCCAAGGTCTTAAGGGTATGGATTGAAAAGAGATCATGATTTGTAATGTTCTCATCTGTGTCGAACATAACTAAACATCGAAAATCTCTCAATACTAACCTGACATGTTTATTAATATTTTTAGAACACTGACCACTATTGGTAACACTTCTATTCGGATCTAATGTTAAATTTTTTATTACACTCATAATTATTGCACAAATAATAATAGCTTTAAAAATATTTTCATTGAGTATTCATATAAGACAATACACATGTAATACTCTTGACTATCGTTTATGTTTTATGTTTATGATCACAAATACAATAATAAACTCTAGGAACTATAAGGGTGGTGGTCTAATGGTTTCAAACTTAATCCTAAGTGGTTTATTTGGTAACGCAAGGTCATGGGTTCGAATTTCCATTCTCCCCATGCATTGTGTCTGTTGGCTTCTAGGAATCTATACTAGCCCCTTATTGTTGGTGCTACGTTGACGGAGCCAGTGCGTGTGCTGGTTGTTCAGCTAGTTTGATATGTTCGCTATTGAACACGAGAGTCCGAACATGACGTAGCGGGGGTGCCTCGGTCGTCATTCACTTTTTGACGAGCAAAAAAATCACAGTAGTACAAATATTGATTTGATCAAATATTATTAATGTATGTTTTTTTTTTTGATAAAATATTATATTATTATTATTATTATTATTATTATTATTATTATTATTATCATCAAACAAGAGAGACATTGGTATTTTATCACATTAGTTTTTATTACACAAATAATTTTATTTTAAATACATTTCATATGATTATGTATATATATAAGACACAACATGTACTGTCCTTGACTACCCACGTACACTTGATTATTATTACTAGCTAATAGAACTAACATTTTGTTTGTTGACAGGAACACAATTTAGATACGGTACTATGGGCCCTTCCCAATCTCTAATGATCGCAAATTGTGCTACTTTGATCGATTGTACGTTTGTGTTTTACTTAATTCAGAAGGGCCTAGGAGTTCAGATTTATAATGAGTCAATAGCTTGATATAGGACTCGTGCTTTACAATATAGTTGATTTTGCTACTATAATTGTATATTTAAATGTATGTATAATTTAACAGGATTTTGAAATTGAATCGTATGAAAAAGGTTTAGGATTTAAAGGTGTAAGGTCCATTATCATAATCTTCTTTTGCTACTATGGTTATATAAAAAGGTGTGTATTTGTCTTAAAATGGGGAGAATGGTCGAAATTTTGAGAAGTTGTATTTTAGATAACAACACTACTTTTAACTTTTTTAAGATGATGATTATCATCATACATTTTTTTGATGATTTTTTTTATTACAAATATTTGTTTTTCTTTAATACTAACCTTAGCGTAATATCCTCTATAATATTAAAATAAATATTAATAATTTTTTTATCGTATATAATCTGTTAATTTTTGTTAACTCTATGCCGACATATGCCAGAAATAACACGATTGATCTGATGAGGCATACCTTACGTAATTGATACTCCATCAAAAATCAATGTCTATACATAAAGTTGATATTTTTCAAGAATTTTGAGAAATACCACATTATTAAATGTATTATTAGAGTAAATTTTTAGAAAAATAAAGTTGAGAGTTTGACTTTTGATGAATAGCTAGAGTTTTATTAGCGTTATAATTTGATCTTTGTCAAATTTTCAAAATTAAACCAAAAATAATAATATTTGCACAATTATTTTAACTATCCAACCCAACTACTTCGCAACACAATCCACTGTGGTGGAAAATCCTCCAATAGGCCCATATAATGGACCACTTACCCAAAAGAGGAAGACCTTGTTGCTTTCAATGTGGGACATGAGGTGTTACAAACTCCCCCTATAAGAATTCAACGTCCTAGTTTCAACTGGACCATCATCTGGCCTAGAATCCATCCCTGCTAGGTGATTGGCCTGGGGGCGCTCTCCAGTCCACAGGCTCATCCCACTGTCGCAGGGTTGCTCTGATACCAACTTTAACAATCCAGCCCAACTACTTCGCAACACAACCCACTGTGATGGAAAATCCCCCAATAGGCTCATATAATGGACAACCCAGTAACCCACCGTGGTGGGAAATCCTCCAACCACTAATAAACCATTCTCAATCCTCACATTCTTACAATGTGGGACATGGGGTGTTACAATTGTATTGACATCGAAAAATACTTCAAAATAAGATACTTACAATATGTTTATCCTAAACATATAAGATCATATATTCATATCCAATGCTACTCCTTGTAAATATATTTTATAATATGATATTGAAAAATAAAATAATAATCAAAAGATATAGAAGTTAACACGTGCATCGCACATGCATGATTACCAAGATGTTACGAGTCTATTGAATAGACAATAATTTTTGTCTATTTAATCAAACCAAAATATAAATTTTATTTACTAAAAAATTTTTAGTTTTAGATATTACAAACACCAATTTTGTTCAGTGGAACACCAATTTTCTTTAATAAATTTATCACTTTTGTTTACTAAAACATAGACTTTTTTACTAAAATATTAAATTTATTTACTAAAATATTGATTTCATTTACTAAATCTCCAGCCTACTTGCTCATTGTTTTGCTCCACAAAAAATTGCAGTCTCTTTTCTCTCTCCACAAACAAAAAACTGCCTTCCATTTTCATCTTCTTTTTCTTGTTCAAGGGGCTGTCATTAGTGATAATCACTAATGGTAAGCCCCAAATCATTGTATTTTCTTTTATTTATTAGTGTTTTTGTATCCTTTTATAGTATGAATGTCTATTCTTTTGTGAGAGTTGGTTTCTCTCTCTATATGAGAGTCTTTCTCTCACAATATGTGAGATTTTCTAGGTTGGTTAGATTGATGAGATCCTATTTAAATTGTTGGATCTTTTTTATTTTGTTTGGATGGGAAGACAAGTTGGATCTTCAATATCAAGGGAATCTCTATTTCCGAATACTTGTAGCACCTTTGGTGATTATCTTCGATCGAAGGGATAATGCATGGGCACCCCGAAATTCGACGAAGCCGTGGAAGACACCGATTACAAGCTGTAGTGTTGGGAAATATATTCATATAATTATTTTAGATTTGCACTTGTTTGGAGAAATTTGTATTTGTAAATGTATTATGACATTTCATAAATGACAAGTTCTCTTTTCCTTGATTAAAAAAAAAAAAAAAAATCTCCAACCTATTTTAAATAGACAATTTTTCTTATCTATTTAATAAATGTCTACCATTATTGTTAAACAATATCTCGGCCTGCGTTATTTTCTTTTGAAACCAATTAAATAAATTGTATGTATGGACAAACATAGTGATAATACAATACTATTCTCAGCCTTTTCTAAATCAGGCAATCAGCAGCAGGCCAGCAGGCAATCAAATATCAATCTCCTACATTCATCTGGCTACAGGTTTGCCACGCACATATTTATCAACATTAGTTATTAGTTTATTACACATACACCAATCTCCTCCAGTCATGTAGCAAATAATTACACACATTTACCATTATTATGGGCCGTATGATTATTGATCAATCAATCAACCAATCGACAAAATGTCCTCTCAGACTCTCACTCATCTCAGAATCAATAAACCAATCTAAAGTCAGTGTTGAAGTTAATTCAGTCTCCGTTTGATTCAACTGGATAAAACTGAAATGAACTGAATTGAAATGAATTGAAATGAAATGAGCTGGAATAAAATGAGCTGAACTGAACTGAATCATCTGAACTGAAATGAAATGAATTGAACTGAACTAAATTTAAGTGAAATTAAATTGAATCAAAAAGAGAAATGCCACCAAATAATAAACATCCCAAAAAAGTAAAGTTTCTCGAAAAACTCTTAATAATTTGTTTTGAGCAAACACCCTCATATACACACAAATGTTGTAGAAAGACACCCCAAGCTCACCTCAATGGTGTTCTCCCGAGCTAATTTTTTTTTTTTTCCCTCTAAACTACTCTTACTCCCATTTCACGTCTTAGATCGAGATCGTGAAAAGTAAAAAGATTTAGGGAACTAAGACTGTGAAAAGTCAAAAAGATTTTGGATCAAAGCGGTCGAATACTTTACTAATTTGATGGGAGTATACTTTTGGGCTACACCCGGCCAAGTGTCGTCAATTCGCCGTTCCTCTTCACTTTTCCACCAATTCTCTTTTTTTACAAGTGGTACTGTGATGTAGATCGAATACTGGTACAAATTTAATGAATGTTTATTGTTAGAATTTCATTTTTGATAAATATAGGTGTATTATTTGAATGCAATGTGTATATATGCGAGAGAAACATGTTTATTTGATATATGGGACTTATACTCCTCCTTAAAAGTGATTACAAATCAAGTTATTTGTTTATAATTTAAAACCCTTTGCAAAAAAATACAAGGAGCTCGATAAAAGCTCGAACTCGGCTTGAAACTTTGAAGCTCGATCCCTACTCGACTCGAACTCGAACTCGATTTTTTTGAAATGAGCGCGAGTTAAATAGGGTTAAACTCGAGCTCGACTCGCTTTATTGACACCCCTATATATATATAGGAGTGTGGTAGAGGTTATTGCATGATCCGGGATCATTACTCTTTCCTATCTCATAAAACAAGTAGCACAGGGCACTCTAAGTTCAAATTAATACACATATTTTGTGAGAGAGAGAGTAATAATAATAGTCCGAGATCATGCAATAAGTTCTCATAATGTATAGGACAATAAATCATTATTATGAATGTATCGGAAAGATGATTGTCAGTAGTGTGTGGTAATTGCTAATAACTTGCAAATGTGTATTTACTGTATGAGATGGATAATCAGTTGTCAAATAAAGATTCATTGTAGGTGGTGAAGGAGTGTGGTTTACTCTCCTAACCAATATATGTAGGACAACAAATTAAATAATTCTCTGCTTCAACTGATGGAGCCCATGCATGCATGCTACTATAAAAGTGTTTGGAAAATTTGCGCAGTGTATATGTAAAGCAATAAAACACAACATAAAAGATAAAATATACACAATATTTTTAACATGGTTCGGTCCCTCCGGCCTACGTTCACGACCCTCTTATAGGTTAATATCCACTAACTCAACAACAAGTACAAGTTTTGCACAGTAAACCTGCTAACCCTCCCACATACAAGTTTTGGACGGACAAACCTGCAAACCCTCCCCATAATGTAAACCACCCTACAAACCCGAGACTCTCTCTAAAGAGCTACAAGGAATGATTACCACACACACATACACACATCTAATTAGGTGGATCACGTCTCTCCCTAACTAGGATCCCACTCGACCTGTTATAATACACACCTCGTGTTTGGATTACCCTACAAGTTCGAGGACTCACTTCACTCAAGAACTATAAGGAATAACCACTCACTCTCCTCACACACTACATGTGTCTACATAGTGAAATATGGGATATGGGATTCACTACACAGAACTTACACCTCTATTTATAGATCAGGCGTTTAGACTCTTGCTAGAGAATTAAAAACGTTCAAACAACTGTGAAGTTTAATGCTGTAACTCCTGAGCTCCCAAAACTGTTGGTGGAACTTGAATGCCTCTTTATTTAATCATCAATCACATATTAATGTCAACCTCCCTTAAATTGTGATAACATCTAATTGTGTTATTATGCATCAAGTTCCCGCTGTTACAAAACTCCAAACTTTAATTTGGCAGTTTTCCATCTTTCCGTTTTCTCCTCTTTTTTTTTTCTCTCTTCCTCAATCAATTGTTCTTCTCATTAATTGTGGTAGTTCGCACATAATTGGGATACTATCTCAACAAATCTCCCCCTCACAATTATATGGAGACACTGCAAACTCACAACCTCCACCAAGGACTCACACATCACAACACAAATCAATTCAAATATTACCGGCAACAACAACTTCATCACATGTTCCCTCCTTAGCCCTTTAGATCAACATCTCGGTCCAACCTCGCTCGATCCTACCACCACAACACTCTCTTCACATTGCAAGCGCACGATCGGGTACCCTTCTTCACATTAGTAGGATCATCTCTCTTCAATATGGACTGCTTCATCATGTGCCACGGCTTATCGTCACTCCACAGGCTAAGATCGTCACATCACCATCATGATCCTGCAATAATATTGACGATCTCTTCACCGATCTTGGCACTATCATCTCCATTTGTCAATGACCCAGAATATTACACCTTCGGGTTCAACAGCTCACCATGTGTGTGTACCTCAATATTGCTCCACCAACAACTCACCCATAACGGCCAACAAACTCCCCTAGAACGCAACGATCGGATCTCCAGGAACGCAACCATTAGCTCTGATACCACAGTTGGGGAAATTTGCGCAGCCTATATGTAAAGCAATAAAACACAACATAAAAGATAAAATAATAGACACACGATATTTTTAACGTGGTTCGCCCCCTCCGGCCTACGTCCAGGACCCTCTCATAGGGTAACATCCACTAACTCAACAACAAGTACAAGTTTTGCACGGTAAACTTGCTAACCCTCTCACATACAAGTTTTGGACGGACAAACCTGCAAACCCTCCCCATAATGTAAACCACCCTACAAACCCGAGACTCTCTCTAAAGAGCTACAAGGAATGATTACACCACACACACACACACACACATCTAATTAGGTGGATCACGTCTCTCCCTAACTAGAATCCCACTAGACCCATTATAATACACACCCCGTGTTTGGAATACCCTACAAGTTCGAGGACTCACTCCACTCAAGAACAACAAGGAATAACCACTCACTCTCCTCATACACTACATGTGTCTACATTGTGAAATATGGGATATGGGATTCAATACACAGAACTTACATCTCTATTTATAGATCAGACGTTTAGACTCTTACTAGAGAATTAAAAACGTTCAAACAACTGTGAATGTTTAATGCTGTAATTCCTCATCTCCCAAAAGTGCTGGTGGAACTTGAATGCCTCTTTATTTGATCATCAATTACATATTAATGTCAACCTCCCTTAAATTGTGATAACATCTAATTGTGTTATTATGCATCAAGTTTTCACTGTTACAAAACTCCAAACTTTACTTTAATTTGGCAGTTTTTCATCTTTTCGTTTTCTCCTCTGTTTTTTTTTTTTTTTTTTTTTTTTTTTTTTTTTTTTGGTCTTCCTCAATTAATTGTTCTTCTCATTAATTGTGGAAATTCGCACATAATTGGGATACTATCCCAACAAAAAGGGGACGTGGGGATCCTTTTATCTTCCACAAAAACATACACACATCAAATTAAACAGATACATTACTAAGTAAAAATGGAGATGAAGAAGTTGTTGGTGGTGTTCTTGATTGGTTTAATGATAATGGTGGCCACCAAACCTCAACCCGCCTTCGCTACCCCCAAGTCATTCCGCTTTCAAACATATTAATACTTGGTGATAATGGAGGTGATGATGAAGTCCTTAAACAATTTTTCCTCCTTTATTTCCTCCAGCTCCTCCCTGTGCAAAAAAAGGAGAAGGTTGCAATTGGGTGAGAGGCATAACTTGTTGCGACGGGGTCCGTTGCGACTATTACGGTGGCTGGGGTACTTGTGTTTAATTAATTACCAGATTATTATGCACCACCTGGTTTAATTTTATCTTATAGATTATATATGGTCTATAAGATAATAATCTATAAGTACATATATGTACTTATAGATTATAAAATAAAAAGGGGACTAATGAATTAAAGTCTTCCTCCTTGTTTGTGTTTCAGTTTAAATTTGTTATATATGTTGCGTTTGGGTTCACCATGTATGTACCGTTACAATGTTATATATCATCGCTTGTGTAGTTTATGAAAGATTTTATAATGGTGTATATTGTTTATCAATGTGTAAATTTCTACCTACTGAAGTATGTATGTAGTAGTAGTTATTCTTTTCTTTCTTCTAATTTTGTTGGTTTCATATAATTTCTTTAACACTAAGGCTCTGTTTGTTTCAACTTAATTTCACTTAAATTCAGTTCAGTACAGTCCATTTTAGTTCAGTCCAGTTTAGTTCATGTGTAACTTTATCACTCATTTTAACTTTTTATTCCGAAATAATTTCATGATGATAACTATGTCATCGGAAAGATCTCAAAGCATACTTTCAAATGAGTCCAATATTGACTATGTTTGGACGAATTTTAAATGGTTAACGATCAAGTTAATTAAAAAATAATAATTAAATTCAGTTTAGTTTATTTCAGTTCAGATCAGTTGTATTCAGGTGAATCAAACGGAGCCTAACTAGTTTGAGACATATTTACAAACATGAATAGGTAGTGCTATATATACAGTTTTAATTATTACATAATACTGTATCTGATAGGCAGTATGGGACTTGGTTTTGGTAAGCAAACATAAAAGAATTTATGTGCTTCTTTAGTTGACACTTGAAAAACACAAGTACTACTTCCAAGAAATTGTTAATTTGGCACTTGTTTGATTGACAAAACAACACAGAAAGTAGCTTTCTGCAGGGAGTGACTTTCTCCAATTAAAAGAAGGTGCTTACCAAGTCCCGACCTTCTTTGGTAAGTAGCATTAATCTCCATCAATTTACATGAAATAATTACAATTTCTTTATTCAACTAAACAATAATGGACACTTATTGCATAAAGAGGGTAATAAACATTTAGACAGTACCCAACGTCATCATTACCATACTTCCTATCCAGAGCATCCCAAATTTCTTTAGCACTAGTTATACTTCATGTGGAACAACATTCCTTACACACTCTATCATCCTTGATAAATTTGGTAGTGTACTATATTCTGTCTTAAGACACAACCAACATCTGATCCAAATAAAATTTCATCCTAACATCATCAATCTTAGACATGTCATAAATACTCATTTTCGAAGCCAGGATATTGAATACATAAAAATTCGTATTTTAGATTGTTGAATTAATGAGTATATTCAATCACAAAAACTCGAAAGATCTTATTGTTGTATCATGGTAGATCACTGTCCTAAAAAACGATTTCTCCTACCCCAGAGCAAGTTACGATGGCGACCATCCTTCATGATTAGCACAGCTCCAGTCAAAATATGCACTTACAATGATGAATAGAGTAGCCAAAATCGTGTTGCTCAAACAAAAACATTTATGAGTATATTAGTAGATAAGAAACTAGACAGACAATGTTTGATTATTTTTGCTTAAAAAACAGCTCTGCAAAGGTGATATTATAGATGAAAAAAAATTGTAATCTGTGAAATCAATCTTCGAAAACGAAAAAATATAGCAACTAGAAAAAAAACGAAAAATATGGGCAATCAGTTTGCAAGACCAAAACAATAATTTCAATTAAGATTAAAATATCGGAGAAGTTGCATTGGAGATTTCTGTATTACTTAAATTACAAAAAACTTGTATAAGATAGTTTTTGTATAATTCAGGTGAGACGCTGATCACTTTTTAATGAAATAACAGTCATGGTTTGTAATAAGTGGCCCCTACATTTCTAAATGGTTGCAACACCCCCGAATTCGCAACGATTTTCCGGGAACCATCGACGTCGCTATCCACGACTCGACACCGCTGAACAGTCCCAAACCCGGGGTATGCTACTGCAACATTCATCGCTAAGGAATAAACGCTAAGCAGAAAGGAAAACTAGGTATCAAAAGAAGCATCTAAACAAACTAAACATTAATATCAGAGTTGTCTATCAAGTGAACTTAAGTCCATTAAAGTATTAATACAACTTTGCCTTCAAAGGCACAAACCAAAAATCCCAACAATCCAAAGTAACCAATAAATCAATAGTTCTAAAGAAACAACCCACATTTAACTTCAAGCTATCCGTCCTCACTTAGCTACACTTGCACTTTGGTTTCCGTGACGGAAACAATGTACAGAAGAAGAGAAGAAACAAAAGAAAAAAAAATCAGATAAACTGAATAAACGTCGTCCATACCCAGTAAAAACACTTTCGCAAACCTTACCTGAGTTTTAGAAGAATCACTGAAATTCATTTGCATGCACAAGTAGTCATACAATCAAGCACACACAAACTCGATATTCAATTACATGCAATTCTTGCTTTAGTGATCATTCGAACACAAACAGATAAGCCATCTTGATTAGAGAAATAAGAGAGCGAATAGAACAGCGATTACCCATACTGTTCATAGATAGATATAGACATGCCATGGACTTACTCTAGTGTATACTCACACTGCCTCTAACATAATAATCGATATGTAGAGAATTAAACGATGGGGAATGATCCGTCTCGAACACACTACGAGGTGTCCATAAAAGTAACTTGGGAATCACGCATCCCTAGACTACATCAATTAGATGAGTCTCGATTGCTCGACTATTCCTAGGGATCCATTAGGAGTCTTATTCTCATTTAATTCAATTCACATACTTGCATTGATTGACCTTGTGGTACAACAAGACCACGACATACTACTTCATTTCATGCTCATGATAATGAATAATAATAACAACGATAATGACATAAATGCATATTATCATAATCATGCTTCACATATGTCTAACGAAATTTCGGCAGCACTTCTGCAGTAAATCATGAATCCAAAATTACACTTTCAACAAATAATCCATCCAATTATAATAGTAGGTGCTCATTAGCACTCAATAATAACTCATTCCATATATATATATATATATATATATATATATATATATATATATATATATATATATATATATATATATATATATATATATATATATATATATATATATATTATATCATAACAATAATAGAAATTTAAAATCGCCATAATTAATCATTAATTAGCATATGAACTAATTAATTAATGAAACTCCATAAACTTATCATACTCAATATAATTCATATTTACAGCGAAGAATATATTTCTAATTCTCATAATTAACGACGATATACTTTAATCATGCTTCGCATATTAAATTCACAATAATTAATTAGCACATAATACATCAAAATAGTTTTGATGGGGCTTTGGAAAGAGGTAGGCACAATCGCTTACCTAACAAACGCTCACTACGCAGTAGGTAACCTTGCTAATCACAACCCGATCACGCTTGTCAGTTTGGTCCTAATTAAAAACAATTACCGAGACATAATCAGTAAATACGAAAATCCAAACAGTACTGAAACTGTAAACTAATATTTATAGGCCAACTAAAATAATATTTACGTAAAATAGATTGGCATATAAGCACAACAAAGAAAAATGCGAGCATATGAAGATGCATACGTTAAACCCAAAACTAACCCGCTCTGATACCATTTGTATCAGAGTCAACTCTGAACAACTTTCTCCACTTTACTAAAAACAACGCAAGCATATGAAGATGCAAGCGTTAAGCCCAAAACAAACCCGCTCTGATACCATTTGTATCAGAGACAACTCTAAACACCAATAAGGATGGAAGAACAACGCGAGCATATGACGATGCAAGCGTTAAGTCCAAAACTAACCCGCTCTGATACCATTTGTATCAAAGCCAACTTTAAACATCAATAAGGAATAAAGAACAATGCGAGCATATGAAGATGTAAGCGTTAAGCCCAAAACTAACCCGCTCTGATACCATTTGTAACACTCCGAATTTTGGGACCAATAAAAACCTTTATAAATCAATAATATTTACAACAACGGAAGACTTCTATACAAAATCCAGGGCGTTATCGCCACACCCACTCCAACGAATGAGTGCAAGGCTAAACGGTATAACTCTCAACATACTCAATAGTACAATAAATTACTACTCATTACAAAATATACAAGACCAACTTCTTGGAAGCTCTATCCGATCGTCCAAACTTGATCTTCAATGCAACCTATGAGTCAATCACCAATCTTCTCCCCCATGCAAACGAATTTCGCATAGGTTCATCATAGGTCCACCATTGAAGAGAAATGGCCAATAAACACACGTAGCACAAAAGCAACCAGCCAGCAAAGCTGAGTAACTTAACATTTATTCAAACAATATACGAATTCATAATTTCATATGAATATATTTAAAAGCTTTAAGTGCAATTTTGTCACATAATCAATACACAAGTTAGGTCTTCTTAGACCTTACACTCAATCCCAAAGGATATAACTATAACGTTTCAAATCCCACATATTCTTGTATACCACTTTGTTAATCACTCAATTAGCCCAAAACTTGTGCCATTTGCTCTTGGTCATTAACTCCTAGCCTTGGACATGAGTAAAGCGAACTAGCAATGACAAAGCCGCAAAACCAATATCAAATATATAACCATAGCCATCATAGGCTCTCAATAACATAGCCATCACAGGCTCTCAATAACGTAGACATCACAGGCTCTCAAAAGTCCACTCTGGACCAATCATGATCGAATCATAACGAGATTGCAATTTTCATAAAAATAATTGCTCATCACCTAAGAGTCAATCTCTTAGGCTACTTGCCAACATGCATGCCAAGGTCTAAGTAGCTAACAAACCTATTGAGCCTCAAACCAAAATAATTTGTATCAACTTATTCTCAAGTTCATACCTCAATCGATTACCCATCATGGGTTAATTCACAATGATCCTCAATCACACACCCATTCGGGTTTATAACGATATATAATTCACAAGATAGCACGGTTTCCCAAAGTATAATATATTCTCGGGGTGCACTAACTATCACTCACATAGCTGCCATAAACTACTATTAGAGTACTCATCTAGTCATCTCAACTAGAGTAACAAGCATCTATCTCAAAAGTATGATCCTTTGCATTTAATCCATCACCATATCACAATCTATCTATAAACTCTCATCGAGTTAAATAACTTCTTAAGCATACCAATTGATAATCAATAAGATGTAAATAATTCATGAACGATAATTTCAATCATGATGTAAAAATAAAACAAACATCTCTAAACAATGACAATGAAGGTTACACATGAATAATCACTAAAATAACAGTATCATACGTCTCCAACCGATAAGAATGATGGTTACCTTTTGATTCAATCACCACTTATAACAAAGAACAAATCTGAAATCTGAAAACAGCACGCGCGATCTAAAATAAACGCTCGAACGGACCATCAAACGAAGTCGAGATCTTCTCAAATTTGGTGTACATGTTGAGGACATACTAAGGTTTAATTACACCGAACGGTTTGAACAAGTAATGTCTAGGTTTTGAGATATGATAAAACAAAGTAGGCGGATTTGAATCTCATATCAGCACTGCGCTGCGTCAAGAGAAAAATGATTTGGGGTATCAAAAGATCTCTAAAAATTATGAAACTTTGCAGTCTGATTTTAGACAACTAGTTATAATACATATCCAAAATTCAAGTCCACAAGATAAGTAAAACAGGAGAAACGGATTTTTCAATCCGATAGTATGTGCTGGACAGCTTTTAGGGTTTTTGTGAGGCTTGTGAGAGAGAAAACGTGAGTGAGCTTTATGGACTCACTAGGACACGAATGGTGAGGAAAAGAATCACATTTTAGAGTGTCAAAGATATTTATAGAGGTTAGGAAACCTTGACCTAGTTAGAATCCTAATCCAACTAGAACACAACTCAATTAAGGAAACTATCAAAAGGAAAATATCTTTTACTTTTCAAACACCAATTAATAAGGAAATAAATTAACAAATATTCTTTCCTCAAAATATTCATATTCCAAATCAGATAATCACATTTTTAAATATAATAAAAATTATAAATATGCGGGGTATTACATTCTACCCTCCTTAAAAAGATTTTCGGCCTCGAAAATCAATAAGCAACAACTAGGAGATAAAAGTCCGACCCATAGCTTTTGGGTTATAGGCCAACTAAAATAATGTTCACGTAAAATAGATTGGCATATAAGCACAACAAAGAGAAATGCGAGCATATGAAGATGCATGCGTTAAACCCAAAACTAACCCGCTCTGATACCATTTGTATCACAGTCAACTCTGAACAACTTTCTCCACTTTACTAAAAACAACGCAAGCATATGAAGATATAAGTGTTAAGCCCAAAACAAACCTGCACTGATACCATTTGTATCAGAGACAACTCTAAACACCAATAAGGAATGAAGAACAACGCGAGAATATGAAGATGCAAACGTTAAGCCCAAAACTAACCGCCTTTGATACCATTTGTATCAGAGCCACCTTTAAACATCAACAAGGAATAAAGAACAACGCAAGCATATGAAGATGCAAGCGTAAAGCCCAAAACTAACCCGCTCTGATAGCAATTTTTAACACCCCGGATTTTCTAACTATTAAATAAAAAAAATACACAAACTCGAGCCAAAATTTCGGCACAGTTTCCTTTGTAAATAGACATCCCAAGTTATCGACCAAAAACAACCATGCTTAAAGCAACAATTACAACAAAACAAATCTTTATAGCGGAACACTCCTAACCAAATCCGGAGCATCACTGCCACACTCACTCATAGAATGAGTGCAAGGCAAACCTTACAAACTCAATAACAACCAACAAACTTAATGCTTTACAAATTACAACCAAATGAACAACTAGAAAGTATAACCAAGACAACACTAATCTTTCTTCTCGTGAGCTCGAATCGACTGGTCCATCTAGATCTTCATAATCAGACAACCTGTAAAACATACTCCAAATGTGATACCCCAATATTTTCTATAATTATAATATCGATTTATAATTCATTTATAAATAGTTTCGGAGATTTAAATGGTATATTTATTTAACGATTCAATTTACTCAAATTAAGCCATAATAATATTAATTATTATTATGTGAATTTCGGGATTTATGATTATCAAATTGAGCGATTTAATTAAAATGATTTTGTATATGAATAACGCTTATTCATATTGTTTTAATTAGTTAATTATTTTTAATTAATAATTAAATCAGAAAATTAATCCTAGGTCTAGTAGGTTTTAACTTTCTTTGACTAGGCACCTACATAAGCTAAGAGATGGGCCAATTTATCAGTTTGTAAAAACTGAGCCAAAACCCTAAATTCTCTCTTCTCTCTCTCATGCTATCCTCTCTCTCTGCTCTCTCTATCTCTCTCCACCGCACACTCACTCTCTCTCTCTCCTCTGCTGTCGCCGGCCACCAGGCCAACACCGACCTCCTCTTCCCCGCCGGTGAACCCCATTTCCTTCTCTCTCTTTCTCTCTCTTTCTTTCTCTCTCTTTCGTGCTCTATTTTTCACCTCCCCTGTTTTTGTCGAGTCGCGGCTATCGCGCCACCGCCGCGCCACCAGGCTGCGCCTGGTCGGTCACCGGCGAGTGGCCGACGCGACTGGGCCCTGCTCGTCGCTCCTCCCCCTCTCAGTCGCCCCCTCTCCCTCGCAATCTCTCTCTCTCTCTCTCTCTCTCGATCTCTCGCGCTCTCTCTCTCCTCCGTCGTCGGTGCTCTGGCAAGGCACCGCCGACCATGGTGGTCGGTGGGTGGTGGTCTTGGTGATGGGCTAGGTCGTGGGTCCCCATGCTTGGTGTATCACGGCCTAGACTCGAAAAATCGATTAGGGTTTCGTTTAATAATTTTATTTTAATTAATTTCTTATTTTCAGTATTTTTAATAACTGTTTTTATTTTTCTGTACTCGTTTGGAGTCTGAATCCGGATTTTCAAAAGCCTAGATTGATTGAAATAAACCAAGAAATTTAATAAAAATATTTTTTTACAGTTTCAGTACTTTTTGGATTTTCGTATTTACTTATTATGTCTCGGTAATTATTTTTAATTAGGACCAAACGGACAAGCGTGATCGGGTTGTGATTAGCAAGGTTACCTACTGCGTAGTGAGCGTTTTTTAGGTAAGAGATTGTGCCTACCTCTTTCCAAAGCCCCATCAAAACTATTTTGATGTGTTATGTGCTAATTGATTATTGTGAATTTAATATGCGAAGCATGATTAAATTATATCGTCGTGAATTATGAGAATTAGAAATATATGCTTCGTTGTAAATATGAATTATATTGAGTATGATAAGTTTATGGAGTTTCGTTAATTAATTAGTTCATATGCTAATTAATGATTAATTATAGCGATGTTGAATTTCTATTATTATTATATATATATATATATATATATATATATATATATATATATATATATATATATATATATATATATATATATATATATATATATATATATATATATATATATATATATATATATATATATATATATATATATATATATATATATATATATATATGCTATTTGGAATGGGTTATTATTGAGTGCTAATGAGCACCTACTATTATACTTGGATGGATTATTTGTTGAAAGTGTAATTTTGGATATCATGATTTACGGTCGTAGTGCTGCCAAAATTTCGTTAGACATATGTGAAGCATGATTATGATAATATGCATTTATGTCATTATCGTTGTTATTTTTATTCATTATCATAAGCATGAAATGAATTAGTATGTCGTGGTCGCGTTGTACCACTAGGTCAATCAATGCAAGTATGTGAATTGAATTAAATGAGAATAAGACTCCTAATGGATTCCTAGGAGTAGTCGAGCAATCGAGACTTATCTAATTGATGTAGTCTAGAGATGGTTGATTCCCAAGTTACTTTTATGGACACCTCGTAGTATGTTCGGGATGGATCATTCCCCATCGTTTAATTCTCTACATATCGATTATTATGTTAGAGGCAGTGTGAGTATACACTAGAGTAAGTCCATGGCATGTCTGTATCCTATCTATGAACAGTATGGGTAATCGCTGTTCTATTCGCTCTCTTATTTCTCTAATCAAGATGGCTTATCTGTTTGTGTTCGAATGATCACTAAAGCAAGAATTGCATGTAATTGAATATGTAAGTTCAAAGGTGACGAGCATCCTTACATGCCAAGTAGGGAAGTGAAGCCAAGGAGGGACGATGATGATGATACGCCTCTTGGATCGAAGCAGAACCCAGTTGCTGTATAGCTATTTTGTTGGCTAGATTTAGTAGTTTCGTTTAGAAACATTATTTCATTTTTGTGATGGCCCTGCGTGGTCAAGATTGGTGTGCTGTGTAGTTGCCTAAGCAACAAATATTTTTAACTCTTCTTTGTTTTGCAATCTATCTTATTGCAAAACTATTTCATTTGATTATATGAAAGTAGTTATGATTTGTTTATATCATTGTTGTGTCACATATTTGCATGGTTAACCAAAAGCATGAATGCTATCTCTTATTGTCGTGACATGATGGGAAATCCATGTCGAATTTATGGCAAAATTGTTATTGAGCATTATCAACTCTCTTGTGAGCCAAGTGCTAAAGCATATTAATATGATTAAATGTGATTGTCTATTGCCCTACTAGAATAGTATGGAGCCTCTTTATGTGCATTATGAATATCTTTTTCTATTCTTGTGAGACCTATGTGTCTAAGGTGTTTTATATGCCTATCGAACTATTATGCATGAGAACTGAGAACAATAAAGCAAGTATGTTGCTTAGACCTACAATGTAAGGTTGATTATCAAAACTTATATGCTATACGCTAAATGTCAAGAGAAAGGTTTCAATTACAACATATTTCTCTCAATTAGACCTTAATGGGTCGAGATGTGTAAATTGTGTGAATGGTGTTCATACCATTACCTTTATATTCTCAGATTGCGAAATGACAACCAACGCCGATAGAATTGCACGACTCAAAGATGGTCTGACCGATGTGGTCGAGATCATGGCACGACAAATGGCACGCCAAGAAGAGATGGAAACCGCACAAGCCTCTGCAGCGCGTAGTTTTCGAGATTTTGACGCTCTTAAACCTCCTACGTTCGAAGGTGGTGCTGATCCAAATAATCTGGAGACTTGGATCATCGAGTTTGAGAAGTTGTTCCTGGCTACAAGTCGGCCTAACGACATGAAGGTTAGCTCTGCAACGTACTATCTGAAAGGTGAAGCTAATAAGTGGTGGAACGATGTGCGAACGGACTTGCTTGCAACGCCGAACTATAATTGGGATCATTTTAAGGAATCCATTCGTGCTAGATTTTATCCTAGTGCTCTACGATGCCTTAAACATCGTGAGTTTGAAGGGTTGAGCCAAGACAAGCTGTCTGTGGCCGAGTACACTACCAAGTTCAATGAGCTTGCAATTTTTGCTCCTAATCTGCTGACAACTGAAGTTGAGCGAGTTGAAAGTTTCGAGGATGGACTGAAATGGGACATTCAACGTTTTGTCGCTGAACAATCCGTTACTTTTCAAGAATCTTACGACAAGGCCCTGAACCAGGAGATGATTGTTGGACGTCGTGACACACATCTGGGTAAGAACAAGCGCGACGAAGGCAATCCATCGCAGTCGAACAATGGCGACAAGAGGCCAAGGCCTAATGGCAACAACAACTACCAAGGTGGTCAGAACCACAATGCGAATAGGAATCGTGACTCGAATAGTCATCGAGCTACGATAATTGCTAGAAGGAATATGCTTTGTACTCGCTGTAACAAGACGCATGCTGGTAAGAACTGTCGAGGTGACGTGTTGCACTGCTATGAATGCAACAAGCCGGGTCACAAAGCTTCTGAATGTTGGATCCGAGGTAGGAATGGTAACGGGCAGAACCGCGATGACAACTACAATCGTGGTGGGAATAATAATGGCTATCGTGGTAATGGTGGTAACTACCGTGGAAACGGGGGTTACAACAACAACAACAACGGCAACAATGCTACTCCTGCTGTGAACAACCAGGTTCAAGCTCCTGCTGTGAATAACCAGGTTCAAGCTCCTGCTACTGCTAATCCCGCGCCAAATAACAACAGCAACAACAATAGAGGGGTTAACGGTAGAATTTTTGTGATGAATCGCAATGAGGCAGAAGCAAACCCGAACGTGATCGCTGATACTTTTCTTGTTAATTCTTTTCCCGCTTTTGTTTTGTTTGATAGTGGCGCAACGCATTCTGTTCTTTCTAAGTGCTTTGCATCTAAGATAGGTTTAGAACCTAGTTCCGTGTATAGTGCAAATATTAGGACGCCAGATGTATCGATTATTAATTGTAAAGCGTTGTATGAAAAGTGTCCGATTAGGATAGCTGGTTCCGAATTGCCTGCGGATTTGATTCAGATGGACATGAAGGACTTTGACGTGATATTGGGAATGGATTGTTTAGCCAGGTATAGGGCTAAGTTAGAGTGTTATGAACAATGTGTGTCGCTACGTGGACGGAAGGGTAGAAGGATTACCTATAAAGGGGTACTCGTGGTCAAGCCAAAGTTGAAGGTAGTGGCGACCATGAAAGCAAAGGAGTGTACGACTAAAGGTGAAGAAATTTACTTATGTCATGTGGTGGATACAAGTCGAGAAGCCAAAGTTTCGCGACCTATTCCAGTTGTTTCTTAATACGCTGATGTGTTTCCCAAAGAGATTCCCGGAATGCCTCCACAACGCATTATCGACTTTACGATCGACTTAGCTCCAGGTTCTGCACCTATTTCGAAAGCACCGCATCGTATGGCACCTGCTGAGATGAAGGAACTGAAAACACAACTTGAGGACTTGTTAGAAAAGGGATACATACGTCCGAGTGTATCGCCTTGTGGTGCTCCTATTTTGTTTGTACGGAAGAAGGATGGTAGTAGGAGACTGTGCATTGACTACCGCGAGTTGAACAAGATTACGATCAAGAATAGATACCCACTTCTCAAAATTGACGATCTGTTTGACCAATTGCGTGGAGCGTCTATTTTCTCAAAGATAGACCTACGATCAGGATACCATCAGTTGAGGATTTCCGAGCCTGATATTGAGAAGACAACGTTTTGGACGAGGTATGGGCACTACGAGTTCACTGTGATGCCTTTTGGGTTGACGAATGCGCCTGCAAAGTTTATGGACTTGATGAACGGTACGTTCCAGCCTTACCTAGACCAGTTTATTGTAGTCTTTATCGATGATATTCTGGTTTAATCGAAGAACGCCGAGGAGCATGAGCAACATTTACGTACTATCTTGGAGATTCTGAGAAGACATCAACTTTACGCCAAGTTTTCTAAGTGTGAGTTTTGGTTAGACACGGTATCTTTCTTAGGACACGTGGTGTCTAAGGATAGAGTGGCCGTAGATCCAGAGAAGATTCAAGCTGTTACAGATTGACCAAGACCAACGACCGTGACTGAAGTTCGAAGTTTTCTCTGACTTGCTGGCTACTATAGACGATTTGTGGAAGGATGTTCAAACGTTGCACAGCCAATCACGAACTTGATGAAGAAAACGACAAAGTTTGTATGGTCCGACAAGTGTGAGATTGCTTTTCAAGAGTTGAAGAAATGTCTTACGAGTGCACCTATTATGACATTGTCGTCAGGAACAGAAGATATGAGGTCTACAGTGACGCGTCTAAGCATGGCTTAGGGTGTGTTTTGATGCAACACGGGAAGGTCGTGGCTTACGCCTCACGATAATTGAAGAAGCACGAGGATAATTATCCTACGCACGATCTAGAACTTGCTGCTGTCGTATTCGCATTGAAGATTTGGCGACACTATCTGTATGGTTCCGCAGTCAAGATGTTCACTGATCACAAGAGTCTCAAGTATTTCTTTACGCGGAAAGAGTTGAACATGCGCGAGAGGAGATAGTTAGAACTTCTGACGGAATACGACATTGATATGCAGTACCATGAGAGTAAAGCGAACGTAGTCGCTGATGCTTTGAGTAGGAAGACTCGTCATACGTTAAACACTACTTTAGTGCTTCCTAAGGAGATCATACGTGACTTGCAAAGTCTCGATGTGGAAATTGTGTTTCAAGGTGACGTTCAATGTACCTTAGCACATATGACTGTTCGACCAACGTTGCAAGAGGAGATCAAAGATAAACAGAGTGGTGATGAGGATCTTCAGCGGATTCTAAACCACAAAGACGATGGTAGGTCCGAGGGCTTCACTTTGGGCCAAGATGGAGTTTTGAGGTTTCAAGAACGTGTTTGCGTACCAAATGACCCAGTTATCAAAAGTCAGATTCTGGGTGAAGCTCATAATACGTCGTATTTTGTACATCCTGGTGGAGACAAGCTTTACAAGGATCTTTGCCAAGTGTTCTGGTGGAAAGGCATGAAACAAGAAGTCGCTGAGTTTGTAGCGAAGTGTTTGACATGTCAGAAGGTCAAGATCGAGCACAAAAGACCAGGTGGTATGGTACAATCACTGGAAGTTCCAACGTGGAAATGGAATTCGATTTCTATGGATTTTGTCATGGGTTTACCTTTGACACAGAATTAGAACAACGCTATTTGGGTCATTGTAGATCGTCTGACAAAAGTCGCAAGATTCATCCCTATGCATGACACGTGGGAAGTGGAGAAACTGGTTGACGCGTACGTCAAGGAGGTCATGAGACTTCATGGTGTACCTGAAGATATTGTTTCTGATAGAGACTCGAGATTTCTCTCTAACTTCTGGCAGAAATTACAAAAAGCTTTCGGAAAAAAATTGAAGTTTAGTACCGCTTTTCATCATGCAACAGATGGCCAGACAGAAAGAACGATTCAGACTCTAGAGGATATGCTTCGAGCGTGTGCCCTCGAATATCAAGGTTCGTGGGACAAACACATTCCATTGATCGAATTTTCTTACAACAACAGCTATCATTCGAGCATCGATCGAGCACCATATGAAGCCTTGTATAGTAGGAAGTGTAGATCGCCTGTATTTTGGAACGACATTAGCGAGACTGCAGTTTTGGGTCCTGACATGATCCAGCAGACTGTCGACATTGTGGAGGTGATTCAAGCGAAGATGCGAAGTGCACAAGATCGCCAGAAATCATATGCAGATAGAGGTCGTAGACTTGAAGAATTTGAGGTGGGAAGCAAGATACTTTTGCGAGTTTCTCCTACCAAGGGCGTTATGCGTTTTGGTCGTAAGGGGAAACTGAGTCCTCGTTACATTGGACCTTAAGAGATCCTAGAGAGGATTGGTGAAGCTGCTTATCGTTTAGCTTTGCCTGTGGAACTTGAAAAAGTCTACAATGTGTTTCACGTTTCTCAACTGAAGCGATACGTACATGATCCAACTCACGTCGTTCATCCTGAAACGATCGAACTTGATAAGAGCTTGACGTATGAAGAACGTCCAATCAAGATCAGCGACCGCAAAGAGCGCTCGACTTGTACAAAGACTGTCCCATTGTGAAAGTTATTTGGTCCAGTCATGGTCAAGAAGAGGCAACATGGGAAGCTGAATCCATGATGCGCGAGAAGTACCCAGAACTCTTTATCGAAGGTACTAATTCCGTTTGAGTTTCGGGACGAAACCCTTTTTAAGGAGGGTCGAATGTCACAACTAGTAAATTCGTCTTTTGTTTACCGCTTTGCACGAGTTGCATGTTCTAGCATTGCATGCTGCATTGCTAATCGACTTAGATCACAACCGTAGTACATGCATTGCATTGTCGTTGTCCTAAAATTGTTTTATACCTTCGCATAGGTAAACTCGTTTCGTCGTTGAGAAGTGATTACTTCATGTTTCGAGTTTCGGGACGAAACTTCTTTTAAGGAGGGTAGAATGTGATAGCCCAATATTTTCTATAATTGTAATATCGATTTATAATTCATTTATAAATAGTTTCGGAGATTTAAATCGTATATTTATTTAACGATTCGATTTACTCAAATTAAGCCATAATAATATTAATTATTATTATGGAAATTTCGGGATTTATAATTATCAAATTGAGGGATTTAATTAAAATGGTTTTATATATGAATAAGGCTTATTCATATTGTTTTAATTAGTTTTAATTGTTTTTAATTGACAATTAAATCAGAAAATTAATCCTAGGTCTAGTAAGTTTTGACTTTCTTTGACTACGCACCTATATAAGCTAAGAGATGAGCCAATTTATCAATTTGCAAAAACTGAGCCAAAACCCCAAATTCTCTCTTCTCTCTCTCACGATATCCTCTCTCTCCTCTCTCTCTCTCTCTCTCTCCACCGCACACTCACTCTCTCTCCCTCTCCCTGCTGTCTCCGGCCACCATGCCAGCACCGGCCTCCTCTTCCCCACCGGTAAACCCCCCTTCCCTCTCTCTCTCTTTCTCTCTCTCTTTCTTTCTCTCTCTTTCGTGCTCTGTTTTCCCCCTCCCCTGTTTTTGTCGAGTTGCGGCTGTCGCACCACCGCCGTGCCACCAGGCCGCGCCTGGGTGGCCGGACTGGTCGCCGGCGAGTGGCCGACGCAACTGGGCCCTGCCCGTCGCTCCTCCCCCTCTCAGTCGCCCTCTTTCCCTCGCAATTTCTCTCTCTCTCTCTCTCTCTCTCTCTCTCTCTCTCTCTCTCTCTCTCGATCTCGATCTCTTGCGCTCTCTCTCTCCTCCGTTGCCGGTGCTCCGGCGAGCCACCGCCGACCATGGTGGTCGGTGGGTGGTGGTGTTGGTGATGGGCTAGGTCGTGGGTCCCCTGCTTGGTGTATCACGGCCTAGACTCGAAAAACCGATTAGGGTTTCGTTTAATAATTTCGTTTTATTAATTTCGTATTTTCAGTATTGTTTTAATAATTGTTTTTATTTTTCTGTACTCGTTTGGAGTCCGAATCCGAATTTTCAAAAGCCTATATTGATTGAAATAAATCAAGAAATTTAATAAAAAATATTAGTTTACAGTTTCAGTACTGTTTGGATTTTCGTATTTACTGATTATGTCTCGGTAATTGTTTTTAATTAGGACCAAACGGACAAGCGTGATCGGGTTGTGATTAGCAAGGTTACCTACTGCGTAGTGAGCGTTTGTTAGGTAAGCTGTCACCATCGTGAATGACCAGGACTGCCTCCATCTTCTTCCACTTCTCTAGGCTGGTTTGTATCATTCAGCCTAAACCCTTAAATTTTCTTGTGGGTTTTGTTATATAAATGATTTTTTAAAGTTTTAATAGTAATTTATTTCGTGCTTTTTTTTGTATACATATATGTATAGATAATACGTTTTTGAATGAATGTTTAGGAGGCTTAAGTGCTTTGGATACTGATTAGAGGTAACTTCTTGTCACTTAGAAAGTGCTTATGGTTATTTAAAGCAAACATAGTATATATGGAGGTTGGGTGTTTAATTAGCACTATATTTTCAGATATCTATTATTTAGTCATGAGACTGTTATGGTGAGTTGAGTGAGATGAAACTAAACTGAGACGTGAGATTATGTGATCCTTTGGGATACCATGACATGTATGTAGAATTGTTTGGTTTGTAACCCAGAATTTTGTATGGTTTTTAACCCAGAATGAGTAATAGAAATGAAATGAGATTTATGAGAATGAGATCATGAATACAAATGTGACAAGTATACATATTGATACTCAGGCTCGAAGGTTGTTAGCTACTTAGATCTTAACAGTTGGCATGAGATCGAGTGAGTAACCTAAGATATTGAGTCTTAAATGATGGTCAATTGGTTTTGGTGTCGCAAGACAATTTGAACAATATTGAGAGTTTGACTAAGAATTACTATAGTAGTGCATTCTACTAGCTAATTAAGCTGATAAATAGTCATTTTGGATATGTATTATTTATTTGTTTATATTATTTTGCTAAATCCAGGTATATTGAACATAGTCTCATGAATCCAGGAATATTGAACGAGATATTGACCATCGTCAGCATTGCTATATTTCATATTTTATGTTGACGTTTCTCAGGGGTTTCAATGTAAGAGAGAGCATGACAGCAGGAATCAACATAAAACAATGTATCTTGAATGAATTCCTTGTTAACTTTCTATTGAATTCATTTGAGGAATGCATTAAGGGTTGCATGTTGTGTCGACCTTGATGACATTAGGGATTGTAGTGAGAGAGAAAGGCAGAGAGAGAGCACTTAAGTGAAAAGAACAAAAATCTGTTTCCTATTGTGGAGCTGTATATACCAGGTTGGATTCGATTATGTAGTTTAAAAGATTATCAACAAATTGCAGTACAACATGAGTTGAAACTATTCGGCTTTGGATGTGTGAAGAGAGAGGTTTTCAAGGTGCCCGACTTTAGGTTTCTCTTTCTTTCCTTTCATATATTTTTTAATGTTTTTGTCTTCATTGATTTCAGTTTTATGTCTTTGGTTGTGTGACCTTTTCCTTTTCTAGTAGCTCATTATCCTTGTCGCTCCACTCATGGACACGGTACTTAATTATCTTCTTTCTTCCCCGTTAATTGGTTTTAGCATTGTAATCCTCTTGTCTTTTCTATCTTCTATACATTAATTTGTGATGATCTTTCCATATCTTTCCCATTTTTAATTTTTGTTTTGTTTACTGTGTGTACAATTGCAAAATATTTATGGGTTGATATGTATCGGTTCTTAAAAATTGCAAAATATTTCTCCCCTCCTATAAGTAATCAATCAATTAGGTCCAGAAATAGGGAGGGGAGATAAACACACTAAGACAAACTTAAACGTGTGATATATCTGAATTATAGTATAGCCAGAGTTAACATATAGTGTTTGCTATGCTTGAAGACGTGGATTATATATTGGTTAAGTTATGATAGTCGTGTGACAGTATGAAAAATTGGTAAGGATACCTACATAATCGTAAAGTAGACTATGTAAAACAACTAGGAGGAAGAAAATAATTCAATCCTTGAGCAATATTCTATGGTGAAAAAAGTCATAGGTCAGTTGAGTGAGAAAAGTTTTCATTATTGGTTGTGTTCTTTCTTCTTTAGGAGTGATGATTCTACGGTGAAATAATGGCCCTCTGCTCTTCCTTCTATGCACAATCGAAGTTTGTTCATCGAGGTATGCCCTCTCTGTATCCCGCCCTCTTTCTCTAACTCGTTGACCCAATTTGTTCCACTAAAAGACGCATCTGACTTTACCAGAATCGTCAGACAACCTAAACAACTCTTTCCACGAGCCATCAAACCTTGATAAATATATGTTGTTGTATGTTTGCTATGGAGTATGTGTCATTTAAATATGAAATCTGCGCGTGAGATAAAAACTCATTACAAGTAATTGCTCTGTTGCTCTTTGAGAATATCTCTAATTCAATTATTAGAATGGATTCTGATGGCAAGAAGTTCGTTAAAGTATGTTTTGAATTTTTTTCCTTTTTTTTTTTTTGATAAGAATGTTTTAAATTTTTTTTCCATGCATTGTTTAAAAATGGAATTGAGCAGACAATTGTATTTCTCCTCCTTTTGTGTATCTTCTCCTGGAAAATGGGCTAAAGCTCCCAACTTTAGGCTCCTATAACTTAAAAGCTCTTTTATTTTATATGGTGAAATAGGTTGGGAAGTTTAACTGTATCAAAGTATCCAATCTAGCTATTTTCTATTTTTATCCCTAGCTCATTACCAAAATTCTGATACCATGATTTTTGCCTTCCAATGTTGTACTTTATAAATAACTAAGCGCATACGCTTGGGATTCTAATGAATGAATTATGCATGTAGTTAAATTATCTGCTTCCCTCCCCTCCCCCCTCTTTTTGGGTTACAGAATCCTTTAAGCAAAACTGCCAAATGCGTGCTATCCTTTTTTTTAAGATAATATGGGTGTCCATGCTTTGCTTGACTAATCTCATGGGGGCCCTGAAGTTAACGACCAGGAAAACCTCCAATGGCCCTAAGGGGACTCGAACCTGATACCTCTGGAATAGATCTCAGAGTCTTACTTACCAACTGAGCTACCCCCTCAGGGTTCCAAATGTGTGCCATCTTAATTCCATCATTTTTCTCGCACCACATATAAAAGATGCAAAGAGTTCTCTCTTCAATCAAGAGAGGAATAAGTTAACCGGAAAGAGGATATTCCTTTTGTTTTGTTTTGCTTTGTTTTGTTTCTATTTATTTATTAATTTGATGAGCTACAATTCCTTCAATGTAGGATTTCAGATTCTCAATAGAATTCTTCTGCTTAGTGGGTTATGCTTTTCTAGAGGGCTGTTAGAATTTGTTTCCCCTCATAAAACTGTAAGAACATTACTCAATGTTATTGCTAGTTACTGCTGTCTTTGTTTCAGAAATTATTTTTGTAGGCTGTATGATCCATCTTGATTGGAAATTCTTCATGGCTCCTAGAGACCGTTGTGCTATTTTGTAACTTTTGAGCTTTCATTCTGTACCTTTTTTAGCTTTAAATCTAGAGAAATGCATATCAAGAAGTCACCTATCATAGTTGCGGAAAGCTTAAATTTTTTTCAAATTTCAGGTAATACCCAATCTCTTATTTGGTTTGGGTAGGCTCCAACAAGAGGCCATGGACACCATTACGTAGTACAAGGATGGTTAAGTGAAGCTTTCCATGATATTTATGTAAGGTTAAGTGAAGCTTTCCATGATATTTATGTAAGAATGATAAGTTATGGATCAAGTGGGTGTTCATCTGTTTTGGCAAGCGGCATCATATATGGCAGACTGGCAGTTGAAAACTTCCAAGTGTAGTGAAATTTCCTATCAAGTGTCCTTTTTGTCAAGACGAACTTCTAAGGGGCCCCACTGTAGGCATGACGAGGAAAAAGAGAAACCTCTCTTGTACTGATGAGTGCTTGATCCTGAAGCCACTAGACTCTCATCTCCTCCCCATAAGAGGTTATATATATGTTATGCTAGTAAAACCATCCCTAAAGTTTTGTGGAGACAATCAATGTCTAATCATCATGCAGGTTCGAGATATATTTCATTATGTGGCTTGCTCTTCATATTTGTGTTTGTGATCTAAAATAGTGTTAGTATTTCTGACTTGTTTCTTTGATGTGATCTACTGCAAGTATATATGACCTTGCAAATGGCATAACATGATTTCTATGCGAGGGGGATGAAGGTGAATCGGTGCTAAAGTGGTGTGGAAGGAAATTATAATTAGTCTCAACTAGGTTTTCTCGAGTTGTAATAGATTGTAATTGTATTTGTTGTGATATCTGTTTTACAATAAACTTCAGGGCCAAAAATGGTATTTCTGTCAAGGATATTCCGAGCTTTAACCTTCATGTTGCACATCAAATATGTACCGAAATGTATTCCAGACTAGGATATCTTATGATGTTTTTATGTCGGACCACTTTGCTAAGCACCATGTTCGATCGATTGTACTTGTCAACCATAACTCTCCGTTTATAATCACAAGCTATAGGACAAACTCAGGATAATCAACTTGGGGGACCGCGTGCAACGCACGCGGTCCACAACTAGTTAAAATAAAGGTCGGCTATCAAATACCACGAAATAATATAGTATACAAAGAAGTATTCAAAATTTTAGTGTAACCAGTAGGTACCTTTTTTCAAATTTTTATAGATATTATATTTATCTAAGTACTTCTTTAAGGCTATATAATCATATACTAACTAACTCATTTTTGGCTTTTACATCTTTATAAATACATAACAAATGTTTCCATATTTAACTTTTTATGACCAGCTCAAATATATATTAAAAAGTAACCTATTTATTTATCTTATTAAAAGGCCAAAGAAAAAGATGGAGTGACTGAGCTGTAAACAAACCAGAAATTCCAAGGTTGAAGACAAAACCACTCACATCTGGTTTGAGAGCATACCACTTATATCCGATTTGAGACCAGACCGGGCCACTTAGACTGATCTTCGAAACCAGAGTGACATGTTTTCTTTATTTTCTCACCTCAAACCCGAACTCATTACACCTTGTAGCCATCGATCAAAAACACTTAACAAGACAATAATACCTTAAATCTCCTTATGAGTTGAAGCTTAAAAATATCTAAATGACCAAATATCGAGATCATCCAAGTCTTAACAAATAAACACCATGTCTTAAGCATTAACACGAACACGGAAACAAGCCTTTCAAGTTATCCTCACTAAACATTGAACACTAGAACTCAATTTGAAACTGTAACAAGCAAACCCCATATGAAATTGAGCAACAACAAACCCCATTTGAAGCTGTAACAAGTAGAATCATGTCAAAAAATACCCCATTTGAAATTAAGAAATACAATTAAAAGCAAATATATTAGATAAAAGTAACACCACAATTCCATCAAACAAATATTACGTCGGCGACACTAGTGAATGAAGTTAATGGAAATATGCAAATTATACAACCAACAACAGAAAAGTAAAATCTTGATAGGCGAACTAAATCATAATAAATAAAATGAAATATAAAACGAGCAGAATACCCTTTTCAAGTTCCTCCAAAATCTCTGATTTTTCCTCCACATCAAATCTCTTTTACTTTTGTCTTTTCACGGAGAATCCAATATCAGCATTGTTAACACATCACGAGTTATGAATGGTATAATCGGATATCTATGGGAACTCAAAAATATTCATACCCATCCATTTCATGTTCACTCAAAATATTCATATCCATCTCATGCTCACCCAATTAATCATTCAAATATCTATCAAATTTTGGGTTTGCATTTCCACCGGTTGATATAGACATCTCTCCTGTTTTTTGAAAATGTCTTTTTTGAAGGCCATAGCACCATCCGGTTATCACTGGTAGGTTGGTAGCACAACCTATTGTGTCATCATACAGAGAGTGAATCATACTTTTTCCAACTGAAAGACTTCTTTTTTCGATTTTTCGGTGAAGATTTTTATGAAATGTCCTAATGCTATAGGTTAAACATTGGTGTTGATTTATTAATAAAGTAAGATTACTTATCAAAATAACAAAACCTAACGTAACATAGCAAAACTTATTATTAGGTGGGTTCAATTGAATACACTAAAATATCGGTATTGGACATAATCATCAAGCCACCGCTTGCTGTCCAATAGCGGTAGCAGTAAAAGCATATATATCGCCATGGTTAACAGTAAGTAACAATAAAATCATGAAAAAGTAGCCAAAGTTTCGTGTTGTTATAGATCGAGTTCTAATAATGTGGCGGATGGACTATCTAAGTAAGGAATTAATAGGGATCATGCCTTTTTGGAGGCGCCTCAACCTCTCCCATATAGTTTCCCCACCGTCCCGTCATCACACTCAAACTTTAACATTAGCATCTGTGTGACGATGATGGACTTGATCTTGTTCAGAGTGAGCTTCCCTATGATAACATTATAGGCTTGACTGATTGCGCGTTTTACCATTGGCATCCTTGAGGTACTTGTTGAGCTTCCCTTCTTTCACCCATCCCCTCAATACGTGATCAAGACTTCTGCAGGTGTCAGTGTAGTGGACGTGCTCCTTGTGGTATTCACAATACTTGGCCTTGTCCCTATACTGCTCAGGAAATGTGAGTGGTTGAGGAATTGGTAAAGTCATGTGATCTCTGATCTCAAGGAAGATCACCCGGTTGTTTGTTTTGAAGGGTGAGGGCTCAGGTTCTAGGATTTTCTTGCCTTGCCCCCGGCCTTGAGTCTGCTTCTTAGCCTTGGGCTTATCGGCGATTGTTAGCGCCCCGTCGTGCGCTCTTTTCTTCTTGGACTTTGGGACTCCCACGAAGTCTGTTGCTGTAAGATAAGCAACCTCCTTTTGCATTAGCTAGGCGAAGGAGGAGTTGGACTTTTTGGCCAACGAGAACTTCAGATCCGTATCTCGCAATCCATTCATGAACGCATTATATGCTACATCATCTAGGAGATTAACAACTTGATTGACTTCATCATTGAACCTCTTGAGGTAACTCCTCAAGTCTTCATTCTCGTTTTGAAAGACGCTTTGCAAGTGAAAACTTGTCCTTTTCTTTTGCTTATGAGTCATGAATCTGTTCGAGATTTCTTGAGCCAACTGATCGAAATTGTGAATGCTATCTGCCGTGAGGTTTTTGAGCCACCTTAGATCTGTCCCAGTTAAGGTTGATTGGAAATACCGACATCAAACCGCATCTCTAGCCGTGGTCGTCTTGGTCAGTCTTTCTAGCATAAGAAGCCATGGAGGGCACCCTTGGTTTCGGTGGCATGGAAGCATTCATGACCGCCCTGCTAAATGGTAGAGGCATTAGCGGGAGCCCACCCGGGATAACATCATTCTGTGGGCCTAAGCTCTCACTTGATAGCCACGCAAGTGCATTGGTTTATCGCGTAGTAAAATTATCGTCTCCCAAGAGGAGCGAGGGTATTTCGAGTACCAAAATCTTTAGAATTGGAAAAGCTAACCTAAGTGGGTAAATTTTGATGGATGATTTAATTCAATAAAATCTAAAGCTAAAACTAAATTAATTAACTAAGATGAGAGAAAAAAACAATCACAATTGTAGGAATCAAGAATTAAAGCTAGAGTTGGAGGTTCACCCAACTAATGATGTTCTAATGCAATGAATGTTATGTGAGCATGCAATCAAATGGGTAATGCAAGGGAACGATTAGAACTCAAGTAACCCAAGGCCTCTTTGAAGGTCCAAAGGAAGCACCTAACTCAAACTAACCATCTATTTTCATGTGATTAGATCAAAATATGTCCATTAAGTCCAAACTAATCAATAAATTCCCAAGGTGATTTATCCTACTTTCGTGGCTAAATCTCCTTGATAGGATAGTAAGACCCCTCACAATCGACCTTCTCCATTCGGTTTTAGATTAATTGATCAAAATAAAGCCATAATCTCATTTAGGCATTTCATCAAACACTTGGGATGCATAGTACCAAACAAGCAATTACCCAAATAATAACATTCAAATCTTATCATCCAAGCATTAAAAACACCATAGTTGGGCTAATCCCAACTCTAATAAGAGAAATTAGCTACTAAATACCATAAAGTCATTAACTTTAATTAACCAAGACATAATATTCAACACAAGAGAAATAAGTAAAAGAAGAGAGAAGGAAGAGAGAGAAAGGTAAAGAAGATCTTACAAAGGTCTTCAATAATCTTCTCAAACCTAAGTTTAATTACCCTAATAATCTTATGCAAGGAACTTCTTAAACCTAACAATAGAGACTAGTCCTCTTTAGAAAGCTAATACTAGGTTAGAGAAGAGATAGCATAAGGTAGGATGAGATGCCCCTAAAATGACCAAAATTGGGCTTAAATAGGGGTTCAAATCGGGTGAGGCATGGTCTGCTGAGCTGTGACCGGATCATGGGTCGGACCATATCTCGGACCATGTACCAGGTCTTTCAAGCACCAATGGTCTACAGGATTGTGTCCGGGACCATGTCTTAGACGATGGGTCACACTTTTCTTCAAGAACTTCATTTGTTCATGCCCTAAATACTCTCCTCTTCACTCCTATGATCTTCATGCTCCTTCCATGCTTGCTCCAACTTCGAACAAGACGTGAAACATCTTTCAAAACCTATCATTCATGAAAAAACACAACCAAGGAGCGTAAAATAGAACAAATGGACAAAAATCAATCTAAATCAAGCCATGGGTAGCTAATATTCATTGCAATGGGCATGAAATACACATGATTATGCTATAAAATAAGTACTTATCAACTCCCCCATTCTTGCCTCTTGCTTGTCCTCAAGCAAGACTGAAATCACATAGACAAACAAGACATAGACAAACAAGTGTTTGGCGGGGAGATTGCCCTCTCAAAGACAACCAAACGAGATTTATCAAAATGTCATGCATCAAGTTACCCACGGAGAAACAAACATCACTTAAATTTTTCTCAAGAAACAATTTTCGTCCCATGAAATTTCTTGCTACACCTCAAAAAAATTTAGTCAAGAAATATGACAAGTAACACCAAGACATTCTCCAAACAGGTTGCAAATAGTCCAGATAGCACTTCCCCTTAGATTAGACTTTCTTAGAATCTCGGCCATCACTCTAGTAAGTGGAAATTTCATCACTCATGTGTTTCGGGTAAAGCAATGCATCACTCTCAAGACTCAATCCAAAGTAGGGTCTACCATAAGCTTGCCCTTATTCTAACTCGCCACCGCTTGGGACAACACTTCGTGCAAGAATCAAAAGGACTTTCAAAGGTTGTAATGAGGCTTAGGGTAAGGGTAGGGTAAGTCATTTTGAAAATGTAGGTTAGGAGCCAAAAAGGACTAGTGGAGTCAACAACATCCTCTCAAATCCTCGCGAAAGATCAAGAAAACGCGAAAACATACTCCACTCCCAAAACTCCAACTAAACAACCAAGCACCACCTCATGAACTCCATAAACCTCAAACACAACTTGGGAAGGAGAGGAGCTATTATAGAAATGAAGATTTTGATTTTTTCTCTCCTTTCACTTCTTTAATAGCTTTAAAACAACTTCTTTTTTTTTACAACTCCATTTCCCGACAACCGCCGATATACTGGCTCACCAAAAGTGTTCCCTCATGCTTATCATTTTCATCATTTTCACTAAACAAAAATAACTTCATAAACACTCCTCAAAAACTCCACAAGCCTAGGCTCGGGGTGAAAGAATTGTGTTTAGGAAAGTCGGGCTTGTAAAGTGGTTAATTTCAACAAAAGAGGCTAAAGCTCAAAAGGGGTTTGCAAAAAGGGTGAACGTGTAAACGGGTAGTCATTTGGCTAATGTAGCTTAAAAATGAAAGAATGCTTCTATCACTTCCTAACACGAGTGAGTCAAATGCGGTCATGAGGAGAAACGGGGCAAGTTCTAGAGATAACCCACAATTGGAGAGTCAAACACACAAGAAAGAATCAATAGACCGATGTAGATGTTTCGGTTGAATTAGGCTCAATATCTCACCGGATTCATTTGCCTAGACTATAAGGATTTCCCATCTAAAAGGGAAGTGACCATTATGCCTAGATGCATCTTGTGAGAGTGCCTAGGAGTAGGTGTGCAAGTCAAAATCTTGATTTTGGTCCAATGATGGTCAAAAAATTTACAATAGGATACAAAATTCATTTTTGAAATCAATTTCAATAACATTTTATTCCTCCAAGGGTTTTACCTATCAAACATGCACATGACACGTTCAAAAGGTTCTCAATTCATCATCAAATGTTCATCTCTCCCCTCGTTTTTATCTTTTTTTCGAATTATTTTCTTTTTTTTTTTGGATTTTTTATACTTTACGATTTTTTTTGATTTTTTTTTAATGAGAATGCAAGACGGAAAATAAACTATATGAAATGCATGTTCCTAAACATGATTAATAAGAAAAATAGATGCAAAATAAAAGCTAAGAACAATATTTATATCGAATGCAACTATATAGCTAAATGTATATATGTACAATAAGAGCTCGATCAATCCAAATCATCATCATGCAACCCAATCAACAACCAATCATTGTCACACCAATCAACAACATAAAATCACAATCATCACCATCAAATCACATCATCATCTAATCACAATCATCAGTTAACCATCACACTTCCAACACAAGCTAACCACCAACCATCACATCTTAATAGTCTCCCCCATGCTTAAGCATTACATTGTCCTCAATGTAAATAAGTAAACAGAAAGGAGGGGAGGGGTGTGATACTCACAAAATGATTGGCTCTTCAAAATGCTCAATGGTGAGGAGACTTGGGAGTGTGCATTAAGTCATTGTTGATCCGGTGATGACAATGCCTCCTTTTTCATTTGTCCTTTACTTCGAACAATCATCATAACATGCGAAGGCTCGTAGCAATTTGTCAAAAGAGCTCGAGCACATCTCATCAAGGAACAAGTAAGAAGCCATTATCATCACAATATAATAGTAAGCAATCAAAAATTTTCTCAACTTGTTAAAATCCCTCGAAAAGCCAAAGGAATGAAAAGAAGAACATTCCCGTTGAATGAACTTAAAAGCATCCCCATAACTCCTTTTTGGCTTGTAACTCATGATATGATCATCGACCCGATGAGTACAAAAGTCATAGATCACAATCACGTCATCCAGTTTCACAAAAGCATATTCAAGGGATTTTGTGGGAGGGGAATCATTGAAAAGACTTGGAATTGGAGAGGGGATCATATCAATATACTCGTATGACAATGAATCGGGATATTCAAGGTCATAGAACGCGTTATAAATTAACTCATCAGTGACCCCTTCCAAAACACAACCCCCAAATGATGACACACTAGCCACTTGAACCACTTGACGCTCGGGCATCTCGGCATGGGTGATAAATGCATCAACCTTGGATCACAATTTTTCTAGAGTTTCTTGTAACTCCCCATTGCTCTTTTGTGTTTGAACAATAAATTATTCCAAAAGAGTCTCCAAGTTTGACTTGGGTTGCGGAGTTCTCTCTTCTCCATGAAGATTGGGATGATCTAAATGATTAAGAGTGTAGTCAACAAAGCAATGATCATTTTGGTTACTTTGGTAAAGGGCCGGGTGTCGACATAATTAGCATTTTCTTGACTAAATTGATACCCATTATCCTCATGCCCAACATAACCATAAGAATCATAATAAGCATTAGGCACATCACATTCATTCGTATTCAAATAGCCATAATAATGGTTATAGTCACCATAATCATAAGCATATGAACTTGAATGATTATCTCCACAACCTTCTTGATTCCAACATGTTTCCATTAAGGAAATCAAAGAAAACGATGTGAAAGGCATGAAAAAAAATTTTAAAAAAATTCTTAGCCTATCCTATTTAAGAGAATTTCAATATCGAAATAAGCCTTGCTCCCCGGCAACGATGCCAAAAACATGATAGCCCCACAAGTGCACGGGTTTATCGCGTAGTAAAATTATCGTTTCCCAAGAGGGGCAAGGGTATTTCGAGTACCAAACTCTCTAGAATTGGGAAAGCTAAGCTAATTGGGTAAATTTTGATGGATGATTTAATTCAATAAAATATATAAAGCTAAAACTAAATTAATTAACTAAGATGAGAGAAAAGAACAATCACAATTGTAGGAATCAAAAATTAAAGCCTGAGTTGGGGGTTCACCCAACTAATGATGCTCTAATGCAATGAATGTTATGGGAGCATGCAATCAAATGGGTAATGCAAGGGAACGATTAGAACTCAAGTAACCCAAGGCCTCTTTCAAGGTCTAAAGGAAGCACCTAACTCAAACTAACCACCTATTTTCATGGGATTAGATCAAAATACGTCCATTAAGTCCAAACTAATCAATAAATTTTCAAGGTGATTTATCCTACTTTCGTGGCTAAATCTCCTTGATAGGTTAGTAAGACCCCTCACAATCAACCTTCTCCTTTCGGTTTTAGATTAATTGATCAAAATAAAGCCATAATATCATTTAGGCATTTCACAAACACTTGGGGTGCATACTAGCAAACAAGCAATTACCCAAACAAAAACATTCAAATCATATCATCCAAGCATTAAAAACACCATAGTTGGGCTAATCACAAATCTAATAAGAGATACTAGCTACTAAACATCATAAAGTCATTAACTTTAATTAACTAAGGCATAATATTCAGCACAAGAGAAATAAGTAAAAGAAGAGAAAAGGAAGAGAGAGAAAGGTAAAGAAGATCTTACAAAGGCCTTCAATAATCTTCTAAAACCCAAGTTTAATTACCCTAATAATCTTATGCAAGGAACTTCTTAAACCTAACAATGGAGGCTAGTCCTCTTTAGAGAGCTAATACTAGGTTAGAGAAGAGATAACATAAGGTAGGATGAGATGCCTCTAAAATGACCAAAATCGGACTTAAATAGGGGTTCAAATCAGGTGAGGCATGGTCAGCTGAGCTGTGACCGGACCATGGGTCGGACCATGCCTTGGACCATGTACCAGGTCTGTCAAGCACCCATGGTCTACTGGATAGTGTCCGGGACAATGTCTCAGACCATGGGTCGCACTTTTCTTCAAGAACTTCATTTCTTCATGCCCCAAATACTCTCCTCTTCACTCCTTTGATATCCTTCCATGCTTGCTCCAACTTCAAACAAGACGTGAAACATCCTTCAAACCTATCATTCATGACAAAACACAACCAATGAGCATAAAATAGAACAAATGGGCGAAAATCAATCCAAATCAAGCCATGGGTAGCTAATATTCATTGTAATGGGCATGAAATACACACGATTATGCTATAAAATAAGCACTTATCATTACTCAAGGGGCGACTGTCATTTGGCACATTGCCCCCTGGGGGGTTGGGCTTTTCGTAACCTTAATACTGCTCTTCCCCATTACCCTCATATCCTTCTTTTCTATAACCAGGCCATAATCATCATCTCCATAGTCTGAGTAAATTTGGAGGCAAGAGGTCTTTCGAGGAGGACGTTGGCCTTGCGATTTTGGTCTGGAGGACGCTTCCGAAGTGAGGTTTATTGAATGTTGACTGTCTACCATCACAGGCGTGGAGTTTGATCTCGCCAAGTGTTTTTGCTGCTGATGGAGTAACATTTTGTTGTTCGAATATTCTCTGGCGTCTACCCTAGACGGACCCCCAGGAGGGGCGAGTCTAAAAGATGCCTTTTGGGCGAGTTGAGGATCAACAGGCCTCTTACCCTCTCATTTAGACAATGGGCGACCATGGGAGGGGTTGTTTGGACGACCAGCCAAAGTGTGGTCTTGGCGACCTCTCAGGATGATTTATCCTCCCATGGACATGTTGGTTTTTGGGCAACCAGCCATTGTGGGGGAATGGCGACAGCAGCGACCACCTTTGAGCGTGAAGCCGCTTCCTGGGCGAACATCTGTGTCCCTTTCCTTAACTCCTTGCACATACACGCCATCATCATGGTCTGCATGTTTTGTAAGGTGGTTTCGAGCCTCTCCACCGTCACATAGTGACGAGAATGGTATCCCAAAGATCGGGGTGTTTCACTTTACTGTACGGATCTCCTAGTAGTTTCGTCTTCAAGCATGTAGCCAGCTTCCTCAAGGGTAGGCATGGCGTTGATAGGCTGAGGTTGAATAGAAAGAGGGGAGGAGATCACGTATTCTCTAGACCTAGTTTGATAGACCATACAGCTCGGGCTCCCCACAGACGCCGCCAATCGTTTCCAGGTCCTTTTTTGGTCGACTAGAAAATGTCGAGTCTGGGAGAGGAGCTCTGGCTAAAATGGTCTACGGATCATTTGTGGGACCTGTAAAAGACAAAAGCAACTGCCACGGGGGGTTTTTCGGGGAGGGACCCCTTCGACGGTTAAGTCAGATATTCGCAGGTAAGAAAGAGAAAGTCTAGAAAATTGTGCTAGAGAGAGAATAAGCTACCTTGAATAAATGACCAATCGACTATTTATAGAAAGCATCAATGGCAGGGTACGTAATTCCCATACCCTGTCAAATGTCAGATGTCAGCCTTCTGTCCTTCCTTTTGGGCCTGCCATGGAGTTTGGGCCTGATTGGACTGGCTGACGACGTGTCATAGAATAATCCCGGATTTTTAGGGAGTCTAGATTCTTCCATTGAATTCCACGTGTCATCTTCCTATTGGTCAGTTGATCAGTTTTGACTTTCATGATGAAGTGGAGATGTGGGTCTCTAAAAGAGATATTTTGGGTCCCATTGAAGGGTTTGAAGAGAACATGGCCTAGTTCTCGTCATCGGAATGATAAGGGACGGTGAGGAACGGAATGGCACGGAACAGAATGGAACGGCGCGACGCGGATATTGGAAGAAAATGTGAGACAAAATGAAGTATAGAATGCGGAACGAAATGGTGCGGAACGAAATGGATTGAAACAGAACGAAATGCAACATGGAAACGACGAAAAGAAGAGGACTAAGAGAGATGAAAACTCAAGGCCGGTAGTAGTAGTGAATAGTAGTGGAAGCTAATTTGATTAATTGGTTAACAGGCTTCATAAGAAAAAGTTGTTATATGGAACAGTTTGGTAAATGTGATTAAAACCTTCAAAGCTAAATTTGGGTGTAGAATTCAAATAGCTTCACAAAACTTATAGGTAATAACTTTCATATTGTTTTCTTTTGAGGTGATGACTATGTTTTTGTGTGTGCTTGTGAGGCTTATTAATCTTGCGAGCACTTTTCAACCAATTGAATAACTACATTTTGAATTTGGATATTGACATATTAATTTGGAGGATGATGATGAAACTATGATTAATGTGTTATAAGGGAAAATACAAGCTCCTTTGTGGAAATTACAAAATAGATTAGAATGGCGATCATTTCAAACTTTATCTAAGTTAGGTGGTTAAGTGAGTTAAGAAATATATTGTATTTGGACGATGTTAGATAATCCTTAAATAAGAGTTATTGAATTTCTACTTTGATTTGGCTCAAAATTATTATGTCTTGTGATCCTAGGGGAGGCATAAAAGAAGTAAACATGATTGTTTAAAAACACACTAGGTGGATGCCCTTGCGTTGTACGGACTGTGATTATATAATAAAGGGGAATTCCAATTGGTGCCCTTTTACTATTGACTTGTCCAACTGGTGCCCCTAACACAGAAAGAAGTCCGGTCCGTGCCCATTTAAATTTGAAATATCCATTCCGTCTCATTATTTTTATATTTTCCGTTACAAAGTGATGACGTGGCTACTGAATTTAATGTCGTCCATGTCCCTTGTCTTTTTCGAGCAAAATATGCTGACAAAATTGCCCCTCTTCTTTTCCCCCCATTTTTTGCTCAATTTCCCCCCAAAAATGGAACTGACATTATAAAAGCTCGATTTTTCGCTCATTTCTTCGCTGTAAATAATTGTTCTCGTGGTGATGATAGGTCTCTGTTGTGAAAATGCTTTGAGAAAACTTCGTGGAAAAGATGCTGACATATCATATGAAGTTGCCCAAATTCAAGTTTGTTCTATGAACTCTTAAGACCAAACTATAGACAACTAAAAAAAAAAAAAGAGTTCAAGATTTAGTTCAGTAGCTAACTAAGTTAATTGTATATTTTCATATGCCAGGAAAGTTTGGATATTGTGCAACATATGCCTCAAGCTGGAATACTGGATTTGTTCCAAAGGAGATACATACGTTCTGTAATTGTGAGAGTTTAAACAGAAAGAACTTGTTTAATCACCATTACTCCACCAGAAAAAACAAAAGTAGAAGCAGCCAAACAGAAATCCTCAGTAGTTTTCTGCTCGCCTTTGACTGATGCCTCATGCTTCAAGTTGTCGTTGGGCTTATGGCATTCATAACAGTTCGGAGGGGTGAATGGGATTGGATTTTATGCGAGTGAAATATTTCTTGCAGCTGGTAATCCTGTTACATGAATCCTCCCTCCCCTTCTTTTTATTACAGTATATATATATATATATATATATATATATATATATATATATATATATATATATATATATATATATATATATATATATATATATATATATATATATATTTTATTATAATCAGCATCGCGGCTTGTGGTTAAGTTATAATGTTTACCAAGGCACTATCATAAATCAAAACATTCAATGTCAGGTAATTCTTCGGCAAAGCTTGGAATCGCACTCTATGCCTTCATACAGGTCCATATAGTGGTGATGATAGGTCTCTGTTGTGGTTGCTCTTTCCTCCTGGTGAATTGGAAACCCAGATCAAGAAAACCCAGAATTAAGCTTACATACA
Organism: Tetragonia tetragonoides; assembly: GCA_038025085.1. NCBI lineage: Eukaryota > Viridiplantae > Streptophyta > Magnoliopsida > Caryophyllales > Aizoaceae > Tetragonia > Tetragonia tetragonoides. Next base: position 32,604,535 of record CM076141.1, read on the forward strand.
CTCTCCAACGACCCAAAACCCTTCAAATCACCTTCACACGACGACGATGGCGGTAACGGTGGAAGTGACGGTGGTGTAGGTGCAGGTGGAGAGTAATCTCCATGAAATGGATGCGAATTTTCGAATTGGACAATCGAAAATTCATCAATATCATTATTAACATACCCAGATCAAGAAAACACTGAATTTGAGTTTAATAACAATACGAAATTTCTGATTGTTTCCTGATTGTTTCGATTGATTAAATTAATTGAAAGTATGGAAGTGATGAGTGATTGAGGTTGAGGAATTTTGTTTTGGTTTTGAGTGGATCCGAAAATGGAGAGGTCTGACAATGAAGGTGACAGAGGAGAGAGAAAAGAGGGAGTGTATGAGTGAATGAGTGTGGTGTCGTTTAATGACCTTCTATCTGCGTTTCATTAAGGGTAAAATGGAGAAAATAAAATTTACTTAATGGAAAACAATAAATAAGGACACGGAATGTACGTTTTGAAACAAAAAGGGCACGGACCGGACTTCTTTCTGTGTTAGGGGCACCAGTTGGACAAGTCAATAGTAAAAGGGCACCAATTGGAATTTCCCTATAATAAAACTAATATAACATGATTATTAATCTCATCGAAAAATCAAAGTGTAATTGTCACTTATGAAAAACCATTAGTAATATATGGATAAATATTTATATAATCCATTTAATATCATGAATGTCATATACTAAGATTACTATGACTTTATATGGCATCTTATCTAATTTAAACTCTTATCATCAATGTCATCAATTAACTATTAATTAACTCATCCCATATGTTACATGATCCAAGAGGTAATAGTTTCAGAGTCTTTCTATGCTTGATGTTGGTACTCCAATACTCTTATGTTGATATAAGTGTACAACTAACATTTCAAAGATATGATCATTCTTTTATGGTAAAATCAGTTTAAATGTCTAATGTATACGTAACTACTTTTCCAAAAATAAAGAAGTTTTAGACGTAAACCCTAGAATAGCAAAACATATTTTAATGCTTGCTTATTTTTTCAAAGTTATATGCGGTCAAAGTAATACCTTGAATAACGCAAAAAGTCAAATGTAATTTTATTTGTGGTACGGAGGGAGTACATTAATAATTATAAAGTTGAAGGGAACATAAATTGAAACCCTAAAATAACATGGGGGATCAGTATATTACATACAGTTATATAAGGGGATAAAATTATACGTGATAAAATGGTAAAGTTTCCTATTAAAGATTGGACCTAGAATCATTTTAGATTTCATCCTTTATTTTAACTTGAGATTACTTTTTAAATTTTTATAACTAATATACATATATTTTCTCTTATTTTTTACATGCAACTCTTTAGTTGTGTCACTTGTCAAGCGAATTACTGATTACCTTTTTAGGTGGACGCATCTAATGTTGTAAATCAATAGAACATACTACAAATGAGTCTCATTTTAAAGGATATTTCGTACTCGTTTCAATGGTGTAAGCAATTTAATTTCTTAAGCGGTGAAACTAAAGTTATATACTTTTTAAAATCTAGTAGTCTACTCTTTAATGATTTAGCAAAATACAACTTTAGTATATATTCTAAAACCTCTAATTAATAGTAACTCTTTAAGGATTTAGGAAAGTACAACTTTAGTATATATTCTATACCAAAACATATATTTCTATTTTATATTTATTTTAAAATTTTATTACAATGGCTCGCTTAGGTAGACGCCTCCAATGCTGTTAGAAAATGCCTCTAATATATAGATACTAGTTTTAAAGCCCGTGCGATGCACGGGTAGAGTGAAATATCAGTAAATTAATATTCATTTGGTGAAGTCTATGCACACTAACATGCCTTTTTGAAAATACCTAAATAATTTCTAATTGATTATAATTATGCATGCTATATAGTGATGCAAGTTTCATGATATCTTTAGTGATTTAGGTCGATCTCTCTTTTGTTTTTCATGCCCCTCATATCATCAAGATTTGATAGAATAAATAAGAAAGTTTGAAAGTAAAGATAGAGATGTGGTGAGAATAAAGGGTGAGAAAATGTTCAGGAAAATGGAGAAGTGATTATGTGAGGCATTTAATGAAATAAGATATTAATTATCATAACCCTTCAAATACATTAAGGGTTCTAATCAAATTGCGTCTACGAAAATGGTTACTTTAAAATCGTTGTTAGATCGATGCTCAAACACTATATATCATATAGGAGGAGCCTTGAACCATAACCTGCCAATAAATATAGATATATAATAAACATTCAACTTTCATTAGTCTCCCGTTACATTCATGTCAATTTTTGACTTTACAGTCTCGCAGATAGTAAGTACAGAGGCAATTAATAAAAGGTAAAATATGAGCATCAGGATATGTTATTGAAGCCTTATAGGGTATCTTTAGTTGTTAACCCAATTAATAGTCGTAGGATACTGTCGTAGGGTATTTTTCATATTTTTTGAGATGTAAAGAGAATGTTATATATGATTTTGAATATTTGACGAAAATTAACCTCTAAAGAATTCTAAACAGCAAGGATGCTAAGACTCCTAAACGTTTTACACCAATTATTTTTTATCATTGTCTTGGTTTAGATGACGCGCTATTAGAATTTTCGATGCACGGATTAGTGATAATTTTCTATGTTATAATGAAGGCATACAAACACTTCTATATAATTTCCACTATTATTATTATAATTTGTAACTCTTACTGTCTCTCATACAATATGTTCATTATTAGAATACTGCAAAAAAACAAAAATATTCCCGTTGATTATTGTCTTCCTCTCCTTCGACTCTAGTTGTTACTTCTACTATATTTAGACTAAAAAGGAACACTATGATATAAGCTTTGCTTAAATATGTATCATTGAAATAGAGTTCCCACCAATATACGAATAAAAAGGAGAAGAAGAAAAAAGGACAAAGAATGAACACTCTTAAGGTAGAAACAAAACAGAAGCTAAAGAAAGCCACTAAATTGTCAAATGTTTCCAAACTTCTTTTCATCTCCATTAGCACACCAATCAATCTTGATCATACCCAATGAAGTAATAATCGCTAATGTATCTGACGCTCTTAACAACTTTAAACACTGAAAATAAAAGTTATTTAACTCCATATGATTGTACTATTAAATCTAAACCAGCAGAAAGGAAAAATCCACATCCAAAAAGAAGGTGTTGATCAATCCTTTTACAGAGTATTTTACACTTTTATCACCTCTTAAGGTCTCCTAAAAGCAATAAAATCCACCGCAAGTGCAACCACCCATGTTCTTAACTCAAAAAATACTCCTCAAGCACTTTGAAAACACTAACAACCTTTATAGACTCCAGTAGTAATCAACTACTCCGTTTAAATGATAATGGAATACTTAGGCTAGAATTTATTTATTTTTGAAGGTGTAACTCAAACACTTAGGCTACTACTCCGTTTAACTTAGGCTGCTACTCCGTTTAAGTGATAATGAAATACTACTTATTACTTAGGCTACTCTGTTTAAGTGATAATGAAATACCCCACTTAGAATTACAAACATTCGGCTTACAATACAAATTTTAATAAATCAACAATTCATGAATTGCATTATTGAGACAAATACACACTCCTCATTTTCCCAATGTTTAGCTTGGTCTGTTTATATGTCACAACTCACAAGTCACTTTTTCTTTCTTCCCACCATAACCCATGACCTTGATTCGTTATAACTTCTCTGGTTGAAACCCGTATTCGATAGCTTCTCTGTTGAAAATAAACTACCAAGGATAATTCGACACTTGCGACAATTTATAAAATTATAATTACCGAAGATGCCTCAATAATGTAACCAAAAAATAATTTGTAAGAAGATCCATACAACAATGAAAAAGAAATCAAAAAATGCTTTGTACTCTCGTGACTCTCCATCTAATGTTTGGATAGAGTTGTGCTTCTTATAAAAACCATAGCTGCAAAAAAAAAAAAAAAAAAAAAAAAGTAATCGTTCATAAATCAAAGTATAATATTTACATTGCTCGATCTATGAAATTGAAACTGAACAATTTTTAAGTATAATTATACAATAAAAACTAAAAAGATAATGAATATAAAGAACAAAAGTTACTTTGAAATTTATGACCAATCTTGAACGGGAACACACAATTTCAATACCTACATATATATTCATAACGATGCTTAATATGTTCTAGTGAGAAGAGTTACATAGCCTTAAAAATATATATAAAATAAGAAAATATTCAAATATTCAAATAGGGTTAAAGAAAACCAAAAAAGAAGAAGTGACAAATTAAAGAAGAAAAAGAACGTGAGGGGGGGGGGGATTGGTTTTGTTGAGGGAAGGTTTTTTGCATATTCTTTTGTCATTTATCTTTTTATATAATAGGTAAATAGGTAAAAGATAATGTAGGGTAATTATAGATTGGTGTCCTAATAGAATTACAATTTTGCTTGCAGACATTCTTTTTACATTTAATTAACGTTTTGTTTTTTTGTTCTTTAGTTTTTGTTATCGGTTCAACTGATCTAGTGTTTTTTCTTATCCAAAACTCTATTTATCTATATTCATTATTATTAAACTCTATTTAATTATTTTCAATTTTAAATATATTTACTTAGGTGGCGTGCCTCAAAACTCTATATATAAACATTGATGATTGATATAACTTTATCTTTTACCACTAATCATTTATTTTTATTAACTATTTAATTGCTTATGTGACACGTCTCATTGTTCCCAATTACTTATATGTTCTAAACATATTGTAAATGCATCTCGTTCTGAAATATTTTTCGATCCAAATCTGATGGTGTAATTTTTATTATTTTTTGAGATGTATAAAAAACGTTATATATGATTTAAATATATGACGAAAATCTGTTATAATCCTCATAAAACTCTAGTAGTTTATTAATATCTTATTCTGCACCAATAAGGATGCTAAGAGTCCTAACGTTTTACACCCGTTATTTTTTGTCTTTATCTTCGCTTAGGTGGCGCGCTCTTGAAATTCTCGCTTACATGGCACGCCTCATTGCTCCCAAAATATGCCTCCTATATATATATATATATATATATATATATATATATATATATATATATATATATATATATATATATATATATATATATATATATATATATATATATGATTTGGACTAAAATTTTGGACAATAAATTTCCGGAAAAAAAAAAGGTAATAAAGTTGACTAAAAGCGAAAAACATTGCAACAAAAAGAAAACAAAATAAAGAGAACAAATATGGATGCCTCTCATCGCACATTGCACATGCATCATTCATAATTAATAAAAGCAAACTCTCAGATTTAAAATTTTTTGGCAAGCTATTCCACCCTTTGAGATGCCTACAGGCTAGCGCGAGAAAATAATCATTATGGTCAACGGTGAATACCCTTGGTTGTGAACCAAAAATAAAAGCAAGCTTTTTTTTATTTTTTAAACTCAACACATTCTATTTGTGCCTAATAATTGAGTTTCCATGCTATATAATATATATGGAAATATTTCTCTCACTTTACTCTTCAAAATTTCGCCTCTGCATATGTAACGAAAATTCTTTAATAATGTTTCCCAAAAATAAAAAAAGAGAAAGCAAGTCAAAAGAAAATAAATTTCACCCATTGGTTCATTCTCAATAATTCTAATAAAACTAAAAGGTCTAGAAATCATTGATTTTTCCTATTTTAGGGAATAAATATTGATCCAAATCCCATACCAAAAGTGCTCTTTTATTTCATTTTCAAAATTCCTCATTTTTTAGGATATTAATAATACGTATTTTCCTTTTCTATTGTTTTTGCAAAAAAAAAAAACTAATTCATTGAAAGAAGAAATTCTTGAACATTTAAGCAGATTGAAAGGGAGGAGAGAGAAAATAGGAGGAGGTGGAGAGAACCATGTCGCATGAGAATGAGATGGATGACGAGGAGGCTACGATGACATTGTCGTTTTTGTCACGCCATGGGTCGAACATGGATGACGAGAGAGATGGGTTTTTAAGCCAGCCTCTTCTTTCGCAGAGGACCAATCGAACATCTCAACTTGCCATTGTTGGTGCTAATGTCTCCCCTATTGAGAGTCTCGATTACGAGTAATAATTCATTCTCTCCTCTCCTCTTGTTTTTTTCTATTGATTTATAATTAACTTCGTCAAGATTACTTTTTCATTTGTTTTTTTTTTTGGTTAGTGTAAATTTATGGTTGCCCTTTGTTAACACAAGTTTTTATAATTTTAATCTCAATTGTTAAAATCAAATTAGGAACATGTAAGATTAGGGGTGTAAACGAGCCGAGCAGATTCGAGTACGTACCTCTGTGCTCGTGTTCGGCTCGATTATCAAACGAGTATCAATTTGGTGCTCATGTTCGGCTCGTTTATCAAATGAGTATCAAATTGGTGCTCGTGCTCGGCTCGTTTATTAAACGAGTTTCAAATTGGTGCTCGTGCTCGGCTCGTTTATTATCGAGCGAGTTTTGACCGAGTATGTTCACGAGCAGCTTGCGAGTACTCTAGTTTATTAGGTATTATGACCTATAATAATACTAACGAGCCGAGTATTCGGGTGTTCGTGCTCGGCTCATTTAATAAACGAGTATCAAATAAGTGCTCATACTCGACTCATTTATTATCGAGCGAACTTTGACCGAGCTTTGACCGAGTACGTTCACGAGCATCTCACGAGTGCTCTGACTCGTTTACAACCCTATGATGATAAGAATCTTTTGATCCTATATACGTTTGAGTTCAAAAAGTTTGCATTGATTTATAAATATTTTATTTTAAAATGCAACAATTTACTAATGTCTTTTAAATGCCTTTTGTTCTTGATAGTTGTCTCATTTCGTACATGTTTGCTCACATAGTTGAGGCGAAACATGTGACACTTCAAAAAACATAAATGAAAACTAACATCGTTGATTTAAGCCTTGTTAGGTAAATATCCGATAATTGATTTTGTTAGCTGATAAATTTAGTTGTTTGTGTAAGCGGTGTTTAGCAAAGTATAGAAATTAAATAGTATAAATTGTTTGTGTGTGTAAAATGATAGATATTGAATTACTTGAACATATGTGATTATTAGATTAGTTCTCTAATTAATAATTATTATAATATATTAAGTTTCGGATATTAATTCACTAAAGTATACTAAGGACATGTTCTTTTCAACTGGTTTTCAGTTTTGTCCAGTTTTGTCAAATTACCAGTTACAAAATCCAGTTTTGTCCAGCTTTGCCCAGTTTGACCTAGTTTTGCCCAGTTTTGTCCAGTTACCAGTTACAAAATCCAGTTTCGTCCAGCTTTGCCCAGTTTTGCCCAGTTTTGCCCAGTTTTGTCCAGTTTAACCTAGTTTTAATATTATTGATAACAATAATAATAATAATAATAATAATAATAATAATAATAATAATAATAATAATAATAATAATTATTATTATTATTATTATTTTTTTTTTTATTTTATTATTATTATTATTGTTGTTGTCGTCGTCGTTGTATAATATATATTAATAATTATAATAAAAATGAAAATAATTATTTTTTTATTTTTTTTATTATTAATTTTATTATTATTATTATTATTATTGTTGTTGTTGTTGGTATTATTATTATTATTATTATTATTATTATTGTTATTATTATTATTATTATTATTATTATTATTATTATTATTATGATTATGATTATGATTTTTTTTTCTTTTTATTTTTTTTATTATTGATATTATTATAATACTAATAATAGTAGAAATAATAATAATAATAATAATAATAATAATAATAATAATAATAATAATATTATTATTATTATTATTATTATTATTATTATTATTATTATTATTAGTAACAGTGAAAATTAAATAATTTTCAAGTTTTCTTTCTCAGTTTCTCCCACTTTTTCCCAATTCCTTCCAGTTTTCCTAGTTTCTCCCAGTTTGACCCAGTTTTCCCCAATTTTTCCGCGTTACCAGTTAGACTTTCCAGTTTTCACCAGTTTTGTCCAGTTTCTCCTAGTTACCAGTTCCAGTTTCCAGTTGAAAAGAACGAGCCCTAAGTTTTAGCTATATATATATATATATATATATATATATATATATATATAAGTGAGTGTGCACAATTGCTATAATGACACGTGTTGCACATAGGTTTCTACGTCATTATCATATGCCACATGTAAATGATGTCATACTCTAATTTATTACATTCACACTTTGGTTCAAGTTTGACTTTTGATTCAATGTATGTTAACCACCTTAGTTGTACATTTATTACTAATGCATGTAACGGATTTGGACGGTATGATCGGGTATAGATAGATATAGTATAACAATTTTATTTATGATCTTGGTAGATTCATGATCATTTACGATAAAAAGTTCGGACATTGCACGGGTCATGAAACTAGAATTAAACACGAAAACAACAAAGTTGATTTGAGTATAGAAAGGGAGAGGTCCATACATTAGGAATGCAGTAGCAAGATGTGATGCAGGCGAACAATTTGTTGCATGTTTGTATCAATGAAAATGTATTATGTATTAGTTCTTTTTTTTTAGTTCTTTTTAATGCATGCAACGAAAATGTATTAATTTTTATACACACAAACTGTGCATCGCAAGGGAATGTAACTAGTTATTGCTAAAATTTGGAGAAACGTATTAACTAAACTCATGATTATTCCTTTGGCGAACCGATTAAACTATACACTAGATGATGTACGCGTTGTGGTCTTAATTAGCTCATTGCTTGGTTATGTTTGGTAATTGAATTCTATGTATTTTTCCCTCATTGGCGATTATTTTGCACCTAGTAAAGATGTTATATTATATCTTATCAGATAAAAATAATTTAAAAAAAAAAGGTGTAATATTAATTCACATTCATTTTATCTCTCTACTATGTTTTTTTCCTAAGAAAAAACATCTATGGCTTACAAATTTGAATTTGTTTTCTGCAGAATAATCGAAAATGAACTCTTTAAGGAGGATTGGAGATCCAGGAAAAACTATGAGATTTTTCAGTATATCTTTCTTAAATGGACCCTTGCACTTCTTATTGGCTTAAGTACAGGGCTTGTGGGATTCTTTACTAATCTATCTGTTGAAAATATTGCTGGCTACAAGTTCCTACAAACCAGCAATTATATGCTTCAAGAAAAGTATGTCTGTCACAACACTAATCGATTATTTTTCTTTAGTCACAAGATATTGTACTTCATAATGTTACATATTTACTTGAAATTATTGTTTTATTAGAACTTTGTTAGAAAAATCTATGTTTGGTCAGTACTTTTGGTGAACTTGTTCTGTTGTGACAATGCAACATGTCCTTCACTTAAACATCAAAATTGATCAATCTAAACTAATGAGGTCTTGACCTACTGGTTAATACTAAGATAGTAAGGTCCTGGATATATCAGGTCCTTAATTTGAATCTCCTCACCCCCATATATGTAAAATTATTGTATTGGCCTTTATGCCATCCCTGACCAAAAAAAAGTTGATCAATTTAATTAATCAAATCACAATGTCAATATAAATTACTATATAAATTTTAGATTTTTTTTCATATTAGTTCATACATTTGCTTAATTTGCAATTACCAATGTCATTTTACACCAATAATGTTTTACTAATGGAACAAAAAGTGTCCCATGAGGCCGGCTCAAGGTGAGACCCTTTCTATGCCAAGCAAGCTATAAGCATGACGTCATACTTGTTAGAGGAGGTCTCACCTTAAGACCGCCTCATACGAGTTTTTGAATATAACATTTGATTCTAATGTAGATACTACAAGGCATTTGGTTTTTTTGCTGGTTGCAACTTGATATTGGCAGTAGGTGCCGCAACACTTTGCGCTTTCATTGCCCCTGCAGCTGCTGGATCTGGTATTCCTGAGGTGAAAGCCTATCTCAATGGGGTAGATGCTCATTCCATATTAGCTCCAAGTACACTTTTCGTAAAGGTGAGTCATCATGATGTAAAAGTTTCTCTTGTAATTCTTTTCTATAATTAAATAATTTTTTATGTCAAAAAGGCAAAATAAGCGTATAATCACGAGTAGCATTATAGTAGACCAAACTCTCCACCTTCTAATACCCTGTTCTTTTCGTCGTTTTTATGCTGCATTTCGTTCCGTTCCGTTCTGCACCGCACCGTAATTTCCGTTCCGCTCCGTTCTGCACCGCACCGTAATTTTCATTCCGTTCCGTACCACACAAGTTATATTTATTATTCCATTCCGTCCCGCGTTGCAATTTTCGTTCCGTTCCACACCGCGCTACAATTTCCGTTTCGTTCCATTCCTCACTGTCTCGCATCATTCCGTTGACCAGAACAGGGCCTAAGAAGGGTTAAAAGTCGACTACACTATCGTAAGTATTATTTGCTCGGACTAAAATACAAGATGTTTTACAATACTCCAATACAATTAAAGGACGACAATTAATAACTCTTCCAATACAAGTACTACTTGTTTCGTATGATCAATGATGAAACCAGTAACTAGATAGGACACACAAATGTTTAGATTGCAACAAGATATATGCTCGTTTTGAACTACCAAATGACCTTCGACGTCGTAAAATGTTGCATTATGCTAATTAGGTAACTGTGGTCGACGGTAGATATACTCGGTAAAAACCAAAAATAATAATAATAATAATAATAATTTGGCATTTTATTTGTACAATTGATTGTACAAAAATTTGTATATGGCGGACTTGTGTCATTAGGTCTCTCACATTCACTGCTTCCCTCTCTTTCTCTCTACTTTGCCCCTCTCACGCCTCATGCATTAAATCTGCCCCCGTACAAGACCTATTGATTTGGCCCTTATAAATGAAACCTAAATTAGCCTGCTTTAGAATTGGATTTTCTTTTACATTTTTGTCGAGATTTGAACCAATGGCTAAGTTATAATCTTTCTCGAACATCTTAGAGGGAGTTTGCTACTGGGAATATGATGTTGGGATAGATTAGAAGATAAGGATTTTTAAAATCTCATGTTTGGTGCAAGAAATGAAGAATACAGAGGGGGTAGAGTTGGGGATTAAGAAGCCTATATTCTCCACATTTAATCTCGTCGGCGGGGAGGGGGTTGGTAATTGATAGTGTGAATAGAGGTTTCTGAGTCAAATTATCATCATGCCAAAAATTAAATGACTGCAAATAAGGTAATAGTATTAACTACCCAAATATATTCTCTATCCTCCAAAATCTCAACTAATTTCCACTTCCCAAACGCCCCCCTTAATTAATTAGAATTCTAATGATATGGTTTTTGTATTTCAAAATTTTCTAGCGATCTATGATAGAATTGAGGGCCTGTTCTCCCCAACTTCTCACTGAAGTATTCAATAAAATTCAGTTCAGTTCAGTAAAAAGCAGTTCAGTTCAGAAAAATTCAATCGAGTTCGGTAAATCAAAGAACAAATTTACTCTTTGTAATTGTAGATTCAGTAAAAATAAGTTCAGTTCAGAACAATTCAGTTCAGTTCAGTAAATTGCAGTTCAGTTCAATATTGTGTAGATAAGTTCAGTAAAGAAAAGGTAGAGAGAACAGGCCCTAAATTACTATAAGTTTTTAATGGTTTAAAAAAATGGAATTGCAGATTATGGGCTCTATTTTCGGCGTTGCTGGAGGATTTGTTGCAGGTAAAGAGGGACCTATGGTTCACACTGGTGCATGCATAGCTTCCTTACTTGGACAAGGAGGATCACGCAAGTACCGTTTGACTTGGAAATGGCTCAGGTTTTTTAAAAATGACAGAGATAGACGAGATTTAATCACCTGTGGTGCTGCTGCTGGTGTAGCTGCTGCTTTTCGTGCCCCAGTTGGTGGAGTCCTATTTGCACTTGAAGAGGTCACTTCATGGTTTGTCTTTTCTCTCTTATCTCTCTATTGTTTTACAAAGGGTGCTATGTGCAGCTTTGCCCTGGGATTGCGGTTTGTATCCGCCAATTAAATGCCAAGTTTTTGGGTATTTTGACCTGTACGTACCCATTTGGGTACAATGATAAATTTCTATAATTGGGCCTTAACAAGTGAGCATACATATAAGACAACTGAGACAATTGTGCGGCTGGGTAGTTTAATTTGACTCCTGTTTAGCCCACGCGCGTGTGACTGGCCCAAGTTGGGTTTGATTGGTCCATGCTTCAGCCTAAGATGGGTCTTTGCGTGAGGCGGGGTGTTGAAGTGGGTTATCCCACATAGATCAAGAAAGAGTGCCTTGAGGTGTTTATAACTAAGGGAGTTACTCTACCCATTGCCAATTGGTTTTGGGTTGGAACCTATTTTGTCTTGTATGTGTGTTCACTTGTTAAGGCCCAATTATTGAAATTTATCATGGTATCAGAGCACATGGTGAAGATTCTGGCCCATTATTTGCCCCAGAAGGGGGCCCATTGACCAAACAACTAGAGCAGGGTTTGATTTCCTGTGTGGAGTCAAGAAGGCCCAGCAGTGTTTATGTACCCATGTTAAGGGTAGCCCAAGAAGGGCATGTTGAACCTCATATTGAGGGTGTTGACCTACCTCCAGATTGCCGAATTAAAAGGGACTCACATGTGAGGGGGAGTGTTAAGAGTATAACCGAGTATAACCCACATGTGAGTGTCCCACATCGAAAGAATGGAAGAAATGAGACTAGTATATAAGTTGGTGGGTTACTCCACCTAACACCAATTTGGTTTTAGGATGGAACCCCACTGGGCTTATGTGCAGTCTACTCTCTTCCACGTGTAGGACTGCAGGCGGTAAGGCCCATTAAAGATTTAATATGGTATCAGAGCCCATTAAAGAGAGTGTTCATAACATAAAAGGAGGTTCCAACCCAAAATCAATTGGCAATGGGTGGAGTAACTCCCTTAGTTATAAACACCTCAAGGCACTCTTTCTTGATTTATGTTGGACAACCCACTTCAACACCCCACCTCACGCAAAGACCCATCTTGCACTGAGGCGTGGACCAATCAAACCCATCTTGGGTCAGTCACACGCGCGTGGGCTAAACAGGGGTCAAATTAAACTACCCCGCCGCACAATTGCCTCATTTGGGCTTAAACATGTGGGTCAACAAGGGGTCATAAAGGCAGGACCGAAGCCCGCTCTGATACCAAGTTAAATTTCAATAATTGGGCCTCAACAAGTGAGCACACATACAAGATAAATAAGATTCCAACCCAAAACCAATTGGCAATGGGTGGAGTAACTCACTTCCTTATATGTATGCTCAAGACCCTTTAATCTTTCCATGTGGGACACAAACCCACTTCAACACCCCATCTCACGCAAAGACCCATCATGGGCTGAAGCGTGGACCAATCAAAGCCTACTATGGGTCAGTCACACGCGCGTGGGCCAATACGGGATAACATAAAGCCAGGATAAAACCCGCTTTATAACCATGATAAATTTCAATAATTGAGCCTTAACAAGTGAGCACACATACTAGCCAAATGAGATTCCAACCCAAAACCAATTGGTAATGGGTGGAGTAACCCACCTCCTTATATGTATGCTTAAGACCCTTTAATTTTTTCATATAGGACACAAATCCACTTCAACATACAACTATCTGGGCTTGCGGGAAATGATGAGGGTTGGGCCTTGCACAAACGGATGATGATGCATGCGTTTTCGTGTGTCCTGCGTCGGTTTCATTTATGGTTGTACTTGACTGGGTACAAATCAAAGTACCCATTACGCGTTGATTTAGGATACATAAGCACTTGTATTTGGTTGTAAGAGCATCTCTAACCCAATGCCAAATTTTGGCATATATTTTATACAAAATCCATTTTCTTTCTCCTCTTTCATCCCTTGTGAAAATTTGGCAAGACCCCCTCCAATGCTTTGCCAATTTTGACTATGCTAATTTATAATTTTTCTATCCTTATTCCTCAAAATCTACACCAAACACACACATCTTTTCTCTCTCTTAAATTAATATGCATTGGGGCTAGCAATTTGGCAATCAAATTTCATTGCCAAATATCTGGCAATTGCTTGTATAAGTCATGTATTTGGCAAGGCTCCAAATACTCTCCAATTTGGAGATATCAATTTTGGCATGACAATTTTAAATTTGGCAAGGGTTTTATACTTAGGTTGGAGATGCTCTAAGAGAAAAAAGGGTGCTTATGTGTCATGTTTTGATTAGGGGTCGTAAATTGCAGCCGCGTATAACATTCCTCTTGCTTTACTCATGATTATCTTTACATGTCTATGAAGCAGGTGAAAGTGAGAGTTTTATTATCGATTCGGTTAACCGATATTTCAATTTGTCAATTTCGTGAATCTCTACTTGTCAACTGGATGTTTTATTAAATTATGACTTTATGCAGGTGGCGAAGTGCTCTTTTATGGAGGACATTTTTCACCACAGCTGTGGTAGCTGTTGTTTTGAGATCACTAATTGTTATTTGCCGACTTTGAAATTGTGGGCTTCTTGGAGAAGGAGGATTTATCATGTTTGATGTGAATTCAACTGCACCTAAGTGGAGTGGTCTAGATTTACTAGCACTCCTAATTCTTGGTATTATTGGAGGTGTTTTTGGAAGCCTCTACAACTATCTTGTGGATAAAGTCCTGAGGACTTACAGCGTCATAAATGAGTATGACATCTCTCTATTGCGACACGCAGTGATAAAAGAAAATCATAGAAAAATCATATAAAATTATTTTAATACTGTGAAACGACGGTTACATTGGAAAAAAAATTTGGAGTAAAATATGCTTTTTTATTTCAAAGACTTTTGGTGGTTGGACAAAATTTACTTTTCGGACAAAAAAAGCTATTTTTAAATTAAAAAAAATATTATTCTAATTGTCTTACCATGAAATGACGGTCTAGCGAAAAACTATATACATCATAAATCGACGAAAGATGCACTGTATATCTTCATTAGGAAGAAAATAATGAATAAGTTATTAATCAATTTCATCAGTTAACTTGTCGGTTGTTTTTTTTGTTTTCCTTACAAATAACTTGTGGATTTCTAACTTTATGTTGCAGAAAAGGGCCAATGTTTAAAGTACTATTAGTCATGACCATATCTCTCTTGACATCTTGTTGTTCATATGGTCTCCCATTGCTAGCTCCATGTGCTCCATGCCCACTACAATTGACTGATGAATGTCCAAGTAAAGGTCTCTCTGGAAACTACAAAAACTTCAATTGTCCAAAAGGTCACTATAATGATCTAGCTTCACTCTTTTTTAACACAAATGATGATGCAATTCGTAACCTATTCAGTTCAGAAGGCCAAAAGGATTTCCATATTTCCACCTTATTTGTCTACTTTGTTGCTATGTATTGCCTTGGAATCATAACATATGGCATTGCTATTCCCTCCGGTTTATTCATCCCTGTAATACTTGCTGGAGCCTCTTACGGACGTCTCATTGGTACGCTCTTAGGATCTTTTTGTGATCTTGATAAGGGTTTGTTCGCGATACTCGGAGCTGCTGCTTTCCTAGGTGGAACCATGAGAATGACAGTTTCTCTTTGTGTCATACTTCTTGAACTAACAAATGATCTTTTGATGCTTCCATTGGTCATGTTAGCACTTCTTATATCGAAATCTGTGGCTGATAATTTCAACAAAGGTGTATATGATCAAATTGTCAGAATGAAAGGGTTGCCATTTATGGAAGTTCATGCTGAACCATATATGAGGCAGTTAGTTGCAAGTGATGTTGTTACAGTTCCTCTGGTTGCATTTTCGAGGGTCGAAAAAGTTGGAACAATTGTACATGCTTTAAGGGTGACTGGCCATAATGGTTTCCCTGTTATTGATGGACCTCCATTTGCTAATGCAGAGGAATTATATGGTCTTGTATTGAGATTACATTTATTGGTGTTGTTAAAAGCTAAGAAGTTCACCAAAGATAGGGTATATATGAAATCAGAAACTAAGAGGACCTTCAAAGCTTTCGATTTCGCGAAGCCAGGATCTGGTAAAGGGATCAACATAGAGGATTTGAACATAAAAGATGAAGAAATGTATATGTATATTGATCTTCATCCCATAGCTAATACTTCTCCTTACACAGTTTTCGATACGATGTCTCTTGCCAAAGCTGCTGTTCTGTTCAGAGATTTGGGTCTCAGACACTTATGTGTTGTACCAAAGACACCAGGGGTAACACTCTTTACATCTCCTTGCTTGTCTTTCACTTTCATGCATTCATGTCATGATGTTTTTTAACTTGAATTTGTTGGGCATTTTAATTACTTAGCATAATTCATTTAAGGTCACATTAGGCTACTAGAATGCAAAACAAAACTTCCAAGTAATGTTTCTGCTAAAATGAGTTTGGGTGGGGGAAAAAATCGGCATTCACATTCCTCCACATCTAGTTAAACTTCAATTTATTTGATACTTTTATCATTTAATAGTGTAAATAATTTGGCAGAAACTATTTCCATTTTTTTCCACTAAAAACTCTCTTATCAGCCGGACTCATGAATAAGCTATCACTTTTTTGCCTGGAGGTATTACTTGTCAATTGTCATGTATGGTAGTATCACTTTTTTGATCACGGTTATCACGGCTCATACATGAGGCCTCCTCATATGAGTTTTTGTGTTTTTCCTCTACAAAGAGAAAATATTTTCTTTTATTTAATCTTTTTTTGTTTCAAAAAGATCACAGAGATCGATAAGAATAAAACCATCAATCTCACTTTTAGGGAACGAACCATCAAATAATGTTAATTTTCAATCCTAACTCAAACACACCTTTCCTCCACAAAAGGATAATTGACGCGTTATATTTCTATACATAAAAGAGTCATCATACCAAAATTGTGAGTCCCCAGTTAAAGCAAAGGTCAGCCTTATTTTAAGTAATAATCACCATGTTTCAACATACAAAGTCTCATTGTTTCTATAATAGGTCACTTTGTTTTTGTATTCTCCGACAGTAAAAGGGTCATTTTTGCGTAAATAAAAAACATGGACATAGTTTTCATATCAATTATTTGATTTTAAAACTAATTTTCCTTTAAAACAATTATATCTATAATGTTTTAAATGGAAAAAAAAATCTACAAACAAGTAACGTTTATATCTGATCTCATATATTTGATCTCATATCAAAGTTTATCTTGATAGTTAATTATGATAGTATGGAAGAACATAGAGATATTTGTTTGTGAAGTTTATGCAAAACTCATACTCCTGATAGTTAAAACTAATTTTCCTTTAAAACAATTATATCTATAATGTTTTGAATGGAAAAAAAAAATCTACAAACAAGTAACGTTTGTATCTGATCTCATATATTTGATCTCATATCAAAGTTTATCCTGATAGTTAGTTATGATAGTATGGAAGAACATAGAGATATTTGTTTGTGAAGTTTATGCAAAACTCATACCTCCTGGAAAACATATAAGTAATACTTTCTGTCGCTCATTTTCATATATTACTTTACTTATATACTTTGTATCTATTTATTATGTTTTTACTCATGGATGGAATCCATTATAATCTTTAACCCTCCTCCCCCCCTCCTTGTTTTTTGCAGAGGCCTCCGATTGTAGGCGTTTTGACAAGACATGACTTTATGGCCGAACACATACTAGGTTTATATCCGCAACTCAAAGATCGAAGGTAGATGATAAACAAGATAGATATAGATTTGCAAGCATAAAGCATTATGTAATTTCATTTTTAGGTAAATTTATACTTGGTCAACGAAGACTGCATCTTTATTCTAAATTTAGGAGTTAAGAAAAATTGCAATGAGAAAACTATCGCCTATCGGTTTGTAATGTTTCTCATACTAGGTGTAACACCCCGAATTTACTACTGAATAAAAATAATTAAAACTCGGGCCAAAATTTCAGCAGAGTTTCCTTTGTAAATAGACGTCCCAAGTTATCGACTTTCTAAAACCTGCTTAAACAGAAAATTAAAACAAAATTCAATCAACGCAGCGGAAGACTCTAGTAACTCGGGGCGCTAACGCCACACTCACTCATACGAATGAGTGTAAGGCTCTTCAATTACTAACTTCCAATAATAAACTGATAATATTCTAGGTGATCTAATTATTACACCTTAATTAGCTTAATAAAAAGATCAAACTACTAGTTCTTCGTGTACGTTTATCTGAAAGCGTTCCTCACTTGACATCTGTATATAAATAAACTTTAATTTGCAAAAATGTGAGAATTTGCATCGTCAGCAATGCTGGTAACTCACATCTAGTACGTAAAGCTCATTCTAAATTCAAATCAAGTCTAAACGTATAAACATGCTTTAATCTGATCAATCAAGTACATCCTATATATTCCTTAATCTACTTTATCTGCGTTTATAAATACCATAGGTCTTGCACTAAAGATAATACCATCAATCATACTCAAAAGCATAAGTAAATTACGAATCTTCACTTCAGATAACCTAGAGTTATCTTCATAGCTTTTATTAGTCTTGCATTACTGAACTGGGCATATGGGAGCTAGGTTCCTTGGACCGCCACATCTTGAGGGCGTTTAAACCCTTGACCGCATCTTGGGGGTCAAGCCACATCTTGGGGGCCAAATGTGTTGTCTATAATCTGTAACTATCCACATCTTGGGGGTTCTTCCCGTATAGGGGTCTGTAACTAGCCTTGCGGCTCTTCCCATATAGGGGCTGGAACTGCTGATCATTGCCACATCTTGAGGGCACAGTTCAAAACTCAGGGACGTCTCCCATAAACTCATTATAACACATTCAGAGTACCCATAGGTTCCACACTGCCCAAAGCCATCTTTCACTTTACGTGTTTAGTAACTTAAGTAGCTTAAATCATGACTTTTGATTTAAAACACACATCACTTTTAGTCTGTAACTAGCCGCATCTTAGGGACTCTTCCCATATAATATAGGGGCTGTCATCTTTCACTTTACCTCATTAAAACTCCTCATAATTGAACATCTAGTTCAATTCATATACTTGCTCCGCTCAAACTTGCAACTCAAAAGCACTTTAATTATCATATTCTTTTCTTCTTTACTTACTAGCACGTTACAAGTCTCGAGAGATAAACATAATATATCTGTTCATATCGCTCAGATGAGTTATCAGCATAGGAACGCATCGTGTATCACTTCTCTACGTCATAGCTCAATTATGGCAGTACACAGCATTAGGAAATAACTCTTTCCTTCCTCCTTTATTCCTTTAGTTAAAATCCCCCTGACATAAATTATAATGACTGAACACTTTAAATGCAGCTCTCACATGCATTACATATTAAATAGATAACCAAATAGAATTAATTTTATATAGTCATACAATTTATTGATAAATTCCATATATCCTAGCTTATATACCAGTTCTCAAAATACTTAATAGACTAAACTTCAATCCAATGCTATTATCACCCCAATACCCAATTTCACATATAACTCATTAGTTCAATCACCCACACATTTAGTACCAATCTAACTTGAACTGTAGTAAACAAGGAACTAAATTTCGTATAGAATCTATCTTATTACTGCACATATTATAAGTTTCCTCCAATTCACATCAAAGACGATTCAATTAACCCCATTACACATAATTAGGCTCAAAACGAATGTAAAATGAACCCTACGTAATAGATGTAGTTACCTCAAAGCCATTAGGGTCCTAGTTGGTGATTCCCACATCCTACTACTTCCAATTCTACAAGAATTAGCAATTGGGTCACTTAATTAGCCCTAAATACTCTATTTCTATCAATTGAAATGAAAGAAGTAAACTAATTTAGGGATTGAGCACTATACCAAACCAATCGGTATAGATAGAACGGCGGTATGTTGGGGTTGGTGGGATGATGGGTGACTCGTAAGGATGATGCTGGTGCTGGCTGGTGGCGTCGTGGAGCTGGGCATGGTGGCGTGAAGGTGCTGCTGGTAATGCATGAGGATGATGGTGGCGTGGGTGGCAGTGACAGTGGGCGGTGGTGGCGTGGTGTTGGTCAGAGATGGTGTTCTGGTGGTTTTCTGTGAGTCATAGAATAAGACTCTAATTGTTGGAAGAGAGAGAACAATTCCTAAGATATAGTCCCAGGTTTATAATGCTACATAGACCAATCCAAAACACAAATTAAACCCAGCCCAAAAACGAAACAAAACCCAGGCCCAACGCGCATATAGCCCAAGCTCGCGGTTCATTTAAACAAACAAAAAAAAACCGCTTATTTTCTCTCTCCTATTTTCTCTCTCGTATTTTCTCGCTCCTCCTTGTTCGATTCTCTCTCCTCCTCGTTCGATTTCCTTGCGATACTCGTTTGTTGCTGCAAATTGAACGCCATTGCTCGAGCAACTCGAATTCCTCTTGATTCGTCAAAAGCACAGGTAAAATTAATTTTTACTTCATTTAGTTTAATGTTTCGGTATTTCTACTACTGAATCTGCTATAACCTAATAATTTTTTTGTTTTTGCAGTTGATCCATCAAAAATTCCATTTCGCTAAACCCTAACTAAAGGTAAAATTCATTTCTGTTATTATCCTTCGTTGTTCTTGTTTTCGCTTAATTTTTAACTAACGAATTTCGCTTAATTCATTTCTGTTATTACTTTTTGCAGTTGATTCCTCAACATAAGAGGTAAAATTCATTTCTTCTTAGTTTAATTATGTTTCTCTGTTTCAAAATTCATTTATGTGTGGAAAATTCATTTTTAACATCTATCAATTCATCAAAGAAAAGATGAAAAATTTGTTAATTTTTCCAAAATTTATTTTTGCAGTAAAATTCATTCAGTAAAGATGTCAAAATCAGAACAAAGCAGCTTCAGAACATGCAAAGAGGATTCATCTTCAGCTTCTAGATAGTTGTTCTATTGGATTAATGAATCATTTCTGTTGATGAATTTTTCCATCTGTTAATCAATTTGCTATATGTCTTTCGCTTAAATGAATGTTTGATTGAAATGATCCTGTGAACATAGCTAGCTTGCTTTTAGATAAAATGAATCTTTCATATTGAATGAAACTTTGATCATGTTTATTTCTCTTGATGAATTTTTTAACAAAAATTAATGTTTGATTTCGGCTGATAAATATGTTGATCTTAATTGATGTAGCTTTGAATTTAGTAAATGAATTGATCATCTTAACAATAGGTAGATTGCTTTTGGATAAAATGAATCTTTAGCTTTCCTTGATGAATTTGTTGATGTTAAATGATCAAACTTTTGTTTAATGAGATTTGTCATTCTGTTCATCATGAATTTATTATAGTTGATAAAATGAATCTTTGTTATAGATTAATGAATTTTTGAATATGATTAATGAATTGATCATTTTAAGATAGCTATGTTGCTTGATGAATTTACCATCTTAACAAAAATCTAGTTTCTGATTGATGAGTTTTGATCATGTTGATTAAAGAACCTTTTGATTTCCTTTAATGAATTTGCTATATGTCTTTCGCTTAGATGAATGTTTGATTTCTGTTGATGAATTTGTTGAAATGAATCTTTGATTTTGGTTAAATGAAAATGCTCTTGTGAACATAGCTAGGTTGCTTTTACATAAAAATGAATCTTTCATATTGAATGAAAACTTTGATCATGTTTATTTCTCTTGATGAATTTTTTAACAGAAATGGATGTTTGATTTCAGTTGATGAATATGTTGATCTTAATTGATGTAGCTTTGAATTTAGTAAATGAATAGATCATCTTAACAATAGGTAGATTGCTTTTGGATAAAATGAATCTCTGTTATAGATTAATGAATTTTTGAATATGATTAATGAATTGATCATTTTAAGATAGCTACATCGCTTTTGCTTAAATGAATATTTTGCTTAAGCAACATCATGAATATGTTGCTTTTGCTTGGTTAATGAAAATGATGAATCTTTGATTTTGTTTAATGAAATTTGTTATGTTGCTTGATGAATTTACCATCTTAACAAAAATCTAGTTTCTGATTGATGAGTTTTGATCATGTCGATTAAAGAACATTTTGAACTCTTTTAATGAATTTGATCTTGTTGACTGATTTCACATAGATGAATCTTTTATTTGCGTGATGAATTTATTCATTCTAATTGATCAATGTTTGATTCTTATTAATGAATATTTGAAATTCATTAATGTTGTGGTCATCTTATTGCTAGATTGGTTTAGGTTGAGGGAACCTTTGATGTTTCCATCTTTGTGATGCATTTCATTGTATTTTAAATGAATAACATAACTAGTTCCATGAGTTTTATAGCAGTATTGATGAATGCAGTACATTCTCATGATGAATTTGAATTTTTAACTGTGAATTATATGTTTTCATTCTAGCTTGAGGACAGGAGATGATGAAGAAACATCATCAAAAGCTGTTTCAATTAATAAAATAATCCTATGTGTTGCTAAACCTAAACCTATCAACTCTGCTCCTCCGAGTTCTGATCAAATAGTCCATCAGATAGCTTCGGGCGAATTTGGGGCAAATACCTGTGGAGATATTGTAATGAATGTGCAGCCATTATCATCTAGGAAAAGAAAGTTTGATGATGATGACATTGTCCACATTTGTTCATCTGGAAGGATTGGTTGTAGCTCAAGTGGTCTTGCTGAGAAGGAATCAGAGTTGTTAGAGACTAGACCAGCAGAGATTGAAGGAGATACAGGAACACATGGTTTAGAAATTGGAGAGGATCTTCAGATAAAAACTGTATATACAAGGACTAAACGAGGACGGGAAACATTGGCACACAAATGTACTGACATTGCTCTTCGCCAACCAAGGCATATAGTTGCTGTGGAATCTCCTAGGCAACTAAGACCGCGTGATGGGAAAGCCGCTATAATTGAAGAAGTAGAAGTGTCAGATAGTGCACTTGCTGTTGTAGATGAACAGAAGAACAAGAGAGGGAGCGGAAGACCGAGAAAAGTGCAAGATCCAGGTACTGCACTCACTATTGTTGGCACAAACGAGCTCATAGCTGCTCAAAAACTACAAGAAATGAAAGCACAAAACACATGCAAAAACAGGATGTCACCAAAAGGACTATTCAGAATGATATCCAAGTTAAGTGAGCTGCAACGAAAAGCTGTGGCAGAAGTAGGCTTTGGTGGACTTTTGTATTTGAAGTTCAGTGCAATACATGGTGAGTTTGCAAAAAGGATTGTAATGAATTTGGAACATGTCAGTCGTTACTACGACTTTGTCAATGGAGATAGGTTAGTTATAGGGGAAGAAGATGTGTTCTTGACACTAGGGCTTCCAAGAGGTCCAAAGAGAGTAGTTGAGGCAAAAAGTCAAACTGAAAGTGTTCAGTTTCACCAACTGGTAGAAGATTGGAGAGAAAGATGGGGGGGGGGTTGCTACTCTAGCAACTTCTGAAATGCCTGATACTATAGCAACAAGAGGCGATCATGGAGATAAATTTAAGAGAGATTTCGTAGTATATGTGATGGCAGCTCTACTTCAAGGTCGACAAAGCCAACCATGTCCTTGTAAGTACCTGTACAGTCTCATGAATGTCGATGAGATAAAGCAATACAACTTCTGTAAGTTTGTTGTGAAGAGTCTCAGTGACAGTGTAGGAGACTGGAAGAGTAATCCGAGAAGTTTCTTTAAAGGGTCATTGATGTTTCTTATGGTTAGTTTTCTTTAACTTGAGGTTTATCTATTCGTTTATCAAATCATTTTCTAAATTATTAAACAAAAAGAGTATGATATTATTCTGCATGCAGTTATGTTAATTAATGAATTTATCATCTTTAAATAACTAGATTGCGTTTCCTTATAAGAACATTTTGATTTCCTTAAATGAATGTGACCATCTTTATTGATGAATGTTGTTTTGACATACATGAATCTTTGTTTTCCGTGATGAATTTGATCATTCTGATTGATGAATTTCTCAAGTTCATTAATGAATTCATTATCTTAACATTGCTAGATTTGCTTTGGGTTAAATTAAATGAATTAGGTCATTCTGATTGATCAATCTTTGACTCTTGTTAATGAATTGATCAGCTTAAAGTAGCTTGATTGCTCTGGTTTTAATGAATCTTTGGTTGAATGAATCTTTGAACATCTTAACATACTATTAACTTATTCTCCATGCAGTTATGCTACTGTGATAGAGTGGTATTTAAAGTCAAAAGTATCCCTAGGGAATTCCCAATCATAAGAAATTGGACAGCAAAAGACATAGATGAGCGGGTGAGTGATGAATTGAAGGAAAATTTGGCAAAGGATCAGTTGAAGAACGCATAGATATTACTGGTGTTGGTGAGTTTTCGTAAAAATTTAGATTACTTTTATACTAATGTCTAATGAATTTCTGATTACATTACTTCTGATTTTTAGATGTTGAGGCGGTGTTGGCTGGTCCTCCTTTTGAAGAAAATGAAGCAAATGATGGTGATGAATCCGAAGGACAAAGTGGGGAGGATAATGATGGACCATCAGGAGCTGCTGAGGAACATAATCATGAGCTTGATGCACCATTCGAAGCTCATAATGAACGATCAGAAATTGGTACTCAGCATCTGACAGCTGACCTTGCTGCTACATCAATAGCGCACCATTCAGTAGAACAACATGACCATGAGTGTAACACCCGGAATTTTCGTCTAAAATAAATAAATAAAAAGAAATAGACTCAAGCCGAAAATCCGGCAGAGTTCCTTTTGTAAACACACTACCCAGCCTAATAAGGCTTATAAAAACCTGCTTAACAAAAATATAAAACAAAATCCAACAACCCAGCGGAAGACTCTAATAACATTCGGGGTGCTACCGCCACACTCACTCATACGAATGAGTGTAAGGCTCTTCAATTGAAAACTAATAATAACAATAATCTCAATATTAGTCTAGGTGGTCTATTTAATTACAACTTAATTATCTTAATAAAAGAACAAACTACTATTTCTTTGTGTACGTCTATCTGAAAGCGTTCCTCATTGACATCTGTATATAATAAACTTTAATCTGCAAAAATGTGAGAATTTGCAACGTCAGCAATGCTGGTAACTCACATCTAGTACGTAAAGCTCATTCTAAATTCAAATCAAGTCTAAACGTATAAAACATGGTTCAGTTCCTATATACACTTTAATCTACTTATTTTGCCTCTATAAATACCATAGCATTTACATTGAAGATACATCATCAATCCTACACAAAACATAAGCAAGTATCAATCTTTAGATAACCTCTATAACTCTGGTTATCTTGCTAGTTTAAGAAAGCTTTTATTATTAATCTTGCTTAACTGAGTTGGGCATAAGGGAGAGGTTCCTAGGGCCGCCGCATCTCGGGGGCGTTTAAACCCTTGACCACAACTAGGGGTCAAGCCACAACTGGGGGCCAAATGTGCTACACCTGCTGACCACAACTGGGGGTCATAGCCACAACTGGGGGCTAGGTCACAACTGGGGACCGCAGCTAAGCTCTGGGGACGTCTCCCATATAACACATCTGGAGTACCCTTAGGTTCCTACTATCCAGAGCCATCTTCCACTTTGCATTATTAGTAGCTTAAGTAGCTTTGACTCAAAACTTCTCATAAATGAACGTCTCGTTCATTTCATGTACTTTCTTATATTGTTCATTTTGATACTCATAGCATAAGAATACATTGTCTATCACTTCAATTCATCATACCTCACTTATGTTGTACATGTAACTCCTGACTCTTCATCCATATCAGCTTTGAAATAAATATGAAACATATATGAACTTGTGGTTTAATACTCAAAACATGTCTATATAGTACACACATATATTTACTAGCAACTAGAACTATAGTCTTGTGATTGAGTAGCAAGTAAATCATATTTCAAATTTTATTAAATAACCTCCCTAGTGTCCGTTTCCCCTGCCTTTAACAAGTTTCACAAGCATACTTTAGATATATTAAACTTCCTGGTCAGCAGTGGAACAAAGCAACTTCTCTAGTTTACTTAACATCTCCTGATCATATTCCCTTTAATTTACAAAAGCCAAGAACATACCCATATTGACTCCGAACAAGCAGATCATAGTAAAAATACTTATGCAATAATTAAGATACAACTACCTATTCAAAGTAGTGCACTGATGGACAACACTTATACACAAGCTGAAATTATCTTTTCATTAATTAGCTAAGTACCACCTCACATTGACCTTAAAACATATGGTATAACAATAAACAGAAGCAAGAAAGCTCATGGTCAGGTATATATACTTCCTAATTCAAGCTTATTTGTATACTCTCACAGTTTACTCAACCATTTAATCTGCATCTAATCTAATCGTTCTTGCAATTAAACGAAGCACTACTACTATATAAGGTTCCCAATTTGAAACCAAAATCCAATCCAAACACACACATAATACGGCTCAAAATGAATGTAAAATGAACTCTACATAGTAGATGTAGTTACCTCAATTGAATTTCAGCAACTAGGCCACATAAATCCTTCAATTGATCAACCCATTCTCCTTCCATAGCATAAGCATAAATAATTACAGCAAACATATACATATAAAACCCAAATCAGAATTTACTAGTCAAATCAATATAACAATTGAACAATCTAGGGTTTCTGAAAAGCAAACCAATGATCTGGAGATGGAGGGTGGACTTGGGCGGGGACTTTTGGTGGTGTTCAAGGTGGACGTGGTCACCGGACTCCATGGCCGAGCTATGGGAAGTCGTGCATACAATCTAGAGGAGAGAGAAAAGATACCAAAACAGGGGAGGAGGCTGCGTGGTGGTTGACTGAACAGTCAGCAGTGCTGCTGGTGGCTCGTGGTGGTAGTGGTGGTGGTGGGGTTTGTGATGCGTGACTAAGGGTGGTGGAAATGGTGTGCTTTGCTTGTGCTCTTCTTGATGTTGGCTGAAAATGAAAGCCAAAGACAACTGAGAGAAATGGAATCAGATTTATTAGAGAGAGAGAGAGAGAGAGAGAGAGAGAGAAAAGGGTCGGTTGGGACTTAATGGGTTTCCTTAGCTAGTGGTTTCTTAGGTAAAGTATATTACTCACTAGTTTCTAGTACTATAAAATTCTAGAATTTCTCTCTAATACTAACTTAGATTAATACTAGCATCACACATTATCATTAAATAATAATAACTAAAAAAAAAAAATCACTAACAAAATTGATATCTAACAAAACAATAACTAGTAAACATGAAAGATATTTATTTTTCTTTTTATATAAGTTTTTATTTTTTTTTATTATTTTAGAAAATGATATTAAAAGTAGCGAGTATTACAATGAGTGCTTCAACAATGATTCAGCTACTGATGACCAAGATTTCAACCTTTGTTCAAATGAATTGCATGAGTTTTTGGTGCCTACATTTGAACCTCAACTGGCACAATCAACTCCTCCCTTTCATCCTGAACCAGAACCACAGCCTTTTTCACCCTTGGTGGTTCAAGATCCAATTGAAAAAGAACTTGAATTATGCCAACCTCACAATTGCACTGAAAGTACTACCTCTCCTAATCAGCCAACAAAGAATAAGAATGTGAATCCTCCAGAGGTAAATGTTTCTATGCATATGACATTCAAATTATATTATGCGTCAATGAATATTTTTTATTTAAATTAATGAATTCTTTGTGTACTAGGCATACAGAACTAGGCTTGCAGATGTCGCCTTAAGGATGGCTAGCATCTTTATTGATTTTGGTGAAACAATTCGTGAGGAAGTGAATTATATGCCTGAGAGTGAGCTCCTGCAGAGAGTTCAGAACGCTTCTATAAATATGTTCACAGGGTTTTCTGAGAGCCAGAGACAGAGCCAAGAAGCGTTAAGACAAAGCCAAGAGGCGGCGAGACGGAGCCAAGAGGCAGAGGAGAATGCTAAGCTTGATATTGAGAGTGAAAAGGATGGGGAGAATGAGGTATTGTCTTCTGAAGAGGCACAACCAAGCTCAAGCAGACAAGTACCGCACATAGAGCTTGAAGACTTCTTTGAAACTGAAGAAATATTTCGAGCAGTTGACGCGATGGAGAAGGCAGCCATCTCTATTTCCCTGACACCTCCTTCATTTGATTTAGGGATATCTCCAATTTCAACCCCTTTAAAAGTCGCCTCAAATATTGCCAAAACGTAAAAACTGCGTACTTCATATATTTCATTTAATGAATTTTATATTGTATGTAAATGAATTGATATGTTTAATGAATGTTATATATCTACAGGTACAACGAAAATGATAATGAATAAGGTTGTAGTTACATCACTCCCTCTGCTCCTAGACTGCCGCTGTCCATCAGCGACAGCCCTCCAATAAGTGATGAACGTACTCATACTGAACCTTCTACTGAGAACAAAGTCAAACATCTGATGATAAGAGAAGAAAGAGTAGCAAGAGCAGAAGAGATGATACGACAACGACACCCAGACCGTCTTTCCTTTGCACTTCGATCACCATTTTGGACCAGACACGTTAATGTTGCAAAGCGGTGCACTGAGCAAGAGCAGTAAGTGGCTGATTATGCATTCTCAGAAGAAAGAGGCTTTAACACGTATGCATACCCTATACCATAAAAATCATCAATTATAGCTTCTTCTTTGGATATATATCAAATCAAATATTAATTACTCTTACTTTTGTTTCATCCAGTGAGGTACTAGTAAGAATCCGACCATTTCTTTTCACAATAAGAAGGGGCGTATTTCTTACCCTTGGAGGGATTACCAGTGAGAGGGATGTTGTTGACAATCAAATTATCGATTTTTGGACTTTGATGCTCAACAACAAAGAGCGAGCTAGAAGTTCTGAATCGCCAAGGAGGTTTTTCTTGTCAGCAAACGTCTATGTAAGTTTTAGTTGTGTGAATTATGTGAATCACCCTTCTTTATATAATTTAAACCCAATATTGAAAATAACTATAATGAATTCATTTGTTAAAGGTCCACTTCACTTTTATTGTACCGGAAGAAAAGCAAATCCAAGAATTTGTGGACCGAATTCACCTTGAGATGAACATTGCAACATGAAAGACCTCAGGGATGTCAGCCTGGTAATATTCAAATCATCTTTCAATTCATATTGTTTGTGGCAGAATTCATTACTCCTCTGCAATGAATTCATTTACATAAACTGCTCATTCATTGATATAACACATTGAATTCATTGATCCTCTGCTGTGAATTCATTTACTTAAATTCATAGCACATGCAATTCATCTTTCAATTCTTTTGCATTCGACTATGTTCATCCAAGAAACTAATTTTGTGCTTACCAATTCTATGACAGTTCTTCTTTGCAATTGGTGTAAGCAATCACTTCTCCACAGCTTATGTCAATTTCAAATCTCGCTTTATTGAGATTCTTGACAACAGGAAACTACCCAAAGAAGTTTCCTAGAAAGCAAAATATGGTCGTGTAATTGAAAATATTGTAAGATTTCATACTTTACATATATTCATGCCTAATGAATACTAGAAATAATATATGCTTGTCAGAATTGTTTAGTCTTTTCCTTGTTTGCTTTGAATTCATTTAACTGTCTTTATGTCATATTTAGGTCAAAGGATTTACTGTTTTCTTGACACAAATAAAACATCCTAAGGCTGAAGAAGTGAAACTGTACAAAGACAAGATCATGCCTTTACCATGGCGTAATAACAACAACATTTTAGATTGTGCCATATATACCATGAGGCATATGGAGACATACAAGGGCACAACGGAAGGTTATGAACCTTTCACTAAGAATGATGTAAGTAAAGTTCCTGTCTTATTTCCTTAAATTCAGCCTTTGAAAAAATATATGTGCCTAATTATTTATGCCTGTTATCTTTCACAGGAGGTAGCAGTATAGACACTCAGGGTCAAGTATTGTTACAGTATCATCACAAATGAAAACAATGATGAGAGGAAGAGGATCTTGGCAAGAGTGAAAGACAGCTTCAAGAAGAAGGACCCATAGATGTTATGATGAGTTATAGTCTGAACAAAATGTATAGGGTCTAGTACTGTTAAACTATGAAAATCCCATATTTGTATAGCAAAATATCTGAACAAAAATTCTATATGGTCATTTAGTACAGATTCTGATTCAAGTGTTGATGCAAAACTGGAATTGAATGGAAATGAATTCCATCTGCTATTATTAGTACAGATTCTGATCAAAAGCCTTGGTACATTCTGCAGATTTGGTTTCAGATATGAATTCAATATTCCAATTAAGAAAACTGGAAATGAATTCAATGTGCTATTTTCAAGATGAATTGGAAGCTACAATGTAAATGAATTCATGCAATTCCCACAATGAATTCAATCTGGTGCATTGATGAATTTGATTACTTAAATAAATGAATTCAGAGCACAGGAGCAATGAATTCTAGTAAAAAAAATGAATTTTCTCAAGTAAATGAATCCAAAGCAATATCAAGTCTTTCTTAAAAAAAATAAGTAAATAATATGATCAAAAAAGAACGTAGCACAAAAACAGATCTTTGATGGCTAATTTCAACATGACTTGAGAAAATACAATGAAATGAATTCCATGTGATTAAGTACATAAACAAAATGAATTCAGAGCAAAAAGGAGCAATGATTTTACTTGCTCTTTCCCCTAACTAGTAGTTAAGGGAAAATGAATTAAAAGGAAAAACCCAATGAATTCTTTCAAGAGGATTCATTTTCAAGATGAATGCATTATTTTGAAGAAGAATTCAAAGATAAAAACAAATGAATTCAATATGGTACATTGATGAATTTCATTACTTAAGTAATAAATTCAGAGCACAGGAGTGATGAATTCTGCCATAAAAATAATGAATCACATATTGCTCTTTCTTGACTATTTTCAACATGAATTCAAAGTTCAAATCCAAATGAATTCCATGTCCTATACTGATGAATTTAAGTACTTATAAAAATGAATTTAAAACGAATAAGCAAATGAATTTAAAACAAATAAGCAAATGAATTCCATGTGCTATGCTAATGAAACTAAGTATTTATGAAAATGGGGAAAAACCAATGAATTAAAAGGGAAAAACCAATGAATTTTTCTTAAAAAATAAGAGGATTCATTTTCAAGATGAATGCATTATTTTCAAGAAGAATTCAAAGATAAAACCAAATGAGTTCAATATGGTACATTGAGGAATTTCAGTACTTAAGTAAATGAATTTAGAGCACAGGAGTGATGAATTAGGCCATAAAAATCAATGAATCAGATATTACTCTTTGTTGGCTGTTTTTCCTATCAACTACTTAGTCAAGGTCACACCAAAATAACGCACAAAAAGCGCAACTTTAAGAAATAAACAATAGTTTGATGACTTAGGCTAAATTGCAATGAATTCAAAGCACAAACCCAAAAATGAATTCCATGTCCTATACTGATGAATTTAAGTACTTATGAAAATGAATTTAAAACACAAATAAGCAATGAATCATAGATTCTTCTTTCATAAGTAAAAATGATGTTCATTCATTGCAGCGTATAACAGATAGAAAATAAACAAACACAAGAAGGATACTTCCATTGCATTCATTAAAAATTTAAATCCAAAAAGACATGACAACAAAAACGAATTCATTAGCATTCTTTACACATCAAAAAGAAACTGGTTCACTATACAGTTTAGTTAACTGCAAATCCTCCAAAAAAAAAAAGTTTCTGGACACTACAGCACCAAAAACCAGCATAAAAATTAGCATTCACCCCCCCTACTATTGGTCATACACTGGACCAGGCGAGGCGTTTGCCTCACCGGGATGTTCCTCCAGCCAAAGAAAAGCTGTCATTCGGCTATGGACATCCAATGCTTATCTTGAAATCTATTTTGTATGACATAACTATGCCATACCAGACCCTCCCACCTTTTCGCCACTGTCAGACATTGCTGCAGCGTCCTCATTGAACATCTTTTAAAAACATGTTGCTGCATGATTTTCTCAAGTTGTAAAAGCTTTGTTGCTCCCCCAGCCCACGCCATCTTGTTCCATTTCTTGGAAACCTTAGAAGCAGCAGACAAATCCTCAAGATCAAGTCGATGTAACACATCCGCCATCAGTATTTCTTACATTCCTGGGATGTCAGTAAAATCTCCAGTATCACGATGCTCATCAAAAGTTGGTCTCCAGAAAGACATTCTTTGATGAGCTTCAAACCCTAGCCTGTTGATCAAAGCATCGATATCTACAACACAAAAACAGTAAGCCAAAAAAAGAAACAAAAATGAGTCATAAAATGTCCTATTAAAAATGAATTTTACTACTTCTAACACTGTAGCGGAACTTAGCTATGCAATTCACAAAAATAACACCCTAAAAACAAAAAAAGAACTACAAAAACAATGAACTTTAACAAAACCATTTGACCAAAAAATATATAACCTAATTCTAACAAAACAACTAGCTAAACAGAAAAACACAACAAAAACAGCAAGAGATTGAATTCAATTCAGATTAAATAACCTTAATCACAACTGACACTGTAGCAAAAAAACTTAACAAAGCAATTCAGAAAAATAACCTAAAGCCAACAAGCATTTTGAAAAAGAAATGAACTTTAACAAACAATTAGCCAAAACAAATGAGCAACAACTTGACTTTCAATTCTGCCACAAAACCACAAATAACATTGTAGCAGAAAACTTAACTATGCAACATTCACAAAAAAATAAAATCAAAAAATACTTTAAAAACAACAGTTGGACAAATATAAGCTACTGCTAACAATCAAACAGCAACACTGAAGCAAAACACTTTTACACCAAAACGCAAAACACCACAAAAACATAACAAAAACCAACAAAAAACCCACAAAAAAAAATGCAAAAATAACTTGAAAAAAACTAAAAGGAAGACTAAAAATACCTTCAAAAGGTGGTGAACCATCAACCTTCATCTTCTGATTCCAAAGGATTGCTCTGGACTTCTGACGCAAAAGAGTGAAGCTATACTGAGTTGGGTTTGTGTTAAAACGTTTGAGCTTCTGAGTTTAGGGGCATGATCAGTGGGGGTTATAAAACAAGCTATTAGGGGCATGATGGTCATTTAATGATGTCAAATTGCTCTCAAAACCCAAAAACCAGGGCAAATTTCTCCACCAATCATTTTCATTATGTCAAAATCACTGTTAAAGTGTAATAATTTAAAATGATTAAAAAACAGAGAACTTAAGGCTATAAATGTTTCAGTCATTTCAAAATGAATACTAGAGATAAAACCCATATTTGAAACTCCAAAAGCAAAACCTAAGCACTAGTCATCAATAGGGCTACACACCGGTCCAAAATCGGACCAACCCGGGCCGGAGACCGGAATTCTAAAAGGTGGAGACCGGACCGATATGCTCCGATCAAAATTGCCCGGACCGGACCGGAAGACCCGGTCTAAACCCGGACCGGACCCAGATGGACTGGTCTGAGGTTTTCTTCCTTCTCAATTTATTATTTTTTAAATTAGAGAATAAATCTGAAGCACGTTTGTACTTCAATAAATAAAATAAAATAAAATAAAATAAAAGGAAGAAGTTTCAGAATTATAAAACATAGAAAATATTAAATCAATATTTCAATAAATGTTGCCCTAAACAACAAAGTGGGCAAAAAGAAAAAGGAAGATATAAAATACAAAGGATAGCATCAAGGGTCCTGCCCTCCTCACATTCACAGTAACTACAATTCTACCAAGGAAACAAACTAAAAAAGTTCTAAACTCAGTCATGGATGAATCATTCTAAAGTGAACTAAATTCTAAACTCAGTCATACTAAACTCAGATCTCACAAGTGAACCAAATTATAACTCACTCTAGTTCTCAAAAGTGCTCCTTAGTTTGAACCGAACTTCGACTTTCGCCATCGCCGCCACCACCACTCGTACCCCTTCCATTCGATCCCAGCGTTACCAAGATGAAGAGCCATGATGAATCGTTACAGTAACCTCGATCTTGACG
This sequence comes from Tetragonia tetragonoides, assembly GCA_038025085.1. NCBI lineage: Eukaryota > Viridiplantae > Streptophyta > Magnoliopsida > Caryophyllales > Aizoaceae > Tetragonia > Tetragonia tetragonoides. Next base: position 32,638,447 of record CM076141.1, read on the forward strand.
AGATCAGTGGCAACAATGGAGTTTTGAGGAGATTGAACCTCGATCTGGTCTCGTGGAGTTATAGAGGAGAGAGATCAGATGAAGCCATAAACCATGGATGAGAATAGATGGAAGCCATGGAGGAGAAAAGATTTGAAGAGAGGAAGGAGAGAGAGAGGCGTGCAGTTGATATGTGCCCTAAAGCCCCTCATTTCTATATATACCAAATTTATTTTTTTTTTGTAAATGAGAAATATTCGAACCGGTCCGGTCCGGTCTAAACCCGGGGACCGCCGGGTATTTGACCGGACTGGACCGAGACCCGGACTAAGGGAAAAGGCAAACCGGAGACCGGACCGGTAGTCCTCGGTCCGGTCCTGACCGGTCCGGTTCGGTCAAAAAATGGTTTGGACGAAATAATGCTCACCCCTACTCATCAGACTCAAACCCAAAAAAGAATCCTCTTCCATTTTCTCTTGTCAGGTATGTTTCTTCTAACTCTTCCCATTTCTTGTTTGTGTTTGTGTTTCTGTCAGGTATGATACTACCTATTTTTAGATGCAGGCTAAAAGTGTGTTTCTTGTTTAGCATTTTTCACTACCCATTGCTTTTGTTTTGATCTGTTTAGCATTTTTCAATACCAATTCCTTTTTATCTGTTTAGTAGCTCTTTTAATGCTATAAATATTTGACAAAATGCATGATTTTAGTCTAATATCTGATCCTAAGTGTTTATAATTCAACAAGTTTACCTCCTGTTTTGCTCACCTCTTGCTTACCATTCAAAAAGAAAAGAGTGTTTAAAAGCAATGTTATACAAAAAAGCCAAAATTCATCATACCCCTCCCTGTTATCATTGTGAAAAATAATAATAATAATAGGCTATTTTTCAAATTTGATTCAACATTTCATTTGATTAAAGTACAAAAAAAGGAGGTTAGTTGTATGTGGCTTAGCATTGTACATTTTCTATGTTGCTAGCTAAAAATCATTACAGGATTAGCAAAAACACATGGCTTCACCTAATGACCAGAAGAAAATGGTAAAGATGAACGTAGAGGAGATATAAGGACTTGATGACCTTCTAACACAGCATATCTTCCTAAAGTGTGACAAATTGACACTATGGAAGACGACTTGTTCATCAAAAAGACTGAAGTTGCTGGTTTGGGAATCTCGAGCCCTAATCCCTTTCAAGATGACAGAATTTGATGAACTTCTGACACGCCATGTCTTAACAAAACTTAACAATGATGACCTGATAAGCGTTTCTAAGATAAATAAAAAAATGGTCTATGATAGCTTGGCGCACCAGATCAATCAAAGCCAAAAGAGCTACGACTGACAGGAGAGCACTTGAAGCCGCTCAGATGATTGAAGTCGACGCTGCTAATGAAGCTTCAACTACTGCTGTTGATTCAAACAAGCAAGAGTCCAATACCCTAGAGGACATTGACTAAAAGGATAGAAATCAAACAACCTTTAGGAAAGCTTAACTTAGCGTCAGATGCAAAAAAAATGACTTTTGCTTGTATTTTTGTTTACTTTTGCTTGGTATGCATATAACGGGTGAATCTTGTATAGGAATGTCACTTTTTGATCAATGTACTTATGCGTGCTATAAATGAATGACATATCTTGTAAGTTTATTATGAATTCATTGCTTTAGGTCGAAAAATGAGTTATGATTATTGATTTTAAATATTGAATTATATCCAATAAACTACAAAAATTCATAGAGAAACATTTAATGAACTTAGTAAATCAAATGGTTAAAAATCTCCAAATGAATTCACAACAAAGTTCAATGAATTCATTCCATAATTTCAATGAATTCATCCCAAAAAATAATGAATTCCATCCAAAAAGGAATGAATTCAGAACAAAAATGACTGTTTCCCAAACTGTGTCAATAATTAAATCTCCATATCAAATGAAAAACAAAACTTTATCTCTAAATCAAAATGAATTCTAACAAACAAGAGTCAAGTGTTTTTGGGAGTGAAACCTATGATCAAAGCTGATATACTAGCTATTAAAAAAGGATATGATCAACGTGAATTACCAGTCAACTATCTCATAGGTCCTCTCTCTATTCGGAGATTGACTGTATCTCAATATCAATCCTAGTGCACAAGATGACAGCGAGACTTAGAGCACACAGGACAGCTAAGGATCTTTCCCACGTAGCAAAAATTGAGATTGATCAAATCTGTTTTGTTTGGGGTTCAAGCATTTTGGATCCCACCATTTGTGTTACCTCACAGTTTTGAATTGCTAGCACTATCCCCCATAGATGGGTGACATGGGGACAGGAGATAGAACAGACGCTGAAAAGTGTGTACGGGGAAATCTGTTCGAGCAGCAGATTTTAGAGCTCCGTTTGCTAAGGTTATATACAACATCTGGAATGCATAAAAGGTCAATGAATTCAAACCAAAACTTCAATGAATTCATACCAAAAGTTCAATGAATTCATACCAAAGTTTCAATGAATTTATAACAAAGTTTCAATGAATCTCATGTTTAATTTAACGGGGTTGGATTCCCAAGCCACATAGCAAACGCAAACAAATAGAAAATGAATTCAGGACTCATATAGATAAAAAAAACAAAACTTTATTGCAATGAATTCTGAAAACTTGATTTGATATACTCAATTTGATATACTGAATTTCTAACAAATACAAAATGAATTCATACCAATATTCAATGAATTCAGAACAAAAATGAGTGTTTCCCAAACTGTATCAAAATGAAGAACAAAAAGTAACACTACAGCCTCAAACCGTATCACTTATACCACCTCAATTCAAACAAAAAGAAATAAAAAACACAACTAGCTAGGTTCTATAACTTCTGTCTGAACCAACACAACTTCTAATCACCCCCCGAAGCAGCATCTTCTAGATATGCAGCAGGAAGTACTACGCTTGTCCGGTGTTTGATGCGTACTGTGTGGCCATGAAACTTGGTGCACCTCCTTGTGGATGAACCAAATATCCTTCCCCAGCCATCTGATCAACAACATCCTATATCCATGCAAAAAGTTAAGAAAATTCCACTTTAGCACATAATCTAAGAAAAGCTTGAATAAAAACATAGAAACATATAACAAAAAAATATCTTAACCGATTCTTGCACAACTTGCTTTGTATGCATCCTTGCCCTTTTCACTGCAGCATCTTTCCGTCCCCTTATTGTCTTGCATATCTTATCATTTGTGCTCATTCTCCTCGTTTTCCTTTCACCAACAACTCTCTTACCTTCAGGATTCCGTACTTTATTACTTGCACCTCCTGAATCTTCTTGATCATCACAGTTAATCGCAACCCCAAATTCAGTTTGCACATTGTCTCTTATTTTCTGAAATCCTTCTTCACAATAGTCTATTGCCTTCTTATTACAATCACTAACTGATATCAAGTTGCTAAACTTACGAACCATTTTTGTCCTCCAAATTGAAGCAGCAACCATACCATGCCCTGGCTTCCTTCCTATTACCACAACATCATCAGCTTTCTTACACGCTTTCGTCCACCTGGGAAGGATGTACTGGTTTGGAATTTTCTTGACACATATAACATTATAAATCCTCAAAACATGATAACACAAAATGTCATTCTGAATGAAGCTGTTACAACTGCATGAAGCAGTAAACACTTGAGCATCCACAACGACTTCATGTCGAAAAATGTCAGGACCTTCCCTCCACACATGATATATAAACTTCCCATCTACAACACCAGCTAATATTTGGTTGCAAGCTGCACCAGCCATGAACTGCTCTTCCAACATCCGATATGCACTCATTGTATAAACCTCTCTTGCATGAACTAACAAAGCCACATGATCAATGATCATCTCTGGCCTCCCGTATTCATTTGAGTGAATGAATTTATTTTCATCGCTCCTCCAAGTATGAACGACATCACAAAAAAGGGAATAGAAATCACATAAGCTTATTGTTTTCCTTAACCTGTGGCAGATAGCATGATTAGTTGATTCACTTCTTTGGGATGACAAAATGCCAGCTGAAAAGTTCTCTTTTGAGAAAGCAGGGCACCATTTCTCCCTATTCGAATAGAACTCCTTCATCCAGGGGTGATCTGCACAGTTGTATCTCTCGATCAACCTAACAGGAATGAATTCACTGTCAGAATAATTTGCATTGAAAGTTCATTCAATGATCAAACAAAAAGCCAAATGAATACAACCAAAAAAACTACCTACCTTGCCCAGTAAAAGTTGAATTCTGCAACTGTATCAACCCCTTTCATCAAGTGATCAAACAACTCAATAAATCCTACTTGGCTCCTCAACCACTTTATCCTGTCCCTTGAATTCTTTGTGATATGCCAAATGCAAAGCCTATGTGTTGAGGTTCGAAACTGTGTTCTTATCGCAGAGCAACGTTGCCCATAGAGCAAAGAAACATCTTGAACAACCAAACAAATGACTCAATTCTTTCATTAATCATAAACCCACAACCAAACATCACATTGTTGGTGTGGTTGTTGATTCCAATAAAAGGCCCACAAATCATGTTATACTTGTTAGTACGATACGTAGTATCAAGTATAACAAGATCACCAAACAACTCGTAATCCAATCTCATTTGTTCATCACGCCAAAAAAAGCTACAAAGCCTTCCAGCATCATCACATTCAAAGTCAAAATAGAAGTCCTTTTCATTCTGCTCCCTTCTCTTGAATATTTCAATGAGTGTGTTAGCATCACCACCATCAAACCTCTTTGCATCATCTTGAGCTAATGCATTATATGCGTCATTGTTTGTAAAACCAACCATTGAAGATCCTCCAGACTCTTGCTTCAACAACCTTATTGCGTCAGCAATAGGTAACCCGCACTTCCTAAAAATTTTCAGAAAATCCAATTGTTCCTTTGAAACACCTCTGTGAGATCTCATTAAATGTGCATGCTGCTCATGGGATAAAGAATAATTATGAATCATCACATGCTTAGTTACTGTCCAAGTACCCTCTCTATTAACATCAAACTGAATATGAGCCTTGCATCCAATTCTCATAACTGATTTTGCATAACACCGATCACGTTTCTTTGACTCATCCTTAAACCCTTCTTTCTGACAGCAAAGCTGCCTCATCGAAACAGTCTTATCTACTCTACGTCTTATCTTACTCTTCCGAGTACTAAAACCCTTGCACAATGCATAATCATTGTACCTTTCATAAGCCCCTTCCTCACTTTTCTCAACTAACCCTAACAGCTCAGAAGTTTTAGCCTCTTTACAACCATTCCAGAACCACCTAAAAAAACATTTGAATAAAAAAGCAAAAGAAAACAACAACTAAATGAATTTTCAAATAATACATTAAGTGAACTAACAATATACAGTAACAAAACCAACAGATCAATGAATTCATGTAAATGAATTTTCAATTATACATTAAGTAAACTAACAATATCAATTATACAATCTAACAGGAATATAAATGAATACAGGGATCCAAACTTGAATTAGTATTTGACAAGTGAGGATTCATTCATTAACAACTACATTTCATTACCTACATAATAACAATTCATGGCTAAACACAAAAAATTCATTAAAAAATCATTAATAAATTGAATTTAATCCCTAACCAATAAATAGGAATCAGAATCACTACAACAGAATTCATCTTACCTACTAATGAATTTTGTCAATGAATTCAATGAATGAAATTGTGAATTGAACAGTAAATTAATTACCTACTAATAACAATTCATTGGTTAAAACACAAAAATTTATTACCAAAGCACATCACAAATTCATTTTTTTTAACCAATGAATGTAAATCAGAATCACTACAACATAATTCATCTTTTAACCAACAGATCAACGAATTCAATGAATGAATTTTGAATTGCACAGTAAAATTCATTACCTACTAATAACAAATTCATTGCTTAAAACACAAAAATTAATTAACACAACACATATCACAAATTCAAACACCTTACATTACACACAACACAAAATCATTAGAATATTGTAGAAAACACTTCATTTTACTCTCAAATCAAAATTCGTTCATCCAATTGAAAAAAAACCTCTACCTTGCAGCTCAACTTTTTCTTCTTCAACTCGAGCACATTCAACTTTTTCGTCTTCAACTGGAGCAGATTCAACTGGAATAGATGAAGATTGTGGTTCGAAATCCATAATCTACAGAAAAGCACATCAAAATTCGCGATCAAACCATCAAAACAAAACTTCGCAAAAAAGAACAAAATCGCAAAAGGAGAAAAACAAAAAACTAGCCTTCAATGGATGTCGAAATAGCAACAGGTCGGCAATGGACAAAGAGGAGAGAGAAAACAAAATAGAAGAGAGCAATTTGAGCTCAACAATGGAGTTCTACTAAAAAGGACAGAGAGAGAACGAAATAGGAGAGAGAAATGAAGTTAGTTATCTAGGTATTAGTGAAAAAGTGCAGCGAAAAAAACGCATTTTTCCCCAAAACGTTTCACAAAAAAACGAGTTTTGAAACGTCACTTAACAAAACGACGTCGTTTTGCGCGCTCCAGCTCCACAACTCTCCATGGAGCTGGGAGTATATAAAAATTTGCGCTAACTTAAGGGCCTTCACAAAATCACAACTTCATTTGGCTCCGTATGGGTATGTGTGGCTTTAAGTCATAAAGCTCTAAATTTTAGATCATATTACTACTAATCTAGATAAGTCTATTTATTTTCTAACCATGTCTATTAGTATACATGCTATTCTAAAAATCTAAAATTACACTAAGCCATCAGCTAATAATAACACTTATAATAAATTATGACATTAAAAAGTACTATTAGTAAACAACACAATAAAGTAATAAGCATTTTGAAAAGAATTCTATTCCTTTTTTTATTTTATTTTTTTTTTTGAAAATGCTACGAAAATACTGGATATTACACTAGATCTAAAAGTTTTCAAAGTATATACTTATACTTCAATTCAATGTTATAAGGTTCTAATTGAAGTTTCGAAATGCATTTACATGCATGTTCTGTTATTGCAAACTCTTATTAGTTGTTGAAATTACTAAAATCTTTTATTAAAAAAATAGAATAAAAAACAGAAGTTAATGAAATCAAATACATTTTGTTTGGAACCCAAATGATTGCAGTCTCTTATTCTTGTACATGTAAGATTAACGATTGAAACTCTAAGAATTCTCCTTTTTGCATTTGTCAATTTGATTAATAGTGAGCTTATGTGTGAATGTTATAATAATTTGTATCATATGAACGCGGGAAATTATGAGAAGGTGTGCACATTTCATTTCTTTTCCTTTTTAACAACTAAAAAAATTATAGAATCATTAGTAAATATGGATTATGTTGTATTAGAAATCGATTAAATTAATCTAACAGATACTTAAAACAGAAGAGGCTAAAATATGAATTGAAGACCCCTGCCCCCAAAATACAAATAATATTCTAACTAAGTATTAAACATATAAAACACTTTACTAAAAATAATTTTTGAGCATCAATGGTAAGCCCCAAATTCTTTTATTTTCTTATTTTTATTGTTTTGTATATTTTCTTCTTTTTTTTTTTTTTTTTTTTTTTTTTTAGTCTCTACCTAAACAAAGAATTAAAAACTAAAATTTTGCGGTTACTTTTAGTTTGCACAAAATGATAAAAAAAATATTAAAAAAAAAAAAAAAAGTTCCTTTATTAGTGGCCGTTTGGTTTACATTCGAAAGTATAGAAAGTGCAAAATTATTGAGTTATTTGGTTGATAAAAAAAACGTAGAAAGTTGTACTTTGTATGAAATTCCTAATTCCTAGAAAATGGGTAAAGTAGTTTAACCATCTCGCCTAAATAAGTGCAACTCCATACAAGAAACTACTTTTCATATTAACAGACATTTGACACTTTCTAGAAAGTTTAAAATCCTAGAAATTACAAGAATTTGAGAATTGCTACTTCCCACTTTTTAGATTAGGATAGAAGCAAACCAGAATAACAACATTATGTTCTAAGAAGTAAGAAAACACCATATATCAATTATTATCGATAAGAATCTTTTTAACATTAGATATTGTACATCAAAACTATATCTCATATATGATTACAATCATCGTATTACATCACGGACGCTCAAAACTTAGTTTATAGAATTGAAGGAACCTGATGAATGAACAACGCATTGCATGCATGCATCACAATTCACAAATTAGTAACCATTACCATTCATTCACTACTACCCCGCCGGTGAGTCGGTAACAAAGGTTCTGAAACTTCGGCACCTGCGTTTTGAACTCCGTTCTTGAAAAAGTAACCACCACAAACCCGCAAAAAGAACATTGAATAAAAACTTTTACGCAATCGCTGATCAGTGAAACTGGTATAAAGAGCTTTTTGACAAAATTTCCTATTTCAAGGGCTACTTACAGGTAGAAGGAACAAAACACTCTGTTCAGTCCTAGCAATCAGTATCCCGACGAACCTAGGACATCGGTCATGGCCTTCGGCCAAAGTCGCAGCAAGCGACTGACAGGGATTGGAGCACTTCCCAAGTCTTCTCTTGATGAGTTTATTCCCGACAAAGTAGAAACAAGTCTGACAAGTCTGGAAGAAAACCAGAGCATTGACGGGATGGTGTTGCACAAATACTTTCAGTGAACTATGTCGCCCACAGGAGAGGATTAGGCTTCTGCTGCTCTCCGCGTTTTCTTTTTCGCTTTCTCCTGCTCACGGTATCTTTCCCGTCGTTCTTCTCTCTGCCGTTTCCTGGACACTTCGTCTTCCTTGGCCTTCTGTACTTCGTGTACTTTTCTCTTCTCTGCCTCCTTTTGCTTTCTTTTCTTCTCCTGCAAAAGAACAAACATTCAAAGGCATCATAATTTGTACTAATATATGACAACTCACGGACCTTTTGCAGAATTATGGCAGGCGCCATTTCACCTAGCTGGCTCAATAATGTCCGCAAAAACATTGCAAACCTACTGGAGACAATGAATACTACAAAAGACTAATGTGGCAATTGAAAAAATCATTGGCAATCAAATGGCAACAAGGGTACTCCTGGACACACAAACAAAGACCATTTATCGTGCAAACCAAACAAGGAACTGGTAAATATCATTCTCTCACAGATCATGCTTCATCCAGATATGACTATGACGCATATTAATAACGATTACCAAGCAACCCTCCACAGATCTGAGAATAGATTACCAAGCAAATTGCCATTCCCCATTCAAATGATGCAAGATGTGGCATGAGGAGCCACCCTGCCTTCTGCAAAGTAGAACAGCTTCCACACTGCCCAGGCAGGCCCCAATTGCAACCCTTTCCCAATCAGCCTAAAATTAATTCTAATCCATCTGGACCTCCCCAGACCCCGCCCTCGGCTGGAATATCACGGGTTATTGTAGCAAATTCGTAAAGAACTTCCAATACCAGAGAGAATTCAGTTGACGGGGCTCAATCCAGGATGTAAAAACAGCCACACACAGAGAGAAGCCCCAGAAAGCAGCTGATAGTGCTACATCCACAGATGTGCTAACATGATTATCATATGAACACTTCACTTTTGGCAACGAGACATATCAGCGTTTTCCCTTCACTTTGTAGGGGAATAATTTCTAATACTAGTTGAAATGAAAAATGCATATATATCTAGTTGATATGCGCGGCCACTTATAGGCACAAAATCAACATATGACTTATCAAATAAGCTCCATCAGCATGAAAAATAATGCAATGCTCTAGTGACTCAACTAATGGAGGCCTATCTAGAAAGGCATACCTTATCGTTTTTAACCAATTTGAGATGCTGAACAAGCGTGTGGATATACCGCTCACGAGGCTCCATGACAACAGCTCTCCTATCTGCAAGAAGCCCACGTCTCCTGCTAGGAGTATCTTTAGGTTTTGAAACGAATGGGAGATCTTTTTGCAGTGACTTTGGGATGACCAAGGGATTAAATTTCCTTGGCTTCCTCTCAATTGGCTGTGAAGCAACACACAGATAAAATGAGCAATCAAGTAAAAGCAAAAAGACACGAGAGTAAAGGAACATATGCAAAAGCTAAAGCCTGAATTAACACCAAAATTCGGAACTCGTAGTGTTAACCTACCTTATATAGTGAATCCTTGTTGACAGGAACTGAAAGATTACGTTCTCTCCTCAATTCTGCAACAGTTCTCATTCCCTTCCAAGTCTGATCACGAGGTTGCAAGGCTGTTGTCAACGGATTAAAAAAGTGAGGGATGTCCACTTGAGTCCACATATGCAAGTTTACAGTGTCACTCATAAGGATCTTATCCTCAAAGGTGCATCTTGCAGTTCCTCCCTTTAGCTCTCCTCCTTTTCTACTTTGTTTATTACCTATCACTTCTTTTGCTGCCTGCCAAACCATATAAAGCCTTATCATCAAAAGCAATCTAAAATCCAAAAACATTATTCAGACAAATATTGGCTGCATAGGCAAAGCAAGCTCGGCTAGAGAATTATAATGTACACTCCTCCCCCCCCCCCCCCTCCGCCCAAAACAAACAAAAAAAAAAAACTTGTCTTTAACTCTCCAGGCATAACAGGTATATTCTTGTGCGGATAAATGTTTTCAGCAAAAACTTTGACCTCCTGATTAAACAGCTAGAGTGAAGATTTAAGAACTGCACCAACAAAATTTTCAGGTCTGCCATACCTTCTTCACTTGTCCTCGAATTCCGCTAGTAGTTCGAACAGTTGCACCTTCATATCTTGCTACTTCAAGATCTGAAGTAAACATATCTTTAATAAGTGCTGTCTTCTTGTAGATCTTACAAGGGTAACCTTTAAGCTTGATTTTTTTCACTATCTGAACAGCATGATTAAACTCCAGTACAACGGCAGTTGCCGTGATTCTGAATGATGCCTGAGATATTTCATTTAAAGCAAGCGGGAAGAGATCAGAACACCAACAAACTTAGAATTGTGCATAATAAGAAACTGGAAATATATGAACAATTTATATTTTTTTAGATAAACATATGAACATTCTATGTTACAGAAACGTATCATTAAATGCCCAAACACTAATGCCAAAGCAAAACAAAGACCATAGAAGTAGTAGCCCGAAGCCCCAAAAGGCTCCCATATAAAATGGGGTCTCGTCGATAGGTTCTTCCTGATACATGACAAAGCAATATATATTATTTCCACATGGGGTTATCCACATGATGTCTTTGCTGCTACTCTAATCTATCAAAGACGATATCCTCTATCAGCTCAATACAATGGCAAGTGTCATGTCAAGAAGTCTCTTTGGGATCACATCTCTAGTCTAACTCTGCTTATTTTAATGTGGTGATAGTAAACCAACCAAATAGAATTCAAAGCTTCTCCCACAGCAGAATCTGGAGCTTGTCAAGTACTCTACTTCACCCCTAAAAATGGAAAGGGGCTACTATTCTTAATTGAAGTTACATTAACCGGCTACAACTTCATTACAAATACTACATTGTTCCATGGTACTGCCAAACATCTTTTGGTATGTCCCAATTGACTTTTCTATTTAGTCGTCAATAACAGCTTCAACGAATTATTTTTTTATTTCCCCGATGCCAATATGCTACTTGCTAATAGTGAAATCCCTCACTCATCAATTGCAATCTTAGAAAAGCAAAAGTCTACTAAGATCGTAACTTTGAAGACAATGTCAAGACCAATTTTGTGAGACCTTTGATTAATCCATTACAACAAAGCGCAAAACCCACAAGTGTCTATAAAAAATATTCATTTGATTAATCCATTACAACAAGGCACAAAACCCACAAGCGGCTATAAAAACTATTCATGATTACGCTTGATGACAGAAAAGCATATCCTTGAGAGTTGGGATTCATCTTTTTTTAGATAACATGGGTGTCCAAGCTTTGCTTGACTAATCACATGGGCCCTGAAGTTAACGACCAGAAAAACAGTTTTCCACAAGCAAATTATGCAGACCAATTTTGTGTGGAAAAAATGGGTAGATCTCACATTTTATTGAAAACAACTAAACAAGCACCAATACCGAACAGTCGACTGACACACCTCAGCCCACACAATTGTATAACAAAGTCACTACGAACAATAAAGGTAAGCCAAATAAATATAGGTTTGCAAATGAATTGTAATCCAACCAATTTTCAACAGGACATTTCACTTTTTCCACTAAATAGAACTTGATATACCAAGTGCTATAGATAGAAGTCCTACCCTTAACCATCCAATCCCCAACTATCTCCTCTCAAATATGATATAATACCCATGAGTTACCTCAGGAGCCTCCACTTGTTCTGGTGATTTACCCAGAGTAAGCTTGAGACAAAACCCATCTGGAAATCGCAAGACATCTTCAGTAATCAGCAAACACGCACTTCAAGTCCTTTATCCAAGTAACTACTTTTGATCAACCAAAGAAATAAAATTCAATAGACCACTGAGACTTCCTTGTTTTAAGATAACATGGTATCTGGTCCTTGTCCTAAGGAAACTCGAACCTGGGACCTCTGGAACAAATCTCAAAAAAAAAAAAAAAAACTAACAAACTGATTTGACCACTGATTCATCAACAGTTCTACTCACCCTGAGGTGAAACCGTCATACCAACTCTTTAAAATTTGCCTATTTTCCCCAATCTGGTCAACTAAACAAGAATTAAGTTCAACATCTCAGTTCACTGAGACCACTTATACTCATTTGAGGTGGAACCGTCATACCAACTCTCTAAAACTTGCCTATTTTCCCCAATCCGGTCAACTAAACAAGAATTAAGTTCAACATCTCAGTTCACTGAGACCACTTATACTCATTTGAGGTGGAACCTTTACACAGATGTTTTATCTTTTGACTATTCTTCCCAACCTTCAAGGATCTTAGTTCCACAACTATCTTTACCCTTCCCTTCTCCTTCCTCTTCCTCCCTTTCTCTGGCGAAATAGGTGTATCACTCTGTGCTATGTGCAATTTGGTGACTAGTGAGGATCAACCAAAAGGTTCAGCCTCTGCACCATCCATGGTAAACCATACAAATACAGAATGAATCATGATATAGGGTGTTTATCATCCAATGCACTAAAAGGTTCTGAAATGTCACTTTCGCCCTCATCAAACTCTCTCTTTGTGCCGTATGGAGGACCAAATAGAGCTGAAGAATCTAACCTGATTGTTTGCTACATTCTGTACAGCAACGACTCCAGTATTTGGCGGGGCTAGAGGGCCCCAGAACATTGCAAGGCAGTGCATGTGTTCAGGAGTGTACTTGAGCATAACATGCCGTCCTTTGCGATCTTCCATTGCATATACTGGTGTTGTCTGGTAGCGCCTCCACCCCATAGAGACAATTATCGGATCCCTAGTCTTCAGAACTTTCTTATGCCATCTGTGACGTTTTATCCTAGCCTGCAAAAGACAGAAAAGGGACAAGTTGTACATCTGATCAGTTGTACAGATGACCAGAAAGAGGATGGAATGACTAATAGCTCATGAGTTATATAGTAAATGCCCATGACAAAACACAGGACGAGAGATGTAAATTGAATGTAACGAACTTGAAGAAAAAAAATAGTACAGGTATATATAAAAACCTGCATGTATCCAACATTTTCTTCACCAAGCCTAAGTCCTCCAACAAGGATAGGGTGGCAGGGATCAAAATATTCAACCATCTCATAAGGAACAGCATGAATCTCCAACCTCACATAGGTCCCTGTTCTGAAGCCCTCTATTTCTATTCGAGTGGCTTCATCTAGATCATTGAGCTCAGCTAAATTCATTTGCTTTCGGATTTCAACTTCCTCTTTTAACTGTAAACACAAATCAGATGTTAAATGAAAAGTTGAACGTCAGACATGAATACTTAGTAGTCAGTAATATAGAAGACCATGATGTTCACCTTCTCAAAAAAGTCACCTTCAGTGGCCTTCCCACGATCAGACTTTTGGCCAATTTCTTCATCGGCTCCATCTTCAGGTGATTTGGATCCATTATACGTAATCAGATTAAGGTAACCAAACAGACCCACTGTGAATGCTAGATAACTGTTGTCCCAGTGGGGGGGGAGGGGGGGTCAGCACATTTTAATATTAATTACTACGCCACTAGCTAGAAAGTTATGTTTCCAAAGGTTCTTTTATACACATCTGTTCCTACTTTTCTCATATACTAGTGTTAAATTTACTAATTAAAAAATCACAATTTGTTCAATTGTTTCCATTTACAAATATGTAAAGGTTTTTTGGGGAAGGAGAAGGACCAAAAAGGAATATGTAAAGGCTTTTCTGGGACATGGGTCTGTTCTCCCCAACTTATTTCTGTTTATTTCAGCAAACTTTAGCAAACTTCAACAAAATTCAGCAAACTTCAGCAAAGTTAAATAAAGTTAAACAAAGTTCAACAAAGTTAAACAAAATACAAACTAGTTATAAAAAACACTTGAATCAACAAGATTCAACAAAAATAAACAAAGTTCAACGAAGTTCAACAAAGTTAAATAAAGTTAAATAAAATTCCACAAAGTTCAACGAAGTTCAACGAAGTTCAACGAAGTTCAACAAAGTTCAACAAAAATAAATTTTCAGTAATAAATATAAACGTTTCTCAGTTGGGGAGAACAGACTCATAGGGAGTATGAAAAATTAAAGGGTTCAAGCATGTTTTAAAAACCTTTAATTGTGTAAAAACATATGAATTTCTGTAATGTGTGCATGCAATCATTTATCTGATTGCAAAGAAAAATACTGTAAGGATATTGAGCATCAAACTTTGCACGAAGAGCGAGCTTCTTAAGCCTGTGTTCCACGGTTGCGGCATCATCTTCCTTCTGCGTTTCACCGTCTTTACCTTTATCTGATAGGATACCAACAACATCAACCAATTCTAAGTCTTCGAAATCACCAAACACATCATCATCATCATCAACATTGTCATCATCACTGCCAGACTCAGTGGCTTGAGCTCTCTGTGCAGCTTTTGACCAATCTCCAGTGACAAAACGATCTCGGATGCTTTTAATAAGCTCTTCATCTTTCCAATTCTTGAAATTTGTGGTGCTAGTGAATTTAGAGCAATCATCACCATCAACAATGCCAGTATCAAGAATGTTCTTCGACTTTTGCTACCAAACAAAAATCAACAGATAAAAAAAAAACATGTTCAAGAATTAGAATACGCTTCAGATTAAGTAATTGCAATGCAGAGAAGTAACGATGGAAAGCACAACATATTTGGAAAGCATTGCAGACAAACCTTGCCCCCCTCTCCTTTTGGTTTGAAAAATTCATCATCTTCACTTTCATCGTCACTGCTTCTCACAGGTTCACTCGTATCGGGAGTCAAGTTGGATTTCCCATACACCAGTTGCATGAGATTAATATTTTGCTTAGAGATAGTTCGATCTAACAAGGATTCCCTCCATCTCGAAGCATTTCCCACATCTTCTTCCTCTAGCATAACAAAAAGAAAGGGTAAAGAAAAAGGAATAACTCCAGCCAAATTTTTGTCTTTCTGGTCAAAAAAAAAAAAAAAAAAAATAGATAACATGGGTATCCAAGATTTGCTTGGTCTTTCTGGTCAAAGTTATTATCAACGAAAGGATAAATGTCACAGCGCTATCAAACTACTCCAGAAGACTTCATACACATTGGTTTCTTCTTGGACACCCCCCAAGGGAGAAACAAAAAGAAAGAAAAAACAAAACATAGCAAAGAGAAAACAATAACAAAGCATAAAGTGTCCCGTTATGGAACCACTTAATAGATGTTCAACTACCATCACCCCTCTACGGAATTGACCAAGCACACACGCATGTGTGCAGACCCAAACAAATAAACAAGCAAGAAAAAAGAACATATAATTGTCCCAATTCGACATACATATCTCCAAATCAAGAAAAGCAGCTACCAAGAGCTCCTACAAGTAATATACCAACTGACTAAAAGCAAAAGGATCATTTATTTTGAATGTTCTTCCTTTTTAACTCCTGTTGCAAATAGGAATATATTATAGACCTAGTGCTAGAAGATCAATTCTTCAAATAGCTTTTTCCTTATGCCCCCTTTGAGAGGAATCAATGAATGTAATAATAACTTATCCTCGTTACTCTGCACACGATTCCAGAAAGAACCACAGAAGTAACATTTCTATTAGTGATAAGTAGTTCTTACAAGGTGTGCAGTGAAAGTTTCAGTATGTACATATTTAGGAATGGGGTTCACATTATACATAGCATTTGATTACCTGACATGTCCTCATCAGCCCCATCATCTCCAGAATAATCAGAAGCAGATGTTTCACCCATTTCACCGTCATCCTTTCCATCACTGTCATCTTCCTCATCATCTTCCTGTGCTCCAAGAGAAAAGAAATTTAAATTACATCTTGACTTGTTTGCCACAAACAATAATATTGAGAAACAAGACCCTACTAGCAAGTACTGAAACAGCTGAAGAATCATAACTGTAATATCAGAAAGAATAAAAGGGTGAGAACAAAATAAATGCAGCCATAATATTCATTCAAGTCTGTTCAATGCACCACTTAAGACCTAAAACCTAACACAAGCTATGAACTATGATATAAGAGGCTCGGAGTCGTCGTTTAAAGGATTTTCAAAATACCAAAGCTGCAAATTAACCCTAAAGATAGTTCTACAAGCAATCCAAGCGTTTCCTTCAATTTGTTCGCTTCTAAGTTCTAACTGCAAGACAAAGGGAAAGCAGAACATTGATGACTGATTGCTGTCGGCTTTCCAGATATGCCAATTTCTTTGCCCCTGTGCTAGATAAAGATATCTTCCAGAATGCGTCACAGGGAAATCCACCAAAATGTAATAGGCATCCTACTCCATCACATAAAAGTTGTCAATATAACTTCTTTGGATGTCCCAAAATGTTGTCGAAGGTTCTTATGAATATTAGAAAGAAGTTAAACTTCATTTAGAAATGTTGAGAGGGAACACAGAAACAAATGATGTTTCCCATAAAGTTTACTTCCATTCAGATTGAAAAATTCTACGAAACAAAATAAAGGCAGAGTGAAAGGGTAGGGAAGAGGTAGACATGAGGCCGTACATCACCCAAACAAGACAAACTTATGAATACAAGCTGCCACGAAATAAAAATTACCATTTCATCAGCATGATCATCACCATCTCCAAACATTACTTTCCTTCTGATTCTACCATCATGAAACTCAACATTTTCTTTAAAACTGTTTCTTGAATCCTTTTCCCCATTACCAGAGCCATTTCCTTGAATTGACAAGGTGTCATCTTCTTTTACATCCGAATCATCATCGGAAGAATCTGGATTATTCAGATCATCATCATCACTTTCCTTGTCAGATCCTTCAGCTTCACCATCCTCACCAAAGCGACCCTCAGCAGGCAGATTACCATCCTGTTTACCGTGCTTTCTGCTGAAAAGATTGATGAAGCTTTTCTCTAACTTCTCATCAATGGAATACTTTGTGTTCTGAAGTGATTTCACCAGCTCCTCACCCACATCGCGGTTTTTTCCTAGTTACACAAGGTTTGGTAAAGAGATTAGATGAGCAAAATTAACAATACTCTCAAGAACAATATAGCCATTCCTGATATTACAGCTGTAAAAAGTAGTGAAGCATTAAGATAACACAGTAATGATTGACTATAAGGGGAGAGAGACAGAATATATCATCCATGAAAACCTTTGCTCGCAGTGACTTCATTTCCATCAGGTCCTTTCGAGAATTGTACAAAGTGATCATTTATGTTTATATAGACAGCATCCTTGTCATAAAGAAGATCACCAACACCGGACATGGGAGCATAAAACAATTTTTCTTTGTCACGCAATCCTTTCTTTTTAGCAGCTGATGGTAAAGGACAGGGATCAGCCAAATTGGTAATGCCAGCAAGATTATAATCTCCAACACCAGCAATATGCACCTGAAAGCAAATGGGTCAGATCATAGCTGCACTATGAATACTACATAGAAAGACTTTGTTTCAATAAAAAATTAGTCGAAAGTTTTAAAACATAAATATGGGCACAAGCAACTTGGGTTTTCTAAGTCTGAAGTGAAATAATATAAATGTTATGGAAATGTACAGCTAGTCTCCACATGAGCAAGACTCAAATTAGTCACCAACCTTTGTTCCCTTCTTCAAATTACAACCTCGCAAATAACCATAAACCGTCACATTCCTGTCACATTTTTTGTCCATCTGCACTCTTTCCGGGGGAGTTATATCTTCAAAACGATCTGCTAACACATAAGGATGAGTAGTTCGCCAAGATAATGGATGGAATTTCATAACAGATATGAATCTTGCAAGATTGTGGATTTCACGCTTATGGTACCTGAGCATAGGAGCAAACAGCTTAGAGGAGATCCCCGCAAGCACAAGGATTAGCTCAAACTTCAGTATAAAAGTGAACAGCTGAATAGAAGGTACTTACTTCCCGTGTACAAGACCAGATAAGTAGAACAATTTGGCTCCCTCTTTTATTTCAGTCCAGAAACGATGTTTGAGGCGCTGCTTCGTCTTCCTCAGTTTCTTTACATCCTTGAACTTATCAAGGTGTGTGAGGACTCCCATAACCTTGGGGAATCCATGAACTTGCATAATATTCAGAAACTCAAATGTTTCCTGCAGGCAATAGAATATCATATACTGACATTCTAAAAATATGCATCACAGCTGAACTGTATAGTCTAGGATCGAACAATTACGACAGCTTGACAATGAGAATCATGATTCAGTTGCTATTTTGTATCACTGCCATTAGTAGAGTATTCCAATGTACACTACTACAGCAATTTGGATTGCCTATAGAATTGAAGTTCCATTGGCATCATTCTAGAAATACCTAATCCATTTTGCATTATACAATACAAAAGCCACACTATAAGAATTGCAATACGACTGCAAAAGAACAACAACTCACCATTTCAAATCCATAACTCCCATCTATTAGAAGCAGAGCCAAGTCAGCAACTTTTGCACAATCAATCATCGCATTTACTTCATTTGGGCACTCCACAAACTGAAGACGCCTTTGTTTGCCTGCAACAAAGAGGGCAATATATTCAAATTTCTTTCATACGCTCATTACTCCACCTTACTCCCAACTCAAAAGGACCCAATCGTTATAACATATCAAAGAAACATTTCAACATACAGGAGCTAAGGAAGATGATAACTCTCTTGATCTCTCATGAATTGACTTTCATTTAATACAAATATTATTATTTAAATTCAGAGACGATAGTTATAACAATAATCAGTTCATTGGAAAGATTTCAACGCATACTTTAAAATGAACCCAATTTCAACATACAGGAGCTAAGGAAGATGATAACTCTCTTGATCTCTCATGAATTGACTTACATTTAATACAAATATTATTATTTAAATTCAGAGACGATAGTTATAACAATAATCAGTTCATTGGAAAGATTTCAACGCATACTTTAAAATGAACCCAATTTTGAAGAGATTTTGTCGAGGTCTAAAGGGTTAAAGGTCACGCAGAAAAAATCAAATCAGTTCAGTCTGAGCTCAGTTCCCCATAACATCAAAAAAATGTGCCCATAACATCATGTCATCATGAACAGCATTATTCGTCCCAAAACAGGTGTCTTTGAGGAAAAGCTCAAAAGAGAAGCAATGTGGCACAATCACAGGAAAGATGTTGCTGTAAAACCCTCCATTCACCAAAACCAACACATTAATAGTACTAGCCAAGATGGAAACTAACTCATGTAAATAAATGGCTAAAGAGAGCAAACAAACCTGATACTATAATAATTGGACCACGAACATCGGGTAAATTATGCTTGGTGTAATGCTTCACAAGATTCTTAATCACCAACGACTTTCCAACCTACCATTGGCCCGAACAAACAAACAACAAATTCAAACTTCAACAACATTAATCTCCTATATCAAAACTTCAATTAATACAAAAATCATCACAAAAAATGTGAAAAATCCACCACCTTTGGGGGGCCATGAACT
The DNA here is from genome assembly GCA_038025085.1 of Tetragonia tetragonoides. Taxonomy (NCBI): domain Eukaryota; kingdom Viridiplantae; phylum Streptophyta; class Magnoliopsida; order Caryophyllales; family Aizoaceae; genus Tetragonia; species Tetragonia tetragonoides. Next base: position 32,658,430 of record CM076141.1, read on the forward strand.
ACAACAACAAACGGCGGGGGGTCACCCGTATGGCGATCAACCGTCGGAATATGAAGCTTTCGCTGCTCTTTCTCCATCGTACGTGACTGTAACCGCTTAGCTTTGACATTGGAACGGAAAGCAAAAGCCTATAATCATTCAATCAAACCCAAATATAAGCTTTCTCTATAATAACAGTAAAGTTTTCCAATTCAATTTGTGCAACAAAAAAAGATAATAAAACCTAATTAATTACCAACAGAAAAAGTAAAAAAAAATTGCAAATATGAAGCGAACCTTAGGGTTTTGATTTTTGGTGTTGTCGGAACTTTTTCCCTTCTTCTTCTTGTCGGCTTTTGGACCAGCTTGGCGAAACCTGTGAGATTTCTGTTCCTGCTCTTCGCCACCAGCAGCCATTGTACCAAAAGCTAAAACCTTGAAAAACCCTAATCCGTTACTTCACTTCTCTGTTAACTGCTTCAACTCAAAGAGGAAATAGAGAAAGAGGGGAAGACAGAGACAAATCGAGCGGCAACTTGACTGTACTTGGCCCGATCCGTTAAGACATGGGCCGCTCAGTTTCTGATAGGCCTACAAAAACTTGCGTGGACTTAGTTCATGGTGGATCAATACTTGGAGTTACCCTCTACTTCACCTGGACTTCTAAAAGTAAAGTCACCCCTACTTTACCTAAGTCACCCCGACTTGACACCACCTTTACTTCACTTAGAGCCACCCTTACTTTACCTGGAACCGCTCCCTACTTCACCTGAAATCATCCTCAAAATTACTTGGTCCACGGTGGACTATGTCCACACAATACATGTTGTGATAGGCCTGACAATTTATGGGGTTATGTTATAGGGTTGGTAATTGGTGGTGGCTAAACTGGCTAGTGGGTTCATGGATACTCGTTCTTAATAAATGGATAAAAATCCGTTTAAATAGGATTTTTAGTAAGTGGTGGATAGATTGGTTATGGGTCGGGTAGGATTCGGATGATGATTTTTCACAATACGATGAAAAGACCATCTTAACCTAATTTATTCAACCACCAATCCAAACCAATTAAGATCATGCAAATTTGGCCATTTAGTTGATATTTTGTTCATAAAGGCTTGACATTTGCTTAGAATTGAGCTAGGTTAAAATTTTTAATTTACTTAATTTGTTGAAATTTAGGGTTAGATCTTAGTTATTTTCTTGATTAACCATATGATTATGTATTATTTAAATTTAATTTAATTTGATCGATTTTTGTTAAAGGATGTGGAATCTAAGGTTTTAAAATTTATAAATAGGATCGTTTTAGTGGACATCATACTTGTTTTTTTTAAATTGGTTTGATATCTATAAATATAGGTTTAGTGAATGAAGCAATAATAACAATTTAAATTAATTCTTTTGTTATTTTAATTTAGCAATGAACGTGAAGAGGGGTAATTTAGCTCGACCAATGTGTTTCAACACCTCAAGGGAATTACCTTTGTTCTATTTGTAAGGTGTTTAAGAAGTGGAACAAAATTGCCTGAGAGAGTAATGCAATCGATAAAGATCCTGATAATAGTAAAACTTAGTAGAAGTATATTTATCTAACTGTTGTGCTTCGTTGTAACCGGCCAAATGCTAATATAGTCCATGTATTTCTTCTTGTATCTCTCTTAATCATTCTCAGTACTTGCTATCAAAAAAAAATTATTCTTAGTACTTGGCTTAGAATCAATATATCATTATATATATATGTAAAATTGAGTTCTCACCAAGCATTGAATAGGTAATAAATAGCCATAAATGCATGGGTGATTAAAAAGAAATTAAAAATAGTTTTATTTTATTTTAATAAGAAATAAGTAACATATATATATATATATATATATATATATATATATATATATATATATATATATATATATATATATATTATATATATTCACTAAAAATATTATTTGTTAAATATGTTTCTTTTTTTTATAAAAAAAATTATTATTGTTCCTTGCTACTCCTATTATTCAACTTTATATATTGATATGATTAAATTTTTTATTATATTAATTCTAATAACAGAGGATGATAAACAAGAACCCGTACATCACACGGACACGAAATCTAGTATATATGTATAATTGAGTTCTCATCAAGGTGGCATTGAATAAATAATAAATAGTCATAAATGCATGGGTGATTAAAAAGAAATCAAAAATACTTTTATTTTATTTTAATAAAAAAAGTAACATAAGTATTATATTTATTATCCTAAAAAAGGTATATTATTTACACAAAAACTTGTTTAAGACGGTCTTTTTATTACTTTTGGTGAGACGAGGATCACTTTTTACTGAAATGAGGGTCACAGATGATAATAGGTGACCCTTACATTGCTAAATAATGACCCTAAGACGGTCTTTTTATTACTTTTGGTGAGACGAGGGTCACTTTTTAGTGAAATGAGGGTCACAGATGATAATAAGTGACCCCTACATTGCTAAATAGTGACCCCATATTTTTGTGAGTTGGTCTCACACAAGACTTACTCTATTATTTATTCATTAAAAATGTAATTTCTTTGTTAAATGTGTGAAAAAGATTATTATTGTTCCTCGCTACTAGGGGTGAGCAGAAATTTCGGCTACCCAGTATTGGAACCGGAACCGGTTTGAAACCGGTGGTTCCGGAACCAGAACCGGTCAACCAATTCCAATCCCGGTTCCCAAAAATAGGAACCGGTGTCAACCAATTCCAATTCCGGTTCCCGACTTTTAGGAACCGGAACCTGTTAGGTACCCGGTATAAAACCAATTTCAACCGAAGATATATAAGTCAACAAGATGTCATTTGATTTTAGTAACTTTGATCTGATCAATATGAGTTCACCACCTCCACAAACACCCCTCCTCAATATTAGTCAGTACTACGTTGTTCAATACCTATGGCTCTGATGCCCTTGCATTTGCTCTTTTCGTCTATATGCACGATGCATGCTTAGACACAGTTAGTATTATCATTACATTTGTTGTTATTTTCCCTTAGCTTGATTAATTTTGTCAAATGAATGATGTCTGATGGTTCCTTGTGCCACTAGCCTGCCAATTTTGAGGAGTCAAATTAATCATGTCTGCATTATTCTAGTTCTGCTATTTTTTGTTATTTAATTTAAAATTATTTGATTTCTACAAATTACAAATTTGGATTTTGATATGGAATCGGTGGGTACCCAGGAACCGGTGGATCCAATTCCAATTCCTAGGAATTAGGAACCGGTTTAACCAATTCCGATTCCAATTCCTAGGAATTTGGAACCGGTGGATCCAATTCCAATTCCGGGTAGTGCAATACCCGGTGGGTACCCGGTTGCGCTCACCCCTACTTGCTACTCCTATTATTCAACTTTATATATTGATGTGATTAAATTTTTTTTTATTATTTTGATTCTAATAACAGAGGATGATGAACAAGAACCCGTGCATCGCACGGGCACGAAATCTAGTTATAACTATAAATATGTGTCCTACATATCAATAAAATTACGCTTTTTATGAACTCTTTATGGTACCAAGAGGATAGTTCTGACCCACCTTCCCACCCTCCCATCTCCTCTCTCTCTATATGTCCAACAAATGATCGGCACACACTATTCTCAACGATGTTGATCCCAGCACCCCGATCATTATCGTTATTACTCTTTCTAATATTTTCAATAGATTACATCGATGAACTACCTCTCGTTGAAGTTACTATTGATGGCTTCTATTTAAATATGACAATGACACTTATCCAACCCTTTCACCCCACTCTTATTATCACAAACTATGTTTACCCACCAAATTGTACGTGACTCATTTGGGCTCGTCAAGATTAATTATTGTTGTTTGGTGTCCTCGTTGATACATTGGACCAACATATTGTTCCCCTCGTTTCACCCGGCCACCACCACAACCAAGCAATTGTGGAACACTCTTGCTGCCACTTTTATTAGTGCCCCTCGTGGCCACATCAAGCAAATCAAGGCTAAACTCATTACGATTGACTTGCACATTCATCTGTGTAGATGAACATTCATCACAACACAACTAACGTTCATTAATATTATATATGATTCACCAAAGCATTGATCTACATGAAAATAATGATTCGTTACAACTGACCTAAACATTTATCACATATTGTTTACGAAAATTCACTAACATATAACAATATATTCATTATTGTAAAGAGCAAGTCTTGTGTGAGACCAACTCACTTCTAAATAGTGTCACTATTTAGAATTGTAGAGGTCACTTATTGTGATACCCCAATATTTTCTATTATTATAATATCGATTTATAATTCATTTATAAATAGTTTCGGAGATTTAAATTGTATATTTATTTAACGATTTGATTTACTCAAATTAATCCATAATAATATTAATTATTATTATGGAAATTTCGTGATTTATTAATTATCAAATTGAGGGATTTAATTAAAATGGTTTTAAATATGAATAAGGCTTATTCATATTGTTTTAATTAGTTTTAATTATTTTTAATTAACAATTAAATCAAAAAATTATACCTAGGTCTAGTAGGTTTTGACTTTCATTGACTAGGGACCTATATAAGCTAAGAGATGGGTCAGTTGATCAGTTTGCAAAAACTGAGCCAAAACCCCAAATTCTCTCTTCTCTCTCTCACGCTATTCTCTCTCTCCTCTCTCTCTCTCTCCACCGCACACTCACTCTCTCTCCCACCCCCTGCTGTCGCCGGCCACCAGGCCAGCACTGGCCTCCTCTTCCCTGCCGGTAAACCCCCCTTCCTTCTCTCCCTTTCTCTCTCTTTCTTTCTCTCTCTTTCGTGCTCTGTTTTCCCCCTCCCCTGTTTTTGTCGAGTCGCGGCTGTCGCGCCACCAGGTCGCGCCTGGGTGGTCGCCGGCGAGTGGCCGACGCGACTGGGCCCTGCCCGTCGCTCCTCCCCCTCTCAGTCGCCCCTCTCCCTCGCAATTTCTCTCTCTCTCTCTCGCGATCTCTCGCGCTCTCTCTCTCTCCTCCGTCGTCGGTGCTCCGGCGAGCCATCGCCGACCATGGCGGTCGGTGGGTGGTGGTCTTGGTGATGGGCTAGGTTGTGGGTCCCCATGCTTGGTGTATCACGGCCTAGATTCGAAAAACCGATTAGGGTTTCGTTTAATAATTTCGTTTTAATTAATTTTGTATTTTCAGTATTTTTAATAATTATTTTTATTTTTCTATACTCGGTCGGAACCCGAATCCAGATTTTCAAAATCCTATATTGGTTGGAATAAATCAAGAAATTTAACAAAAATATTAGTTTACAGTTTCAGTATTGTTTGGATTTTCGTATTTACTGATTATGTCTCGGTAATTATTTTTAATTAGGACCAAGCAGACAAGCATGATCGGGTTGTGATTAGTAAGATTACCTACTGCGTAGTGAGCGTTTTTTAGGTAAGCGATTGTGCCTACCTCTTTCCAAAGCCCCATCAAAACTATTTTGATGTGTTATGTGCTAATTGATTATTATGAATTTAATATACGAAGCATGATTAAATTATATCGTCGTTAATTATGAGAATTAGAAATATATTCTTCGCTGTAAATACGAATTATATTGAGTATGATAAGTTTATGGAGTTTCATTAATTAATTAGTTCATATGCTAATTAGTGATTAATTATGGCGATGTTGAATTTCTATTATATATATGCTATTTGGAATGGGTTATTATTGAGTGCTAATGAGGACATACTATTTTACTTGGATGGATTATTTATTGAAAGTGTAGTTTTGGATATCATGATTTACTGCCGAAGTGCTGCCAAAATTTCGTTTGACATATGTGAAGCATGATTATGATAATATGCATTTATGTCATTATCGTTGTTATTATTATTCATTATCATGAGCATGAAATGAAGTAGTATGTCGTGGTCTCGTTGTACCACTCAATGCAAGTATGTGAATTGAATTAAATAAGAATAAGACTCCTAATGGATCCCTAGGAGTAGTCGAGCAATCTAATTGATGTAGTCTAGAGATGCGTGATTCCCAAGTTACTTTTATGGACACCTTGTAGTGTGTTCGGGACGGATCATTCCCCATCGTTTAATTCTCTACATATCGATTATTATGTTAGATGCAGTGTGAGTATACACTAGAGTAAGTCCATGGCATGTCTATATCTATCTATGAACAGTATGGGTAATCGTTGTTCTATTCGCTCTCTTATTTCTCTAATCAAGATGTCTTATATGTTTGTGTTTGAATGATCACTAGACAAGAAATTCAAGTGATTGAATATCGAGTTTGCGTGTGCTTGATTGTATGATTACTTGTGCATGCAAATGAATTTCAATGATTCTTCTAAAACCCAAGTAAGGTTTGCGAAAGTGTTTTTACTGGGTATGGACGACGTTTATTCAGTTTATCTGATTTTTGTTTTCTTTTGTTTCGTCTCTTTTCTTCTGTACCTTGTTTCCGTCACGGAAACCAAAGTGCAGGTGTAGGTGAGTGAGGACGGATAGCTTGAAGTTAAATGTGGGTGATTTCTTTAGAACTATTGATTTATTGGTTACTTTGGATTGTTGGGATTTTTGGTTTGTGCCCTTGAAGGCAAAGTTGTATTAATACTTTAATGGACTTAATTTCACTTGATAGACAACTCTGATATTAATGTTTAGTTTGTTTAGATGCTTCATTTGATACCTAGTTTTCCTTTCTGCTTAGTATTTATTCCTTAGCGATGAATGTTGCAGTAGCATACCCCGGGTTTGGGACGGTTCAGCGGTGTCAAGTCGTGGATAGCGACGTCGATGGTTCCCGTAAAATCGTTGCAAATTCAGGGGTGTTACAAATGGTATCAGAGCCCTTGGTTTAAAAGGTTGCATAGGTTTAATAAATTAATTAATAAAGATTAGTTTCATTTTGGGGAAAATAAAATATAATTAAAGCCGTTGAGCATAGTAGTCCTAGAAGTTAGGAATTACTTGAAATCACCTTAATTGTGATTTAAATGTTCTTATTGTTTGATTGCCCTTTTGTAGATGGCAATTACTCGTTTGACCGCGATGAAATCGACTAAAGGTAGAAAACCACGAGCGATGATCATTGCACCCGAGAACGAGGTGGAATATGTGGATATCTCAGATAGCGAGCCAACGCGTGACGAGGCCGCACAAGAGCCCGAGGCGCACGACAATGGCGCGCATGAGCTCAAGGTGGATCAACCCGCGCATGATGCTCACGATGATGACGTACCGCTTGAGCCTAACCATGACTTGGAAGCTAACGAGGAGACTGATTCTGAAGAGGAACCTACTGAGTCCGAACCTCAGGCTGACGATGCTCCTGCTGATGAGACAAGTGCTGAGCCTAACTCTGTGGATCTAGAGATGCTATTCGAGTATGGAGCTGGAGTCCCTGACTCACCTAGCATGCCAGATTTAGAGGATATTGGTGATGCAAGAGGCAACAACTCTATACCTCCATCGCCTCCTGCTGATGTGTCTCCTCCTGTGGAGCCTTTCTTTGCCACTAATGCCGAGTTAGATGACATCCGTGCCTACATCGATCGCGCATTCACTACGATCGAGCGATACGAATATGAGAACCGTACGAGGATACACCAAGGTTTTTGGGTAGAACTCTTACTAGCTGGCTTACCCAACATGCATCCTTGGAGAGGTCTCAAGGAGAAGTATGACGATGTGGTACTGAAGAGTGGCTACATCAATGATGAGAAGTATGGCAAAGGCAATCGTTGGCCGCTAACTTATTAGGGTGTTGGCAATGAGCTATGCTTGTCCGAGTTCGAATGGAAGGTTAATCACGTCTTGGTGCCTGCTCCGAAGGACATATGTGAGAGCTGCTGGTCCAAGAAGCGCAAGCTTGTGGACAACTTTAGAAGGCGCTTCATGCCTCAGAAGTTCAAAGGTGACTAGCATCCTTACACGCCTTGTGGAGAAGTGAAGTCAAGGAGGGACGATGATGATGATACGCCTCCCGGATCGAAGCAAAACCCAGTGGGGGTTTTGCTATTTTATTGACTAGAGTTAGTTGTTTTGGTTGGAAACATTATTTCATTTTGTGATGGCCCTGCGTGGTCAAGATTGGTGTGGTGTGTAGTTGCCTAAGTAACAAATATTTATAACTCTTATTAGTTTTGCAATCTATCTTATTGCAAAACTATTTCATTTGATTATATGAAAGTTTTATGATTTGTTTATATCATTGTTGTGTCATATATTTGCATGGTTGACCAAAAGCATGAATGTTATCTCTTATTGTCGTGACATGATGGGAAATCCATGTCGAATTTATGGCAAAATCGTTGTTGAGCATTATCAACTCTCTTGTGAGCCAAGTGCTACAGCATATCAATATGATTAAATGTGATTGTCTATTGCCCTACTAAAATAGTATGGAGCCTCTTTATGTGCATTATGAACATCTTTGTCTATTCTTGTGAGACCAATGTGTCTAAGGTGTTTTATATGCCTATCGAAATATTATGCATGAGAACTGAGAACAATAAATTAAGTATGTTGCTTAGACCTACAATGTAAGGTCGATTATTGAAACTTATATGCTATATGCTAAATGTCAAGAGAAAGGTTTCAATTACAACCTATTTCTCTCAATTAGACCTTAATGGGTCGAGATGTGCAAATTGTGTGAATGGTGTTCATACCATTACCTTTATATTCTCAGATTGCGAAATGACAACCAACGCCGATAGAATTGCACGACTCGAAGATGGTCTGATCGATGTGATCGAGATCATGGCACGACAAATGGCACGCCAAGAAGAGATGGAAACCGCACAAGCCTCTGCAGCGTGTAGTTTTCGAGATTTTGACGCTCTTAAACCTCCTACGTTCGAAGGTGGTGCTGATCCAACTAAGCTGGAGACTTGGATCATCGAGTTTGAGAAGTTGTTCCTGGCTACAAGTCGGCCTAACAACATGAAGGTTAGCTCTACGACGTACTATCTGAAAGGTGAAGCTAATAAGTGCTTGCAACACCGAACTATAACTGGGATCGTTTTAAGGAATCCATTCGTGCTAGAATTTATCCTAATGCTCTATGACGCCTTAAACAACGTGAGTTTGAAGGGTTGAGCCAAGACAAGCTGTCTGTGGCCGAGTACGCTGCCAAGTTCAATGAGCTTGCAATTTTTGCTCCTAATCTGCTGACAACTGAAGCTGAGCGAGTCGAAAGGTTCGAGGATGGACTGAAATGGGACATTCAACGTTTTGTCGCTGGACAATCCGTTACTTTTCAGGAATCTTATGACAAGGCCCTGAACCAGGAGAGGATTGTTCGATGTCGTGACACGTATCTGGGTAAGAACAAGCGCGACGAAGGCAATCCATCGCAGTCGAACAATGGCGACAAGAGGCCAAGGCCTAATGGCAACAACAACTACCAAGGTGGCCAGAACTACAATGCGAATAGGAATCGTGACTCGAATAGTCATCGAGCTACGATGATGGCTAGAAGGAATACACCTTGTACTCACTGTAACAAGACGCATGCTGGTAAGAACTGTCGAGGTGACGTGTTGCACTGCTATGAATGCAACAAGCCGGGTCACAAAGCTTCTGAATGTTGGAGCCGAGGTAGGAATGGTAACGGGCAGAACCGCGATAACAACTACAATCGTGGTGGGAATAATAATGGCTATCGTGGTAATGGTGGTAACTACCGTGGAAACGGGGGTTACAACAACAACAACAACAACAACCGCAACAATGTTGCTCTTGCTGTGAACAACCAGGTTCAAGCTCCTACTACTGCTAATCCCGCGCCAAATAACAACAGCAACAATAGAGGGGATAATGGCAGAATTTTTGTGATGAATCGCAATGAGGCGGAAGCAAACCCGAACGTGATCGCTGGTACTTTTCTTGTTAATTCTTTTCCCGCTTTTGTTTTGTTTGATAGTGGCGCAACGCATTCTGTTCTTTCTAAATGCTTTGCATCTAAGATAGGTTTAGATCCTAGTTCCGTGTATAGTGCAAATATTAGGATGCCAGATGGATCGATTGTTAATTGTAAAGCGTTGTATGAAAAGTGTCCGATTAGGATAGCTGGTTCCGATTTGCCTGCGGATTTGATTCAGATGGACTTGAAGGACTTTGACGTGATATTGGGAATGGATTGGTTAGCCAGGTATAGGGCTAAGTTAGAGTGTTATGAACAACGTGTGTCGCTACATGGACCGAAGGGTAGAAAGAATACCTATAAAGGAGTCGTGGTCAAGCCAAAGTTGAAGGTAGTGGCGACCATGAAAGCAAAGGAGTGTACGACTAAAGGTGAAGAGATTTACCTATGTCATGTGGTGGATACAAGTCGAGAAGCCGAAGTTTCGTGACCTATTCCAGTTGTTTCTGAATACGCTGATGTGTTTCCCGAAGAGATTCCCGGAATGCCTCCACAATGCATTATCGATTTACGATCGACTTAGCTCCAGGTTCTGCACCTATTTCGAAAGCACCGTATCGTATGGCACCCGCTGAGATGAAGGAACTGAAAACACAACTTGAGGACTTGTTAGAAAAGGGATACATACGTCCGAGTGTATCGCCTTGGGGTGCTCCTGTTTTGTTTGTACGAAAGAAGGATGGTAGTATGAGACTGTGCATTGACTACCGCGAGTTGAACAAGATTACGATCAAGAATAGATACCCACTTCCCAGAATTGACGATTTGTTTGACCAATTGCGTGGAGCGTCTATTTTCTCAAAGATAGACCTACGATCAGGATACCATCAGTTGAGGATTTTCGAGCCTGATATTGTTAAGACAGCGTTTAGGACGAGGTATGGGCACTACGAGTTCACTGTGATGCCTTTTGGGTTGACGAATGCGCCTGCAAAGTTTATGGACTTGATGAGTCGTACGTTCCAACCTTACCTAGACCAGTTTGTTGTAGTCTTTATCGATGATATTCTGGTTTACTCGAAGAACGCCGAGGAGCATGAGCAACATTTACGTGTTGTTTTGGAGATTCTGCGAAGACATCAACTTTACGCTAATTTGTCTAAGTGTGAGTTTTGGCTAGACAAAGTATCTTTCTTAGGACATGTGGTGTCTAAGGATGGAGTGGCCGTAGATTCAGGGAAGATTCGAGCGGTTACAGATTGGCCAAGACCAACGACCGTGACCGAAGTTTGGAGTTTTCTTGGACTTGCTGGATACTATAGACGATTTGTAGAAGGTTTTTCAAAGATTGCGCAGCCAATCACGGACTTGATGAAGAAAACGACAAAGTTTGTATGGTTTGACAAGTGTGAGACTGCTTTCCAAGAGTTGAAGAAACGTCTTACTAGTGCACCTATTTTCACATTACCGTCAGGAACAAAAGGATATGAGGTCTACAGTGACGCGTCTAAGCATGGCTTATGGTGTGTTTTGATGCAACACGGGAAGGTCGTGGCTTACGCACGATCTAGAACTTGCTTTTGTCGTATTCGCATTGAAGATTTGGCGACACTACATGTATGGTTCCGCAATCAAGATGTTCACTGATCACAAGAGTCTCAAGTATATCTTTACGTAGAAAGAGTTAAACATACGCCAGAGGAGATGGCTAGAACTTCTGATGGAGTACGACATCAATATCCAGTACCATGAGGGTAAAGCCAACGTAGTCGCTGATGCCTTGAGTAGGAAGACTCGACATACGTTAAACACTGCTTTAGTGCTTCCAAAGGAGATCATACGTGACTTGCAAAGTCTCGAGGTGGGAATTGTGTTTCAAGGTGACGTTCAGTGTATCTTAGCACATATGATTGTTCGACCAACGTTGCTAGAGGAGATCAAAGATAGACAAAGTGGTGATGAGGATCTTCAGCAGATTCTAAACCACAAACACGAGGGTAGTGTAAGGACCCGTGATTTTTGCAGCCCACGAAGTGCGTCCTTATAGAAAATTTGTAAGCTGGGGGTTTAGATAAGTTTAAGGAACCGTCGAGTTAGAAAAGCTTTTGAAAAGACTTGAATTGCATAAAAACCATGAAAGAGGTCACAAATCTGCTATCGGCATTTTATCGAAGGGACAAACCGAAGGGACAATCCGAAGGGACAACCCAATAGCGCGATAAGTGAACTGATCGTGTTTTTAGAAAGACTCCCGCTCATATAGAACATATGAGTACCCAAGAATAAAGGGTTCGGGGGCGAAGGTACGAGGTGGGAAGGTGTTAGGCATCCAACTCGCGCGTTTTATGACGGCTACTACTAACTCAAGTTTACTTAATAATTTAAAGACATAATTTCCATGCAAAACCGGATTAACAACCTAGACTTAGACTATTAATTGGTTCATCACAAGCATCACAACATTTATTATTAACCCTTGTTTAGACTTGCATTCGATTGACAAGTCGGGCAGCACAACGACTATACAGACGATATTTAGGAAGCAATAAAAGACGTTAGCCTAGCATGATTTGACAACGACTACATTATGACTACTAGAAAATAAACAATTAGACAATTAGTTTAATTTGAGCCCTCAGAAGTTTGTACCTGAACTGTAGGCTATATTTGACAAGAATAGTAAAAATAAGATCTCTAGTTTGGAAGAAAGAGGGGGAAGCTCGGTGTCAATACTCCCGAGAATAGAATAGAATTGTTTATGGAAGAAAGAGGGAGAAGCTCAGAGTCAATACTACTGAGAATAGAGGGTGTCAACTGTAGACTGTCTGTTTTGAACTGAGGGTGAAGGGTTGTATTTATAGGCGTGGGGAAGTAGGGTTGGACGGCTGAAAATGAGCTGAAAATCGGATTGGGCTTGAAAAATGAGTCGGGCCAGAGGCAAGGTCAGCGCCGCTAGCGGCCCTGGGTTTTATCCCAGGACCGCTGACGGCTGTCAGCTTGCCAGCTGGATTTTATCCGAGCCATATCTCTCCTGTTTGGGCTCCAAATTGGATGATTCAAGATGAGTTAGAAATCTTATTGGGTCGACTTTCAAATGGCTTTGGTTTCAGAACCAAGTATTTTGTGTATCTCGAGATATACCCGAAAGAGTAAGGAGAGGTCAGTTTTGTAGTACGCATCAATGTTGGGCTCGTAACTCCTTGGTTGGGAATGTGGTGTGGGCTCATGATATGTCATTGGAAAGATATTTGAATAAGGAATCCAAAAATATAAGGCTCACAAATTAATTCAACAAAATGAACTCTCAAATGGGGCTGGAAACACGGTCCACAGTATTCGGCTACATCTGTTTTGACCCTTAACGTCGTTTGGCCATAACTCTTAGGTGCGGAATCGTATTTTGACACGGAAGGAAGCAATGGAAAACTCTTGAAAGAGGCTTTTAAATGAAGTGGAAATGAAGGAGTGATCGAGGAAAAACCTAAAACTTTATTTTACCTATCAGTGCAAAAATAGCAGTTCAAGTTTATAAATTACTCCTTTCATCATCGGGCTTTTGTGGAGAAATCTGAAGGCGCTTTTTTGGCGTCTATAGAAGCACCCACTTTGATCGAGCTTGAGTAAAAGCGAAAATCAAAGTATTCCAAAGGCGACATGAAGGATGCTGATGTGCACACAGTGCGTGAGAGTGTACAATATGCATGCATATGAAGACAAACCTGAGTTGGGACACGCTCGCAGTGTGCTAAGATTTCATCTCTGTGAACACAAGAGATAATAGAGGTTATGGTAGCAGGATAAAACACCGCTCGTAGATGGTCTAAACGTCTGCTGGGGACCTGTATTCAGAGTGAATGAAAAAGTTAGTTATACTTTGAGAATGATCAACGTGGAGTGCTTCGACAAACAGTGACTAAACACCGCTCGGCGGATGTCGAGATCCCGTCCCTGTTATAAGAAACGAAAAAGTCAACGAGATAAGCGCGATTAAAAATAATCGGCCATAAAGTGGTTAGGACATATGAACAGTTTAAATGCAATAGCTGAAGCAATCATTGACTGAAACATTTAAAAAATAATGGACAGTATAACTGCAACAGTTTAAGCAATTATTGACTGACACAAAAATAAGTAACCTCGTAGAAGGGACGGTTTAACCGCAATAGCTTAAGAGGTCATTGACTGGCCCAAAAATGTGTAACCTCGCAGAGGGACTGACCCCAAAAATTTGTAATATCGCAGAGGGACTGACCCCAAAAATTTGTAACCTCGTAGAGGGACTGACCCCAAAAATTTGTAATTTCGCAAAGGGACTGACCCCAAAAATTTGTAATATTTGGTAAGGCCAACAGGTTTTCCGGGCTTAAAATATTTTTGGGCGCTCTGGGCGGTAAGAGTTGTCGTAGTGTAGATGCGAGTTTCAGTATCCGGGACCTACAAAAATAAACGGGTTAGTTTTACCTGAAAATAGTTGGTACCGTAAAATAGGCCAACTGTCGAATTTGAACTTGTGGGCCAGAGTGCTTCGCTCCCGTGCGCTTAGTACTGATATTTTCCACAAATGAACTGAAGTAACGAACTTTGTACTGGAAAAAGGGGCCGTGGGTCAGCAGTAGGGCTTGTGTGTGCAAGTATGCAGGGCTGTTGTTGGAAGGTTATCTCTATTCTTAGTTGTAGTCGGTAGGTCGCTTCTGGGCTTGATCATGAGTTCCGGGCTTGCTGGTTTTGATGGAGAGCGGGTAGACTCAAACCTGCAGTGGAAATATGCACATAGGAAAGAGATGCAATAGACATGCCCGACTGACCATGACAAGATGCACAAGACATCACATAGTAATATGCACGGGGAACAGGGGATTTGACATGTAAACACACAGGGACTCTAGTATTCATGCAAATATGATGTATGCAGACTCTATTGACTCACAGCTCCATGCAGCCTAGCTTAACATGCACGACTCTCCTATACGGTCTGAAGAGGGTCTTCATATGGGAAAAGTTTTTGTGATCAAGAATTTCATTCCTATGGTGATCTTGGCAGAGTATGAGACAAGTGGACAAAACTGGGTGCGGTCAAGGAAGAATCAGCCCCCAGTTTGATGTGTGGTTCTTGATGGTTATGACCTACTCGAGGAGCTATGGGTGTGGATGCGGCGGTACAAAATATCCTAACTTAAGGTATGGGGACGAAATGGCCAACTTGGAACGTAGCGAACAAAGAACCGACTCATTCTAAAAAATCCCCCAGTTGGGAAGTCTATGTGCAAGCCTACAAGAAAGGTGATGAGTATGACCTCTAGACGACTGACCAAAGAGCGCTTACATGAGAAACAATGTTCTAAATCCTCGGAAATTTAAGTTGCCTTAAGATGTTGAATTTGTTTTATATTTTTTTTTTGGTTGCTCTAACTTTTGCCTAGGCCGCCCTTTCGGGTTTTCAACCTACCGGGCTCATTTTTTTTTAGCCTTAGATGAGAATGGTGGAATTTTTTGAAAACTCCTTATGATCATGTGACAAAGTGGTTGTCGTGGCCGGATCTCCTTGAGGTTTCCTACGTATCCAGTTTATGGAATCAGGCCAACATAGTTCAAGGCTATACAATTGAATGGTCGTACCTCTTGGAGGGCTTTTGGGTTGTAATGTCAGGCTGGGTTGAGGTGTCAAACAAAGGATAAAGGCTCAAATAAACTCAATGTAAATCTCCTCCCCAAAGTATGCTAGATGGTATAGAAGCTTGTGATTTGGGCAAGGTGGCTAAGAGACCTATGTTTAGGTAAGGCCATTGTTTGGTTGTGCTTGAAGTGTTTGCACTTTTTTGGATCTTTGATCGCTCTAGACTTTTTTTCTTTTTTGGTTTTTTTTTTTTTTTGTTTTTGCTCTTGAACTTTCGAGTTCTCTCTTCTTTTTGGTATTTCTCTCGGTGGCTCTTTTTGTAGGTCGGTCCATCTTGCCTAGAAGGTTGCTTCTATTCCCATATCGCACACACCCATTCTCCGGGTAAGGATGATGTGGTTAAGAAATGAAAGGCTATGTGTTTAAGGCTCAAAGGGTTGCAAGTGGTAATGATGTATAGGGTAGTAAAGGATATATATGTGAGGTGCCAAATGAATGCCTCCTGTCCTCAGCACGGACGGTTCAACTGTATGTCCTTTATGGGAATGACCATTAGGGAGTTTTTGTTTGATGTTTTCCACAATGAAGGCTTTCTTTTGAATTTTTTTTTATTTTTATATTTTTTTTTGTTCCGTCATAGGCAACTTAAGTTCGTCAAAGAACAATGATGGGAATCAAAATGCAATCTTTATTGAATCGAAGAAAAGCATTACACGAGAAGTAAGCTAGACTCTATGTGTGATACCCCAATATTTTCTATAATTATAATATCGATTTATAATTCATTTATAAGTAGTTTCGGAGATTTAAATCGTATATTTATTTAACGATTCGATTTACTCAAATTAAGCCATAATAATTTATTAATTATTATTATGGCAATTTCGGGATTTATAATTATCAAATTGAGGGATTTAGTTAAAATGGTTTTGTATATGAATAAGGCTTATTCATATTGTTTTAATTGGTTTTAATTAGCATTTAATTAGTTTTAATTATTTTTAATTAGCAATTAAATCAGAAAATAATCCTAATTCTAGTAGGGTTTGACTTCTCTTGACTAAGCACCTATATAAGCTAAGAGATGGGTCAGTTGATCAGTTTACAAAATTGAGCCAAAAGCCCCAATTCTCTTCTCTCTCTCTCTCACGCTATTCTCTCTCTCTCTCTCTCTATTTTCTCTCTCTCCACCGCACACCTCTCTCTCTCTCTCCCCCTGCTTTCTTTGCCACTGATGCCGAGCTAGATGACATTCGTGCCTACATTGATCGTGCATTCACTACGATCGAGCGTTACGAATATGAGAACCGTACGAGGATATACCAAGGTTTCTGGGTAGAACTCTTACTAGCTGGCTTACCCAACCTACATCCTTGGAGAGGTCTCAAGGAGAAGTATGATGATGTGGTACTGAGGAGTGGCTACATCAACGATGGGAAGTATGACAAAGGCAATCGTTGGGCGCTGACTTTTCAAGATGTTGGCAATGAGCTATGTTTGTCTGAGTTCGAATGGAAGGTTAATCACGTTCTAGTGCCTGCTCCAAAGGACATCTGTGAAAGCTGCTGGACTAAGAAGCGCAAACTCGTGGATAACTTTAGAAGGCGCTTCATGCCTCAAAAGTTTAGAGGTGACGAGCACCTTACACGCCTTGTAGAGAAGTGAAGCCAAGGAGGGATGATGATGATGATGATACGCCTCCCGGATGGAAGCAAAACCCAGTTGCTGTTTAGATATTTTGTTGATTAGAGTAGTTGTTTTGTTTAGAAACATTATTCCACTTTTGTGATGGCCCTGCGTGGTCAAGTTTGATGATGGTGTGTAGTTGCCTAAGCAACAATTATTTTTGACTCTTATCTATTTTGCAATCTATCGCATTGCAAAAGTATTTCATTTGATTATATGAAAGTCATTATGATTCATTTATATCATTGTGTGTCACATATTTGCATGATTGACCAAAAGCATGATTGCTATCTCTTATCGTCGTGACATGATGGGAAATCCATGTCGAAATTATGGCAAAATTTTGTTGAGTATTATCAACTCTCTTGTGAGCCAAGTGCTAAAGCATATCAATATGATTAAGTGTGATTATCTATTGCCCTACTAAAATAGTATGGAGCCTCTTTATGTGCATTATGAACATCTTTGTCTATTCATGTGAAACCTACATGTCTAAAGTGTATTGTATGCCTATCGAACTATTACGCATGAGAACTGAGAACAATAAAGCAAGTATGTTGCTTAGACCTACAATGTAAGGTCGATCCTCGAAACTTATATGCTATATGCTAAATGTCAAGAGAAAGGTTTCAATTACAACCTATTTCTATCAATTAGACCTAAAAGGGTCGAGATGTGCAAATTGTGTGAATGGTTTTCATACCATTACTTTTATATTCTCAGATTCGCGAAAATGTCAACCAACGCCGATAGAATCGCTAGACTCGAGGATGGTCTGACCGATGTGGTCGAGATCATGGCACGACAAATGGCACGCCAAGAAGAGATGGAAACCGCACAAGCCTCGCAGCGCGTAGTTTTCGAGATTTTGACGCTCTTAAACCTCCTACGTTCGAAGGTGGTGCCGAGCCAACAAAGCTGGAGACTTGGATCATCGAGTTCGAGAAGTTATTTCTGGCTACAAATCGGCCTAACAACATGAAAGTTAGCTATGCGACGTACTATCTGAAGGGCGAAGCTAACAAGTGGTGGAACGATGTGAGAATTGATTTACTTGCAACGCGGAACTTTAATTGGGATCATTTTAAGGTAGCCATTCGTGCTAGATTTTATCCTAGTGCTCTACGACGCCTGAAGCAGCGTGAGTTTGAAGGGTTAAGCCAAGACAAGCTGTCTGTGGCCGAGTATGCTGCCAAGTTCAACGAGCTTGCTATTTTTGCTCCTAATCTGCTGACAACTGAAGCTGAGCGAATCGAAAGGTTCGAGGACAGACTGAAATGCGATATTCAACATTTTGTCGCTGGACAATCTATCACTTTTCAGGAATCCTATGACAAAGCCTTGAACCAGGAGAGGATTGTTGGACGTCCACGCATTTGGGAAAGAACAAGCGCGACGAAGGCAATCCATCGCAATCGAATAATAGCGACAAGAGGCCAAGACCGAATGACAACAACATCTACCAAGGTGGTCAGAACCACAATGCGAATAGAAATCGTGACTCGAATAGTCATCGAGCTACGATAATGGCCAGAAGGACTACGCCTTGTACTCGCTGTAACAAGACGCATGCCGGTAAGAACTGTCAAGGTGACGTGTTGCAATGCTATGAGTGCAACAAACCAGGTCACAAAGCTTATGAATGTTGGAGCCGAGGTAGGAATGGTAATGGGCAGAACCTCGATAACAACTACAATCGTGGTTGGAGTAACAATGGCTATCGTGGTAATGTTGGTAACTACCGTGGAAACGGGGGTTACAACAACAACAACAACCGCAACAATGCTGCTCTTGCTGTGAACAACCAAGTTCAAGCTCCTGCTACTGCTAATCCCGCGCCGAACAACAACAACAACAACAACAATAGAGGGGTTAATGGTAGAATCTTTGTGGTGAATCACAATGAAGCAGAAGCAAATCCGAACGTGATCGCTGGTACTTTTCTTGTTCATTCTTTTCCCGCTTTTGTTTTGTTTGATAGTGGTGCGACGCATTCTGTACTTTCTAAGTGCTTTGCATCTAAGATAGGATTAGAACCTAGTTCTATGTATAGTGCAAATATGAGGATGCCAGATGGATCGATCGCTAAGTGTAAAGCGTTGTATGAAAAGTGTCCGATTAGGATAGCTGGTTCCGATTTACCCGCGGATTTGATTCAGATGGATTTGAAGGACTTTGATGTGATATTGAGAATGGATTGGTTAGCCAAGTATAGGGCTAAGTTAGAGTGCTTTGAACAACGCGTTTCTTTGCGAAGACATAAAGGTAAGAGGATCACTTACCGAGGAGTAGTGGTCAAGCCTAAGCTGAAGGTGATGGCTACTATGAAGGTTAAAGAGTGCGTGACTAAGGGTGAAGCGATTTACCTTTGTCATGTGGTGAACACGAGCCGTGAGACGGAAGCTTCTCAACCTATTCCTGTAATTTCCGAGTATGCTGACGTGTTTCCCGAAGAGATTCCCGGAATGCCTCCGCAACGCATTATCGACTTTTCGATCGAGCTTGCTCCAAGTTCTGCACCAATTTTGAAAGCACCGTATCGTATGGCACCTGCTGAGATGAAGGAACTGAAAACACAACTTGAGGATTTGTTTCAAAAGGGATACATACGTCCGAGTGTATCGCCTTGAGGTGCTCCTGTTTTGTTTGTATGGAAGAAGGATGGTAGTATGAGACGATGCATTGACTACCGCGAGTTGAACAAGATCACGATCAAGAATAGATACCCACTTCCCCGAATTGAAGATCTGTTTGACCAACTGCGTGGTGCGTCAATTTTCTCAAAGATAGACCTGCGATCAGGATACCATCAATTGAGGATCTCTGAGCCTGATATTGCGAAGACAGCGTTTAGGACGAGCTATGGGCACTACGAGTTCACTGTGATGCCTTTTGGGTTGATAAATGCGCCTGCAAAATTTATGGACTTGATGAGCCGTACGTTCCAGCCCTACCTAGATCAGTTTGTTGTAGTCTTTATCGATGACATTCTGGTTTACTCGAAGAACGCCGAGGAGCATGAGCAACACCTACGTACTGTTTTGGAGATTCTGCGAAGACATCAACTTTACGCCAAGTTGTCTAAGTGTGAGTTTTGGTTAGACACGTTATCTTTCTTAGGACACATGGTGTCTAAGGATGAGTGGCCGTAGATCCAGAGAAGATTCGAGCTGTTACAGATTGGCCAAGACCAACGACCGTGACCGAAGTTCGAAGTTTTCTTGGACTTGCTGGATATTATAGACGATTTGTGGAAGGTTTCTCAAAGATTGCGCAGCCAATCACGAATTTGATGAAGAAAACGACAAAGTTTGTATGGTCCGACAAGTGTGAGACTGCTTTCCAAGAGTTGAAGAAACGTCTTACAAGTGCACCTATTTTGACATTGTCGTCCGGAACGGAACGATATGAGGTCTACAGCGACGCGTCTAAGCATGGCTTAGGGTGTGTTTTGATGCAACACGGAAAGGTCGTGGCTTACGCCTCACGACAACTGAAGAAGCATGAAGATAACTATCCTACGCACGATCTAGAACTTGCTGCTGTCGTATTTGCATTGAAGATTTGGCGACATTACCTGTATGGTTCCGCAGTCAAGATGTTTTCTGATCACAAGAGTCTCAAGTATATCTTTACGCAGAAAGAGTTGAACATGTGCCAAAGGAGATGGCTAGAACTTCTGACGGAGTACGACATTGATATCCAGTACCATGAGGGTAAAGCGAACGTAGTCGCTTATGCTTTGAGTAGGAAGACTCGACATTCGTTAAACACTGCTTTAGTGCTTCCTAAGGAGATCATACGTGACTTGCAAAGTCTCGAGGTGGAGATTGTGTTTCAAGGTGACGTTCAATGTACCTTAGCACATATGACTGTTCGACCAACACTGCTTGAAGAGATCAAAGATAAACAAAGTGGTGATGAGGATCTTCAGCGGATTCTAAACCACAAAGACGAGGGTAGGTCCGAGGACTTCACTTTGGGCCAAGATGGAATTATGAGATTTCGAGAACGTGTTTGCGTACCCAATGACCCAGATATCAAAAGTCAGATTCTGGGTGAAGCTCATAATACACCGTATTCTGTACATCCTGGTGGAGATAAGCTTTACAAAGATCTTCGCCAAGTGTTCTGGTGGAAAGGTGTGAAACAAGATGTCGCTGAGTTCGTAGCGAAGTGTTTGACATGTAAGAAAGTCAAGATCGAGCACAAGAGACCGGGTGGAATGGTACAATCACGGGAAGTTCCGACTAGGAAATGGAATTCGATTTCTATGGATTTTGTCATGGGTTTACCTTTAACACAAAAGAAGAACAACGCCATTTGGGTGGTTGTAGATCGTTTGACGAAGGTCGCACGATTTATCCCTATGCACGACACATGGGAAATGGAGAAACTGGCTGACGCGTACGTCAAGGAGGTCATGAGACTTCATGGTGTACCTGAAGATATTGTTTTTGATAGAGACTCGAGATTTCTCTCTAACTTTTGAAAGAAATTACAAGAAGCTTTCGGAAGCAAATTGAAGTTTAGTACCGCTTTTCATCCTGCAACAGATGGCCAGACGGAAAGGACAATCCAGACTCTAGAGGATATGCTTCGAGCGTGTGCCCTCGAATACCAAGGTTCGTGGGATAAACACATTCCTTTGATCGAATTTTCTTACAACAATAGCTATCATTCAAGCATTGATCGAGCGCCATATAAAGCCTTGTATGGTAGGAAGTGTAGATCGCCTGTATGTTGGAACGACATTAGCGAGACTGCAGTTTTGGGTCCTGATATGATCCAGCAGACTGTCGACATTGTGAAGGTGATTCAGACGAAGATGCGAAGTGCACAAGATCGCCAGAAATCATATGCAGATAGAGGTCGTAGACCTGAAGAATTTGAGGTGGGAAGCAAGGCACTTTTGCGAGTATGTCCTACCTAGGGTGTTATGCGTTTTGGTCGTAAGGGGAAGTTAAGTCCTCGTTACATTGGACCTTACGAGATCCTAGAGAGGATTGGTGAAGTTGCTTATCGTCTAGCTTTACCTGTGGAACTTGAGAAAGTCCACAATGTCTTTCACGTCTCTCAACTGAAGCGATACGTACATGATCCAACTCATGTCGTTCAACCTGAAACGATCGAACTTGACGAGAGTTTGACATATGAAGAACGTCCGATCGAGATCCCCGACCGCAAAGAGCGCTCGACTCGCACAGAGACTATTCCGATTGTGAAAGTTATTTGGTCCCGTCATGGTCAAGAAGAGGCAACATGGGAAGCTAAATCCATGATGCGCGAGAAGTACCCAGAACTCTTTCTCGAAGGTACTAATTCCATTCGAGTTTCGGGACGAAACCCTTTTTAAGGAGGGTAGAATGTCACACCTAGTAGTTTTCGTGTTTTGTTTACCGCTTTACACGAGTTGCATGTTCTAGCATTGCATGCTGCACTGCTAATCGGCCTAGATCACAACCGTAGTACACGCATTGCATTGTCGTTGTCCTAAAATCGATTTATACCTTCGTATGGGTAAACTCGTTTCGTCGTTGAGAAGTGATTACTTCATGTTTCAAGTTTCGGGACGAAACTTCTTTTAAGGAGGGTAGAATGTGATACCCCAATATTTTCTATAATTATATTATCGATTTATAATTCATTTATAAATAGTTTCGGAGATTTAAATCGTATATTTATTTAACGATTCGATTTACTCAAATTAAGCCATAATAATATTAATCATTATTATGGGAATTTCGGGATTTATAATTATCAAATTGAGGGATTTAGTTAAAATGGTTTTGTATATGAATAAGGCTTATTCATTTTCTTTTAATTGGTTTTAATTAGCATTTAATTAGTTTTAATTGTTTTTAATTAGCAATTAAATCAGAAAATAATCCTAATTCTAGTAGGGTTTGACTTCCCTTGACTAAGCATCTATATAAGCTAAGAGATGGGTCAGTTGATCAATTTACAAAACTGAGCTAAAATCCCCAATTCTCTTCTCTCTCTCTCACGCTATTCTCTCTCTCTCCGCCGCACACCTCTCTCTCTCTCTCCCCCTGCTGTCGCCGGCCACCAGGCCAGCACCGCCTCCTCTTCCTCTCGCCGGTGAGCCGCCCTTCCCCCTCTCTTTCTTTCTCTCTCTTTTCCTTTCTCTCTCCCCGTACTCTGTTTTCCCCCTCCCCGGTTTTCGTCGATGCGTGACTGTCGCGCTACCGCCGCGCCTGGGTGGTCGCCGGCGAGTGGCCGACGCGACGGGACCTTGCCCGTCGCTCCTCCTCCTCTCAGTGGCTCTCTCTCTCTCCCTCGCGAACTCTCTCTCTCTCGCGCGATCTCTCTCACTCTCTCTCTCTCTCTCCTCCGTCACCGGTGCTCCGGCGAGCCACCGCCGACCATGGTGGTCGGTGGGTGGTGGTCTTGGTGATGGGTTAGGTCGTGGGTCCCCATGCTTGGTGTATCACGGCCTAGACTCGAAAAGCCGATTAGGGTTTCGTTTAATATTTTCGTTTTAATTAATTTCGTATTTTCAGTATTTTTTAATAAATATTTTTATTTTTTTGTACTCGTTCGGAGTCCGAATCCGGATTTTAAAAAGCCTAGATTGGTTGGAATAAATCAAGAAATTTAATAAAAATATTATTTTACAGTTTCAGTACTGTTTGGAGTTTCGTATTTATTAATTATGTCTCGGTAATTATTTTTAATTAGGACCAAACGGACAAGGCGTGATCGGGTTGTGATTAGCCAAGTTACCTACTGCTTAGTGAACATTTTTTAGGTAAGTGATTGTGCCTACCTCTTTCCAAAGCCCCATCAAAACTATTTTGATGTGTTATGTGCTAATTGATTATTATTGTGAATTTAGTATGCGAAGCATGATTAAATTATATCGTCGTTAATTATGAGAATTTGAAATATATTCTTCGCTGGTAATATGATTTATATTGAGTATGATAAGTTTATAAAGTTTCGCTAATTAATTAGTTTATATGCTAATTAATGTTTAATTATGGCGATGTTGAATTTCTAATATTATTATGATATAATAATATGTGCTATTTGGAATGGGTTATTATTGAGTGCTAATGAGCACCTACTATTATATTGGATGGTTTATTTGTGAAAGTGTAATTTTTGGATATCATGATTTACTGCCGAAGTGCTGCCGAAATTTCGTTGGACATATATGAGCATGACTATTGTTAATAAGCCCTTATGTCGTTATCGTAGTTATTATTATTCATTATCATGAGGTTCTTGTTGGCGGCTTCTACTGCGCCATTGGTTTGGGACGGTAAGGGGATGATTTGTGGTGCTGGATTTTGTAGTTTTTGAGGAGGGTGGCTGTTTCGGCTTTGAAATGGGAACCATGGTCACTGATGATTTCATGCGGAACACCGTATCGGCAAATGATGTTGTTCCTTATGAATTTGGACACTTGTTTGGAGGTAAGGACAGCATAGGATTGGGCTTCGACCCATTTGGTAAAATAATCTATGGCTACCAGGATGTATTCATGTCCTCCCGAGCCCTTTGGGGTGATCTTACTAATGATATCTATTCCCCATGCGGAAAACAGCCAAGGGGACGTAAAGTTGTGGAGCATCGAGGGTGGCATATGCTGTAGGTTAGCATATATCTGACATTTCTTGCACTTCTTGACATAGTCGTAGCAATCCCTTTCCATAGTAGTCCAGTAGTATCCCAGTCGTAGGACTTTTCTAGAGAGCATTCGACCATCCATGTGTGGTCCGCACACACCATTGTGTACCTCGTCCATAATTTCTGCGGCTTCTTCGGAGTTCACGCATCTGAGGTTGAGCCCGTTGTGGGACTTTTTGTACGGAACCCCCTTGTATTCTATGTACTGTGCCGCTAAGAGACGGATGGCCCGTTGAGCTCTTGGGGATGCGTCTTGAGGGTATATGCCTTTGGTGATGTAGTTGAAGACGTCTTGGTACCAAGGATCCTCTTCGATCGGAGCCAAAGTCATTTCTGTGTCAAGGTTTTTGCAAAAGGCTGGCTCGCTTCTTCTTGGTGGGGCGGCATTGTTGAGAGAGTTCAGCTACTCAAATTCCTGTAAAAGTGAAAATCTGTATTCTTGCTTTGCGAAGTTTACTTACATTGCTTAAATTAGTTAGTTAACGATATGTGCAACTTTGTATTCATTGGGTTTATCGATAGCTAAACAAAGAAGAAAATGAGCAAGAGAAACTTTTATTGATTTGCAAAAAGAGATAAGCACACATGACTTTAGAGAAGAGGGTCTCTAATTCCCATCACAAAAAAGAAACTAGACTTAGAAAGAAAAGTAAAAGAGGGAACACTCCCTATTTAAGACTCAACCTAAAGATTTAGCTAAGGTCCTAACTCGACAAAACTTAGGGACTCAGACTCGATTCCTCTAGCTCCTGCGGGTGATCTACTAGTTCCAGGCTTCATCGTCCATATTGCCATCTCTTAATGGTGGTGGAACCTCTCCTCTGTCAATGACACCTTGGATGTCGTCTTTTAGGCGTAGCCAGTCATTTGTGTGGTGCCCGAATACTCGATGATACTTGCAATAGGGTCGATTTTCTCCCGGTTCTGGCTTGGCCTCTTCCAAAGGGATGTGGGGTTGGATGTCACCTCTCCATACTAGCGCATTCATAACCGCTTCCATTGGTGCGAAGAGAGGGGTGTACTTTTCTTGACTATGACGACACCAGCTGACTGTCCAAGTGTATGGTGGCCACATTGTCCCTTGGTCAATGAAACGTGTGACTAGCCCCTTAAAGCATCTGCACTAATTGATGTGATGTCCTTCAACCGCGCAGTAGGTACAACTTAGGAATGGATTTCTGTCTCTCGGAAGGAGCTTTGATGTGGGGGTCTTCGGACGAACATACCCATATTTGGACATTTTGTAATAAAGAAGGTCTTGGCGCCACCAAGCTTCTTCCTTGGTCAGGATGACCGCATTCCTGGGCTTGGAGGTGCGTTCTTTTAGAATATCAACCTTCTCTCTTATCTCTTGTATCCCTTTCATTATACGGACCAGACTTTCTCGTATTTGACTTTTGTCATCCACTGTTTTGCGGCCTCTTACGTCTAGTTCTTCTTCATAGGATTTTTGGGAAATCAAGGGGATTTCCTCACCAAAATAAGGTGAGAGTAATCTTTAGGCTCCTCAATTGTAATATGGTTGATAGTACCCAGGAGGTTGCCAAAATTTCTGGTTTCTTCAGCTTTGGGCAATGGTAGAGTGTCATTGTTTATCTTGTCTTGGATGATGTGTTTAAGGGCCCAACAGTCATTCGTGTCATGCCCTTTCCCTTGATGATACTTGCAGTAATCACCTTCTTTCCAGGTACTGAGAGCTATCCTCAATGGAGAAAAATCTCTATTCGGCTTACTTCGGGGCATGTAGTATTCCCTTGATGAGACATTGGAGGAAGACGCGTCACTCTTACGTTTCTTTTCTGGCTCTTGTGGGACAGGAGCAGGCTTTTCCGGAGTCACGGATTTTCGATTTTCAGACGAAGGGACAAACATTGGTGTATCCCACAACTGTCTTGACTTGATGTTGGTAATGTCGGCTTCCAACCTATCCATTCGGTCAGTCATCTCAACCAGATAATCCTGAACTGTCCTGATCATGATGTGAACAAGGTGGCTTGAATCGAGGCGTGGCAGAATGGTGAATTAAACCCTAGCCGAATCTTTCTTCTTTGGATCCTATCCTGAATAGGAAGCACGGAGCACTTAGTAGCATGAAAAAGACCACAAGACTCTCATCTAAGAAAAAGTTGACCCACACATAGAAAAACACATTGTCCTAGAAAGAAAAGTCTTTAAGCCTAAATGCTCGAATATTTCCCTAATATTAAAGGAAAATAAAGTCAATTGAACGAAAATAATAAAAATAGAAAAAGATGATAAAACAAAAAGAATTTCGGCCTTTTCTTTTTTTTTTGATTTTTTTTTTGTTTTTTTCGGCATTTTTGTTTTTGCCTTTTTTTTTTTGTTTGTTTTTTTTTTTTTTGACCGAATCTGAATTACATCAAAAAAAAGAAAATAATAAAATAGAAAAAGGGAGAGGGAAAATTGGGAGACTGACTCCTTTTTTTGCTAAAAGATCCTAGAAAATTGTTCATGACTTTTAGAATATATCAGCGTGAAAATGATGAGTGTTCATTGAATTGAATTCTCGCACCATCTTCGGGCATTAGGAACTAGCTAAAAAAAAAGCTCCTATCACGTGAGTACATGTTGGCACATAATCACGGTATTCATGCATTCAAGCAAGCATTATAACAACGCGGTTTACAGGCAAACATGTGATCAGACAGGCATTACAACGACACATGCACAACAAGCAAGCGAATGCACGAATGTGGGTTAGAGGCTTTTGGCTCGTGTGAGGTTACCACGACAAATTACGATTTCCGTTCGGCGGATGGTCGACACATCAATTGTAATTCTTTCATCAACAAGGATTGATGAGTCATGGGTGAGGAAGCGTCGATTTGCACGATAGGACAACTGTATATTCCTTTAGATATACGGGTTGTCTACGAGTTGCGACACAAACTTCCTCGAGGGTTGATAAGGGTCAAAAATTGTGCCAAAGCACATGCAAATGATGCAAATGATGCAAAATATGGAACATGTTATTAAATAATCAAGCAAACTTGACTTTCGAGTCTCACCCTCTTAAATAAATCCCCAGTGAAGTCGCCACTGTAAGGACCCGGGATTTCTACGGCCCACGGAGTGCGTCCTTATAGAAAATTTGTAAGCTGGGGGTTTAGATAAGTTCAAGGAACCGTCGAGTTAGAAAAACTTTTGAAAATACTTGAATTGAATAAAAACCATGAAAGAGGTCACAAATCTGCTATCGGCGTTTTATCGAAGGGACAATCCGAAGGGACAACCCAATAACGCGATAAGTGAACTGATCATGTTTTTAGAAAGACTCCCGCTCATATAGAACATATGAGTACCCAAGAATAAAGGGTTCGAGGGCGAAGGTACGAGCTGGGAAGGTGTTAGGCACCCAACTCGCCCGTTTTATGACGGCCTCTACTAACTCAAGTTTGCTTAATAATTTAAAGACATAATTCCCATGCAAAACCGGATTAACATCCTAGACTTAGACTATTAATTGGTTCATCACAAGCATCACAACATTTTTTATTAACCCTTGTTTAGACGTGCATTCGATTGACAAGTTGGGCAGCACAACGACTATACAGACGATATTTAGGAAGCAATAAAAGACGTTAGACTAGCATTATATCTACATTATGACCACTAGAAAATAAACAATTAGACAATTAATTTAATTTGAGCCCTCAGGAGTTTGTACGTGAACTGTAGGCTATATTTGACAAGAATAGTAAAAATAAGATCTCTAATTTAGAAGAAAGAGGGGGAAGCTCGGTGTCAATACTCCCGAGAATAGAATAGAATTATTTATGGAGGAAAGAGGGAGAAGCTCAGAGTCAATACTACTGAGAATAGAGGGTTTGAACTGTAGACTGTCTGTTTTGAACTGATGGTGAAGGGTTGTATTTGTAGGCGTAGGGAAGTAGGGTTGGACGGCTGAAAATGAGCTGAAAATCGGATTGGGCTTGAAAAATGAGTCGGGCCAGAGGCAAGGTCAGCGTCGCTAGCGGCCCTGGTCAGGGTCACTAGTGGCCTTAGGATTTTGGTCAGCGCCGCTAGCGGCCCTGGGTTTTATCCCAGGACCGCTGACGACTGTCAGCTTGCCAGCTGGATTTTGTCCGGGCCTATATCTCACTTGTTTGGGCTCCAAATTGGATGATTCAAGATGCGTTAGAAAGCTTATTGGGTCTTATTTTAAATGTCTTTGGTTTCAGGTCCAAATGTTTTGTGGATCTCGAGATCTATCCGAAAGAGTAAGGAGAGGTCAGTTTTGGAGTACGCATCAATGTTGGGCTCGTAACTCCTTGGTTAGGATTGTGGTGCGGGCTCATGATATGTCATTGGAAAGATATTTGAATAAGGAATCCAAAAATATAAGGTTTACAAATTAATTCAACCAAATAAACTCCCAAATGGGGCTGGAAACACGGTCCACAGTATTCGGCTACATCTATTTTGACCCTTAACTTCGTTTGGCCATAACTCTTAGGTGCGGAATCATATTTTGACACGGAAGGAAGCAATGGAAAACTATTTAAAGGAGCTTTTAAATTAAGTGGAAATGAAGGAGTGATCGAGGAAAAACCTGAGACCTTATTTTACCTATCAGTGCAAAAATAGCAGTTCAAGTTTATAAATTACTCCTTTCATCATCGGGCTTTTGCGAAGAAATCTGAAGGCGCTTTTTTGGCGTCTACAGGAAGGTCCGAGGACTTCACTTTGGGCCAATATGGAATTTTTAGATTTCGAGAACGTGTTTGCGTACCCAATGACCTAGTTATCAAACGTCAGATTCTGGGTGAAGCTCATAATACGCCGTATTCTGTACATCCTAGTGGAGAAAAGCTTTACAAAGATCTTCGCCAAGTGTTCTGGTGGAAAGGCATGAAACAAGAAGTCGCTAAGTTCGTGGCGAAATGTTTGACATGTCAGAAAGTCAAGATCGAGCACAAAAGACCGGGCGTAATGGTACAATCACTGGAAGTTCCTACTTGGAAATGGAATTCGATTTCTATGGATTTTGTCATGGGTTTACCCTTGACACAGAAGAAGAACAACGCTATTTGGGTCTTCGTAGATCGGCTTACAAAAGTTGCGAGATTCATCCCTATGCATGACACGTGGGAAATGGAGAAACTGGCTGACGCGTACGTCAAGGAAGTCATGAGACTTCATGGTGTACATGAAGATATTGTTTCTGATAGAGACTCGAGATTTCTCTCTAACTTCTGGCAGAAATTACAAGAAGCTTTTCGGAAGCAAATTGAAGTTTAGTACCGCTTTTCATCCTGCAACAGATGGCCAGACGGAAAGAAAAATCCAGACTCTGGAGGATATGCTTCGAGCGTGTGCCCTCGAATACCAAGGTTCATGGGTAACACATTCCGTTGATCGAATTTTCTTACAACAACAGCTATCATTCGAGCATCGATCGAGCACCATATGAAGCCTTGTATGGTAGGAAGAGTAGATCGCCTATATGTTGGAACGACATTAGCGAGACTGCAGCTTTGGGTCCTGACATGATCCAGCAGACTGTTAACATTGTGAAGGTGATTCAAGCGAAGATGCAAAGTGCACAGGATCGCCAGAAATCATATGCAGATAAAGGTCGTAGACCTGAAGAATTTGAGGTGGGAAGCAAGATACTTTTGCGAGTATCTCCTACCAAGGGCGATATGCGTTTTGGTCGTAAGGGGAAACTGAGTCCTCGTTACATTGGACCTTACGAGATCCTAGAGAGGATTGGTGAAGTTGCTTATCGTTTAGCTTTGCCTGTGGAACTTGAAAAAGTCCACAATGTGTTTCATGTCTCTCAACTGAAGCGATACGTACATGATCCAACTCATGTTGTTCAACCTGAAACGATCAAACTTGATTAGAGTTTGACGTATGAAGAACGTCCAGTCAAGATCACTGACCGAAAAGAGCGCTCGACTCGTACAAAGACTATTCCGATTGTGAAAGTAATTTGGTCCTGTCATGATCAAGAAGAGGCAACATGGGAAGCTGAACCCAAAACACTTTACCGAAGGTACTAATTCCATTTGAGTTTCGGGACGAAACCCTTTTTAAGGAGGGTAGAATGTCACACCTAGTAAATTCGTCTTTTGTTTACTCCTTTGCACGAGTTGCATGTTCTAGCATTGCATGCTGCATTGCTAATCGACGTAGATCACAACCATAGTACACGCATTGCATTGTCGTTGTCCTAAAATCGTTTTATACCTTTGCATTAGGGTTTCGTTTAATAAATCAAGAAATTTAATAAAAATATTATTTTACATTTTCAATACTGTTTTGATTTTCGTATTTACTGATTATGTCTCGGTAATTATTTTTAATTAGGACCAAACGGACAAGCGTGATCGGGTTGTGATTAGAAAGGTTACCTACTGCATAGTGAGCGTTTGTTAGGTAAGAGATTGTGCCTACCTCTTTCCAAAGCCCCATCAAAACTATTTTGATGTGTTATGTGCTAATTGATTATTGTGAATTTAATATGCGAAGCATGATTAAATTATATCGTCGTTAATTATGAGAATTAGAAATATATTCTTCGCTGTAAATACGAATTATATTGAGTATGATAAGTTTATGGAGTTTCGTTAATTAATTAGTTCATATGCTAATTAATGATTAATTATGGCGATGTTGAATTTCTATTATTATAATGATATATATATATATATATATATATATATATATATATATATATATATATATATATATATATATATATATATATATATATATATATATATATATATATGCTATTTGGAATGAGTTATTATTGAGTGCTAATGAGCACCTACTATTATACTTGGATGGATTATTTGTTGAAAGTGTAATTTTGGATATCATGATTTACTGCAGAAGTGCTGCTAAAATTTCGTTAGACATATGTGAAGCATGATTATGATAATATGCATTTATGTCATTATTGTTGTTATTATTATTCATTATCATGAGCATGAAATGAAGTAGTATGTCGTGGTCTCGTTGTACCACTAGGTCAATCAATGCAAGTATGTGAATTGAATTAAATGAGAATAAGACTCCTAATGGATCCCTAAGAGTAGTCGAGCAATCGAGACTCATCTAATTGATGTAGTCTAGGGATGCGTGATTCCCAAGTTACTTTTATGGACACCTCGTAGTGTGTTCGGGACGGATCATTCCCCATCGTTTAATTCTCTACATATCGATTATTATGTTAGAGGCAGTGTGAGTATACACTAGAGTAAGTCCATGGCATGTCTATATCCTATCTATGAACAGTATGGGTAATCATTGTTCTATTCGCTCTCTTATTTCTCTAATCAAGATGGCTTATCTGTTTGTGTTCGAATGATCACTAAAGCAAGAATTGCATGTAATTGAATATCGAGTTTGCGTGTGCTTGATTGTATGACTACTTGTGCATGCAAATGAATTTCAATGATTCTTCTAAAACCCATATAAGGTTTGCGAAAGTGTTTTTACTGGGTATGGACGACGTTTATTCAGTTTATCTGATTTTTGTTTTCTTTTGTTTATTCTCTTTTCTTCTGTACCTTGTTTCCGTCACGGAAACCAAAGTGCAGGTGTAGCTGAGTGAGGACGGATAGCTTGAAGTTAAATGTGGGTTGTTTCTTTAGAACTATGGATTTATTGGTTACTTTGGATTGTTGGGATTTTGGTTTGTGCCCTTGAAGGCAAAGTTGTATTAATACTTTAATGGACTTACGACCGCTGGATAGACAACTCTGATATTTATGTTTAATTTGTTTAGATGCTTCATTTGATACCTAGTTTTCCTTTCTGCTTAGCATTTATTCCTTAGCGATGAATGTTGCAGTAGCATACCCCGGGTTTGGGACGGTTCAGCGGTGTCGAGTCGTGGATAGCGACGTCGATGGTTCCCGGAAAATCGTTGCGAATTCGGGGGTGTTACACTTATGATGAGAAGTGACCCTTGTTTCATTGAAAAGTGACCCCGTCTAACTAAAAAGTTACGAAAAAACCGTCTTATAGAAGTTTTTTGTCCATTGTAAATTTATACATTCAATATCGTGTAAAAATTCTCATTGTAAATAATAAATATTCATTAAATTCATAATTGTCCAAAACACAAAAATCATCCATTACAAAGCTCTCATTAGGCCTTTACCTTGCTCTTCCCCTCAAAACCCTCCCCACCAAAACCCTTCTCTCTTTCTCTTTCTCTTTCTCTTTCTCTTTCTCCAGCTGCAAAACCCTAACAATGGCGGAACTAAAGCTCTCAGAGAGCAAAGACCTAACAAGAATCGAGCGCATAGGCGCACACTCTCACATTCGAGGCTTAGGCCTGGACTCATCCCTCGAACCTCGTCTAGTCTCCGAAGGCCTAGTGGGCCAAATCCAGGCTCGAAAAGCCGCCGGCGTAATCCTCGAAATGATAAAAGAGGGCAAAATCGCCGGCCGTGGGGTCCTGATTGCAGGCCACCCAGGCACCGGCAAAACCGCCATAGCCATGGGGTTAGCCAAATCCTTAGGTCACGAAACCCCTTTTGCAATGCTCTCAGGGTCCGAAATCTTCTCCCTTGAGATGTCGAAAACTGAAGCCCTAATGCAAGCCTTTCGCCGCGCTATCGGCGTTCGAATTAAAGAAGAAGCTGAGGTGATTGAAGGTGAAGTTGTTGAGGTTCAAATTGACCGGCCAGCTGTAGCTGGGGCGGCTTCGAAGACGGGGAAGTTGACGCTTAAGACGACGGATATGGAGACGGTTTATGATTTGGGGGCTAAGATGATAGAGGCTTTAGGGAAGGAGAAAGTACAGAGTGGTGATGTGATTGCTATTGATAAGGCTTCTGGGAAGATTACTAAGCTCGGGAGGTCGTTCGCAAGGTCGAGGGATTATGATGCTATGGGGCCGAGTACTAAGTTTGTGCAGTGCCCTGATGGGGAGTTGCAGAAGAGGAAGGAGGTTGTGCATTGTGTTACTCTTCATGAAATTGATGTTATCAATAGCAGGTACTGTGTTTAACTTTTTATTTGGTTTTTGTTCTTACTCAATTGGTGGTAAATAAATTTTATGTGATTGAAATCTTTGCAGTTGAATATTGGGATATTTAATTATATTGATTGATATTGTGAAAGAATCAAAGACATTGTTATAGACTTATAGTTACTGACATTGGATCAGAATGTGTTACTGTTATGTACTCCGTATAAAAGATGACTCAAGTTTAACATTACAGTAGATTCTCGAAGACACCATTTTTTTTTAAAGACATTACATTTAATAAGCTTGTTATAGTGATTGACATTGAATCAGAATGTGTACTGCTATGTATGAAAGATGACTCAAGTTTCACATTACTGTATATTCTCCAAGACACCATTTTTTTTTTTGGTTTATTTGTTTTTGTTTTTGGAGGGCGTGTGGCGTAGGTGTTGTGGGGAAGGAGTTGCTAAACCTACTTGGCTTTGTGAGTGGTTCTATCTAAAATTACATGCCACTGCTACAATCTAAGAGGGATCCTTTTCGTTACCTAAATGGCAGAACACATTGCATGATGAGGAGAAAAATATTCTTGTGGTAAAGCAAAAACATGAATTGTCTATCATATAAGAATTGGGTTAATCTTCAGTAATTTAAAGATCTGGTCCTGACTGTAGTATTATTTTTGGTTTGTCCTGGTTACGGGCGTTTCTATGGACTGAAGTAACAATGATGGCATTATGGCAAAGTTGTAGACTTGGAACTCCCGTATGCCCTTATGTGGAAAAAGATATTGGGGGGTGGGGGGGGGGTGGGGGGGGGGAGTGCCAACAATTTGGACGGGGTGGGTGGGTGGGTGGGGGGAGAAGTCATTTGTACACGCAACTCTATCGTGTCCGAGATCAATTGGGCTTGCAGGTAAGATATGGTTGATAGGTGGAGCCTCATTCTTACCGTCGAAAAAGAAGGAAAAACAAAGTCACCTCACAAATCAAGGAGCTCATTGTCGAGGAATCTTGTCTCTACTTTTAACACAACTTCTGTGATATAGTTTGCCATTTCTTGTAAAAATTTGGAAGTTTAGGGTTAGAGGGCTCTCTTCATCTCTTGACCTGTTTGGCCTCTGCAATTAGCTTGGTATTTCATCGAGGAACTTGTTGGTATTTTGATTAGCTATCTATTTGAGATAATTATCAGTGTGACTACATGTTCTGAAGAAGGTGAGGTGTGGTTAAGTGGAGTTCTACCCTTAACTAAAGGAGACCCAGTCTTATAATTTTGCTAGCCCCACTGCCACTACCTAGGGCAACCATTTCGGATCAGGTCGTCTTAGTTGATTCAGAGATAAATATTCTATAAATGAGGTGATATTAGTATGAAGCAATCAAAACATGGCAGCTCCAGAGTGAACAGATGTTGTAGGCTTATGGACCAAATTGCCCTCTTCTCCCCTTTCATTTATGTAGATCATTATTGTTTGACACTTTCTGAATCTCTGGAGTTGGATGCTTAACATGCATACATTGATGTATCTTGATGATTTTCATGAACAATGGAACCTGACAATATGTGCTGTGTACCATCTCTCTCTCTTTCTCTGTCTAGCATAGCATTGTTAGATGTTGGGGAGGGTGGTGATTCAGTGGCATTTTCCTTCTTTTATTTAGCATAGCACTGTTAGATGTTGAATTGTAATGTTACATTGAGCCAAGGCTCCAGCCCTATGGTTGTGACACCAGTGTAGTAAAATCACAGGCGAACACACCACGTCGATGGCTTATATTTACCTAGAATTTTGCTTTTATGATCACCTTCACCGTGACCATGGACTCAGTTATTACTAAAACTAGTTACATCCCCGTGCGATGCACGGTTCGTGTGTTTCTAACAACTAAAATATTTTTATTGGTACAAACTTGCAACAAATTTTTCGCATATGTCACATCTTGCTACGAAGTTCCTAATCTATGTATCTCTCCCTTTCTATACTCAAATCAAATTTTTTTGCTTTCCTGTTTAATTCTAATTGCATGTCCCGTGTGATGCACGCTTTTATAAAACATATTTGGTTTCATATAAAATGAAACCTTTTTTATTGATTTATTAATGCAATAGTATATTAGATACATCCCTAATAGACATATAGGTGAACTGATTTTTATTGGAATTTATGACATTAAAATAAGAATTAAATAGTATAAAGGAAGATACATGCACCTAGGGTATTTGATGACATGTCAAATTTTGCTTATGTGTCGAAGCCTACGTGTCAATCTAGCATGGGTGCACATTCACTTATATATATATATAATAGATAGTGTCTTCTTTTTTTGTTTATTTTGTGGAAGATAATACTCTTGCACGCAAGGCCCTCATAATGATTGGCATGATATCCAGCTTATACTGTACTCTTCACTGATTTTTTGCCTAGCTCACTGTGGTGCCAAACTTGTAACTTTTGAATCAGCGTACTTGATGTTGTGTTCCTGTTCTCCCAATGGAAACTTAGGATGTTTGTGCTCAGCATTTTAAAGTTTACTCTTATTTCACTGTTCAGCATAGAGCTTTGTCATTTGTCATCGCAGCAGCTGAAAATATGGTCAATATAAGATGATTATTTCCAAGGAAATCATAGTTGTTTTCTCATCTCACTCTTCTCTCTGTCGTTCCCAGAACACAGGGATTCTTGGCACTCTTCACCGGTGATACAGGTGAAATTCGGGCTGAAGTTAGGGAACAGATTGACACGAAGGTCGCTGAGTGGAGGGAAGAAGGGAAAGCAGAGATCGTTCCAGGTGTTTTGTTCATTGATGAGGTCCACATGCTGGACATTGAGTGTTTTTCTTTTCTGAACCGTGCCCTGGAGAATGAGATGGCACCTATATTAGTAGTTGCCACCAACAGGGGACATACGAGGATTAGAGGCACCAATTACAGATCTCCTCATGGCATCCCCATTGATTTGCTTGATCGGCTGCTCATCATCTCTACACAGCCATACTCGGAGGAGGAAATTCGCAAGATTTTGGACATCAGATGCCAGGAGGAGGATGTAGAGATGTCCGAAGAGGCAAAAGTTCTGTTGACAAAGATTGCGGTGGAAACATCTCTAAGGTATGCGATCCACTTGATAAACTCTTCTGCATTGGCTTGCCAGAAGCGCAAGGGCAAGACTGTTGAGATGGAGGATGTGAGTCGAGTTTACCAGCTCTTTCTTGACGTTAAAAGGTCAACCCAGTACTTGATGGAGTATCAAAGCCAATATATGTTTAATGAGGTCCCAGGAGGAGAGGTAAATGAAGACGATGCTACCGCCATGATCTCATGATCATATAAATATGTCCTTTCAGCTTCTAACTCTTGAAAGAAGATTGGATATTGAAGGCCCTTCTAATTCGTTAGGAGGTACAATGATTCCTAATGTAATGTCGTTAAGACTTTTTTGTGAAGGAATTATTTTTTGGTTTCTGCAGGCAGGGGTAGACTCGAAGGCCTAGGAAATTAGGAATGGTGGAGAACTGGGGTGTGTTGCGACTTGAGATTGAAGATACAGTGATCAGACCTCGAATCTTATTCAAGCTTGTGTGAGCTAATATTAAGATATCTTCCATTGTTGTAATTGACTTCACGAATCAACTCTGTTTCCTCCCTTTCCCTCTCCCCTGGTTGATTTCGAAACTCGTCAGATTATGAGTCACACAGGTCTTCGTGTAGATCTGTTCCAATAGATCTGTATAATCGTACAGGTCTGATGGTGTGATTAATTATTGTCTTTTAAGTTAATATTAGCCACCATTACAAGTTTGTTGTCAGTTATTGACCAATCTACCTAATATTTCCTAAACTTTACAGGCAAAATATTGTAAAAATCCTCCTATAAACATCATTTCTGACATGGACATAGAGAGAAGGAAATGAGAATCTGAACCAAAGCCTTAATTCTTATTTATACACAAAAGTAGTGCGTGATTAAAGCCTAAACATGAAAATTCATTTGATCCATTCTAGTCGAGGGTTCTTTTAATTCCTCCGACCTCTATGTAGTTTTGCACATGTACTTCACTATTTTTTCTTTCCTTTTCTTTTGGTTAAGGTGGCTAATACTACTTAGATGAATTGAAGAACGATTACTGAAGAACGACTATTGAAGAACAAAGACTTGATTGTGTCAATTGGAAGTTAAGGGACATTCTTATTACTGTATGTAGGATTGGGTGTTCGTTGTTATACTTGATTGAATTATTTTCATGGAAGAGCACTAACCCCCTATACATTTAAAAATAAAATAAAGATCAAAGTTCTATTAGGTTTGATACATGATGCAAACAGTTTAAGAAAACACTAGCCTCTCTTTTCTCTCAACCCCTTGAGACTTTATAAGACATGAGATCGGGGCTATTGTTGGTCATTTACCAGCGATAAGCCCCTCTTTCTACATGATTTTTCTTCTTCCCATTGTTATTTGGTTCGTTGATCAAGTTAGTCATTAAATTAGCTCCGTTGTGATGTTTAATTGTTCCTTTTGGTGAGATTTTGATCACACCAATTGTGAGGTTAATTTGACTAATTTTTGTGAGGTTCATTTTGACTCCTTTTGTGAGGATTAATTTTTCCTTTGTGGTGGCGATTTTAGTAGTAGTTTTCGTTTTATGGAGTTTGGTGGGATGTTCTTTGCTCAAAAGCTTTGCTCCTTTGCTACAAGATGTCTCAGTTTCTATCTAATTAGTTTGAAATTGAAGGTAGAACGTGAAATTGATGGTTTGTGACTTCAGATCTTTCATACGGTGATACTGCGAATTTTATTCTTCAAGAGGTCGTCTATGCGTTAGATTTGTGCATTCATCAAGGCTATGACAATGTCCTCTGCAAGAGGTTGTGATATAGAAAACAATGATAAAAAGAAAGTCGTAATTGTCAAATCTCTAGTGCTTGATAGTTTTTCATGTAGAATGTTTTTAGATGTTCCAGACACGTTTATTATTGAAATTGATATAGTTTATAGATGTCGTATTGTCTTTTATTAATAAAATTTCTATTTTTCCTCAAAACAAATTGTGCTATATTAATGTATATATTTTATATGTATAACTAATACATGATCTTTCGCAAAATAATTAATGGTTTTTAAGTCGACTACATATACAATATTAAATAATATATGTCCCACTTACACCATATATACTCAAAACAGATAATGATGTATGGTTGTTAATCTTTCTTCCTTTTCCCCCTCTAACGCATGTCTCCATATATTATCAAGAACCTATGACAAACTATAATGATAATCTCATGTTTTATGGGTATGTGACTTTCTTAATAAATTTACCAATTAATGAAAAAAATTTAATGATATGCTTAATTTGGGCGGCCGTTGCAACGTCAATGTAGATCTTCTGTCCCATTTTATGTACCACTCTCAGTCCTAATCACATTTTGATTGTCTGTAATTTTTTCATGCATATCAATTTAAAAAAAAATATTCAAAAGTTGATGTGTTAAATAAATAAGGGAATGAGACACGAGATGACACATTAAAGTAGGACAACAGATCGTTACTGGTTACAACGCAATACGCATGCATTTCAACACTAGTTATAAAAGAAAGGTAGGGTATAATATAAAACAAATAAATGAAATGAGTTACGGAAATGAGGTACGTGAATTTAGAAACTACGAAAGAAAAAAAAAATTGTACATGGTGGTCACTGTAGAATTTGACGCACTTTGTGACAAACCCAAAAACAACTATAACAACCATTGTGACTCACATGAATATAATACTCCCAAAGAATTGTATATGTAGTACATGAGATGTAAATAAGATAAATAATAAACTAAAAAAAACAGAAAACAACCAAATGAAAGAAGATGCAAATAACGAGGAAAACAACAACACAATGGAGATGTCAACTGGGGTGAACGGTGGGATTTTAAAAAGACTATGGTGTTACAACTTAGACAAGCGTTGATACAAAGATATAGTGATTTTTTGAACACAAAAACTCATATGAAGCGACCTCATGTATAATGCATGATATATGAGCGCAAAAAAATATTATTATTGTACATGAAAAGTGATAACTTTTGATAAAAAAATGATATTTGATACATGAGACCGCCTCATAAAGAGAGGTTTTGATGAACACAAAACTCATATCTGAAAGCCCTTCAAGTTTGGATAGATTCTCATATATATTTTGATGGAGATTTCAAGTAACAGATCGAGTTTATTACACTTATTTAAAAGCAACACCCATTTAAAAGATTTTTGTTATACGAAATCTCATCATCATCATAAATAAAACACTATAGACTCTGAAAATTCTATAAATATCTATTTTATTTTATTTTAGTAAAAACTAAAAAACAAACAAGATAAAAGACTAACATTCATACAATCACACAAGGTTACTCATTCCAAGTGAGATAGTTATTTCAGTTAGGAATAACTCTGTTGAATGGAAGGCATTAGCTAAAAATAATTCTAACTTTGACTCGAGAGGAGTATTTTCAAAGGAACATCATGAGAAACAAAAGAGAACAAGAGTTACGTGGAAGCGTCCTCGTGCTACTTATGCTAAACTTAACTTTGATGATTCAAAGAAAAATTCTTCGAATACCGCAGCAGGGTTCTGTATGCGTAGTTTTCAAGGTGAAGTAATATCACTAGGGGGCCAAATCTTGTAATCAAGCCTCTATTTTTATGGCAGGAGCAATTGGTCTTAGAGAAAGGGTTCGCAAGGCTCAGGAGCTAGGTATTAGAAAAATTACCATAGAGGGTGACAATCTAAGAGTGATTAAAGCTATTAGAGTTGAATGACATTTCTTAGGAGATAGAGAATTTGATCATAGATACCAAAAAAGATTTGCATTTTTTCGATAATGTGTAGGTTCTTCATTGCTTCATAGAAGCAAATGCGGTAGCCGATTTTATGGCTAACTTTGAGCACTCATGTCCATCTTTACTCTTATGATCGGGTTCATTCAATCTATATCTCACATCTCTACAGTTAATGAATTCGTTAGGTTAAAAGTTAATCTGATCTTTCTTTAACTTTTCAAAAAAAAAAAAAAAAACTCACACAAGGTTACTAGTATGTTATTACTCCTATATATTTACTGAAGGAGATATCCAACACAATACAAGTACTTGCACAATACAAACATACAAACACAAACCAAAAACCATTTGGCTTTTCCTTAACACTAGGAGTTTTCTCAAGTCTTGTTAATATTTCATCCACATCACCTCACCGCACCCCCATATCCCACCACCCCCACCTCTTCTCTCCCAACAGCAGTTCAAAAAGGTTCGAAACCACATTTGAATTTTCTGTCTCCTCTCTCTCGATCTCTCTCTCTCTCTCCCCCAAACTCCTCATTCCAATCTCCTCGCAATCTAGGGTTTCTCTCTCTCCTCTCGGATCTCTTCGCTCGATCTAGTCTTCGATCTCTCTTCCATTTTTTTTTTCCCGCAGTTTCGATTTTATTTGATCTGAACAAGAACAACAATGGAGGCGATCGAAGAATTGGCTCAGCTTTCAGATTCGATGCGTCAAGCAGCTGCTGTGCTTGCCGATGAAGATGTCGATGATACTTCTTCGTCAGCGTCTTCGTCTCGAAGAACTTCCACTTTTCTCAATGTTGTAGGGCTTGGCAATGTCGTAAGTTCAATCTCTCTCTTATTTTGCTATGGCCTTGGTTTTCGCTGTTTCGAGTGTTGGTCGCTGAATGTGCTGAGATCTACTTGATTTGACTGATTGATAAGTTTGGATTCTATAAAGGTGTTAATTTGAAATTACAAGCTTGAGTTTTGTTTTGTGCGGTGCATTTGAGGGTTTGATCTTTGACGGTGCCATTTGCTGAATTTTTCAATAGTGTCGGTGCCTTTTCGTGTTTCGAATATGTGTATGGATATAACCTACTTTGAATACTCTCAATTGTGATGATGCGTGCCTTTTAAGCTTTGATAAGTTAATCAGGCAATGGTGGTAGGTCATAGGTGTTACTGATTCAGCTGGCAGTTAAACTCTGTGGTAGTCTACTTAGTCATACACGCGATTTATTGAAGATGTGATAGAGGGCTGGTTTATTTATTGAAGAAAGATCATGCTATTGCTTGACTGGAATGCAAGAGGAGTTATTTTGGCTTGTTATCGTTTTACTTATGTCGAATTGTCAGGCACCTGGATAGCATATTGCAGTTGCACTACAAATAGACTAGAACAATTGGAATTTTTTTGTTGTTGAAAGTAATCAGGTCTGGCCTCAGATCCAAATTCTTTTCCCGTAGTTTAAGTAGCTATTAGTTAACTGTCGGTTGAAGATAAGAAATTATATACTTGCTACAATTTGACGAGTAGGTGAAATGGAAATGACTTGATGATCCACGTTCTATCAGTTTAGTAATGTGTCATCTGCATTTGTGGACAATGTTGGGGGTGTGTGATGTGGGGGTAGTTTGTTTAATGATATTTTTTATGCATACAATACTAGTTTAGTGATACACAAGACATCACAAATGATCTTTCTTTAACCAAGGAATACAACCATGAAAACAATACATTGTGTGAGTGATAGTGACCGTGTCAGCACGGTGCTCTGAATTAAGGAAAATTGTAGTGTAGCATATTGGGAAATAGAAGCAGAAGGAGATGGGAAAAACAAGAATATAGGAAGAAAGGTAAAGGAAAATGGTAGCAGTTCACAGAGTGTTTAATTATCATCCTACTTCAATACTCCTTTCATCTCAGCGAGGCAGCACTAGAAATATTATTGATTGGTGGCATGCTTTTACACGGCGGTAACTATCAACTTGTCTTGACTCCTTATATTTACTTCTGTTATGTTTTATGTTCTTGATGAAGAAAATACTTTTTAGTGAGCGTGTACGGCTGTGTGCTTGGAACTGCTAGACCTTCATATTTTCTCTGTTCATTTCATTGATGAAGAGGGCAATTAGGGCAATTAGAATATTATGTTTCTAGGATAAGAAGTGAGAAGGGGATGCAAAACAACCAGATTGGGAGTATTATGCTTAGTTTTTGTCACATGAGAATATTAGATTATGCTAGCATGTTGTCTGTTGGGACAGCTTGATTCTATTTCCTGACTTTCCTTTGTCGCTGCTATCTTCTGATGTCTTGCATGGAGTGGACCATGATAACATTTACATGAAATGTTTTGCTAATTGCAATTTAATGGGTAATTTTTGCCTTTGTTGCTTTTTTTCCGCCTCATTGAACATGAACTGTTCCCATATAATATTTTTCCAGGGTGCGGGGAAATCAGCGGTTTTGAACAGTCTGATTGGACATCCTGTTTTGGTGAGAACTGTAGCAGAAATACTCTTTTGTTTATTGTTTATTTTTTATCCTTGACCATTTGATGGATGTGGTGAACAAGTGAGTGATCTACATATTTTTGTTCTTTGGACAGCCAACTGGTGAAAATGGTGCTACGCGTGCGCCCATAAGCATTGATTTAAGTAGAGACGGCTCTCTAAGTAGCAAATCCATCGTATTGCAAATTGACAATAAAAGTCAACAGGTTTCTGCAAGTAAGGAGACTCATTGTGAAATCTTAGCTGTTAAAATGTCTAGGGGGCTGTACCCGTTTCAAAATTTCCCAAGCATTTTAGTGAATACTGCTTGCAACAATCCTTATTTTCGTGTTTTTTGTTGGCATCAGGTGCCCTTAGACATTCCCTTCAGGATAGGCTCAGCAAAGGTACATCAGGAAAAACTCGTGACGAGATATACCTGAAGCTCCGCACAAGTACAGGTTGCTTTCTATTTTCCTTTCTTGTTTCTGGTTACTGTGTGTTTAATGATGACCTATACTTTAAATTTTTATGGGAAATATACATATTCTTCAATGTTGCATATTATTCACCAGCCTGGAATTGGGCTTGGGGTTTGGGTTTCTGTGGTTTGGAGCCATAATCTTTCGCAACAAATATCAATATTTTGCAAATGGTAATCCAAATCCCAGATCTGATTCTGGCTGCCCGGATAGCACACATTAAAGAGGTCGAAGGATTTTGAAGTTTAGGTTCATCTACCTTCTTTTACTAGATTCACTTTGATTGATGATTTTGTGTTTCTTTTTTCCAGCCCCTCCATTGAAATTAATCGATTTACCTGGGTTGGATCAACGAATTATGGATGATTCTTTGGTGAGTGAGTAACATAATTTTGTATTGATGAAAGTTTTTGGGACATTGT
Source organism: Tetragonia tetragonoides (assembly GCA_038025085.1). Lineage (NCBI taxonomy): Eukaryota > Viridiplantae > Streptophyta > Magnoliopsida > Caryophyllales > Aizoaceae > Tetragonia > Tetragonia tetragonoides. The sequence goes on from CM076141.1 coordinate 32,702,418, forward strand.
TTTGAGGCTATATGCAAACTTTCCGTACAGGCTAATTATTTTGTGTTGGCAGAAGGTCTGACTGTCTAATCTGTCTTCTCATTAGATCAGCGAGTATGTTTCACACAATGATGCGATTTTGTTGGTGATAATACCCGCTAATCAGACGCCAGAAGTTTCTTCGTCGAGAGCTCTCAGACTTGCCAAAGAAAATGATTCGGAAGGTGGCTTCAAGGAATCCCATTTTCGTTTTTGTTTGTTTTTTAAATGTTATTGGGATTTATTTGCCCTAAATTACTATTCTTCTCTTCTTTGCTTATTTGTAGGAACCAGAACAATTGGTGTAATCAGTAAAATAGATCAAGCAGCCACAGAACCTAAAGCACTAGCTGCCGTCCAAGCTTTACTGTTGGGTCAAGGACCAAGAAGTACTGTTGATATCCCATGGGTTGCTTTAATTGGTCAGTCTGTTGCGATAGCTACAGCACAATCTGGAAATGCTTCTGAAAACTCCTTAGTAACCGCTTGGCGAGCTGAGAGTGAGAGCCTCAAGTCTATCTTAACTGGGGCCCCCCAAAACAAGCTTGGTAGAATAGCTTTGGTGGAAGCTTTAGCTGGTCAAATACGCAACCGAATGAAAGTCAGGCTTCCGAACCTGCTCTCTGGGTATGTTCTTCTGGCCATTGCATAAATCCTCCCTATCTAAGGAAGCAAAGGACTAAGTCAATCCTAGCGTTGTTTTAAGAAGTGCCTTGTTTTTCCCATGATTTGTTTTATCCAACTTCAATGGGAAAGGTTTTGCAGCATTTCTTTCTATTCTATGCAAATTGATCTTGCTTTTCATTGGCAAGGTTTTTTTGGCTAATTGAAGGTGATTTCGTTAGCCGCTAAAGGACGTTATAGCACAGGCATAATCCAAAACAGATTTGTCAGAAAGAAGAGTTCAAATCCGCAAGTTGATAAAATTGCGGCCCCCTCCCCCCCTAACTGTTTCTGGAGTACACATCCTATCCCAAGAGATAACTGCTCTCTTTGAGATATTGTTGCAACCTGACCAAAGATAGCTTCTGCGACTAGGCTCAATCAGCTCCACAGCCTTCTGTGGCAAAATAAACATTTGTGCCTTGTAAGAATAGGTGAATAACATAGCTTGCACTAATTGAACTCTTCCTGCATTGGAGAGAAATTTTGATGTCCAAGATGTAATCTGCCCCACTATTCTGTCATTAATGACTTATCACTGTAGCAATGTAATCTTTATGTTGAAGTTGGAGAGTCATGGATTTCTTTTCTTGGTTATTAGGATATGTCCATGCCCTTGAGAATTGAAAGAAGTGGAGTCTTTATGTGGAAGTTGGAGAGTCATGGATTTCTTTTCTTGGTTATTAGGATATGTCCATGCCCTTGAGAATTGAAAGAAGTGGAAATTCTATTCCCCTGTCACTTATCAGTGACTTCTTAAAAAGAAGTTAGAGGTTTTATATATACTCATATACCTCTTTTCTTCAGCTCAAGTTCGTACAATTGTAGCTGCTCTTCAATCATTGGTCTGCTGATTTTTATGCATGATCAGTATGATCTGTTGGGATGTTGCCACTAGTCTTGAATTTTACTGGAAATTAAAGAACAATTAACTGATTATGTACTCGTTTGAAAGAAAAAGGAATTTCTCTGTGCCCCTGCTCCAGCCAAAAAGGCTTTGTTGCATGAGCACTAGAAAGGTAGCTTTGAAAAGAGATAGTGAGAGCAACTTTTTTTGTCGGCATTGACAAAATAAGGAACTCAGTGGGAAATGCTCATATTTGTTTGTTTGACAACATGGGAAGTAACATAGTCCATGGAGTAACTTCATGTGTTCTGTGGGAAGTGGAACTTCTTTGGAACTATTACTTCCCCTACGTCACCAATATTTTGTCAGACCTCCCACCCACCATAGCACTACTTCGTATTGTTCTTGCATGTTTTAATGACAACCAAACAATGTGCTATTGGGAAGTGAATTCATGGAGATAAAAGTAGATGCCTTGTTGAGTGGTACTTTTGGATGAAATGTCAGTGGAGTGTTCTGTTCTTATTTTCTTTTATTGGCAATGTCTCAGGCTTCAAGGCAAATCCCAGATTGTTCAGGATGAATTAGTAAAACTTGGGGAGTCAATGGTTTCTAGTGTTGAAGGTACAAGAGCTTTGGCGTTGGAGCTTTGTCGTGAATTTGAGGAGAAATTTTTGAGGCATATCACTGGTGGCGAGGTAAGCAGTTTGAGTTTGCTAAAGGCAGATGTGTTGCATGCCTTGTCCAATAAGTTCGACATTGTAGTTTGAGGTTCATAAATTTGCTTATGTTTATGTCATTTCACTCACCTTGGTATTGCATATGGTTCTTGATGCATTATCTAGAACTAGAAGTGATTAGTATGATCTTCTTACTTAGAGTGTTAATTGACATCCTTTCTCAGGGCAATGGATTTAAAATAGTCGCCAGTTTTGAGGGGAATTTTCCTAATAGGATAAAGCAGCTTCCCTTGGACAGACATTTTGATCTGAACAACGTCAAACGGGTACTTATCCTCCTTTCTAGTGTGCACTTTATGTTCTGACATATTGTGCCTTGGAGATTGATATTTAAAGTTAACATGTTATCTGTTATCTTTTTGTGATTTATCAGATTGTTTTAGAAGCGGATGGTTACCAACCTTATCTTATATCTCCAGAAAAGGGGTTGAGGTCCTTGATAAAGATTGTCCTTGAAATGGCAAAAGAACCATCACGGCTTTGCGTTGATGAGGTGAATCTTGCATATCATTTTGTGAAGCCTATGTTTAATCTCATTAACTGGAGATATTTGACAAATTGTGCACTATTTATTATCTTTATTTGTACAGGATAGTTTACGGCTTCATTTCTGGTTTAGTGTCGGTATTGTTATTGTCCTCTGAGTATTCATATTTTTGCTTTTTATCCATGTCCTTAGTATGTCTGGACTAGGATATCTTGCACAAGCTAAAACAAATCATTTTGCAAATTCGTGGGAGGATAACCTTGGTCCAGTAATCTCTCTGTTTACTCATTTTCTAATCTATCCAGTTCACCTTGCTAATCCTTTCACAATCTTTGTGGAAAATAAATAGGTACATCATGTGCTTGTTGATATTGTGTCTCAAGCTGCAAATGCGACACCAGGTCTTGGAAGATACCCCCCATTCAAGAGAGAGGTTATACTATGTGCATTGCTGGATGATTAGCAGAGACCTTTCTGGGTGATTCTAACGGTTCGGTTTACAATTTCTGATTTCTATCAACTGATTCAGGTAGTTTCAATTGCAACTTCTGCACTTGATGCGTTTAAAAATGAAGCAAAGAAAATGGTAGTTGCATTGGTAGACATGGAGCGAGCTTTTGTTCCACCACAGCACTTCATTCGTTTGGTTCAGAGACGGTATTTTCTCAATCACCCTTTCTTTATTGTTATTTTTCACACTAAAAAATTGCCACCACTTATCTAGACCAAAATTTTAAGCAATGTCTACATAAAGCCTTGTTTCGAGATGTTGGGTAGAAGAGAGAGAGAGAGGGATGCATAAGAAAACATGGGAATAAATCATGTTTTGTACAGTTGGGGAGTAAGTTTTTCTCTGAATATTTAAAACCTCACGGTGTGTCATCTACATTCTACAACCATAAAAAATAGCAGAGGTGATGATCGGGTGATCTCTTTATTGTTTACTGCCTGTCTTGGCACATTTGAAATTTCTGGAGTACTGTGCACAGTTTTAAAAGGTGTTGGAATAGAACACTCCACATTGAAGGTCAAGGGTACTCCAAATTTCTGGAGTACTCTCGGGGGTGTCTCATTTGACTGATATAGCAGGTTGTGTATCTGGCCTCAATGTTTCTCTGACTCGCCTCATTTAAGCCGTGTCGAGGGTCGACACGATACGACCCCGATTCCGACACGGCATATGCGTCAACGCAGGGTGGTCAGATACGACATCAGGACACGCCTTCTTCAAGGTTGATTTTAGAACTCGAAAACCCTAGATCTAGAAAATTGAAGCATCAAATGAAGAAGAGGAAGGGCGAAATCATGGGGCTTTTGCTTGACTGGTAAAGACGAGTCCAAAGGTGTGTTCTCCGGCCATAAATATTTTATCTCCGGTCGCCCGCGGCCACCGGAGGTAGAGAGAGCGAAGACGTGTGGGGCTTGAAAAAGAATGCGAATAGAATAAAATATACACTAACGGGCGTACAACCCTCAAATTCCACAAGTTTTCCCTGATTAAAAAAATAATAAAAAAATCTAAGGAAAGTAATTGTTGCGTGCGAAAAGGCAAGGAATCTCCAGCCTGTATTAACCGAGTAAGTTTATTTTTACCTGCTTTACCTTTTGACTTTTTCCTCTTTCTGTTCCCATTTTTTTCCCTTTTTCTGTCCCCTTCTTTTTGAAAAACCTTTTTTTTTTTTTTTGAATTTTTTAATATTCTACCGTATCCCCATATCCTTCACGCTGTGTCCCCGTATCTTGAAATTTAGCAATCCGTGTCGTATCCGACACGCGTCGGAGAATCTGAGAAACATTGTCTGGCCTCATTCTGGGCCAAGATGGCAGGGCCTTTTAGAGGGAATTCTGTTACTGATCTTCAACGAATGTGTGGATCTCATGAGGACTTCTTGTCCTCTTAGGTTTTAATTGATGTTTGCTTGTTCAATATAATCATATTCATATCTTAAGAAAGAAGACTACACTTAAGAAATAATGTACTTGTTAGTTTCTTGGGAAAATACTGTAATATATTTTGGATGGTGTGTAATTTCAATAGTCTCACTTACGTGCCATGAACATTGAAAATTTTCAATGATGTACCACATCCTAACGATATAAATTCTACCGTTAAAATTTGGATAAACCAGGACATTTTGACAGTATTTGGAACCTTGTTGTTTCAAAACTGGATTGTAACACTTCACTTTAGCGGACTTGTGTTGAAGTGTTGTGTTTCATTCCAATATTTACGTTAAGACCCGCTTGTGTCTGCTACAGAAATGAAATAATTTTGAAATTTCTTGGTACCTAAGTGAGAATATTGATAATATAAAAACGTTACATACATTTTATGAGTTTTCAGGGTACACATGGAAAGTTTCTTAAATTCTTTTCTTAGACCATTAAATTGCTCAAGGACTATAAGATAGGCCTTGCATTATGACTTGTGTGTTTTGGCTGGTATTTAATATTCATAATGGAGGCCGATGACTGATAGGGTCACTCTTTGCCCTGTGCCGTTTGCTTTGTTGTTGTGAGCTACCAACTTCGATTACAAAGAACACAATTAGAGAAGCCCAACGCATATATGATCCTCTGTATTTGTAGTACATTGCAATGATTTATTTCTTTTCATTCTTATCAAATGCTAGGATGGAGAGACAGCGGCGTGAAGAAGAGGTGAAGAGTCGATCTTCCAGGAAAGCATCGGAAGCGGAGCAATCAATGTTAAATAGGGTACGATCTCTACTGGTTTAGTGTAGTTCTGAACTCTGAAGCGGATAATGGTTAATTACAAATTAAACAATTGTCTTTGAAGTGTATCAGTATTGATTTTGAAATTTCCAATGGTCTTTCCCCATGCTCTAGGCATCAAGTCCTCAAACAGGCAGCCAACCGAGTGGTGGGAGCTTAAAAGCAATGAAGGATAAACCTGGCCAGTCAGATAAAGATAAAGATAAAGAGGGACAAGAGGGATCCGGTTTGAAGACGGCTGGACCTGAGGGAGAGATAACAGCAGGTTTGATAAAAAATCTTATTGGAGAAACTTGTTAGTCATTTTCCTTGCTGATGCATTGAGTAGGATCTTCTTCTGTTCATATCCTTAATGAGATGAATAGGAAGATTATGGTTATACTTCTCCAACTTTCAGCCACCATACTACATTCTCAAAGATTCTCAATCATAGCTGTATGGTTTTTTAAATTGATCATGCTTATACGAATATACGGGCAATAACTCTGATGTTCCGTTAGGCTATGTTCTTTTCAGCTTATTTGAATTGAACAAAACTGAACCGAACTTAATAGAACTGAACTGAAGTGAATGAATAGTAATCTGTGAAAGGGAAAGCAAGTTGCAAAAACTCCACTGATCTGAAGTGAAGTGAACTTAACTGAAAACTGAATGGTAATGGCGAAAATAGTAGAGCCTACATAAGGCATCTTCAGTTTTTATTATTTATGCATGTTCCTACATGGAAGTACCCTGACATTTGACATGATTTGGTTATGTAATTACTCAATAAATATACATAAAGTATTCTTTTAACCCCCTTCCCTCTCAAATAAATAGACACCTGTTGGATAAAAAATCTGATGGCACAAGTTTGCCATTTTCTGACTTTTTAACCTTTTCTTTTCCTCCCTCCCCCCAACCCTTTTTATAAAACTCTAATTCCTGCGACTGCCTAGTCCTCACTGGTTATCGACAATCGGACAATGTCATCATCTGTGTGTAGTGTGAGTGCAATCACAATGACAATAGTAATATCTATGCTCCCCCTCTGCCTTCCTCATCCCTTCCCTCAACCACGATGAGCTTGTGTGAAGGCTTTCTACAAATTCCCAAAAGGCGAGGCTGGGGAGCCCGTACCTGTGCTTCTTTGGTAGGTTCTATAAGATGTAAGTTGAATATTGGATTGAATGGTAATGTTGATGATTTCTAGATATTGCCCTGCCCATCCCTTCTAGACTCCAAGAGTAAAAGAAAAAGGACCAGGTGCTTTTGGGGCCTGGCTTTTCTCGGAGACTATGTGGAACTTCTGGAGATGCCAAACTAGTATTTCATGCCACTTCTCCACACTTGAGAAGAATAGTTTTGTGGTTTGGAGTTGTTTTTGAATTATTCACCCCCTACTCTGCTCATTGTGGAATTGTTGCACTCTTTGATGCCTCTAAGTAAATCGCTCTATTTACTTTCTTAATTATGGATTCAAAATTTTGCAGGATTTTTGTTGAAAAAGAGCGCAAAAACGAACAGTTGGAGTAGGCGGTGGTTCGTGTTGAATGAAAAAACTGGAAAGGTTGGTAGTATAGTTTTTATATGAAGACATTTTGGGCCCCCAAAAAGAAGAAAATACTAATTTAGATTTTTCTGCTCAAGGTATGATGGTAGCAGTTATCATTGCCTACATCCATCATACTTTTCCCCTTTTCTGAACTGTTTTGAGTTTAAAAATGGTGCTTCACAATTTGTCTGACCGACAGGCATAGTTTCTAGTTTGTTCAGTGACTATTATCGAGTTCCTTCAGATTTTAGTTAATTCGTTTAGTGAATGATTTTGCTAAATTTACTCTGTTGCAAGTCTTTCTCTTTCACATTTATCAGCCATCCGCCCTCTCCAGTCACCTGAACTTTGGGGAGGCGACGGGGGAGAGACTTAGAGTGGGAGAAAAGAGAAAAGGGGGCTTCATTGGCCTTGCTAATTTCAGTCTCTTAATAAATCCTAGTGTTCAAAGGTTCCCTTGTTATAGATCTATTGGTATGGGGGTGGAAAAATGATTATATGCTCGTCTGAGATATTGCTGATAAAGTGAGCATGTTCAGTAGATTGATCTGGATGTCAAGCAATGCAATATCATGAAGATTCCAAAGTGAATAAAAATGTGTACTTGGTCCTGTTTTTTTCTGAGATATTATCAAGGAAATGCAACGTGCACTTCTGTTTGTGATTGGTCCCAATGTTTAGATGATCATATAAGCCATAACCATTAGATGTGGTTGATGTGAATAACTTACCATCAGTAGCACTAAAGATGTATGCAAAAGTGCAACTACTATGTTTTGTACTGGCTATTATCAAGTAATGTGGATTTCTGTCCAGACAAACCCGACAATTTTTGGTGCTGCTGTGGACCACTAGCGACTGTCAGTTAACGTTTACGTCTGCTTGGTTCTTACGCCCTCTCCCAAAAGACCGATGATCGATCATACTCTAGAACTTTTAGAATAGGAATCAGAACATTGTGATGCATGGTATTGTTCATCTTTTCGTCAGCCTTTTGCTGAGATTGATTTTTGAAATGAGCTTTGTCCAGCTTCAAGATACCAGCATGAGGAGTTGAGGACATTTGGAGGGATAGAGTCGGCGATAGGTTAACTTGACAAGGTGTCTCTATTTCTTGTGTTGAATCTGTCAATGTCTATTAGAATAGAAATCAAATGCTATTTTAGAGGTTTGTTCCAGTGGTCCCAGGTTCGATCCTCCTCAGGGCCATTGGAAATTTTCGTGGTCATAACTTCAGGGGCCATGGGATTAGTCGTGCAAAGCCCAGATACCCATGTTATGTAATAAAAAAGAATAGCTGTCGGATGGTTAGCATGTTGGGTATCTCATAGGTTGTCCATATATTTGGTGGGCTTGATAAGAAGCCTGTTAGTTTATTAACTTCCACTTTCGAATGCCCTAGTTGACAGTAGTAAGTCGATTTGAGATTTATTCAGTTTGTACGTTAAAGTACTGAACCGTGGAAATCATTATCCCTTTAAACAGTATTTAAACCCTAGTGCTAGTTTTAGAGAAGCGACCAGCTTCTTCCTGTTCAGTATTGTGCTTTTTAGTCAAATTACAGGCTGTTCCAGTATTGTCTCTATAATCCATCCAAATTAGGTCTGGCTTCATTATATTGCCTTCTATTGCCTGAAAGATGGTTATAAGCAACTCCATCATGAGATGAAGAAAGAGTAAGAAAGGAAAAATTGTTGCTACATGGCTTCTTTTTAATTCACTCTCTTCCGTTCTACTCTATTTTTGGTGACTTATATGTTTTATGCTAATTCTATTGCAGCTTGGATACACAAAAAAACAAGAAGAAAGACATTTCCGTGGAGTAATAACTTTGGAGGTATGAAACTCAGAACTGTAACAATGTTTTTGTTACTATTTTTGATGGGTTCTGCATTTCAAACACATGCCTGGCTCCAGATTCTGTTCAATTGACATCTGAATTTGTTCCATGCTATTTGTCAATATAATCGTATATAGCCTCTCTGCTAGCTTTGGGTAAGGCTGCATACATTTGCGTACATTTGGACCTCCGCAGACCCTGCCCTTGCAGGATCGGTACTGGGTTGTTCTTGTTGTTGTTCTTTGCTATTTATCAACATAATTTGGTAGATGTGGTTGATAATGTGCGAAGTTTGCTTGAATAGATGAATAATCAAATGAATAAGGTCTATGTTTATGAATCTCAGAAAAGTGATGCTGCTCAAATCCCATTTGTGTCTAACCTTTTTATGTGTTTGGATTGTGATTGTGGATACCGCTAGCCATTGTGCTTCAGAATGAATGTGCTACTTGAGTTTCCTTAATAATTAAGAGGAGCAAAGAAACCAATAGTATCATGTTTTAGTTGAGCAGTCTGTTTGATGCACGGAGTGATAATAGAGATAGTCATTTTCAAGGCAAACAAAAACAATGGAAGTAGGATCTATTCCCTCTGCAACAGAGGGAGTAACGTTGCCTATTTATTAATAGATCCGAACCTTATTGTGGTTGAGATGATGCTACATTTCTAATTCTTTTGAAAATGTTGCTATTGCTATCATGTCATTCTACAAGGAAAGATAAAGAAATTATTTGATACGAAGTGTAGTAAGACAAATAACATCTTTTGACATTGTGACGTCAACCCCCTTTAGAAAAGAAATTTAAAGAAGGAGGGGGGGAAGGTAAGTTTGGCTACTTTTGTGTATTGATTCACACGTTTTTTGTGTGTGCTTTTTTGGTCTCTAACTGAATGGAATCAACCCATGTATACATAAATTAAAGAGAGTAGTGAACCAAGCTAATTAAAATAAAATTTACATATTTTTTACAGAGATACATGTATCCGGAAAAAAAACTGCAACTCTAATAAATCCCTGCAGTACCTTTTGAGCTTGTTTTTCTCCACCCGTGTCCAATTATTCCCAACATGTTTTTACTGCTGAGATCATGTGATCTGAGTATGACAGCCAGTCCCCATTACCGTAATATCTAGGGCTTTTATTCGAATCGGATCTAGTAGGCTAGTAAAGCGGATATCCGCTATCAGAATTCAAATTCGATATCCAATTTCATTTTGGCTAGTATCTGGATCTTATGTTTTCTTTTCTTTTTATTCCCTCTTTTCTCTCAGTCTCCTGCCAACACCCTTCCTTGTTAGCATGTAGCAACTCTCACCGTCTATTTTCAACCCTTTAGAAGGAAGAAAAGGGCGAAAGAGGTGCATGTACATTTCGGTCACTTTTGAGTTTTAATTTTGCTGGACTCCGCCAAAAGGTAGTGTCTTACAAAGAAAACAGTCATAAAAGGTAGTTATTGTTGTTTTGTTAAGGTATCACAACAAGTACTATATAAAAGATAGTTGTGAGCAAATTGTCCCAACTGATGTAAAATATAAGAATTTGTGGTTTTTCGGTGTGTATCTGAATTTTTTGAGTTTTTTTTATTTGTGTGTCTTGTGTTTGTGAAGCTCTTGTCCTACTACTATGTATTGTCAAATGAATCTAGATAAATATTTTTGGAAAACTAATGTATTGCATATCCAAAAATTTCGGACAGGATTCCAGATTCCAGATTCCAGATTTTACCATTTGGAATTTTGGATATCCGATTTCGAACAGCCATAATAGTGTAGCTCTTCCTCACTGTCACAGTTATTACCACCAAAGATAACATGCCAGATAACTTTTTCAGGAATGTCTTATTGAAGAAATTTCTGAAGAGGAAGAGGCTCCTCCTAAAAGCTCCAAGGACAAGAAGTCAAATGGACCTGATAAAGGTCCCAGTCTTCTATTGAAGTTGACAAGCAAAGTACCATACAAGACTGTTCTTAAAGGTGTGCAAGTTTTGTACAATCAATGTTTTCTGTTGGAATTGTCCTTTTCAGTTTGGTTAACATATGCTGTTTTGATCATGCAGCTCATAGTGCTGTTGTGTTGAAAGCGGAAAGTATGGCAGACAAAATTGACTGGTTAAACAAGTTGTCAAAAATTGCACAGCTTAAAGGGGGTCAAGGAATTGGTGAACCTGGATTTCCCATGCGTCAAAGTCATTCTGATGGTTCTCTTGTGAGTTTTTGTTTTTAGTTGCATGTGCAGACAATGCAGCTTTTTAATTTGCAAACTGCGGTGTGCAGATGAGTTTAATTATCCTCCGGATCTGAGACCCCTCTAAAAGGAGTTCTCATTTTCTTCGACTTACTTTGGCTCCACTTCCCCCTCCCCCCTCTTTGTTAGCAACAAAAGAAATTGAATAAAAAGGTCAAAAGAACGATACAATGCTTGTACTCTTGAAGTATCCAGGTAAAACGTTAATTGTGTTAAACAAAAAGAATTAGGCAATGTCTTCCTTGATGATACTGACACACAACTGATCCAAAAGGAGTTTTGCCTATATTGGATAATACCATGCAAACGTCAAATATCAAAAGCATACTATTTTGCACTTTGCATTAGAGTTAAAGAAGAGGTGTTTTGTCAATGTCTGTTGAACATCATCCCATCTCCTCCTGCGCATTGGTTCTAAAGGAGTTTCTTGACTCCTTATAAGATAGACTATGGAGTTGATTGGGTACTGCCACTTGGACTATGTTTTCATTTCCTCCTTGACATTAATTAGATTATTTAAAAATGTTTGTCTGATTCATCTAGGATACGATGGCGAGAAGACCTGCAGATCCCGAAGAAGAGCTTCGATGGATGTCTCAAGAAGTTCGTGGATATGTGGAAGCTGTTCTAAACAGCCTTGCTGCAAATGTGCCAAAAGTCAGTTTTCGCCACTTTTTGTGCTCTGCTTCATTTTCTTCATATTTTCATTGTTATGAAAGACCTGGATGGTTACCCTTTTCTGGTTGAACAGGCTGTTGTTCTTTGTCAAGTTGAGAAAGCCAAGGAGGACATGCTTAATCAATTGTATAGTTCCATAAGGTTTGCATTCTTTCCTACTTGAATAACTGAATCTTCAAATATTCTGTTCATGTCTGCAAATTGTTGCTGTTGTCTCAGCATCATGAACTTGATGTACTTGCTGGGCAAAGACATGTGGAAGTGCTTAATCTTGTGAAGGTTTTTTTTTGGGGAGTAGGGTGAGGACTTCACCTGTTGGTGAGGATGTATTGCAATTTGCACATAACTTGATAGGTTGAAGTCTTAGATAAACGAGAGGCGTGTCTGTTGGGACTGGAAATGCATCGACTGCCCGGATATTAAAAACAAATTAAAACACTGAACTGTTTAACGAGCCATTTGATTTAGTCCACTGTTATCAAAGGAGATTGTTTGGTTTTCAACATTTTTCCCAGTCATGGTCACCCCTTCCATTGTTCATAACTTAGAAAGTGGTCTCTTTTGCTTACATTAGCCATTTTTCTTGACGACTTAGTATATACATGATCTCCTTGTAAGTGTTATTATTGACCATTTTGACGTACGGGGTTGTCATATTTAATCCCTTTGCAGTGCCCAAAGCTCTGTAAAGATTGAAGAGCTCTTACAAGAAGATCATAATGTGAAGCGTAAGAGGGACCGCGTTCAGAAGCAGTCCACAATACTGTCGAAACTCGTAAGGCAACTAAGCATTCATGATAATAGGGCAGCAGCTGCATCTAGCTGGTCTGACAATGGGGTTACGCCAGGTATATTTACATGTCTACCTAAGATTTTGAGCTTCATCTGGGGCTGTGAGAATTGTTTCTCACAAGGCTCTTAGGAACAAAGAACCCAGCAAGTCCCAGGAATTAGGCCTGTTGTTTACTTGTATTTTATAAACTGTTTTTCTCTTTAAAAAATAGAAAAACTTGGTTCTTAGTGAAAATGATGTTTGGTTTAAAATGGAGAAAAAACTGATTTTTGCAAGAAAGATAAACAGAAAATTTAGAAGTAAAAGATTCACTTTTTAGTTTGAAAGAAATGATTGTTCTTTCACACCCGTCTTTCCCTGTTTTCCTTCCCTTCTCTCTGCTGCAAGCCTTCTCATCTCTTGGATCTCTTCTTTCTCGCTAAAAATATCGTCATTCTTACATGGATTGTTAACTGGTTCTATATTACTGCTGTTAGATCACCACTTTCTATCTCTCATGTTTTTCTTTTGGAAAATTTGCTCTGAATAATACGAAGTTTCACTCATGTGTTGAAAATAATCTCACATTGCGATTACAATACTATAGTCCCTAGTTGCAACATGTATGCCAATAATGAACCTGGAGAAAACAACGTCAAATTACCGTTGCTTTTGTGCTAAATAGTCACTTATACCCTTCTTTTATTTGCTTTGTCCCCTCCCTTACTCCATTTTCTCTCTCCTCATTCTTCCCAGCCACCACCACTCTTCTCCACCAGACCACCACCATTGGTAAATCCCCTTCTGAAAATTCTCTCTCCTCAAATATCCCCAATTTTCCAATTGACCACATCCCCAGTATTCTCAATTCTAGTGAAGACCACTCACCCAGCAACTCAAAACTTTCCATTTACTCCCATTATACCAAAAATTACTCCACAAAAGCATCATATTCCCATTTTCATAATCAAATCTTAAATTATGAATTCAACAACAAAGATAAAGACACAGAGAAACAATGTAAGTTTGAGGCCCATTAGAATCGCAGCTCTGCAATTTGTCACTGATTAAAACTCTACAAAGTCACCTCAGAAACCATCCCCAATACCTATCTTCATTCGCAAATTAATTTGAGGGTTTTTGGATAGTTGGTGCAAATTTTCCAAAATTGAAAAGGGAATCAACTAAAGAAGTAAAGATGAGAACAAATATGAAAATAAATAAAAATAAATTTGGGGGTTTTGCCCTTTTGGGGGTCATTGACTCATTGCTGGTGAGTGACAGGGAGAGGGGGAGTGTTGAGAATTGAGATGGTGGTTGGTGGAGGGTTGAGATATGGTGGTCAGATTTTGTGGTGGTTCATATTGGTGAAGAGAATAGGAGAGTAGGTGGGCTGATGGTTTGTGGTGGGTGGTCGGGTTTCTGGACTTTAGGGAGGTGGCTATTTGATGTGGGCGTGGCGAGAGATGGTGGTGGTGGGTGGCGTGATGGTAGTAGAGAGGGAAAGGCGAGAATGCGAGATGGAAGGGTGGGATAGCTAAAGAGGGAATGAAGTGGGGTAAGGGGTATTTAGGCAATTACAATTTTTTTTCCTCACAAGAAACGCCAAAGAGTGACTGAGTGAGAACGTCGTTTAGCATGAAGCATTTTGAGCACACATTTTACAAGGTTGGATTATTGTATTGTATATCGCAATGTGAGATTATTTTCAGCACACGAGTGAAACTTCGTATTATTCAGAGCAAATTTTCCTTTTCTTTTTTGTTTTCTTTCTTTTTTCTTTTCTTTTGGGGTTAAACGGCAACAAGATTGATTGTAGAGTAGCATAGTGAATTACCTTGCAGGAGAGGCGGAATCTCATCTGTACTGAGTAGCGAGCGGCTATTTTGGGAATAGACAGTGGTTAAATAGTTCTCTTAAGGGCATGCTTGGATTGAGGGTAATGATTAAGGGGGTAATGGAACAAATTAAAGAGTAAAATAGGAAGGTGGAGGTGGTGATGGGGTAATGATTAAAGGGGTTATGGAGAAAATGAAGGGAGAAAGGGGGGTAATGCATTACTCTATGGGGAGGGTGGGTAACTTTTACCCCCCAAATGGGGAGAATGATTACCCTCCTCTTCACAAAATCTAACACCCACCATCTCCCACACCCTCCATTTTAGCTTATAATTCTACCTATAACCCCCTTAATCATTACCCTCATTCCAAGCATGCCCTAAGTAGATAAAGAGTACTATCCAAACATGTTTAAAAATGACTTACGAAAAGTTATTTTACCTCTATCAACCAAACAAAACTGTTCTACAAAAGCTGTTTTTTAAACTAAAAATAGAAATACAAAATTTAATCTATTAAAAGCAAAAACAGTAAAGGCATTGCGAAACACTACCTTAGTTATCAGTATTTTACCCTTGACCTTAGATTTGCATCAGATTTAAAATATAGCCACTTTTAAGAAGGGTTCTGAACACTATGTGGCCTGTGAATCTTGTGATATGTTCAGACAGCAAGACTTGCACATAGTATTACATTGATGTCTCATGAGAGATCCTCACTACCCTGGTTCATTACATTGAAAAATAAAAGGGTCAAAATTTCCATGTCTATCTACCTTGAAGTAAAAGGTCATGTAATACCAAAAAAAAAAAAAATTAAAAAAAAATCCATTGCACATTAAGGGTTGGACTAATGTCATTCACAGTGGGTGCTTTAATTAATGAGCATCAATTTTACAATTGATGGCTTAGAACGATTTACTCGTCATAAAAATACCAGCATATATGTCGCCCTTAATGGCTGACTAGATTGACTTTGAACATTGGTTCAAGTTTAAGGCTCTACGAGGAACAAAATTTCAACTCCAAACCTACTAGACTTCGTGATTCTGGATTCTGGTTGGTCCTCTGTTTTTTGGTGGGAGGGATTGGTAGGCACATGCTTTTGGTTGGTTTGTCGACTTGTCGGTAACGAGATCGAGTTTAGGCTCTGTTGCATGTTTACCTTTGGAAAGATCTAGTGACCATTAATCTTTGGCCTTGTTAGAATACAAAGTAGTGCACACTAACACTTTTTTTTTTTGGTGCAAAGTGCACACTAACACTTTGTGGACTACTCCAGTTTTAAACATTGTAGAGTAGTAATTCTGAATACTTTGATTTGGCTAATACAGGATATTTGCTTCTGGTAATATTACAACTGCTCAATGCTCATTGAGCTTTCTTATATTTATAACGTAATTAAACACTTCTGTTGTTAGCTCCAGGATATAGCATTTACAGACTTACAATGTTTGTCTTAAATTTGTACAGAAAGCAGTCCCAGAACAGGAGGATCATCAGCTGGGGATGACTGGAGAAATGCATTTGATGCTGCTGCTAATGGGCCTACAGATTTCTCAAGGACCCATAGTCGACGGTACAGTGACCCAGCGCAGAATGGTGACCTGAACTCAGGCTCTGGTTCTAGCTCCAACAGCCGTCGCACACCAACACGATTGCCTCCTGCCCCACCGGGTGGTAGATACTAGACGACGACAATGATGATGATGAGTGTGAAGATGAATGATGACCGATTTTATATGATTCATGTATTCTTGTTGGGGTGGGTGTTTTGATCTTGCTCCTTGATTGAGCATTTCTTGAGCTCTCTTTATATGTTATAATAGTTTTGTAGATTGAAACGGGGGAGGGGCGGATAGGTGATTCTTGTAGATAGATATTGGCCTATGTTTCCTTTTATCCACCATTGACAACTGCTGGATTTTGAGATGTATCTGCAGCATGTTGATTAAAATTTTCTTGAGTTTCCCCCCTTCGATGGGGGGATGCTATATCATTTTCACGTTTTGTCAGATTCGTGATTGTTTATTTCCTTTGCACGAGATATTATGGAGATACTCCGTCAATTCTTTTTCGAGCTTCTTAATGAATTATATACATAGTGATTCTTTTGTTTTATACTACACTAGCTTTCTGGAAAAAGGTTTTGTGTTATTGTGTGTTATTATTTCTCTTACACTGGTTTGATTATTACTATTTCCGTTCCTGAAAAACTCTACCATTTCATTTTAGAGCAAAAACCAATGCAAGTGGGATATGATATGTTATTTCCTTATATGCCCGATTGTACTACCAATGCAAGTGGGGTAGTACAATCCAAATCAAATCTGTTAAAGTACATTAACAAGATTAATGTAAAAAAGGGTCTTAATTAAGATTTGTTTTCGTTTTTTTTTTGTCTGAGTGAGAGGAGCGAGATATTTAGTTATATTTTCAATTTTTTTGTGCTGGAGAGGAGAGAGAAATTCTTTTTTTTTTTGATCGCAGGAGAGAGAAATTCTTAAGATGGTTTTTTGTTCTTCCATTTCATTGTGCCTGACTGAGAGGAGAGAGAAAATGCCTTCATTTTTTTTTTGCCCCATTACTTGAATCTGCTTTGCAAGAGAAATGAAAATAAAAAAACTTCAGTACGTTCTTGAATAAGACCTCAATAGATTGAATATATTGATAAAGATTTGATACAATAAAGTTACATTTCAGAATTCAACATCATATTCATATTCAAATTCAAATTCTTTAATTCGTCAAAAACTTCAATTCTTCAAATCTTCAAATTCTTCAAATCTGCAAATTGACATCTTCAAATTGAACTCTTCCCACCAAAATTTCAGAAGATGTTGTAATCTGAAAATTCAAATTCTTTAATTTGTCAAAATTTTCAATTCTTCAAATCTTCAAATTCTTCAAATCTGCAAATTGACATCTTGAAATTGAACTCTTCCCACCAAAATTTCAGAAGTTTTTCTGATCTGAAATTTTCCCACCAAAATATATATTTCCGAACTATATATATGATGAATATGTTTATTTAAGTTATTATTGCTTTACTTAAATGTTAGCCAATGAATAAATGCAACTTTCAAGCAATCACTCTAATGTTTCTTTCAGCTCAAATGGGTAAGATTGAGAAGGGATTTGTTTCACTTTAGTCATTCAATAAAATCAACATAAAACATGATTATTAGAAATGGCAGTTTCATCATTTTTCAAAACTGATTGCTTCAAAATTGTGTAGTTAATTGTCATCATCAAGCAATCAAATTGCAGCCTCCAATTACAAAAAACTAGATGGTACCAAGGTTAAAATAAACACCTAGCCTCCAAATTAAACAAGTTAATGGTGGCATTAGGTGAATTATAACATCTTGCCTCCAATCTAATAAATGTAATGGTGGCATGCAATGTACGAAGGCAACAATTCAAGTAAACAAATTGTGGTTCTCATCTCCAAAGAGACTTCATTGAACTGATTTAAAAACATGATGAAAATGGTAAGAATTTTACAGCATAAAATTTTTTACAACATGATGCATCATAAAACAAGCATAAACACCAGCCACACAACCACCACCAACAACCAACCACCAGCCACACCAACCACCCAACCACCAACAACAACCAACCACCAGCCACACAACCACAAAATCAACGTAACTTAAGTCATCCAACTTTAACCCATCCAAAAACAATATAAATCACTATAAAGCTACCAAAATAACAGTAAAACCAACATCATTTAACCATCAAATATACTCTCAAATCACCAAGATAACAGTAAATTCAACACATACAATCATATAATCACTCTTAAATCACCAAAATAACAGTAAATTCAGCATTAATTCAACATTAACACCAAAACAAGCATAAACACCAGCCACATCAGCCACCCAACCACCAGCAACAACCAGCCACAACCACCAATCACACCAACCACCAGCCACTAAATCAACATAATTTAAGTCATCCAACTTTAACCCATCCAAAAAAAAATCAACATAATCATATAATCACTCTAAAATCACCAAAATAACAGTAAATTCAACATAATCAATTAAACACTCTAAAATCACCAAGATAACAGTAAATTCAACACAATCAATTAATCACTCTAAAATCACCAAGATAACAGTAAATTCAACATAATCATATAATCACTCTAAAATCACCAAGATAACAGTAAATTAAACATAATCATATAATCACTCTCAAATCATCAAAAAAACAGTAAATTCAACATTAATATGGGTATAGAGAGAAGGCCCATATTGAGAGAGGGAGAGAGAGAGAGAGAGTACTCCCCTAATCTTTTGGTAAATCAAGGCAATCCCAAAATTGTTCAGGGATTAACAGCTTCATCATTGGAATATCCTTATAGTTTTCAGTTCCTTTTCTAAAGGACCCATACCGCAATCATCATTTCCATCGTCTTCCAAAGTTGGTGTCAAATTAAGATCTGGTGTTTTCAGATCTACAGGTTTCGGTTCTTCAACCTTCACTTCTCTTCCTCGTTTTTTGCGGTTTTCACGACGGATCAAACGGCGGCTCGTAACATCTTCTTCTTCATAAGCCAAGGGTCCCAAACGTGACTCATGGTATGTGTCTTCAACCACAAGATCTTTTTCAGTACTTTGATCCTCCTCAGGGCAGGAGCTTGGCACATAAGTGTCCATCCATGAGTCGTAGTAATGATGATCCATCCAAATTACAGAGAGATTAACAGATCGAGAGAGAAGGGGGCGAAACCCTAAAATAAATAGTGAGATCGAAACCCTCAGATCGACAGAGTGACGACAGAGATTAACAGATCGTGTGAGATTCGTATGTGAGTGAATAATTAAGAGTGAAGACAGAGATTAACAAATCGCAATTTACAAACCCTAGGAGAGAGATATAGAGGTTTCATTTGAAGAATACAAGATCGACAAAACAGAAAGAAGAGAAGAGATAATAACAGTGAGATTTGAGGTCGAATTGATGAACTTGAGAGAGAGAGAAGGTGAAAAAAATGATCTAATTGATGAACTTGAGAGAGGTGATGAGTAAACCCTAGGAGAGAGAGAGAAAGGGAGAGTGAGAGAGGTGAGTTTATGAGTGTGGGTGGGTGAGATGAGTAATGAAGAACTGATGAACATTCCTGAATAAGTGGATGAGTGTGGGTGGGTGAGATGAGTTTATGAGTGTGAGGTTATTTGGGTGGGTGAGGTCAGTTAATTTAGGAGGTGGGGAGATAAATAAGGTTATTTGGGTGGGTGAGGGATTAAATGAGGGTATTTGGGTTTTTTTTAAAGGAAGGTAAAATTGTATTTCACTACAAAATTGTTTGCCAAAGGTAAAAATGGGAGAGTTAATGGGGAATATCCATAATAGGAAAAGGGTATTACTAAATGCCGCCCCTAAATTACTAGGCTGCCCTCCAAAATTCCAATTTTGCCATTTTTTAATTTTTCACTCATCCTCTCCCTCTCTCCCTCTCTAACTCTCACACCACTTCTCTCCCACTCTACCACCCACTCTCATACCCAACCTTCATCAACATTCACTCAAGCAACCCGCGGATGTCTGCCGGCGACCAAGAAGTGCCGTCGACGGTGGCGGAGGTAAAATTAATTTTTTTTGCGCATT
The DNA here is from genome assembly GCA_038025085.1 of Tetragonia tetragonoides. Classification (NCBI taxonomy): domain Eukaryota; kingdom Viridiplantae; phylum Streptophyta; class Magnoliopsida; order Caryophyllales; family Aizoaceae; genus Tetragonia; species Tetragonia tetragonoides. The sequence continues at coordinate 32,722,443 of CM076141.1, forward strand.
TTTTTTGCACGGTCGTCTGAGATTTTCGACTCACCCAAGGCGACCCACCCAAGGGGAGTCGTCTGTCGATCTCGACTCCCCAAGGGTGAGTCGTCCGCTACAGGCGACTCACCCTTGGGCGAGTCGAGATCAAAAGACGACTCACCCTTGGGTTGGTCGCCTGTAGCAGACGACTCACCCAAGGGTGAGTCGAGATCGACGACCGACAGACACAAAAAAAAAAAATAAATTATTATTATTATTATTTATTGTTATTATTATTATTATTATTATTATTATTATTATTATTATTATTATTATTATTATTTATTGTTTGAATTTAAGATTAAGCTAACATTGTTTTCGTTGTTTTCGTTAGATTCCTTTGGAGCGGTTCGGTGGTGATGGTGTTGATTACAGTACGCATTTCGTCACTGATGAGTTATTTGATAGTGATACAGATGCAATTAATTGGGCAAAACAAATTGCACTTACTATCGGGTTTGAGTTGATAATTTCGTCACACAAGAAGAGTGGAAGCGTAAAATTGTTAAAATGCAATCGAGGTGAACGCTACAGAGGGGAATTAAGAGACTTAGATACTGCTGCTCGGAAGAAATCGAAAACAAAGGCTTGTAAATGTACGTTCCAGTTGAGAGCTCGGCAAGTGTATGGGTCCAGTAGTTGGATGATTGTCACATTGCCTGGGACTATGGGTACGCACAACCATGACTTTGCTGTGTATCCTGAGGGATATCGTCAGATGAGTGGTCTTAGTCCTGGGTCAAAGAAACTCGTTCGTGACATGACTTCGGCACAAACAAAGCCATGTGCTATCTTGGCCGCGATTAAGGAAAAATTTCCCGAGGACAATGCAACTAGACGGCATGTGTACAACCACAGAGATCGTATAAGGAAACTTGATTTTGAAGAGAGAGATGTCATTGGTCAGTTTCATCATTTAGCTGTGGAGAATAAGTACGTACATTGGACAAGAGCCGACCGAGCTACTAATGAGGTAACTCACGTGTTCATGGCACACCCTACATCAATTCAGTTACTTCGGTCTTTTCGTTGGTTGATTGGCTTAGATTCCACGTACAAAACAAACAAGTATAAGATGCCGTTTGTTGAGATAGTGGGGATGACTCCAACCAATAAGAACTTCCTCATAGCTTATGCCATTATGAAGGATGAGGCTCAGGCAAGCTATGCGTGGGTCTTAGATAAGTTGAGGATGCTTATTGGAAATGATGTACACCCAACAGCAATTGTGACCGATCGTGAGCTAGGGTTGATGACACCTATTAGAGAGATATTTCCCGAGAGTGCCCATTTGCTCTGTACATGGCACATTAACAAAGTCGTTGAAGACAAAGTGTACAGACTTTGTGGAAAAGATAAGGCCGTCGCGCAGAGGTTCAAGAATGGGAGGTGAAAAATTATCATGGAAGCTTCCACAGAAGCTGCGTACGATAGAGCAGTGCGTACGATGAAGGTTAGTTGGAGGACTTACCCTCACGTGATATCCTATGTAGAGGAGACCTGGCTGAGACACAAAGAGATGTTTGTGGCTGCGTGGACGAATAAGGTGCTACACCTTGGCAACACTACGACTTGCAGGGTGGAGAGTGCACATGCCGCGCTAAAACAGTGGTTGAACTCCTCAACTGGAGCTTTGGACAATGTTTGGAACAAGGTCAACAAGTCAATCGAGTCACAAATAACTGAGATCAAGTACACACTTGAAGAGTGCAGAAGACGAAGAAGTGTGATGTACTCGGGTTTCCCATTCAACTATCTGACCGGGTATGTTTCCCATTACTGCTTACAAATATTATCGAATGAGCTGAAGAGGATGAGAGAATTGAGTCACCAAGTATTTGATCGTTGCGGTTGTGTATTGAGATCCACTCATCAGATCCCGTGTGCGTGTGAGTTGAAAACGGCCACGGATACGGGCACGCCAATTAGCTTGAATAGTGTCCACAAATTTTGGCGAACACTCGTTATTAGTGATGCAGTGGAGATAGCTACGCTTGACATGACTGAGCATCCATCTGAGGACCATCGATACTTTCACTCTCTCGTCGACGAGGTTAACTCAAGCGACCGGGCAGTTGTGCGCAACATATCTGTCATTATGAATGAGCAGCTTCATCCTGAGGAAGCAAGTTACGTCGAGCCGGAAGCGAACACGACAGTCAGAGGTCGACCGAGAGGGAGTTCTTCTACCAGACGTGATCCTAGTTCATGGGAGTACTCCCAGAGGGGTCGTGGTCGCCCTAGGTCATCCAGTTCGAGCCGCGGGCGTGGTCGTACCTCATCCTCATCGAGTAACTTCGTAAACAGTACTGGTATGAAAACCCATAATTTATTAACATGTACATAATGTTGTTACTTTTTGATAAGTACTATTATTGACTTTCTATTATATTGTCTTGCAGCTGGACACGCAATAGATATCACTGAATTCTATCATGTTAACAAAATTCCGGGAATCATCGTACCTTTCATTGAAGGATATCTCGATGTGCTTGGGGATGGTAATTGCGGTTTCCGTGTCATTGCGGACTACATTTTCGGAGACCAAGAGCAATGGCGAGTGGCGAGAGTTTGCATTGCACACGAACTCTTAGCTAACCGAGCATTGTACGAAAACTTATACGTTGAAGGGGTCGACGCTGGTTACCGCCGTATTATGTGGGACGGAGGTGCGTGTAACGATGATCACTGGATGATAGTAATTGAGGATTTGTTCCCGATTGCCAACCTCTTCAATGCAGCGATTATGTTATTCGGATACGGCAGCGGAAGGGGTTTATATTCTTGTTACACAGTGCTACCGTTCCAAGCACCTTCGACTGCTACACGTCCAAGTAGGGAAATTGTCATGTGTCATTTAGGTGATTCGTATTCCCATTATATCCGTCTGGATTTAGCCTCAGATTTCCCTGTTCCTCCGATATGCGAAGCATGGTTTACTTTCCGTTCTGATAGTGTCGCTGGTTGGGAGCAAATGTATGTTACGCGAAGAGCACATTGGGATCGTTTAGCGAGGTCGACGTAATTGAATGTTTTGCGTGATTGTTATACTTATATCATTGTCACATTTTTGTGTGATTGTTATATTTTGCATGTGGAGAGTGGTCGTGATTATTGGAGGTAAATAAAACAACAAATTACAATAAAACAAAAAATGTAAATAAGAAACAACAAATTACAATAACACAAATAAATAACAATAACAATGAAACTCTTATATAAATATATAACAAGTTCATCTAGGGTCAATACATCATTTGGCAGCCCGCCAATCTCTCATATATTCGTCCATTTGGGATCGAGAATCTTCCGCTTGCTCCGGAGGAATCAAAGTAATGGCCTGCTCATATAAGATGGCTAGACGATTCACCCACTGCAAAAAAGTAACAATGAGTGTGAGTTCAGAGATATGTAATACGTAAAAATATATATATTTTAGTTAATCACTTACATAATCGCTGTTGGATCGTGGAGGAATCACAGGTGCTGCAGCGTCACGTATCAGCCGAGGGTGGGAGTGAAGGTAGTACCATGCGAGGTAGTTATCCGTACATGCTGTGGGATCTGACGTGGATGCCTGAAACCCATGGAGACCAAGAATGTAAAATCCCGGGAACATACGCCAAGCATCAGATGAGATCCGTTCGGGGAAGACAACCTTGTACGAACGACTGCTCCATGACCTGATCGCTTTGACTGGCCTAAAGATCGGGGTTGGGATACTCTGTACGTACCCGATTTGTCGTAAACAACGACCAGGCATGTACGGTTCGATAATATCCCGATACTGTAGCCACCCCATGAATACAGTCCTCGGTACAGATACTGCCGGGTTAGAACCGTACGGCAGCCACACCACCTACGTAGAAATGTTGAAAGTTACGGTGAAGTAAAAAAACATAGCAAACGACGAAATAAATCATGAACACCGATAACTAAATGACGTACCTCTGTCGCTCGCAGATGATCCAAGCGTCTACGTAAGGAGTCCAGTCGACCCACGTCCTTGCCCTCAGCCAGGGCACTCCATACGGACGCACGGGGAGCCTCGTCGTCCCCGACAACCATCCGCTCCCGATGAGGTCGGAAGCAGGGAAAGTACTCGTATATCCATGCCTGCAGGAGAGTTAGGCATCCGCAGATGCCCTGAGAATCCCCGCGACTAGCTATACCGAGCTGACGATATAGGAAGGCGAGGGCAGCAGATCCCCAAGAGAAGTCATGCACCGTATCGACACCGTCGTCCATCACCTCCATCACGCAGGAGGGTCTAATACGGTTACCACTCTTGTCGACAAACAAGGTGGATCCAATAAGTAACCACATCCAAGCTGTCGCCTGGATGTCATCTATTTGCTCACGGCAAAGCTCAAAAACCGACTCCGTGAGGACCGCCCTGCCCTGCCAGTGGCTACACATCAGTTCTTCTGGGCTGACCCCGAGAACCTCCATGGCCGCCGTCTGCAGCTGCCCATCCCGTCCCTCATTGGAAACGAGCTCTCCGTCTACAGGAATCCGAAGAATATGCCATACATCGTGCAACATGATCGTCATCTCTCCGAACGGCATGTGGAACGAGTTCGTATCCGGCTGCCACCTTTCCACGAATGCAGATATCAGGGGGAAGTCAATATGTCTGAACATAATGTCTGCCAGGTGTGATAACCCAGTCCCCTCGATCTGGGCCCTCATCTCGGCCGACATCTCCGCTCGCCACTGACTCAGCCGCTGACATACAGTCCATCGGTTCTGACACTTCAAGAGACCCCTCATCTCTCCATTCCACATACGAGACGCTACGTGGCCCAGGAAGCTCGGTATGACGCTATCATCCGCCCGCCCACCGGGCACAGGCTCTGTAACAAGCCACGTAGTGTCGTCCTCCGCTCTAGATCGTTTGCCAGTACTGGACGACCCAGTACTAACAAACCTACCGCCTCTGCCCTTCACCACGCGCCAATCTGAGGATAATTCGACGCCAATCTGATCATCGTCTTGCTCACCGGAGTAGAACTCGCTAGTTGCGTAATCGTCTTGCTCAGCAGTCATCTCCCTCATCCGAACTGCCTCTCTCTGTCTCCGTACAAAGGCATCAATCCTGCGCGTCCTCGTGTGACGCAGTCCTGAACCAGCTAGTTTACTAAATAACCGAGGCACCGATTTACCGGCTCCTCCCATCTATCATTTCACATTTTTAATTAATTAAACAATAATCAATAATAATAATAATAATAATAATAATAATAATAATAATAATAATAATAATAATAATAATAATAATAATAATAATAATAATAATAATAATAATAATAACGATAAATAATAATAATAATAATAACAATAAATAATAATAATAATAATAATAATAATAACAATAAACAATAAATAATAATAATAATAATAATAATAATAATAACAATAAATAATAATAATAATAATAATAATAATAATAATAATAATAATAAATAATAATTTTTTTTTTTGTGTCGGTCGTCTGGTCTCAGACGACTCACCCAAGGGTGAGTCGTCTGAGACCGGCGACTCACCCAAGGTGAGTCGTCGGCCGATCTCGACTCACCCAAGGGTGAGTCGTCTGCGACCGGCGACCACCCTTGGGCGAGTCGAGATCGGCAGACGACTCACCCTTGGGTGAGTCGAGATCGGCAGACGATCGACGCAAAAAAAAAAAAAACAAAAAAACACAACTTCAATTCATAACTTCACGATTCAATTCAAGGCAAAAAATATTCAATTCAAGGCAAAAAAAAATTCAATTCAAACAAAAAAAAAAAAAAATTTTGAAAAGTTACCCCCCCTCGCCGTCGAAACCTCTGCCGCCGCTGCTGCTAGCACTTGACATGGTGGTGGTGGTGGTGGTGGTGGTTGCCGGTGTGATGGTGTGGTGGTGAGGATGAGTGAGGAAGAGAGGATGAGTGAGAGTGAGTGAGGAAGAGAGGATGAGTGAGAGTGAGTGAGGAAGAGGGGTGAGGGTAAAATTGAAAATTGGGGGGGCGGTAGCTAGTAAAAAGGGGTGGTATTTAGCAATTCACTAGGAAAATGGTAGAGTTTTTCAGGAAGGAGGTAGTATTATTTTTATTTTAAAACATAGTACAGGGTTGTAGCCTGTAGTAGAAAATTATCTGTTCACAAGAGTTTGGACTGGTGTATACATTTGGAGATTTAGTGTACTGATAATGACTGAAAGGAGGCATGTGACAATGGATGCCTTAGCATCTCAGACATACATAACACACCGCGAAGGAGAAGCGCATCAGCAACGAATTTCCACTCGCCTTTCTGTTTCGGTCTCAAAAACTTGCAACACTCCATTTATCGCTGCAAGCCTGCTAGTAGGACTGATTTATCCTCTTTCTTCAGGCTTGACTCCATGCCGGGCACGTTTTCTGCTAGGCAAGATAACAGAGGCTCTGTCGAAGTTTGTGCTTCTGTACTTTCTGAGACTCCATTGTTTTTGCCATCAAGACAATATGGGAATTGCAACCATAGAATCAAAGCTCTGAACAAGATTGGACATCTTCATTTGAACCTCTAACTTTTCAAGCTGGGATCTTTAGGCATTATAGAAAATATAGCTGTTGTGGCTAATTTCCACAGATGTTGTGGCTAATCCCCAGAAATGTAACATACCTATTTAGGGTCAGTGTCCGTTTTGTGATCAACATCCAGAAAGTACGGACCACCTTTTCCGCCAATGCTACTTCACTCAACGCTTCTGGAAGGCTTCTCATCTAGGTCTTAATGTGGATGCTAACCTCTTTGTTCCGTTTGTGATTTGGGTTAAAGATACTCTCCTCTTCCTCATGCACACGCATGCTACTCCAGCGTACTTTGTGTCGGCTCTCTGGTCTATCTGGATATACGGAATCACATCTTATTTCATGGCATGCCACTCAATATTGAGTTTATGCTCTCTTTTACAAATACTATGCTTCTCCGTAACAGTACCGCATTTGAATTTCGGTCTCAGTGTTCTACCTTGGGTACGTAATACATTGGTTCTGTCCCAGCCAGTCACTCCCACGACTCGCCTGGGTATGGATCCCTTAGCTTTACCCACAGACTCCTTCATTACTGATGGTGCTTGGCATAAGCACTCCTTGTTTGCAGGAGCAGCATGGATTGCCTCACGTTGCTCTCTTTACTTATTCCCACTCGGCACTTCAAGCTCAATGTATGGCATTCCTTGAAGCCATTAATTGGGCTATTCAACATCAACTTACACATATCCAGATCAACACGGACTCCTGATTTCAGACATGCTCTTCTCAAGAGTCAAGCCTCATGTAGAAGTCAAAGGATTAGTACACACTATTCTGTCCCAATCCCAAACTTTCATCACTTGTATTATAACCAAAGTATCTAGATCTGTAGTGCTAGAAGCTCACAAACTCGTCACTCGGGTGAGTAGGCAACAACTTCCTTCATTTTTCTTTTAAATACTTGAATTTCTCGTTGTCAAAAAAAAAAAAAATTCGAAAAGTTGGGCTAAAAGTCAAACTGTTGGCTTAATGAAAATTTCATATAAAATTAAATAACAACAAGTCTTACTCATAAAAAAATGAGGTCACTATTAAGAAATGTAGGGGTTATTTACGGTGAGCAGTTACCTTATTTCATTGAAAAGTGACCCCCGTCTTACCAAAAGTTACAAAAAAACCGTCTTATATAAATTTTTGTGATAAACTAAATGAATAATGTATTAAATTTCGATGGAGTAAATAGCCCACTTTTTATTAGTTGTTATGGTTCATTTTAAATTAATGAGATTTGACCTTTAAATTGAGATTAAGTCATTAAATATGGTCTAAGAATACTAATTCCACGTGCAAGCCCAAGAAAACCCCAAAAAGATAACCTAGAGAGCTCCTCTATAAATAGATCTCCTTGGGTTCATTTTAAAAGCTCAGAAAACCATTCAAGGTGGGGACTTTGTGAATTCTCTACCATTCTTTGAGCCCAAATCAAGAAATTAAATTATAGATTGTAATACATAATTTTTTGATATAAATTTGATGATTTGTCAACGATTCAGAATAGTTTTTAAAACTTTCATTCAAATAATCATATCAGACAAGATCTCAAAAAAGTATCTTAACTTGCATTGCTAAGGCACGTGAGAGTTAAGTGGGGTGGATCAGCGGTTAAGCCAAATTAATTAAACTAAGGAATTTCTTCCATTCCCCCAATTCATTAGAATCCTCAAACCCGAATTTGTTCCCCACATTTCAATTTTCTTCCCCAATTCACTTCAATGAATTTATCGCCTGAAACATGCCTTAATTCATATCAATAACAACCACGTTTTGAAGCTGAGATTCAAATCTTTTTAGTTGTGCTTTTTTTTTTGAAACCGTAAATCTCTCACTGTTTAAAATCAATGTACTCTCAGCCACTTTTCAAAAGCTGAGATTCGGATCTTTTGGGTTGTGCTTTGTTTGAAACCGTAAATCTCTCACTGTTTGTTGGTGGTCATTAAAATTCTCTCGCCACTTTCGGATTTATTCCGCTTAATTTGATTATTTTTTAATAGATACTCGTATATATATAAAATATAATCACCCCTTATAGAAATTCAGTGAATTTTGTAATCCTTTGTGATTTGAATCTCTTATAGTCATCTATATCTCAGTAATCTTCAAATGGCTGTCCAAACTTGGAGGACTTGTCATGCCAAACCCAAGTTATTATATCCACTGAAAACTGGTGAATAATACACGAATGTATGATGTAGAGCATCAGTTCCCAAGCATGCTTTCATTGTATGGCTTGCTAGCAGGATACGACTGCTTACGAAAGATCGTTTAGTCAGAATCCAGATTGCAGGACTTGATACAATATGTAACCAGTCCCAGAGTGAAGAAGGAACACTTGATCATTTCACGGACAGTTGTACTCAAAGGATGTGCTCCGGGAAATATTCAACTGGTTTAAAATTCGTAACAAAGGACTCAATTTTGCCTTTTCTTCGACGGATAAGGAGACTGAAGAATAAGAAAGTTCACAAAAGGTTGATTACTGCTGCTACTGCAGAAACAAACACATTTTTCAATAAAATTCTCTTACTTCAAGCAAGATTATTAGTATGATTAAATTTGAAATTTGTACTTCTTTTATTTTGGTAATTATGGAAGCGCTTTATTAATTAACCGCAAAAACATTATATATGAAGGTCCTAATTTCACAAGACCTCTCAGTACATCAAGCACCACTAGTACTAGAGACATGCTCACAACCAACTGGGCACATCCATGAAGTACTATTAGTGTAGGCTTCGTGGGAACTTCAACAAACCGTGAACAACATCTTCATATTCCTCTCAAGCAACTGCTAGAACTGATTTACCTATGCAGTGGCCGACAAACAGAGGCTGTCACTCATTTTGCTACCATACTGCAACCAATTCAGAACACCCTTTCACACTCTTCGAAAGGGCAAAGATTATACATCACCAACACAAAAGGCACAAATTGTATCTCACAACACTTCTTCTTCAACACTATGAACAAAGCACCTCAAAAAAGTCTCCTCCTATTCACCACCGCTAATACATTCCTTTTTCTCTCTCTTTTTTTTTTCTTCTTAAGACCACCGCTAATACACTTCTTACAAATGAATACGAATTAAGAACCCCCTATTTTGATGTTTCCCGTTGCACTACTCATGTCTTGCTTTTCTTCACAGCTTTTCTTCACACTTCGATCGCTGTTTAGAACAACATGAACAAAGCAGATCAAGACAAAAAGTTTCCTCGTTTTCACCACCGCGGATACACTTTTCATACTGAGCACATCGAGAGATACATACTAAACATCCCTTGCACAACTAGGTACTTTGAACTTTTTCCTTGCAACTTTTAGTTGGACAATCATAGACCAACCTGAAGTCTTGACACCTTGGACACGTTTCAAGGTCCGAAGGACGGATGTCTTCACGGTACAAATTATAATTCCCTATAATAATATTGTGGCTTGTAATGATGTTCTTGTGCGTGATTGTGAGCACCTAATAATGACATTACCTCTTCAAATTGTTCTTGTGTAACACCATAGAGTCACCAAGTTGAAGATACTTTATCCCAGTGATAGCCACCTCCTTGAAAGACCTTAAGCAACTTATAATGTCATCAATACTTAGTCTTATGCACTCTGGTAGACTCAACTTGATCAATCTCCTAAAAAGCCTTGTACACTAGCTAGGAATAAAGAGACCTTACACATATTGTAATGCTTTGTTGAGTATTAGTAATACGATTCAATAATTTCTTACCAAAAAAAAAAAACTAGTGCACTTAAACTTTTTAGGAGAGTGATTTTGGTTCATATCTTTCTGAAAACCAAAAATAGAGGTGAGAGTGATCTAAAGAGATAATTTAATTCATGTCCTTGAACAAAATCATCAAAAAGTCTTAGTGCAAACCGTTTCATGGTAAAACTGTCTAAAGTAACACTTTTTATTTAAAATGTAATAGCCTTTTGATAATTGTTAGTCTAAAAGTAACCGTAGCTCAAAATATAATTGTGCTTAATTGTTTATACTCCAAATTTTGTGTTCATCCTTTTTAAACCACGAATCATATCCTATTATAAACCCGTTGTCGACCATTCATCACCGAAGACCTGAAATCCGTATCTCAACCTAATCCAAAAATTAATATGGTAGCCCACATAGCTTTTGCTTCTCTTTTCTTGAAACTCCAACAGAACTTGATTCTGTATTTGTAAGGTCTTTCAGTAAAGGCTTTGATACATCTGTGCAAAAAGTTCTAGGAAGCATCACAAACATCTGCCAGGTAAGTGTGACAAAACATAAGTAGGTTCTTATTGCACTAAGGAAATATACAACTGAATTGACTAGGAGAACTAATGTACAACTGATGTTACATTTCTCCCCATTACCAATGTACAAAATAGAAAAATAGAGGGATGAAGCTCTTCATTACACAGCAGTAGAAACCTGCCTGTGTTTCTTCAACTCAGGTCCACTCGTAGAGCATCTGCAGCTCTTTGGATAGCTCTTGCAACCCTCCAAATTTCATGCTGAATGGTGGCATCGCTTTCTTGTCTCTTCACATGTATGGACTCAGAAATAGCGTTGGCGATGGAAGGCAAGAACGCTATCTTGCTTTCATAGTAGCTGGAAGGTCCATAAACCTGTAAACAGTGTGATTGCAGACAAGTTAACTACAAGATCCTATAGGAAATCACCTCAGCTTTGTATTTTTGTTTATACTCTATAACCCAGCATGATTATGGGCCCGTTTGGCCTAGCTCCCACAAATTCAATATCTCCTCCCAAATTTGTTCTTGTTCACCCCTTTTTATTGACTCTCCCCTCCATTTCCAACTTCTAAGAAGTTAAAATAATGCTAGAAGTGGAAGGAGAAGGAGAAGCTACAATTTGTAACTTCTCCTTCTAGTCCAATTGTAGCTTTATTTCAACTTCTTAGAAGTTGGAAATGGAGGGGGAGTGGATAAAAAGAGGGTGAGCAAGAACAAATTTGGGAGGAGAAGGAGAAGTTGGTAGAAGGTAGGCCAAACGGGCCCTATCTCTTCCCTACAAAGTTTTCTGGAAATACTGTTCATCCTTTTATTTGTTATTGACAAGAGTTCATCCGTGTACAAGCAGTTTATACTCTACCACAATCCGAGAAGGGAGGGCATTCTAAACATCTACCTCATTTCGACGTAACACACTTATTTAGGGTTAATGAGGAAGTATGATTCTTGATCCCGGCATCCTTTTCAGTCTAAAATATCATGATCCTCCTTCAATGAAAGATTTATGAGAGGTACTAGAGTAATGGTATATTATCTCACACATGACCAACTGGCAACTACTAGGTATATAGACTAGTGACCTAGCACTCTAGCTGTCTAGCAGCATAATGCCAGACATGTATGGTTGATATTTGGAAGCTACTATTACATTACAAGCTCACTTAGCAAATTTTTGATGATTAATTTATAATCATACCTTTTTTTTGTGTTTTTTTTCACAAAGACATGATAGCGGTATTCTAGATGGTACAAAACAACGCCATACACTATTTGTGAAGCAAATTCCTTAGTAACATCCTACGTAAAGAAATTCTCATGTTGAAAATCTTAACAATGTCAAATCAGAAATACCATGTTCTAAAGGCAAAATAATACTCCTTCAGTTGCACATTTCATTTTTTCGTTTCACAATATAAGGCACACATCAAGTTCCTATGAGTACTTATTGCTCTTTTCCCACTTTACCCTTCTTTTACATGTCATTTACTTCTTTTCTCTGTAATGTTGCAATTTATGATCAAGGATAGTTTAGTCATTTTACCATCTCTTATTTTTGAATTCACAACTTCTTAATCTGTGTGCAAAGTCAAAAAATGACATATTAATGAAACAGAGGGAGTAGCAAACAATTTTTCCCCTCATTAACTCAGATATCTAACAAGGAGTGACATGAAGTGAGATAAAGACTTACATGATTTCAATCTACTGTGGCTAGGATGTGGATCAGAGAATGGTGGGAAAATGCAATGGCTTTTGCTATTTTAACCTTAGCAGACCATTATTTACTCTTTTTTTTTTCTGTTTTAGTCCCCTTATCACCTTTTTCTTTAAGATTGCCAATACTCCGTACTCCCTAGAAGAACCTTCCTAAAGCACGAATTTCTTTCTTTTTTTGGTTTTTTGTTTTTGACAATTTGCCCAGAGTTCTCGTACGCCCCATAAGATGTCTTAGGATGTCCTGTATGTCTTAGATGGAAGAAGAAAATGGAATCCTTGAAGAGCTTAGAAGTAAACAGCCCAAAGATATCTCCAAATAGAGGATGCTCAAAATGGAATGTGGATGCATCTGTGTAGAGTGGAGCAAAGCAATTATTTGCGGAGTCCTCTGATTGAGAGAAGAAAAGTTAGCATTTCCCTATGCCTGTCGGAAGCGCATTTCTCTATGCCTGTCGGAAGCTATGAGTTTAGTGAGGCAGAGGTATTTGCCTCCAAAAGGCCATTGAATTATCTCAAGTGCAAGGAGTAGGTCATGTATATGTGGCTGGTTACTGGATCTGACTCCAAAAATGTGGTTGAAGGGTGCAATGTAGAAGACGAACCCCCTCTAGAAGATCGTTTTCAGCTTCACAAAATCTACAGGCTCAAGAAAATTTCCACTATTACGAGTATTTATCAGGGGCGTGATACTAATGCTAACTCGTTGACAAAACAGGGAAATAACAGGAGTGAAGCTCCAGTTGAGTGGGAGAGTGGGAGTTGTTGCTGCTTGTATATGTCTATAGCCGACTACACAAACTATCTAAGTGCTATTAGGAGTTTTGATCCTAGCAAATGATGGGGTAGACCTCTTCAACCCTTCCTAGAAGGTGGGGAGTAGTTTACTATGATGCCACTAGAAGATTAGAGAGCTAAGAGCCCAGCAGTTTCCAGGAGTTCTTCATATGTCCTAATCCATGTAAGGTTCTTATTCATCGTTTAATAAAATGAACATAACCTATTGCACACTTCATGAGATGAAAATGGCATTCCCTAGGACAGCATTGGACATCAGATTCATTATATTATAGAAGACAAACACAAGGAAATTATGACACTTACAAGATGCTTAAACCACTGGCTGTCTTGCAGCCCATCAGCATCCAGCAGACCTCTTTCAGCAAGCATCAATCTATCATTCAACATTCTTTTCTTGAGCACCTCATGATCAGTTAATACCCAATTTTGTTCTAGTTTCTGCATCTTTGTTAAAGATCATATGAGCAACATTCAAGAACACTAATACAAAGCTGCATTCACATTAGTAATAGTATTTGCTTTAACTAAAAAAAAAAGTAATAGCATTTGCATGGTGAGTTTTCTTTTATGTGCATTGTACATAAACACATGATGAGTACAAAGCTTACTTTCACAAAGATCCTATACCAAACGTTCAAATATAAATTGTGATTTATAAAAACAGCTCACCTCTTAATTGTTAAAACTCCATTTATTCTTTCAAAATGTTGATAGATGAACACCTTTCTAAAAGCCTAGGACATTCAGAGCCTTAGTGATTCAAAAGGTTTCACTTTCATGGATGCTACCCTTAGTGATTTCAAAAGGTTTCACTTTCATGGATGCTGTGAAGACACTATAAGAGGTGAATGTTAATCCTATGGTGGAAACAAAGTCGGGTAGGGGCCAAGATTTGTCTCAGAATGTTCGATTGAGCAAAGAGCTTGTTCATTTTCTATTCCTCACATGCATAGCTTACTTTTCCCTCATGATGATCCTATTTTCCATTTCATGTTCTAGTCTTTTGCAATTTCTACTTCAAGGGAAAAATTCATGAGAAGGTAGGTAACTTTATCACTTTTAAAATTTTATTTTCAGATAAAAGAGCAATTCTTTTAAGATAAAGAGAAAGTATATATTAATGTATTGTCGAAAAATACAGTAAGGGAGGACAATATATCCTCCCAACAGCAGCCTGCTACAGATTAGCCAAGGTATACTGTATAAGTGACCCTATCCCACAACAAATCAACCGACAACGTCACCCCAGTGAAAACTGGGGCATTCCTCTCAAACCAAAGATCCCAAAAGATTGCAAATGATTTGTGCCACAACGACGTCTTCTCCCTTCCTCTTGCAAATCTTATAAGCCGCATTTGAAGGAACTCCACAACACTAGAAGGACAAACCCATTACTCCCAAAAGACACCAAACACCTACCCTAGATGCATCTAGAAAAACTCATGCGATAAAGATTAATTTTATTAATAAAGAATCGAAATGATTACAAGCTCCTAAAAAAGCAATGAAACCAATAAAGCCTCTAATCCCATGTGGCAAAACCCAAAACGAAGCAAAATAGACCACATTGTCCTTAACCAAATCTTCCAAGATGAACCCGAGAAAAACGATTACTTCTCTCCGTCCAAACATGCCAAATCACGGCAAACATAGTGCATCTCCAAAGAACCATCCCCTCCTTCATTGTCCTAAAGCCTCTATAACCAATCTGGAACAAATTACAAAGGACAAAACTCCAGACTTCCTTTGCTGTCTTGAGTTGACAGTACGAGGCTAGCTGATAACCTTAATTACTTTTGTTGCAATTCCTTTTATATCCACTTGATCATTGTCTCATCATTGGCTCATCCAGAACTTTTAGCCTCTTAATTAATGTTAGAAGGTTACGTTCCCCTATGGTGAAGAATATTTCCCATAGTATTGGTTTCTAAGAACTTATCACCAACATTGAGTGAAGAAAAGAGGCCTCCCAGAGCTTTCCTCTAGATTTGCTCATTGGGCTATAGCAGTGGATCAGCAGAAGTTTTTAGATAAGGGAAAGATATCATTAATCAAAGTGAATTTTCGATTACAGAGACGTCGGTGAGGAGCACTCCTCTAAAAGCACCCGCCACTTTATCAAGATGGTATTCCAAATCAGATGCTAGTATACATGAGATTCTTCAAGATGGTATTGCAAATCAGAATTTTAGAATAAAACTGCGCTGCCTCACCTTTGCTTCCTCCTCGACTTCTTTAGCAGCTGTGAGAAGATGTTGAACAGAAGTAGTGATAGGAAGAAGAGATACACGACCTTCCAATACATTGCTCAACACATTTGTATACTCCTACAAAGAAGAAAAATGTTACGTGAAATTAGCCTCCAACTGGAAAAACACAGACCTGATATTTGCTTTATGCTTGAAGATAGACCTTATCAACTTAACCAGAAGGTTAATAGATGGTAACAAGTCAGCTAGAAGTTTATTTTGAAAGCAAACTATTATTGCCGAGTGAAGAGGCATAATAAAAAGTCCAAGAGAACATTAAAGCAAAATCTCTTTCAGTCAACATCTTCTGTAGCTGTTTTTGCCATTCATGAAATGCTACTTACATTAAAGTCCTTGTTACTACATCTACTCCGTGGGCATTTCATTTTTTTTTTGATAAAGAAAAGTTCTATTATAATATCAAATGGTAAACAGTTACAAGTATGGGGACAAGGAGTCCTCAAAAGGAAACAAACTGGGAAAAAAATTACACATCGCCCCAATGACGTTGCACGTCGCTAAGAGGCACCCCTCTAAAACCCCCGAAGCTTTCGCCCAAAGAGAGGCCAAATACACCACCCGATCCCAAACAAAGTTTAAACGCTTAGAGGCCCCGTCAAAAGTCCAGGAGTTCCGTTCCAGCCATACGCACCAAAAGATGGCAAAAAAAGCACACCGCCATAACATCCTATTCTCCTTGCCCCTTCCAAGGCCAAGAGAACGAGCCTGGATCAACTGAGTGATCATAGGGGGGCAAATGAAGCATTCCCCACCAATACTAAAAAGTCTTCTCCAAAGATATTGTGTAAAACGACAATGCAAGAATAAGTGCACAGAAGTCTCGCTAGCCTCATTACAGAGCACACACACATCTGGGGACAAGGACCAGCCAGGCCTCCTCCGTTGAACCATACCATGAGTGTTCACCTTACCTAGTGCCATAGTCCACACAAAAGCGCGCACTTTAAGGGGAGCCTTAGACTTCCAAATGAAATTGGCTAAAGGAAAAGGGGGGTTGTGAGAAGGAGGGCTAAAATGATGTAAGAAGGATTTGCAAAAGAAGACCCCTGAGGGGTCACCAATCCAAACCCGAGAGTCTCCAACGGAGTCAAAATGAATGGTATCCAGAACGCAGAGCAGTGAGGTCAGTTCCCCCAATTCCCAATCGAAAGGAGCTCTCCGTAAATGTAAGTTCCACGCACCAGTGCTCATCGAAAAGAAAGCAGCAACTGGTGTGTCATGAAGGGTGGACAGCTGCAAAACCCGAGGATATTTAGAAGAGAACGAGGAGTCTCCATTCCATGTATCCTCCCCGAACCTAACCCGAAATCCGTTACCCACTCTATACCTGACCAGAGGAAAGAAAAAAGAAGATACCTGTGAGATGAATTTCCAGGGACAAGTATGAGAGATGGAAGAGCCAGCATGAGCATCCCATCCATTCTGAAGAGGACCGTACTTGCTCCTGATAACTCAGTGCCATAAAGACTCGGGTTCCAAAGGAAAACGCCACAGCCACTTCCCCACTAGCGAAATGTTCTTGAACACCAACCGACCAAACCCCAAACCCCCCTTGCACACTAAGTCCCAACTGACAAGGTGGTCTCTCTTGCCCCCACCAGCCCCAGACCATAAGAAATCACGCATTAACCTCTCAATTTTGTTAGCGACCCTGACAGGGATCCTAAAAAGATAAAGGTAGTAAAGGGGGATGCTAGACAAGCAAGACTGAAGGATTGTGATCCTCCCACCTAGAGAAAAGTACACCCCTTTCCACCCGTCTAAGCGTTTGGCAACCCTAGACACCACTGGCTCCCAAAAAGAAGCGGCCTGCGGATTACCCCCAAGAGGGACACCAAGATAGGTGAGGGGCCACTGGTAGACAAGACACCTAACAAGACTCGCTAAGGGGTCTAAGACGGAATCATCAACATTCACCCCGCTAGGCTACATGTAGAAAGATTAATTCTCATACCCGATACAACCTCGAAGATCTGAAGGATAGTGAGCACCTTCTTAAAACACTCCATGTCGGCAGAAAGGAAAAGGATCGTGTCATCGGCAAACTGGAGATGGGAGACGGTAACTCCCTCCCTACCCACTCGAAAGCAATCCACAAGCCCTCTGTCCACCCCTACGTCTAACATCCGACCCAAAACATCAACAACCAAGGTGAAGAAGCGGCCTGCGGATTACCCCCAAGAGGGACACCAAGATAGGTGAGGGGCCACTGGTAGACAAGACACCTAACAAGACTCGCTAAGGGGTCTAAGACGGAATCATCAACATTCACCCCGCTAGGCTACATGTAGAAAGATTAATTCTCATACCCGATACAACCTCGAAGATCTGAAGGATAGTGAGCACCTTCTTAAAACACTCCATGTCGGCAGAAAGGAAAAGGATCGTGTCATCGGCAAACTGGAGATGGGAGACGGTAACTCCCTCCCTACCCACTCGAAAGCAATCCACAAGCCCTCTGTCCACCCCTACGTCTAACATCCGACCCAAAACATCAACAACCAAGGTGAAGAGGAAAGGAGATAGGGGATCCCCTTGACGGAGGCCACGAGAAGAGTTAAACCAATCCTTAGGGGCTCCATTAACTAGAATTGAAAAACTCGCGTTAGAGAGGCATCCCCTAATCCACCTACACCACCTACCCCCAAAACCCTTATTATTCAGAACTCCATCCAAGAAACCCCAAGAGATTCTATCATAGGCCTTCTCAAAGTCTAATTTAAAAACCACCCCTTTAAACTTAGAATGTCGGGCATCGTCCACAGCCTCATTAGCAATCAAGGCCGCATCAAAAATTTGACGACCCTCAACAAACGCACTCTGAGCCATGGAGATAGTCCCCGAAAGGACGCCACTAAGTCTAACAATGAGAACTTTGATAATAATTTTATAAACGCTAGTGGTCAGACTAATAGGTCTATAGTCACTAACCTTAGTGGATCGATCCTTCTTAGAGACAAGAGAAATGAAGTTAGAGTTAAGACTCTTGCACATCACCCAAGTCGCATGAAATTCCGTAAAAACCCCCAGCAACTCCTCCTTAATCACATCCCAGCAATTTTGGAAAAAGGCCATCGTAAAACCATTGGGCCCCGGGGATTTCTCTCTATCCTTCCCAAACACAGCATCTCTAATCTCTCCTAGATCAAAAGGTCTCTCCAACCACTCTCTACTCTGGATCGAAATAGGAGCCCACTCCACATGGGTCTATCCATGACCTCCTCTGACAGAAGCCCTCTACAGAAATCGGTAATCTCCTCACCAATCCTACCCACATCTGTAAAGGAGCTAGAGCTCCATGGGCATTTCATATCAATCATTATTAGGAAATTTCCCCATGTAGAAGAACATAGAACTTCCAAGTTCATTGACATTAACAGAATGGAAGAGACTTGATTCACTGTTTCACTACAGTAAAACACTTGAGAAAATATACTTGAAAAATAACATGGATACCTGTAATTGTGTTGCATACGATAGGTAGTTAAATGGAAGAATCAGGTCATCAGCCAAGCGAAGAGCTAGCAGCCCCCAGATTCCAGCCACTGGATCAATAACAACCATAAGCTAATCGCTACAAGCCAAATCTCTCCATATTCATCTGAACTTTAGAGAGAACTTAACAAGACAAGCAACAGACCGGCCACATGGCGGTGGAAGAATGGATCTCCATAAGTTATCATCCAGTCAAATGAGTCGAAAGCTGTATGATATACTGCAAAATCTGCAAATAGAGAGATTGTGTTTTACCTCTAGGATTAGGAAGCTCTGTATCAATGATATCGTGGTCTTCAAACTCAAAAGGAGCACATGAAGTAGGTAAATAAATAATAAACACTGACAAGGCCTTTGATTCATAATCCATCTTTTTACCTTGATGGGTGATTACTATTCATATTAAATGATAGGAAATTGCACGGGCTCAAGTCCTCGTTAACTCATGAAAAATTACTAAAATGAAATGGTAATAAATAACTAAATTAGTTAACAGACTCGGCATTGCCCTAACATTACCATAGGTAAGAAAAAGGAATCTCATAACAAAACAAAGTCAGATTTTGTAAGAGATACTATCAAATTTCCAAAATACTGCAAGCATGCTTGAGACTACTAATTCTTTGTTCACCGATCTACTCGGAGACTTCATTTTATTCAGTAGAATTGTAGAAATGTAGCAGTCAAGGCAATTAGAACTCTTTCCATCATAGAATCAAAGAAGACCTCACTCGTGAAGTATAGAGGTTCTATACGTCCCAG
The DNA here is from genome assembly GCA_038025085.1 of Tetragonia tetragonoides. Classification (NCBI taxonomy): domain Eukaryota; kingdom Viridiplantae; phylum Streptophyta; class Magnoliopsida; order Caryophyllales; family Aizoaceae; genus Tetragonia; species Tetragonia tetragonoides. The sequence goes on from CM076141.1 coordinate 32,742,307, forward strand.
TCTAGCATACAGCCGAAGTATATGTCAACATGTATTACACACCGTAATATGCTGGGTTCACAAAAGAACAATTAGATAAGAAATTTATAATTAATGATTGAAGTGTAAAGGTACAAAAAGGAGGACAAGGAGTCCTCAAAGAGGAAAGCAAAGCTAACTACAATAACCCCCCCCCCCCCAAATACGCTGAATATGTGTGGGGGGCACCTCCTTGAACGCCCCAACCGCTTTAGCCCAAAGAGAAGCCATAGGTAAATATTCTGGGTTCACAAAATGCAAGAGCTTTTTGTTTGGAAAGAAGATTGTTCCACATTATGAAGACATACCTTGTCCATAATAAATATCAACAGAAGGAACCCCTGCATGGTGCAGAAATGCAGAAAAATCCGAGTCCACCCCATTAAGCCTCTGGATCTGCAATACAAAGAAAAGGATACTAATAAGCTGACATGACCAAACCAGCATCACATATATATACTCACGCATGTTGTTTATCTTTGTCGTGTAAAATTGCTTTCAAGAAAAAGAAAACAGAAAAAATGACCTAAATGATACCAAAACTTGATCCATATAATTGCAAGGGTGGGCTCACTGATTTTAACTTCAAAATTAATAAATTGAGACATAAATAATTTGATTGCCAAGGTAATGTACATATAAAATCTAATACAAATGAAAAAACACAATGAAGCAGAGAGACTAAGCAGAATTTGGGTTTTGAAAGTTAGAAACTTTGAAGGAAGCAGAGAGACTAAGCAGAATTTTCATGTTATCTAGAAGAAATGTTGTCAGGGGTTTGGATAGACTTTTCCAAATGCTCTAACACTAACCAGCAATCCACTCTGAATATAGTGAGCTAGTGTGGATTATAACTACTCCCTTTGTCCTAATTTACTTGTCCACTTCATACTTTACGACATTGTGAGTCACAATTCATGAAGTGGACAGATAAGGTGGGACAGAGGGAGTATATCAGTTACGGCCAATACAAGACATCCACTAAGTATCAGTTTTTTAGCTTGCCGAAAAAAATCTTGGTGCCTAATGGGGGGTTTGATACGGATGAAACATGACTGGTACGACCAATACAGGGCCGATACAAATGATTTATAGACGATAAATGGCCTATATAGCTGATAACTAGCCGATATAAAATTCACGCAGCAAAAATTGCGACCCTTTACCACAGTACTTGTTAACATACTAATCAGCAATGTGTCACTTGTTACCAAGATCGAAACCTCAACTGAGATTTAAAACACTGTCCTGGTCCTATACACTTATCTCGCCAGTTACTGGTTGTCCGGTTCTTGCAAAGCTGCAGATACCAACCTCCCACCCCAGAACCATACCAAAACAGTAAAATGAAAGGATACAAGTGTGTTTTGTTTCCGTATCTTGGGGAAAGTATTTTGAGATATTTTCCAACTTGGAGACATGGGTTTCAAATATAAAATGAAGCAGTTTGACTTTTGACAGTACAATAAAGCTATCTTCAATGATCCTTCATTACTTATGCGTCACCACAACACCTCCTCACCCCCCCCCACCAAAAAAAAAAAAAAAAGATAAGAAAAAAGTAAAGAAAAACCACACATAACACTCTTCAAGCACCAAGCCCCAATTCTAGAGAATCATTTACCAGCAAGATAGTCAGAGACATGCTGAAAAGATGTGCACAAGTTAGAAACAAAAAGTCAGAGATCATGCAACTCCACTTGCGCACATCTCTGCAAAGACATGGATATCTTTTGCTATATGGAAAGAAGTATATCTAAACAATTCTTACATTGGTGCCTTTGTTTCTCGTTGTCCATTGCTCATAAATCGTTCTACCTTCTGCATCAGGATCCTCAACCTGGATAATTTGAAACCATGTGTGAGATCAATATTTCTTGCACATACCTCAAGGGCTCAATATTCAGAAGATTTTCTGTTTACCTTCTTTGTGATGTCAACGAAAAGATCATCCAGTTGTGGAGTCATACTAGGAAACAATCCAGGGCCTTGAACTGCACAATCAACATTCAGGTAGGCGACAGCCCTGGAACCAAGATTCATAATGTTTTGCTCAACCCACTCTGTTGAACCTATCTTGAAAGTAATGACAATAACAAAGTTAGATTTGAGATATTCTCTCAATCTTAAAGAAGGCATCGGAACATTGCTATAGTTCAGTAGGCAAAAAACAAAAACAAACTGGCTTAAAAGACAAAGCAGGACATATTATTAGTTAATGAAACGCAGAGAGAAGGATGTAGAAGACTGATTTCTATTGAATGACCACCATTTATCACTACTACTTTCACACAGTAGGGGTGCGCCGAAGCCAGACTTTGAAGCAGCAGGAGCACAATAATTTGTAGGAGCCAGTTGTTAGCACTTTGCACTTAATTAATAAATGAACAAAGTTCAGTTACTGAGTCAGTCTCATACAGAACAATATACACAAACACAACAATAATTTTATTATCTCCATTCTCCAGTCTTTGTCCGCTCATCACATATAACGACAATTTACTGGAAAAGAACACCATACCTGTAGATTGTTGGGGGAGCAAGGATAACATACAAATAAAAATTTTAATGTCTTCACTTCAGAGACAAAAATCTATAACTATTACTAAAAGAGAAACCGCTGATGTCACCAATGCTGATGTGGCAGCATCTGGTGCAATTTTTACCCGCTCAAACACACTGATATCATTGCAAAAAAAAACAAAAAAAAAAAAAGAAAAAAAGAAAACAACACGCTGATGCTTCCAGAGCGTTCTGTTCCAGTTGCTCAAACAATTAATACTGTAACACCTAAATCCTTCCAACTACCCAGTTGCTAGCTCTACAGCCCTATTCCCACTGTAAATTCTCTCTCTTCTCGTGCTCCCTCCATCTTCTCTTCTGTTTTGTTCTCTTCTCCTCATTCCCCTCTTAACGATTCAACCATCAAGATTGAAGACTTTTAAGTGTGGAATGAACTACAGCAATTCGTTTATGGCAACAGCTAAATTTGTCGCTTGCATCAATTAACCAAGTAAGTAAAATATTTTCTCCAGATACGTAATATGTTTATTGATTGGGAGAAATGAAATTAGGGTTTTCTTGACGTTTGAGCGAAATTGGTAGGGATAACCTCAAATTTTGTAGATTAGCATGTAAATTGCGAGGGCCAACTTTAGTAGCAAGAGGCTGGAAAAGCAAGAGAAGCTTCGATTCGGTTGCTTGACTACAGATTGATGGTTCCAAGGTAATGTTAAATCCATTGCTGATGTTATTTTTTGTCGATTTGCTTCATAGTGATCCGAATCACGTGGGCTTTAATTTTACTTACCTGGTATATGCCATTCTTTCAGTTGATGGGATCAATCTGGGTTAATTCAATTTTTTTTCCTAAGTTCGAAGTTGTTGGGTGAATTCCCTTAAGTTTTTTGGTTTTGTCATTGTTTGATACCTGTTCATATCCCTTCCTACTTTTTTACTTAGATGTTTTCCCTTTTTGGCTGAATGACTTATTAAATTGATCACCTCCTGGAAAAAGAAGAAGAAGATGAAGAAACGTAAAGAAAGCATCTCAACCAATGCATATGGGTGGGATTTTTCTTATGGGGAACTTTTTTGGAGCTTATGTTATAAATGTATATATGATCAGATTAAGGAGAGGCAAATTTCAGACCCTGAGTTCTCCAATGTGAATATATGTTTGTCGTGATGGTGTAAACCAAAAAAGGTAGGATCTTTTGTGTGATGTGAATGGACTATTGGATATCAGAGCCGTGATGGTCCTATCACTCCCTTAGCATGCTATTTCACTCATTTTTCGATTATAGTTTGCCAAGTACTATATTGGAGTGGAGAGTTTCTTTGCAAGTGAGCTTTTCGCTTCTGTTTCTTCAGCTTAATCGAAGCCTAATTCTTAGGTTGTTTTAATTACCGGCAATTTATGTGTGCCTCAGTTGTAACTTGCATGTTTAGTTGATACGGATCCAGTTGAGAGTGACTAAATTTGAAAGGACTGCAGATTTGATCTTCCGTTTTATGCACTTTGTTAATGGAGGTGAGAGCTAGGACTCTTTGTTTTAGGTTTCCAATAAGGTAATTTATTTTGTTTTCATTTGGCAGTAAGTTCTTTGTTTTGTGCATGCAATTCTATTCATTCTAAACCCAAAGGTAGGGTCTTTTGTGTGATCTGATCAACCCTTTGTTGAGGCAATTGGATTTATCAACCTAATACATCTGTAGGGGTAACAATTATCTTTCAAGTTTCAATCTTTGAGCATCTTCTCTTTGAATAAATTAAATCACATATTATCCACGCCAAGGATGAAGATAAGGGTAATCTTTTATGTTTTTGTATTGGTAAAATCTGCCTGTTGTAATCCTCAGATACTGGATAGAGAGTTAATTGTGTATCATTTGCATACTGTGTTTTGATCTGAACAAAACAGGGACCTCGGTGCTAATATGTGATTTGTGTAAAGATGGTAGTGGTTCAGATGGGTTGGGAACTACATTTGGTGAGTCATCCTTTCCAAGTGAAACCATTGCATGCTTTAGCCCCTGGTACAGGTTGCTCTTTAGTATGCACTCTTCATGGTGTGGCTCAGTCCAGGAGCTTGACAAAATGGATGGTTTGGCTAATCCTCAACTAAAAAAGTTCTCATCGTTTGCAGAATACTTGATTGATATATTAAATGTAAGAGTAAGTTACAATATGGGGTAAAGGTAATGTCTAAAGTTTGTGAACGATTGTCATAGAGGTTTTTCAAGATCATATTCTTACTGTTGTCAATTAGGTTACAATTGTGCCATATGTTGGAATTAGTAAACCACATATTATCTAGGGAACTAATTTTTTTAGCAAAATTAAACCTTTGTGATTCTCTTAGAATGGTAATGCTTTGTTTGAGTTTGCTAAGTGCTAACACCCCTTTGGTGATTCCTCGGAGAGATAGATGCACACCAATTCCTTGACTTTGCAAATGGTGTTGACAGCTAAGTTGGATGTGCGTTTTGTTCTCAGTTCCCAAGTGGTTCATTAATGTTGTATGTTGTTCAACTTAATATGCCTTTTTATGTTCTGGCCTATTGGCTTCCTTGGTAGCATCAATCCATCACCTGTTGGGTGACCAGGCAGCTTTGTCAAGAAGCAGGGAAGGGATGTGAGCTGTGAAGTGCAGAAAACTGAAAGAACTAGGCAGTGCAAAACGAAAGGAAAGAGAAAGAGTGATCTACAAGACTACAAAACACAATATTTTGGCGACTTTGTATTTCTATCTAGCAGTTCCTAACTTCCTATGAGTACTTAAACTTATGTCAAATCTAAGTTTGTGCAATTTTTATTAGCTATACACTTTTGCTATTTAAGCATTTATTTAGTGTAGAGTACTACTAAACAAATTCATCAATAAAAAGTAGAGTCGTTTATGGGATTGTATAGGTACAGGATTTATCATATTTCGACACCAAAAAAAAACTCTAACTTCTTCCAGAATTTAAGGTTTCTATGTGCTGTCGTGCACGTATATATTTTACCCTTATTTCTATAGAAAAAAAGTGTATTAGGATACCTCTGTAAAAGGATATTTTTACATATCATTTATTTGCAAATGAAATATACTTCTGTTACAAAAAGAATAATCTCTTAGAGAGATTAATATCAATGTCAATTATACATGTAGTGTTATTTAAATTTGTATCACAATTTTGTGTGTAAACACAAAGCTTATTATTATTATTATTATTATTATTATCATTTATATCCATATTGTTTTTTATTAAAACCGTGCATCGCACGGGCATTAATCTAGTAACTAAATAAATAAATAACCCACCAAAATACCTAATCCCAATAGAGTACTGTTGTCCAAAAAAGAAGTAAAAACATAGCACCATAGTATTACAGACTAAATTTCATAATAATAAAAATGACAATAAACATAAAAGTTTTTAAGATAAAGTAACACGATAAAACTACTTCATGAAAAAAATAGCAGCAAAGAGCTATTCCCCTATGGTGGAGAAAGCATTATGACTCTCAACAGAGCAAAATGATTAGAACAAAGTGCTCCAAGTCACATCCCATCCTCTCCATGCAACTTCAACGCTGATTTCCTTAGATACTGCTACATTTTCATCACTACTGCTATGAAGCATACAAATACGAGTACTACTACTTAATTTCATTACAAAATTTGTTTACTTTGAGGATCTATTTGTCAAGAGTGAGGGTGCATACATCTTACCCTCCCCATACCGCCTTTAGCAGGAGTGTCACTAGGTGTGTGGTGCTGGAAGTGCTGTAGGGCTTTATGTTTAATGACTTTGCGCAGAAAGATACCTGGAAGCACTAAAACCTTTAATGCTCGGGCAAGAGTAAAGGTATGGTGGTGTTGTAGGGCTTTAAGCATTCATTTGAGCAAAACATATCTGAAGATACTACAGCATATGCCTGCATTAAATGCTTCCAAACTTATGCCAGAAAATATGCCTGCGTTATTAATATTTTATGTCTCTGAAGAGCATCTGTAACCATGACATCATACTAGATATTCTCATGTAATAATACACTAATATATGGGTGAGGGGATTTGAACAGGAATTCTCATTACTCGCGAAAATGGACATTACCTACCATCCCAAACTCTTCAGCATCCCAACTGCAGAAAATAATGGTTCTGCGAGGATTCCATCCCAGGCGCCTCAAAAAGCCAAACCTACGAGCAACATCAAGCAGAGCAGCAGTTCCACTATTGGGATCAACTGCACCATAAGTCCATGCATCTCTATGGTTTCCAAGAAGTATGTAGCGGTCGGGCTCTTCTGATCCCCTAATGACATAAAAAATATCTTGAATTGTTGCCATCTTTTCCTCCCCCTGCATGTAATGACAAATAAAGTAGTAGTTAAACAAAAACAACTTGACAACCAAAAAAAGCTCACTGATAAAAGAATTTAAAATCAATGACTTGCAGGTGTCTGCTACGTGGATTCCTGAGAAGGAATTAGCATGTACAGTCACACTAATAGCTCCAACTAAATCCCATGATAGCAACCAAATACCTAAAGCAAAATCCTCCCTTAAGATTGATCAAGGTGGGTTTGTCCATGCCAAAAGTATATAGTAAAGAAAAATTGCCAAAAACAACCTTTTAAAGTGACCGTTTTTATTTTCAATTTTTAACTAGTACTTGATAATTAATTTATTTATTTGGCAATAAATACCTTATTTAACGCCAATCCTTTTCCTGGTTATTTTCTGATAAGACAATGAGATAAAATGTTCATTTGGCCCCTGGTTTTCCGGTGAGAACAGGACAAAGGGAAAACAACAAACCAGGGGCAAAACGAACATCCCATGTCCATTTCTTGCCGAAAATGGTCATGGGTAGCGTTTTAACTTTTAACAGAATAATGTCATATGAGGTAGTTATTACCAAAATAAATAAATCTAAAAGGTAGTGTAAAACAAAACAAAAATAAGTCACTTTAAAGGTAGTTTTTGGCAATTGTTCCTGATAATACCAATAAATAAATGCAATTGAATCAATAGAGAAAAAAGAAAAATACTTGGAATTTGGCAGTATTGGCACTACTGCTAGTGGATATCAGAACTCAGTTTCATTTGGGGATGCACAGAACAAAATGTACACAACTACTGGAGGGTATAAATAGCTGCAACGAGACTGGAAGCTGGCTAAATGATTTGGGGTAGACTGAATATACCCCATTACTACTTTATTCTCTGGCTGGTTGTGCTGCAGGAGCTACTCACTCAGGATAGACTGGAGACATTCAGATTACTGCTCACCCTGATGTGCTCTATGTTCTGCAGGTGAGGATTTCCTTCATCATTTATTTTTCCAATGTCCATGGTCTGCAGCCGTGCAATAAGCCATCTATTCCTGGCTGGGTTCTAAGGCTTTCCATGTGTGTCTTGGCAGCAGTAGATACTGACGAGAAACACTTTTGCAAGCTGAAGTAAATGATTATATATGCATGTACAGCAACCTTGATCTACCATGTATGGATAGAATGGAACAGAAGAATCTTCCCAGGAGGCAGCAGAGTGTCGCTGGCATTTGTAAACGGATTAAATGGGAAATTAAACTTAAAATTGGTAAGTGTACACTTTGGAAGTGCAGCTTAAGAGAAGTCTCAATACTGCTAGTTATTATACATGATTAGCTTGAGGCTTGGGAAGTTTAGGGGGAGGAACCATTCCTAAAAGGTGGACTCATTTTCCCTCTACCCTCCCTTAGTATGTGATATTTTTCTCATTCGTTGGTTTTAAATTTCACTGATTTTATGGGTTCTTTCAATCTATGCTAGACTTGGTCCCTAATGTTTGTTCCAAAGATCAGCATTGATGACAATACTAGGAATCCTTGTTGAAACTGTCTCAAGTATCAGCTTCATTTTGCTGGTATGAAGCTTTGTCACATGAGGATTTTGAGTTCTCTTTTGTGAGGTTGTTGTATATAGTTTGAGTCAAGTGCTTCATTGAGAGTCATGAGCAACATTAGTCTTTTCTTATTTTGTGGAAAATATCATAATGATAGCCAGGGCGCAAAAGTTTCATTTTTAGTCTTCCAATTGTACATAGCTTAGTCCAATGGAATCTTAATTTAGTTCTGTATCACTAAAACACTTCAACCAATATCCATAAGAAGAATTGACGAAATGAGCTTATCTTAAATGAGACATATATGTGCCTCAAAAGGCAGACTAGAGACTGTATAGTAAGAAAAGAACTCGGATTTTCAGGCAATGCTAGCTAACTTGCTTGAGATGGTATTATCACAATATTGACGATGTGATCACAAATAGCTCACAACAACTACACAACTATACAAGTATAGCAACATGATAAACTTGCACAAAAAGGATTTCCAATAATCAATGTTATTCACAGTTTCACACCTTACCTCCCTGGCAATGGTGGTCATTACCATTCTCGTTAACATGCACACTATTAAGAAAATAATATGGGCTACACAGCTGTCACGAAATTCACCCCTATCTTTTAACATGCCTTTGAAACAATGACATGCATATTCCTTAACCTAAGCATACTATACTATATATCATATCTTCAATCCAAATTTCATTGTTATCGCAAGGTAAACCCAAAGAACAACCCACAATCAAGCAACTATCTCATCCGCACGTACCAGCATCTCCAAATAGTACCCATGGTTAAATATCAACAACAACAACAACAAAAAATCAACGGTGTTCATTCATGATTTTGTTTTTGAAGAGAGAAAATACTATTTTTTATTTTAAAAAAAAACATTTTAACATGAGCAATATTCCAAATTGAATTAAATTCGAGAAAGTTCCAAAAACAAGTATGGTTTGCTCACCCACCGTGAGCAACACAATGCATTCAGACAGGTCCAAAACAGCCATAAGTTCCAGAAGACCAAATTTGGCTTATAGTTGCCCAATGTGGTAACAAGTCAACAAAAACCAACAAAACTACAGCAATCTCATCAAATCAATTTATGGGTACCACACTGAAACTATAAATACCAACCTGATATGTAAAGTTCAGCACAGTAGGACCAGGACCAACTCTCAGCTTCTTAAATTTCTGGATATCATTCCACTCCTGAGGCACCTGAGGCCCCTCAAGTGACTTCAAAATAACCTCAGCTGTCTCCATTGAAATAGGCATTGATGGGATCTTAGGAAACCTCTTGACCACCTCACTATCTTCTCTCTCCAATCTCTCTCCTCCCTCCATAACACTAGCCCAGCCAGGGGTCAATGGGTCCCCTAACCCCTTCATCACAGTCCCTCTCTCCACCCCCTTACTATACTCCCCCTCGGTATACATCAACACCCCGGCCGCCCCTTCCTCCTCTGCCTTCCGAGCCACCCCGCCCCTCGACATCCCCCCGCCCCGCCTCGCCAGCACCACACACCTACTAACTTTCAACCCAAGCACCCCCAGCGCACGGTAGTCTTCCTCCCTTCCATAATTCACGAAAACCGCCATGCCTACCGCTGAACCTGACGGCGAGTAGGCGTGGTAAGGCCTGATTACCTCCGAACCGCCCTTACCCGGTTCAGGAAACCCGAACTCCTGGGTGCCCATGTCCTTAAATTGCGCTGTAAGGGACAGTTTCTTAGGATAAGACAGCAGCACTTTGTATTCGGCTACCTTGGTCTCAAACCCTAGGGTCTCAAAGTGGGTCCGGACATACTGGGCTGTGTTGTAGGCCCCAGGGGTCCCAGCAAGGTGGGGATGGAGAGTAAGGGAACGGTGGTATTGACAGATGGTGTAGTTGGAAGCAAGAGAGAGAAAGGTCTCATGAAAATCTGATTTGGATTTTGACTTTGGTTGTGGGTTTGATTTTGATTTTTGTTTCTGGGTTTCATTCGTAGTTTGCATGAAAGGAGAGTGAATGGTATAAAACCCCAAAATACATAAAATTATAATGAAAATAATGGTAATGGTGGAGTGCTTGAAGATAGGGACCATTTTTGCCGGAAGTGAAAGTGATGAGAAAAAAGGTGACTGAACTGATGAGCTTGCAGAATTTATTCATGGAGAATTTATAATCTCCATCAATATTGACATTGAATCAATTTGGCATAATTACCTGAAACCAGCAACCAAAGATCAAAACTTTAGCTTCTCAAAAAAAAAAAAAAAGATCAAAACTTTAGGCAATAAATCTCAAGCTAAAAAGGAAAATGCAATCACAATCACAAGGTCTAGTACATAACACAGCAAGATTCTAAAGTTATGATTCCTTTTTTTATCCTACACCATCAACTTCCCATTTTGTGAAATACTTCTAACCATAAAATAAACCTTAAAAATAAAGAGAATAAATTCCATTAATAAAGAAAGTAAGTGAGTGAATGAAGCATACCTTGTTTGAGGGAAGAGAAAATGTTGGGTAGAGAAAAAGTCGCCAGCATCGAAGAGTCTCCATAGAATCTCACGGTTGGGGTTTTGTATTTAGGAAAATTGGCTGCCAATAATAATTCGAAGTTTGGCAAAGGCCGTTAATAATCTCAAGTTTGATTTCAGCTCCAGATACTCCGAAGTTTGTACTCACCCGCCCAAAATACTTTAAATGCTAACGACGTTAGGAATTCTGTCAAGGGTTGTTAACTCCTTTGACTACTAGACGTTTTAAGTTAAAAAAAATAATAATAATAAATAAAGAAGAAGAAAATGTTACACAGAGATCTCTACTTCCCCTGTTTTCTCTCTCCAAACCGCCACAACCACCTCATCGAATTCCACCACCTCTACCCAGAAATCCAGTGACCCTACAACCGGAACCATCAGCCCGTCTCTCCCCACCCTCACGTCCCCTCCCGAACTGCCCATCGTCAACAGTCCGTCCTCCTCACTCACCCAACAACCACCCACAAACCCCAAAATTTCTTGCTTAAAGGTATTAATCGTGGTACTAGAGCTCAACAACTCAAGATGTTCGACAGTAATTTCATTTCTCTGTCTCTCTCTCTCTTTCTCTCTCTATTTCAATGTAATTCGGATTTGATGTTCTTTCCTCTCACACCTTTCCAGCCAAATGGTGACCGCACTGTTTAACTATTTGTACCTGCAATTTGTGTTTTTGGACTGAATTTTTGTCGAAATTCCTGGTGGTGTTTGAGTTGAAGTGGGTGAGGTGGTCGAGTGGAGGGGGTTGTCGGTGGGAGGAGGTGATTGTGGCGGTTGGTTGGGTTGGAGTTTCTGGTGGCGTGACGGGATGGGTCGTAGGGCTGACAAGGCACTAAAGCAGGAAAGGAGAGGGAGTGGTTGTGCTAGCACGTTGTTTTGCAAATTTAATGTTGATTTTCGATTGATTTGGTGGTGGTTTAGTACTGGAAGGTGGAAAGGTATGATTGGGCTTGAAGATGAAGAAAAAGGGGACATGAGGTTGAAAAGGAGTAAATGGTGAAGATGAGATGTTGAAGAGGAAGATCAAGGTTGAAGATGAAGATCAAGTGTTTTTTTTTTTTTTTTTTTTTAATGAGCAACCGTTAATAGTAAACGATGGTTAATGAAAGTCATAACGCCGTTTCATTTAAAGCGTTTTGAGCGGGTGGGTCTAAACTTTGGAGTATTTGGGGCTGAAATTAAACTTAGGATTATTGGGGGCTGAAATTAAACTTAGGATTATTGGCGGTTGATGGACCAAACTTAGGATTATTGGCAACCAATTTTCCTTGTATTTCTTTACTCATCCCTTTATTTATTTATACTTAAGGAAAATCCTATTAATACCCTTGTAATTATCGCTTGTCCAAATCACCTTGTAGTTATAAGGTGGTGCCGATGTCGTCAAGGGGAGAAAAACCATGAAGAGAGAAAAAGGGAGGAGGCATAGAGTGGTGGTGAGGAGCAGACGATCTTGGTGGTTGAGGCGGTTTAGTGCTGGGCTAATGTAATGGCAAGTTTGGTGACATCAGTCACTTACAACTAGACCTGTAAAACGGGTCGACCCAAAGGGTTACGGGTCGAGTCACTTCGGGTTCGGGTCGGGTCGGCTACGGGTTGGTTTTTGGGTTGAATTCAATTTTTAATTCATTTTATCGGGTTGTAAACGGGTTCAGGTCGAGAATGTTTTGTCAGGACCCTACAAAAACGGGTTGGGTTTTCAGGTCGGGTCAGCTTTTTACAGCTCTACTTACAACCATTTCAGTAATTTGACTGGGCTATTTAACTGCTCCTCACAAAATGGTTACGGAATAAATAAATAATATCACTACAAAGTTAGGTTGCACCGATACTTCTCAAAGGTATCACGTAACTAATACTTTTAGGATACTGATACTTGATCAGTAATTTTTAGACATGTTACATTGCTTATCTATTTTTCATCTTAAAAATTGTAAAATACACCTATGAAAAGATATTTGAATTTTTTTCATTCACATTTTGTGAGTTATATTAATAATATTAAGATTTAGTGCCTAAATTTCTGAGAAAATAAATCACTTTTACATATTATATTGTTTAATCATTACACGTATCCGTATCCTATTTTTTTAGAGATGCGGTATCTCGTATCCATATTCGTACCCGTATCCGCACCCGTATTCGTGCAACCTAGCTACAAAGAAAGATATAAATTGGATTTCTCAACACCGAAAAAAAATAAATCAATTAATAATAATAATAATAATAATAATAATAATAATAATAATAATAATAATAATAATAATAATAATAATAATAATAATAATAATAAGGAAAATTTGCTCGGAATAACCCCAAGTTTCACCCGTGTGCTGTAAATAATCTCACCTTGCAATATACTAACTAATAATCCCAACTTGCGACTTGTGTGCTATAAATGCACCCAATGCGACGGTGTTATAACTCCATCACCGTTAGGCGTTTTTTTATTTTTTATTTTTTTTTTCAATTACCCAAATAACCCTTACCTCAAGTATTGAAAACAAAAAGAAAAAAAAAACTCATCCAAGCAATTCTCTCTTTCCCTCTGCATATTTCAGCCATGGAAATTCCTTACAACACCATCACACCACCCACCACCACTGTCTCTCACCATCCCTATCCCGCTCTCTCACCAACCCACATGAAACCGCCACCTCCCTTTAGCCTAGAAACCCGACCACCCACCACAAATCATCATCCCACCTTCTCGCCTACTCTCCCCACCAATCTGAACCACCACAAAATCCGACCACCACATCTTAAAACAAATTCCAGAATTTCAATTCGATCTCAATTTTCACCTCAAATTCATAAACTGAATAATCTCAAACTCTCAAAAGCAATATTTCCAGTGCTATTTCGTTCTTGTTCAACAATTTTATCACTCGATTAAGGCTAAGAAAATCGATTGACAACTGGAAAAAACTCAACTCAACAAATAAAAGCAAGAGGGTTTTTTGGGTTGCTCTCTCTGTAACTTTTCGAAGTTGAAAAAGGGAAGTTGGTCTATTTCTCTTTAATTCGGAATGTTGAAGTTGATGTTCTTTTCATTTTCATTTCAATCATTTCAATTGAATTAAGATGCAATTGGCGAATTGGAGTATATCATTGGTGTTGGTTTGTGAAATGGCCTTTTAGCTGTAAATCTGTTATTCATTCATGTTATTATTGAGATGAAATTGGCTTTTAGATTTTAGTTACGTAAATGGTGGGTTGAATTGGTGGCTAGGGAGAATGAAGAGAGAGAAAGAGAGAAAATGGAGAATAGACTGGTTGTGGTGGTGGTGAAGGAGAGGGAATGTGGTGGTGAAGGAGAGAGAATGTGGTGATGGTTGCTGGGGACTAGGGAGAATGAGGAGGGAGAAAATAGGGTTGGGATGGGGTTTGTGTTATTGGGGGAATGGTGGAAGGGCATAAATGTCATTTTAGCACAAAAGTAACCGTAACTTAACACCGTTTGCTTCTGGTTCAATATTGGCACATAAGTTGCAAGTTGGGATTATTGGTTAGTATATTGCAAGGTGGGATTATTTACGGCATATGGCTGAAACTTGGGATTATTCACAGCAAATTTTCCTAATAAGGAAAATAATAATAATAATAATAATAATAATAATAATAATAATAATAATAATAATAATAATAATAATAATAATAATAATAATAATAATAATAATAATAATAATAATAATAATAATAATAATAATAATAATAATAATAATAATAATAATAATAATAATAATAATAATAATAATAATAATAATAATAATAATAATAATAATAATAATAATAATAATAATAATAATAATAATAATAATAATAATAATAATAATAATAATAATAATAATAATAATAATAATAATAATAATAATAATAATAATAATAATAATAATAATAATTGGGCACCATTTGGACAAGGCATAACTACAAGCACCAATAGGATTTTCCCTTTATACATTATCATTTGAAGTTGGGTTTTGTATCACTAGCACTTTCAATTAAAGTTAACTAAAGCTTGCTCTTTTTAAAGTGTTGTTGCTTCTATCTGAATAAGGTCAACAGGGGAATATATGTTGGTTTGTTTGTTTCATTCAGATTTAATTTGCTGGCGTGGCAAAGAAACAACTTTTGTCTATCCCACGTGTTGTAATCCACTTCAAATATTTTGCTCAAATGCCAAAAATAATCTCCATAATTTAGGCTTGTTTGACAATTTGCTGTTAGCTAATTGCATTTTTTTTGGTGATGTGTTAGCTGATTGCATTTTTTTTGGTGATGTGTTAGCTGATTGCATTAGTTGTTAGTCGATTGCATTAGTTGTTAGTTGTTTTTATCAATTGTTTTGACCAGCTATTTGTATTAGATGTTTATGCAAAAATGTTTGGATTTGGAAATTTTTCTTTTTTTTTTTGAAAGAATTTATCTACTTCTTGTATTCATCCATTCAGGGAAAAACAAAATCATAGCTACATAAGGAGATATCATGCTAGCTCACACCCTCACAAACTAGAAAACCTATCTATAGTAAAAACGCATCAGCAGTATTATCTACATTAAGAATCCTAGCGCAAACCTCAAGTTTGATGCTCTGAATAACTTGCTGCACTGTGTGTCTTTTGCTCGGGAAAATACAGCTTTTTCGTTCATACCATATCTCAACCAAGGTCGCCGAAAACGAAGCTCTCTTCCATTTCTTTATAACCTACTTTCCTCTGTAATGTAACATAAATCAACGGGCTTCATGTTTCAAATGTCATCCCCTTACCTTCTTTGTGATGTCAACGAAAAGATCATCCAGTTGTGGAGTCATACTAGGAAACAATCCAGGGCCTTGAACTGCACAATCAACATTCAGGTAGGCGACAGCCCTGGAACCAAGATTCATAATGTTTTGCTCAACCCACTCTGTTGAACCTATCTTGAAAGTAATGACAATAACAAAGTTAGATTTGAGATATTCTCTCAATCTTAAAGAAGGCATCGGAACATTGCTATAGTTCAGTAGGCAAAAAACAAAAACAAACTGGCTTAAAAGACAAAGCAGGACATATTATTAGTTAATGAAACGCAGAGAGAAGGATGTAGAAGACTGATTTCTATTGAATGACCACCATTTATCACTACTACTTTCACACAGTAGGGGTGCGCCGAAGCCAGACTTTGAAGCAGCAGGAGCACAATAATTTGTAGGAGCCAGTTGTTAGCACTTTGCACTTAATTAATAAATGAACAAAGTTCAGTTACTGAGTCAGTCTCATACAGAACAATATACACAAACACAACAATAATTTTATTATCTCCATTCTCCAGTCTTTGTCCGCTCATCACATATAACGACAATTTACTGGAAAAGAACACCATACCTGTAGATTGTTGGGGGAGCAAGGATAACATACAAATAAAAATTTTAATGTCTTCACTTCAGAGACAAAAATCTATAACTATTACTAAAAGAGAAACCGCTGATGTCACCAATGCTGATGTGGCAGCATCTGGTGCAATTTTTACCCGCTCAAACACACTGATATCATTGCAAAAAAAAACAAAAAAAAAAAAAGAAAAAAAGAAAACAACACGCTGATGCTTCCAGAGCGTTCTGTTCCAGTTGCTCAAACAATTAATACTGTAACACCTAAATCCTTCCAACTACCCAGTTGCTAGCTCTACAGCCCTATTCCCACTGTAAATTCTCT
Source organism: Tetragonia tetragonoides (assembly GCA_038025085.1). Taxonomy (NCBI): domain Eukaryota; kingdom Viridiplantae; phylum Streptophyta; class Magnoliopsida; order Caryophyllales; family Aizoaceae; genus Tetragonia; species Tetragonia tetragonoides. The sequence continues at coordinate 32,758,930 of CM076141.1, forward strand.
CTCTTCTCGTGCTCCCTCCATCTTCTCTTCTGTTTTGTTCTCTTCTCCTCATTCCCCTCTTAACGATTCAACCATCAAGATTGAAGACTTTTAAGTGTGGAATGAACTACAGCAATTCGTTTATGGCAACAGCTAAATTTGTCGCTTGCATCAATTAACCAAGTAAGTAAAATATTTTCTCCAGATACGTAATATGTTTATTGATTGGGAGAAATGAAATTAGGGTTTTCTTGACGTTTGAGCGAAATTGGTAGGGATAACCTCAAATTTTGTAGATTAGCATGTAAATTGCGAGGGCCAACTTTAGTAGCAAGAGGCTGGAAAAGCAAGAGAAGCTTCGATTCGGTTGCTTGACTACAGATTGATGGTTCCAAGGTAATGTTAAATCCATTGCTGATGTTATTTTTTGTCGATTTGCTTCATAGTGATCCGAATCACGTGGGCTTTAATTTTACTTACCTGGTATATGCCATTCTTTCAGTTGATGGGATCAATCTGGGTTAATTCAATTTTTTTTCCTAAGTTCGAAGTTGTTGGGTGAATTCCCTTAAGTTTTTTGGTTTTGTCATTGTTTGATACCTGTTCATATCCCTTCCTACTTTTTTACTTAGATGTTTTCCCTTTTTGGCTGAATGACTTATTAAATTGATCACCTCCTGGAAAAAGAAGAAGAAGATGAAGAAACGTAATGAAAGCATCTCAACCAATGCATATGGGTGGGATTTTTCTTATGGGGAACTTTTTTGGAGCTTATGTTATAAATGTATATATGATCAGATTAAGGAGAGGCAAATTTCAGACCCTGAGTTCTCCAATGTGAATATATGTTTGTCGTGATGGTGTAAACCAAAAAAGGTAGGATCTTTTGTGTGATGTGAATGGACTATTGGATATCAGAGCCGTGATGGTCCTATCACTCCCTTAGCATGCTATTTCACTCATTTTTCGATTATAGTTTGCCAAGTACTATATTGGAGTGGAGAGTTTCTTTGCAAGTGAGCTTTTCGCTTCTGTTTCTTCAGCTTAATCGAAGCCTAATTCTTAGGTTGTTTTAATTACCGGCAATTTATGTGTGCCTCAGTTGTAACTTGCATGTTTAGTTGATACGGATCCAGTTGAGAGTGACTAAATTTGAAAGGACTGCAGATTTGATCTTCCGTTTTATGCACTTTGTTAATGGAGGTGAGAGCTAGGACTCTTTGTTTTAGGTTTCCAATAAGGTAATTTATTTTGTTTTCATTTGGCAGTAAGTTCTTTGTTTTGTGCATGCAATTCTATTCATTCTAAACCCAAAGGTAGGGTCTTTTGTGTGATCTGATCAACCCTTTGTTGAGGCAATTGGATTTATCAACCTAATACATCTGTAGGGGTAACAATTATCTTTCAAGTTTCAATCTTTGAGCATCTTCTCTTTGAATAAATTAAATCACATATTATCCACGCCAAGGATGAAGATAAGGGTAATCTTTTATGTTTTTGTATTGGTAAAATCTGCCTGTTGTAATCCTCAGATACTGGATAGAGAGTTAATTGTGTATCATTTGCATACTGTGTTTTGATCTGAACAAAACAGGGACCTCGGTGCTAATATGTGATTTGTGTAAAGATGGTAGTGGTTCAGATGGGTTGGGAGCTACATTTGGTGAGTCATCCTTTCCAAGTGAAACCATTGCATGCTTTAGCCCCTGGTACAGGTTGCTCTTTAGTATGCACTCTTCATGGTGTGGCTCAGTCCAGGAGCTTGACAAAATGGATGGTTTGGCTAATCCTCAACTAAAAAAGTTCTCATCGTTTGCAGAATACTTGATTGATATATTAAATGTAAGAGTAAGTTACAATATGGGGTAAAGGTAATGTCTAAAGTTTGTGAACGATTGTCATAGAGGTTTTTCAAGATCATATTCTTACTGTTGTCAATTAGGTTACAATTGTGCCATATGTTGGAATTAGTAAACCACATATTATCTAGGGAACTAATTTTTTTAGCAAAATTAAACCTTTGTGATTCTCTTAGAATGGTAATGCTTTGTTTGAGTTTGCTAAGTGCTAACACCCCTTTGGTGATTCCTCGGAGAGATAGATGCACACCAATTCCTTGACTTTGCAAATGGTGTTGACAGCTAAGTTGGATGTGCGTTTTGTTCTCAGTTCCCAAGTGGTTCATTAATGTTGTATGTTGTTCAACTTAATATGCCTTTTTATGTTCTGGCCTATTGGCTTCCTTGGTAGCATCAATCCATCACCTGTTGGGTGACCAGGCAGCTTTGTCAAGAAGCAGGGAAGGGATGTGAGCTGTGAAGTGCAGAAAACTGAAAGAACTAGGCAGTGCAAAACGAAAGGAAAGAGAAAGAGTGATCTACAAGACTACAAAACACAATATTTTGGCGACTTTGTATTTCTATCTAGCAGTTCCTAACTTCCTATGAGTACTTAAACTTATGTCAAATCTAAGTTTGTGCAATTTTTATTAGCTATACACTTTTGCTATTTAAGCATTTATTTAGTGTAGAGTACTACTAAACAAATTCATCAATAAAAAGTAGAGTCGTTTATGGGATTGTATAGGTACAGGATTTATCATATTTCGACACCAAAAAAAAACTCTAACTTCTTCCAGAATTTAAGGTTTCTATGTGCTGTCGTGCACGTATATATTTTACCCTTATTTCTATAGAAAAAAAGTGTATTAGGATACCTCTGTAAAAGGATATTTTTACATATCATTTATTTGCAAATGAAATATACTTCTGTTACAAAAAGAATAATCTCTTAGAGAGATTAATATCAATGTCAATTATACATGTAGTGTTATTTAAATTTGTATCACAATTTTGTGTGTAAACACAAAGCTTATTATTATTATTATTATTATTATTATCATTTATATCCATATTGTTTTTTATTAAAACCGTGCATCGCACGGGCATTAATCTAGTAACTAAATAAATAAATAACCCACCAAAATACCTAATCCCAATAGAGTACTGTTGTCCAAAAAAGAAGTAAAAACATAGCACCATAGTATTACAGACTAAATTTCATAATAATAAAAATGACAATAAACATAAAAGTTTTTAAGATAAAGTAACACGATAAAACTACTTCATGAAAAAAATAGCAGCAAAGAGCTATTCCCCTATGGTGGAGAAAGCATTATGACTCTCAACAGAGCAAAATGATTAGAACAAAGTGCTCCAAGTCACATCCCATCCTCTCCATGCAACTTCAACGCTGATTTCCTTAGATACTGCTACATTTTCATCACTACTGCTATGAAGCATACAAATACGAGTACTACTACTTAATTTCATTACAAAATTTGTTTACTTTGAGGATCTATTTGTCAAGAGTGAGGGTGCATACATCTTACCCTCCCCATACCGCCTTTAGCAGGAGTGTCACTAGGTGTGTGGTGCTGGAAGTGCTGTAGGGCTTTATGTTTAATGACTTTGCGCAGAAAGATACCTGGAAGCACTAAAACCTTTAATGCTCGGGCAAGAGTAAAGGTATGGTGGTGTTGTAGGGCTTTAAGCATTCATTTGAGCAAAACATATCTGAAGATACTACAGCATATGCCTGCATTAAATGCTTCCAAACTTATGCCAGAAAATATGCCTGCGTTATTAATATTTTATGTCTCTGAAGAGCATCTGTAACCATGACATCATACTAGATATTCTCATGTAATAATACACTAATATATGGGTGAGGGGATTTGAACAGGAATTCTCATTACTCGCGAAAATGGACATTACCTACCATCCCAAACTCTTCAGCATCCCAACTGCAGAAAATAATGGTTCTGCGAGGATTCCATCCCAGGCGCCTCAAAAAGCCAAACCTACGAGCAACATCAAGCAGAGCAGCAGTTCCACTATTGGGATCAACTGCACCATAAGTCCATGCATCTCTATGGTTTCCAAGAAGTATGTAGCGGTCGGGCTCTTCTGATCCCCTAATGACATAAAAAATATCTTGAATTGTTGCCATCTTTTCCTCCCCCTGCATGTAATGACAAATAAAGTAGTAGTTAAACAAAAACAACTTGACAACCAAAAAAAGCTCACTGATAAAAGAATTTAAAATCAATGACTTGCAGGTGTCTGCTACGTGGATTCCTGAGAAGGAATTAGCATGTACAGTCACACTAATAGCTCCAACTAAATCCCATGATAGCAACCAAATACCTAAAGCAAAATCCTCCCTTAAGATTGATCAAGGTGGGTTTGTCCATGCCAAAAGTATATAGTAAAGAAAAATTGCCAAAAACAACCTTTTAAAGTGACCGTTTTTATTTTCAATTTTTAACTAGTACTTGATAATTAATTTATTTATTTGGCAATAAATACCTTATTTAACGCCAATCCTTTTCCTGGTTATTTTCTGATAAGACAATGAGATAAAATGTTCATTTGGCCCCTGGTTTTCCGGTGAGAACAGGACAAAGGGAAAACAACAAACCAGGGGCAAAACGAACATCCCATGTCCATTTCTTGCCGAAAATGGTCATGGGTAGCGTTTTAACTTTTAACAGAATAATGTCATATGAGGTAGTTATTACCAAAATAAATAAATCTAAAAGGTAGTGTAAAACAAAACAAAAATAAGTCACTTTAAAGGTAGTTTTTGGCAATTGTTCCTGATAATACCAATAAATACATGCAATTGAATCAATAGAGAAAAAAGAAAAATACTTGGAATTTGGCAGTATTGGCACTACTGCTAGTGGATATCAGAACTCAGTTTCATTTGGGGATGCACAGAACAAAATGTACACAACTACTGGAGGGTATAAATAGCTGCAACGAGACTGGAAGCTGGCTAAATGATTTGGGGTAGACTGAATATACCCCATTACTACTTTATTCTCTGGCTGGTTGTGCTGCAGGAGCTACTCACTCAGGATAGACTGGAGACATTCAGATTACTGCTCACCCTGATGTGCTCTATGTTCTGCAGGTGAGGATTTCCTTCATCATTTATTTTTCCAATGTCCATGGTCTGCAGCCGTGCAATAAGCCATCTATTCCTGGCTGGGTTCTAAGGCTTTCCATGTGTGTCTTGGCAGCAGTAGATACTGACGAGAAACACTTTTGCAAGCTGAAGTAAATGATTATATATGCATGTACAGCAACCTTGATCTACCATGTATGGATAGAATGGAACAGAAGAATCTTCCCAGGAGGCAGCAGAGTGTCGCTGGCATTTGTAAACGGATTAAATGGGAAATTAAACTTAAAATTGGTAAGTGTACACTTTGGAAGTGCAGCTTAAGAGAAGTCTCAATACTGCTAGTTATTATACATGATTAGCTTGAGGCTTGGGAAGTTTAGGGGGAGGAACCATTCCTAAAAGGTGGACTCATTTTCCCTCTACCCTCCCTTAGTATGTGATATTTTTCTCATTCGTTGGTTTTAAATTTCACTGATTTTATGGGTTCTTTCAATCTATGCTAGACTTGGTCCCTAATGTTTGTTCCAAAGATCAGCATTGATGACAATACTAGGAATCCTTGTTGAAACTGTCTCAAGTATCAGCTTCATTTTGCTGGTATGAAGCTTTGTCACATGAGGATTTTGAGTTCTCTTTTGTGAGGTTGTTGTATATAGTTTGAGTCAAGTGCTTCATTGAGAGTCATGAGCAACATTAGTCTTTTCTTATTTTGTGGAAAATATCATAATGATAGCCAGGGCGCAAAAGTTTCATTTTTAGTCTTCCAATTGTACATAGCTTAGTCCAATGGAATCTTAATTTAGTTCTGTATCACTAAAACACTTCAACCAATATCCATAAGAAGAATTGACGAAATGAGCTTATCTTAAATGAGACATATATGTGCCTCAAAAGGCAGACTAGAGACTGTATAGTAAGAAAAGAACTCGGATTTTCAGGCAATGCTAGCTAACTTGCTTGAGATGGTATTATCACAATATTGACGATGTGATCACAAATAGCTCACAACAACTACACAACTATACAAGTATAGCAACATGATAAACTTGCACAAAAAGGATTTCCAATAATCAATGTTATTCACAGTTTCACACCTTACCTCCCTGGCAATGGTGGTCATTACCATTCTCGTTAACATGCACACTATTAAGAAAATAATATGGGCTACACAGCTGTCACGAAATTCACCCCTATCTTTTAACATGCCTTTGAAACAATGACATGCATATTCCTTAACCTAAGCATACTATACTATATATCATATCTTCAATCCAAATTTCATTGTTATCGCAAGGTAAACCCAAAGAACAACCCACAATCAAGCAACTATCTCATCCGCACGTACCAGCATCTCCAAATAGTACCCATGGTTAAATATCAACAACAACAACAACAAAAAATCAACGGTGTTCATTCATGATTTTGTTTTTGAAGAGAGAAAATACTATTTTTTATTTTAAAAAAAAACATTTTAACATGAGCAATATTCCAAATTGAATTAAATTCGAGAAAGTTCCAAAAACAAGTATGGTTTGCTCACCCACCGTGAGCAACACAATGCATTCAGACAGGTCCAAAACAGCCATAAGTTCCAGAAGACCAAATTTGGCTTATAGTTGCCCAATGTGGTAACAAGTCAACAAAAACCAACAAAACTACAGCAATCTCATCAAATCAATTTATGGGTACCACACTGAAACTATAAATACCAACCTGATATGTAAAGTTCAGCACAGTAGGACCAGGACCAACTCTCAGCTTCTTAAATTTCTGGATATCATTCCACTCCTGAGGCACCTGAGGCCCCTCAAGTGACTTCAAAATAACCTCAGCTGTCTCCATTGAAATAGGCATTGATGGGATCTTAGGAAACCTCTTGACCACCTCACTATCTTCTCTCTCCAATCTCTCTCCTCCCTCCATAACACTAGCCCAGCCAGGGGTCAATGGGTCCCCTAACCCCTTCATCACAGTCCCTCTCTCCACCCCCTTACTATACTCCCCCTCGGTATACATCAACACCCCGGCCGCCCCTTCCTCCTCTGCCTTCCGAGCCACCCCGCCCCTCGACATCCCCCCGCCCCGCCTCGCCAGCACCACACACCTACTAACTTTCAACCCAAGCACCCCCAGCGCACGGTAGTCTTCCTCCCTTCCATAATTCACGAAAACCGCCATGCCTACCGCTGAACCTGACGGCGAGTAGGCGTGGTAAGGCCTGATTACCTCCGAACCGCCCTTACCCGGTTCAGGAAACCCGAACTCCTGGGTGCCCATGTCCTTAAATTGCGCTGTAAGGGACAGTTTCTTAGGATAAGACAGCAGCACTTTGTATTCGGCTACCTTGGTCTCAAACCCTAGGGTCTCAAAGTGGGTCCGGACATACTGGGCTGTGTTGTAGGCCCCAGGGGTCCCAGCAAGGTGGGGATGGAGAGTAAGGGAACGGTGGTATTGACAGATGGTGTAGTTGGAAGCAAGAGAGAGAAAGGTCTCATGAAAATCTGATTTGGATTTTGACTTTGGTTGTGGGTTTGATTTTGATTTTTGTTTCTGGGTTTCATTCGTAGTTTGCATGAAAGGAGAGTGAATGGTATAAAACCCCAAAATACATAAAATTATAATGAAAATAATGGTAATGGTGGAGTGCTTGAAGATAGGGACCATTTTTGCCGGAAGTGAAAGTGATGAGAAAAAAGGTGACTGAACTGATGAGCTTGCAGAATTTATTCATGGAGAATTTATAATCTCCATCAATATTGACATTGAATCAATTTGGCATAATTACCTGAAACCAGCAACCAAAGATCAAAACTTTAGCTTCTCAAAAAAAAAAAAAAAGATCAAAACTTTAGGCAATAAATCTCAAGCTAAAAAGGAAAATGCAATCACAATCACAAGGTCTAGTACATAACACAGCAAGATTCTAAAGTTATGATTCCTTTTTTTATCCTACACCATCAACTTCCCATTTTGTGAAATACTTCTAACCATAAAATAAACCTTAAAAATAAAGAGAATAAATTCCATTAATAAAGAAAGTAAGTGAGTGAATGAAGCATACCTTGTTTGAGGGAAGAGAAAATGTTGGGTAGAGAAAAAGTCGCCAGCATCGAAGAGTCTCCATAGAATCTCACGGTTGGGGTTTTGTATTTAGGAAAATTGGCTGCCAATAATAATTCGAAGTTTGGCAAAGGCCGTTAATAATCTCAAGTTTGATTTCAGCTCCAGATACTCCGAAGTTTGTACTCACCCGCCCAAAATACTTTAAATGCTAACGACGTTAGGAATTCTGTCAAGGGTTGTTAACTCCTTTGACTACTAGACGTTTTAAGTTAAAAAAAATAATAATAATAAATAAAGAAGAAGAAAATGTTACACAGAGATCTCTACTTCCCCTGTTTTCTCTCTCCAAACCGCCACAACCACCTCATCGAATTCCACCACCTCTACCCAGAAATCCAGTGACCCTACAACCGGAACCATCAGCCCGTCTCTCCCCACCCTCACGTCCCCTCCCGAACTGCCCATCGTCAACAGTCCGTCCTCCTCACTCACCCAACAACCACCCACAAACCCCAAAATTTCTTGCTTAAAGGTATTAATCGTGGTACTAGAGCTCAACAACTCAAGATGTTCGACAGTAATTTCATTTCTCTGTCTCTCTCTCTCTTTCTCTCTCTATTTCAATGTAATTCGGATTTGATGTTCTTTCCTCTCACACCTTTCCAGCCAAATGGTGACCGCACTGTTTAACTATTTGTACCTGCAATTTGTGTTTTTGGACTGAATTTTTGTCGAAATTCCTGGTGGTGTTTGAGTTGAAGTGGGTGAGGTGGTCGAGTGGAGGGGGTTGTCGGTGGGAGGAGGTGATTGTGGCGGTTGGTTGGGTTGGAGTTTCTGGTGGCGTGACGGGATGGGTCGTAGGGCTGACAAGGCACTAAAGCAGGAAAGGAGAGGGAGTGGTTGTGCTAGCACGTTGTTTTGCAAATTTAATGTTGATTTTCGATTGATTTGGTGGTGGTTTAGTACTGGAAGGTGGAAAGGTATGATTGGGCTTGAAGATGAAGAAAAAGGGGACATGAGGTTGAAAAGGAGTAAATGGTGAAGATGAGATGTTGAAGAGGAAGATCAAGGTTGAAGATGAAGATCAAGTGTTTTTTTTTTTTTTTTTTTTTAATGAGCAACCGTTAATAGTAAACGATGGTTAATGAAAGTCATAACGCCGTTTCATTTAAAGCGTTTTGAGCGGGTGGGTCTAAACTTTGGAGTATTTGGGGCTGAAATTAAACTTAGGATTATTGGGGGCTGAAATTAAACTTAGGATTATTGGCGGTTGATGGACCAAACTTAGGATTATTGGCAACCAATTTTCCTTGTATTTCTTTACTCATCCCTTTATTTATTTATACTTAAGGAAAATCCTATTAATACCCTTGTAATTATCGCTTGTCCAAATCACCTTGTAGTTATAAGGTGGTGCCGATGTCGTCAAGGGGAGAAAAACCATGAAGAGAGAAAAAGGGAGGAGGCATAGAGTGGTGGTGAGGAGCAGACGATCTTGGTGGTTGAGGCGGTTTAGTGCTGGGCTAATGTAATGGCAAGTTTGGTGACATCAGTCACTTACAACTAGACCTGTAAAACGGGTCGACCCAAAGGGTTACGGGTCGAGTCACTTCGGGTTCGGGTCGGGTCGGCTACGGGTTGGTTTTTGGGTTGAATTCAATTTTTAATTCATTTTATCGGGTTGTAAACGGGTTCAGGTCGAGAATGTTTTGTCAGGACCCTACAAAAACGGGTCGGGTTTTCAGGTCGGGTCAGCTTTTTACAGCTCTACTTACAACCATTTCAGTAATTTGACTGGGCTATTTAACTGCTCCTCACAAAATGGTTACGGAATAAATAAATAATATCACTACAAAGTTAGGTTGCACCGATACTTCTCAAAGGTATCACGTAACTAATACTTTTAGGATACTGATACTTGATCAGTAATTTTTAGACATGTTACATTGCTTATCTATTTTTCATCTTAAAAATTGTAAAATACACCTATGAAAAGATATTTGAATTTTTTTCATTCACATTTTGTGAGTTATATTAATAATATTAAGATTTAGTGCCTAAATTTCTGAGAAAATAAATCACTTTTACATATTATATTGTTTAATCATTACACGTATCCGTATCCTATTTTTTTAGAGATGCGGTATCTCGTATCCATATTCGTACCCGTATCCGCACCCGTATTCGTGCAACCTAGCTACAAAGAAAGATATAAATTGGATTTCTCAACACCGAAAAAAAATAAATCAATTAATAATAATAATAATAATAATAATAATAATAATAATAATAATAATAATAATAAGGAAAATTTGCTCGGAATAACCCCAAGTTTCACCCGTGTGCTGTAAATAATCTCACCTTGCAATATACTAACTAATAATCCCAACTTGCGACTTGTGTGCTATAAATGCACCCAATGCGACGGTGTTATAACTCCATCACCGTTAGGCGTTTTTTTATTTTTTATTTTTTTTTTCAATTACCCAAATAACCCTTACCTCAAGTATTGAAAACAAAAAGAAAAAAAAAACTCATCCAAGCAATTCTCTCTTTCCCTCTGCATATTTCAGCCATGGAAATTCCTTACAACACCATCACACCACCCACCACCACTGTCTCTCACCATCCCTATCCCGCTCTCTCACCAACCCACATGAAACCGCCACCTCCCTTTAGCCTAGAAACCCGACCACCCACCACAAATCATCATCCCACCTTCTCGCCTACTCTCCCCACCAATCTGAACCACCACAAAATCCGACCACCACATCTTAAAACAAATTCCAGAATTTCAATTCGATCTCAATTTTCACCTCAAATTCATAAACTGAATAATCTCAAACTCTCAAAAGCAATATTTCCAGTGCTATTTCGTTCTTGTTCAACAATTTTATCACTCGATTAAGGCTAAGAAAATCGATTGACAACTGGAAAAAACTCAACTCAACAAATAAAAGCAAGAGGGTTTTTTGGGTTGCTCTCTCTGTAACTTTTCGAAGTTGAAAAAGGGAAGTTGGTCTATTTCTCTTTAATTCGGAATGTTGAAGTTGATGTTCTTTTCATTTTCATTTCAATCATTTCAATTGAATTAAGATGCAATTGGCGAATTGGAGTATATCATTGGTGTTGGTTTGTGAAATGGCCTTTTAGCTGTAAATCTGTTATTCATTCATGTTATTATTGAGATGAAATTGGCTTTTAGATTTTAGTTACGTAAATGGTGGGTTGAATTGGTGGCTAGGGAGAATGAAGAGAGAGAAAGAGAGAAAATGGAGAATAGACTGGTTGTGGTGGTGGTGAAGGAGAGGGAATGTGGTGGTGAAGGAGAGAGAATGTGGTGATGGTTGCTGGGGACTAGGGAGAATGAGGAGGGAGAAAATAGGGTTGGGATGGGGTTTGTGTTATTGGGGGAATGGTGGAAGGGCATAAATGTCATTTTAGCACAAAAGTAACCGTAACTTAACACCGTTTGCTTCTGGTTCAATATTGGCACATAAGTTGCAAGTTGGGATTATTGGTTAGTATATTGCAAGGTGGGATTATTTACGGCATATGGCTGAAACTTGGGATTATTCACAGCAAATTTTCCTAATAAGGAAAATAATAATAATAATAATAATAATAATAATAATAATAATAATAATAATAATAATAATAATAATAATAATAATAATAATAATAATAATAATAATAATAATAATAATAATAATAATAATAATAATAATAATAATAATAATAATAATAATAATAATAATAATAATAATAATAATAATAATAATAATAATAATAATAATAATTGGGCACCATTTGGACAAGGCATAACTACAAGCACCAATAGGATTTTCCCTTTATACATTATCATTTGAAGTTGGGTTTTGTATCACTAGCACTTTCAATTAAAGTTAACTAAAGCTTGCTCTTTTTAAAGTGTTGTTGCTTCTATCTGAATAAGGTCAACAGGGGAATATATGTTGGTTTGTTTGTTTCATTCAGATTTAATTTGCTGGCGTGGCAAAGAAACAACTTTTGTCTATCCCACGTGTTGTAATCCACTTCAAATATTTTGCTCAAATGCCAAAAATAATCTCCATAATTTAGGCTTGTTTGACAATTTGCTGTTAGCTAATTGCATTTTTTTTGGTGATGTGTTAGCTGATTGCATTTTTTTTGGTGATGTGTTAGCTGATTGCATTAGTTGTTAGTCGATTGCATTAGTTGTTAGTTGTTTTTATCAATTGTTTTGACCAGCTATTTGTATTAGATGTTTATGCAAAAATGTTTGGATTTGGAAATTTTTCTTTTTTTTTTTGAAAGAATTTATCTACTTCTTGTATTCATCCATTCAGGGAAAAACAAAATCATAGCTACATAAGGAGATATCATGCTAGCTCACACCCTCACAAACTAGAAAACCTATCTATAGTAAAAACGCATCAGCAGTATTATCTACATTAAGAATCCTAGCGCAAACCTCAAGTTTGATGCTCTGAATAACTTGCTGCACTGTGTGTCTTTTGCTCGGGAAAATACAGCTTTTTCGTTCATACCATATCTCAACCAAGGTCGCCGAAAACGAAGCTCTCTTCCATTTCTTTATAACCTACTTTCCTCTGTAATGTAACATAAATCAACGGGCTTCATGTTTCAAATGTCATCCCCTTCTAACAACACCCAACCATTGAAATACACCCTGCCAGACTTTACTCGTAACAGAACATTCAAAAAATGAATGATTACTGGATTCCTGCGCTGTATAGCACAAAGCACACCTATTAGGGAGACACATGCCATGCTTTTTCAACCTATCAATTGTTGGTAACTTTTCATGCAACGCCAACCAACTCAGAATTCGATGTCTAAGAAGAGCAGATGGTTCCCACACAATTTTCCAGTATCTCCAAACCTCGTGACTCTTTCTGAATAAGTTATATGCTTTCCCAATTAAGAATTTCTCATTCACCACTCAGGTTGTAAGGAACATCCTAGCGTTCTGAACATTACCTTTATTTTCAATTAGTTCATCCCTGATTTTAAGCACGCTGCGTCAAATCAAGAATCTCCTTGTTTACCATGACATTCCCAGATATCACCCCCTTTTAGATGATATTCATGCACCCACATAAACCACAGAGAACCGTGTTGAGATTGAACCCTCCATAACCATTTAATCATCATACCCTTATTCAAACTTAAAATCTCTTTAATCCCTAGACCTCCTCCTTTTTAGGCATGCAAATGAGATCCCATCTAGCCCAACATTGAGGTCTATTACCCTCATTGCTCCCCAACATTGGAAATTGGTTGTTAGCTGTTTGAATTTGTAAAATGTCATCTAAGGAAATGAGGTTATTTTGTTATTATCAATGTATTGTTATTTGTTCGTAATAAGTATGTTAAACTTTTGAATATTCAATAATAAAACAAAATAGTGTTTGAAATTCAAAAGTATTAGTTTCATGAATCTTGGTAGTTGATTATTGTATATCTTAAAGTTATCAATTTTGCTCAGTTTGCTTTTTCCATGATTCTGCTTTATTTTGTAGAGTACATAAATAATTGACGGCAAAAGCCAAAAGGGATTCTAGTCTAGGGAGTATTGGAAACAACTATTCAATTCTATAAAAGATTGCTTAGCTTCATTCAAACACCCAAAATAAAATAAAATAAAGAGAAGAAAAAATTACCTCCTAAATGAGGAGACCCACCTTTCACCCCACTAGAATTAAAAAAAAGAAGTCATAGAACAATTACAACAATAATCTATTCTAGCAACGATTACAACAATAATCTATTCTAGCAGCAATTACAACAATAATCTATTCTAGTAACAATTAGAGAGGTAGAAATGCAAGGATGGCATTGATTATAATTATACACAAGTCTTGTACCAAGTGGTCATTTGATTACAGCTGATCTCAAAAGGCTCCTTTCATAGGCATTTGAAAATTAGCTTTTGGGTCCAAAAGGCTAATACAAAAGTTTCCTTACCAAACACTAAAATTAACCTTTTGATCTAGTCAAACAACTAACTTCACTCAAATAGCTATTTTTTGGCTCAAAAAGCTCTTTGCCAAACAGGGCATTCATCTCAAATTAAAGATACCCAAATCCACCACCAAATTATCTCAATTTGACATAACGGGCACCAAGCATGCAATTGTGCTTCGTTTATCAGTTGTTGTCTCTCTGAGTCTCTGCTTTCTTTGTCTCGGGAATGTGGGAAGAAGCATGCATGGTCTGAGTCTCTTCTTTCTTTGTCTCGGAAATGTGGGAAGAAGCATGCATGGGCTGATCCAGACCTGTCAAACTGGGCGATCTAACAGGTTTTGGGCAGGTCATTTCGGGTTCAGATCGGACCTTTTCAGATTATTTTTGCGTCAAATCCACTTTTTAGTTTATTTTCGTGTTGTAAGCTGATTCTGGTTGAGAAAACTGTGTATGATCCTAAAAAAATATATCGGGTCAACTTTTGACAACTCTAAACGAATTCATAGTGTCAAGAGGGGTAGACAAGTGCATACCCAAAAAACTGGAAAACCATTGAGTTAAAACAAATTTTACATATGCAAAAAGTGCACATTCAATAAAAGGTTGTATATACATTATACACTACCCAAAGTGAAAGTAAATGACAAATACACCTACACATAAACCAAAGAAGTTGAAAAGAAAGCGGTGGATCGCTCCTTCTCTTGCTTTCTAAACATTTGTTTTTTAAGGGTACAAACAATATAATATTTTTAATTTAGTCTATGATTCAATGTACTTTGATTTCAGAATAAACCTCTATAAGTATGACTGTTAGTCAGGATCAAATTCTTGGTAGAAAGCTACCCATTTATTGTAAGTGGGTAGAATGACTATTAGTCTCTTACACTTGTGTGAGTAAATTAAGTATGACTCTTAGTGTGTTACACATGTGTGAGTAAATTAGTCTCATGCTTAATCTGCTTTTCCTAAGTGTATGTATAATAAAATTTTCTAACCTTGTGCGTCGTACGAAGTACAAACACACAAAAGAAGAAAAAAACATTGTTATAATTAGTGCTATATAATTGTGCAAACCAACATAAATTGGTCTAGTGGTTTGTGCCTTGGTGTTCTTCCTTCACCACCCGGGTTCAAATCCCACTAGGGGCATTTGGGATCCCCTTTCCCCTTTATCCCCCCTCTCCCCCCAAATGTCTGGCCATTAGCCTCTGGGCCTTATCCCGAGATGGGTCACCCCAGGAGTGGTCCTCCTCACCTTACAAAAAAAAAAAAAAAAAAAACCCACTTTGAAATTTTGGATCGGCTACTAAAATGAGGACCATGCTACACATACACGCCACACGGGGTGTATGTATAGAGATATAAACTTTAAATCTGAGCTGTACATGTGGCAAAAAAAGTAGAATATTCCCCTTCCCCACTTATATAAGTATGACATCAGCAGAATCTTTTTCAATTTGAATTTGAATGAAAAGTTTGAACTTTCAATTTCAAATTTCAAAAGTCATACCCACCTTCATAATTACTTCTTTTTTTAATGCATTGAAACTAACTCACCCCATTAATTATTTTGCTAATATTGTCCAATCTCCCATAATATATATATATATATATATATATATATATATATATATATATATATATATATATATATATATATATATATATATATATATATATATATATATATATATATATATATATATATATTGTGTGTGTGTGTGTGTGTGTGTGTTTTGAGATGATCTCCCATAACTTAATTAGTAAAACACCATGTATCAACCTCTTGCATATCCAACGCGTATGACTGAATCACCATCATCTTCTTCCCATCCTCATGAGGTATGGTTTGCATCAAGAAATTATTCAACGAACATTATTAAACTAGCTTGTGTATCAAAATATTATATTGAACTAGCTTGTGGTCAAGATATTATTCAACTACGTTGTATCAAGATATTATCCAATTAGCTTGTGGGTTCCATCAATTACTGCCAAACCTTCTTCGACTAGAACACCAAATCTACCGGCCACCCCCACCAGCAATGGTTATCTGGTGAAAACTTTCGACACATTTTCTCGCTCCACCATCATCCCCCAACAATTTCAAATTTCAAAAGGCACAACCACCTTCATAATATTTTTCTTTCCAATGCATTATTGAAACTAACTCACCCCATTAATTTCAGTCAATATTCTCCAATACCCCATAAATTATCCGGCCAACTTTCTTCGACTTGAACACCAAACCCATCAGTGATGGTTGTCCCGCCATAATTTTCAACACATTTTCTTGGTCCACCGTTATAAAATTTTGGCTTTAGCATTTCATTCTATCAAATTTATTTCCGGTGAAACAAAAAATGTCGAGTTTAATAATTCTTTAAATTTTTTTTATTTAACAATCTAATTGAGACACCCACAATTATTTAGCAATGAAACTTTGATGAGATAAAAAAGAATGAAAACTTCATATGCGAAGTTACATCATTTTCTTAGATGAGGTTGCAGCGAGGTTGCCATTGATTTCTACAAAAAATAGTTTTGCTATTTTGAGTAATTAATTTAAGGTAATAAGTACTAACCCAGTTTTGCTACCAAAGTATATTGATTATGTATTCAATGATAATAATTTATAACACACCTACCCTAAAATAAAATAAAAAAGAAGCAATAACCCACCAAAACATAAGTACAAAATTTTGCTACCAAATTCTGGACTTAATAATTCAAAGTGAAAAATAACATTCAATGTTCATAACCCACCAGAACATAAATAGAAAATTATTTGTATACATGATTAGAGTTCCTCACAAATTTAAGTACTTTGACACGTTATATAAATATAAAATAGCAACTAATAATTTTATTTTTGCATATGTGGTATATTCCATTATTTTTTTAATATTAATTATCTAAGTCCATTGTTAAGTATAAATAAAATTTCACTCAACAAAAAAAAGTTAGTTACTAATAAATAATATTACACAAGGTGCTAGTTTATAATTTATATGTAAATTAAATATTTTTTTTATCATGTATGTATATGATTAGTATTGATTACAGAATCTGATTTTACATAGATGATCAATATATAAATAATATTAGTTTATCATGAAAATGAACTAGCCAAATATCTTATACAATTTAATTGAGTAACTTATAAATTTTAAATAAATAATACAATAGTGAACCTTTTTATTTCAATCACAATAGATGAATTACTTACACCAAGGCACGTGTCGGTTAAAGAGAAATGATTCTCTCACCGGTTATAATGAAATGATAATGTTACGTAATGTTAAATTACTACGACTTATGCTCGTTCTTTTCAACTAGTAACTGGTGACTGGTAATTCGGAGAAATTGGAAAAAACTAGTGAAAATGGAAAATTTTAACTGGTAACAGGGAAAAACTGATGAAAGTTGGGAGAAACTGAGAAAAAACTGGGTCAAACTAGTAAAAATTGGGAGAAACTGGGAAAAAATAAGGACAAACTGGATTCTTTGTATTTTTTTAGTGCTTTCTTAATAATAATAATAATAATAATAATAATAATAATAATAATAATAATAATAATAATAATAATAATAATAATTTCTATCATTATTATGAATAATAAAAACAAGATATATTTTATGAAATATGCGTAAGATTATGGTTATTATTATAAGTAAAATAATTTTTTTATTATTATTCTTGTTATTATAATTATTTACCATTATTACTATTATTATTATTATTATTATTATTATTATTATTATTATTATTATAATTTTTATTACAAAGTTAATTAATAAAATTATTATTATATTTTAATATAATAAAAATTTATTTTTATTTTTAATTATTATTTTTAACATGTCTAATATCGAAACTGAGTCAAACTGGGGGAAATTGGGGAAAACTGTATTTTGTAACCGGTAACTGCTAAAAATTGGGGGAAATTGGGAATAATTAGGCAAAATTGGAATCCAGTTGAAAAGAACATGCCCTTATATGGAATACCGATTGTTAAAAGCCATGCTTAATGCGCCAATGGCTAAAGAACTAGTTCATGTATTGTAGAAATTATTATGATAGTGATCATTATAACTTGACAATCACAATTGATCAAATATCTAAAACAATAAAAGTTTTGATTAGCCATGGGAATGATACTCTAAACACAAGTGTAATAAGAAATATGTAATATAATGTTAAGTGGTAGAAAGTTTTGTACCTTAGTAAAATTCCTCATATTAATTTGTTTAATAATGATTACTTGATTGAAAGAATATGTATGGTATGGGTTTTAGGGTATATAATCTAGGATATATGATTTTTGTCATTTTGCTTTTAAGATTGTTTAGGAGTGTAAGATATGAGTCATTTTGCTAAAATAAGTGGTATAATGTATAGGTTATAGGGTTTTAAGTGTAAAGTATAGGGTATAGGCCGGTATAGGGTATAGGGTATAGGGTATAGGGTCGGGCTTAGGGCTTTATGTGAAATAAAAGTTCGTTTTGCTTCTAGAATTAAATTGAATGCATGTAAATGGTTTCACTATCCTTTGTAATGACTATGCTACTAGAATTTACATCAAGTGCGGACATATATCTGTATCTCATGATTTTAATTTTATTTAATGGATGTATTATTAACAACTCTATAATTTGTGAGTACAGAGAGGTATAGGGTATAATATATGTTACTATATTACTAATTTTGCTACAACGCTTAAATGACATATTAATTAATTTTTCATAAAATAAAATGCTCTAAAATAAGATATTATTTTTGTAATAATATAATAAATTGAAAATTTCACTATTTAGTATGATAAAAAGAATACAACAAATGCAAATTTAATATTCATTCTAATATTAGCATTGTTGTACTTGTCTTCGTGACAGCAAGTGTTAGTATTAGTCAAAGATAATCAATATATATATAACTGGGTCCTTCTTCGTGTGGTGACGACACGTGTGACGATACATAAGCGTCCACATTGGCGTAGTGATGACACCTAAGACGCCATGTAAGCACAAACTTGCCACATAGCATGACGCATCATCCATTATTAATGTCTCATCATTAGTTGACTAAATTACATATTTATTAGCATATTTCTAAATTATAAAATAAAATAACTTTAGTTACGTAAGTCAAAAAATTGTAAATCTTACTCCATTGGATTGGATTTGAAAAACGCTTCAAAATGAGATACATATGTATATGTCCTATAAAAGTTGGGTTATTTCCGTGTGGTGATTACACGTAGGACGTCACATAAGAGGAAATGTTCGTGTGAAGATGACATGTAGACGCCATGTGTGCTCAACTTTGTCACATTGTTTTAGTTGTGCGGTATAAAATGAGCCTGTGCTATCAACTTTTAGTGCACATATACCGTTAATGCAAAATGAGTTTATTCATTATTCTCATTAAGTGAATTACTGATTAAAATTAGTGTACATATACTTTTTTTTTTATCATCTATCTAAACTTAGTCTAATCTCATTACAAATGAAGCTGGCATGAAAACATCAATTTCAAGAATTAGCATGCTGCATCCTATGGATAGAAATCTTTACAAAAATAAAATAAAATGTATTTTACTAATAATATTAATAATTCACATCAAATATTTTAAGTATTATATTATTAAATATATTCATAAAATTATTTTACGAGCCCGTGCAAAGCACGGGGATAAAACCTAGTATATATGTATAATTGAGTTCTCACCAAGGTGGCATTGAATAGGTAATAAATAGTCATAAATGTATGGGTAATTAAAAAGAAATCAAAAATAGTTCTATTTTATTTTAATAAAAAAGTAACATAAGTATTATAGTTATTATCCTGAAAAAATATATATTATTTATTCACTAAAACTGTAATTTTTTTGTTAAATGTGTTTCTTTTTTTTGTGTGCTGATGCACGGTTTCTGTGTTTAAAACAATTAAAATATTTTCATTGGTACAAACTTGAAACAAATTTTTCGCCTATGTCACATCTTGCTACGAAATTTCTAATATGTGGACATCTTCCTTTCTATACACAAATCAACTTTGTTCCTTTCATGTTTAATTCTAGTTGTATGCCCGGCGTGATGCACGATTTTATATAAATATATTTGGTTCCAGATAAAAAAAATCCTTACTAATAGACATATTGAAGATACATGCATCTATACTATCACATTAAGATTAAGAATTAAATAATACTAATAGAAGATACATGCACCTATACTATTTGATAACATGCCAATTTTTGCTTATGTGTCAAAGGCTCAAAGCCTATGTGCCAATCTAGAAAGGGTGCACATTCACTTATATTCCCGTGCGATGCACGATTTGTGTATTAAGAGTATTAACACTAAACTATTTCCATTCGTACAAACATGCAACAAATTTTTTTCATATGTCACATCTTGATACAAAACATTGTTCCATATATAGATCTCTCCCTTTCTATGCTACAAACCTACCACAATGCATCAATTATATGCTAAAATACAGTAACATAATATCGATCTCATTCATTGTTAATATGATGTATTATATAATAGATTTTATAAGTTGTACTAAAAGACAAACATTAAAATACTTATAAAATAATATAGATAACTATTTTTTTATACGGATATAGATACTATTAAGGTCTATACTTAATATTACAACATAGTTTAACCTTGCTATGTGACACTTTTATGAGATCTCTAATTTATTTAGTTGCCACGTAATTCACTCTTGCCATGTGCTGTTTCAAATTTAGTTTTATTAACTATTCCAACAAACTTCTAATTAGCTTTGATTTGTCTTTTCTAATCATTTTCCCTTTGCAACCATTAAGGTTTTTTCCCATCTTACTCTTAATAAAGTTGCGGCTTTTTACTTGTATAGATATAGACCAAGTTTATTTTTGATATACATTGCATCCGAAGTTTTAATAAATGCATTGATTCTTTGTGTGGTTCATTTTAGAGCAATATTCATTGTATGGACTATTTAATTTGACTATTTTAGCATTAATGCTTCATCATGAATAGAAGATGAGTAGAGTGTTAATTAGTGTAATGCTTATGTGTCACATAAGTAGCATATTAATGCTTACATGGCAATGCTTAGGTATCAATATAGCAAGGGTGCACATTCACTTATATATATATATATACTAGTGATATTCCCGTGCGTTGCACGGTCTTTATAAAAATAAATTGTTTTCATATAAAAAAATTTATATTTTTGTAATTCCTTCAATTAAATAAATACGATAGGATATCACATCTTTTCACTTTCTACTTTCATGTCTAGGTTTTTTTTCACTAATAAGAAATACTCATTTAGATAGTATGATATACACCATTTGTGCCAAAATAAACAGCACACTATAGCACAATTTTTCTCGTAAAAGTTATAATGAATATTGGGTAATGCATTATTTCGAATAAAGAATATGGATAGATAACTTCTTTTTTTTCACTTTAATAGACATTTTATTAACATAAACCTGACCTATGAATCACTCACAAATATAGCCAAATACACACATATACAAATGAAACATAATACTCAATAAAATTCAAAAAAAAAAACACACTCGTGCATCAGACCTCCAATGCATCATTGATCATCAAAACCATATGTTTGATAAAATGTACAAGAACCTATTTGAGCATACTCCTATTTACGGTTGCTCAAGCATCGGTAAATTGATTCTCAAATATTTATTCTCAAATGCTTATTATTTCATTATATGAAATCTTTTGACTTAGTTCATCATATTGTCATGTTTTTACTATTTGTCTGATAATTGGACATCCAGATAAATTTTGCTACTCTATCTTTCTCATACTATTAACCCATTTATTTATTGTATTTAAAATAATTTTGTAGTGTTGTTCGATCTTCATTTCGATTATTCAAAAATAATTTTTTTTCTATTGGAACAAAAACATCTGAATTTTTTTTCCTCATTTTTTATTCGTACTATTTTAATGTGATTAAATGGAGATAATATAACACGTGATCGTGACTCAAAATAAAAATCTAGTTCTCCTTCTTCTCATACTCTATTAGCTAGTTATAATCATAGTGTATCCAAGTACCACAAATGTATAAGCTTGAGCATCATAATTGTCTAGTGCTAGTATAAACGTACATGTTTGAATTTGTCTAGTATGCATTTTGTCCAAATACATTGAAAGGATACTTGCATTAAAAATGTACATTGAATCAAGTCAACTTGTACCAAGATGCTTAAATGCAATGTGTGAATACATTAAACCATGTGTGAACACATTAAACCATTTAATTTGCTTATTTGCTTACGTGTCACATAGTAGAGATAGCTTAGCTTACATGGCATGCTTATGTGTCAATGTAGCATGTAACAACATTCTATATATATATATATATATATATATATATATATATATATATATATATATATATATATATATATATATATATATATATATATATATATATATATATATATATATATATAGATAGATAGATAGATATAGATATGATTAAATTTTTATTGTCATTTTGATTCTGATAACAGAGTATGATAAACAAGAACCCGTGCATTGCATGGGCACGAAATCTAGTATACTCTATATTCTTTGTGTTATATGCATTAATTAACTTTCTTAATATCATTGTGTTAATAATAATCATATATTTCTATTCCACGACTTTTCTCATCAAATTTAAACCCTAAATTAAGGACATCGTTTTTTAAATATTATTCAGTTATTGCTCGACCTTTGTAGTCAATGGCGTGTCTAATTGTAAGAATAAAATATATACAACCTTGAATAACTTTTTACTGTAAAATAAAACGTGATAGAGTACAATAATTTTGATATATGTCGTATCGATCAATGTCATCACCCCCTCCCCCCCGTCTTTCCCTCCTCCAAATCCTCTATCTTGCTCAAGTCCTTTCCAAATCTTTAACGGCCGCTGATTTTGCTACTTTGATGGTATAATAATGTATATATTATAGAAATTTATGAAAATAGCTCATGACTTACTTACAATATAGTTGATTTGCTACTATGATTACATACTAATTTAAAAGGGTCTAGTGATAGAAATTTATGGTAAGAATTTGGATTTAAGATATAAGGCCTATTACCATTAGCTGATTTTGCTACTATAATTGTATATTAAATTGTATGCATGTTTGACCAAAAATGATGAAGCGGTCGTAATTTTGATAAGTTGTGTATTATTCATAAACACTAGTTTTTCACATATTTTTTTGGACAAGCAAGAATAACAATGTGGCAAAAGGGAATTATTATTTTTATTTATTTTTTGGTATTTTCGCAATAGATTTAAGGTTATATGATATAATGTTAGGGCACATGGTATTATGATTTAAGGACATCACTAAATAATTAATTTTGCGACTAAGATGTTTATGTAATGTATATTTGACATCAAAGTGTCAAGCGATAAAATATGATAAGGGATGAGAATTTATGGTATAAGTCATATGCTCTGTTACCCTATATTTGATTTTGCCACCACTATTGTATGTTAAAGTATATAGTTAATTTAGAAAAGGTCCACTGCATAGTTTAATGGTAATTAATGGTTTTGAGTTTTGGGGGAAAAAGGGAAGAAGAAAATCGAAAGACGTCTCATCATGAATTAAAGCTAGTTCGTCGCTACCACCATAGCAGACTCTTGTAGACTTTACTATCTTATTGTAGAGAGCTAGAGAAAGACACCTCAACAAATAATAATTTACATTGGTTATCAATATATAAATAATATTTGTTTATTGTAAAAATTAACTAGCCAATAATTATATAGAATTTGAATAAGTACTTTTTTTGTTCCAATCATAATAGATGAATTACTTACACCAAGGTACTTACCGATCAAAAGGAAAATGATTTTCTAACCGGTAATAATGAAAGAATAATGTTACGTAAGGTTGGATTACTACGACTTATATGGTGTACTAAACAACAAAGATCTCTAAAACCTCATGTTTAATGTATCAATGGCTAAAGAACAAAATTCAAGTATTGTGAAAGTTATAGTTATAGTGACCACTATAACTTGACAATCACACCGGATCAAATATCTAAAACAATAAAAGTTTTGATTAACCATGGGAATGATACTCTAACACAAATAAAATAACAACGATATGTAATATAACGATAAAGTAATAGAAAATTTGTCACCTTACTGAAGTTCCTCATATTAATTTGATTAATATTAATTACTTTATTAAAAGGAAGTATGGTAAGGATTTTAGGGTATATAATTTATAGGGTATAAGCCATTTTTCTTCTAAGAACAGTTTAAGAGTATAAGTTATTTGTCATTTTGCTACAAACTACTGTTAGTCTATTATAATGTATAGGTTATAGGGGTTAAAACATAGGGTATAGGGTATAAGGTTTAGGGTCTGATTTGAAATAAAAGTTTTTTTTGCTACTAAAGTTTAATGGAACGCATGTAAATGGTTTCGTTGCCATTAATGACTATGCTACTAGAATTGATATTAGGTGCGAACATATCTATATAACGATCTCACGTATTACACTAACCCTATAATCTGTAAATACATATAGTGAAGTATAGGGTATAATGTATATTACTATATTCCTTTTTTTTATAATTATATATTACTATATTCCTAAATTTGCTATAATACTCAAAATGACATTTTAGTTAGTTGTTTAATAAAATAAATGTCTCTAAAATAAAAAATATATTTTTTAATAATATACAAGATAATAGTTTGACAATTATATTGCCATTAGTGTTATAGTTAAGGTCCATTAGTTAGTTTACGATAACTCATCTGAATAATCCATCAAGATAGATCCAAGGGTTGTGCTTTTTCACTTGATAAAGATGTCATGTGCTGTTCACATGCTCATTAATAGTATTTTCGTAATTTGCATGAGCTTATAACACTAAAAGACAAAAATAACTAGAAAAAGAAAAACCAATCGTCCACCCCTCCTACTGCTCACTTACTGACATAGCTGAGCTACATGCTGCCGGCACCGACAACCGGAAAGCCAGTGGTCTCCCATGCCACCACCTTTATTCACCGCTCACTGGAATTAGCATTGTTTGGATTAGAAATCCCCGACAAAAATTAATATACTATCTGTTTAGCCAACACGTGTCTCGTTGAGCGAAGATCTGAGTTTCAATAATGGTAGGCACCAACATCATAATGACAACTATTGACTGGATGATGGTGGTCGAATTGGTGGCAGATAAGTGTTTAAGCGATGAGTTGGTTACATTAAGTGGCACGTGAATTGCCGAGTTCAGAGAGTATGCGCTTTTACTTTCATTATTTTGAGTGTCCATTTTATTTCTAACGATGGTAATCATTCTCATATATATCTCACAATAATCAAGGTTCTCATAGTCCTAAATCGATTCGGTGATATAATACGAGCATTTTTACGAAATAAAAAATTACGAAAAATATATTGGTCATACTTAGTCGAAAAATTGGAGTAACTTCGATCTAGATCAGAATAATTCAATTTATCCTTGAGAATAATTATAATTGATAGGTATTGTTGTCCCATAAAAAAAAACAATTTGGGTGTCCCCGAAAAAGTGACCGGAGAAGATAGAGAAACATCGGAAAAAATGGAGGATTAAGTTGGTCCTATTTTGTTTCTTGTTTTCTCTCTCATACCCAAAGGAAATAATGGAGAATTTAGTTGTTCATTTTTTTTCTCTCTCATACCCAAAAGAAATGATAAAGGAGTAAAATTTTGCCTCCTAACATTCTATTTCCCCTCTCGAAGCCTCCTAGACCATGCCTCCATCGAAAGAACCGAAACCTCCCGACCCCCCAGACCACCCAGATACACCGCCTCATCCTCCTCTGCCATTTTCGCCCAATTCTCAAGCTAATTATCTTGCCTTTTTTTTTTTTACTGTAAACTACTCTTGCCCTTTCCCTAAAGCTCAATTGAAAGATTCCTCTAACATTATGTTAAACCCTAATCGCAGAATTTCCTTTGTGATATGGCCAGTTCAGCTTAATTATGGTCCAATTGGTTATAATCATCCTTTACTGAGATCATCCAAGAGCCTAACTTGTCAATCAATTGAATAAACATGGGCCAAACTTTATATAAGATTTCAATTGAATAAAGCTACTGTTGTTTATGGGGTTGTAAACGCAATTGGTTCTACATCCTTTACAACTAGCGTCCTTTTGCTCAATCAAAGCGGTGATTACAGAAACTCCATCACAAATGGCAGAGGAATTACTTTGGTGAATCGCATACCAATTCTCCTTCAGACACATCAGGTTTTTTCTTTCCTCTCTCCCTCTCCTTGAGCTCCCTAGAGCTACTGTCCAACCTAGTTAATTGGCTAGTCCAGGCTATCTCTTGTTTGATTGTACTTTTCCTGATTCTGTCTAATTTGGCTGCTTGCTTTAGTTTTATGCCATGTCATGATCTTAGAATCTTTTCGATTTGTCGCACAAATTACTGTAGCAAGCTGCATATACGACACCTATGTTTATCTATAAATCTAGTCTTTTGGGTGGCTGGTATCAATTTGAGTGCATGATTTTACTTCAGTTGATAATGGGTTCTAAATACAACACGTTATTTTTGCTCATGCATTTGGATATTTTGCAATGTGTAGCTTATTGGTTGCTTAATCTCTTCTATAAATATGGTTACACTTCCCTTGTTTCGGTTCAGTCTTGTGCCTTCTCTTCACGTACTTCCTTACTATTCTACTAT
Source organism: Tetragonia tetragonoides (assembly GCA_038025085.1). Taxonomy (NCBI): domain Eukaryota; kingdom Viridiplantae; phylum Streptophyta; class Magnoliopsida; order Caryophyllales; family Aizoaceae; genus Tetragonia; species Tetragonia tetragonoides. Next base: position 32,785,702 of record CM076141.1, read on the forward strand.
ATCCAGCATTTTTGCTATGTCTTCCGTGCCTTCGGCTCCCTAAACCCCCCAATCTTTGACAATGCCTCTGATATCCAACCCTGTCAAAATACCCATTGTGCTCATATTGCCCAATCTTCAACCTATAACCATGAACATCGATGCGATAATCAAGTTGGATGTAATGCAGGTCTCCCCGGCAATGCTTCCTACTCCAATGCAGTTAAACTCGGAGTGGGAGATCACTCTATTAGTGTTGATCCCTGTCTCCAGCCTGAAAATGACAATCAACATTCTGACACTAATTAATTCTGAGTGCTTGGTGGACAAAATGACTAGGAAACTGCAGATTTGGGCCTCCAGGAACCTCTCTTATGTAGGAAGAGTACAACTAATTAATTCTGTATTATTTTCCATACATGTATACTGGTCTAGCATATTCATTATGCCTACTGGAGTATTGAAACAGGTGGAGCAAAAATGCAGATTTTTCTTATGGGGGACAACTGAACAGGAACATAAGACAAGCTTGGTGGCATGGGACATGGTGTGCAGACCAAGGAAAAATGGTGGACTAAATGTGAAAAACTGCAAATGGTTCAACATAGCTCTAAATGATAAGCATATCTGCGACCTGGCCACAAAGAAAGACACACTGTGGGTAAGATGGATCAATGGAGTGTACCTGAAAGGTGTAAACCTCTGGAACTATGCTCCAGTCTGGGGTTCTAGCTGGTACTGGAACAAGCTGAATAAGACCAAAAGCCACTTTCAGGCACAGTACACTACAAGGGGAGCATGGAAGCTTGAAACTGATGGCCTATATAATGCTGCAAGTGGATACAAAATGTTGCAAGGAAGTATGCCAAAATACAGACATGCAGATTTAATCTGGGGGAAATTATCCATGCCTAGGCAAAGTTTCTGCCTTTGGCTAGCCCAAAAGGGAAGACTGTTGACCAAAGATAGGCTGAAGAGAATGGAATTCTTGAATGGTGATGAAATATGCTACATGTGCAAGCTAAAACCAGAAGACCACAACCATTTATTCTTTACATGCAAAGTATCAACAGAAGTCTTGGAACAGTTAAAGAATTGGCTGACAATTTCAGGAAAAGCAAAAACAATTCAGGGAATGCTCAATTGGATAAGTAGGCAAAAGTGCTCGAGAATCAGAAAGGGAGTGTATGCATCTGGGCTAGCAGCAGCTGTGTATTGGGTTTGGAAATGCAGAAATACTCACTTTGCTGGGGAAGGCAACATTCCAGTATCACAAATCATGCAACAGATACAGCAAATCGTCAGAATCAGATCCCAACACTGCAGCAACAGCAAAAGAAAGATATCCAGCAGGGATAAGAGATGGATAGATGAGATATAGAGATCCCAGAAGCACTGCAAGAAGAGAGATAAGGTGCAAATTATTCAGCAAAAGGGCAGCACAGAAAGGTAAAAGCAGGACTCCTCAGGTCCATAGCAGAATAGCAAGAATTCTGCAAGGCATCAGAATATGTGCAGGAAAAAGGAAACAGATTTCAGTAGGGATAGGCAGTAAAAGATCTCATCAGGGTCTCAGCAGAGAATCAAGCAATCCTACAAGGCATCAGAACATGTGCAGGAAAGAGACAGCAGATTCAGAAGGGAAGCAGATGCAGAAACTAAGATGTGAACCAGGCAGCAGGATCCAGCAGATAATCAGGACAGGCTGCTGGAGAAAAGCAGAGCAAGATATGAAACAGAAAAATAGAAGATTTGGAAACTAGAAGAAAATGAACCAGTAGATTGCACAGGAAACCAGCAGGATGCTGATGCAGGAAAAAAGGTGGAATGAATCAGCTCTGGAAGACTGCACCAGCAGAGGATTCAGAGTAGAGGGCAGAAGCAAAGCAGAAGCAGGAAGAAGCAGATTCAGTGGAAAACAAGGAAATTCTGTAATCAGCAGCAGGTTGATGTAGCAAGGCAGAATGAGGAATGTAACAGCTCCAAACAGAGTCGAAAAGCTAGAAGAAGTTGTAACATTTTTAGCTATTTATGTTTTTGTATTTTGCTGTAAGTCAGAAATAATTTTTGCAAATTGTAATGTTTACAGAGATGGTGAGGATTAATTTTTGTAAATTGTAATGTGTACAGAGATGGTGAACCACTGCCTGTAGTGAGGAGCACCAGATTGAAGGGTTGTAAGGTAGTAGAGGGATGTAGCAAAAAGGAACCCTACCTAGTAGGTGGCCTTCGATCTGCATTGCCTAAGGACTGTAATCTTGTTACATTACAGTGAGCAATAATACAATTTCTGACTTGCACCAAAAAAAAAAAAAAAAAAAAACATTCTGACACTGAAGTTCAGAATTGTGCTCTCGTGAATATTCAAGCTGGTAAAACTTCAGCCTCATCTCCATCCAACCCCCAGGAGCTGATGAAGAGTTTAAAATCTATGTGTTTGATTGGTAAGATTTGGGGTGAAAACCTTTCTCTTGCCTCTATTTCTGCTAAACTTAAACATGATTGGAAATATGTTAAAGGTGAGGTTACTTTCTTGGATATGGGAAACCCACTAAGTCCTTATTCGCTTTGCTAATGTGGAAGATCAAACCTTTGTTTGGATCAATAGACCTTGGTTTGTGCAGGGTCTTAATTTTGTTCTTCTTCCTTGGCACCCTTTTTGTAATCCTTATGAACAAGATATTTCTCGTATAGACCAATGGATTAAAATTCCCCTCCTCCCTTTGGTTTTTTTTGGGATGAGGATTGGCTTCGGTATTTATTTCACCCTTTTGGTTCTTTGGTTAGACTTGATGAATATACTCTCTTGAGGAAAAATATTAGATTTGCTCGTATTTGCGTCAACATTGATATTACCAAGCCTTTCCCTGGTGGTATTTCTGTAAGTTATGAAGGTTTTAACCGTGAATTTTTATTTTGTCTTGAATATGAGGGTCTGCGTGAGATTTGTGCCTTGCGTGGTGAGAATACCCATAAGTTAGATGAGTGTCCACGTAAATCTAAACCTAAAAATATTGAAGTTGTTGTTCAACGTTTTGGCTTGAGTCAACCCTTTGAAAAACCACCCACTCATGATTCTTTTGATTCTAAGAACATATACACTATTAATGATAAGTGGATTACTGTTTACCCTAAACGGAAGACCCGTTATGTGAACCCCCCAAAGCAAGAAAAACCTTAATGTTGTCATAAATACACCTTAATATTGTCATAAATACTCCCACTAATGATTCGGGGCCTTCTATGAGTCACCATAGCCCCACTGAGGCTGGCCCTTCTATGAGTAACCCTCTTCCAGTTCCTACTTATGTTGAAGGTCAGGGTCTAAACAACCCCAATCCTTTTCAACCCTTGGTGACATCTAGTCCTGGTGATGAAGACCTGAGCCAGATGATTGATTTGACTTCTACTGCAGTTCCCTCTCAAGTGGCTGGTCCTCCACCTAGAGATGAATTCCTGGATGCGGATAATATTGATCATATGTCTGAATCTACATACTCGCTTAAACGTCGTCGTCTAGACGACTCTATGATCATATACTCCTATCTCTTTCTACTGTATTTTATTTGTTTCGGCTTTGCTTTTGTATGTGGGTTATGTTGCTTAGTGTTCTTATGTCTCTCTTTCTCTTTAACAGGGACAGGGTTGATTCTTTCTCTTCTAGTTATTTTTGCTGTATATTACGCGGGTCAGCATCACTAGAAGTGCTCTCCCCCAAGGTTGTCAGCCATATCATCCATCCGGGTCACACATGGTGTTCCCTGGATATTTTTATCTATGTTTTGATCAGGATGAGGGGTGAAACCTTGTTCCGGAATGGTCTAGCTAGTTGTTTTATAACCTCTTGTGATAGACTTGTACCTAGAAAAGTTTTCAAAGTCTGCTGTACTGGTACTAAGGTGTTAAAGGAAGTAAGAAGTATTGTAATCTGCATGTTTCAGTTGGGTGTAGCACCTTTGTTCAGCATAAATAAAAATGTTGGTTTGTGTGTGTATTATATTCCTCTTGCCAAGCTCTCTGTGACATTTGATATCACAATTTTTATGGGTTACCCCCCAAAACTATGTTTCTCATAGAAGAGATTCTTCAATCTCTTATGTCCTGCTCACTGCACTTTGAAGACTTATTAAACTGCAGTGCACTAGTATAAGGGTTATTCTAGAAATTGTTTGTAATTTCTTCTACATGCTTCTGCTCAGTATCATAAGCATATCAATGGACAAGCAATTGGTGAAATTGTGTTTTTATTATTTGATTCTTGTTTGTCTTGTGGTGGCTTTTGGAATTGCAATGGTATGGGTCATTCCTCCTTCTTGCCTTCTACTAATATGGGTTATCCTAGTACACATTCCCTTACTATTTCTCTTCACAGACTACTTTCATAATTTTGCTGGTACTTGGTGGTCCCTTCCATGCCGATCTGTTTCTTATCTTGTTAATCATTATTACCCAAGAATTTTTTATTTCTGTAAATGGTATATTATGTATAACTGTGTTTATACAGATAATATATGGGTCCAGTTTCTCCCCAACATTATCTTTGGGACTGTTTTCCACGAACTAACCAGACATGTCTCTTTTTCATCTGGATTGGTTCTCATTGCCATGATCATGGAACGGAGTTCATACTCCTTGATCTTCCAAGATTGATTCTCAGCCATATCCATGGACGAACTTTGCTACCGTTTTATTATTTGTATCTTACTTTTCAAAGGAGATTCACATTTATCTGTGTACGTCAACCATCTAATATAGTTGTCATGTCTCCAGAGAAAAGATTTTTTCCGAATTAGATCATATTCACATAGGTACAATGCAGGAAAGCCGCGGAGACCGTTTTTATTAACTATATGTTACCATGATAATTCTCTGTTGGAATATACGCGGAATTAAAAAAACCCAATGCTAATTCTGAACTGCGTCTTTTAATACGCAAACACTACCCAGATATTGTTTTTCTTCTCGAAACCTTAGTATCTAACTAAAATTGTACGCAACTATTTCGTATTTTTCATTATGATCACTCTCTTATTATTGACCCTATTAATCACTCAGGTGGCATTTGGGTTGGATGGAATGATACTAGAGTTCAAGTTTTACATATCGAACAAACCCCTTGTATTATCAAAATGGATATCCTTAACAAAGAAACTAACAAGCAAGAATGCATTATTGGCACTTATGCCCCAGCTCAAGAACAAGCCAATGATATTTTTTGGCATGAGTTATCAGCTCTCGTGACTGGTACTTAGCTTCCGATTTGTCTTATAGGTGACCTCAATGAACTATATGCCCTCAGTGACAAATTAGGTGGGATACCTCCGTCTTTTCAACGCATTAGTCGACTTACTAATTTTTGCTCTCTGTGTAATCTTATTCCCGTACCTTCTACAAGATCAAACTATACATGGCGAGATAAATATCGTAATCAATGGATCTACGAAAGGCTAGATATGTCTTTAAGTTCCCCTGAGTGGTTCAATAATAATTCCGAGGCTTCTCTTTATATGGAACAATTCACGTGTTCGGATCACGCCCCAATTATCCTAGATACCCACTCCAAAAGAACTACACATAGTAGACCATTCCAATATCAGGCGGGTTGGAGTTCCCATCTCGAAACTTCAAAAATAGTCAAAAGTCATTGGACAAAACCTTTCCAAGGATCTAGATTATTTAGAATCACTAGGAAACTCAAATGCATTAAATACGAACTCAAATCTTGGAATAAATCTATGTATGGTCATATTCATAATAAAATAGATTCCAATCTTGAGAAATTAAACACTATCCAAACCCAACTTCTCACAGATATTTCTTCCCCTAGTGTTCATGAGATACATTTCCGACTTTTATGTCAACGTGAAAAATTACTGCTATTTGGCCGAAAACTATGGGGTACTCTTGCTCGTAAGCAATGGCTTACCCAAGAGATAGGAATTTCAGCTATTTTCATTTAAAATATAAATTCAGGAAGAAAAGAAGTACTCCCTCCGTCCCGCATTTACTTGGGCACATGAAAATGACACGAGTTTTAATAAAAGTTAACTTTGACACTCATTTTCCAAATATGCCCTTCCCCTTGCCCTTTCCTTTCTCTCTCCTCTCTAAACAAAATATTATCTCTCCTCCTCCCTTTACCCCACCACCCACCATCCCTAACTCCCCACCATAACCAGTAACCACCCCACCCTCTTCTCTCTCTCACTCTCTCCTCAGATGCCATAACCACACCCAACCTCCATTCTCTCACCACCACCATATCAACACCACGTGACCACCTGAAACATCATCACATCACAACTCAACCACGAAACCTCCACCACCCGCTACTGTCCCGCCACCTCACCAACACGCCCCAATTCGAAAACCCTAGGCAACCATCCACCTTCTCTCTCCATTTCACGCTCCACCACAAAATACCACCAGCCCACCACCATCTCCCGAAATCGACACCACCATAACCTTGAGCCCAAAAACCCACCACCACCTAGCCCCACAAAGCCACCACGAAATCCCACCACCCAGATCTACCCACAAAGCCGAAACCACCACAAAGTCAAAACAAATTTCAGAAATCGAAAAACGTCAACCAAGTCATATCACTAGCAAAAATAATGGAAAATCAAAGAGTTACGTATTCAAATAAGAGAAATCGAAACAAAATCCAATTTTTTGAAGATCCGAAAATTAAGGAGTAACGAGATTCAATTCGGAGAATTCAAATACAAAATTAAGAAGTAAAAAGATTTGAAAATTTAAGTAATTTTCCGGCCACTGGCGTCAGTTTATTGGCCATCGGCGTCACGGCATCACTATTGGGAGTTAGGAAAGAGAAAGTGAAAGGGAAATGGGTTATTCAGGAAAAGAAAAACAAAAAAAAAAAAAAAAAAAAAGGAAGGAAGAAAATTAATAAGGATAAGGGGAGGGCATTTAAGTACTTTCATCACTTTTTTCTTACTAATTAAGGATATGCCCAAGTAAAGAAGGGACATCCCAAAATAGAATATGCCCAAGTAAAGGAGGGACGGAGGGAGTATGTTTTATAGGCTGCAAGACCGCATTGGGGTGTGGATAGAGAATGACAATGCTATTAAAAATCTGTTTAATATGGAATATATTCAACGTTTTACAAGCACCAGAACTGCGCCGACACATATTGATATTACTGATCTGCACCCTAAAGTCTCAATGAAGGATAATCTAAAACTTTCTGCACCAGTCTCAGAGGATGAAGTCAAACTCGCTGTTTTTGAAATAAATCCCCGTAAAACTCCAGGTCCAGATGGATTTACTGCTGCATTTTATCAGGATTTTTGGCCACTTATTGGAAATGAAGTCACCAAGGCCATACAAGCCTTTTTTCATCATGGTAAACTTTTTAAGGAAAGTAATCATACATTTATCACGTTTTTACCTAACATTAATTCACCCAGAACCCCTGCACATATGGACCAATTAGTCTTTGCAATACTCTATATAAAATCATTGCTGAAATTCTTGTTAATAGGTTACGACCTACACTACAAAAAATTATCAATCCATATCAAGGCGCGTTTGTCCCTCAGCGATAAATTCACGATAACCTTCTCATTGCACAATAAATTATACATTTTTTTAGAAAATCTAAATCTCAAGATGGATGAGTAGCCATGAAGTTAGATATGGAAAAAGCATATGATCGAATCGAACGGGATTTCTTATGGACTACATTAAAACAGCTGGGCTTCGATCCAAAATGGATTGAATGGATTCGAAAATGTGTCACAACAGCATCATATTCTCTTATGATCAATGATACTCCTTCGGGTTTCATTCAACCCAGTCGCGGTCTAAGACAAGACGGTCCTCAATCCCCATATTTGTTTATAATTTGTATGGATGTTTTGGGTTAGCGCCTATCTAAAGCAGCCATATCCAAAACTGGTGGTCCACAGATTCCTTGTCTTTTCTTTGCTGATGATAACTTACTGTTTTTTAAAGCCAATCATAAAGCCTCGTCCCCCTTAAAAACATTGCTGGACCAATTTTGTACTCACTCTGGACAATTAGTAAATTTTCATAAATCTTCCATGGTCTTTTCAAAGAACACGTCGCCCCAACAAAAACAAATCGTCTCTGCATATTTCAATTTCCTGCATAAGACAAGTCTTGGAAAATATTTGGGCTGCATATTCCCCGAACAGCGCTTCACAACTTCTGTTTATCATAATATTATAGAATCCACCCAAAGCCGCCTAGAGCCTTGGAAAGCTGTTAACCTATCTAAAGCAGGAAAATTATTACTTATCCAATTAAATCTCGAAGCTTTGCCCTCCCATGTCATGCAAAGTTTTAAAATAGAGACTTCTACTGCCCACAAATTAATTCACTTCATAAGAGTTTTTTTCGGAATAACTCTAAACATGGAAACAATATTTGCTGGCCTAAATCAGTTGGGGGACTTGGTTTATGAAAAACGAAAGCTGTAAATAGAGCTTTCATAGCTAAATTGGGATGAAAAGTACTTACAGGTCATAATAATATACGGGTCCAATTAGTACGAAATAAATATCTTAAACGAACAATTTTTTTTCCAAAAAAAGGCTATGACTCAAGATTCCCTTATATGGAAACAAATTTTAAAAGAACGATCCACTCTGCAACAAGGTATTCGCTGGATTGTCGATAACGGCTGTGATATCTTATTTTGGTTGGATAACTGGGTTCTACAAAATTCCCTAGCTTCACATTTACATAAGAATATCCAGGATATTCCAAACATTGATTTAACAGTGAATCATTTTATTACAGATCAAAAGACTTGGGATATTGATAGACTGACTGGAATTGTTCCTAACTCCATAGTACAACTTATGTTGAGTATACCAATTCCACGAGAAAACACCCTTGATTCCTGTTGTTGGGGACCATCAACAGATGGGTCATTTAATACCAAGACACCAACTTGGATGAATCATGGACTAAATAAAATGGACTGTAAAAACTGGAACTATAAATGGATATGGCAATTAGATATCCCTTTGAAACTTCAATTTCCTTTAGCAAATATTAAATAATGGTCTCCCGGTTCGTTCATCCTTAGCAGCCTTAGGATTAAATATCGAAGAGTCTTGCCCTTTTTGTAATGCTCATATTGAAGATGTGTTTCATTTATTCTCTGATTGCCAAATTGCAAAGCAAGTCTGGCACAAGGCTCATCAATTACAATAGATAAGTCTTAAACCTGATACAAACCATATCATCGAATGGTGGTCACAATTGAAGCAAAATCGTCAAATCGAGCACTTAAATAAAAGTATTCACTTGACTTGGAGTTTATGAAAATCTAGGAACGCAACCATTTTTAATGATACACCCTTTAATTTAACAGCTACAATTGTGAGGGCTCAAGCCTCATGGCAAGAATGGGAACATATATAGAATGAGGTTAAATCAACAATTCAATACATATAGCGGCCATAACTCGGTAAATCCTGATAGACATTTGGGTCAACATAAACCAGCCGAATATGTTAATATTCGTTGAGAAGCACCACCTGAACATTATGTCAAACTGAACTTTAACGGTGCAAAAAATAATTATGGATCTGGTTCGGGTTATGTTTTACGTAATCAATTTGGGCAAACTTGTCAGGTAGGTTGCCAACATTTGGGTAAAGCTTCAGTCCTCGTAGCAGAAGCTACCACATTAAGAAATGGACTTCATAAGGCCATACAATTAGGGTTTTCAAACATTTTTGTTGAAGGAGATAACCAACTTGTTTTGCAGACAATTCAAGGAGTATGCAAGATCTATGGAGTATACGCAGTCTCATGACAGACATCAAGCAACTACTTCGACACGCCTCAAACTATCATATTTGCCATCAATTTCGGGAGGCTAACCGAGCAGCAGATTGGATGGCAAAATATGGCTCACAACATGCTAAGGGTGGTGATTGGATCAACTTTCCTAGTTCGGATTTTAGATATGTTCTTTTTCAGATGCGATGGGTCTCACCCTCAAGTGGAGGGTCTCCTAATCGCTTTTTTTTTTTTTTTTTTTTTTTTTTTTTTTTTTTTTTTACCTTTTTTAAAAAAGAAAAAAAAAAAAAATCTATTTTCCCTCTCCTTTTTTTTTGGCTCCAACTCTACTCTTTTTCCCTCCTTTTGGCCAAAGTAAAGGCGCTTAGTTCCCTCCCAGAAAATAAAAAAGATTTATGATTTTTTCCACTAGGACGCATGAGATTAAAAGTGTCTGTTTTCATCATACACCTCGTGTATGTGTAGACTTTTCCTTGAAATGATGCAGCAATTGTTTGTTTGGCCTTAGTGACATAAATCATTCATAGCACCCTCTTGAAATATTCTTCCCCTATTATACCCAAAAACTTTGTGATTTAAGGAATTTAAGATGCATGTAAAACTCAACGTAGACTAATGGGCAAAGTAACTTAAATTAAAACTCAATAAATTCACAACAAAAGGCACCTCGTGTATGAACAGTTTAACACCTATTTTAATTTAAATGGACAAAATTTCAAAATTTGTCAATTTTTATTGTACTAGAAACCAATCGCTTGAGTGTACAAGAAAATAAATGGCACACTTAAACAACCACAACTAGGGCTGTTCATAATCCGGTCTGGACCGGAATGTTGGACCGACCCGGACCTGAATTCACCCGAAAAACCCGGACCGGAATCTAACAGGTCCGGTTCCGGGTCGCTTTAAACCATGATTCCAGTTCAGGTCTTTTTCAGGTCTAAACCCGGAATTTTCCGGTCTAGACCCGAACAGACCGGAATTTTAAGTTTTGCCCAAAAACAAAAAGAAAAAAAAAGACAAATGAAATGACCGCTTAGTTACTAGTTAGGGTTCTGCTCTGGGTTTTCATTTCACACGCAACTTTCCTTCTCCACCTCTCTCCAGTCTCCATCTCCTGTTCTTCACTCTCTCTCCTCTCTCTCTTTTACAGTCAAGTTCTTGATGTTTTCACCAAGTATCGTCATACTTCATCTCTATGAAAATGCCGAGTCTTATCTCGCAAGATCTGATTCACAAATTAATCAGATTTTCAGGTTTCGTTCTTCATCTTTCGCTCCAGTGTTACGATCCTCGTTTCGATTTTCCTTTGTTTTCGTTTTAGGTGGTGTTGAAGGGAAAAAAAGAATCTGTAAATTTGGTTGTTCTTACAAGTTTTACAATTTGTTATAAATGTTAAGATCTTTCTCTTGGCATTTAGGAATTTAGGACTGTTAGATGATGATGGTGATGAATCAAGGATCAATCTGATGATCTGAGTAGTGTTTGTTTGGCCGAAGTGCTTGAAATTCAGCATACAACTTTTTCTTTTGGATAGTTTTTATCTTGTTTTATTGATTCATTCAACTTTTGAAGTTTGTTTCCCTTTTTTCTTTTCCTTTTTCCCTTGCATAAGTAGGCAAAGATTAATAGATTATTGAAGTTGGAATCAATGTATAATAAAATTAAATATAACACTTGATCAAGTTGTGAGTTGTACTGTACAATTGAGAATAACCAAAAAAAAATGCTTCATTTTGCTCAAACTAATTGTATCAGGTATATTGGAGAAGTTTCACCATAATTAGAAATACAAATTTAAGGTAAATGTTGTAGGCAATTTGAGAAAAAAAAAATTAAAAAAGAAAATCGGTATTTCTGGTCTTAGACCGGACCGGACCTGAAAATTCACTTCCGGTTCGGTCTAGATCGGAATGATTTCGGTTCAAGTTTAGGTCCTTGTTTTTTGACGATTCTGGTTCAGGTCTTTTCCGGTTCCGGTCTATTCCGGTTCCGGTTCAGACTGGTATTCACCCCTAACCAGAACTAGTTTGTCATAATTATTGCTCAGTTGTACTACGTCTTTCTAATCACATCGGTATAGTATATCCAAAATTTATGTAATAAGAGCACCATCATCTATGACAATCTTACCTTACTATTAAAACACAGTGTAACGCTTCTAAGACTTGTCACATGACACATTTGATATTGACACATGGGATGCCATGTAGGCCCCCAAGTTCGTATGGTAATGACACGCCAGCCGCCACGTCAGCCGCCCATGCAAGTGTGTCAAGCATTTATTTGACTTAATAATTACATAACGACATAATTATTATCATATTGTTCAAGTTATAAAATCAAATAACTTTTGTTGCGCAACTATAAAAATTATAATTCTTACTTCATTGCATCAGGTTCAGAATATGCTTCAAAATGAGATACATATGTCGTATATTTGACTCTATAATATTCGCTAGAAGTTATAAAACATATACACTACACAATTTCTCCTCGCCATGTGTTCCTTCTACGTAGTTTGTCATGTGGCGCTTATATCACTATTGTATTGTCATGTGTTGTTATGTCATTCATTACTTTCATTGTATGATTAATCTGTTAAGCTAAATTGTCATAAAAATAGATAATTGAGTATCAATACTTCTTTATTTAGAACATTTACTTACTTTTTTTTTAAAAAAAAGAAGAAAAAATGCCCTTAGTCACATGACCACGCCATCCGTGTAATTAAGACACGTACTATAACACCTAAAAGAATAGACAACATATAAAATAAAATAAAAAACTGACCCGGGGCATCACCCGGGACCAAAACTAGTTGACACTCAAAATAAGGTGTCAACCCATTTCTCTTCCCTCCACATCATCTCCCACTAAAAATTTTACATGTCATGACACCTTCTCATTTTCACCCACAATGATAACATGGGTCATAACTGTTTCTCTCCTATTTTTTCTTATTTTTACAAAATTATGAAATGTAGTAAATTGGGTGTCCATTTGTAGAGGAAATATTTTCATGGAAATTGGTATATATTTTTAATTTTTTCCATTTAGTTATTCTCTAACAATTATGGGGCGTTTGGGAATAGGAAGTGGGGATAGGGATTAGAAAATTAAGATTGTAAAATCCCATGTTTGGTATAAGGGTTAGGTAGAGATTGGTAGGGATAGGGATAAAAAGGTCTCTAATCCCACCTTTTTGATCCCATAGGGAGGCTGGTAATTGGAGGTGAGATAAGGATTGCTAAAGTTAAATTACTATCATGCCCTTTAGAAATGACTGCAGATTTTGTCTACTCCTTTTTTTAATGGCATTTTGGTAAACTAACTTTATAATCCCCAATCTATTCCCAAATCTATCAAAGCTTGACACCAAAAGTGGTAAGTGTCACGCTGCTGATATATAAGCTTAAGCATCTACAACCATGGCCCATTTATTAAAGGGGTCAAGACTTCTCTATCTCCTCCACCTCACTTTTCCATTCAAAACTTGACTTCTTATTTTTCATGACTCTTTATCCCTATTCATGACCCAAGTCACTACACTCTCTCTCCTACATTTTTTGGTCTCCACCAAATTTTGGGTTAAAAGGAAGTGCCACGTGGTACATTCTGAATTGCTGAACAAAGTGACACTTAACTTGTGTAAGAGTCTCTATGCAACCCCATGAGAGAGAAAATATCATTCTTGACCCTTTTTCCCACAATGGTGACTCTCACTTGACCTCACTCTCTCTCCTACTTGACCCATTAAGAAGTCACCATTGTAGTTGCTCGGGGTCATGCTTGACATACACCATATGTCACTATTGTGGGTGTCAAACACCACTCTCTCCTTGACATCTCATTATATGTCTTTGTTACTCGTGCTCTAAAGAGCATCAGCAACAACAACACCTTATTTTTGGTGTCATACTCTTTCTCTTTCCTCCACCTCACTTCCCTCCAAATAAATAACATGTCATGGAACTTTGCCTATTTCACCCACAATAACGACATGATACATGTTATTCTCTCCTACTATTTTTTCTATAAAATTTATAATTTTTACAGAAAATATAAATTTTTAAATTCGTGTAAAATATATAAAAGGGGTGTCTTTTAATAGAGAAAGAAAAAATATGACCGATGATTATTTTTTGTATTTTTTTTTGTATTTTTGTTTAAGTTACAATTATTTTAAAATAGCTAAAATTGTAATGGGCAAAGCAACGCCACATGGCAGGCGCTCAATGGCCAAGAGAAACTAGTGCATGCTTGACCCCTTGTTTTGCAAATGTCACTCTGCTGACATTTCAGGCTTAAGGGTCATGCTTGACATGTTCAATATGTCATTGTTGAGGGTGTCAAACTTCACTCTCTCTCTTTGACAAAGGGGGTCCGCATTTGCGGATTGGTATTTTAAATGAATCCTTAATTACAATTTGGTATTTTAAAACTCTCGCGCCACAAGTAGGGTATTTTAAACCTCTGACTTGTGCAAATAAACCCAAAACTTCTCGGAAATCCAGTTTCCGACCGTAAATATTTGCATTTAAATGATTCTCAGACCTTTTTTTTATTTTACAAAAATTTTAAATTAAAAACTAAATTACCTACCTTTTCTCCACAAAAATTTCCCTTTCTCCAGCTTAAACGTTAACCTACACTACTGTAAAATGGCGCCCAGTAATTGCATTTTTGTCTCAAGCAATTCTTTTCTATTTTATTGTTTTTACTCCTGAATTGGTCATTCGGCTGGACAATGGACATGACTACATTACTTCCCGTCTTCTCCACCGGACAATTCTGTCTCCTCCCCTCTCCCTCTCCCTTCTCTCCCCTCTCCACCAACACCACCATCTTTTTCCCCCTCAATTCTCTCTCCTCTCTCTCTCTCTCTCTCTCTCTCTCTCTCTCTCTCTCTCTCTCTCCTCCCCCTTCTACGCCGCCACCTGCTGCCGCTCCTCGAAAAAACTCGACATCGCAGCAAAAGCACAACAACTCTAAATTAGACATTTATGGACATTGGCGCTCGTTGGATCTGGGCGCCATTTTTCGCACAATTACTGGTACTATCAAGCTTAATCATTTAATTATGTAAAATGATTCGCCCAAATCAATTCTTATTAAGAGAAGGAGTTTTTGACTATTTGTTCAAGTGAGAGACAAATTAGCGCCAAAAGGAGTAATAATTAGGGGTGAAAATGGGGTACGTTAATTTTTAATTTTAAATGATTAATTCTCATTTTGGAAAATGAAAAAAGCCCGTAAAATCATTTTAATGCGTAAATAGCATTTTAATGGACGGGGACTGGGTCTCCACGGAGTTCGGGTTTTTTTGCACGAGTCAACCATTAAAAATACCTATAGTGGTCGAGGGCTTTAAAAAATACCAGATTGTGGTAATGAATTTTTTTTATATAGACCTAAGTCCATCCATCTTGGATGGACTCCTGTATCATTCACGCATGCTAAACCGAATCAAACTCTTTTCCTTCGCTCGTTCCGCATTTCTCGGCACACTCACCACCCACCACTACGCGCGACCATCCTCCAGCCACCAACGCGACGTCCTGACCATCGTCAGCCACCAACCACGTCCTGACCACCGCTCAGCCACATCCACATCCACCAACACAGTGGCAGGAGAGAGAGAGAGAGAGAGGGGAGGGAGTTTTTTTTTGGGGGGGAAAGGAGGAGAGAGAGTGGTGATCGCATTGGGGCAGCCGGGCAGGTGGCTGATGGTGGGGTTGTTGTCTGGGAGGAAGGGAAGAGGAGAGAGAGTGGGTGAGGAGAGAGAAAACGTGGAACGAGCGAAGGAAAAGAGTTTGATTCGGTTTAGCACGCGTGAATGATACAGGAGTCTATCCAAGATGGATGGACTTAGGTCCATATAAATAAATTTTGTTTGGATGAACATTTGGGGCTTTGAGTACTTGAATTGAATCAAGTGATGATGGATTTACTTTTTGTGAATTATAAATTTTAGTTTTTGTCTCATTTGGTTTGTTTTTCATTTTTATTTATTTATCCACCTTGTTTTGAAAATCTTGGTTTATTTAAAATAGTCAAATAGTTCATAAGCCTATAAATGTAAGGTTCATTTAAAATAGTCTAATAGTTCATAAGACATAAATGTAAGGTTCATTTAAATAGTCTAATGGTTCATATGCTATAGACGCAAGGTTCATTTAAAATAGTCGAATAGTTCATAGACCTATTAATGTAAGGTTCATTTAAAACAACCTAATCATAATATCTATATATTAGAGGCATTTTCTGACAGTATTGGAGGCGTCCACCTAAGCGAGTCATTGTAATAAAATTTTAATATAAATATAAAATAGAAATATATGTTTTGGTATAGAATATATATACTAAAATTGTACTTTCCTAAAATGTTAAAGAGTACACTATTAATTAGAGATTTTGGTGTAGAATATATACTGAAGTTGTACTTTCCTAAATCATTGAAGAGTAGAATATTAGATTTTATTAAATGATTTGATGGTGGATACCCTAAAAATAAAAAAAATAAAATCCATGGTAAATTTACTTTTACCGCTTAAAATATTAAATTTCTTACACCATTGAAACGAGTACGAAATATCCTTTAAAATGAGACTCATTTGTAGTATGTTCTATTGATTTACAACATAAGATGCGTCTACCTAAAAAGGTAATTAGTAATTAGCTTGACAAGCTGACACAACTAGGGGTGTAAACGAGCTGAGTAGAGTCCGAGCCGGGCTTGGCTTTAGGATCAGCTCGGTTTGTTTTGGCTCGGCTCAAATTCAAACTCATCATTACAAACGTTAGAGAAAATTAATAGAATAATTGCAATTGAATTTGACTATAAGTGATCCCTTGCACGTTCTCATATGAAAAAAATACCTTAAAATTAAAATAAGAAATCTCTAAAAATATTTAATGGTTTTATTCGAATAGAGAGGAAAATCAACTAAATCGAGCCAACCGAGCCGACTGAGCCGAGCCATAGTAGGCTCGGTCTCGGCTCGGAAAGCATTTGAGCAGGCTCGGGTTCGGCTCGAGCCGGTTTGACCCGAGCTCGAGCCGAGCATGGACCGAGCCGAGCCCAAGGGCTCACCGAGTCGGCTCAACTCAGTTACACCCCTAGACACAACTAAAGAGTTGCAATGTAAAAATAAGAGAAAAGATACGTATATTAGTTATAAAAACTTAAAAAGCAATCTCAAGGTAAAATATAATAAAAAGAGTGTGTAGAATAAAAAAATATACGATGAATCTAAAATGATTCTAGGTCCAATCTTTAATAGGAAACTTTACCATTATCACGTATAATTTTATAACTGTATATACGTAATATACTGATCCCCCATGTTATTTTATGGCTCCAGTTTATGTTCCCTTCAACTTTATATTATAATTATTAATGTACTCCCTCTGGACTGCAAATAAAATAACATTGGACTTTTTGCGTTCTTCAAGGCAGTACTTTGACCGCATATAACTTTGAAAAAACAAGCAAGCATTAAAATATGTTTTGCTATTCTAAAGTTTACGTCTAAAACTTCTTTATTTTTTGAAAAGTAGTTATGTATACATATTAGACATTTAAACTGATTTTACCGTAAAAGAAGGATCGTAAGGACTTATATCAACATAAGAGCATTGGTGTACCAACATCAAGCATAGAAAGACTTTGAAACTATTACCTCTTCGATTATGTAACATATGGGTTGAGTTAATTAATAGTTAATTGAAATTGATGATAATAGTTTAAATTAGATAAGATGCCCTATAAAGTCATAGTAATTTTATTATATGACATTCATAATATTAAATGAATTATATAAATATTTATCCATATATTACTAATAGTTTTTCATAAGTGACAATTACACTTTGATTTTTTGATGAGATTAATAATCAGGTTATACTAATTTAATTATATAATCACAGTCCGTGTAAAGCACGGGCATACTCACGGACATCCAGCTAGTAGTTTATACGGCAAGGCTAACCTGTGCCCTTAAGGACACATGGCACAGGATAAAAGCCATTAAATACTAGTGTAAACAATAAAAAATCATTTTTTTTAGTGCAGTATTTATGCGTTTCACACCGTCAAAATTTTTAATCCAAATTTGCCCTTCCTTGAAACTCTTTCTCTTCCCTTCCATTTTCAGTTCAGATGAGTCTTGCCTCCCTCATCATTTATTTTCTCTTCTTCTTCCAAAGCCCACCTCACCACCCACCAATGGCCACCATGGCAGTATACCATCATTCACCCCTCTATGTATGTGCACTCTTCCATTTATTTTCTCTCTCCTCTCCACCACCAGTACTTCCTTTTTATGTCTCCTCTCTCCATTTTTTTTTGTAGCCAAAATTACCATCACCACCACCAATGCTTGGACCGCCACACCCAATTGTTGAGAGGAGAATTTAGATTATGATCACCCATCAACCAACATCTACATGCAGTCCACCACATGTACCCATCGCCGTCCAGATCCGCCACCATCCTCCACCGTCCGGCAGCCACCGACATAGTCCATCCACCTTCGCTTAGGGATTGGGGATTTAAGATTAGGGTGACTAGTGACGCCGCTAAACCCCCAAATCCATAAAAAAAAATTTATTATTTTTTTCTGGTTTGGGAGTTTCACACTTTCCCTTTTGGTTTTCTATTTCATTTGAGGTTCACCCTTTTCCGGTAATGGCTGTGTAGAGGTGTTGGACGACAGTTGCATCCACTGGGTTTCACTTTCACAATTGTTTGATCGAAGGTAGAAAATAAAGTGAAGGGTAGTTTTGTACACAAGAAATGTTATATTTACTTTTGTTATTTAATTTTCTAGGCAAGAGAATGAGCTTTGAGAAATAGTGGAATACTAGGCATATTTAATGCTATTTAACCTGTGCACCTAAGGGCACATGATAGCCATCTCTTAGTTTATTATGTAATATTCATTTAAAATAGTCTAATAGTTCATAAGGTGTAAATGTAAGGTGCATTTAAAATAGTTTAATAGTTCATATGTTATAAACATAAGTAGGGATGGTAATGGGGCGTGGCGGTAGTGGATATAGGTAGATCCATTTTCATACCCACCTGGATATTTTGATTCCGCTACCCGCCCCATCCTCACCATGGGTTGGAGATCTCAAATCCACTCCCGCCCCACCTACCCGGCGGGTATCCACCTCCGCTCCATTTATCGGGAGGGTATCCATATCCGCTTTATACCCGCCCAAAAAGAAACGAAGCCCACATCTGGATCTACCTCAAATTCACCCTAAGATAATTTGCAAGGAAAAATTTGAGTCTTTTGATAAACAATAACATTAAGCAATTTTATATATTTGGTAAAATAAGATTTTATATATTTATATTTTACATTTTTATTTTCATGTGGGTATGAGGCGGGGCAGATGGGTATGAGGCGGGGCGGGTAAGCGGGTATGAGGTGGGGCGGGGCTCCAACGGGTATCCACTGGGGGAAGAAGGCAAACCGCCTCCGCCCTATCCCGTAGCGGTTTTGCTTTATCAAAATCATCCCCGCCCCATTCCCACCTAGCACTCCCCCATTCCCGCCCTAACTGGAACGAATACGGGGTAGTATCCATCTGTACCCGTCCCACTGCCATCCCTAAACGTAAGGTTCATTTAAAATAATTCAATAGTTCTTGGCCTATAAAAAAAAATTTAAAAACAAGAAAAGAAAAAAAAAAGCTAAAGGATTTAATAAAAAAAAGGAAAGAAAAGAAAAGCCATACAAATGGGTGGGCGCCACGCCCAAAAAACCCGTTAAATGGAAATGAGAGAACGGTACAATTTTTGAAAGTTATCGACCTGTTAGCGTATTGTTTAGAATTGCGGAGGCATTGCACGACGTCGTTTCGCGTAATCGCGGGTGGGTCCAACTATATTGGCTGGACTTAGGTCTAGCCAATAAGGATTGAGACTCTAGGGTATTTCAGCCCAATTTTTTGCCTACATATTACATGCTCCTCTAATTTTATTGACCCACTAATTACCATGCCAATCGGGTTCATGTAATTAGGTTTCAAGTCGAGAAAACCTTTGCCAAAACTCAGAAAAACGGGCCGAGTCACATTTTATTTTAAATAAGATAAAGAATTTTATCAAGCAAGAGAGAAAGAACACAAAAAAAAGTCATCCTCAAGAAGAGGATCTACCCAAAACGGATCGGATCATATCTTAATAGGTCGAGATGTGATGAATAATTTTGGGTGTACATATATCGGAATGGATAATTTTATAGGTTATAAAAGCTGGTATGTTATTGAAGCCGGTGCTCTGTGCATGGACCAGTTATGATAGTATTAACACATATATACATTCAGCATGAGACTAGTGCTCAACTGCTCACAGCAATATTGTACAATTTCTTCATCATAGAAGTATATTGGTTAGCGATGTACAGTTCCTGTATCAATGGCTTAATACAGGCAATCTTTCTTCTTACAGGCAATCTTCCTTCTGTTCTGGACGCCATTTCGGTTTTTGCTCATTAACGCTCATTAGACGATGCATGTCCTGCAGCAGTTTGCTGAACCCAGCACAATCTCTTCCCCAATATAATGGAGAAAAGAAACATGTTTTCATTCATTTGTGACAGAGTGTATGCCATCCTTAAAGGGACCAGAATCGCGTAATACTTTCATTACAAGCTTGACCTAGAAAAACATAAGGAAACAGAAATCATCAAACGCGGATAACAATAAGGTTAGTAAACCAATCAAACACAAGAAAGAGCCAAAATGCTAAGCCAAATCCAGATTTTGTTCTCTCGTTCCAAAATAATAGGAACCAGCTTTGGTAAATGTGGGCATTATTTCCAAAACGTAAGGGAAGAACTAGGGAACTCCTCAATAAAAGATCAGACCTGCCTTGCAAGAAAAGAAAAGGAAAAAAAAAACAATTTTTTTTTGTCTCAAAAGCAATCTGAACTTCAAACAATACTTTTAGGTGTTCGTTTTTGTATACCTAAAAAAAAAAGGTGTTCGTTTTTGTATAACTGACAGAAAATAACAATAATTAGAAAAGCAGTAAGAAGATATGAAGCTCCTGATATTTGTCAATCAAAAAGTTCAGATTAAATTTCTGGACAATGGAGCAAAATAAAGAATATTCTCTATACTGACACTGGAATGGTGGAATCCCAATTCCCAAGCAAGTTAGTAATACTGAATGGAGAAAGAAATTTACACTTCAAAGAGAGATTGCAGAAAACAAGACAATTTATCATATGATTAAGATGATAGCTTTTCAGACTTTCATGCTTAAAGCAAGTTGTTTTTTTTTTGCTAATCAAAGCAAGTTGGTTAACAAAGAGTGACTGCATAAAAAAGGTGCGTGATTAGTAGGTACCTCTTTAGCTCTACTGTGAAGAAGATTCAATAAGACCAATATCCAATTCACAGAGCTAAGCACATGAGACACAACTTAACGATAGAAGAACTGCTGAAGCCTCTCTATCAAACTCCTTAACAAGAAATGCTGAATATTCTCTCTCTCCTTCCATCTCCACCTATCTGTCTCTGTGTATGTGTGCCACCGGTTCACCACACACAATAATATCATTGTATGCATCATAAATTCTAGGATATCAGAACTCTGCCGTATAGCCAATAGTAAAACTTGGTCAGAGATATTGATATTGGTTTACCAACATGTTTAAGGTCTTAAATATTAATCCACATTTGAAGGTCTGGCTATGCTCTGAAATTCCTGGGTTTGAAAGAATAAATCATAGTGTTCCATTACCCAAGTGCCTCTCATGAGGCTTCTGCATAGGGGTGGGGACCATGGGGTAAAGGGTTGGTCACACAACAATTCTCTAATGTGGCGGCCTCATCTATGACAGCAAGTCACTTTTTTGCTCATAAGTATCACTTTTTTCGCTACTTCGTGTATGAGGCTGCCTCATATTAGTTTTTGTGTTTATGCAGCCTTGTCCCTGACAGTAATTTTAAATCCGATCTAGATATGTATATATGTATATGCTTGTGAATGCGACAAGTAGGATTGCCAAGTACGTAAATGTCAGGATAGCCACATAACGACATAGAACGGACCTTCCCATATAATCATCTCTTTGACTTCCTAACTCTTCCCTAAGCAAAATAGGAAGC
Organism: Tetragonia tetragonoides; assembly: GCA_038025085.1. Taxonomy (NCBI): domain Eukaryota; kingdom Viridiplantae; phylum Streptophyta; class Magnoliopsida; order Caryophyllales; family Aizoaceae; genus Tetragonia; species Tetragonia tetragonoides. The sequence continues at coordinate 32,807,623 of CM076141.1, forward strand.
CATGATTTTTCTAATTGACTAACAACTATTTCCTTCTGGCTTTTCATCTATTCTATTCATTTATATTCCTCTATTTTCTTTGGGTTTGTATTATAACTTGCATATTTTGGTAGGATTTTTTGACGAACGCACACATAAATTGGCAATCTGGCATTGATAACGGCTGAATATGACAAAATGGTACTCCTACTAAACAATAAATGTCCTCACCTTTATGACTAATCATGAGATATTTCACTTAAATATAGAACCTTATACAGAGTTGCACATACACATATATGTAGAATTGAACATATTCCTCCAGCCATCCTCTCATCATCCCCTCCTTCCCTCCAAGAGAGAGAAAGGACCTTGCAGGTGATGGAAGTATATGAGCATGCAAGGGCCGAAGTTATGAACATGCCGTTGTGATCACGGATGCCATAGAGTTGCATCCACACTCCAAATTCAACAACTTTTGGAGAAAGAAGCAGTCAAACCAGTTGGCAGGACTTTTTAAACTAATATTCATAACAATAAATAGCAAGCATTGCAAGAAATAATATCCACAAAAGACAGGTACCTGAGCTGTTTCTCGTTCTAGAAAATCTTCTATAGGTCTCCGAAACTCCTCATCAACAATGTAATGGTAGCTGTAAGTTGTCACAGGGAGGTAACCCCTTTGGATTTTGTGCTCACCCTGAGCTCCTGCTTCCACCTTGTCCAAATTCAACTCAATAGCAGCTTCTATAGCCTACAACACATTCCAAAATCCTGATAGATGAATCCAAATTCTTAAAACTGAAAATTAGACATATCATTCTTAAAACAAAGACAACAAAGCATAGAGTCAAGTACACTGGGCTTGAAGCCTTCAACTCCTTTCATAAAACGAAGACAACAAAGCATTAAACTGGTTTACGTCTGAAAACTGAAATCTAAACAGCTATCACCAACTTTAATTCTTGCACCTTGTCTTATCATGTACAGTTAAAAAAATTCTTTTCTTTTCACTTTTTTTTTTGGGTAAATAAGGCACAAAGGCTTGATCCAGACAGGTTTCAAACCAAGGTCCCTATTACCAACCTGGAGGTTTTACCAGCACAGCTAGTCGGATTGGCAACTGCGAGCATGTATGTACCTGTTTTTTAAGTTTCTCCTTCTGGCTTTCTTTTTCGGTTTTTTTTGTGTGTGTGTGGTGGGGGGGGGGGTTAGATTATAGATTTATACCTGCTACGTCATCATAAATAAACTAAATAATGTTAGGTATGTGCCAGGCTTATCTGTAACAAAGGTCCCTTGAATTCATATTTTCAATATGGTTATCCACCCGTTCAGAAATCCAAAACATGCCCAATATGTCTGTTACAGGCCATTACATAGCAGTCAGGTGGTTATATGTTATAACCATGACTTTAGCATCTTATTTTACCGGCTACCGTTCATCATTGTGTGAAAATACACAATACATTTGTCTGATGACATCTTAAGTATATCTGGACCTTCTAAGTACCTCATAAACACTCAGTCCAACGTCCCAAAGGCCAATCAAAAGAACAATGAAAAGGAGAGGAGAAGGCGTACACACACATGGGAAAACACACATGCGCACGCACACATCTACGTAATAGAAATGCAAAACATTGACTCAGATAATTTAGAATGTAAGAGCAGACTGTAAAGCTAGCAGAAATGCAATTCTCTAGTCGAATATTTGCAATAAATATCAACCATTTGGAAGCGATGGTGCTGCAAACCATTACTTCACCCGAACTGACGAGTGACGACTACACAATTTGATTTGACAAGAACCTTGACACAATTTTGACAAGGACTACGGTTTATTCTATCCTTTTTGACCATTAATAAGCTTATAATTTGACTAGCCATGGCATAGCCACATATGCATAGCATGCACATAATTCTCAAGCACTATACGATAAAGATAGTCAGACTCGAGGACATCCACTAGACAACTAACAGACCTGAATTACAGAAAGCAGTAGCAAACAAGTATCTGTATATCAAGAGCTTTGGATAGTAAATAGGCATATATCTCATGCCAAAATAATCAGAGTTAACCTGGTAATAACACGCTTCAAAATGCAAACTCTGGTAGTAAGATTCTTGTACACATCCCCACAGGCGTCCATATAATGTATCACCACCAATAAAATTAAGGGCCCCTGCCACAAGTTCATCCTGTTCTTCAGCAATGACTAGCAGTACTTGATCACCCATCTTCGATGCCATATTGTGGAAGAAATCCTTTGTCAAGTAAGGAGTACCCCACCTACATATCAAGAATGGCAAGTAGATGATTATGATCTTAGGCACTTTACTGAAGTGTGAAAACATTAAAGCAACGTGATGCTCCATAATAAGAATTAGCAATTCCTGTAGAAATTATGAGTTGGACATGAGCTATACTTGTTGTCAGTAGTGTTCCTGTAGAACCGATAGAAGGTATCCCAGTGCTTTGCCTACCACATACAAAATACCAAAATTAGGGACCATGCACCTAATACAATTAGCAACTAAGTGCAAAGCAAGTAATAAAAAGGCGCCACAAGTTAAACATTTTCACAAGATATATGCTACTCCAGTTTGCATTGTATCAGTTGCAAAGTTGAAGTGCTTCTATTTCAGAAGTCTGGGATACACAACAAAGACTTCTGTTGACGACTGTTTACAGAGCTGCGCAAGATGTGGTAGGTTATGGATGTTTCTAGAGGAATTTCACACACTCAAATTTGAGCACTTTCAGACATATATTAAGCTGAAGATGCGGATGACTGTGGAGAAGCGCTTTAATGGAGTTCAAGCTGGTTCATTCCAAGGGAACGGATTTCATTCAAACAAACATCAACTAGCAGCAGGTCACACAAAACTCATCTGAGAATGGAGAAGACAATGAATACTAGAAATAACGGAATCAATCATGAATCTATTGACCAGAACAATGAAAGAAGTGTTAAAAGCTTTGTATAAGGGAATAGTAAATATACTCAATGGGAAACACCTATATTATGTGAGAAGATGACCTTTAGCAACATAGAATATTGGACAGTACCTTAATCTCATATCCTCGAAGACGCTTCATAGTCAAGTTTTGTGCAGAAATCTGTAAAATGAAGCAGGAATAATCAGAACAATTGCAGGATGATAATCCATATTTCATCATTGACTAGGCACAACACGAAGATACTTCTAGTAAAACCTTCACATTCCCAACATATACAAATGTTTAGAACTAAAACCTTCTTTAGATTTGCCTAAGATACTTCGAAGTCATTTCTTCTTTCCAGGGTTGCTGTATGCTCCCAGAATCTGGGTGTCCAATGTTATGTACCTATTGCTAAAAGGGGATTTCCAACCTCCAAGGGTCCAAGGCTAAGAAAACACTCACATTTAAGTAGATAGGAAAAACCAAGAAACTTACTCTTGGTAAGCGAAGGCCTAAAAAGGGGGGGCTACAAAAAATATTTTACTAGTGACCAGATAAGTTAGATTTCACCCGCATGTAGGAGGACACTTCAGACCCAATCCCCCAGTCTCCCTCCGATTAGCAATACATAAGGGGTGGGGGATTAAAGAAAGATTGAACAAGAAAGTAAGAATGGTGAATTACTCGATGGCTCTTAAGAATCAATGTCAATGGTGTTATTTCAACTAGCAGTGTGAATTGTTAGTTGGGAATTGTTAATAGCTTGCACCTAATAGAAGTAAATGGTTACTATTATAGTGTTATTTCAATTTAGCATTGTGACTACTATTTCCAGAATGAGGATATAGGGTGAACAATGGATAATGACCTTATTATCTAAAAAAAAAGTCAAATCAGAAGTTGTAAAGTGGTTACAAGCTAAGAGGACAACCTCAAAAGAAAAACCTTACTTACAAATCGCCCCGGTGACATTGTACATCATTGAGGGTTACCCCTCGAAAAGACCCTCCAAGCCTTGGCCCAGAGAGAAGACAGGTACACTGCCCGATCCCGACAACATCAAGAGGCTTAGAGACCCCCATTAAAAATCCGGGAGTTTCGTTCAAACCAAACACGCCAATGATAGCAACGAAAGCACACAGCCATAGAGTCCTATTCTCCTTGCCCCTTCCTCGGCCAGAAGTCCAATCCTGGAGAAGCTGTAATATAGTGGGAGGGCAAATGAAGCACCCCCCCCCCCTCCCCCCAATGCAGAATTGATAATGACTTAAGGGAAACTAACTGACGTGTATCCCTAACATTAACAAATATGCACATTTGTCATTAGTAATATGTTTCTTTGTTGGCAGAGTAGCAAAGCAATTACATTGGCATCTATGAACACCAAATTTCATGAATAAAGTATCTTTGCCAATTTACTATCTCCTCAAGAGAATTTTAAGCAGCAGCTCATGAAATTATTTTTTATCCTCATACAAGCATCCATGCTGAGTAAGTGAGAGGGAGCGGGGATAGAAGAGGGAGAAAGAGAAAAATGTAAATATCAACTTCACAATATTCCAACGGCTGACCTTTTTGCGTTCTTGACGAATATTTTTTCTTTTATTTTGCTTCAAATCCATCAAGAACTCATCAAAACTGTGTAACAAAAAGACAGCATAACATGCATAAGTCCAAGACAAAAGTGGACAACTAGAGAAAAACACTTGGAAGTCTAGTGTAGACTGTAGAATAGCAAATCTATACCTTATAATCTTTTTTTAAAAAAAAATAGACCATATCTTTTCTTTTTCTTTTTTTGATAATTAGCATAATTCTATTAACTATAAAATCCACTTACAACATGGTGTTGTGGGATTACAAAAATGCCAAAATCACTAGTGTATAACAGCATCATTCAAAACCGCAACCCCCACCGAAAGGGTAATGCAATCATGTGCTTAGAAGAGGATGGAAACAACTCCTAAAATTACACTCCCATATAAAGAACACAGTGTGCAAAAGACTCCTATGGAGGCGGAAATAAATTACATCCAGGATATAAAATTGGTACATTGCTAGGCTACAAAAAAAAAACATATCTATTTGGAAGCCAATAATATCTAAAAGCTACTGGATTATTAATAAGGTGTCTCTTCTAGAAACTACACTTGAGTCACAAAAGCAATTGCATTTTATTTCTTTCCTTTTTTCTTTTTTTTTTTTTAGATAAGAATTTTTTTTATTAATCAATCAATTGAAAGAATACAAAAAGAGGACAAGGAGTCCTCAAATGAATACAAAAAATATCTACAACTCCCCCCAATGAAGTTGAACAAAGGTAAGTGGAACACCCTTGAAGGCCCCAGCTGCCTTCGCCCAAAGAGAAGCCAAATAAATAATATGATCCCAAACACAGTCGACAGTCTTTCCAGAAGCGGAAAAGACTCTCGAATTCCGCTCAAGCCAAATACACCACAGAATGGCCATACAAGCACACCTCCGCCACAACTTACCCTCTCTCCTCCTCCCACCAGCAACAAACCGCATCTGCAGAAACTGTGCCACTGTAGCCGGGCTAGCAAAAGGCTTCCTTTTTCTTATCAACATTAGAAGCAAGTCAGTTCCTGCCCCAGTTCATCACACAATGATCCAGGAATCAATCAAGAGGGTGCACACTCTTCTAATATATAAACACATTCTTAAAAAAGCTTATAAAAAATTATTTTATAAGGGAAATTTTAAAAAAAAAAAATGATTCAAGTGGGTTCCATGGAATCGACTAACATGTAGATCCACTAGTGTCATCACGATCAATTGTACCATTCTACCAATATGAAGTTAAAACTCAAATAACTTCAGATGATCTTTTTACTCAGTTAAAAGACAGTCCTAAAATTATTGTTGCCACCTCACAACTAAGATCATGTCAGGTCAGCAGCTATATTTTGTCTCCTCCATCCATACAAGACTCAAAAGATCCAGATTATTCTTCCCTAATGCTGCACAAAAAACTTCTAGCATCTCTAATGGCATAGGCTTCCGGCATCAAGTTCCCTATTTAGAACTCCACCAGCCGCACTTAAAAAGATATTTCTAGGCATCCCATATGTATGTCGATTTCTTAAATTAGGCTGGAGCTATCTGTCTGTTAGTGCAAGCATTGTTACTCGGACTTATAGAGATACAGGTGTAGGTGTTGGACTCACCTGTTTACCGAAAATTTACATGCTTCGGCCTAAATTGAATTTTCACAGGTTGTATATACGCCTAAGTGCCGAGTATCCGGAATATTGAGGTAAATTGAAACTTCAAAGAGTCTGAGTAACATTGACCACAAGCAAAAGTAACTGACAGAGACAGCTACTCTTAAAATTTCAAATGGCTTGTCTGGTAAGTATCCTGGTGGGTCATCAAACCTCCTTTCAAGAGTCAACAACACAATACCCTCAAATGGCTCGCAGAACTCTCAACCACAATGGATTCAATCCATTATTATTGTGAAAAAGAGGGGGAAAAGGCTATATCTATAGGCCCCAACCTGATGAATCCTTTTGGAATCACAACTCTCAGCCCATTCCCAGCTTGACTTGCTCTCTCCTTGGCACTTCTAATTGATAGTAGCATATCATACGTGGAGTTGGAGTATGGGCTAACCCAAGGTGCGGTCATCTATGATACAGTCTTCATTTGTAGATTAGTGTCATCTACAACATCTGTCAGTGCCCTCGTGAGCACATTCCTCTCTGGTTTAGTCTGATGTAATCAAAGTCAACTGCCTCACATGGAATACCGGGAGAGGTTTCAGCTAGCTGATCATTGTGTCTACAGCCTACCAATTCTATCCGCTTCTCTACAAGGTCTACATATTCCTTTCTTCAGATCAAGTTAAGCATTTAGGTCTATTTAGATGAATGGTATTATACATAAAAATGAAAAAGTACAACCTAAGAGGACAGGAAGTCCTCAAACGTCTCTAATTAATTATTCTTCCCACAAGATGGGTGATGGGAAATTGGGATTTCCCCCTGTTGCTTTGAGTTACATTAAAGCCACATCACTCCACTCCAAATATACTCTGGTGGCTTACTAATGCCAAAGAAGAGACATAAGCACCTCCCGGGCCAAAGTCTCCGGAAAATAGCCACAAAAGCACATCGTCAAAAGCACCTTCTTCTCCTTACTCCTCCTCATAGCTGCATACGCAATGTCAAGATGCTTTGATAATGTGGCAGGACACACCCATGAATCCCTCACAACACCAAACAACCACCTCCAAAGCAACCTAGCAACCTCGCAGTAAGGACAAATGTAAGTATGTCTCATTACTCCCAAGGCAGAGAATACATACATCCAGAGAGATGGACCAGCCAAGTCACCTCTTCTGGAGCATGTCATTCTTGCTGGCTCAACCTGATGCCACCATCCAAAGGAAAGCCCACACCTTAAGAGGCCCTTTAGACTTCTGTCCTATAGTGGAGGGAGAATAAGTGTACAAAGGTAAATTCAAATGTTTGGATTAAAGATTTGCAAGAAAAAACCCGGGAAGTCCCTCTCAAAAACCCGGGAAGTCCCTCTCGAAAACCCGGGATGGCTGAAACAATCACCAATATGTAAAGCAAGCAACTAAGCGCCTTCCCATTCATGAGGGTATCCGCATAAGTCAAGGTTCTAGGATCCCCCTTCACTCCAGCAAAGTAGGCTCATCTGCTGAAACCACGCATGCATTAGTAACATCAATGGGATTACTATACACTTGTCTAAGAATTTTCTAAGCCGATACTGGTGGTAAGTGGTAACACTAGCAACCTAATGGTGTGGATTACCAGAAAGGAATCTAAAATCCAAGGAATTATTAGTAGATTTAAGATAAAACTTGTATCTTCAAGATCTTCTCTTTAGTAGGATTTTTAGAGGGGGTGGGGGGTAATTTTATTAGGCTAAGAATACCTTGATATCCAGCAAGAGTCATTAGTTCAAATCCAATTGTAGGTAAAACCGGCAGCGATCAAAAACACTTATCTCTTCAGCTTATATGTTATTAACCCAGCTTCATGCTATGTTATTTCTATTGGTTTTGAATTTGATGGAGTTCTAGGGAACTACTATTGTTGGAGAGTGTCTACATCACTTTTTTTTGCCATGTCCCCATTTGGTCTGCTTGACCAAATTTTTTTGCTTTCCATATGGCAAAGTGGCCATGGCAGTTGGGTGGCCCATAACAAGCTTCTGTTATTCTCAACCCCCCCCCCCCCCCCCCCCCGCGCTGGAAACTAAAGGTAAGTAAATAATTGGAAGAAAAAAAATGAAAAATTGTCTTTCCTTCTAGAGAACTGCAATCTCAATATCGTGCAGAAAACCAATGCATATGCCTTCTTGAAAAGCAAATATTCAATCACATCTATTACCACAATGAACCACCAAGTTAATGACTTTACAACTGAGGGGTTCAGACTTCAGAGTACCAAGTTCTACTTCACTTACTTCTTGTAATTCCGATTTTTCCAGTGGTATTGCATGCCTATTCTCTGAAGAAAGCCCTTCTCTTTCATTCCACGCCACTCACTTTCAGATGGAAACGTAACATGGAGGGATGAGACCTGGAACTGGAACAAAATATAAATCTGCTTATTGTCCATATATAACATTAGAAAAATTTATTTCCTCATACTTCAAATGGTTTGAAGAAAGTGAAGATTCTGGAGAGAAAATGAAATCATGGGCAAGGGTATTGTTATAACTATGTTGATTGACATGGAAATGATCTTTCACAGCAAATCTTCCAAATAGATTGTCCTTTAGAGAGCTGAAAAACAGGAAATCAACGATGATTGTAAATTCTAATCTTCCTGAGCAATCTGGCTTACTAAAAACAAAACAAATGATTCAACTAGGAGAATAAACAAGAGAGAGGAATATTGTTATAAACTTCAAGGGGGAAGGATCAATGAGGAGAATTAGGTCAGCAATGCCATAATGAGATCAACCTAAGGTATAAAGTTGCAGAGCATCAATGAAGAGAATCAGATAATAATCCGAGGAACATATTATATCTGATGGAACAGTGAAAAAGAGATGCATGGTTAATCGAAATGTACAAATATGCAGTGTGGAACTGTGAATCCCTCCATTATTATGGTCAATAAATGGAGGTCAAGATATATCAACCAGACCCTGACGAGCACTGTCAGAAGCTCTTTCCACAAAAAACAAGGAGTTCAGAAGGGGGAAAACATTTCCCCAATGACGTTGAAGTGAACGTCAGTGAGGGGCACTCCTCTAAAACCCTCCAAAGCTTTGACCTATGAAGAAGCCCAGTACACCACCTGATCCCAAGCAAACCCAAGAGGCTTCGAAACCTCGGTAAAGCTACGAGAGTTTCTTTCCAACCAGACGCACCAAAAGATAGCAAAGAAAGCACACCGCAGCAGCACACCCCCAGCAGCACCTTATTCTCCTTGCCCCCTCTAACCAACTATACTGAGCCTGCAAAAGCTGAGTAATAGTGGGAGGACAAATGAAACACACTCCCTCCCTAACACCAAAAGCCAGCCCCAAAAAGACCATACAAAATCACAATGCAAAAACAAACGCAAACATGTCCCACTAGCATGGTGACAGAGCACACACACGCCCAGGGATCCATCCAGGCCTCCTCTGCTGCACCATATTATAAATGTTCACACTACCCAGAGCCATGGTCCACATAAAAGCAGGGACCTTAAGAGGAACCTTAGACTTCAATGAAATTGGCTAGTGGAAAAGGGGGATACTGTGAAGGAAGGCTAAGAGGATGTAGCAAGGATTTGCAGGAGAAGAACCCTGAGGGGGTAGCTCAGTTGGTAAGACCTCTGATATTTATTCCAGAGGCCCCAAGTTTGAGTCCCCTCAGCGCCACTAGAGGTTTTTCTGGTCGTTAACTTAAGTACCCATGGGATTAGTCGAGAAAAGGTTGGATACCCATGTTATCTAAAAAAAAGGGCTTTGCAGGAGAAGACTTAGTGGGCTACCCACAAAACTAAATTTGAACCATTAAAAATCTCAATAAATTCAACAAGTTATTTATTTCTGGATAATAGATGTATCACATAATTGAAGTTTCTAGCTTTCTCATAATTACGAATCTTGAGAACAATCATGATATTCCACTGAACATGCAACCAAAAACATTTCCGAGTAAAAGTTAGTGATAGTTTGCACGTAGAACAGAGGTTCGCAGAGAAGACATTCTATACACAATCAAGCATGCAAAAACGCCATGAAAAAAAAAGTAGATAAAATAAGTTAACATAAGGCTTCTAAATGCTTGTTTGTAAATAATTCATGTTCTGTTTAGAGGGTTCAATCAAGAATACAACAGCAAGAATTACTGTATATAACTAGCCTATACATAGAAAGTACCTTCAATGCCAGATCCTTCAGTGCAGATACTAATATATCATAGACTTCATCTTTGTAGGGTGTGTTGCGCAGTAAGATTCTTGGACCCGAAACTGGCGTGAAAGGCACACAACTTTGTAATTTGGGATAGTACCTCGAGCCACAGCTATAATAGGCATTGGCCCACGAATGGTCAAAAACATACTCGCCATAAGAGTGACTGCAAATCAAGCAACAAAGCAAGGATAGGGAACGTCAGCCAAAGGAAACACTAGGTGTATTTGACAGTATTTGACAGTACCTCTGCAACAGCTTATGTCATACCTTTTAAGATAAAGAGGAACTGCACCAATCACATTGTTAGACTCATCCTGTGCAATTATGTGCATTGGTACCCATCCTGTTTCCTGAAGCAATTACCGACATGGTTTAAAATTATATCATTCAGGTGAGTGCATTTGCAGCGAAATAACATGAAGTAGAAAATGCATGGAAGGGAAAGAGGGAAGCAGACTCCACTACAGCTATGCTCAAAATGATCAGGTCTTAAGTGCTAAAATCAAATTCCCTAGTTGATTAGTCTAGCAGAACACAAGATTTAAACCATCTCCCAGTACCAAAAAGAAGAAAGAGCAGAATAAACAGAAAAGTAGTGAAAAATGCAGTTTGGTACAAAATTGCCCCAAAATTGCAGTTTTGACATGCAAGTTCGTCTAGAACTTTTGTCAATATACCAACCGTAAGGTACATCACCCTTCCTCCTAATGCCACCTATCATTTTACCCCTCCATCTTATCAGGCATTGAGTCTCTACTCTTTCCTCCCGGCCTTCCAAAGAAAACACAAAAGGAAAAAAGAAAAAAAAAAAGAATCAAATGTTTCTCCATTCTTTCCGTTTGTCAGATGGCATGTACATAAGACATAACTATCGCCACGTGCCACAACATGATAGAAAGGTTTTTCTGTTGATCCTATTGATGATTTTAAAAGAATATTGTATTAATGAGCTTTAGAAGCAGCAAAGGAGGACAAGTTGTCCTCACACAAAGTAAAAATTACAGATTTGCCCAGTTTCTCTGAGTCAGAAAAGAAATAGCTCCTAAACACCCCTCTCTTCCTAGCCCACGGAAGTTAAATAAGGCATTGTATCCCAAACGAGCTCGGGTGACTACATCCCCCTAGATAATACTATTGCGTTCGTCGCCAACCACATATACCACAGGATCCAATTAATCTTTTATATTTTCTTTTTTTAGATAAAGAGAATTTATTGATGAAAAATCAATTTGTATATCAAAGGAATAATAGTAACCCTCCTATAAGAAAATAAGTCAGAAATACAGCCCGCCAAGCAGAATGAACACGGAACATAGACCACAGAGTCAGAGCCCACTCAGGGAAAACACCAGATGAATGAAAGTGGAAACTAAAACAGCTCTCTCCCACGAATGAGCATCGTCAGAAGAATTATTCCAGAAGATTTTTTGTTTATTCCCTGACCACAACACACACAACATGACCAAAATAGAACACTTGCACACAAACTCTCCTCGTACCTCCCAAAACCAGCATAATGAGACTGACGGTGGTCAAATACTAACGCGACGCTAACCCACCCAACTCCCACCATTTCAAATAATCTATGTCACATGTAGGAAGCAGCCTGATAGTGGAAGAACAAATAGCACGCATTCTCCATTGCCAAAACCACCTCAGACACACATTACAAGAAAGTGTTTCATTTTGCCCCAAACCTGCATTTTATCATTAGATTGATGATGGTACATTACAAACTTGGAATGTGAACGGTTCTGCTTCAGCATATCTAATAGGTATTTCAGATAGGTACCTTGAGTTTTGATGATTTTTTTATGAGAAACAGCGGTTTCTATAATAATTCCATAGGTACCTCATTTTATAAAGTAATTTCCACAGGGTACCTCCAGTTAGGCTTGATGCTCAGAATCATAACTAATAATATCTTTGGTGGATCCATAACCGTTATAATTATTTTTTTATGGGTGTCCAAGCTTTGCTTGACTAATCCCATGGGCCTTGAAGTTTTTTTTTTTAGATAAGAGAAAATTTTATTAATCAAATGGTAAAGAATACAAAAATGTGGAGGATAAGGTATCCTTAGTATAAAAGTAATCTATCTACACATCACGCCAATGGCGTTGAACTACAGTCAACGGAACACCCTTAAAGGCCCCCGCCGCCTTAGCCCAAAGAGAAGCCAAGTAGACTATGTGATCCCAAACATACTCAATAGTCTTCTCAGTCCCGGAGAAAATCTGGAATTTCTCTCCAACCAAGTACACCAAAGAATAGCCATACAAGCACAACGCCACAACAACCTCCCCTCCTTACTCCTCCTCATCGCCACAAAACGCATCTGTAAGAATTCACCCACTGTGGCGGGACACACAAAGCTCTCCCCACACAGCAGTCTATCCCATAACCTCCGCGCAAAGTCACATTGCACAAACAAATGCAAACAATCCTCTCCACTATGCTGACACATCACACAAAACCCCCGTAAAAGGGCCCAGACCTAGCTGCAAAATATCATAAGTGTTCACCCTACCTAGCACCAAAGTCCACACAAAAGCGCGCACCTTCAATGGAGCCTTAGACTTCCAAATAAAAGTAGATAAAGGGAAGTGGGGAAACTGAGAGGGAAGACTAATATGGTAGAGGAAGGACTTACAAGAGAAGACCCCAGAGGGATCCCCCGTCCAAGTCCTAGAATCATCCCTAGGGACGAGTAGAGTAGAGTTAAGAACACTCAGGAGGGAAACAAGCTCCTCCATCTCCCTATCATGTGGTGGTCGGCGTAAATGTAAGTCCTAAGAACCACCTGCGACTAAGAAAAACGCAGCCACAGGGGCCCCATGTAAAGTGGATAGCCGCCATGTAAAGTGGATAGCCGAAAAACCCGGGGATATATGGAAGAGAAAGGAAGGTCACCCTTCCACACATCCTCCCAGAACCGAACCCGTAAACCATTACCCACACTGTACCTAACCAGTGGAAAGAAAGAAGACGATACATGTGAAATGAAATTCCAAGGGCATGCATGAGAAACGTTGGAGCCAGCATGAGCGTCCCACCCATTGCACATAAGACCGTACTTGCTCCTGATTACTTGGTGCCAGAGGGAATCAGACTCCAGAGGGAACCGCCACAACCACGTACCCACTAGCGAGATGTTCCTGGACACCAATCTACCAAGACCCAGCCCCCCCTCTGTTTTCGGCCTGCAAACACGGACCCAACTAACCAAGTGATCTCTCCTCTCCCCTCTAGCCCCGGACCAGAGGAAATCCCTCATAATCCTCTCAATCCTATTGGCAACACTGATCGGAATTCTGAACAAGGAAAGATAATAGATAGGGATACTAGCTAAGCAGGACTGAAGAAGAGTGATTCTCCCCCCGAGGGAAAAATAAACTCCCTTCCAACCATCTACGCGCTTCGCCACTCTAGACACAACTGGCTCCCAAAAAGACGCTCCCAAAAAGACGCTGACCGGGGGTTACCCCCTAAAGGAACCCCCAAATAAGCAAGCGGCCAGTGCTGCACCGGGCAACCCACGAGACCAGCAAGAGGCTCAAGAACCCCATCCCCCACACCAGCCAAACTACACTTAGACAGACTAATCTTCATCCCGGACACCACCTCAAACACTTGTAACAAAGTAAGCACCCTCTTAAACCCCTCTACCTCAGCCGAGAGGAAAAGAATTGTGTCATCGGCGAACTGAAGGTGGGAGACTGACACCCTCTCCCGCCCAACTCTAAAACCCTCGACCAACCCCCGCTCGACACCCCTATCCAACATCCGACCAAGAACATCGACAACCAAAGTGAAGAGGAAAGGTGACAAGGGGTCTCCTTGCCTAAGGCCCCGTGAAGACGTAAACCACTCACGAGCCGCCCCGTTAACCAGAACAGAAAAACTAGCGTTAGACAGACAACCCCTGATCCATCTACGCCACCTCCCCCCGAAACCTTTCCTATCCATAACCCTATCCAAGAAATCCCAGCTGACTCGATCATAGGCCTTCTCAATCCAACTTAAAAACAACTCCCTGAGAACTAGAACGACGAGCATCATCCACCACCTCATTCACCACTAAAGCTCGAGGATCTGGCGACCCTCCACAAAAGCGCTCTGAGCCATCGAAATTGTCCCAAACAGAACAGCCCCAAGTCGAATAGACAAAACCTTAGTGATGATTTTATACACACTCGTAACCAGGCTAATTGGCCGAAAATCTCTCACTCTAATAGACCGATCCTTCTTGGGAACTAAGGTAATAAAGTTAGAGTTCATACTCTTCCCAATCACCCCAGTGGCATGAAACTCGCTAAAAACCCCTAAAAGGTCCTCCTGAATCACATCCTAGCAATCCTGGTAGAAAGCCATAGTGAAGCCATCCGGACCTGGGGATTTCTCCCTGTCCATCCCAAACACCGCAGCTCTAATCTCCTCTAACTCAAAAGGCCGCTCCAACCACTGTCTAAAATGAGAAGCAATAGGGGACCACTCTACCCCCTCAATCATTGGCCTATCTACCATCTCCTCCGCAAAAAGGTCCTTATAAAAGTTAGTAATCTCATCACTAATCCTATCCACGTCTGACACAAGTTCACCATCGAGACATAATTCCTCCTCCTCTTCCCGTTCACCACCTTAAAGAAAATCCTAGAATTCACATCTCCCTCTCTGGCCCATCGCCCCTTCATCTTCTGCCGTTGGCTCTGTCTCTCCTTCAGTAACATATCCTCTAAACTATTCTTCAACTCAACACTCTTCCTTAACAACTTATCATCGTGACCCTGCTCACTCAAAGCCTGGTCCGTAGCCAGAATGTCCTTAAGAATCTCCCCCTTCCTCACTCTCACATCTCCAAAAACCTCCTAATTCCACACCTTCAAATTACTCTTGACAGACTTCAACTTACTCATAAAACAATAACCTCTCCAACCCTCAACCTCACAGCTCGACCACCATTCTCGAACCCTCGTCCCAAAATCTATATGAGTAGTCCACATGTTCTCAAAACGAAAGGGGGTAGGGCTCCACCTAATAGGAGCAGAGTGAAGGACAAAGGGAAAATGATCAGAGCAAGAACGAGGCAAAACCTCCTGAACTAGCGACGGAAACTCATCCTCAAACTCATTAGTAACAAGAAAACGATCTAAGCGGGAAGCCGCATTGCGGCTCCCACTGACACTCCACGTGGGCATTACTAAGAGGCAAGTCCCTAACAGCTGACTCCCTAATGAAGGAGTCAAAATCACTCATGCCCCCGGTTAATGACCAAGAAAACCTCCAGTGGCCCTAAGCGGACTCGAACCTGGGATCTCTGGATACTACCCCCCCCCCCCAGGTTCCATAACCGTTATAATTATAGACATAAAATCATACGCGATAGCCTGACAAACAGATTTTTCTGTTCTTAGCCCTCCTCTTCTTCTTTTCCAGATAAGAAAAATACATATATAAGAGTTAGAAGAAAGAATACAAGCAAAGAGCAAGTTGTCCTAACGGGGGAGGGAAGCCTAAGAGAGAATATAGCAATGTAGATCCCATTGAGAAACTCTTTTGCAACCCTCCAAGAACCTCACACTTAATCCCTAACATTACATTTTCCCTGTTTAAAATTTTCCACCTAATATAAACTTGAGTACTGAGTCTCAACTCTTTCCCCGTTGTGTTGACTAACTTTAAGGCCATTTTATCCAATGGTGCTTGCGTAGGATGATTTTTCTCCTCACTTCATATCCATAAAACAGAGTGCCTGCCTGTTGAGTTGGCCCGACAAGGGTTGACAAAATCACATCCCCCTACACACATAACTTCCGGGCCTGAGAAACCACAACCTTATCCAGACAATGTTTCGTAGAAGGCTTCTGCGTCAGGCCCTTCAAATAGCTTACCCCCCGGTCAATCAATGGTGGTAGGTGGGAGTAGCAGAGATATGGGATTCATTCTCCTATCCTTCATGCAGAAACAGAATGTGGTTCGCTTTAGGTCATCCAACAAGGAAACAACAGCTCCACCACCCTCTCAATAAAAACACCCATCCTCAGAAGAACAAATCCCCTTTCAGCTTAAAAAGCTTTTTGGAACTTAGCTTTGTTCTTTTCTTCTTCCCTATGCAGTTCAGTTTTCATTTTAATTCTACAAAGTCGATAAAGTTCAGCTAAACAACTTACTTTTCTCTGACATATTGATGTTCATTCAGTTTAGTTCAGTTCTGCAAATTCAGATCCATTCCTTACAATTGAACAGAATGGAGCCTAAGTAGCAGCGGTCCTCCCCAAGGTAGAGGACATCATCAAACAGCTTTTTGTTTTCTGATGAGTGACGACTACTTTGCTCAAATCCATCATGATCACTATACATGCTCAAAAGTCCAAAAATGCTTCTTTAATTGAGACTTGGCTATTTTTTTGGTGCCTTTGGTTGGAGAGGCATTTGAGGGTCTATATTGGTCTTGGCAAGCCTCCAAACTTTGTTTGGGATTGTGTGGAGATCTGGAGGACATGGCTTCTCTTTGGGCCAAAGCGGCAGGGGCCTTTAGAGGGGTATCCCTCACAGATGTTCAACATCACTGGCATGATTTGTGATAAAATTGCTTTTCGTTTTGAGGACTACTTGTCCTCCTATATTGTACTTATTCACATCTATTTATCAATTATAAGTTTTCTTATCGAAATTGTTCTTGTCCCTCTTTTTGTATGTGTTACACCAGCTTGGTGCCCTTCCATCAATATTCTTTCTACTAGGAACTTGTCTAAGCATGGTAAAAAATTGAACTGTAAATATACTTATAATTAGTTCCCAATCGTGAGCCTCCCATTTATTATTCTTCATCCCATTTCTCCTCTCTCCGTAATTAATGTTACTCCCTTTGTTTCATTATATATGTCACTATAACATAATTGCTGTCAAAACTTGGTGACTTTGGCTATTGATTTATCAAAAGTATTTTCCTTTATAACATGAAAATGATATTTTTGTCGTAGAAAGAACTTCTACAATATGATATTCTTATAGATTTTATTAAATAATAATAAGTTGTGTCTAGAAGACTGCAGAATGTCAATAATGACTTACCAGCCCGTCTTGTGTGAACTTGGTCCACCATGGACCAAGGAACATGGAGGGACTAAAGTGCAATAAAGTTTTAGGAAATTTTTGCAACTTTATTCTTTGGCCCACCATGGACCAAGTGCACACAAGATATATTAATGACTTATTAGGATAACAAGGAGTACAAAATTTCAATAACAACTTCAATATACGATCATATGGAACATCATTTCATCCTCAAAGTTATAGGTACAATTGTCAACTGATCCCTCTGGAAAAAGTACAAGTAAAAAGAAGTTGACTTCACTTAGGAATTAGGAAAGTTCATTCCAAGCTCGACGGAAAGAGAAGAGACATCCATTAACGAAAAGAATTCTTATACTTGTTTTCATAATATTCAAGTAATGGTGGCAGCAATTCATTCCACTACCAGGCAACATTTTATTTTATATCATGGAGGAAACAAGTTGATAAGCACATTTTCCAAGCAAACAATATGTAGCACAGAACAGAAATCACTATATTGGAGTTAAAGGAACAGGCAAACCTTCACAGAGCAACCAGACTCCTCTAAGCTAGAGAGAAAACCATGAGTAAGAAAAGGATTGCACTTTCCAGGACCACTAGCATCTAGGGCACATGCATCCCATTCTTTTGATGAAACCTCTGAGATTGATGAAATAACTGAAAGTGAAACTGAATTAGCTGCAGCATCCTAACAGCAATGAAACAGAATCAGCTAAATTTTAAAATACTTCAGTATATACATCATTTATCATGAAGAAAAAGTATAGAAACCTCAGGTAACATAATAACAAATTATCAATAAATAAAACACCTCTGAGCCTGACCCTGTGAAAGAGAAATCTCCTAGTGAAAGAGAACTATCAGGTGGCTCCTCTGTCTTCTTAGATCCCCAAAACAGTGCATTGATTCTGAATCTGCATCTATTGCTCCAGGCAATATGCTGAAATGGTATTTGCGGCTACATTGGCATTCAAATCCACAAAAAAACTGCTGTTAGTAAGTTGATTGTGAAATATGAATTTCATAATGCAGTACCAAGAATATAAATAATCGTATTGAATCTCAGCATATCTGATTGTAAATGAAGAGCAATACTTTATTTGTACACATAAGTGTCTCAGCTTCCATTCTGGGATTCGCACAACAAAAGTATGCACTTTCCATACTAACTATTTACTACTCCCTTATTGGGTTATTTTCCTTTTTTTAGATAAAGAAAAAGTATATTAATGAAGAATCAAAGTACAGCACAAGAGGACAAGGTATCCTCTACAGTAAAGCAATTACAAATTAAACCAATGCTGTTGGATACTTGGATGTCACTAATAGCATAACCCCTAAAAGCCCCCGCAGCTCTAGCCCATAAAGAAGCTAAATAGGTGACCTTCTCGCACCTGCAACAAGGGCGGAACAGACTTTTTAGTGAACACCCGTGCATTCCTCTCCAGCCAAATGCACCACACCGTTGCAAGATAAACATTAAGTCACAGCAACTTCTTCTCCTTCCCACCTCCAAAGCCTAAAAATCGTATCTGCATGAAAAAACCAACACTTGAGGGAAAACCCACAAGGCCACAACTCACCGGAAATACCAAACAATCTACGCCAGAAGCTAAACGCCATATCGCAATAGAGGAAGAGATGAGCTGAAGTCTCACTACTATTCCGGCAAAGCATACATATATCGGACAATAAAGCTACTCCTGGCCTCCTCCGCTGCCTCAAATCATTTGTGCTAACTCTTATCTAGTCATGTGGCAATCCTTCCTTACAGGCTATAATTCAACAAGTGCCATTTCTAGTCACAATCACTAAGAACAGGGAGATAATAATATCATGACACTATGGTAGTTCCTGTTCTTATATTATGTTGAAAAGTTCATGCAAACACACAATTAACTAACAGGGGAGAAAGGAGGAGGAGCAAAAGAAATGAGATGAACTGGTTGGTCATTGTGTTTAAACCCTCTCATATAACATAGCGTTACAAAAAACCCCTGAACAACAATATGAGAAAAAGAGGGGCGAGAGGATTATGAGCTGGTTGGGATGTAGTTACGCTGCTAGCACTGTCAAGGGGGTTCTGAATTGGACTGCTAGAAGAGGGAAAACCAGATTTGAAAGGCAATTGTACACTGCTGTGTTTGCTGCTGCTGTCTACACAATCTGGAGAGAAAGAAACAAGATTGCACTCTCCCAGGTTACTACTTACTACAGCAAATGTCCAGCTTGTGGAGTCCATTAAATTTGTCATCCGTGCTAGGCTTTCGCTAGTTAATACTAGGAAAATGAGTAGTACAGATAAAAACTTATTACTGAATTTGTTATAGTTGTTGTAATTCCTTAATTGCTGTAACCAGGCGAAGTTTTGGGGAGGGGATACATGGAGGAAACCTACCTAGTAGGTGGCTTCCTTATCCTCTTTCCCTTTAGGTGTATTCAAAGCTAAGCCATAGATATTATAGAAGTGAACAGCAATAAACCAACAAACAATTAAGCTGATATTATTCAGAATGCCCCATTTCCTCCAGTTAAAAATGTGTTTCATTGCTATGGAAATACACTTGCAAGAGTAGATCTGTGGATTATCTTTTCACTAAAAATCAGCTCAAGTGAAGACAGTTCTAGAAGCTCTAATATTTAGCTTCGTGTTAAGCAAGGTCTTTACTGTCATATCATTCAATTCTCTTTTCAATAACCCTTTCCACTTTCTGATAATGAGTTAAAGAGTGATGATTTCCGTCCATATGGACATAACTTCATACCCTCACTTTCCTTAAAAGCCACTAACTGGTCATGACTCATCCTTAAATCCATATTATGGGAGAAGTTTTTAGGTAACATTAGTACATCCTAAGAGGCATATTATGGGAGAAGTTCATATACCACTGACCACATATGCACAATTAATATTTAAATCTAAACATTTAGTTCCCATTTCTCACTTCAGGCAATTTGTCAAGTTTGGATACCTCAAAATTATAATCCATGGCTGCTAAACGGCAACATACTATTCCCAATTTTCCCTTGGCATAACAGAATAAACTTCTCCTCTCTCCCCTCTACTTATCTACAACAAGTGTCTCGGATACGGGGTGGCCATGATTCGTCGGCACCAGGAATTCGAAGTTTGAGACAAGTACAGCCCTCACAAAATTGATACAATACCTCTTTGCTGAGATTCAACACCAATAATACAATAGAACAACATAAAATCACCCGTCTTTTTGTCTGCTTGTCCCTCCTCTTTCATCAGTTCCAGTTTCATCCAAGTTATGAAATTTCTCTTCATCTACCTACCATATGGGTTGTTAATAATCCAATTATTAACGGATTTCTGTGAATTTTATACCGATTTCAAGCTTCGAAGATTTAATTTGATCTCTTGTTTCTCTGAGGTTCAACGACCTTCCCCATAACATGTTTGCTTTAATTCCTCTGAGAAGTATAAGAACTTCTCCACAAAGCTTGTATACATTACTCATAGTCAACAATTTACAATAAGGATCTATTACAACATCTAGTCTGAACTCAGCCAAGTAACATATTCATGGCGTGATCAACAAAAGAGATGGAAACTAACAATATGCACCAGACATGTTCGAATCCAATGAGGGTATTCATCACGGTGGTTTTCCACACAATATAGTTTCAAGTCTATCCTAAACAATGCAAGTAGACATCCAAAGGAACCAAGGGACAATGTTGTTTTCTATTTAAGAGGGCATTTTACATGGGTTGAAAAAGAATGTTACATTAACCCATTTCAGTGTCTCCACTTCTTATTTTGTTGTGAAGTAAGAAACCCTTGATCGAAGCAATCTTCGTGTCGATTTAGGGGTAAGGCGGTGTACATACACGACATAGATAGCCTCATAAGAAGCACTAGATTGATTGAATGATATTTAATGCTGCCTATTACATTCCCATTTCACAAACTTTATCCAATTTCATTATTTTCTTTCCAACAGTTTCAATATCGAAGCATGCAATTTCAAAACAGAATGAATTTCATTCCAAAATACAGCCCTGGGCTCAAATCAATCGCACCCTTATTAAAGCATCAAACTTGGAACCCAAACTTAATTTTGAGTCAATTATGAAAGCTAAATTGATAACAAACAATCAGATAAATTCATAGAGAACATTAACAATTAAATAAATGTAATATTAAACATTAAAAAGAGCTCAGTTGAGTTGGGCTTACAAGAAAAGATGATGATTGGCCGAGAAATCGTGAGGGTTGAAGCTGATGTGGGCAGTTGCAGCACAGTAGTGCCATGGCCGTCTTACTAATGTACTGCAACAAGAGAATGAAATTACAGAGAGGGGCATTTTTTTTTGGTTTGAAGAAGAAGATGATTTATGGATGAGGAAATTAATGTGTGGTAGGATTGAATTTGTTCATTTTATTAGAAAGTAGGGAAAAAGCCAAAAAAAAAAAAAAAAAGGAAATAATTAGTAATTAATGAAATGAGAAAAAACGCTTTTGGGATGGGTTTTAGGACGTTATTGACCGGTTTAGGTAATAAATAGACGTAAATGGAATCGGAGTTAAGAAAATAAACCTTAATGTTGCCGGCGCAAAAAAAAAAAAAAAAAAAAAAAACCAATACGTCTATGGGGGGGTCATTAAAAAGACCAATATGGTAAATTGGCCGACCATGATTGTGTAGCATGTCTTGTATGGACTTAGTCCACCTTGAATCAAGAACGCTAGTAAAAATATTTAGCGACATGGAGGTATATTTAAAAAAGATATAGACCATTGGTCCATCATGGCCTAAGTCCACACAAGTTTTTATAATAATTGTGATACAATATTTTTGGGCGATACGTAGACCACTAGATGATTGACACGTGACAACAAAAATTTCATTTGGAGGGAAAGGCAATGTAAATGAGGTGGAAAGAAATTGACAAAAGAGGGGGAAACTAAGACAAATTCACCATTCAATTGCACCAAATTTCACAATCCCAAATGACTGAGGGCTAGATAATTTTTTTTCCTCTCTGTAGGAATTCTCATTTCCTCTCTGTAGGAATTCTTTATCCCCTAGTGGAAATGGCCATCTGTCATAATTTTCACCCATGGAATTAACCTTAGCTGACTGCAACCTCAACACTATCTCTTTCTCATTCTTCCCCCATTTGTCTTTAGCTTCTTTACTTTACTTTCTCTAACTCCACCCACCACATTAAATTTCTACCCCACCCTTTTTCTTAGCCACAAAATCTCTCCCCCCACTTATTTAATTCTCTAGTACCTTTCTGTACTGGTATTCTACCTGAATTTACCACTACGGAAGACATAAATTCAGGCGGTGAGCACGAAGACAATAGCGAAGATGTATTTAAAGATCTGCTCCTACCCTCAAATCCATTTTTGGAAGAGAGAGTAACAGATCTGTGCTTAATTGGGCGTATCTACTCGGACAAACCAGTAAAAATACCACTTGCCAGGTCAATTATGGAAAAGATGTGGAGTACACAAGGTAAGCCCTCAGTTTCAATTATGAACAATTCTGACTTACTGATCTCTTTTAAGTCGAAAAGAGAAAGAGATAGAGTTATTGATAGAGGTAGCTGGCAAGTGTTTGGCAAAACCATTGTTCTAAAGTGATGGGAGCAAAATCGTAATCCTGAAGACCTGAGTTTTCATTTGTACCCAGTTTGGTTGCAAATTCATGAGCTTGATAAATCCCAACTTACTGAGAGTAATGGACTTGCAATTGCGGGTAGGATTGGCGATATTATGGGGACTGATGTTGTGCCTGAGCAACGTATTGTTGCAAGGAGGTTCCTCAGAGTCAAAGTTGTCATTGATCTACGAAATCCCCTCCACAGGGATTTCCTTAGCAATGAAATTGGGCCTAATCCCAGCTGGGTCAGTTTCAAATATGAAAGAATTGGAGATTTCTGTTTTAATTGTGGGTGTTTGGGGCATGAACAAGGTGAATGCAACAAAGAGAAATCTAAAGTGTACAAATATTTGGTCACTTGGTTACCTGAGGTATTGCATAATCATTTTTTAGTGACCTGTATTTTTCATATTTCCATTTTGGTTACCTGAGATATTAAAAAATGTTTCACTTTAAGTATTTCCGTTACTTCTGTTAGGATTTTCTGTCAATTTACTGACATGGCCTCTGATAAGACCAAAATACCCCCACTTAAGTGAGAAGTTATTTTCAGCAAAAACCTCTATTTTTTGCTCTTTTTTTTCCGCCATGGGTCACCTTTGAGCTCCATTTTCTCTCTCCATATCTATCTATCAAAAACCTCAATCACTAAATCATCAGCTTCGATTCGCCAAAACTCCATGGGTTTTGAAAAGAATATCTCTAATTAACAACAATCAATAGTGGCCAAAATGATAAAGAAAAACATCACCTAAAACTGCACAATTCTGGAATAAGAAAACAGGAATGTTGAAAGATGATTTGTGCAAATTAGTAGAGATCAAGTTAAGTTTTGGTAACCTGATCACCTAACATTTGAAGTATATGGAAAAAATGAGATTCCTAGCCAACTAAAACCCCTTTCATTTTGCCTTTTATCTTCGTTCATTGCTTCTTCCATTTCATATATCCATCATTTCGATTTTGTCACTATTGAAGTAGCCATTGGAGCCAAAAGAGGAAACTGAGGTTAAGAATACAACTTGAAGGAGAGAGATGATACGAATTAAGATTCCACAGACCTTAAGGATTGGAATTCACCCATGAAGGAGACCAATAACCTTATTGATGGAAGTGACGTAATGCAAGAAGATATAAGAAGAGTTCGGAGGCGGGCGGAGGAGGAACAACGGAGAAGAGATAAAGTTAGAGCAGATGGGCTAGCTAGGTTGGCGCGTACCATGCGCGAGCCACCTAGCAAGTCGTTTGAGTTTGACCTGGGAGCTTCAAAAATGTACTATGATGCCGGGAAAAGGGAAGTCACAGAGGTGATTGCGACAACTGGGCATGTACAGAAGATGAGCTGGGCCATGGCATGCGTTATCGAGCCCAACACCGTGCTCAGTCCACATCAGCACGAAGATCAAGGTATGACTTGTGAGCCTCAGTTATCAAGTGAACTTAACCCTCATGCTGGTCACTTTGATTACTCTGATACTGAATCCCCACCCCCTGCTCAGTATGATAATAAGGATAAGGTTAATGACTTAGGCCTGGACTTAATTATGCTTAATGGTGCTGAATGTGTGAGCCCACAATTGAGCCCAAGTAGTGCACAATCTCTTTTCAGCACACGTAACAATTTAGCCCCACATTACACGGTTGTGGAACCTGATGAACCCCAAAGCCCAACTCACATAAATCAGCCTGACCCATGGCCCCTCCCATTACCAAGTCAAAAAATCATCTCCAACCCCATTGAGCACCACAGACAAGCCCTGAGCCCAACTTCACCTAGCTCACAACCAAATACAAGCTAACCCATCTTAACCCCAAAAATTACCCCAACAAAACTGAGTAATTTTTTAGGACGCCTCTCACTGAAAAGGAAAAATTGTGTTGAGACTTGGATATGTGAGGAGAATGTGGACTGTGAAGGGACAGCCAAAAAGCCAAAAGCCAAAGCAACCCCAATCAACAGTGATAAAGGCAAGAAACCAATGAACGTCCTTGCCAAGCCGCGAGCACCACGAAAGAAAATCATCCACCTTGGCAATAGAAGTGATGAGAGGAAAAAAGAGGACCTGAATCTGTATTTTGACAGCGGGGTAATGGAAGATATGCTAAGACAATTCGATGAGCAGACAAAAAAGAATGAGGAGGCGGGGGCTCATCCCCCTAATTCTCAATGAGGACAATCTACTGGAATTGTCGGGGATTGGGGCATCCCGCGACACTATTCCATATGAGATCCCTCATCCGGAAGTATAATCCGGATATTTTTTTTCTTTCTGAAACAATGTTACTAGAAGTCAGAACAAGGGAGATTTTGAGAAGTTTGAATTTTGAGGGTGTTGAGGCTACTTCCTCAGCAGGCAAGTCGGGTGGACTTGCTTTGATGTGGAGGAGAGGTGTTGAGATAGAAGTTGTGTTTAAATCCGATCAGATGATGGTTACAAAGTTAAATGGGACAAATGACCAGTTACAATCACTGTGTACGTTCGTGTACAGGGCACCAAATCACTTTGATAAGTTCGCATTTTGGGAAGCACTGCATACTGCAGCCACACTCAATGGGCCCCACTGTTTTATCGGGGATTTCAATGATCTTGTGAATCAGTGTGAAAAGTGGGGAGGGGTGTTTCATGCTTCTGCTGCTTCATGTGGTCTATAGAAGTTTATAGATAATAATGGCCTAATAGACCTGGGCTTTGTTGGAAGCCCGTTTACGTGGAGAAGGAAGAGAGATGAGGTAGTAGTGCTGAAAGAAAGGCTCGACAGAGGTCTTAGCAATCCCTTGTGGAGACAACGTTTCCCTAGAGCTGTGGTCAAAACTCTTGCATTCGTAAAGTCTGATCACACCCCACTGTTACTTGATAGCCAGGGTGAAGGCCCAAAGGGCCCTATTCCATTTAAATTCGAGGCTATGTGGATTAGGGACCCTACTTGCCGAGGTGTGGTGGACCAAGCCTGGAAAAAAGATTTCGTGGGACGAAGAGTTTTATACTCACGCAAAAGCTCAAAACAACGAAGGACCACCTTAGAAAGTGGAACAAAGAGCATTTTGGGATTGTTCAAAGGCAAATTCGTGAAGTTACTGATGAGATTGATGAGTTGCAGCTGCGAGGAGGGACGCAAATCAACCAAGATCATGAATCTGACCTATATGCACGATTGCTAGAATTGTACAAGAGGGAGGCTATTATGGCTAAACAGAAATCGAGGGTTCTCTATCTGAAAGAAGGAGATCTTAATACGAAGTTTTTCCATGTGTCAACTATTATTCGGAGAAAGAGAAATGCAGTGGAAGCTCTTAAGCTTGTTGATGGCAACTGGAAACAGAGTGGCCTGGAAATTAATCAGGCTTTTATTGATTATTTCGTGGATCTTTTTGCTGCTGAGGATCCTACCTTCCCTTTGGATCTAGATAATCTGTTTACGCCCATTGTAAGCATTGATGAGAATTTAATGTTATGTGCGCTGCCTGATACAGAAGAGATAAAAAATGTTGTTTTTAGTATGCATCCCACAAAGGCTCCTGGGCCCGATGGACTGCCTGCCCTTTTTTTCCAGGAGTATTGGCCTATTGTTCAACATGATGTAGTGGCTATGGTCCATGAATTCTTTCGCACTGGTCAGATGCTTAGAACTCAGAACCATACCCATGTCGCTCTTATCCCAAAGTCTGTTGCAGCCTCCTCTGTAAAGGATTATCGCCCTATTGCTCTTTGCAATGTGATTTACAAAATTCTTTCGAAGTTGCTTGCTAATAGGATGAAGCCCCTACTTGAAAATCTTATCAGTCTGCTTCAAGCGGCTTTTGTGCCAGGTAGACTCATCTCCGACAATACAATCCTGGTGCAAGAAATACTACACACAATGAAAAAGCAGAAAGGTAAAGGGGGACTCATGGCTTTGAAGGTGGATATGGCAAAGGCATATGATAAGATAGATTGGGGGATTCTTGCTGTGTGTGATGAAGAATATGGGATTTGACA
This sequence comes from Tetragonia tetragonoides, assembly GCA_038025085.1. Classification (NCBI taxonomy): domain Eukaryota; kingdom Viridiplantae; phylum Streptophyta; class Magnoliopsida; order Caryophyllales; family Aizoaceae; genus Tetragonia; species Tetragonia tetragonoides. The sequence goes on from CM076141.1 coordinate 32,834,661, forward strand.
GCAAGTTTGTGGGAATGATCAAACAATGCATCTCGTCAACTTCTCTGTCTGTTCTTATTAATGGGTCACCCCATGGTTTCATTCAACCACAAAGAGGAATCCGTCAAGGAGACCCTCTCTCCCCTTTCCTCTTTGTGATTGCAATGGAAACTCTGTCACGTCTATTCTTCAAGGCCCAAAACAGTGGCCTGATCAGTGGCATCGCAATAGACAGAAAGTGTGATGGTATTTCACATCTGCTGTTTGCGGATGATTTGGTTGTGTTCTCAAGAGCCAATGAAAATAATGCTGATGCCATCATCAATGCTCTTGATAAAATGGAGAGTTGGAGCGGATTAGCCGCCAACAAACAAAAATCTGGTGTTTATTTCAGTCCGAATACCAGTTCTGTCGTAAAGGGAAGATTGAAGGGGCAATTAAACTTGAGCTCAATGGATAAGGATGCGGTGTACTTGGGGATGCCGTTTTTCAGAAACAGTGGAAAAAGAAAACGTTTTCAGTACATTATGGAAAAGCTGAAAGATAAATTGAAAACATGAAAGGCGAAAACTCTTTCCTTTGCTGGCAGGACAACTATGATTCAAGCGGTGGCTACAGCTCTACCTAGCTATGTGATGGCATCGAACTCCGTGAGCACTATGCTGTGTAAATACATGGATGCAACTATCCGTGATTTTTGGTGGGGCAAGGAGGAGAATAAGAGGGGAATTTACTTGAAGTCATGGGCTTCAATCTGCTGCCCGAAATCGTTTGGTGGGCTGGGCATTAGGCGAATGAAGGACACAAACAAAGCACTCCTTCAAAGTTAGCATGGCATCTGTTCTCAAATGATAAAAGATTATGGGTACAACAGTTTCTAAAGAAATACTGCTCCAGACACAGCTTCCTCCAGGTTAGTCCTCTCCCATCCGACTCGCAACAATGGAGGGACATCTTGCTCGATAGAGATATTATAAGAATTGGGGGCTGCTGCTTGGTTGGGAACGGGGAAACCATCAACCCATGGGTGGATCCGTGGGTACCAGGCCGTGAGGGATTTGTCCTGAAAGCAAAGGAGGATGTGGATATAACAATTTTCAAGGTTAGTGATTGTATTGAGAATAACCAGTGGGTTTCTAGTCTAATTAGAGAGCAATTTGAGGAACAATCTGCAAATGCTATCCTTGAAATCCCTCTCTCCGCGGCAGGTGAAATGGATTCTTTTTTCTGGATGTTTGAAAGGTTGGGAAACTTTTCTGTGAAAAGTGCATACAAATTGGTGATCGAAGACAGAGTGGTGGCTCATGATGGTTTTAACCCTTCTTTCTGGAAGGAGCTGTGGAAACTAAAAGTACCTCAAAGAGTTCGTATTTTTCTGTGGAGAATCACGTGGAAAGCTATCCCCTCAAAGGCCACACTTAAAGCTAGAATCCCCGCCATTGACGATTTGTGCTTATTCTGCAATGTTGACAGCGAGAGTGATGTTCATTTGCTTTTCACATGCCCGTTTGCCAGAAGTATTTGGATGCAAATATGTGGTATGCGTACAGATTTCAACCAGAATTGGAGTATGAACCAGTGGATGCTTGAGATTTTTGCCCCCACTTCGAATCTGAGAGCCTCAATGGGAAGAGTGGAGGGTGAAAATTTTGCTAGACAAGCTGCGAATGTCCTTGACTCGCTCTGGTGGACGAGAAATCAAAAGCTCCACCAAGATCAACCAGCGGTAACCCAACAAGTTATTGAGCTGATCAAAAAAAGATGGTGTGAGTATGATGAGGTTTTTAGTGATACACCAGCTCAAGTTTCACCTGGAAAAGTTGTGGAATTTTTAGCAACGAATGGTAATGGAGGGAATATAGTCATGGTTGATGCTGTAGTACGCCAATCCAAATCCCACCTGTCATGGGTTTTGCGGGATAGCTCGGGGACGATCGTGAAAGCAGGAGCTGTGAGTGCTCATACAAATGACCCTAGTGTAGCGGAGGCTACTGCCATCCTCGAAGCTGCAAAAGTAATGGATGGGAATTAGAATACCACTGTCCAAAGCGATGCAAAGCAGGTGGTTGACGATTTGAAGAGAGGTAAACCGTTCCCATGGAAAACTAGATGGATTATGGAAGAAATTCATGTTTTTGTGCAGGCTTTTGATCTCAATGTAATATTTATTCCTAGAACGAACAATACTCTAGCTCACTTTTTTGCCGCTTAGGCGGCCTCCTCTAATTTTGAGGTTGTTCTTTACCCTGAGGAGTTCCGACCCGAATGCGGACTTTAGGTTGTATGTTTGTCTTTTTGATGTTACCTTAATACAAACACGCAACCTTTAAACGAGCAAAAAAAAAAATTGACCGAGGGCTGTAATTGGGCTCCTAGATCAGTTGGGCCTTAGTTAGCTTTGGCCTAGCCCAACAGAAAGGTTTGACCTAAACTCCACCACCATTATACTTGTATAAGACCCACGTGGGGATAAGGTAATAACTAACCTCTCTCACTCTCTCTCTACATCTACTTCTCTACATCCACCTTTGTCTCATCCTCCAAGGACCTAACTTGACCATCAGAGGGGGATTCCTCACCCACCCCCGATGGTAGTTTGGCTTCTCTTGCAGGTGATGTCGAAGACCCCACTCAGGATGAAGTACCGGCGGCTACAAGAGAATACTCTCCCCCGAAACACTTGCAGGTGATGTCGAAGGCCCTACTCAGGATGAAGTACCGACGACTACAAGAGAATACTCTCCCCCGAAACATTTGGTGAACCCGACATGAATAGTCATGTGCTGTCATCCGGTAGGGAAGAGAGCTAAGTGTGGCCGAGAGTTGTGAGGAAGAGGCTAAGGTGTTATTATACCATGTAAAGCCAAAAATAAAGAATAAAGAATTTTTTAAAGTTGGAGAACTCACCCAAGATCATGGGTCCGATAACTCAAGGGCTTATGACGCCGACATTAACAACAAAGTGGCCAAGAGCCCAAGAGTTGGGCTGGTCAGAGAACTGAGCGAACATTCAAAATGCGGAAAAGAAGAGAAAAGGCCCCCATTTGTTGTTGCGTTACCATTCTCAACCAACCTGACATTAGATAATTTGCTGAATACGTTTGCCCAAAAATAGTTCTTGGGCTGTGATAGGCGTAAAGGGTTAAGATCCGGCGAAAAGTTGAGAATTGGCGGAAAGCTCGGAGTTAGCGGAGACGGGAAGTCTCGGGCGAACTGAGCTGACTTTCTTGCTAAGGACTGGGAAATGCCGATAGAAAGATTGCTCACCTTGCGGAGTGAGAGAATCCCGACCTTGCGGCATCATCTCGGAGGATAACGAAGCTCGGCTGGCAAATAAGTAAGCAATATCTAATTTCTCATTTAGCTTTTGAATGCTCATGATATGATCACTTAGATTATACTCCCAACTTCAATTGCATAACGCCATTAGTATACACCAAAACAAGTCAATTAAGTTGTCTCTTAGGTGTTAAAATTACAAAAGGCAACTGCTCCAAAGTCAAAACTATTATAACTTGTTAGCTACTGTGATCCTGAGCAAGGTTAGAATTTCATGAGGTTAGTATGTGAAATTTGTTATACATTTAGCCCTCACCCATCTCTTGACCGCAAGCCTGCCTCGGGTTAGGTAGAAGTGCTTAAAATTGATTCTGTAGTAGAAGTGCACAACAAACGTTCGACAAAATGCCTTAGTGAGATTAGGCTCAAGTTCAAACTATCTTCAAAGAAAAAATTAAATAAGATAAATCAAGTATAATAAACAAATATAAAAGTAAAATATATAAATAGAAATGCCATGTGATTATAATTTATATGCGTCAGTTGTAACTCTAGTACGCCACCTCGAACATGGCTGGCTGGAAATTCTAAAGAGATTCCAGCTAAAACACAAACAAAACCCACAAAGCTCTACAATTGGGCTACCGGCAGGACAATGGGAGTAGATATGGCTTAGAGGAGACAAAAGACCTTCAAATTTTGTGTACCTCGAGTTGGCGGAGCTAGCGGACGAGTTTACGGAGCTAATCGAAGGAGCTTTCGGAGCTAGCGGATAAAATTGCAGAGCTAGCGGATAAGCTAGCTAGCTAGCGGAAAAGCTAGCGGATAAGCCACTGGATGAGCTAGCAGAGTTAGAGACGAGCCAACGAAACTAGCGGAGCTGGCGGACGAGCTTGGGGAGCTATCGGTGCTACCAGGCGAGCTAGCTAGCGGAGCAAAGCCTCGAGCTAACAAAGCCAGGAGCAAGATGTTTGGCAGACGGAGCCAAAGAGCGATTAGCAGAGCCGTAAGGCGTCGGTCTAAATATCGTCAATGGGATTTAAATTGCCAGCCAGAGACCACCACCGTTTTTGCAAAGTAAAGTGAAATGGAGCTTTTACTGAAGGTGATAGATGCCCACACCAAGTGTTTGCAAAAGGCACCTCAGTGGAAACATAGGATCATGGTCATACCATTTATTAGACAAGTAAATTTAAAAAACTAAATATACTAGCTAGGCCAATGAGTCATAAGCTGAACCAATTAAACAAATAGAAAGAAACAAGAATAAGTTGATACATGAAAATGAAAATGCTACAGTTGAATGCTTTATATATGTATGTCACACTACTCAATGCTATTATTTTATTATGTGCTAAATTAGCCGGCCTAAAGATTGTCAAACCATAAATTTTGGCAAACTGACTTAACAAAGTAAAAATGAAGTTTTATGTGATTAAATATTCTTTGGTTGGCACAATAAGTGATCCTGTGTAGATCAAGTGGTCAGGATATTAATTAAATGATCAAAGTACATATACCAAATCGATAGTTGAGATACATGAGTAATACATGAGAAGGACGTGTTCGTTAAAAGGGAGGTGCTCTAAAGGAATTTTTACTGCGATATGCAGCTATAAGATTCCTCAAGTAAAGACAAAATTCAATAAGCTAAGTCAAGTATAATAAACAAATACTTATAAAAGTAGAATATATAAGTATAAACGCCACATATTAGAGGCTTTAGTTAGCGGTAAGGCACCTCGGGCATATTTGGCTGGCAAATAAGTGACCAGCTTATAGAGCTAGCCGAAGCTCTCGGAGCTAGCGGATAAAATGGTAGAACTAGCGGACGAGGTAGCGGCTCAACGAAGCTAGCGGACGAGTTAGCGGCTCAATGGAGCTTGCGGATGCCCTACCAGATGAGCTAGCGGAGCTAGAGGACGAGCCAACGGAACTAGCGGAGCTAGCGCATAAGCTATAGGACGAGCTGGCGACCAAGCGAAGTTCTCACACGAGCTAGCAGAGCTGGTGGACGAGTTTAGGGAGCCATCAGAGCTACTGAACGAGCTAGATAGCGAAGCAAATCCTTGGCTTAATCAACAATGTCGGCCTTTTGAAGCTAATAAAACTAAAGGGGGCGGAAAACCAGAAAGTTGTCGTAGACAAAAATGTCGGCCGGACCGGACGAGAGGTCCAATCTGGCAGATAGGCATAACAGGAGAGGACCAACAATGGAGGTTGATAGAGGGAGCGAATATGCGCCGGGAGTTAGCGTCCGCAAAACTTGACTAAGTTAACGGACGAAGACCAACATTTTTTTACCGGAGTTGGAAGTCCTTCGGGCTGGCACGCAATAACTTCACCCACCGATACCCAGCTTGGTCATGATAGTTATTGCAATAATCAACATGGTCTAATTCTTGGTGATATGTCAGCAAGCTAATCAATCTGCACTTTTCTAATATAATATGTTTCCAACATTGAAAGGCTTAAATCAAGTTAAGACAAGTGGAAAGCACAAACAAATTAGGTGCCTAAAATACCAACTAGTCCCGCAAGTGCCTGTAGGTATCTTGCTATAAGTGTTGGTTGTGGGTGGTGCTACCTTTGACTTCATAATTGGGTCTTTTGCTTTATTAATTTACTATATGAGACAAGATAGCTAAAGGGCTATATTTATTATATGAGATAAAATGACTAGTTAGCTAAAGGACTAGAGAGATTAAATATACAAATAATTTGCCCATCACCTAGTAAAGTGAAGGTTGCGGGCTTTAATGAGTATTGAAGTTTATACATATTTTAGGGTGTGACAGACTAAAATTGTGAGGTCAGAGTCCGCCAACCATGGAAAAAACTACTGCTATAATTAAAAAGGGGGAAACGAAACCCAGTGAGAAGCTATCCATTGATAAAAGAACAAGGTATAGATTTAGCGGACGATGTAGCAGAACAAGTGAAAGAGATTCGGAGCTAGCGGCCAAGCGAAGTTCTTAGACAAGTTAGCGGAGCTCCAAGTCATCGGATTGACAGAGTTAGCAGACGAGCTAACAAAAAAACAAGTCATCAGGCGAACAAAGCCATAGAGTGAGCTAGCGGACACGAGAATGAACATACTCAACAAGATTTGAGTCCCCTGCAAAAGGCCACCATTTCCTCTAAAAAGCAACAATGACATCCCAAAAACATATTATCTTCCTCTGTTTTGTTTATACTCTTTGCCTCTCTGGTGATAAACAAATTAAACCACATAAAGTGGGTTAGAGACTTCGCTCGCATAAAAATTACTATATAGTAAAACATAATCTTATATGTCACATATACCCACTTGATTGGTAAAATGTTTGAGTGGTATTTCGCTTCTTATATACAGTTTGTATACCGAAACTGATCAATTAAGTCACTAGAGTATTAGGATATAACTGTATAAATACTATAAGTAAGAGTGACGTGTAAATAAATGTTGGTTTGCTATGCTAGTTGTCCGCCATCTAAGTGCAGTTGTCCTTCACAAATAGGGTGACTTTGTGACATAAAAGACGATAGAAAGTGATTGCAGAAAACACGACCGAAAGTGGTCGCAGAAAGACGATCGAATGTGGTCGCAGAAAGCCGATTGAAAGTGGTTGCAGAAAGACGATCGAAAGTGGTCGCAGAAAGACGATTGAAAGTGGTCGCAGAAAGTCGATCGAAAGTGGTCGCAGAAAAGACGATCGAAAGTGGTCGCAGAAAGACGATCGAAAGTGATCGCAAAAAATCGACCAAGGCGGCAGAAAAAAAAAAAATTACAAAGCCGACCATTTCCGCACAAAAAAGAAAGAGAAATGAGCAATACAGTGCACAAAACTACATAATATAATGATCGCCTAAAAAGGTCGAGGAAAGTCGGAAAAGGGAAAAACAAACAATGCAAAGAACACGGTAACTTAACATAATAAACTTATTAGCCCACTGGCCGCCATCCCACCTAATAAAAAGAACCATGAAAGAATGGTAGTTTGACGCCAACTAATAAAGGAGTCTAGTGAAAGTTAAAGTGGACAAGCCACATACCAATGCAATAAAAGTTTGACTTCGTTAAATACGACAACTATTTCCCATAAAACAGATTGCAAAAGGTTACACTTGTATTCATCAAACGGGTGAAAGCGGACTAGCTTAAAAGCAATTGTTACCATGAAGGTGGCCACGCTTACAAAAAGCCTAAGACATAAAGGCTTAGAAAATACACAAACTCAAGAGTAGTGTGACAAGCTTAAAAAATACTGCAACTTTAAAGAGCAGGGGGTGGCTACCCAACATGACTGCCTTCAGCAGCTTAACTCGGACGCGAACATGTACAATCTCACAATATGACTGTGCGAGAGCGGAAGTATATGACTAGAGTAGAAAGTAGAATTAGTATTTAATTACACTATAGCCCCAAGTTGAACCATCTCCTGAATGGATGAACTAAGCATGTTTAACTCATTTAGGTCCCATAAAATGGGATTGGGAGTGATCACGAGAATGCTAATGTGATGTCTTGCCAACATACAAAATATTATGTAGATAATGATAAAAAGCATACATAAATTGCACGGGCACCATACTGGTTAAATGGCGTCATAATCTCGTATTTATGAGTTAGCAACTACACTCTGACCCATCACTCTCTATAGGCTCTGTATACTCAATACGAAAATTATACTTCAAAGAGATAAATTAGAAATAAGGTCGGCAACATGATCGCCTCTGGCATGATGTAAACCACGATCAAATGTAATATAAAAATGGGAATACAAAGCTATTTGTTAAGCCACGTCCTAAGTGAAAGACATTGACGGCAGATCTTTATACTTTGAGATAAGTAAGCCACGAAAGTGAAGACGATCGAGAGTGATCGTAGATAGCCGGCCAAGGCCGCATAAAAGACGATCGCAAGTGATTCCAGAAAGTCGGTTAAGGCCGCAAGAAAAGACGATCTCAAAAGAGATCGCAGAAAAGTCAGCTAAGGTCGCTTGAAAGATGATCGAAAAAAGAAAATCGCAGAAGAGTCATCTAAGAACGCAAGAAAGACGATCTCAAAAGAGATCACAGAAAAGTCGGCCAAGGCCGCAAGAAGGTCGGTTACGACCTAAAAAATGTCACGGAAAGTCGGCCTAGGTCTCAAGAAGCCGGTCCAAGAATGCACGAAGGACGATCCTTAAAAGAGATTACAGAAAAGTCGGCCAAGCCCGCAAGAAAAATGACCTCAAAAGGTCGCGAAAAGACGACTGTAAGACCTTCTAGGACAAAAGAAGGATGATCTTAAGAATCACGAAAAATCGACTAAGGTTGCAAAAGCCAACCAAGGTTGTGAAATGCCGGTCAAGGGCGAGGTGACCTCAAAGGGTAATAAAAGATGACTAAGGTCGTAATAGCTCAGCGGCTAAAGCCGAGATGCCCTTCAGTAGACCAAGAAGGCGACTGACGTCGTGATAACTTACCAGCTAAGGCCGAAGGGACCTTCAAGAGATCAAAAGATGAGCAAGTCCGATAAGTTACCCGTCAAGAAGTCAAATAAGACGACGAAATTGCAGAAACATTAGCCTCAAAAGGACGACTAAGTCAAGCCAAGGCCGCAAGAAAAATGATCTCAAGAAGGTCACATAAGGTCGACTAAGGTCGAGATAAAGTCGGCCAAGGCCGATTTACTTCTCAAAAACTCAGCAAAAGTCGACTAAGGTCACGAGAACTCAACTAAGGTCGCGGAAAGTCGACTAAGGTTGCGAAAAGTCGAACAAAGACTGCACAAAAGACAACGATAAAGGCGACTATAAAGCTCCAGAACGGATAATAAGGGAAAAGTAAGGCATAAAATGTACTAAAAAGTACGTAAGTAATAAATTGATCAAAGACACATAAATATTGGTAAAAAAGACTAAGAGAAGGTCATATCCTAATGGTCGCGGATAGTCAACCACGAATAGCATATTATCAACAAAAAGGCCAAAACAAACAAGTAAACTGCACAAAAGACGATCCTCAAGGGTCGTAAAAACCCGGCTGAAGTCACGGGCCACAAGGTCATAACAAAAGGATAACTCTTGAAAAAACGAAAAAGTTGACTCATATTGTCGACCAAACCACTCAAGTTGCTGGCCACAAGGCCGCGACAAAATCTAGCTCCACTGCAAAAAGAGCCGACTCTTCGAAATGGCATGAAAGACAGCCAAGAGCTATATAAACATTGTCCGAAGAGCTATAGAAAAGTCAAATCCAAAGTATATATATAACTAAGAAGAAAGTTTAATAACCATGGTATAGTCAACAAAAAGTTGCATAATATTGGCCAAGATAAAGTCGACCCTCAAGGATCGCGGATAGCCGACCAAGAGTCTCGCAATAACGGCCAAAAGTCAGAGCAAACAAATCAAAGATTGTGGATAATCGATCAAAGGAAAGGGAAGGGTATCTCATAAGCAAAAAATATTTAACATTAGATTTGAAAAGAGTCATCAACTCCAATTATAAATCGATACTATAAACGTATTCATGGTATGTTAGTATATGAGGAAACTCAAAAGTCAATATTGATTATAGTGAGAAATCCGGATAAAAAATGTCTTTACAAATAAATATATAGCACTATACCAAGGGTTGGCGAAGACGAAAAGTGGCAGGCTGGCATAACAAAGTAAGGCCGGATAATATCGAGTCTCTGGGGAGGGAAAGCTAACTACGCGAAGGGACCATATTAAAATTTTGGAAGGTCGCAGATAAAAATCATAATGTTGATGGAAAAGACTATACAGGGTTAGCTCCGCTGAATAAAATTATTTCTTTTAGAGAGGCAAAGAAAAACGAAGCAAACTTTACACAAATTCGCTATTTTGTTTCTCAAAGAAACACTAAGTACTACAAGTCGTCGGCCACTATCGCGAAAGCAGCACACACACATAACTTAAAATCTTGGAACAATCCAAATAAGCTCACGAATCTCATAGTACTTATTAGCTCAGTAAGCTTGGGGACTAAATGATTGGGGGCATGTAAATGGACTCTCACAAGCCCACTGGACTAAGCTCACGAACCTCATAGTACCTATCAGTTTCGTAAGATTGGGGGCTAATGATTGGGGGCTGTAATTGGGCTCCTAGATGAGTTGGGCCTTAGTGTAGCTTTGGCTTAGCCTAACAGAAAGGTTTGACCTAAACTCCACCATCACTATACTTGTATAAGAAGCCCCATGGGGATAAGGTAATAACTAACCTCTCTCACTCTCTCTCTACATCTACTTCTTCACATCGGAGGGGGGATTCCTCACCTACCCACGAGGGTAGTTTGGCTTCTCTTGCAGGTGATGTCGAAGGCCCCACTCAGGATGAAGTAACGGCAGCTACAAGAGAATACTCTCCCCCGAAACACTTGCAGGTAATGTCGAAGGCCCCACTCAGCTTGAAGTACCGTAGGCTACAAGAGAATACTCTCCCCCGAAACACCAAATACTTATATATCAAAGATTAGAAATATTCTGCCTGTTTTTGGGTCATTGGATGGGCATTATGTATTAGCACATCCATAATCAGCTCTAAATAAATAAAAAAAATCTCACTACCTCACAAGTCAATTTGATCATATACATGACAGGACGACTTTTTTCACTTGTGTGTATGTACGTCCATGTGTGTACTTTGTTTCCTCGAAAACCATGACATGGCTTCGTGACTCGTGACTGGAGAACGTTGTGTATTATGACCTCTTTTTTACAAGGGATGTACTTGGACGCATGTAGTGATGTACATAGATCCTTTTGCACCATCCATCTTCATCAAAACATCAAACCTCATTATATTTGTCGTCCACGAACTAACGTATGGATTGAGTGATAAAAGGATTATTCAAGTGTTATAATTAATGATATATATTTCTAAAATATTTCCTAAATTAATGAGCTTGCTCCCAAAGTCATGCACAAAAATTCCATGCAACAAAACTATGAAATAAATTACTATCAGTCAAATATTACAAGTACCATATACCAAAGCCTTGCAAATCATACAAAATTAAGGTAATGTCAATTAGTTTTAAACAGAAATATCAAATACTCCGAATTTAGTATTACTGCTGAAGCCAATATGAATTTGGTGGTTCCAGAATCGGAATCAGATTTACAGATTAAATTTTGGTTCCCATAAATAGGTCCCGAAATCAAAACTATTCTACTTCCGGTTCCTAACTGTTTTAGAATCGATTGAGTAACAAGTCTAATAAATTTACAAGATGATACATTCCCATAAGTTCTGTTTGTGAAACATTGTGGATGTCGTTTACACGGATTGCACCATTTTGAAGGGGTTATATTGTGAGATATTAGTCACAATTTTGGAATTTCTATGGTGACTTTACTCAAAAGTATTTTCAGTGTCTGCTTGCTTTTTCAAATGACAATTTCTATTTGCTATGATATTGTGACTACTGTCCTTATTTAGGAATTATATGATGATTATTAGTTCAATCATTGGCTTTAGAATAGATTTTGGTGCTATAGCCTACAGGAATTGTGCTAATAATTTCACCTCTGAAGCATTACTTGAAGAAAATCGATTGTATGCAGTAAAGATTTTTCACTTGATCTTGGAGCTCTTAACGAATTGGGGATGGATCCTCATCTATTCACACCAGATTTTGTTACAAGTTAAATCCTTGACTCTGATAACATTGCTTAATTGCACCTTCAGTTCAATTTTGCTTCTGCTTGTGTTGTTGTCCATAATAAGCACCTCATTTTCTGAAAATAACTAGAGTTTCTGCACTTTCATGTGTAATAGACCGTTGCTGTAAATGCAACTCTTCCCGATCTAATTTTCTTTCCCTTAATTTAAATTTAATCTTCATTTCATCATTTGCAGTTATCTGGCAAAGTCGGATTGGGTTGTCATGTGATCAGGAAGAGAAGCTTATTCGGTATACACTTAACCCAGCCATATATTATTTTGTTGATTCAACCAATAGGGACCATGCTTTAATTTGTTTCAATATTGAGATTAAGTATTATTTGTAATGACCCTGGATTTTAATCCCGATTAATTAGCGCTAATCGTGAGTAATTAAGATTAGTATCTTATTTTCTTACATTCATTATGGATGTTGCATATTGCTTGATGGACATGTAAGCATCCACCTAAGCTTTCTTTTCACCATCATTTTCCAAGTGTAATCAATGTCATCCTAATAATTAATGCATTCATACTTAATTCAATGTATATTGCTAACTTTAATTAGTTTAACTCTCTCTTATTTAATTAAGTGGTTGACTAATGTGTGCATCTCCCTTTGATGACTTTGGAAAATATGTATTATAGTGTATTACGGTAGTTGATCAAACTCAATCAAATCGAATTATTTGATTCAAAGTGGACTTTTAGGAATGCACATTGAACATTCGATATAAAATTAAACTCTATCGTTCGAAGTTCTTTGTCTAGATTTTCCAACCTGAATTTTATACATGTGTAGCACGGGAATTTATATAAGTGAATTGTATCGTTGTTAGATTGACACATAGACTTTGACACATAAGCAAATATTGACATGTCATCAAATAATATAGGTGCATGTATCTTCTATTAGTACTATTTAATTATGATCCTAATGTCATAGTATAGCTCCATGTATCTTCAATTCGTACTATTAATATAGGTGCATGTATCTTCTATTAGGCATCATATGTCTGTTAGAGAATGTATCTAATAAATTACGACAAGAAAAGTTTATTATTTGGAACCAAGTATATTTATTAAAATCGTGCATCACGTGGGATATGCAACGAGAATGAAACAGGAAAGCAAGAGAGTTGATTTGAGCATAGAAAGCGAGATGTCCACAGATTAGGAATTTTGTAGTAAGATGTGACATAGGCGAATTATTTTTTTCAAGTTTGTACCATTGAAAATGTTTTAGTGTTACAAACACACAAACCGTGCATCGCACGTGAATGTAACCAGTAGTCCTCATAAGTGAATAACTCTCAATGTCACCATACTTAGTAAAAATTCAACAATATACACCTCATATACACCACCATTTTCGTACTCACACATTCATCCATACATGCACCAAAATCTCCCAAATCAACAATACTTCCCATAATTCATAATAATATTTTAATACATCACATTTCATCATTTAAGTATAGAAATCAATAAAACTCATTCATAGTCACTTTTTCACTCTCAAACATACGACATTCACCAAGCATCATAATTCAACAATATTTCATCACACATCAATAAATTAAGTTCAACAACCAATTTTTCCACAAAGTCCATAATTGAGATTCCCATACATCTCATTCGTAACTCATAAAAATTAAAATCCACAAAATCCTTTTCTTTTCACAATTTCGTAAATCAACAAAATATTTTTTATATAATTTAGAAGGGGGATTAATGGACATGAAAATTACCTTCACTTGAGCAAATGAAAATAAAACCTTCTTCTTCTCCCTTTTCTACTCGGCAATTCCTCTTGAGCCTAAAATTTTATTTCTTTTTAATTAGCTCAAAATTACATAAATAAGTCTAAAAATTAAAGATCTTGTTTTTACCCATCTTTGTTAATTTTCGGATTTAGGGTTTTATTTTCTTTTATTTTTCTTTTTCGACATTTCCTTTTTAGGAAAAGGATTAGTGGTCCATTTTAAGTCAAATTTTCACTTTGGTCCATAATTGTCCTTGTAGGCACTAAAAATTTATTAGGTGCCTTAATTGAATTTAATTAATTATTTTCGGTTAAAATAAATTTAGCTTAATTTAATTAATTAATTAATCCCAGAAATTAAGATGGGCCAAAAGCTATCTAAATGGGCTTATATTTAACCCTTGGGTCAACCCACGTTTATTGAACCAAGTAAACAGTTAAATAGACCAAACCCATAAGAAAAGACTATCAAGTCAGAGAATTGGGCCAGTCCAAGACTACTAAGCCCGTTAATGTTTCGGAGCTCCCTGTTCCTCTCTATAAATACCGAAGTCTCACTTCATTCCAGAGATTGGAAAATCTACAAGCAGAAAGCCTTGCCAGAGTATTTCCTCCATCAACTTTGCTACCTTGATCAAGATTTAAGTCTTTGAAGACCCTTGTTCAAGAACATTCAAACTGAGAGACAGAATCAGAGGATTTATATTATTTGTTCACTGTAACAGATAGAAATACAGAGATTGTAACCCATACATTCAAATCAATATAAATTTATATTTGTTCAACTTATTTTTGCCTACTCATTAATTTTGTTGTCTACAAATTTTGGCACGCTCGGTGGGACCTCTCTGCCTCTCATCTGTGTCTCTTCACCAAATCATCAACATCAACTTCGCTGCGGTTGACATGGCCTCAAAAGGAAATGTCTCTCAGTCTCTTAAGAAATCATTTGGATCCCCGCTGCTGGATCACTTAAGAAACCATCTGGATCCACTGGTGGGCGATCCACAAGTGATGCCGCCTCTAGTGCACTGTCAGGAAGGCTCACCAGGAGCATGGCGAAAGCAGCTGGCTTCACTGCCTTTCAGGCACTCTCGTTAGGCCCTACAAGGTCTCGCGAAACCCTTGTGTTTGATTCCAAACATTAAGCTGAAGTGGAACGAACTACCGCTACCTCAACATGAAAGCAAAACTAGAGCTGGCAAAATTTGACCCGACCCGAGAACCCGACCCATACTGACCCGAAAAGTTTGGGTCTTGGACAAAAAATTCCAATCCGAAACCCGATACTTACCGAACCCGAAAAATCGACATTTATTGGTTCAAACCCGAACCCGCTCTGGGTCGACCCGTTGGGTTGAGGCTTTCAAAACAAGACATATCAGCATGAGAAAAGTGAGTGACAAAAAGCTTAATCATATCAGAATTTCTTACATATCAACCAATTTTGACATATGTAGTTTCAAATCTTAACTAATTGTTACATAGTAGCGGTTTGATACTTCGTATGTATTAGTAAAAACATAATAACTTGTAAAAATTTTACGAAATAATTTTCAAGTAGATTAAAACCATATATATTATATCTAATAATATTATAGTGTGCAACTTTTTTATTTTAAAGTTGAAAATAGAATTAATTATGCAATTACAACCTAATTAAAAAATAAATGCACAACCCGTTGGGTCGACCCGAACCCGAACGCTCTGGGTCATGAACAAGCATTTCCCTACCCGAAACCGAAATGACCCGACCTGTAAATGACCTGACCGAAACTGACCCGACCTGAACCCGACCTGACCGACCCGTTTGCCACCTCTAAGAAAAATCCAAAGGATGTAGCGGAGAAAATCCTCACCTACATCAATCCGACGTATCAATCGTCACCCCAGGTACAGGATCGTTTTACTAGGAACGATTCTTCAACTCCTTCCTCAGGCGGAGTCACACCGCCTCAAGAAACTGTTGAACCTCCTCAGTCTGATGTCGCTTCTGTTATGGCGACGGAAGCCAAAACTGTGGAAGAACAATTGAAAGACATGCTGGAGCTACTTGCAAAGATTTCTAAGGAAAGCGAGAAGAAGAATGCTAAAATTAAGCGTCAGAACGAGCACATCGCTGCCTTGACCAAGAAACTGGAAAAGAAATCGATTGTTGAGTCTGAGGACGACAACGACGGCGACGAGTCTGTGTATTCCAAGCACAATGAAAAGGGAAATCCTGAATCCCACACTGGCTCGCTGACTGTCCAACATATTCAGTATATGATAGCAAGTGCAATTAAGGTGCAATTTTGTGGAGGTTCTCAAGCTTCCCATCATTATACTAAACCGTACACAAAGCGGATCGAAATTCTAAAGATGCCTGCTGGTCACCAACCTCCCATGTTTCAGCAGTTTGACGGGAAGGGTAATCCTAAACAACACATCGCGCACTTCATAGAGACATGCAATAATGCTGGAACTGCCGGTGACCGCTTAGTCAAGCAGTTTGTTCGCTCTCTTAAAGGTATCGCCTTCGATTGGTACACGGACTTGTCTCCTGAATCCATTGACAGTTGGGAGCAAATGGAAGGGGAGTTTTTGAATCGCTTCTACAGCACGAGGCGTATCGTCGCCATGACTGAGCTGACTAACACAAAGCAATGGAAAGAAGAGCATGTCATCGATTACATCAATCGGTGGCGAGCACTAAGTCTAGAATGCAAGGTTCGCCTCACCGAGATCTCGGCGGTTGAAATGTGCATCCAAAGAATGGAGTGGAACTTGCTCTACATTTTGCAAGGTATCAAGCCTAAAACTTTTCAAGAGTTGGCAACACGGGAACATGACATGGAGATCACCATCGCTAGTCATGGCGGCAAGCTCGGTCCTTCCCCCGAGCCAAAAAAAGAGAAAAAGAACTATAAGAAGAACGACAAGTCTTCGAAAAGTTCTACTAAAGAATCCATGAGCATCTCTACCATGCTTGTGAAAATCTCTGCCAAGCCAAAGTTTGAAAAGGGAGCGAGCTCATACTCAAGGGCTATTGAAAATAACCGTCCCACGCTTAAGGAGCTTCAAGCAAAAAAGTATCATTTTCCGGACTCTGACTTGTCTGGTATGTTAGACGATTTATTAGAGAAGAAGGTCATCGAGTTACCAGAATCCAAGCGACCAGAGGAAGCTCGAAAGACTACAGACCCAAACTACTGTCGGTACCACAGGGTCCTTGGTCACCCTCTTGAGAAATGCATAACGCTCAAGGAACGTATCATGAGGTTGGCTAAGGAAGGAAAGACCATGTTAGATGTTGATGAGACTGTGGAATCTAACCATGCCTCAGTGATACTTGGATCCTTTGAGTCTTCTCAACTATGCCTGATTCAGTTTGGGAGTCTAGAACCTGTTGTCGTGTCTGTAACGAAGCAACTCCCACAAGCCGAGTCTAACAACCTCGCTGAGCATTCTTATCATGATGATGATGATGAAGGTTGGACCCTTGTGACTTGAAGAAGGCCAAGGAAGCAAGTGCGAGTACAACCACCCCCACCTCGTCGTAAGAAAAGGCAAAATAAGGGGAAGAACCCTCGTCGCTCCAAAGGAAAGAAAAAGTTAAAGGCAGGCATCAAGCCACACACATTGCCCATTGATTTTCTCAAGCAAGAACCTCTAACGCCTGTAACATTGGAAGAGTTCTTCCCAGAAAAATTCTTCACTCTAGCTGCTGTGCATGTGGTTTCGTGCTACACAATAGACGACGAGCAAGAAAAAGGGGAAAAGGAAAATGAAACACCTGTTAAAAGGTCCTCACATTTCCCAAATCCTAAGAGAGATGCCAAAATCCTTGTTGTGTTAGAAGCTCTTCCTTCACGCATGAGGTGGAGACAAACCTTACACTTACCCGAAGAGATGCTCCAGCTGCTAGCGTTAGCTCTAAGTCATCCAGAGGTTTACGCTGACAAAGTGAAAGACTTCGGAGAATCTTCTGAAATCTCCAATAAGTGCTCTTCATGTAGTACCATGTTGGCTTTTACAGATGAGGATTTGCTGTTGGGGTCAAAGCCCCATAATCGTCCATTGTTCATCTCTGGATACATCCGGGGGCAAAAAGTTAAGCGCATCTTGATTGATGGAGGATCAGCCGTCAACATTATGCCCAAGACAACCATGTTGGAGCTTGGCATTTCTATGGAAGAACTTATGACTAGCCAACTTGTGATTCAGGGTTTTAACCTCGATAGTCAACGTGCAATTGGCATGATTCGAGTAGACCTCGTTACAGGTGACATGTCCTCTACTACCTTGTTCCATGTCATAGATTTAAAGACGTCCTACAAGATGCTCCTTGGACGTCCTTGGCTTCACGAAAATGGTGTTCTCGCATCCACCCTTCACCAATGCCTTAAGTATTATAGGGAAGGCGAGAAAAAGATATTGGGTGAGGTCAAGCCATTCACCAAGGCGGAGTCACATTTCGCTGATGCCAAATTCTACCAAGAAAATGATGTCTTGAGCGAGGTTTTTCCACCATCAATCTCCTCGACAGGTAAACGAAGTGTCAAAGAGAAAGAAAATACTACTTCTCCTCTAACTGTTGTACTAACACCTAAGAGCGAGAAGAAGGAAAGCAAGGAGGGAGAGAATCAAAGTCAAAGCACCAACCCTCTCGAAAAGAAGACCACTTCAACACCTTCACCCTTGTCAACCCCTCTGCTGCGATATATCCCAAAGTGGCGTCGCAAAGAGGGAGAATCACCTTTTTCAGAATGCAAAGGTAAGGGGTGTGAACAGAAAGCTACTCTGAAAATGAGTGAAGAAAGTGTCAAAACTTTTAAAAGCCAGTGCCACCATTCCTTTGGCTGATCAAAACAAACTCAAGTGAAGAAGCCTTCTACGCTTGGATTTGTTCCCTCCTCTAAATTGTTCAATGACGAGGAAGCCTCTACAAGTGGAAACTTTGATCCTAAGGCATACAAACTTATGGAGATTTTGGGCTACAACTTTGATAATCCTCCGCCTTTGGGAAAGGTTATTGAAGCTAAGCCTTATGGGCTTAACAAAAGGCAAACAAAGTTGCAGCAACAAGGAGGACGCGTTTGGGTCCCTAAAGTTGGTCTAGGATACACTCCCCCTGAACCAATCAAGATCTCTGGCCGCCGCAAGACAGAAAGGTCAACCTCTAAATACATTACTGTAGAGGAGGTTACCAGTGATGAAAATGAAAGGACCGAGCAAAGTACAAGAACCTCGGTGCTCGACAGGTTGCGCCCACCATCTACAGTGTGCCCATCTGTGTTTAGTAGGTTAAGTGACCAACACGATAATTCAAATGATCAAGTGTCACATGATCATAAACTTACAAAGGAAAAATGTTCTGTCTTTAGTCGCATCGGCGCTGCAAGTGCTCCGGCCAAGCAATGGCGACGACGACGAGATCACACTGAGAGGGTGAAAGAAGATGTCGTGTTCGATAAAGATGTCAATAGCGTCGTCCCTTCTCGCATGAAACGCTTCTCAACATTGGAAGTAAACACAAATGGTGCACTAAAGATAAGGAGACGTACAGTGGTCCATACCAAGGAACAAGATTCATCTCAACAAGGTGTGAAACTTGAAGAGGATATCGTCACATCTTGTCATATATCTGTGCAAGAAGTGCCAAATGTGGACTCTACAACTGAGATAGAGCCCGAAGAAGCTCCTGAAACTCTTGAGGATGGGGGGCAAGCTACAGTGGATGATCTAAAAGAGTTAAATCTTGGAACTCTAGAAGAACCACGCCCCACTTTCGTAAGTGCTTTACTTACGCCTGAAGAAGAAGAGGAATATGTCAAGCTTCTCTCGGAGTACAAAGACGTATTTGCTTGGAGTTATAAAGAGATGCCCGGAGTTGACCCAAAAGTCGTAGTTCATCACTTGGCAATCAAAAAGGGAGTATCCCCAAGAAAGCAATTATTGCGTCGCTTTCGACCAGAGTTATTTTCTGAAATCGAGAAAGAAGTCAACAAGCTCATCGAAGCCGGCTTCGTTCGCGAGGTTAAGTATCCCACATGGATTGCAAACATTGTTCTTGTTAGGAAGAAAAATGGCCAACTTCGAATATGTGTCGACTTTCGGGACTTAAATGAAGCATGTCCAAAGGATGACTTTCCCCTTCCTGTGACAGAGATAATGATCGACGCTACTACTGGTCATGAAGCCTTATCCTTTATGGATTGCACCGCTGGTTACAACCAAATACATATGGCCCCACAAGATCAGGAAGCCACAGCTTTTCGTACTCCGAAGGGAATATTTTGCTACAAGCTGATGCCGTTTGGCTTAAAAAATGCTGGAGCCACTTATCAACAAGCCATGCAGCAAATGTTTGAGGACGTGATGCATAAAACAGTTGAGTGCTATGTCGATGATCCCGTGGTCAAGTCCAAGAAACGAGCGAACCATCTGCAAGACCTTCGCCAAATCTTTGAAAGACTCCGAAGATGTCAATTAAAGATGAACCCAGTTAAATGTGCATTCGGATTTACTTCGGGAAAATTCCTTGGCTTTATTGTCAGACATAGAGGAATTGAAATTGATCAGTCCAAAATCAAGGCGATCCAAGACATGCCCGAACCAAAGAATCTTAAAGATCTTAGGAGCCTTCAAGGTCGGCTTGCATACATTCGAAGGTTCATCTCCAACCACACAGGACTGTGTCATCCTTTTAGTCATCTCATGAAAAAGGATGCTCCATTTAATTGGGATGACTCGTGTCGCGCCGCCTTCATTAGCATCAAGAAGTATCTATCTACACCGCCAGTTTTGGGCACACCAATTCATGGAAAACCACTTATCCTCTACATTGCAGCACAAGAACGATCCTTAGGGGCATTATGTGCACAAGAAAATGAAGAGGGTAAGGAAAGAGCTCTATACTACTTGAGTCGCACTTTGGTGGGCGCAGAGTTGAACTACTCACCAATTGAAAATATGTGCTTGGCGCTCATTTTTGCAATTCAAAAGTTGAAGCACTACATGCAAGCGCACACAGTGAGGATCATATTCAAAGCCAACCTTATCAAGTACATATTGTCAAGGCCGGTCTTATCAGGGCGACTTGACAAATGGGAAGTACTGATTAAGCAACACGACATCGAGTACGTATCTTAAAAGGCCATCAAAGGGCAAGCATTGGCCGACTTTCTGGTCGATCACCCAATTCCTGCAAAATGGGAACTCACAGTCGACTTGCCAGGTGAAGAAGTGTTCCTTATTGAAATAGTGCCTCCATGGGAAATGTATTTTGACGGGGCCGCAGACCAAGACGGTGCTGGAGCGGGAGTAGTCTTCATATCTCCGAAAAAACATGTGTTGCCATACTCCTTTACGCTTACTCAGTTATGTTCCAACAATGTGGCCGAGTATCAAGCTCTCATTTTGGGTCTTCAAATGGCACTGGACATAGGAGTCAAGGATTGTGACATATATGGTGATTCGCAATTGGTGATTAACCAACTTCTCAGCCACTATGAAGTCAAGACGGAAGACTTGATCCCATATCACCAATACGCCTCGCAATTGTTGGATAGGCTCAACACAGTCAAGTTGGGACACGTTCCAATGAGTGCCAACAAGATGGCCGACGCGCTTGCAAATCTCGCAACCACTTTGGCACGGGGGCAAAGGATAACATGTCCATTCCTATATGCAAGGAGTGGGTTGTAGCGCCACCTGAAAGAAAAATTTGATGGAGAAGTCAATCTCATCTCTGTCTATCAAATTGACAAAGAGGATTGGCATCAACCACTAGTCGACTTCTTAGAGACGCAAGGTTGCCAAATGACCCAAGGCATAAAACAGAAATTCGTCGACGGGCTGCTCGCTTCATATACTACAAAGAAACACTTTATCGTCGATCATTCCTTGGAATTTGGATGAGATGCCTAGGAGAAGAAGAAGCAACTCAAGCAGTAAAAGATGCTCACTCAAGAATATGTGGTGCCCACCAATCCGGTGCAAAACTCTATGACAGTGTTAAGAGAATGGGGTATTACTGGCCAACCATGGTACAAGACTGCATTGGCTATGCAAAAAGATGTGATGCTTGTCAATTCCATGCAAACTTCATTCATCAACCTCCTGAACCCTTGCATCCAACAGTGGCGTCTTGGCCTTTTGAAGCTTGGGGACTCGATGTAGTAGGACCTATCACACCTAAGTCTTCAGCTGGTCACTTATACATCCTGGCTGCAACTGATTACTTTTCTAAATGGGCAGAAGCAGTCCCTCTCCATGAAGTCAAAAAGGAGAATGTTGTTGACTTTATCCGAACACACATCATATATCGATTTGGCGTACCATGATACATTATTACCGATAATGCTAAGTCATTCGTCAACAAGTTGGTGACGAGTTTGTGTGTGAAATTCAAGTTTACCTAACACAACTCCTCGATGTACAATGCCCCTGCAAATGGTTTGGCTGAAGCTTTCAACAAGACGCTTTGCAACTTGTTAAGCAAGATAGTCTCGAAGCCCAAAAAGAAAGATTGGCATGAAAGGCTTGACGAAGCCATGTGGGCATACCGCACTACTTACAAGACGCCAACTCAATCAACTCCTTATGCTCTTGTGTACGGTGTGGAGGTTGTCTTGCCTTTGGAGCTTGAAATTCCATCCTTGCGAGTCGCGATACAGGAAGTCTCACGGATGATGAAAAAGATAAGCTTCGCCTAACAGAGTTGGAGGCCCTTGACGAGAAAAGGATCGAGGCACAACAAAAGTTGCAATGTTATCAAGCACGCTTGTCACGTGCCTTCAATAAAAAAGTTCGTTCTCGCTCTTTCCAAGTTGGGGATATGGTCCTTGCAGTCAGAAGGCCTATCATCGTCTCACACAAAACTAAAAGCAAGTTTACTTCTAAGTGGGATGGCCCATATGTCGTTCAAGAGGACTACACAAATGGTGCTTATAAGATTGTTGATGGTGAAGGACTTAGAATTGGCTCTATCAACGGCAAGTTCTTGAAGCGTTACTATCATTGAAGAGTGCATCACCATGCTCCTAAGCAAGAGCTTAAACTGCATACACACAAAAAAAAAGAAAAAAAAAAAGAGAAAACAAGCTTTGTACTACTCCTAGCCCGCAAGAGTATAAACTGTGAACGGCTAAACAAAAAAAAAATTCATTACTCTTGGCCCGCAAGAGTATAAACTGTGAACGGCGAAAAACTTAAATAAAATAATTTCTTTTCTTGAACTATGTTATGACTTGATCTTATTTAGAGATTGCATGCTCTTATAAGTACGTAGGCAACTTGGAAACACAAAACCAAGTACAGTCAAACAAATAAACAAAAATCGTTCTTTATTCATAAAAGAATGGAGTCAACAATACATAAGGGAAGTCTATGTTCGCAGGTGAGTAAAATAAATAAACAAGAAATAAGTATAAGAGCTATCATTCTGAGTCCATCCACTCTTCGTGTTTAAGTGATGACTGAAGCTCCAAAAGGCTCTTCTTGTGCTCCTCGGATTGGGCAGCTTCCTCAGGTGTTAAAGTTTGGCTCGCCTCTATCTCAGCTAGAACCTGTCGCATCTCTACGACGTGTGCTTCGACTTGGCTCACCAAAGTTGTTTTAGCCTCCATGTCACTTGTCAATTGACGTCCTTCTTCTCGAGCATTGCGTAGCTCTTCCTCTAGATTCGCAACCTTTTGTTCGACTCTCGAGCGTCTCCTAACTAAGTCACCATGCTCAGCACGCACATTATTGAGGCTTGATTCTGATGCAGCGACCTTTACTGTGTGTACTGCCACTTCTCGCTCTAAGTCGTCAGGCCACTTGAGTTGCGCAACAGCATGTTCCAGTGCAAGGTAAGATCTGACAGAAGCCACGTATGCATCCACTTTACGCTTCAGTGAGGTAGGATCTCCTTTAAGGTTTGCAATGCCCTTATATACTGTGGAAGCCTCCGAATACCTCTTCTCAACCTCAATGAAAGGAGCATCGCGTAAGCTCGCTAAATATTTTGCTCCAATGTCGCGTATGGCTTCTGCAAATATATTTCTTGAATGAGGACCAGGTCGAAAGGAAGTAACTGAATATGAAGAAAGGAACTTCTTCTTTGCGGGAGACAATTCAACTGTGGAGTTGTTTTTTGGAACATCTACAAGCTTCTTGCTTGCTGTCTCCAAGGAATGAGGTCCCTCAATAGAAGCTTGGCTATGGGTGGATAGAGAGTCTGCATCATCTTCATTCTCTCTGGCGACTTTAGCGATCAAACCCTTGACAAAGTTGTAGTCTTCCAGGTCGACAATGGGGCCCATAAGTCTTCGCTCATGGTTTCATCTCATTAAGAAGGGGTTCATTGATCGCATTTGGTACCTCTTTGTCAAGATCAAAATCCCTTGTCTGCATAAAATAGATAAGAATAATGAGTAAACAAAGAAAGAAAAAGAAGATGAATAGAATGGATAAGAAGAAAAGCATACCAACACAAGGTCGTTAGATGTGGTCGAAAAATCGGGAATGTTATCAAAAACGTTATCAGCGCAAATTGTCTTGGTATCCTCCACATCGTCAGCTTGAAACTTTTGCTTCCTTCTACGATGTTTAAAGTTGGTTTCAGACTCTTTATCACTACTCTCATTATCAGCATCTGTCATGTGCTTGGAATGTGATCGTGACTGGGAAGAGGCATCTCGCGTAGTAGCAACAAAGCTTGAAATCTCATTTGCATTATCACCATCTATGACTATGATGTCGCATCCTGTATCTTTCTTTGATGTTTTATCTTTCTGATCCTTCTGCGATCGAGACATATCAGGTTCAAGTCCTCTCTGAAGGATAGCGACATTGTCCCTAAGGTGGTGAACATCATCTTGGTCCACCAATCCTTAAATCGAGTGGTGACGAATTGCGATAGGTTTAAAGAGGGGCAAGGTAGAAAGACATTAGACTTGCTATTCATAGATAGGAGCGTATCCCAGTATGTCAACGCTTTACTATAAGAAACCTCATTGGGAACGAGATTATCCAGAAGCTTGCCAGGAATATCTTGACAAAAACCAAACTGTCTACTGAATCGATGAGGACTGTAGGGTTCAGCATGAAAGAAGTCTCCGTCGCGCAAAGGTAAATTGGCAAAACGATGGGACACCATGTAGTCATGTCTCGAGGCTTCCAAATTACCATCATCGCATAAGGATTCATTCCGATTCTTGTTCAAAATATTACACCCCCAATCAATGATTCCCCCCACATGAATAAGCTTTCGAGCCTCTGCATCCTCCTTAAATCTGGTCGATTGGGCGCCTGAGTGTTTTGTCATTCCAGAACCAGTAGGGGATGGATTAAGAGAGTAATGTGTGTCAAAATAACAAGCTAGCCAAGCATAAACATAGTGGGCAGGAAAAAGACAGTTGCTAAATGATGGTTTGGTAGAGTTGGCTCTTTCATTCAAACCACGATAGATGCTAGCCAATACTGGGACATCGAGACTAAACTTCTTTTGCGACGCCATTAATGCTGCAATTTCAAAAGTTTTAGGTCTAATTAACCTGTCTTTAGTGTCTGGTAAAACAAAGGTGCATAACCAACAAGAAAGAAATGCTGCCAAGTACACTTTCTCTTGTACCTCCGTCTCTACAATCCCAAGAGCATTAAAAATCATAAGTTCCTTTTCGCTCCACTCCCTCGACTGAAGTTGGAAATTGCCATCTGGATTGTGAGTAAGTTTTGGAGCACCCACGGCCTGTCGTCGGTGCCGGCATGTAGTTGGGGCTTTGTAGACTAACTTCTTCTTACACCAAAAATCAATCCATCTCTCAGCAGAAACTCCATGGGAAGAGTGATTTTCCAGGTGATGGTACGCAACAAATAAGTACTCACAAGTTTGCGAGACTAGTCTTTGGCCATCGTTATCTTTTCCTTGTAATGTGCTATAACTAGGGACCGTCTCCTCATAAGGTAAGCCAGAAAAAGGCAAACCAACGATCTTGTATAGATCCCATAGAGAAATGGATACCTCGCCTGCCAAAGTGTGGAGGGTATTAGTAGTAGGGCACTAACCCTCATAAAATGCACGGAAAACACTAGGCTCCAAGTCATAGGTATAAAGGGAAGCATATACAACACTGAGGATAGAACACTTTGCCAAGATATGTCCAAAGCGGGAAAGAATATCTTCAGTCCACTCCCAATACTTCGGAATATAATTAAATTCCCCCGAAATCTTCAAACTATGAGAACTCCACATGGATGAGCCAGATATGATCTTGCGACCAAGTAAAGGAAAAGTATCATTCGAGGTAAACAATCATGGTTAGGACTTTTCAGGATATGAGCAGTGGTCCCGTCATGCGCTCCTTGTTCAATCATGGTTGACATCTCCAATTGAACAAGTGAGCGACCAATTTGTAGTGCTGGTCCTCGAGGTCGCAAGAGAGAGTGACGCACACGAAAAGTTATTTCCTTTTTAGCCTTCCCATTTTCAGATGTAGTTGCTAAGAGGTAAAGATGACCGTCTTGCATATGCTCCTTGAATCGCATCATGGTTATACCCTGAAAAAAAAAAAAAAAAAAGGGTGTTAGTACTCTTATAATCTTTTAGATTGCACATAGAAAAGCAATTGTTGTTGCACTAATGACTCCACGTGCGTGTTGTAGTTGCAATTTTAAAGGACTCATTGTTGCACTCAGGATCGATCATGTATGTCGTTTTCATTTGGTACCTAAGTGCAACGCATGGATATGTGAACCCGAGATGGCCTTTAACGGTTACAACGCATGAGTTCACATATCCGAGATGACTTAGAGTACGGCGACGAACCTTGGTCTTCAAGCACATAGGGTACAACGAATGGAGATGTGAACCCGAGATGGCCTCTAACGGTTACAACGCATGAGTTCACAAATCCGAGATGACATAGAGTATGGCGGCGAACCTTGGTCTTCAAGTACATAGGGTACAACGCATGGAGATGTGAACCCGAGATGGCCTCTAACGGTTACAACGCTTGAGTTTACAAATCCGAGATGATCCTATGTACTATGTCTTGGTTTTCAAATACATGGGGTACAACGCATGGATATGTGAACCCGAGATGGCCTCTAACGGTTACAACGCATGAGTTCACAAATCTGAGATGATCCCATGTATTATGTCTTGCCGTTCGAGTCATCATACTTGGACCCTAAAAAAAAATATATACATGCAAGACATACCAAATACAAGACATGCATGTATACCAAGAGCAAACCATGGCTAGGAGGGGTAAAAAAAAAAAGGGCTTTGATAAAAATCTAACCTTCTTTTGAGTACCCATCAAAGTACTTGAATCACAAAGGGGCTGGCAAAATAATTTGCTACTAATTGGTTTACTGCTGACCTACAAAGACAGTAGTTACGAAACCAAAGCAAATTCAACAAAAGGAAAAAAAAAAGAAAAGAAAAAGAAGACGAAGACAAAGCAGGGAATCAAGTTTTTATAAGTCCTAGCATGACGGAGCGCAAGGTTATGTCAGTTTAGAAAATTAACCGGGCAAGAAAATTACATGACCAAAACTACAGTCCTTATCTCTAGGCTACAGACAACATAAAAGCAGGGAGTGTCACCATCATCCAATATAAAAATTAGGAAGACATGATATGTTTTCTCCCAATTTGCTGGCTCATGATACAAATCATGTTCACAATAGCTATTGGTGATGTCATGCAATACAAATAGCAATAAAAAAAGGGAAGCAAAATCCAATCACCGTAAGCAACATGTCGGCAAAATCAACAACATGATATTGAATTAATTATGAATCTTGGGAAATTGTTGTACCAATTTCAATTGCAAAGATAGTTGTAAAGCATACTTGAGGCCATGTATGTACACGTGATTAAGAAAGCTGTGCCAAATTTAATTGCAAAAAAAAAAAAAGAAAAAAAAAAGCAAAGCGTGCAAATCAAAGAAAACAAAAGGAAAAGGACAAAGTACCTTTCAAAAGTCAGCTATAGCTACCTTCAATTCGAAGACGGTGCTGTAATTCTAGTCAGCAGCAAGCCTAGCTAGTATGTGTATCTTGGAAATTCTTGAAGCTACAGGTCAAAATAGTGGGATATAATCATCAATTATGAATTCAATAAAAAAGGTCCTAGCTTTGGAAAGTCACCTAGAAATTCACAATAAGCCTTGATGAATTAAATATCTATAAAGATAGAGCAAGATGCCTACTAACCGTGGACAAGTTGAATGTCTGCAAATCAAAGTCAAGGATCTTGATCTACAACAAAGAGTACACAATGTTAGTAGTTACATGTGTAAACCATGCATAGTGTCACGGTCCGCCTTTTTAAGTTACAGGACGTGCGGCGCGCTCTTGTCTCCTAGCGGCAAGAGTGCCAGCCGTACACAAGGAACGTTTTCGGGGTGTCCGTGGACACAAGAGAGTGAGGGAGGGACAGAGTTTGAGAGAGGGGTTGGATGATGAAAGCACTCAATACAGTTTAACAACAACAAGCATTGACATCAATACATCGGTATGGAGGACTGCTTCTTCCATAAAGAGTCCTTAGAGCTTTATTCATTCTGACAGGAGTAGACATCAAGAGTGCATAACTTTCATACTCAACATCTACTCCTAAAAGTAAAAAGACTAGAAAGCTAAAAGACATGTCCAAGGGTCGACACGCAGGTACGCCTTAGAGAAATGTTAGAAAAGAACTAGAAAGTTGAAAGATATGTCCAAGGGTCAACACGTAGGAAGCGCCTTAGAGACATGTTACATTACAAGGAAAGTAAAGGAAAGCAGTGAATTACAAGGTGTGAAGGGCGGAACCTAACATTCTCCCCCACTAAAGTTGTCGACGTCCTTGGCGACGTGATTCAGTCATCAAGTGTCGGGGACGGTTTGGTGCGGATGTTGGCCCGGTGAGACTTGTTGCGGGCGGAGTCTTCCGAATCTGCATGGTACGGCTTCAAGCGACTCACATGAAAGACAGGGTGTACTTTCATCCAAGTCGGGGGTTCCACTTTGTAAGCCGTCTTGCCCAACCTTTTTGTGATAAGGATGGGGCCTTCATATTTGTGGACCAACCGCTTGTCACTTCCTCTAAGGAACCGCATCTTCTCGGGGAGGATCTTCACCATCACTAGGTCTCCCACTTCGAACTCTTGTGGCCTTCGCTTCTGATCAGCCCATTTCTTCATGTGTTTTGAAGCCTTTTCTAAGTAACTCCGAGCAATGTCAGTGTTTTGCTTCCATTCTCTGGTGAACTCATAAGCTTTCTTGCTTCGGCCCTCGTAGTGATCATTCACCTTGTGTGGTAGGAGAGGTTGTTGTCCTGTGACAACTTTGAAGGGACTCCTGTTGGACGAGGAGCTCTTCTGAGAATTAAAGCAGAGTTGGGCTACATCTAGTAGTCTCACCCACTCTCTCTGGTTGGCGCTCACGAAGTGTCGAAGGTATTCTTTGAGGAGCCCGTTGAATCTTTTGGTCTGTCCGTCCGTTCGGGGATGGTACGCTGAATACATGTTTACCTATGACCCAAGAAGCTTGAAGAGTTCACCCCAAAAGATGCCTGTGAATCGAGGGTCTCGGTCACTCACAATGCTCCTAGGCAGCCCTCAGTACTTGAAAATGTGTTTGAAGAAGAGGGCGGTTGTCTCTTATGCTCCGGTCGCTTTCGGCATCGGGATGAACATGGCATACTTCGAGAACCGATCCACTATCACCATAATCGCCGACAAGGGTCCGACCTTTGGTAAACAATTGATGAAGTCCATGGAGACACTCTCCCATGGTTTAGTCGGCACTGCGAGCGGGTTTAGCAAGCCGTCCGGCTTGAATCGATCTGGCTTGTCTTGCTGACACATGAGACACGTCCGAGTATAACTCATTACATCATCCTTCATCTGGGGCCAGAAATATCCTTTCTTTAACAAACTCAAGGTTCGTTGCCACCCTGGATGTCATGCCCAGAGGGTGTCATGACATTTACTCAGCAATTTTCTCCAAAGGCCCTCGGCCCTGGGAACATACAACCTATGTCCCTTTGTGAAGATAAGGTCATCTTCTATCCAGAATCGTTGCGTCTTCCCTTCTTTAATGAGTTTTTTGATGGTCTTCGCCATTGTATCTTGACCCAGATGTTATTTGATCTGGTCACGGATTGTAGTGGTCACATGACTTGTCGACAAGTAAGCCATCTGTTTCAATGCAGCAAACTTGGCGCGACGACTGAGAGCGTCCGCGACCTTGTTGTTGACTCCAGGTCTGTATGTGAACTCCACATGAAATTCCGCAAGAGATTCTTGCCACCGAGCTTGCCGACCGGTGAGTCTCGGTTGGGTTAAGAAGTGGCTCGCCGCGGTGTTGTCTGTGCGAACGAGGAACTTCGAACCTAGAAGATAGTGTCTGCAGACCCTTAAGCAATGTACAATTTCCAGTAACTCCTTCTCTTGAGCGGCAACCGCCTCTTGGCCCCATTTAGCTTGCGACTCTCAAAAGCCACCGGGTGCCCTTCTTGAAGTAGAACTCCCCCGAGGTCAAAGTCTGAGGCATCAGTCTCAACCTCAAAAGGTTTTGTGACATCAGGGAGAGCCAACACCGGTTCTCTGGGTACCATCTTCTTAAAATTCTCAAACGCCTCATTCTGTGATTCGGCCCAATTTCAACCTTCACACTGCTTGAGCAAGTCTGTGAGGGGAGCTACAATACCAGAATACCCTGCAATGAAACGCCGATAGTAATTAGCAAGGCCAAGGAAGGAACGGAGCTCAAAGACATTCTTCGGAGGCTGCCACTCCTTGATGGCCGAGACTTTCTTAGGATCCATGAGCATCTTCCCCTTTCCTACCAAGTGACCAAGGAAACTAATTTCCTCTTGTGCAAAAGAACACTTGTCTGGCTTCACGAAGAGGTGGTGCTCGCGCAACTTTTCGAACACAAGTCTTAAGTGTTCCAGGTGTTCACTCATGGTCTTGCTGTAGATCACAATATCATTGAGGTATACCACCACGAACTTATCCAAGTACCCATGGAAGACATGGTTCATCAAAGTGCAGAACGTTGCACGAGCGTTCGTCAGTCCAAAGGACATCACTAACCACTCAAAAGCCCCATATATCGTCACACAAGATGTCTTCGGCTCGTCCCCTTCTAATATACGAACTTGATGGTACCCCGACCTCAAATCAAGCTTCGTAAAGTACACAGCATCTCCAACTTGATCGAACAAGTCAGCAATCAACGGAATAGGATAGTGATTCCTCACCGTCAACTTGTTGAGTGTCCGATAGTCAATACACAGGCGGAGAGTTCCATCTTGCTTCTTCTGAAACAACACCGGAGCTCCATAGGGCGCTTTGGACGGCCGGATGAATCCTGCCTTCAATAGTCCATCCAACTGTTTCCTCCGTTCAGCCAGCTCGGGAGGTGCCATCCTGTAAGGGCTACGAGCGAGTGGCACGGCTCCTGGGATCAACTCGATCTGATGATCGACGGATCGATGAGGGGGGAGGACTTGGGGTAGATCATCGGGCAAGATGTCCTTGAATCCCTCAAGCAGTCTCACTACTTCCGAAGGCGTGTTCTCATCCCTACAATCTTCCTTCATCGACAAAGTAACCAGGAACGACGGTTCACATCTTCGAAATCCCTTCTCAAACTGCACTGACGAGAGCATCTGTCCCCGTCGATTCTCAATCTTCGCTTTCGATGCTTTCACAAGACATGGGCTGTCACCCATCAACAACAAAGAACTCAAATGTGGCATGGGCGCCGCTTTGGACGTGCGGAGGAAATTCATACCCAGTACCATCTTAAAATCATCTAGTGGAGTCACCAATAAGGTCCAACCGACCACTCCACTCCACTCCCCTATCCGAGTAAGGACTCCCTTGGAAATCCCATGAATAGGTCTTGCTGCTGAGTTCATGGCCTTCATGCTATTGCCTGCGCGGTCTAGCTTGAGTCTCAATCTCTCTGCTTCGGTACCGGCCACGAAGTTGTGTGTGGCACCGGTGTCAACCATTGCTCGAGTGCTACGTCCATTGATCACTACGTCGACGTACATGAGCTCCGTCGAGTTTGGTTTTAAGGAGGTCTCCTCACCCCTAAGAGCGCCCAATAGATGAACAGCTCGATCCCATGTGTGGTATCTCATCCTCATCCATCTCATTGTTTCTGCTAGTCTCTCCTTCATTGGTGCCATCCGACTCCACAGACATCTTGGATAGATTCTGCTGGAGGGCACTCAAGTCTCGATGAGGGCACTCGATGTGTTTGTATGACCCTTTGCAGTTGTAGCAACTCAACTTCGTCGGCCATCTTGTCAGGGACGCTTCAGTCCGATTGAACGATGAGGTTGGACCTGGGGACCGGTAGGGTGCCGGTCTAGGAGGTCCACCTCCAACGTTCCCATATCTACTATTACCACCACTGTAGTTACCCCCGTTGTAGTTTCGAGCGTTATTCTAGCCTGTCTGAGAGCCAGTTGACCCTGTTCGGTTCACAATCGAACTCGACCCTATTGGCCCCTTCTTCGGTGGGATCTCTTTCCCTAACTGGTTGTCAAAAAGCCGTTCAGCCACGCTTATAGCAGCCGACAAGGTATCCAGCTTTTGTCTGTTCAACTCACGTTGAGCCCACTCTTTCAGCACATCGATGAAGTTGAACATCCGATCCTTGTCGCTCATGTCCTTGATTTCAAGCATGCACGCCGAGTACTCCTTCACGTAGTCTCGGATGCTCCCCGTATGCTTGATGGTCTTTAACTTCCTTCGGGCAATGAACTCAGTGTTCTCCGGGTAGAACTGCTCGTTGAGTTCCTTCTTAAAAGCTTCACATGTATCTATTTTCAGAGTTTCGGCTTCGATCTCGGCATACTTCGTACGCCACCACAACTTCGCGTCATCCACAAGGTACATGACCGCGGTGTCGACCTTCTGGTCCTCTTCCAGTCCACTAACTCGGAAGTATTGTTCTAGGTTGAAGACAAAGTTGTCTACTTCCTTGGAGTCTCTAGCTCCACCATAAGTCCGGGGCTGAGGGGGCTTCACCTTCTCGACCCTGATCCACCATTACCGCTAGCAACGGCCTTAGTGATCGTCGTACACTGATCCCACAAAGATTGAATTTGATTGTGGATGTGGTCAAGCTCATCCCGCAAGCTCGCGGAGGACATCTCATGCATTTGGGCCTCCAATTCATCGATCCGAGCATCTTGCCCGATCACAATGTTCTCTAGCTCTTTCATGTTCACCATGGTTTCGAATTCGAAGTCTAGCAACCTTTCAGTGAGCGTGCTTCACTAGCTGTGCTCTGATACCAACTGTCACGGTCCGCCTTTTCAAGTTGCGGGACGTGTGGCGTGCTCTTATCTTCTAGCGGCAAGAGCGCCAGCTGTACACAAGGAACGTCTTCGGGGTGTCCGTGGACACAAGAGAGTGAGGGAGGGACGGAGTTTGAGAGAGGGGTTGGATGATGAAAGCAATCAATACAGTTTAACAACAACAAGCATTCATATCAATACATCGATATGGAGGACTGCTTCCCCCATAAAGAGTCCTTAGAGCTTTATTCATTCTGACAGGAGTAGACATCAAGAGTGCATAACTTTCATACTCAACATCTACTCCTAAAAGTAAAAAGACTAGAAAGCTAAAAGACATGTCCAAGGGTCGACACGCAGGAAGCGCCTTAGTGACATGTTAGAAAAGAACTAGAAAGCTTAAATACATGTCCAAGGGTCAACACGCAGGAAGCGCCTTAGAGACATGTTACATTACAAGAAAAGTAAAGAAAAGCAGTAAATTACAAGGTGTGAAGGGCGGAACCTAACACATAGCATTAGTAAATAACTCAAAAAAAGAAAGAAAAAAAAAAAACAAAACCAAGAAGAAATTGGGGAAGTCTAACATGGTGTGGCTTACGGTGAATGACCTTGGAGGAAAGCTAGTTTGGTTGATCTAAAATTCCATAACATATGGCTTTTATAGCCTTCGGTCGTTTCGAAGACGGTTACCTTTTAGTAGTCATACTCCTTGTTTCAATTGGAGTGCGATTATATCTAGGACACTTTTCCACATGATTGGAAGAGTTTCAAATTTGTTGTATTTGGAAATATGCCCCAATCCGACTGTTACTCAGACTACATGATCAAGTCAATTATCGGCTTGGGTAGTCTAGTACTAACGGGATAGCATCTTGGCAAACAAGAAAGCTAGCTAACCTTGGGAAAAAAAAAAAGTTGACACATCGACCTTTTTTGGGTCTAACAAATTCTTAGCCCCAATTCAATTACAGAGTTACCCTATCAAGTCGGTACTCGACCTGGGTCATATTATTCAAAGACATACTTGACAAACGCTTACCATCGGACGGTCAAGTCAAAATTTGACAAGGAGACGACTGAAAGTGTCGTTACACGATACAAATTAGTTCGTCTACATGCTAAGTCAAAAGTTCAATAAAGTGATAATACCATGTTGTCGTTGACAAGGCGAGACAGAACAAGCCACAAAGGCCCCATCAGACATGATGGAACAAGCCACACAACAAGGCCCCGTCACATCCCTACCACAAAAAAGTAGG
Source organism: Tetragonia tetragonoides (assembly GCA_038025085.1). Lineage (NCBI taxonomy): Eukaryota > Viridiplantae > Streptophyta > Magnoliopsida > Caryophyllales > Aizoaceae > Tetragonia > Tetragonia tetragonoides. The sequence continues at coordinate 32,868,891 of CM076141.1, forward strand.
TCCGCAGTTCGGGAACAAGTCGACAAGACCCTCGTTCTGCTAGATTCAAGAAAACGCTTGCAAGCCCTTAAATCTAGATATTTCCCCGCTCCCTTAGAATGGAGTCAACTACATCGTAGACTGATATGCCAAGTCCAGTTCGACACCCCGTCACGATGAAACACGACGTCGTGTACGTGACTCGGTCTCGAGGGGACAATTTGTAGGCACTAAAAAATTATTAGGTGCCTTAATTGAATTTAATTAATTATTTTGGGTTAAAATATATTTAGCTTAATTTAATTAATTAATCCCGAAAATTAAGATGGGCCAAAAGCCATCTAAATGGGCTTATATTTAACCCTTTGGCCAACCCACGTTTATTGGACCAAGTAAACAGTTAAATAGACCAAACCCATAATAAAAGACTATCAAGTCAGAGAATTGGGCCAGTCCAAGATTACTAAGCCCGTTAATGTTTCAGAGCTCCCTGTTCCTCTCTATAAATACCGAAGTCTCACTTCATTCTAGAGGTTGGAAAATCTACAAGCAGAAAGCCCTGCCAGAGTATTTCTTCCATCAACTTTGCTACCTTGATCAAGATTTAAGTTTTTGAAGACCCTTGTTCAAGAACATTCAAACTGAGAGACAGAATCAGGGGATTTATATTATTTGTTCACTGTAACAGATAGAAATACAGAGATTGTAACCCATACATTCAAATCAATACAAATTTATATTTGTTCAACTTATTTTTGCCTACGCATTAATTTTGTTGTCTACAGTCCTTTTTGGTCCAAAATCGAATCTAAGCTCATGCATGTACGTAAAATGATATTTTAGCTAGATAATATTTTTTCTTTATTTTTTTCTTTTCCATTTTCGTGGGTTAAAACAAGGGTTTGAAGGTGATAATTTTAGATCATGAAGTAACAAAATGATCTAAGCTAAAAATGAAGAATAAATAATTTAGGTTTTGAATTTCTTAACTCTTCCCTTAAAATTGAGGTTTGGATCTTGAGTGAGCTTGGATGCTTTTGAAGAGATAATCTTGTTTTTCATAGAAACAAGAAGATTTAAGACTTGTAAGTTTTTAATTTACAATTTTAAACATTAAGTAACAATGTACTAGTTTTAGTTTAGGATTTCTTACCTTTTGCTTCTTCTTTCTCCTCCTCAATTTCTCTCTAAAAGTTTCTATACTTTTCTTAGACTTTTTAAGAAGATGAGAGCATTTTTGAGAGGATTGATTTGGGGAAGAAAATCTCCGATTTTTGGTTGGATTTGTGGGGGATTTTTGGCCAAGAGGGATTAAAGAGGGAAATAGAGAGATTTGCTTGTCTGGATGAACAAAATATTTTGGGAAGAGTAAAAGGAGATGTTAATGATAATAGGGTGTAGGGTGGGTTAAAATTTCATTGGGTATTTTTCTTTTTTTTTTAGGGTAAATTATAGAGGTTTTATATAGATAACTTGTCCGTCGTTACATAAGTAGAGACCGACTCCGGGTAACAATAAACCCATACTTTTTCGACATCTACAGGACTCACTCTAGCTAGGTGGTGGGCGACTGAATTCCCATCCCTTTTAACATGACTCCAGCTAACAAAATCAAATAACAAACGACAACAAGAGATATCATCTAACACGACACCGACTTCATCAAGGGAAAAGGGAGAGCTAGCTATACGAGAAACAAATTGTAAACTACCTGACTCTAACATTACTTTGTTGTACCCAAGCCTCCGTTCCAACTTGAGACCAAACTAAACAGCTTTGCACTCTGAGATGAAAGGCGACCAACGTGCAATGAAACGCTTCACACCAGCAAAGGACACGTCTCCAGCTTCGTTCCTAGCAATGGCACCAAGACCAACCCAGCCATCATCATTAACATGCATGTGCATCCACATTAAGCTTAACCGTACCTGTCCGAGGAGGGATTCACACACTGCCACCAGCTAAGACTTTTGGGAGTGACACCACCTTTCGTCGTTTCGCATAGGTGTTATGATCAGCAAGCTGTCTCATAGCTCGTTCAAGGATTACAGGCCCAGGTGTGTCTCGAGCCTGAAAAAGAAACATGTTTCGGCTGAACTAGATGCCCCAAGAGAGGAAACACGCTATCTGCCATTGACAATCATCCAGCTTGTCATGCCACAAGATCAAAAGTTTTGCAAAAGAATTCATCCCATCACGATTAAGAGCTTCAGAGCATCTGCTTGCTTCCCAGATTGGTTTAACAAGAGGACAATCAAAAATAGCATGGAACATCGACTCTGAATTTTATTGGCAGCGTGGGCATACATCATCAACAATAATATGTCGAGCATAGAGCGTAGATCGAGTAGGAAGCGTATTTGTAGCTGTCTTCCACAAGAAATGTTTTACTTTCGAGGGTAAATTTGACTCCCAGACCAACAACCAGTAAGCTTCCACCATTTTGAAATCAACTGAACGCCCCAACATATAGCCAGATCGTACAGTATATTCCCCATTATGAGAAAAAGCCTCTCTCAAGATATCCACTGGAAGTCGATCACTGATTGGGTTTGCAAGAATCGCTCGCTTATCACGATCATTAAATTCTCTGTCAACAACTTCCATGTTCCAGCAAAAGTTTTCAAGATCTATTAAGTCAGAGACATATTCAATTTCATTCCCAGTTCGTTGCGGTGTCGTGGCCATCATTCCAGTGTCTTCAGCTATCCACTGATCCAACCAAATTCGAATCGAGCTGTCATTACCAAGCCGCCACAGTAGACCATCTTTCAGGAAACCCTTTGAGGACCAAATGCTCCTCCATGTGTAACTTGGCCGAGGTCCCAGAGATGCATCTAGCACACCACAATTCGGGAAACATTTAGCTTTTAACACCCTCCCACATAGTGATTGCTCGTTATGGAGAAGACGCCAAATCTGCTTGGCAAGGAGAGCGTTATTGAAAATCCACAAGTCACGAAAACCCATCCCGCCAACACATTTCGGGTTACACAAACTCAGCTCTTCCAGTGAAGCTTACGTTCACTTCCCCGTTTACCCCACCAGAATCTTGCACACGAGGTGTAACACCCCGAATTTTCGTCTTTAAAACCATTTAAAATCACGAGTTGCAGCGGAAAACCCTAGAAATTCGAAGCGCTACCGCCATATCTAATGTTCAAATTAAATACAAGGATAGAAAGAAACTAAATGTTTATATCCCAAACATACATACTAGATAATTAAATAATAACTATCTTTTCCAACTAAATTTAAAACAATTAATCCAAATGAAATAAAAAATAGTAAACTTATTAATTCTCATGCAAGAGAATTAATCTCATTACAATAATAAATCCCAATATTAAAAGAATTCCAATCTAAACAATAACATAAATGTTTTTAGAAGATATACTATCATCTTGAGTCGTCTTCCTCTAGCTCAAACCACGAGTAACAAATCCTGTCAATCTACTCCCCCATATAGACGAATTCCATATAGGTTCATTATAGGTCCACCATTGAAGAGAAATAGAAAACAAACACAAGTAAAAGAAAAACATCCAAGCAGCTACGCTGAGTAATTCATAACCACATAGTCCATTTAAATCACCAAGTTAAGCCAACATGCTTAGTTTAAAAAAAAAAATAACGATCATGCCTTAAGAAAATAAAAGACAACATGTTTTAATTTAAAGACACGCATAAACACCAAATAATAAATCTAATATTTATTATTATCCATTAGCCAAGTTCATTAGAGAGAAGAAAATCGTAAGAATGTCAGAACCAACCGCAGAAGGCTCAATAGGATCAAAAGTCCTGTGCATAATAGCAAAGAGGGATCAACTGTCCCGGAGTATAGATGACTCCCGAAGTACTTCTAGATGTTCCTAAGTATGCATACCCTCTCTCAACTCTTAGGTTTACAAGAAGAACAATTTCTCAATCAAGACTTCACTTGCCCAATTGCTCACTGTATGGATACAAGCTTTAACCAAATACGTTGGGGCCATAACCAATGAAACTCACTCACCGTACCAATTAACAATTCTCATTCGCTCCCTTTGGTGGATCCATTACCAAAGAAATCTTAACTCCAAATTTATCAATTCAAAGGTGATCACATAGGCAAGTAATTCACATAATCTTGGCAATTCTCAGGTAACACAAAAATGGTTACAATGGCAAATTTTACATGAAGGGCATCTAGGCCTCAATTCATAACCACCTAGTTCAATACCTTTAAATAGGTTCCAATAGTTAAAGTTCATTTCAACTTATTGAAGTAGCATGCTTTCTAACATGAATCCACATGCTTACAACCATGATACAAAAATAGCAATACAAGCTATATTCCAATTGAACAATTATTAACATAATTTTCGTTCAATAAACACAATAAATCATGCATCTCCTCACATGAATATCAACAAGTAGACATTGCTAGACAAAGTGAATTTCTAACATGTAACATGCATTCACTAACATAATTCTATACGAATTATCACAAGGAAATAAATATCAATTATCCCTTTTCCATAGTACTCACAAGTCCAAATATGAATTAACAATCCCAGTTCAATACTATACATAAATTTACGACAATGAATTGTATTATTCATCTAGACATGAATTACCTTTAGCAATAAGGCAAGTCACGACAAAATAATGTAAGCTCCTTACGTTCACGTGCGGTCAAGGGCCCTAACAAATCCACAATACACCAATAGTCAATACTTTGACTTCTAAACCTCTTTATTAAACTTTAAAGATGATTTAGTACCCTTAATTAAAATAATTAAGTTACTCATGCATGCTCAAAGTTTCCAAAAAATCAATTTACATAAACTAAATTAGGAAACTTTCCAAAACCCTAAAACAAGTCAACCAAAACACCACCAACATTAACCACCACCGCACCACCGCCGCTGACCGTGACGGTCGCCCAGCGGCTGCGCACGGTCCGGTCGTGCGCTGTACACGGCCTGGCCGTGTTCAGCCAAACCAAAACCCTTTTTTTTTAATCAATTTCAACAAATCCAAATCTAAACTAAACCTGAATAATTAATAAATTTCTAAATTTAATTAAACACAAGATTCCACCTTTTACAAAAACTTGTGTGGACTTGGTTCATGGTGGACCAATACTTGGAGTCACCCCCTACTTTACCTGGAGCCACCCCTCCCAAAAAATGGAGCCAATACTACTTCATCTAGAGCCACCCCTCAAATTTATACTTGGCACCACCCATACTTCACTTGGAGCCACCCCTTATTTTACCTGGAGCCACCCCTTACTTCACCTGGAGCTACCCCTCAAAATTACTTCACCTGAAGTCACCCACCTACTTTACCTGGAGCCACCTCCTACTTCACATGGAGCCACCCCTCAAAATTACTTGGTCCACGGTGGAGTAAGTCCACATAAGACATGTTGTCCACCTTTAAATTCAATCTTTTGATTCAAATTCAATAAAACATTAAACCCAACCCTAATCATGATCCTATCATGCAAAAATAGTAGAATCTAGCAAACCCTAGGCAATACATAAAATTAGAGTTTACTCATACAAACTAGGGTTTATCAAAACAATGAATTTGAATCAAGAATACACTTTTAAATAATCAAAAGGCATTAAAAACACTTACTTGGAATTTCTCTTTCCTTTTCCTACTGTGTGTCGTGCGTGAGTTTTGAGAGAGAGAAAGATGAGTGACTTTTTTTTTGTTTTGTCTAGGTGAAGTTGATGAGTGAGGAAGTTGAGTCCAATTAGGAAATCAAATCCCTAATTCTGCTCCTTCCTTTCTCCCCCAACTTCCTAAACTAACAACCAGTCAAACCCTCCCAAAATCCACGCACTCTTTTAGGAAAAGATTTTTCACAAAATAAAAACTAATCCTTGCCCCCATATTTTCGGCTCTTGGCCGAAAATAATAGCCTCAATTAGGCCTTAATTATTTTCGACCAATCCAAAAATAATTAAGCTCAATTGTTTAATTTATTTTGACCCAATTAATTTAATTAGATCCAAAACAAACCCATACATTAATTAGCCATTTTAATTCATGAGCCCAGTTAATATTTTAAATCCAAAATTGCATTTTTCTTTTTAGGTAATTATTAATCTAAAATGAATAATAATACGGGGTATTACATCCTTACCCCCTTAAAAGAAGTTTCATCCTCGAAACTTAGGATCACCACCAAAGTGAAGCTAGTTCCATCAGGCGATGTTTTTCACCACACTTTAAAGTTCAACACAACAATGCAACTCGAAAGTTTAAAAGTTTTTCGCAACTTTTCCAAATTACAAAATGAGCATGATGCAATGCAATGCAATGAGTTTTCCAGTCTTTAATTCTTTTCTTTTGTGGATTATTGTTACACCCTTTCCCTCTTAAAAAGGTTTTGACCTCGAAACTAAGGTTAAGTACCTTGTTCGAACAGTTGAGGATAATGCTTGCGCATATCAGCCTCGGTCTCCCAAGTCGCTTCTTCGACTTTGTGGTTGGCCCAAAACACTTTCACAAGGTTGATCGTAGACGCACGATTTTTCTTCGTTTTCTCGTCTAGGATCCTCACAGGTTTAGTTCGCTACTCAAGGACTCGAACTGGTTGCTCTTCATAGATAAGTGTGACATCTAACACAACCTTTTCAGGATTCAGCACATGACTTGGATCATGGTGATACCTCTTAAGTTGTGACACGTGGAGCACGTGCACTTGCTCCAAATCTATAGGCATAGCAAGCCTATAAGCGACCTCTCCAATTCTTTCAAGAATCTCGTGGGTCCAATGTACTTTGGGCTAAGCTTCCCTTTGCACCCAAATCTCATCACTCCACGAGTGGGTGATACTTTGAGAAGTACCTTCTCACCAACTTGGAATTCCTTCATACGTCGATGTTGATCTGCATAGGCTTTCTGTCTATCTTGTGCAGCTTCAATCTTCTCTTAGACAAGTTTCACTTGATCCACAGTCTCTTGGATAAAATCCGGACCCAAAACAAAGGTCTCACTTATGTCATTCCAACACGTAGGAGATCGACACTTCCTTCCATACAGCGCCTCGTAAGGTGCTCTACCTATATTCGCATGGTAGCTATTGTTGTAGGAGAACTCAATCAAAGGCAAACTCTTCTCCCAAGAGTCCTTCATCTCTAGAGCACAAGCTCTCAACATGTCCTCCAATGTCTGAAAAGTACGCTCCGTTTGACCATCTGTCGCAGAATGAAATGCCGTACTAAACTTCAACTTTGTACCAAAAGCATTCTGCAATTTATCCCAAAAGTTGGACAAGAATCTCGTATCCCTGTCTGACACAATATCTTTAGGCACTCCATGTAACCTTAAGACTTCTTTCACATAAGCTTCAGCGAGTTGGTCCATCGACCAAGTTTTCTTCATTGTAATGAATCTCGCCGTTTTTGTCAGTCGGTCGACAATAACCCATATAGTGTCCTTCCCGGACCTCGTCTTTGGTAATCCAGCCACGAAATCCATCGAGATTGAATCCCATTTCCATTCAGAAATTTCCAGCGATTGAACAAGACCTCCAGGCCTCCTGTGTTTGGTCTTCACCTTTTGACAAGTAAGACAACTTGCCACATATTCAGCACATTCTCGCTTCATGTTTGTCCACCAAAACTGAAGTTTCAAGTCTTTGTACAGCTTATCACCACCTGGGTGAATAGAATACGCAGTTCCATGAGCCTCATCAAGAATCGTTTGCTTCAGCTCGGCGTTGTTTGGTACACACCAACGCCCATTCATCTTGATCGTACCATCATCAAGGATCTCATAATCAGGATGCTTCCCATCCTTGATCTTGACACGTAACTCCTCTTAGAAACGGGTCATGAACTTGCAACTGTCGAATCTCATCATAGATCGACGGTCGAACTACAAGTGCATTCACCAACACTGTAGTCTCACCTTGTCGAACAACTTCTAAGTCCAACTTCCTGAATTCGTCACACAAGTCATATGGTAGCACCATCATGTTGTTCACAGTGTGTGAAGTCTTCCTACTCAACCCATCAGCCACTACATTGGCCTTTCCCTCGTGATACTGAATATCCAGATCGTACTCAGATATCAACTCGAGTCATCTCCGTTGCCTCATATTCAACTACTTTTGAGTGAAGATATACTTCAAACTCTTGTGATCTAAAAAGATCTTGCAACGAGCTCCATACAAGTAATGCCTCCAGATTTTCAAGGCAAAAATCACGGCAGCTAACTCCATGTCATGATTAGGGTAATTCTTCTCATGCACTTTCAACTGGCGAGAGGCATAAGCAACCACCTTGCCATTTTGCATAAGCACGCACCCCAACCCATTCTTATATGCATCGCAATATACACCTCAAACCCTTCCGTTCCAGACGGTAAAGTCAAAACTGGTGTCTTTGTCAACCTTTTTTTAAGCTCTTGGAAAGCTTCTTCACATTGTTCAGTCCACTTATGCTTCATCTCCTTTTTCATCAAATTTGTGATAGGTCTAGGTATCTTGCAGAAGTCTTGCACAAATCTCCTATAATAGTCATCCAATCCGAGAAAACTTCGTACCTCAGTCACACTCTTCGGAGCACGCCAATCCATGACATCCCGAATCTTAGAAGGATCAACAGAGACTCCTTCTTTCCAGATAATGTGCCCAAGAAAAGCAACACTCTCTAGCCAAAACTCGCACTTTGAGAGTTTAGCGTACAATTTCTCATTCCGTTACACCTCGAAGACAGTTCTCAAGTGTCTTGCGTGTTCCTCCTTGTCTTTCGAATACACCAAAATATCATCGATAAACACGACCACAAAACTATCCAGATATGGTCTAAAGGTGTTATTCATCATCTCCATAAACTTGGCAGGTGTATTAGTTAACCCAAATGGCATAACAGTAAACTCATAATGCCCATACCTTGTCCTAAAGGCAGTTTTCGCAATGTCCACCTCATCAATCCTCAGCTGATGATAACCAGACCGCAAATCCACCTCCGAAAACACTCCAGCCCCTTGGAGTTGATCGAACAGGTCTTCAATCCTAGGTAGAGGATACCTATTCTTGACAGTGACCTTGTTCAACTCACGATAGTCAATGCAGAGACACAGACTACCATCCTTCTTACGCACAAATAAAACTGGTGCGCCCCACGGCGACACACTAGGTCTAATATGTAATACCCGACAAACCTAAAGATCAAGAAAAGAAAATGAAAAAAAAAAGGAAGAGAAAGTCAAATTGAACTTGGCTACCAAGTTTATTCTTATCCAATTATTCATTCTTATCCTATCATTAATTCATACTTATCCTTTTATTCATACTTATCCTATCCTTTTATTAATATATTATTATTTTACCAAGTGGTAAAAGTCTATGAGAAACCAACATGGGCTTGATTATTTTTCAACTTCCAGGAGCATGAGGGAGGCCAAAATCTTAGAGAAAAAGAGTGAAAAATGGAAAATGACATGACTAGTGCTAAATTAGATTAGTTAGTAGTGAGTACACAAGAAGGAGCAAGGATTAGTGTTATATAGCAAGTTTTCCAGAATATACAAGCATAAATTGGAAATTAAAGGCACACTTTGAAGGTATTTTCTTAGTATCCGTTTTAAGTATGTAAGTTATGGTTCTATATACGTATATTATCTGAAGAATATATTATTGTTTGCAAGTACCTACGAGTACCTTGTTTTTGTGTAAAGTCATATTTGAATGAAAGATATATGACCTCGTATTTGTGTGGTATGTGAAATACCTTATGAGAATGATGTGAAGAGAAGTTTTGAGCTAAGTGAAAGGAATGATTTTGATAAGTGGATGCTCTTGAGCCATATAAGTTTATGCAAGTGAGGTTACTATAAAGACTACGGATGTACGGTATGGAGCCATAAGCCAGCTCAGTGTGCACACAAAGATATGAAGATAGACTACGGTCTACGGATGTTTTGGGACTTTGTCCACCCACGGGGCCCAAAGTCCACCCACGGAACCTCAGGTTCAATTATGAGAATATAACGATGATCGGATCTTGCATAAACGGACTATGATCAAGGGGATGTACTTGTGTGTTTTTTTTTATTTATTAAGTTGTGTGATTTTATTGGTAAATGATTTTCAAATGTTATTTTTGGGTGCTAAGAGAATACTCAACTCTGTTGCTGATTTTATAAAATGTGTGTGTGTTGTGTGTGTGTGTGTGTGTGTGTGTGTGTGTGTGTGTGTGTGTGTGTGTGTGTGTGTGTGTGTGTGTGTGTGTGTGTGTGTGTGTGTGTGTGTGTGTGTGTGTGTGTGTGTGTGTGTGTGTGTGTGTGTGTGTGTGTGTGTGTGTGTGTGTGTGTGTGTGTGTGTGTGTGTGTGTGTGTCCTTCTTTCTTCAATGGTGGGCCTATGATGAACCTATACGAAATTCGTTTGTATGGGGGAGTAGATTGGAATATGTTTTTACAGGTTGGTGAGTTGTGAAGATCCACAGACTAGTTGATTTAGAGCTGCCAAGAATTGGATCATTTTGCTTATTTATTTACAACTGGGGGATCAACGACTCTAGAAGTGCGGATTCAGTATACTAGTTTGTAATAGGTTTATATAAGTATTAAGCTAGTTTATTAGTGTTTTTAATTACACTTGCTCATTAATAAAATATTTTATTTATATCTCTGGTTTGTCGAGCCTCTACCCTAAAATTGTTAGTTTAAGTCGCCTTGTATTTCCCTTACGGGAGATACAACGGTAACGCCAGTTTCTCTAGACTAGCTTTCGCTGCCTAATTCTGATTAATTAGCATAAGCAGACACCTGATTATCCCAGGGCGTTACATAATGTAACCTTTCTCTAACAACTCCTCTAACTGCTCCTTTAGCTCTTTCATATCTAAAGGTATCATTCTATACTGTGCCCTCGAAATCGGACCTGTTCCAGGAACTAGGTCAATCTGAAACACAGTATCCCCCACTGGTGGCATACCAGGAATCTCCTTTAGAAACACATCCGGAAACTCATTGACCACATCAGTCTTTGAGATTTTCTCGTCTATTCCCTCTACATTCTGAATATGACACAAAAATCCCTCACATCCCTTCTCTAAGTGCTTCTTCGCCACTAACATTGAAATAATTTCAATTCCTCCCTTAGTGACAATTCCTTTATAAGAGATTCTATTACCTTTAGGCCCTTTCAGCGATATCTTTTGTTCACTGCAATCGATTCTCGCTTTAAACTTGCTAACCCAATTCATACCCAAGATAACATCAAAATCTCCCAATTGAAATTCAATTAGGTCTGCAGGAAATTCAGACCCTGCAATGTTCACACTAATATTGGGATGCACTACTTTACATAATACCACCTCTCCAGAAGGAGTGGCAATACTAGTCTCTAAAGACTGCACTACTTTCATCCCATGTTTCTTAACAAAGTTTTCAGTTATGAATGAATGTGATGCTCCAGAATCAAATAATACATAGGCAGGCAAAGAATTTATAAGAAACGTACCAGTCACCACATTGTTTGCCGCATCAGCCTGTACGTGATTCATCACAAACAAACGACCTCTATTTCTGTTCTGGTTGCCATTATTGTTCTGAACATTTCCATCCTGTCCATTCAGCCCATTCTGTCGATTACCACTCTAGTTGTTCCCATTTTTTACCTTGAACTGCAGGAGCTTGAACATTGTTGTTGCCCCCACCATTGTTCACGATCTTGCCCTTCTGAGGACAATCAAAAGAACGATGCCCCAACTCATGACAAGTGTAGCATCTAAACTTATTTCCACCACAATCAACCCCTGGGTGATTCTTGTTGCACTTCTTGCAAATGTAGGGTTTGCTCTTCCAACCCCCATTGTTACGATGGCCATTTCCATTGCCATTCTTGCCATTTCCATTCTTGGAATTTCCTCCCTCATTGTGGTTATTCCCCTTGTTGTTGTTGTTGTTGTTGTTGTTGTTGTTGTTGTTGTTGTTATCGTCGTCGTCGTCGTCGTCGTCGTCGTCGTCGTTGTTGTTGTTATTCTGATTGTTCCCTCCCTAGAACTTATCCTTATTCTCACCACCACTACCCTGATGGTCATCAAATTTCCTCTTTTTCCCAATCACTTATTCTCTGTCCTTAAAAACCGCAGCTTGGTTCGCAGCACGATTGTAGACCTCTTGCACGATCTAACACTTATAACCCCAAAAGACTCACGAATGGTCAAGTACAACCCATTCTGGAATCTACGGGCCCTATGATGTTCCGTTGGGACTAGTCCTCCCGAGAAACAAGCTAGGTCGTCAAACTTTTCAGCATACTCCTGAACAGTCATCCTTCCTTGGATAAGGTTCAAGAATGCGTTATACTTCTGGCCCTGGAGATACTTTGGGTAGAACTCCTCTCTAAGGACCGTTTTGAACATTTCACAATTAAAACCCTGTCAAGCTCTAATGGATGTGCCATTGGTTGTCCACCAACGATCTGCCTTCTTCCGGAATAGATAGACAGCACTATCTACCTTAAGTGCCTCCAGACACCCAGTTATTGCGAAGATTTTCTCCAGATCCCGCGTCCAATCGTCGAGAAGTACGGGGTCCTCGCGTCCCTTAAACCCAGGCAGATTATGCCCTTTAATCTTAGACAATGAGGCGAAATCGTCACCTCCAGCTACCCTAGTATCTTCCCTCTGCATCATCTGCGCGATGAATGCATTGGATTGTGCCAAGGCTTGTTGCGACTGTGCCAGTTGTGCCAACAAAGCTTGCGCCATTTCCTCTCCATTCCCAACGTTATTGTTATTATCCCCCATTGAACTAGTAGACTCCTCGACTCTTTGTCTATTTCTTCTAGGTGGCATCTAGCAACCTAAAGGATCAACAAAAGCAAAAGAAAAGGGTATTAGCTACCCATATCACACTCATGTGCGATAATCACAACTAACATATACACTTGACTCATATATATGTTTCAATAGCCAACTAGTGCTCTAGGCTCTTATTGCATTCAAGCATGACCTTATCACACTCTTGCGTACAAGCAAGCTCAAGGTTTCAATAGACTTTGTTCTTTCTCAAAATAAACAAATCACAATCATATGAAACATCTATACCTTGTCATATAGGCGCTTTCACAATACTCATACTCCAAATAGCAAGTAAATAACACAATTTCTTGCAAAACTTCAATCTCATAAACCAAATAATCAAGTATTTGTTCTCAAAAATGAGTGCTTGCCAAACCAAGCCTGAAGTAGCATGAATAAAGCAAAATTTTAACATTCTAAACAAAATGTCAAAAAACAAAAGGGCTCGCAGGCCCAAATTAAGTCTCAAATAGTTTACTCCAAATAAAACTAAATAAAACTAGAATCACGCTCTTCTCGCACGGTTCCTCAAAGGATAGCGACACACATGTGTCACTTGGACCTCGTCCATCTCCTCCTCTTCTTCCATGGGTTCCTCCTCTTCTTCTGGATCCTCCTCCTCTTCAGTAGGGGTCATTGGCTCATTGGGCTTGCCATTCAAGCCTATGGGTCAATCTCTCACAGCGCTAGGTCTAGATGACCTTGCAGGAACCTCAGGAACAGTCGGCGAAGACTCCTCCTTGACCTCGACAGTAGGCTTCTCAGCCTACTCAGCAAAGTACTTATTCTCAAACGCTAGTGTTTGATCTAAGTCATCTTCTGCCTCCTCTTGGGTCATTGGGTCGTCCACCTCAAGCAATGGATGATACCCTACAACGTTCTCCACGTACACCTTGTAGGGATCTCTAAGCATATCCGGGTACGCCTCATCCCATGCATATGCCCTTATCATCAAGGACTCCAATGTCTCCAGATAGGGGTAGTCCCTATCGTTCTTCATCTCCCAATCCACTAGCCAGTCGTCGTGGAATCGACGCCACTTGGCTGTCGTGTAGCCAAAGCTTTTGATGAAGTAGAAGGCCTTCATCTTTTCTGAGCGTATAGAAGATTGAACATCAAGGCGCTCATTATACTGCATGAATACTTCTCGCACGAGATCAAAGTATTCCTCCAAGCGGCCTCCCTCATAGCGGAGTTGTCTTGGATCCTCAGGGTAAAGGGTCGTTCACGCTTCACCATCTGCACGCGAGAAACAACACGTTAGTACTTCACTCGAGTACTTCAAATAACACTAAAACAAGTAAAAGAACAAATCAACTCATTTCGACTTACAAAGCTTTTATTTAGAGAACTTAAGTCTATTTAAGTTTTCATCCTATTAATATGTCTTAGTGACATACTTTACAATTCAAAACGTACATTAGGGACAGCAACATACGCTCTGATACCAACTTGTAACACCCCGAATTTCCGTCTAATTTAAAACCATTTAAAATCACGAGTTGTAACGGAAAATCCTAGAAATTCGAAGCGCTACCGCCGTATCTAATGTTCGAAATTAAATACAAGGCTAGAAAAAAAACCAAATGTTTATATCCCAAACATACATACTAGATAATTAAAGAATAACTATCTTTTCCAACTAAACTTAAAACAATTAATCCAAATGAAATAAGAAATAGTAAACTTATTAATTCTCGTGCAAGAGAATTAATTTCATTACAATAATAAAATCCCAATATTAAAAGAATTCCAATCTAAACAATAACATAAATGTTTTTAGAAGATATACTTTCTTCTTGAGTCGCCTTCCTCTAGCTCAAACCACAAGCTACAAATCTTGTCAATCTACTCCCCCATATAGACGAATTCCATATAGGTTCATTATAGGTCCACCATTGAAGAGAAATGGACAACAAACACAAGTAAAAAGAAAAACATCCAATCAGCTACGCTGAGTAATTCATAACCATATAGTCATTTAAATCTCTAAGTTAAGCCAACATGCTTAGTTTAAAGAAAAAATAACGATCATGCCTTAAGAAAATAAAAGACAACATGCTTTAATTTAAAGATACACATAAACACCAAATAATAAATCCAATATTTATTATTATCCATTAGCCAAGTTCATTAGAGAGAAGAAAATCGTAAGAATGTCAGAACCAACCGTAGAAGGCTCAATAGGATCAAAAGTCATGTGCATAATAGCAAAGAGGGATCAATTGTTCCGGAGTATAGATGACTCACGAAGTACTTCTAGATGTTCCTAAGTATGCATACCCTCTCTCAACCCTTAGGTTTACAAGAAGAACAGTTTCTCAATCAAAACTTTACTTGCCCAATTGCTCACTGTATGGATACAAGCTTTAACCAAATACGTTAGGGCCATAACCAATGAAGCCCACTCAACGTACCAATTGACAATTCCCATTCGCTCCCTTTGGTTGATCCATTACCAAAGAAATCTTAACTCCCAATTTATCAATTCAAAGGTGATCACATAGGCAAGTAATTCACATAATCTTGGCAATTCTCAGGTAACACAAAAATGGTTACAATTTCCGATGGCAAACTTTATATGAAGGGCATCTAGGCCTCAATTAATAACCACCTAGTTCAATACCTTTAAATAAGTTCCAATAGTTAAAGTTCATTTCAACTTATTGAAGTAACATGCTTTCTAGCATGAATCCACATGCTTACCAACATGATACAAAAATAGCAATACAAGCTATATTCCAATTGAACAATTATTAACAATTTTCGTTCAATAAACACAATAAATCATGCATCTCCTCACATGAATATCAACAAGTAGACATTGCTACACAAATTGAATTTTCAACATGTAACATGCATTCACTAACATAATTCTATACGAATTATCACAAGGAAATAAATATCAATTATCCCTTTTCCAAAGTACTCACAAGTCCAAATATGAATTAACATTCCCAATTCAATACTAGACATAAAATTATCACAATGAATTGCATAATTCATCTAGACATGAATTACCTTTAGCAATAAGGCAAGTCACGACAAAATAACGTAAGCTCCTTAGAGCATTGTTATCCATGACCAATTTCTTGGTCATGGAGGAGAGAGAATGTGCATGATCCAACAATTTGGCAATTATCCATGACCAAAACATGGGTCATGATGAGAGAAAGTGATGACCCAAACTAGTTTTGGGCGTTTTTTGGCCCCAAAACAGTGTCCGGTCATGACGGGACCCACCACTTAAATTGTTACATTTGCAACTTTACAACGGCTATAAATAAATAAAAATCCAAAAAAATAAAATAAAAATACCAACGGCTATATTTTTTCGAGATCTATAAAATGAGACCTATTTTAGTATAGTTTTGCACAATAAATATAAAGTTGGGAGGAGAGAGAAAATGTGGTGGGGTAGGGTCAAAAGTAGGAAAGAGAGGGTGATGACCAAAATATTTTGGTTCATGGATAAACTTGTTTTTTTGGTGATGTTCATAGTGTTGGTCATGGTGAGGTGGAGGAGGGAGAAAGTAGGAGAGAGAAGGATGAACGACCAAAACATGGGTCATGGATAACAATGCTCTACGTTCACGTGCGGTCAACGGGTCCTAACAAATCCACAATACACCAATAGTCAATATTTGACTTCTAAACCTCTTTATTAAACTTCAAAGATGATTTAGTACCCTTAAATAAAATAATTAGGTTGCTGGAATTTCAGTTACTCATGCATCCTCAAAGTTTCCAAAAAATCAATTTACATAAACTAATTTAGGAAACTTTCCAAAACCCTAAAACAAGTTAACAAGTCAAAACAAGTCAACCAAACCACCACCAACATCAACCACCACTGCAACTGTCCACCCTCTAGCTGCGGCGGTAGCCGTGACAGTCATGGATGGAAGCCGTGACAATCAGGGCTGGAAGCCGTGACAGCCGCCCAGCGGCTTCGCACGGTCCGGTCGTGCGCTGTACAAGGCCTGGCCGTGTTCAGCAAAACCGAAAACCTTTTGTTTTTTTTGTTTTTTTGTTAATCAATTTTAACAAATTCAAATTTAAAATAAACCTGAATAATTAATAAATTTCCAGATATAATTAAACACAAGATTCCACCTTTATATTCAACCTTTTGATTCAAATTCAATAAAACATTAAATCCAACCCTAATCATGATCCTATCATGCAAAAATAGTAGAATCTAGCAAACCCTAGGCAATACATAAAATTAGGGTTTACTCATACAAACTAGGGTTTATCAAAACAATGAATTTGAATCAAGAATACACTTTTAAATAATCAAAAGGCATTAAAAACACTTACTTGGAATCAAAAAGGTTTAAACTTGAGCAAGAGGATGAATTGTGGAAGAGTGTGGAATTTCTCTTTCTTTTTCCTCCTGTGTGTCGTGCGTGAGTTTTGAGAGAGAGAAAGGTGAGTGACTTTTTTTTTGTTTTGTCTAGGTTAAGTTGATGAGTAAGGAAGTTGAGTCCAATTAGGAAACCAAATCCCTAATTCTACTCCTTCCTTTTCTGCTCCAACTTCCTAAACTAACAACCAGTCAAACCCTCCCAAAATCCACTCTTTTAGGAAAAGATTTTTTCACAAAATAAAAACTGATCCTTGCCCCCATATTTTCGGCTCTTGGCCGAAAATATTGGCCTCAATTAGGCCTTAATTATTTTCGGATAATCCGAAAATAATTAAGCCCAATTGTTTAATTTTTTTTGCCCAATTAATATTTTAAATCCAAAATTGTATTTTTTCTTTTTAACTAATTATTATTCTAAAATGAATAATAATACGGGGTATTACACAAGGACTGAATTTGTTGCACAAGAGAAACATGCAGCTTGAAAATTCCCATCACATAAGTGGGAATTGATTGAATGACCGCTTTTATCAAAACATCTTTCTCTGCACGAGACAAAAAGAAATTCTTCCATCCTTGGAGCTTCTTCCATACCCTGTCTTTTTCACTCGCAAAAATATTCCTCTTAGAACGACCAACAATGGTAGGCAATCCCAGGTACTTTTCATGTTTCTCGACAATTCGCATTTGCAAAAGAGCTCCCAACTCCTCCTTGATTTTTGAGTTGACCCCCTTACTGAAAGAAACCTCCTACTTATCAAAATTAATCTTCTGTTCGGAAGCCATTTCGTATTTGCTCAGTATGTTGGCAATTTTTTGGCATTCCTATCGGTTGGCCCTAGTAAAAAGGAGACTGTCATCAGTAAAAAATAAATGAGAAATAACGGGACCTCTCTGGCTAGCCTTGGTACCATGAATCTTTATCTCGAAAATAGCTTTTTGTATCAGACCCGGAAAAGCTTCATCCACCAGATTAAACAAATAATGGGAGATAGGGTCTCCCTGTCGAAGGCCTCTGCTGGGTGAAATGATATCACATGGTTTTCCGTTGACGATAAAAGAATATGAGACACTGGAAACATAGGACATAACCAAAGTCACCCACTGTCTATCAAACCCAAATCGCAAAAGTAATTCTTCCATAAAGCTCCATGCCACTCTGTTGTAAGCTTTGCTCATATCGAGCTTCATCGCAATTGTTCCTTTCTGTCTAGTCCTAGTTTTCTTGCTATGAAAAAGTTCCAAAGCAATGAGGGCACTATCTGTAATAAGGCACTTAGGAACAAAAGCACTCTGATTTTCAGACACAATGGAAGGAAACACCACTTTGAGTCTATTGGCAATTGCTTTAGAGAGAATTATATAAAGCACATTGCAAAGACTAATTGGCCTGAATTCGGAGATAAGAGTCAGAGACCTCACTTTTGAAATAAGAGCCACCAAAGTACTATTGATCGTAGCTGGGTCAACATGTCTCCTCACAATATCATTCAAAAAAGAAACTACATCCTTCCCTACTATATGCCAGAATTTTTGAAAAAATATTGCATGCATACCATCCGGCCCCGGGGCTTTTGTCGGGTGCATCTGAGAAAGTGCTGCAAAATAGTCCTCCTCACTAAAAGGCTTCGTCATTTTGCGGTTCATCTCAACAGATACCCGCTGGTGGATACCCTCGAGGGCTGCATCAAACTCCCCTGGATCACCAGATTTAAATAAACCTGAATAAAAAGAGTTAACAATATCCACAATATGTTTGTCTTCTTCCTGCCACACACCCTCTGAATTCATAAGGCCTTTTATGTGGTTCCTCTTCCATCGTTGGGATGCCTTATGGTGAAAATAAGCACTATTACAGTCACCATCCTTAATTTCTACAACTCTGGAATGAACATGCCAATAAGACTCTTGTTGCTGTAAAAGAGCATCAACTGAAGCTTCTAACTTATTACATTCATCAATAGCCTCCTTTGAGTTAAGCTGAAGATTAACTTTAGCTAGCAACTTCTCAGTCTCACGAATATCCTTTGCAATGTCACCAAAATGGTTGAAGCTTCAGTTACCCAGCCGAGAGGCACAAGTTTGAATTTTATCCAGTGTGGAGACACCGCCAGCATTTCCCCACGCTTTCTTAATCACACCCTCACAATCAGGTTCATCAAGCTAAAGAGTCTTAAATTTAAAGCACTTCGATCTTCGGCCACCCCCACGTCTCTTAGCTTCAATATTTAAGAGAATAGGGCCATGGTCTGATTTTTGTCTAACAATATTCGTGACCCATGCTCTTGGGTAAATGTTCAACCACGCTGGGCACCCAACATATCGATCAAGTCGCTCATATATAAGAGTATTAGCATGGCGTCCACGCTCCGAAGTAAAATTTTGACCTTCAAATCCTAAGTCACGGAGGTTGCACGTATCCAATGTGTCACGGAATGCATCAAGGAGACGCTGGTCACGTGGCACACCACCATTCTTCTCATTCGAGGTAAGAATCTCATTGAAGTTCCCGCCTATTAAGATGTGTAGTGACGTTCCTTCGCTAATGCTCTTTAGCAGCTCCCATGTTTTATACTTCCTCCCACTATCAGTCCACCCATAAAGACCCACAAAATGCCATGTACCACAAACACCGTCACTAATATCGCCCATTATAAAGTTGGCAGAAGACGACACAATGCTGAAATTAACGTTATCCTTCCACATCACACATAAACCCCCGAACTTCCCAACACTACTAACTGCAAAGTGATTAATGAAACCAAGCTGAATTCTAACGTTATCCATGTCCTTGATTTCTAACATGGTCTCAGACAAAAAAACAATATCAGGGCTGAAAGAATTACTCCAATTACGGAGTAAACGAATTGCACGAGGGCTGCCACACCCTCGACAATTCCAGTAGAAGATCTTCATTTGGCCCGGCGGGGTTAGTCCACCAGCCACGGTGTTCCCCGTAAACATTCTACCACGCTTGTCAACCCGGGCCTCTCCACCATCTTCGAACACTTCCTTTACCGGAACATCTTTGCGTTTGCCCCTTTTTTCAGTAGACACCATGGATTTTTGTTGTGAATGCTCACCACTGGCAAAACGCTTCCATGAGCACCTGCATTAGGTACTTCGAGAACATTTTGTTGGTGATCAGCAATAATACTTGGCATGTCTGGACTCACACGCACCATGAGAGGCTCAATCTCTACATCAAGTTTAGCCAAGGCCTTTACAAGCTCGTTCTCCTTGCTCACGCCAAGAGCTAACTTACTTTCTTCAGCTACATCTACAACCTCTAAGGCAGGCTTTTGCTGGATAATTCACCACTGTAGTATTTGCGAGCAACTCTTCTTTCTCTTTCTCAAACTGAAGTTTTCGAGCGACGTTGGGGGGGTCCTACCTTCACGAAGTTATGATCAGAGTATCTAACGTCGCGAAAGGGCTTCGAATTACCAAGTTGCTGAAACTTCTTTCCCTCCATATCCCATTCAAAACCCAGGTTACCAGGTTTACGTGGGGATGCTCTACGCCATGACCCATATTGGAAGACAACTTGCTCATATTCATTCTCATCTTTGATCAAACAATCCCTGTCCACATGCCCCAAACAACCACAGAAAAGGAGAAAGACGGGAGTCTTTCGTATTTGAAGTCAACCCACTTCACCTTACCCTTACCTACGTCTATCTTCACCCCTCTACGTAGTGGTTGATTAACATTAACAAAAGCCCTAAGTCTCATTGATTTTTCCCATCCCGAAGGATCAGACCGATCAAAGTCAATGAATCCATCTAAACTCTTGCCAATGTCCTTCGCAATAGTGACATTCCTCCGGTTAAAAGGAACATCATAAACGCGCACCCAAAAAGGAGCAGATTCAATATTGATATCAGAGGGTTGCTCATCCCCCTCCATCTCTTGAAGTAGCAACAAGTGATTAAAATTAAGGACCAAGGAGCCCCTTCCAAAACCCTGAGTTTATCTTTCTCATTAAAGAGTTGAAAAACAAAGAGATTTGTCTCAACTTCCCTGATTGTCACACCTTCCTTCGTCTTCCAGATCAGTCCTAGCGTTCTCTTGAAAGCGCCAACGTTGAAAGGCTTGTCAGAATGCAGTCTTCCAACAAAACAAAAAGAAACGCTCGTATGGTTCTCTTCAGTATTATCATCAAAAGCCGAGCCCCCGATCACTTGTTCCTCTACCTCAAACAATTTTAATTTTCGCCAATTAGAAACAAGTTCGTCTGCCATCGAAACCGATCAAAAGTACAACAAAAACTGATAACAACGCACTGAAATTCCTTGGAAAAGGACTAGAAGTGAGAAAAAAACCAAACTCTCCTACCTCTCAAAAATCTTAGCAGCTAGAGAACTTTTGCAGCATTGCTTGTTTCAATTGAATTCATTGGGTATTTTTCTTTGCCAATAGTATTATGGCTTTCATAATCACTTTTTTATTTTTCTTTCTTTTCTTTTTCTCTTCCTATTTTTCTTCCTTTTTTTTTTCTCTTCCTTTTCTCCTTCTTCCTACCCAGTTCTTATACCCCATTTATTGCCCAAAATTTTCAAATTTCTTAGTTAGCTTAACTTCCTCTTTGGGCCCACAAAAGTGCCCACCATTAGCCCAGATTATTTCCTTTTTCTCTTAAGCTTTCCATGTGCAAAAGTTGCTCATCTAGCCCACCATGTGAGCTGAATTTCTCTTACCAAGCTAATTCCTAAAATCAGAATTTTTGCCACCTAACATAACAGTAGTCAAATTTCCAATTGTCTTCATGCATGTCCAATCAAGTGAATAGGATCAAGTTTTGCATGCATAAATATTACCACCATGCACTATTTACATAACAATGGGTAATTATGAGCTTAATTTCGTAATAGCTAATTAATCGCATTATTTCTTAAATCGACCAATTTAACGATCAATAATTAAGTCAATCATTTCGTTTCGCTAATTTAGGTGTTTAATCACCTTGATTAAAATAAGCTAAGCACAAATATAAAAATTTTGAATTATTGCTAATTTTTTATTTAATTAATTAAGAATTTTAATCGTAATTTATTATGCTAATCGCAATTATTAACGTTAATAATTTAATTAAAAATTTGGGTTATTACATTATTAGTCAATGTCGTTTGAATAGGTTAAGGCCAATTATTAACAAACTTTCTCCTACAGTTAATTGGTGTAGGAGATACACAATGACACTTCAAAGGTTAAGCACCAACCTAAAAGAGTTTGTTGATATATAGCTAACATAAGGAGTTGAGTTTATTGTTTCGAACCAACCTCTATTTTTGGCTTTTTCATTTGGTACCCAAAATATTTTTCTAAATCCAGGTTCCATGTCCATTATGCTAATTTTTCGTTAACTATTTCCCTCGTTCCTACTTTACTCTTAATGAAAAGTAATAAATTGTGTATAAAACGACCCACCCCCCAATTACCAACTTCACCACCATTATCGCCACTACAACCCATCCACCTAAACCGCCCCTACTCTAGTCACACCCCCAACCTCCATAACCACCACTACCCGAGCCCCACCCACGAAAACCACCGCCAGAAACCACCACACCACCTCCCTCTCACCGCAAACCACCCCAAATTAGAAACTTGCACCACCCACGAAAATCCATACAGCACTACCACTTTGAAGACCCATTAGCCCAGTTCAAACCCACAACACCATTCCAATTACCACAAACCCCACCGCCGTCGTCCTCCCATTTGACCACCACTCATCTCTCCACCGCTCACTCCACCACCACCCCATTTTCGAAACCCCACAAGCACTGTCAACCCCCACAACCCAGAAATTCACAACCACAATTTCACCACCGCCGACCCTCACAACCCAGAAAATTCCTCAATAACCAATTGAGGAGATCTAAGTAAACCCTAGATCGATCTATAATCATCGGTTGATTTAATTTGAATTTGCTATCGAGATATCATGCAATGCTAAATCAATTTAAGGTTAACGCTTATTTCGTGAAATGGTGTATGTGAGTTTTTGGATTATATGCTGATTGATTGCTTAGGTCTGAGATTATTGGGTTATATTGGTGCATTGTGATGTGATCACTTGTTGGGTTATTTTGAGAAGCCAGGAGGTCGTCATGGGGCACTGGTGGTAATGGGTTGTGATTTGAGGGGAGAGAGAGAGAGAGAGAGAGAGAGAGAGAGAGAGAGAGAGAGAGAGAGAGGGAGAATGGGGTTTTGGTGGTGGTGGTGGTGGTTTTTGATTTGAGGAGAGAGAGAGAGACAGAGGGGGTAGTTTGGTCCAAATGTTATAACAGAAGTATAAGAACAAACGGAAAAAATATAAACCACTTGCCACGTTATCACAAAAAGGAATAATTAACGGAAAAAGGGTATATTGGGCACGGAGCAAAATTATTTAAGTACAAGGATACCATCCGGATTCAGAAAAATGTTTTGGGTACTAGAAGAAAAAGCCAAAAGTAGAGGGGTACCATGTGGAATTTCCCTTAAAAATAAATTGGTCATATGTGGAAATTGTTTCAAAGCCACCGTAGACAATTGGTTCCCCAAAATTTTGTAGTTTTTTTTGGGAATGGGCATAGCTTTGTGGTATGGTAAGGGCCTGTGTGAGTGAGGGGGGCAGAAGAGTGATAAAGAAGGATGAGGTCGTCAGCAGGAAGGAAAGCATGAGGATATTGGGAAGTTGTTGAAGACGACTAAAGTCGCTTTCCTTGATAGCGTGTTATATGAGCCTAACATGTTTTCCTTGATCGAGAGTCTTATCCCATTAACTAGACCAGCTCTATCACGATTTTCGATCCTACATGGACACCATGGTGGGAATTATTTTTCAACCTAGCCTAATTTGAGAATTACTTTGCAAAATCAACCTATACTAGGAAATGGTTCTATTGTTCGTATTTTTGTAATTAATGAATTGATAGTTGTAGCATATATGTATCACTCTTGTAGTACAATAATAAAATTCTTTAAATCTATATTGTTTAATTACAAATTTGCCATTTGGAGTACTTTTGCTCTAAGCAACTAATAAAATGTGGAAATTTTGATTTCTATTCTTTTGACTCATTCAAAATGTATTTGTATATTTTGAAAGAGTATTGGGGGTGCCATTTAGAAGAAAAAAAGAAAAAAAAAAAAGAAGAAAGAAACTTTTAAAATATTTTAAGGATTATAATAATGTAAAAGGCAAAAAATTGTCAGCCAATTACAATGTGCCACCTCGTAAGGGAAGGTCCATCGTTGACAATTTGACTGTCCAATAAAATAAAGCCATCTGTCATCCCAAACTAAAGCATCCTACAAATTAAAGGTTACCACGTGTCATTTGGGGCCCACAAAAAGATAGAAGTAAATGACTCCTAAAATGATAACTTCTATTCAAAATAAATGGAATTATCTAAACTAAAAGATAATAATTATTTCCTAATTAAATTGGAGATAATTATCTTTTTGGAGAGTTCGTGACGGAGGTAACTCTTAATACCTAAAAGATAATTACTAAATTATTATCTTTTCATTGGGTAATGAGAATGACTCTATCTTTTGGAGACTACCACCCACCTACAACTCTCTGTTCTTCCCCTATAAATAGGGGACATCCCTAGGAGAGACAGGATTTTGAAATCTAGAGGCGAAGCTCTACCCCATCACCATCTCAAAGACTCTTAATTTGCAGTTCGTCTACAACAGAAGATCTGCATAAAAGACTCCCAAGTAATCAATCAAGAGTTTTTCTCCAACTCAAAGCTTTTATTCAAGATCAAGACTAGGCCCTCGAATCTAGTTCAAGTCGAGATCAAGTATGTCGACCCTCGACTCAAGTTCTACATCAATTAAATCAATCTTTTGAACAAGATCAAGCATTAATTGACCCATGTTCACCAAATAAAGCCGATGTTTGCTATCTACGATCCTAGTTCGTGCATTGTCACCAAACCAAAATGGAGATCGAATCAAGGGATTTTTATACTCTTTGTTAAATAGAGAATATATGAAGATTGTAACCCAAATTCAATGATAAATACAAATGGTATTTTTTCATATATTTTGACTTTGTTATTTGTTCCAGACGCATAATTTGTATCTACAAATACATCGATTGAGTAACAAGTCTAATAAACTTACAAGATGATAATTTTTTTGAAAATCGTTCCTTTTTTAATGGTTGTTAACAAATGACGATCTATATATTTTTAATAATATTACTAATCTAAAAATTGTATTTGTAATACTAGTGATTTACAGATAATATTTGTAATATTAATTGTCGTTTTCGTTACTGAATCTCTTGAAATTTAAATAACGAATTCAATTTTGGTTCAACCAATTAAGCATAAAACTAGAGTTGTCAATGTCTGACACGAAAACACGAACACTATCAAATTTGTGCATTTTGAGACCGACACAAAATCAAACACGACACGACCCAAATCGACCTTGACAGCTCTACATAAAATCCTAAGAAATTACAACCGAGAAAACACAAGAAAGTTTAAAAATAACTGCTCATTTTCAAATCATTTTGTAAAGACTTTGTTCAGATATCATACCAAAAGAGTCACTACCAAATGGGGCACCTGGGACGTACGAAAATCCTTACTATGATTGTGTGTTACCGCTTACTGATCCTTTTCCCGTGAGGGCCGACTGGAAGGAAACCTAAAATCAGCATACCATCTCAATCAATGTTCCAGGGGTTAAGGCGAGACATCCTTTTTTTGATGTGTTCGGAGACATAGGAATGCTAGATTATCCCTCTATTTTGATGGTCTCGGATCAGCGATTTGATCCCCCATTTCTAGGAGGGTTGGATAATCAATACCTACGGAGCGAGAGGCAGAACAACAATTTTGAGAGATATTTCTATTTCACTCACCCAGTTGATCCTGGCCAATTGGAGGGTGACCTTCGTAACAGAGTATTTCGCATAACAGTGTCGAAGGACTGAGGTAAATTTGTTTTCTTTTGAGCCTTATTATATTTATGTATGATCCGATTAATCGTAGAAAGGAGTAATCTTTTCTGACTAAATTTATAAAGAGAAATAGATATCATGTAAAAAGTGAAAAGTGACCTTTTGCCATTGTCTTCTAAAATTTTACTCCTAAAAATCAATATGGAGATGCGTTTGGATGTTAGCTTGTGAGGTGACTTTTGGCAAATTTTGATTTTTGATCAGTCCACCATCCAATATTGGTGTTTGGATGTTAGCTTGTGGGATTGACTTTTAGTCATCCACCAACCACCTTTTAAAAAACCAAGAAGGTCGATTTTTTCTTGGCTTTTGGGCATTAGCTGATGGTATTATAAGTAGTTGAACGACAAGATTGTCCAAGACTTGCAACTATTTACTTATATGTCATCAAATTGCTCTATCAGCTTGCGCCTTGCAAACTACTGCAAATAGAAAATGGCCTTCGTAATTCATTCAGAGAGCAAGTGGGTATTTTAGCCTCCTAAATCCTACAAATACCACCCTTTCCATTTTTCCTCTTTCTCCTTTTGATTCTTAAGTGGCTATATATTGGACCCATGATACTAGTATTAGTTACATATTGGGCTTAAGATTCTAATTTAGTTGATTTGAATAACAGTTTCAAGTCGGCTTGGCAAAAGCTGACCCGACTAGGCCTGGCAAAAGCTGACCCGACCCGACAACCTAACCCGAAAAAAGAGGGTTAGGGTTGAGATTTTCAACCCGTTTATTAAATGGGTTAGGTTAAGGTTGAAATTTTCAACCCGAAAACGATCTGTTCAACCTGTTTACTTACATATGTCAATTTTTTTTTTTTGAAATTCAGTAAATATTTATGAGCCAAAAAATTAATAATCACTGAAAAGTATGAATTTTCCTTAATCCAATAGTTTGTTTTGTATATATCTACTTACTATAGAAATTTGAGGGTATATATCCCCTTTAAATCAAGTTTTTACCATTTTTTACTTATAATAAATTAGTTAAATGGGTTAAACGGGTCGACCTGATTAACCTGTTTATTAAATGGGTTGGGTTAGGGTTGGATTTTTTGACCCATTTAAAAAACAGGTCAATTAGGTTGAACCCGAACCCGACCCGACCTGATCTGTTTGTCAGGCCTAGTTTCAAGTGACAAGGGGAAAAAAAGGGGAAGTGTGTGTGTGTGTGTATATATATATATATATATATATATATATATATAGATAGATAGATAGATAATAATTATATGGATGCCCTTATAGGTAATTTAACACAGTACCAGCTAATGTTACCCGCCAATGTTAACAAACATCTTTTTCTAAGCATCCAAATTTACCAGTCGGTCAAATCAGCTAATAAAACAGCCATGAACCACCAGCCAACAACCATCAACCAACAACTAATGTGACCAGCCAACTGCCAAATAGGGTCAGTTGGCTGGTGATACTAGCTGATGGCTGATGTTTGTTGGATATTGGCTGGTTCCATTAGCTAGTTTGACTAGCTGGTGACCTCAATGGCGTATTTAGAAATCTAATATTGTGGTAACACAAACAAAATTTTTAGAAACATACTTTCTAGAACAAATTCGGATATTGTAAACTAACTAGTGATATTCCCGTGCGTTGCACGGTCTTTATAAATAAAAATTTATATTTTTGTAATTCCTTCAATTAAATAAATACGATGGGATATCACATCTTTTCACTTTCTACTTTCATGTCTAGGTTTTTTTTTTCACCAATAAGAAATACTCATTTAGATAGTATGATATACACCATTTGTGCCAAAATAAACAGCACACTATAGCACAATTTTTCTCGTAAAAGTTATAATGAATATTCAGTAATGCATTATTTCGAATAAATAATAGGGATAGATAACTTCTCTTTTTTTCACTTTAATAGACATTCTATTAACATAAACCTGGCCTATGAATCACTCACAAATATAGCCAAATACACACATATACAAATGAAACATAATACTCAATAAAAGTAAAAAAAAAAAAACACTCGTGCATTAGACCTCCAATACATCATTGATCATCGAAATCATATGTTTGATAAAATGTCCAAGAACCTATTTGAGCATACTCCTATTTACGGTTGCTCAAGCATCGGCAAATTGATTCTCAAATATTTATTCTCAAATGCTTATTATTTCATTATATGAAATCTTTTAACTTAGTTCATCATATTGTCATGTTTTTACTATTTGTCTGATAATTGGACATCCAGATAAATTTTGCTACTCCATCTTTCTCATACTATTAACCCATTTATTTTTTGTATTTAAAATAGTTTTGTAGTGTTGTTCGATCTTCATTTCAATTACTCAAACTATAATAATTTTTTTCTATTGGAACAAAAATATCTGAATTTCTTTTCCTCATTTTTTATTCATACTATTTTAATGTGATTAAATGGAGATAATATAACACGTGATCGTGACTCAAAATAAAAATCTAGTTCTCCATCTTCTCATACTCTATTAGCTAGCTATAATCATGGTGTATCCAAGTACCACAAATGTATAAGCTTGAGCATCATAATTGTCTAGTGCTAGTATACACGTACATGTTTGAATTTGTCTAGTATGCATTTTGTCCAAATACATTGAAAGGATACTTGCATTAAAAATGTACATCGAATCAAGTCAACTTGTACCAAGATGCTTAAATGCAATGTGTGAATACATTAAACCATGTGTGAACACATTAAACCATTTAATTTGCGTATTTGCTTATGTATCACATAGTAGAGATAGCTTAGCTTACATGGCATGCTTATGTGTCAATGTAACATGTAACAACATATATATATATAATAGATTAACATAAAAAAAATTATAACTGGATTTTAAAGCGGAAAACAGCTAACACAAGTAGTTAGGGAGAAAACTCTTTTTACAATTATTTTTTTTTTCATGATTTACCCTCCATTTTTATTAATAAATTTAAATTTAAAATCCAAATGTTAAAAAATATAAAAACTCCAGTTCAAATTCAGCATAATGATATTTAATCAAATAAACAAAAAACATTGCCCAAATAGAAATGCAATTATCAAAATAAATGAAATTGAAAGAACTATCTGCCCACATATCAACCAAATTCAACACTCTCGAAAGAGTGGATCTGGAGCACATACAAAGATAGAGAGAAGTAATACGAGGGAGAGAGAGGAGAGAGGAGGGAGTTGAGTGAGTTACAAAGTTGAAACGGTCAAAATGTTTGGGAAGTGAAAAGCCCCTGACTCCCTGATTGTAAATCTGTAATCTGTAAGTGATCGTGGGACCTTTGTGTCCGCTTTTACATTTTCTTTTACAATGTTGGCCTTCATTTGCCCTTTCAACATTATGGAATGTGGTGGCCTTTTGGGTATACTGAAAATTTTACCCCTTTTCCCTTTTACTTTTCTGAACTATTTTTTAATAATATAGTGGCCTAGAACTCTGGGTAACCTTGGTTTGAGTAAAAGACATGTTTGGTAAATCAGTGGTTCACTATTAGCTAGTAGCGTGTAAAATGACAACTAAGGAATGAGTATAAATTTTGTACTTTTTATTAGTCTAATCATTTTTATTAAATTAAAAATAGCAAAATTGTTAAAATAATATTTAACAAAATTAAAAACTGAATATTTTAATAATTATTTCTAGTTCTATACTGTTAAAAGTATTATTTTTACTCCATAATTGTATTTTTCAAGGCAATACTCCATGGAATACTTTTTTTTCTTGTGAGAATGCAATACTCCATGGAATATTGTTCCCTTGCTAGAAACTAACTCATTCCTTTGGATAAAAAAAAAAAAAAAGAAAAGAAAAAAATTAACTCATTCATCCACCTCCACGTCTCTATTTTCTTCTTCATCCCAGTTCCCAATTACTGCCAATACCTTCTCTCAATCTATAGTTGTAACATCCTGAATTTTTATTAAAAAGAAAATTCATTTTATTGAGAAAAGTGCTATTTATTATTAATATTGGTACTCTTAGGAGTTTTGGTTGGTCATTATTTTGGGTGTTTTATGTTTTAAAGTTAAATTCGGACTTGTAAAAAATAAAATAAAAAAAAAGAGCAAACTGTGAGAAAGAGGAAGGAGTCGATTGAAACTGGTTTCTTCCTACTTCCTCTCTTTCACGTCTCTTTCACCTCGTTACCTCAGTTCAAAGAAAAACCTAACTATTGTTTTCACGTATCAAAAGAAAAGGCGATCTATGTTCAAGTTTTTCACCCTAATTGTGCTTGGCTGTTGATTCAAGTTGGATTTTGTACTCAAGTAAGTCCAATTTTAGTCTTTTGTTCAAATTGATATGAACTGTAAATAGTCATATATAAGTCTTGATTCAACCGATTAATTCAATTCTATTTAGTAGTTAAAGTATTGTTTTCTGAATTTTATGGAAAAGAGATTGTATACAGATTGTTTTTACAAATTGGAAATTTTGGTATGTCTGTATAAACTATCAATTGATTCCCTTTACTTGTTGATTCAATGGATTTTATGGGTAGTGTGTTTGTGCTTTTAAAAAGATAAACTGTTTTGCCGAAATCGTCTTGCGGCTGTCAAACCGTTGTTTTTGGCTGCTGTAGGGTCTGTTGCGGTGGTTGATAGTTGCTGGAGGTTTGTTTGTGTCTGCGGATAGTATCGGGACGTGATCGAAGGTGGTCAGGTTGGTAGTGTGTAGTAGCAGTCGTGTCTTGTTGTTGTAATTGGGTGTTGCTGTAAGTTTAGTGCAGGCTAGAGTGTGGTACTACTGTTGCGGTGTGGTGTTGTTGCTGTACACCAATTTTCTTTGATCATGATGATTATGACTATGGTAAAAAGGGAAGTGGTGGTGGTGTCGTGATGATGGAAGAGTGGTAGGAAGTTTTTAGTGAGTTTTGTTTTTAAACAAAAAGTGCAGTAGACTGGTTTTATTTTGTTTTGTACAAAAGAAATGAAATGGCAGAGTTGGGATTAATAAAGGGTTTTGAAATTCACCTTGTCATATGCATATTCATATTTAAATTCAGCATTTTGGCATACTGTTTATATAGGCTTAAACCTTAATAAGAGGTTTATATTTTGGTTAATAGTGGTAGACTTATACTAGCGTATTGTGGATGTTAGGACCCGAAGTCACCGACTAGCTCAGTAAGAGCTTGCGTTAGCTTATTTGGAGCGTAAGAATTAAGGTAATTCTATGTCTACAATTTTACTCAACCCCATGAAAAGTTTGAGTACGTGCTAAATGAATTATATGAGCATGCTTGGTTGGACTATGTTTATTGGAAATAATGTTGTATGACCATGATTAAATGATATATCTGCAACAAAGCAATTTATATGAGATGGTTACTTGAAAAGCATGAAATTGGTGGAATGTATGTATATTTATATTATGGTGGTATACTGTCGATTAAAATGCAATCGAACATGTTATATTGATGGAATTTATATTGAGCAATGGAAATGACACTTTGGTTGGTTTATTGGAATTTGAGGAACTTATTTGGTTATTCTTATATTGTACCTTAATCAAATGTGATATATGTGAATTTTTATGCGTTGATATGATCATTGATGATTAAAATTATGTTGAGGGTTAAGAGACCTTTAGGTAGGATTCCCTAAAGATTAGACATAGACTTGGTGGATAGTGTAAGGCTTGCGGGACTACTATTTACGCAAGCTCTGTACTTATTTTGACTCTTAGGGCATTAATCCCATGAGTTTGGTTATATTGCTTTTCCAAATTGGACTGAGTACAGACGTAATGTGGTACTCTATTGTCGTCCTTTTAAGACGTAGAGGTTTTAAAAGAGAGAGTGCACACTTTAGACTTTTGCTGACCAGTTGGTGGAAATATTTATGGTATGTAAATGTTGAAATCTCTTCTCTATTGGTGGAATTTTGTCTTGTCGTTCTTCCCTCTAAACAAGATGGCATTATGACTAATGAATAAATTTATGATTTGTGTGTGTGTGCGCTTTGTTTGGTGCTATATGCGTATGAAATAAATTTAAACAAAATGTTTGGAAAAAATCCAGGCAAGGGTTTGCAAATGAATTTTACGGGGTAGAGTAGAGTTACCAGCTTTTGCTGATTTTCTTCTTTGTTTTTCCTTGTTTCTCTTCTTATATGTTTTACAGGTGGGTTTGATGAATAAGGGTTGGAGTGAGGACGCTAGAAAGAAGAATTTATTATTTTTCCTTGAGAACTTTATTTAAGCTTTCGTAGTTGGATTAAGACTTGGAGATTACTATTGTTATTATTATTATTATTATTATTTTGTTGAACGGGATTTGTTTAGTTTAAAGTTGAGACTAATTATTAATTGTATTAAAGTTGGTACTATCTATTTTAGTTTGGTTCGCCTTGCACTCATTCTGTGAGTGAGTGTGGCAATGATACCTCGGATTGGTTAGAAGTCTTCCGCTATTGTTTTGGATATTGATTGTAATCCTCTGTTTAAGCAGGTTTCAGTGAGTCGATAACTTGGGATGTCTATTTACAAAGGAAACTCTGCCCGATTTTTGGCTCGAGTTTATTTATTTTTATTTATTTATTAATTAGTTAGAAAATCCAGGGTGTTACAATAGTAAATCATTTAGTTTCCAATTTTGCAAGGTTTAAGATCTGAATGAAATTTGTGTTTCTTGAAGGGTATTGTGATGTTGGAGTTCCTTATGAAAGTGGTGGTTATGGTGGCGGAGGAGGTGCTTGATTGGAAGATAATTATTTTTTTCCCACTTAATTATTTATATATTTCTTGAGATGAATTCCTAACATTATGGGAAAAAGTGTATTTTGCTCGCTGGAATTTCCAACCGTCGAGGTGAAACTCTACCTTAAGTGGCTGGTGGGCTCCTACCAGCTAGGCATAAAAGCCAGCAACCAAACACCTTCAATGGCTGTTGGTAGGGCTATTCAAAGTCGGATATCGGATCGGTTCTGATCCAAAAACATGAATACCCAGTCAAAATTTTCATATCGGTAAAAACGTGATCTGTATCTGATCTGAAATGAGCAGATATCCGGTTAGTCGGATACACAAAAATACCAATCGGATATCCCTTTTTTTAGGAAATCTTGATTTAACTAAAGTTCCATTAATCAATAAAAAAATTACCACCAAATTTTGAGCATTTGTCATTCAAATTATGAAGCTTTGAGCCACCTGTACACTAACCAATATCTAACAGGTGCAAAACTTCTCCAATATATTCAAAGAAATGGAAAGTTTCTCAACAAACATCTCACTAACAGCAGCGCCAAGTTAAAACGATGGTGACCCAAGTCCCACATTCTATCAATCTATGCATCAACGACAGTACTTAACACACACACACACACACACACACACACACACACACACACACACACACACACACACACACACACACACACAGAGAGAGAGAGAGAGAGGTTGTTCGAGATTTAAGTTGTGAAAGTGCACTAAGAGGCAGAGTTGGGAGCAGCGGCAGTCGGTAGGAGCGTGTTAGTTTCTTAGGTTTAGGTCAATTTGAGTTTGCCACTTAGTTTTTTTGCTTGTCAAGTTTGCCGCTCAGTTGCTCAAAGTCCAGTTTTTTTCTGTTTTCAAAAAAATCACTAAAAACATTAACAAATCAGATATTTCGGATATCCGAAATCTGAAAAACGTGATTTGTACCCGATCCAAAAACCCAATACTCTATGCTGGATCGGATATCCCATTGGAAAATTTGGGTCGGATATCCGATTCTTCGGATTGGATAGCTCGGGTTACGGATCGGATCATCGAATCCGGATACTTTTGAACAACGAACCCTAGCTGTTGGAGGTGGTCAACCAGCCAATTTGCCAAAAGTCAGGTGAACAGCCGACAACCAAACAGGACCATAGTGAACCAACAATAGAGCGGTCAAAATCTGATCTGACTTGGAACCCGACCCAGAAAATAACCGACCGAACCCGACCCAATCCCGTTAAAATAGGCATAAAAAGGGGTCAAACCCTAACCCGTCCAGAAGATTTCAACAAAAACTGACTTCATTTCTTGAAAGTCCATTAATAGTTTGTATACAAAACATACGTCAAACATGAATAATGAGTTTGACCAACCCAAACCGGATTTGAATTGCTTGTTTGACAGCTCTAGAATCAAGGGATTGTGATTGAGACTTGTTTACCCTAACCAAACTTTGCTTGAGCATGGAGTTACCGTGATCGCCAATGGATAGTTGTTGAATCAAATATTAATTCAATTATTAGTTTAACTGATATTTCGGTTCGCCAATTTTGTGAATCATAACCAAACTAAAAAATCGGTTAACTGGTTCTTTGGTTAACCAATTTATCGGTTCGATTATATGGTTAACCGAAAAATATTTCTTAAATGATATTTGTAATATTAAGAAGCTAATTTAATATATTTCTAATAAGAGAGAAGCTAATTTTATGTTTTAGGTTCGATAAAACGTAGTTAAAATAATAGAGATGTATAGTAAGAATGAATTTTTTTTTTATTACTAAACAAAGGTTATATACCAACTTTATCTATAAACTTTTGAATAAGAACGTAATAAAATATTAATAAAAGTGCTTCAATATTTTTTTTTCGATTAATCAAATTCCCTCAAATTGTGAATCGAACTGAGAAACCGAAAAAATATTTAATTCGGTTAACTAAACTACTTTAAAAGGAAAAGTAGGTAAATTTTGGTGCGGTTTCGTTTTGCAGTTCAATTTTGCGATTCAATTTTTCGGTTACAGTTTTTGGACACCTCTACATTACACGAGTCTCCTCTACAAGACCCCTACTTACCTTGCTTATCAAGCAAAACTTAAAGGACTTACCCAAATCCTTTATGTTGGATATGACATGAGAAATTTCTAACTTTAGTTGGTACCTACAATGTAGTCTAAAATATTTTTGGGCATCGCTAAGGATTTCAATGATTCGAAAGCCCTTTGAAATAACCCATAAAATAATTTGTACCCGGCTTTGCTTTAGAATGAACAACCAAGGAGGAAAGAAACAAATCGGCTCCTCACCTATCTTTGCACCTTGAGATCCCTCGTATGCAACCCATATTAGTCCTCCATGATCCAAGGCAAGTGGTCATAGTTAAGCCGTCGTTAGAGAGTCCCATAAGCTGCTTCATGGCATGTTGAGAATTGCCCATGAGCTAACAAACATTTGTTCAGATCCATCATTTTCTTGCCAACAAAGTATGCATAAGTCCCAACATATTTCTTATATTTATCAAATTGAACAAAAGGATCCGCTTGCGCTTCAAATTTTGTGATCAGCGAGTTTTAAAGAGGTGATAATCTGTTTCATTTGGACATCCACAAAAGTGATTGAACTTAGGTGTTTGTATTCCTGACTCGTGGCTAAACCATTTTTAAGAAGTCTCAAAATCACATTTACAAAAGCTTCTACCCATTGTGTCACTAACTTGTGGAGTAGAGAGTGTTTCCTTTAAGTACGCGTAACCCGTTTTAAGTGAGTATTTCCAATATGTTCTATACAAACAATATTGCCTCATTCTTCTCTAACTCATAACATTTTTGCTATTTCTCCAATACTAATATCATAAATCTTAGCCACACTTGGAGTTTGGTGGTATCCAAACTTTATACTCCATCTGTCCCATATTTATCTCTACACTTCAAAATAGCACGGAGTTCCACCTTAAATTATAAAGGATAAACCCAATTTAAGAATAAAAAAACCACTAAAATCACCAAGAACAAACAAATTACTCTCTAAGGATAGTAAGATTCCATAAGGATTTGCACCTCAAGTATTCAAACTTTATATTCTATTCATCATAGTTTATCTCTTACCATTTTGAGAGCTCTCTTTAAAGAGGAGTTGCCTAGGGTTTCCTAACAAATATTCCAAGCATAATGAAATAATACACGTGACCACCCCCTAATCAAATGAAATGTTCCCTAGTTATGTCCTACCTTTAATACAACATTTCCAAAATATTAGTCGAAAATAAACTAAAAGCTAAAATTTTTTTTTTTGATAATCAACTAAAGGCTAGAACTAATTAAAACTAAAAAATTCAGAAACTACAAGTCAGTAATTAAAACTAGTAATAAAAAAACTCTTTCTTGGTGTTGAATTTTAACTCTTCTTTTGCGCTTCTTCGATCCAGGATGCTCCTGCATTAACTGACCAACACCACCACGCACCAATCCCCCACTCTCTCTTCGCCACGATCACATTTCCATTTAGTTCTATTTTGCTTGATTTCTACTACAAAAGTTTTAACGATTTTGGGCAAAAAAGGACCCAGTTGGAGCATTGTGTTTCGATCTATAACAGCCATGGTGGGGAAGCGATAGGTTGTCCATTGAACCTTTCAACAAAAGAGCTGGCATGTGCTCCACTATAAAAGCTCACGATGTCATCGAACCATGCCACTAAAACTGAAATAACGATACTCTATATATTTTCCTTTCGTGTCTTCTTCATATTCATTATCAAGCTTTTTTTCAATTTTCAACAATGGATTTTATTTTTGGCAAATTTTTGATTTAATATATTTTTGTCCCTTTGTTTTCCATAACAATTTTTGGTGGGTATTTGAAAGCTTATGGATTAGTAAGATAGTAGCATTTGATGGAGTTGGGGGAGGTATTGCGTGAAGGTGGTAGAGGGTGGAGCCGTGGGGTAGGACCTAAGATGAGAGGGAGAGGGAGAGTGGTGGTTGAAATGAAGAGAGAGGGAGTGGGGTTTGGGTTAGAGGGTTGTGGCAAAGCTATTGGTGGTTACGAATAGATGAAGGATGCCATTGACCAGGAGGAGTGAGAGATAGATGGGTGGAAAAAGTTAGGGGTATAAAGGTCTTTTGAGTACTTAAAAGTTGGTACACCTTAATTGAAAAGTGTAAAGATTAACGTGGTACACCTTAATTGGAAAGTGTAAAGATTAATGTAGGACGCCTTAATTGGAAAGTGTAAACATAAATATGGGAGGGAGAGTAACTCAAAACTTACCTACACACTTCGACTCCTCATGACCTACAAGTACAGGAGAATCCTAAATTAATCAACTAGACCTAAACAATAAAACTTTCATAATACAAAGAAAACTATTACTTTATTCTTTTTTTTTTTTTTTTGTTTTATAGGAAGGAAACTACTACTTTATGATAAACAAGGTTTATATATACAAAAGATATTGATGATTTTTACTTATAAAATTATCTACTAACAATATTCCTCTATGTTATTGTATATTGGGTGTTGACCCAATCAGTGTCCGTACACTACTATTGTTTCAACCTCTACTTTTATCTTTCACGTATACATATATTTTGCAGCATTGCATGTACTATTAGTATTATCGCTTTGTCTTGCATGTTCATTGAAGTACGTTCAAAATTCAACTTGCATTGCAATTGAAACTTGTTATTATTTTTTTAATATCTTGGAATATACCAAATGTTATGACGTGATGGTAGAAATCAAACATTAATTTATTTATCCTTATCTTTAATTATATTATATAAAGTTTCTCAAGTATAAATCCAGAAACATGTGCTACTGACATAATTATCCTTCTTTATTCGATATGTAAATATGTTTGTGGAGCGATTTTTTGGTGAATAGATTATAAGGAATCATTAATATAAGGGCTAGCAAGATAATGTAGACTAGATGCATTTATTTTCAAAACTAAGCTTATATTTGCTTGGATATAAACTAGAAGTCTCAAAACATAAGACTACACATCATCGTGCGTTTCATGCAAAGTTAGTTTATTATAGTTAGTTGTATCATTCATGGAATAAAACATTGAATCAGCAGAATTCATTAAAACTTGAGGATGGAGTGGAAGTAAATCTTGACAGATTGTGAGCATAAATTACTATCACAAAGGAGCATCTACAATACTAGTGGAGTCAATTATCTTGAAAAAGTTTTAGTGTTTCACTTAGTGGCGGATCCAGAATTTTTAAATTGAATATGCACTAATTATAAAAATCGTTCATAACATGTAAAATTAAGTCGGAATTTTTTTATTATGAATATTCTTTAGTACAATTTTTTGTTACAATGCCATAATTTTCTTTCAGGTTAAACTCTATTAACAAGATTTTCAATTTAAGACAATTTTGCTATTTGTATTTGCATTTGTCTATTAATTATAAAATAAAAATAATAAGAGGGACATGTTGCCTCTTAACAATTCAGATGACGGAGGAGAGAGAAGGTAAAGTAAACTATTGGAAACGAAAATGTTAGAAAACTCACAAAGCAGAAAGTGGACCCTTCAAAATTAGTCAAGTTGGCATTTTAGTCTCGGGCTTGTTGGAGAGACATACGGAGTATATATAGTAGAAATAGATATGTATTGAGTTAATAGCTTACATGTAAAATTAGGCCCATATTCAATTGGCCAATTTTTTTCTTTTGGTTTGGGCTGAGTGTGCACGTGCCTGGGCACAATGCCTTATAAAACCGCCTCTGGTTTCACTTAGGGAAAACTTAAGAAAAAAGTTCACATTATGGGATTTAAAGAGATTCAATGTCTTGTTCAAATTGGTATTTACATAGGAACCCATATTTACAATAGCATGATTGTACGTACAACATGTACCCTTAGAAGCATAATTCGAGAAAAATACTTGCAAAATGCGTGAAACTTTGTAGGCCTAATATTTGCTTACCGGCGATCTAACAACGACGTTAAATTAACCATAGTTATCGACAGATCTATCGATTGCAACGCTATTAGATAAGTTGGTAAAAATACACAAACTCAATATGGAGAAATACTTGATAGATCATCACGAGGCTGTAACATTAATGATTATCAACACACCAAAACTCGTATATTTTTGTTATTTTTTGTTGTTATCTACTTATCTATTCTTTTAAGTGATAATTATCCTACATCTATAACGATATCGCAAAAAACTTGTTTGAGACAATTTTATTGTAACTTTTGGTGAGACGAGAGTCACTGCTCATAATAAGTAACCCCATTCTTCTGTGAGTTGATCTCATACAAGACCTGTTCAAGCGATATATACACTTTAATGACTGCACTAGAGTTAAACTATCACAAACTACCCCATATAATCTAAAAAATCTATAACACAATTCCTAAACAACACACACATTATAATTTATAAGAATGAAACTGGAGTAGCTAGGGTTATGCCTTTCAATTTCATTTCCTCTCTTCCCAAATCCCAAGTAACTACTACAACTACAAGCACTGCTACCCCTGATTCATCTTTTAGCAAAGCTGTACCAATTATTTTCATGGTGGCGCCAAAGCCCAAATTTACTTGCTTATCCAAAATAATTAAAAACAGCCATTTCCCGCCAATTTTCCCCCTACAAAACCCAATTTCTCCCCTAAATCCTCAGTTTCACACTGACGCTCTTCTCTCAACCCAGATATATAACCAAACTGGGACATGCATTTATAGTTAGATCCAAACCCTTGAATATTTCTTACCTAAAATCTTCAATTTTCTCCCCAAAAACCCTAATTCGCTTCTAAAATTGTTTCTCACAAGAGGGTTTTTCCAATAATTGTTTGTTTTTTTAGTGTAATTTCACAAAATTGGAAATGGGTTCGGCGAGTGTATTAAATGTCGAACCAACCGATGTGAATTCAGCACTTCCACCAGATACATCTGAATCGAAAGACGATTTGGGTATGTTTCTTTGCTGTCTTTTTTCTGGGTTTTTTTTTTTTTATTTATTGAGCTTCCATTAATATATATTTGCATTTCTTAGCCATTTTCTGAATAGCCCAAAGAAATTTCATAGAGAGAGAGAAAAGGTAAGTGTATGTCTGAGTTTGTTAAAAGGCCTTTTTTTACCCTCATTTTCGTTTTTCTTTTTTTTATTGGTTGTTGAGATCGTGGAAATTCAATTCGAAGTTAGGGTTTTGGGTTTGATTTTTGCTGATTTTTATTTTTTCTTTTTGACTAATGATAGATTGACTGGTTGATTAAATTTTTATGTGCTAGTTGATTATCAAGAACTTTGTAGAGATGTACATGATTTTTTTAATACTTTAATGCTGGTGTTCTACTTGATAGGGGTAAAATTGTTTACATCTTGATTTTTGACCTTCGGATTACTACTGGGTAATTGGGTTGCTGTGTTGTTACTTGTTTGGGGGGAGGGGGGGTTTGCTACTTTGCTTGATTCACCTTTTTGAAGGCTACAAATATGATTGACAATTCTTCTTATCATATGAAATTAGTTATACCATGGATTAGATTTTACGTACTCGTGTCTAATGTTGACTTGATATGTTATTTTGATCCTTCATGTTTGTGACTGTGAAATTGATTACTTGAGAAGCATCATGATGATTGCCAATGTTTTTGTCTTGTTGATTGCAAATTTGATGCATCCACTCAATTGGAAGTCCTTTTAGGCAGAGAATGAGGTGGAGTAGGTAAAAGCTCGTTGATGACAATAAGGTATAAAAATCCTTTAAGAAGTTACTTTAGTAGTATTGATGAATGCTAAGGTTTTCTGTCATCATACTCATACAATATTCAATTGGTGGATCTAGATATATGTATACGTAACGTTATGTTCCATGCACGTTAATGTTTATATTTGGATAAAATGACTTGTTTTAATGGTGTGACCCCTGTACATTCTGCGACGATTCATGACTCGTTATTAGTTTCCATTTTGTGGTTCTAGTTTTGGATAGTCTAATACTTTCATGTTCATGCATGGATTTATTGTGTTCAATTGTTTCTCTCAATAACGATGTTTTTTTCTGTTGATTGGAAATTTGATGCAACCACTCAATTGGAAGTCCATTTAGGTAGAGAATGAGGTGGAGTAGGTAAGGCTGCTTCATGAGTGATGACATTTAAGGACAATAGTCCTTTAAGAAGTTACTTTAGTAGTATTGATGAATAATAAGGTTTTCCGTCATCATACTCGTACTATATTCAGTGGGCGGATCTGGAAATATGTATACATAACGTTATGTTCCATGCACGTGAATGTTTATATTTGGTTTCAATGGTATGAACCTTTACATTGCGACCATGACTTGTTATTTAGTTTCCCTTTTGCGGTTCTAGTTTTGGATAATCTAATACTTCCATGTTTATGCATGCATTTATTGTGTTCAATTGTTTATGAGGGCTTCTACATTCTGTTTGCTAATGCACGCGGAGGACCTTTTTGGTCTTTCATGCTTTGGTTTTACTAAATCTTTATCTGGTTTTGGCTTCAAGTTATGATAGTTTATGTCTGTATGTGATAACAGATCGATTTTTTTTTATGGTAATGTCATGTTATACCAGCTGAAATCAAATTGTGTACACTTGTTCTTGACACAACACAGTGCTTTTATTATGTGATGTTCAATGTTTGTTCCACCTTTAGTTGTAACATTAACTGCTTGAGGTTGGCTTTCCTTGTCTTTGTCTCCGAGCTTCACGCCTCCACATGTCAAGTTATTTGCTGCTTATTTTTATTTATTATTCTTCTAATTTCTTGATTTGATGGGTGGCTCTACTTTTTAGAGATATAGTATTTTTTTCTCATGTTCTTTGTTACTGATTGCT
Organism: Tetragonia tetragonoides; assembly: GCA_038025085.1. Taxonomy (NCBI): domain Eukaryota; kingdom Viridiplantae; phylum Streptophyta; class Magnoliopsida; order Caryophyllales; family Aizoaceae; genus Tetragonia; species Tetragonia tetragonoides. The sequence goes on from CM076141.1 coordinate 32,910,589, forward strand.
TTTTGGAGAGGCGATGCTTGTATCTATGTATATTGTACTTCACCATACACATGAAGGAGTGGTTCTAGGCAGTGTACCGTGTTTGTAACATATGAAGTCATAAATACATTATACTTTATTAGTAAAACTTTATGCTCATTAGATTCATTATAACTGTTTGTTAAATGTCGGCTGTTTATTTGTAAACTAATCTATGAAATCATTCAGGTATGAGGGGCAGAAAAAACACCAAGACCAAAGTTGCAGCAACTGATGATGCTGAAGTGAAGGACTCAAGTAGTCATGTTATCTCTAAAGGGAAACAGAAAAAGAGAGAAAGAGATGACACCAACGGGGAAAACGCTTTGGCCTCTCGAAGAATGCCGAAGCGTGCTGCAGCATGTTCAGACTTCAAGGAAAAGGCGGTTCGCAAGTCTGAGAAAGGAGATCTTGTGGACACAAAGAGGGAGCCGACTGTTGAAAGTGAATTTATTGCTATTGGACTGACCACAGGCCATGATGATCCTAGAGCTAATCGACGCCTTTTGGACTTCATTTTCCATGATGAAGAAGGGAAACTGCAACCTGTAGAGATGCTCGAAGTTACTGACTTGTTTGTTACTGGTGTAATCTTGCCACTAGAGCCCAGTGGTGATGCGAGTAAAGACAAGGGAATAAGATGTGAAGGTTTTGGTCGGATTGAAACGTGGGATATTTCTGGCTATGAAGATGGCACACCAACCATTTGGGTGTCTACAGAAGTAGCTGATTATGACTGTGTGAAGCCTGCTGGCTCCTACAAGAAAATATATGGACTGTTCTATGAGAAGGCACGTGCTTGCATTGAAGTGTACAAGAGGCTGTCAAGGTCTTCTGGAGGTGACCCTGATATAACTCTTGATGAGTTAATGGCTGCTCTAGTTCGCTCAATGAGTGGCAGCAAAAACTTTCCCCAAGGCGCATCAATTAAAGAGTTCATTATTTCACGGGGTGAGTTCATTTACAACCAGCTAATTGGATTGGATGATACATCCAAGAAAGATCAGAAGTTCAGTGATCTGCCCGTGCTTGTCACGCTTCGCGATGAGAGTAAGAAAAATATGACATTCATCCCGGCAACTGTGGCACCATATGCTGTGCCATCTGGTGCTCTGAAAATTGGGGATGGAGAGAGGAAAGATGAATCAAAATCATCCTTGCCTGCTGCTGAAGATGGTGAGGATGCCAAACTAGCCAGATTGATGCAAGAAGAAGAGGACTGGCGGTCTATGAATCAGAGGAAAGGAAGACGTGGAGGTGGTTCAAACCAGTACTATATCAAGATAAATGAAGATGAGATTGCTATTGACTATCCGCTGCCAGCTTATTACAAACCCAACTCTGAAGAAACTGATGAGTACATCATCTATGACAATGACATGGATGTCACCGACCCAGATCAGCTTCCCAGAAGCATGCTCCATAACTGGTCACTATATAACTCTGACTCAAGAATGGTTTCTTTGGAACTTCTCCCAATGAAGCCTTGTGATGATATTGACGTCACAATTTTTGGATCTGGGATTATGACAGATGATGATGGAAGTGGATTTTGTCTTGATGCTGATAATCAATCTTCATCAGATTCTTCTGGGGTGCAAGATGTAGATGGAATTCCAATTTATCTAAGTGCAATAAAGGAATGGATGATTGAGATTGGAGCTTCGATGGTCTTCATCTCCATCAGAACAGATGTGGCCTGGTATGTGTCTTTCTCATATTTTATAAGACATATAGCTCAAGTTCTATTTGTTGACAGCCCTGGTTTGACCTCAAAACTGTTTAGTAACTAGCTAATGTGTTTTACTTTCGCCTGTCCGACTTATGTGTTTCTGCTCCATTAGGATATACTATAAGTCATCTATGTTTTGTTCAGTTACCTTAATGCAATTTCTTATTGAATCTTAGTTCCTTATCGCAATAGCTTCCATTTTAAAATGAGCAGAATCCTAGTCCATCTTAGCAAATTTCCTTTTAGTTTCAGTTCCTTTCCTTTTCTGGTCAGAGTTAGTGGAGTCACTGTGATGGCTGATACAATATTGCAGTAGTCTACTATAACAGACCAAGCCATTATCCTAATGCCTCCTATGAGGCTCCCTCTTAGGGCTGGGTATCATGGTTTTGAGATAGTTGAAAAATTGATGTATGGTTTAACAACTGTTGAATCATGTACCGACCTTATATGATGACTTTTTTAGTATTCTCAAATTCTAATGCTTGTGTCTTCTATGGCTTGTTCTTTACAGGTATAGGCTTGGAAAGCCATCAAAGCAATATGCACCATGGTATGAGACAGTGTTAAAGACAGCAAGGCTTGCTGTCAGCGTAATTACGCTCTTAAAGGAACAGAGCCGTGTGGCGCGCTTGTCCTTCACAGAAATTATCAAGAGAATGGCAGAATTCGAAAAGGACCATCCTGCGTTTATATCTTCAAATTCAGCAATGGTGGAGAGATATGTGGTGGTTCATGGCCAGATATTACTACAACAATTTGCAGAATACCCTGATAAGACTATCAGGAAATGTCCTTTTATTACGGGACTCAGGGATAAAATGCTCACAAGGCATCATACGAAATGGTTAGTGAAGAAAAAAGTTGTGACGAGGAAAGGAGCAAACTTGAATCCGATGGCTAGAATGGCTCCTGTTGCGAAGAGGAAGTTAATGCCAGCAACAACTACTAGATTAATCAACAGGATCTGGGGAGATTTTTATTCAAACTACTCTCCAGAAGTCTCAAAGGAGGAAGCTGTTGCTGAAGTAAAAGAGGAAGAAGCTCAGGAGGAAGAAGCTCAGGAGGAAGAAGAAGATCCTGAAGAAGATCTTGAAGAGGAGCAAGAAGTGAAAGTCTCAGTTAAGAAAACTGACAAAGCTCAAGGTCGAGGCAGGCAGAGAAAGAAGCATTGTTCACCTCAGGACATTAAGTGGGAAGGAGAGCTGATTCAGGGGAGCTGTGGGGATGTGGCTCTTTACAAACAGGCTGCTGTTCATGGAGATTCAGTTTCTGTGGGGGGTTGTGTCCTTGTTGAGACAGATGAGCCAGAAGGGCTTCATCCCATCTATTATGTTGAATATATGTTTGAAAAATCAGATGGAAAAAAAATGGTTCATGGGCGATTGTTGCTGAGAGGATCTCAAACAGTTCTAGGCAATGCTGCGAATGAAAGGGAGGTGTTCTTAACTAATGATTGCTTGGACTTTGAAATGGAAGATGTTAAACAAAGTACAGTGGTTGAAATTCGCTGTATGTCATGGGGATGTCAGCACCGCAAGGCTAATGCTATTGCTGACAAGACTGACCGGGAGAAAGCAGAGGAGAGGAAGAGCAAAGGACTTCCTTTGGAATATTATTGTAAAAACTTGTACCTGCCTGATAAAGGGGCATTCTTTTGCCTTCCAACTGACTCAATGGGAATGGGAAACGGGATATGCTCTGCTTGTAAAACTAAAAAAGCTGAGAAAGAGAAGGAAACTCTGAAAGTGAATTCATCCAAGACTGGCTTTGTTTATGAAGGAGTTGACTATAATATTGAAGACTTTGTCTTTGTAGCTCCTCGTCATTTTGCAGAAGATGAGAAGGAGAATGGAACATTCAAGGGTGGCAGAAATGTGGGTCTGAAACCATATGTAATTTGCCAGCTCATGGAGATTGTGGTGCCCAAGGCTTCCAAAAAATATGAAGCTGCGTCTTTAAAGATTAAAGCTCGGAGATTCTTTAGACCGGAGGACATCTCAGCAGAAAAAGCATATCGTTCTGACGTCCGTGAGGTCAGTCTTAAGAAACTTTTCGGAATTGCTTTCTCCTGTATACATTGTAGATAATTATTTATTAGAACTGAATAGGGTCATCAGCATCTAGGTTTGCTCATGAACTAAATGCCTAGATACCTAGCATGCTTATCCAGTGCTGATATTGGTTTGATTTAAACATTTATGGCATTTTTCAATGATTTATATGTCACTCAAACATTGCTTGTACATTTCAGGTGTACTTCAGTGAACAAACACAGTTATTGACTTTGGTTGCTATCCAAGGGAAATGTGAAGTCAGAAGAAAGCATGACCTGTCATCTCTAGATTATCCTGCTATCTATGAGCATGTGTTCTTCTGTGAACATCTCTATGACCCTGATAGTGGAGCTATCAAACAGGTAACCTCCTCTTCACTCTTCCAAAATATTATCAATTTTAATAATTGTATGTTGTTTGAAAAGGCTATATCATATGCATTTCTATTTTCTAATTTATCTGTTATCTTGTTGCAGCTGCCTGGCAATGTTAGGCTTAATTCTTCAAAAGGAAAGTTGGTTGATGAATCTATGTCTAGGAGGAAGAAGGGCAAGACCATAGAAGGCGAGGAGGATGACACTAGCAGGCAAAAAGATGAATCACTGAAGAAACAGTTGGCCACTCTTGATATCTTTGCTGGTTGTGGTGGTCTCTCTGAAGGTTTGGAACGATCAGGTAACTTGAATATACTATGTTGAACAGTGATCAGCTAGAATGTTGTTTTGTCACGTGGATAATTATGTAAATAGTTACTTATTGGCGTTATTGCTAAATCATTTCTACGGAAAACTGCAGGTGTGTCACAGACCAAATGGGCAATTGAGTATGAAGAGCCTGCAGGTGAAGCCTTCAACCTCAATCATCCTGAGGCACTGGTCTTTATAAATAACTGCAATGTTATTCTCAGGTAGGCTTGCTTATCGAGTTGTAGGATGGATTATTTTCATGTTCTTTACTTTGAAATTGCTCAAGGTTTGTATACATTGGAACTTGGAACATTAATTTCACCATGTCTTTTGTTTTTTTCCCTGCTTTCCTGTTTGGGGATTTGAATATCCAGCTTCTGATTGCAGGCCCAGCACTTTCGATTGGCTTTAGTGTTTTTGTCTAATGTCAGTTCTTGCAATGCAAACTTTGGTGTCAAGTCAGTTTTTGCAATGCAAAATTTGGTCTTCAACTTTTCTGGCAATCATTACTACTGTTGTGGTGTCCTATTCAATCTGTACTTATTTGAAAGGCTTTATGCAGTGCAATCATGTCAGCGTGTGGGGACGAAGATGACTGTATCTCTACTCCTGAAGCTTCCGAGGAGGCTAAAAAGCTTGATGAGAAGGTGATCAGGGATTTGCCTCGACCTGGGCAAGTGGAATTTATAAATGGAGGACCACCATGTCAGGTAGACCAAATGGTTTTCTTCCCTTTGACTCTTAAGTGTTCTGCAAAATTTACCAGAGAAATAATCTATCTATGGCTTCTCTATGGTGCAGGGTTTTTCGGGAATGAATAGGTTTAACAAAAGTGCTTGGAGTAAGGTTCAATGTGAGATGATCTTGGCTTTCTTATCATTTGCTGATTACTTCCGGCCTAAATATTTCCTTCTGGAGAACGTGAGAAACTTTGTATCATTCAACAAAGGCCAGACATTTCGGTTAGCCCTAGCTTCTCTGCTTGAGATGGGTTATCAGGTAGGTTGTATTTCCTTTTATATATTTTTGAAATTTAAAAAGGTTGTATTCATGAAGATGTGCACTCAAATAACTTAGTCAGGACTTGCAGAAACTGGAATGTACTTGTTTTCACATGAATAAACTTTTCTTTGAAATTCGTACAGAGCTTGGATGCTTCTGAAATAACTTCTAAGATTATGGTGAAATGACTATTTGCAGGTAAGATTTGGTATTCTGGAAGCTGGAGCCTTCGGTGTTTCTCAATCCCGAAAGCGTGCATTCATATGGGCTGCCTCTCCTGAAGAGACCCTGCCTGATTGGCCCGAGCCAATGCATGTTTTTGCTGGTTCAGAGCTCAAGATCACTCTAGACAGCAACACTCAGTATGCTGCAGTACGGAGTACAGCTACTGGTGCCCCTTTCCGTTCTATTACAGTCAGAGATTCTATTGGGGATCTCCCAGCTGTCGGAAATGGGGCTTCTCTGGTTACAATGGAGGTGAGATATCTGCTTTGTGATGTCTTTCGCCCCATGCCAGTTTCCTTTGTTTCTTTTTCTGATCATCAGTTTCCTTTGTATCTAATTGTAACATTTGTCTCAATCTTACCATTTCACAGTACAAAAGTGAACCTGTATCTTGGTTTCAAAAGATGATCCGAGGAGATACAGTGACTTTAACTGATCATATATCCAAAGAAATGAATGAGTTAAATTTGATACGTTGTCAAAAAATCCCCAAACGTCCTGGTGCTGACTGGCGAGACCTACCTGACGAGAAGGTGCTTTCTCCTATCTGAACTTTTATCAGCAGGCAGCTGTATATTATGACAGTTTAGTTTGGGATGATAACTTCTGATTTCAAATTGTCATTTAGATGTTATCACTTATCAATCATGCCCCTAAGCAGTTTTTAAATGTTTTAGTCACTAATGAAACTTCAATTCCTCTTGAATATTTTGGCTCTGCAGGTTCAGTTGTCTACTGGACAGATGGTTGATTTGGTTCCATGGTGCCTGCCAAACACAGCAGAAAGGCACAACCAGTGGAAGGGTTTGTTCGGAAGGCTGGATTGGGAAGGAAACTTTCCAACCTCCATTACTGACCCACAACCCATGGGCAAGGTGGGGATGTGTTTTCATCCTGATCAGGATAGGATTGTTACAGTTCGTGAATGTGCTCGATCTCAAGTAAGTCTTTTCCTGAACTAATGTCGATCTCCTGGTAACATGTGATACAATGGCGTGTGATACCCTCTTGAGTCTTAGTTTCTTAGAGAAGTCAATCCAATACCCTGTGCATAAAACAATGATTGGAATCGTTGGATCACAAATGCTCTTTTTACCCCCATAACAAAAGTACTAGTCCTTTTACTGACTCGATTTTCTGTTTCCATATGGTTGGAAAACATTTTGTGGTGGATATTTTTTAACTACAAACATTTGACTTGAAAAATTAGTGTACTCACATATTTGTAACTGGTCAAGGGAAAAAAAGAGTCTCAAAGCATTTTCTTGCACGGGCTTGTAACACAATTCCCAGATGTGATTTGGGTAGAAGTTGGGCTAATATGAAGAACAAGGGGAATATCTTACTTCTTTTTGGTTAATTAACGGCTATGCAAGAATTTCTTTTTCTGGCCAATCATATAAGTTCCATGTACCATATGAATGTCTATCTTCACCAACACTTAAATGTTTTGGTGTTTAAATGTCCTAATGTCGCTTGTTTTGCCTACAGGGTTTCCCAGATGGTTACAAATTTTCTGGCAACATTCAACACAGGCATAGGCAGATTGGTAATGCAGTTCCACCACCCTTGGCTTTTGCATTGGGCAGGAAACTTAAAGAAGCATTTGACAGGAAATGATCAGATTAACAAGACAATGCGAATTGTCTCAGTGCTGATGCATTGAAGTTAATCTCTTGGGTTTTCAGAATTGTGAATCATGTCACAGTAAATATAGGTCGGCTAATCCCAACTGCATAGTATCTAAACAAGATGCACTGTTCCTATTCTGTTTTGGTTTTTGGGTTTTATGTTATGGGAAGAACTTGCAGTGTTGCGCGAACGAACCTCTTTCGAGGAAAACATGTATATAATGAATTTTTTTTATTTTAAATTCATCGACTGGGTCCATTATTTGATCTACTCTGGCTTATGTACTCTAGGAAGTTGGGTACTAAAGACCCGTACAGCTGAAGCCTAGTAGATGTCAGCTTGAAAGCTCATCTTGAGTTTACTATCCTCTTTTTGTTTGCAGTGAGTTTACTATCACAACAATGACCAGAGTTGGTCAAAAAATCTCCAACAGCATTTTGCAAAATAGTAGCGTGTTCTTGCTTAGTTGGGATGAAACCCTTAAGTACTACTTACTGGGTTATATGAATGGATATCCGATGATAAATTATGAGCATCTCTAACTTGAAACAATAAGGTGTTTGGATGTTGGCTTGTGGGGTGACTTTTGGCAAAATTGGATGTTTAATCCATATAAAAATAGTGGTAATTGTATGAGGAAAGAAAATAATTCCGGACCATCTAATGATTTTTCTGCTAAGTGTCATTCTTAGATGTGTATTATTTCTTTTTTTATTTGGTTGCCAAAAATCACCCCTTGAGGATCCGTTTAACCTGCATATTATTAGGGAGGGAATTGCTTAAGCAGTACACTCAGTTTAAGAATGCTGCTCTCGTGGCTATTTGTCAGAAGGCGAAGATCACTGAAATTCAGATGAGTGCTCTCAATATTTTGATGCGAAGATGAAGGAGAGATAGGTCCGATTCTGGGCAAACTTATATGAGACGGTCACACTGTGAGAAGATGGTTACATTTTGAGCCAAAAATATTACTTATTTTTAACACCTTTTACCGTGAATTTTTTTTGGCTACTTTTTGACCAAAATTTGTTACTTTTTAGACAATAACGATTACATTTTCAATAAAATCTGTTACTTCCAAAGTCATGAGACCGTTACACAAGACCTACCGTTCTCAGTTTGGGGCTTTGAAGGATAGACATGGTATTTAAACCCATTTCACTTTCCGCTCATGAATATAGGCAGAAACGTTTCTTATTGTTTGAGCTCAGTCTACATCTGATTTTTTCTTTTTGGTGCTGTGTGTACATCTGAATATTGATGCTTGCCTTTTACTCCGCATACAAATCAACCCACTGCACTGTAGCTGGCAATTTCATGTTTCAACCATGGCCGTTTGCTATAACTCCAATGGGGCTTTTCTCCATTCTTTGGAATCAAAAGAAAATTTGAGAAGGCCGCTCGAACAGTACATATTTCATCCGCTCGAATTTGCTATAACCTTACACCGGCGAGAAAATAAACGGACAGCATATACAATGTCCACTACAAAACTGGCTATGCAAACTCTTCCTCTTTACACACTGAGAGATGCACCATTGTCTGCTGCTGTAAGATTAAGCATCAAGGTTGCTGCCCTTGGGGCCCTGTCAGTAAAAACAAAAGTGCATAATTAAATCTTTAAATAGTTACCAGAGAGCACAAGGTGAAGAAAAAGAAAAAGGAACATCATCTACGATGATGCAACGACAAGGAAACATGTAATTTCTACTCCAAGCAAGAATTATTAGTGGTAAGGATGTTTGCCTTATGCAGATTGCCATGCAATTGTAAACCTCTCTACTCCAGTATCAAACAGAAATAAATGAAATCATGCTCTGACTTGAAGCGCGCGTGTTATCAAGCCTATAGATAACGTATATGAATAGTTAAGAAAACTGTGATCAACATTACAAAACTGCCTGGTAGTGTAAAGTGGCCTGCTTAACACCATTGCAAAGTTAAATGAATTCTGATAGTCTGATAGGGCAGATAACATTGATCGACTGGATGACAAATGGAGAACTCGTACTGAGCGAGGTAAAGACATGCACATCTACAACTTGACAAGGGCCAGCCTAGTGGATGTATACCTCTGGTTTGTACTCGCCATTTGGAATAGTAGAATACAATAATCCCCAACACCATCCCCAAGTGGCGAGGCAGCCATCACATCCAGTTTTGGAGAGGGTTAGAAGTGCTGGTATGAGAGCATATGAATCAAAAGATAAGCATACCCAGAATTCCTCTGACCACTTAAACAAAGAAAGATCTCATGCAATTATGTTTCATGAGAATTATAGCATTGCTCTACTTAAAAAATATTCTACCATTGCTGATTGCTCTGAGATCAGACATAATGCAATATGCAAATTATTAAGAAATAGATACTACTAGAAATGGAAAAATATCCATACCACTGATCAGGGGCTTGGTACACATTAGCTGAACTTCCAAAACATGACTCAAGCATTTCAGTATGTACCACTCCAGGACTAAGAGCAACAATCGCCAAACCACTGCTCAGCTCCTTTGCAACTGATCTAGTCAATCCCTCAACTGCCCATTTTGACGCACAATAAGGGGCCACCTATTAAAGCAAACCAACTTCAGGAACTAACCATCTTTGGCTAAACAACAATCTTTAATGTCAACATAAGGGAAAACATTTCATTATCCCTTGAAACACAATTAACCTGGTTTGCATCACAAAGTTGTAAACTAGAGCCGGGGAGGATAGATAACTGTAAACACTAAAGACTTCAGCATAGTCACATTAATGGTCTGGCATTGAACAAGAATAAGAAATAACAAAAAAAAAAAATAAAACATTTTTAAAGTTAAAGAATACATGACACTATGACAGAGTTGCTTGCATATGTACTTCAATTTGTTCCTGACATACTGAACTATCAACAATGGCCAAGTTTTGAGGAAAGTTGCTGTCTAGAAGCTGGCGAAACCAGTAATTGATGATCCAGAGGGGGGTGGGTAATAATTCAATTATACATACTAGTAAAATAATTAAATGATGTAATACAATGAGGGTTTTAAATTTATAAGTCTTCTTTTAAACAAAAAAAAAAAAAAAGATGTTAGAAAATAATCATCTTTCAGACATTGATTTAAAACAACTTTTTAGAAGAATAAACCTTTATTTTATCAGGCAAGGTTATGTTTCATTTGGAGAAAGGATTACTGGATTAGAAAGAAGCACACAAAATAAACATTTAAGAGAATAAAACAGGAAGACAAGTGTTAAAATATAAATGAATCTAAGCTAGCTATTACCAAGACTCATATTTGAAAGCCATATGAATGCACTGCTATGGATCCCTTTGAAGAAAAAATAAAATAAAATACATGAATATGAAAAGCTCAAGTAAGTATAGCTCTTAAAAGCCTAACGGACGGTGAAAAGAGGAAGAAGAAAAATTCTTAAGAAACAAAATAACTAGATTAAAGAACCTAATATCACAAAGTTTTTAAAATAATGAAAACGGGAAGAAAAGATAGATGATAAAAGGGGGAATAGAAAGGGAAAAAATTGGCCATTTACATGAAAACAATAAATGGGAAAAGGAATAGGGAGAAAGAGAGACAGAAGAGTTAAATTAGCTCAAAGGGAGAAAGGGTAGGGAAAAAAAAAGAAATAACTAAATTAATGGAAACTTCAGAATCATGGGGAGGGGCCACAGCCTCCAACCCCCCCCCCCCCCAACCAGGCAACCACAAAAAAAGAGAGAGAAAAACCGCCCCTACTTAACACAAGTCTTTTCAAGGATCTCTTAGTCACCTCAGCTTCTTTGGGAATTGGGATCGAGTGACTAATTTAGCTTCCCTATGAAGGGGGCAATTTTGTCTTATCTAAATGGAACCTAATCAAGAATTCACTAACACCTTATATCTCAAATGCATCTTTATGATTTCCTTGTTTGATACTCCCTTTGTCTTCAAATACTTGTCAAATCTAGAAAAAGTAAAAGAAACCAAGGGAACATAAATTTAAATGTTGCTACAACCATCTCTATTTCTTTCACCCAATTACCACTGAGATTTGTGCACTTCTATGGAATTTTCACACGTATTTTGGGACATCCTAAAAGAAAATATTTGACAGTCATTTGGAAGGACAAAAAGGTGTCTTTTCAAATCAAAACCCAAAGGAGGTTGTAAGAATGTTATCCTGATTGTGACCTCTTCCACCCAGAACTTAAATCTGTTTCGGAATCATCAGTAACGTGTCAGCTTTTGCTTACATGATCAGATTTCCTTTATTCTATTCTTTCAATCTATTGAATTTGATGATTCATACTTTCATACATCAACATTACCCCACTGCCTCCAAGAGGCTCCCGCCTAGGCAGGGTAAGGGAGGGGGGGAGTCGGTTGTACGCAGCCTTACCCCTGTGAGAGTCTCACAGAGAGGCTGTTTCCGTTTGACCCGGTATCCGAAATGCGACGACCATCGGGAACTTCACAATGAATAAGAAGTGCTGACAGTTTTATGAGCCATTTTGCTTTAGTCCATTACTTTCCGAAGCCAAAAAGTAAAGAAGCTTTTGGCTCTTCCGGAAATGGACAGCTTCAAAGTAATGATTCATACTTTCATAGAATAGCAACATCTCTTCAGAAAAGCTTTAGGTTTTTCAGACAGAAAGCAGCTAATTAGCTTCTCAGAAAGAAAAATTCAAGAATACTCCGTGATGCACAATTTTCACACCTGCCCTCAGACCCTTGCTAATGAGAGTATAAACCCGCTCCTCAAAGTACTGTTAGCCATTGATGCTCTATTATAGAAGAGTTCATTGACATTATACCAAACTGCAGTCTCCTGTACTTCCACAGTTCCACTTTCTCCCAATATTTTAAACAAACAGATTCCAAGTTAAAATTCTTTTACTTAAATACCAGATCAGCACTGTAAAATATGATTAAAGGTACATGACTCATTAACATCCAACAGAAGTGAATGACTTGGAAGCAAACAAAATTGGAGATGAGTCTGTTGTCAGTTTCACCTGAGCAGCAGCGGATCGCCCCCAGCCAGATGACATATTGACAATGATACCGCGCTTCCTTTCAAGCATAAGCGGAATGAAGTGCCGTAGCATGTTGGCGATCCCCTTCACATTAGTATCAATGACACTATCAAACTCTTCCGCAGGAACCTCCCAGATGTTGTTGTTTTTATTAATGGTACCTGCATTATTTACTGGCAGAGATAATCTTCTCTCAGTTACAATTTAGGATATTTTTTTATCACATTGACAGATGCAAGAAGAAAGAACATTCAACCAAATCCTTCATCCGCAAAACTGGATGGTAGAGGAGCCAGTAGATTAACTTGTAATTTCACATTATCATACATTTTTTAGATAAGTTCACATCATATGAATTTAATCAATCTCTTCCCTCCCCACCCCACCCTCCAAAAAAGGACATCATCATAATATACAGAAATCTAAAAGAACTTACCACTTGTTTTCCAGCTTGAAACAAGCACATATATCTTTAAGTGCCATCAAGCAAATGTATTGGACCAAAAACTCTAGTCAGAGCCCTTAAGAATATCAAATCACTATAGTAGTCCTCATATCCCCCTCTCCTCCATGCTTTTCAATATGCCCCAAGAGAATAAATTAAAAATAAGTAAGAGAAGTTTCTCTCTGCCTTCTGGCCAAAAATTATCCTAAAACCAGGGTTGCCGAATTCTCCGTACGCTCAGTTCGAGAACGCAGTACGAATTCGCAGTTCGCTACTCACAGAGAACTACATTCGCTAGGGGTACTGCATATGACTAGTTCGCTGATCTGGGATGAGCTAATTTTTGAAGATTTACTTGCCAGATAAGAGGGAATAAAGAATGATACGGAAAATTAGTACAAATTGGTAATTAAAAAAAAAAAAACTAAAAGATGTTTTGTGGCAGAAACCATGGATGAAATAAGTCCAATCTGCAGTTTTTGGCCATTGTTTCTCGCCTACTACTAAGTTCACCACTTTGAGAGTACTAGTACGTTAGAGAACTGTGAACTGTACATGGAGTACAGTTCGCAGTTCGCTAGGGGTACGAGATAATTCGGTATTGCTGCCTAAAACCACTCAGACTGTTCTTATAAATAATTGCTTGAAGTAGTTCAACTCAAACTTCAATAGCGTCAACAACTTGCAATCCCAAGACTTTCATATTGGCATCCCGTTGCGACCCAGTAACTTTCCAACATTACCTTCCAAGCAACACCATAATAGCTTTCCCTTAGCATAGTAGCTTTCCCTTAGCATACCCAATATAATAAAAGGTATGAGGTGTACTAACGCAATAGGTGCCCAGGATTGTCTTTCTATTACTGTCCAAAAATAATATCAAAAATCAACCAAGATCCTGGATAATCATCTTAAGAATAACTAACATCCAATATACGCCAGCATAGCCTAATTACATCATAACAGACCTACGTGGCTACGTCTCAATTTATTGAAAAAGTTAATATGCATGCTCAAATCGCCTAATTGTTCTCGAGTCTACTAATTTTTCTCGTCAGGGTCAAAGTTGTTTCCTCCAAGCCTAGAAAGTGACCTCTTCTACCCAGCAGTACCCACTTGATGCAGAGGAAATCCCAGTGGCTGTGCCACATTGCAAGGAAAGTGAATGGATGGTATAATGCCATTTTGTCCAACGCATCAAGTTCCTGCGTAGCTTGTTAGTGTTTGGTATTCCTCGTAACACTAGATACAATTATCAACTACAATTCAGGTGGAGGAACGCCGTCCAACACTCTAGGATGTGCTCCGGTCCAGTGGCCAGAACCATCTCAGACATCTTGTTGAAGGTCATGTCCGGTGAATCTAGTTGGTAAGGTACCCGACCATTCTTCCCTTTGCATCAATTACTGTTGGCCCTAATCAACCAAATTTAGTGGAAGCTATTCCAAAAGTGACGATACTTCGGCAACTAGTAGACCAAGCAATGTGCTCCTAATGGTTGGTTGATTGTACGGTGATCTCCTTCCATAAGTAGTCATATATTATCCATTCTCTCTGTCATGCAATCCACATGCTCGAGAAGTGCATCGTCATAGACTCATATTTCAGATGAATAGTATGGGGAGTCACACTCAAATCTAATCCTCAATTATCTCTTATACCCTCCCTGAGAGGGAGGTGATAAAGTGAAGTAGTAGGCCATAGCCATCTACATGAATGAAATCACAAGGTAAGAATCCAGCAAAACAAAATGAAGCTACCCACTCTCAAGACAGCTTGTATTACAGCATCTTATTTTCAGCTTTAATTACATGATTATCAACTTTTCTTCTAATTTTCAATTTCTTCACTGTAGTCATTATAGACATGGTGTGGACTCTTCCTAAGAACAATAATGCTATTATATGTGGAAAATTCAAAATAAGTAGCAGTGCAAGCTGTCTTAAGAGTGGGATTGTTTTGTGGGTAGCTTTGTTTTATTGCTAATTTTGTTTATTGTGATTGGCATTCATGTAGATGACCTACTACTAGATTTCCTCATTCCCATTAATGTAAGTATGCAGTTTCCACTTTACTCCGGTCTTCAATATTTATTCCTTGGATGATGTCAATGTACCATGGAATCTCAATTTCAGAAAGCATACCGATGGATGCTTTTCAAGCTTTTTTCCATCGACAACACTTTATCTTGAGAAACAAGATGGAGCATGGAATGCCAAGCAATCCCGTTCTGAGCCCAATTATGATTTAGATTTATACTCAAACACTCATTGTGAAATGTTAATAATGATATTAATTTATCCTTCTCATTTCAGAGTAAGGTGAGAATGGAAAGTTCAACATGCAAAGTCTTTAAAAAGTATGTCATCAGGTGTCAAGAGTAAAGTGACATTAATCTTTGGCACTGAGAAAAGAAAGGAGGACACTGACTGGAAGAGGAGAAGGTGCTGCTGCAGAGAAATCAGAATGTTTTTGCAGTACACAGACATTTTTGGTGGCTGCTTATTGTTCCATACTTCCATTAACAACTAGTGTTCTTTTTTATATAGTTTTGTCTTTCTCCTCTTATATTTACTTAGCTTGGTAGGTTTTCTAGCTGTATTTAAATAGGCACTCGTCCATGTAACAAGGAGGAAGCTAATTTATGAGAAAGAATTGCACCCCATTACTTGAGTGTGAAATAAGTCCATATCCTTTGTTTCTGCTTTCCTGTTCCTTCTGTGTTCCCTTGTCTGTTCCATCTCAATTATTTTCCATTTTAGTTTGTTGTTTGTACTTTACTAATAAGAGTACGCTGAATAAGGTAACTCAATTTGCCTCCAAACCTTCTAAAGACCCATAAAACAATCCAGTTACATCTACACTTGTATCAGTACAACTCAAGCTCCCGAGGCCGAGACTTGGTCTAAGGCGGGATTACAAACTAGATGTTGTCAATTATCATGTTAGCAATTTCAAAACCAAGAAAAGGGATTCTTGTTTTAATTAAAAACAAAGAAACGATAACAATGATGTCAATGAACATAATGCTTCAATCCCTCGAGCTTTTTTCAGGAAATAGCAGAGAGTATGTGAAAAGCAAGAAAGGAAATATGCTATAGACAAAAAATGTTGCATTGAACTAAGAACATAAAATCATCAATTACTCACTCGAAAAAGAAAAAATGAAAACTCAAAGGTAAAGAAAGAAAGAAGAAAGATCTAAAAAGAGAAAGAAAGACATTAGATTACCAATAATGTCAGGAATGCGCTTTTTCTCAACCAGTGTCTTCACCAGTTCCTCCACACTACTGTTCGACTTCTGCAGACCCAACATTCAAGCCGTTAAAATCCCATTGTAACGATTTGAAAAATAAAATCCACCCAGAAATAACAACAGAAACCATAAAGATAGAAAAACACATGGCTCATTTGGTACAATAGAACGTATTACCAACAATAATAACAACACCAGGCAATAAAACTGGGAATCTTCAACCTAAATAAAGGTCCTGAAACAAGTTATGACAATGACCTGGATTCTCTATTACAATTTTACCCCACTAATTCATTACCTAGAGCTATGAAACAATGAAAATTGTTGAAGAATGCACATTTAAAAGTTTCTGAGCATATCAAATCCATATTCAAGACCCTAAGAAGCCAATGTAGAAAAATGACAAATGAAATCCAGACGGAAATTAAAACACGAAACAGAACACAAGAGGATGACTCTAGTAACAACAAACCAAACCACCCAAGGTTATAAAGTTGGAAAAGTTTAACCTAGATTCACAATATTCCTAAAACAAATTATGGCAATGAATACTACAAACTGAACTCTGTATCCCATTTTCCCCCACTAATTCACTAAACAGCAAAACAACAAATATGGACAATTTAAGTAGAGAAAGTTTAGATTTTTCATTGAGAATCCACATTCAAGGTGTAAATAAGAATCCACTGTACCAATTTGACAAACATATTCCAATTTCCACCCAGAATAAAACACGAAACACAACACTGGCACATTTGGAAGAAAAAAATGTCAGTAAAATTACGAAAATTCACCTAGACTTTTTTTTTTTTTTTTTTTTTGAAGATAAAGTTTAACCTAGACTTACAATAATCATTCTATGTAGCAAGTTATAAAAATAAAACTGGACTCACTGTGAAACAATACAAATAGTCAAATTAAGTGAAAACAATTGAAAGCTACTGGCAATTGAAAACAACAACAACAATGAAAACACAAAAGCACAGGCAATGAAATTGGATATTACAAATAAAAATTCACGAAACAATGATAAAAATTGCGAAATTAAGCGGAGAAAACTTAAAACAATTGAAAGTTAAATGAGTGTACCACATCGACATTGAGAAGAAGATGAGGGCTAGTATCGCTGTTTTTATAATTCTCAGATGATGAGAGAGAATTGTGAAGGTCAGTACGAAGAGAATTGAGTTTGTCCTGAGAACGACCACAGCCAATGATACAATGACCGCGCTTAGCCATTTCTAGGGCTAGAGCTCTACCGAGACCTCGGCTAACTCCTGTTATAAGCACCGTTCTCTGTCCTCCTGTTGCTGCTGATGCCACTGCCATGGCGTTCGTCGCCATTGTTGCGATTGGCATTTTCTCTGATGAGTTAGTGAGGGGGAAATGGGGAGAAGAGAGAATATATATATATATAAAGGAGGCATTTTCGATGAGCAATAAGGCGTGTCATGTAGGTGAGAATTTTAAGAGCGTGCCACCTAAGCGAATATAAAGGCAAAAACTAATCGGTATAAAATGTTTAGGACTCTTAGAATCTCTACTATATATATATATATAAAGCAGACATTTTCGATGAGCAATAAGGCGTGCCAGGTAGGTGAGAATTTTAAGAGCGCGCCACCAGCGAATATAAAGGCAAAAACTAACTGGTGTAAAACGTTTAGGACTCTTAGAATCTCTACTGTTTAGTATTGTTGAGTTGTGATACACCTCTAGAGTTTTATAAGAGTCATAGTAGAACTTTCTCAAATATTTGAAATCAAGTATAAATTTTTCTACATATCTCAAAAAATTGTAACTTTTATACCATCAAATTCGCATCGAAAAATACTTTAGAACGAGATGCATATGCAATATGTATAAGAAACATGTAAAGGAGGCATATTTCGGGCGCAATGAGGCGTGCCACGTAGGCGAGAATTTTAAAAGCGCACCATCTAAGCGAGAATAAAGACAAAATAAATTTGATATAAAACGTGTACGAGTCTTAGCCTCCTTACCAGTGTAAAATTAGATATTGATAAACCACTAGAATTTTACAAGGGTTCTAACAGATCTTCGTCAAATAACAAAAATTACACCATCAGATTCAGATCGAAAAATACTTTAGAACGAGATGCATTTACAATATGTTTAGAACATATAAGTAAGCATTTATCGAAAACAATCAGGCGTGCCACCTAAGCAAAGAGCATAGGACGCGTCACCTAAGCAATAAAATAATTAATAAAAATAAATAATTAGTGGTAAAAGATAAAGGCTTTTTTTAAAAGAAAAGGTACTCAAAAAAAAGTTGTGTAAAAAAATGAGTTTGGATGCTAATGTAAGTAGTTTGAATAAGCAAAGGAAACTTCACGTAAATCAAACCTCTTAAGAGAAAACAACTAACTGATGATATAATCTGAATAGGGGAAGGAGACTTAAGAAAATAAAAAAAATACAATTTGATTAGTGATAGAAAACTTTGATTAGATTGGATATGTAGGAGTATATATATGTGTCTCCCACCCCCTCCATCACTAATAACGGGTTGCCTCTAACTTTTTCGTTTTTTTTTTTTTTTTTAACGTTTCACGTTTCCTTCCTTTAATTTTGCCTCCCCCTCCATGTTCCTCCTACTTCTTAATAATATTTGCTTAATTAATTATTACTTGCTTTTATTAATTCCAACTCCAAGGCATAATTAATAAACTATAGCGTTTGATTAATTATTTTGTTTGATTAATTTCACTTTGACTAATAAATTAATAATATTTAGGTATGCATACAGGTATTGAGATTGATATGGTGATTTAAAGGTGTTCGAATATTTTGAAGTAGGTTTTTGTCTTCTATGATCATTAGAACATTTTATTTGTTGGTTTGATGAGCAGTTTCGACAACCCCCCCAGTTCTTTACCTCTTATTTCTTTTCCCTTTTGATAGATTTCCAATAATTAAATTATATTTTATTTTTAATATTCACAGGTTGTTAATGTGTGATGCATGACAAATTCATGTTTACTAAAACAAAAAAGAACCAATATTTTTTATTTTACTCCCAATGTACAAACAAAAGTATAATATTTCTCCTTGCATAATACCATATAGTTTGCCTCTTAATGTGATTACTTCAACGCAAATTTTACGAACCGGTATTTTTATGAGGAATTAAGTGTTCTTCTTTTCATATAAATTGATGTTTTCTTTTCTCCGTTCAAGCTACATTAGATGATATTTCAGTTTGTGTTCCACATGTATTTGGGTGCTTTAGATCCTTTTTCACATAGATCTATGAAGTGTATTTTCTGTACAAAGTATTTTCCGCAGAACAAAAGTTTAATTATAATAATGAGTTTGAATTTCACATGCTTAGAACTAACTACTATCCATCTTCTTCTTTTTTCTCCAATAATTAGTAAGGTAGTTTATTTTTATTTTTTTTGAGGGGAGGTATTTTAATATTTTATCATCATACAAACATGTCAGTCTTATCCGAAAAAATTAATTGTAGTTTTACTTTTTCATGATAGTTTTATACCAGGTTTCATTTTATTAGTCACAATTTCAATATGACGTCACCTCTATATATAATTATGATGTTGAGGCGGCCTCATATAAGAATTTGTGAGATTAATTAGTTTATCTTTTTTTCGTTTCAATTTGTGTTAAAGTTTTATATTGCAAATTCATTAATTTGGCTATTTACTTTTACATGTTGTGGATTATTTAAGTGTTTAGAGGATGAAGTAGACAATTTTAAGTAAGTTTTTTTTTAATGTTTATTTACCAATCGATTTGTGATTTTATTATTACTTTATTGTGTCCTTTCTTATTGACTAAAAATTTTCTTAATTTTGATTTAAAAGATTGAGGAGGTTGGTTGGAGGAAATATGACCTTATAGTTAAAGGGGCGTTTGTAATGATAAAAGGTTTGGATATGTTACTTTAAAGGTGCAGTAGATTATTTATTTATTTGGAGATCATGATAGATAGCATCATAATATTATACTAGAGAAAGTAATGTTTATAATTGTACATAAATCTCATATTAATATGTTTAAGATGAACAAAAAAAATAAAAAATTATGTGTATATATCTCTAGATTAGTGTGTTATAGATAGCCATGAAGATCAAGGCGCATAGTAATATAATTTAGACAACCCGCGCTTGATCAAAGTGTATAAGCTTTCAAATGCCTTTTTCCTTCTTATTTTTTATTCAACAAATACGTTGTATAACTTAAAAAATTAACAAGAAAATGATTAAAATATAATAGAGTGTAGTTAAATTACGACACTGGAGTTAGAATACTAGCCAAACACTTCTTTTTTGGTGGGAGGAATTAGGATATACCTCTATCATAAAGTAGAAATAATTAATAATAAAATTTGGACTTGAGTAGAAAATTTAACCATAGTTATCTCCAATCTCCTCTATAATCTCTCCGTCTAAACACCATTAGTTACTATCTAAAATTTTATTACTTTATTACTCTATATATTAAATTAAAAGTGTTGAATTATACTCTGCTTTTTAAAAAACATGTTGTATAAGCTAATGAAATAATAGTATAAAGTATTTAATTTATTAAATATCATATACGAAGTATATTAACAATGAACTCGTGCATCGCACGGGCTTTAAAACTAGTATGTTAAGATTGAGGCAAAAAGCTTGTGTTTGTATTGATTATCACCGAGTATATATATACAGCCTTAGTATTTATACATATCTCTTAGAATATGGAAACAAATTGTATAAGGAAACAATCCTAAACAATATCAAACTCTATGATAACTTTCCATATTGAGGCGCAACCGAACTTTTCATAAGTCACGCCTGAAATCTCGGTAAGAATAACTTTCCATATTCAGGCGCAATCGAACTTTCCATAAGTCACGCTTGAAATCTCGGTAAGATCTCGTAACACCCCCCCTCAAGTTGGAGCATGGGGGTTCACGATGCCCTACTTGTTGAGTAGTAGATCAAACTACTTCCTGCCGAGAGCCTTTGTAAATAAGTCAGCTAATTGCACTGTCGTATGAACATACGATGGAGCACTTAGACCTTCGGTAATAGCATCACGAACAAAGTGACAATCAACTTCAATATGCTTTGTGGGTTCATGATAAACAGGATTCCGAGCGATATGTAAAGCCGACTGGCTATCACAAAACAATGGTATCGCTTTGGAATGATGAACACCCAAACTTAATAACAAACCTTTCAACCACTTGATGGCAGCCATGGAGCGATATTCTGCTTCAGCGGAAGACTTTGAGACAGTAGTTTGCTTCTTTGTTTTCCATGAGATAGGTGATTGACCAAGAAACACCAACCAACCCGTTAAGGATCACCGTGTGAGAGGGCAGGCAGCCCAATCCGAGTCACACCATCCATTTAAAGATAGGTCACCGTCAGCTCGCAATAAAATACCTTCACCTGAAGTTCCCTTCAAATAACGCACAACCCGTAGAGCGGCCTCCCAATGTTCTTGGTGAGGATCTTGCATAAATTGAGATAAAAGATGAACCGAATAGGCCAAGTTAGGTCGTGTGACAGATAAATACACAAGACGACCTACAAGGCGCCGATAGGATTCTGGATCATCAAGTTTGGCACCAATGGCATGTCCTAACTTGTGATTTTGTTCAATAGGAGGGTCGGCTGGTTTTGCCCCCAAGAGGCCGACCTCAGTAATAATATCAAGAGAATACTTTCTTTGCCAAAGAAATAAGCCAGCTGTACTCCGAGCTACCTCGATACCAAGAAAATATTTAAGTGGACCAAGATCTTTCATATGAAAACAGTCACCCAAATAGGCCTTGAAAGCTCTTAAAGCAACAAAATCATTGCCAGAAATAATTAGATCATCGACGTACACCAAGATATTGAGCTGCACACCATCTTTAGTGTAAGTAAACAATGAATAATCAGAGTAAGACTGAAGAAATCCATACCCTTTCAAAGCAGTGACCAGTTTTGCAAACCAACAACGGGGTGCTTGTTTTAAGCCATATAGAGATTTACGAAGAAGACAAACCAGATTTGGCTCCGCTGACGTGAAACCAGGAGGCAATTTCATATAAACTTCCTCATCAAGATCACCATGGAGAAAGGCATTATGGACATCCATTTGGTGAAGTTCCCAATTCTTGAAAGCGGCAATGGCTAGAAAGGCACGAATGGTTGCTATTTTGGCAACGGGAGCGAAGGTCTCAGAGTAATCCAAACCTTCGATTTGATGATTTCCAAAAATAACTAAGCGAGCTTTTAACCGCTCAAGATCTCCATTGGAGAGGTATTTCCTCTTATAAACCCATTGACTTCCCAGTGCACGCTTGCCAGGTGGAAGTGATTCGAGAGTCCAAGTACCATTATCCTCCAAGGCTTTAATTTACTCTTGCATAGCCTTCTTTCACCCATCATCTTTCATGGCCTCCTTAAAAGACTAAGGTTCCTCTCCTGTAGTGACAGCTGCAAGAAACTTGCGATAAGGCATAGAGAAATTGTCACAATTAATATAATGTGCTATAGGAAAAGGAGTACCTGAGGTATGCTGTGGAAGAGAAGTAGTAGTGTTCGATGGACTCTCTTTAACAACGCTGTGAGTAACAAAATCCCTTAGGAGCACTGAAGGGGTTTTAGTGCGCTTTCCACGTCCCAAAACTTCTTGGAAACTCTGATTATTTAAGTCTGCCTGTTCTGCAGTATGGTCAGACCCAGACCCAATTTGGACAGAGTCGTCCACAACACTAGGCTGTTCTATTTCTGTTGGGCTTGCCGGACTTGGGGTTTGATCAGACCCATTATTGACAGTGGCAGAGGAATTCCAGTCATTGGGGATAAAAGGCACATCTAGACCCTCATCCGTTGTATCCCTGGTATTAGGAACGGTGACAACAGTGGAGTCATCCAAAAAATCTGCAAAGTCTAAATCAATATCCACATCCATATCAAAGTGATCCGTTGGCCTAATATTGCTAGCTTCCGTGTCAACAAAGGGAAAAATCTCTTCAAAGAATTTTACGTCTCTTGACACAAAGAACTCATGTTTATCAAGATCATAAAGCCTCCATCCCTTTTGACCAAAAGGATACCCAACAAATATGCATTTACGGCTACGACTCGCAAATTTATCCCCCTTTGTCTTTTGGTTGTGGGCAAAACATAAAGACCCAAACACTCGACTGGCATCATAAGAGGGAGAGTAACCAAATAATTTCTCAAAAGGAGTGTGATTGTCAAGAACAGTGGAAGGAGTTCTATTGATTAAATGAACAGCGGTCAAAACACTCTCCCCCCAAAAGTAAATAGGCAAATTTGCTTGGAAGCGCAAGGCGCGGGCAACATTTAGGATATGTTGGTGTTTCCTTTCAACTCTCCCATTTTGTTGTGGTGTCTCAGTGCATGAGGTTTGAAATAAGATACCACACGCAGTAAAATAACCAAGCAAACATCGAAACTCCGTTCCATTATCACTCTGAACAATTTTTATGGTTTGAGAAAATTGTCGCTCAACCATAGCAACAATGGACATAAATTTAGTAAAAACCTCTGTTTTATCATCCATCAAATAAACCCACACAGCCCGAGAAAAATCATCCACAATAATCAAGAAATATCGAGCACCACAAGAAGAGGTATAACGATAGCCGCCCCACAAATCAATATGAATTAGTTCAAAAATTTGACTGGCTTTATTCTCACTTAAAGGAAATTTGTCTCTGGGATGTTTAGCTCTAAAACATACTTCACAGGCTTTATTCAAACTACCTTTAGAATTACAAACGGGGGGAAGCAATTTTACTAGTTTTTCTGAAGGATGCCCCATCCTAGCATGCCAAAGAGCCAAAGAGCCAAAGAAGAAGCGTCCGCGTCCACTGTGACTGTCTGCACTGTTTGTGGTCCCTTGAAGTAGTAGAGTCCATCTTGCTTACTTCCCGTTCCAATCAGCTTCCTCGTTTGGTCCATAATTTTAATACCCCATAATTTTTATTCATTTTAGAATAATAATTACTTAAAAAGAAAATGCGATTTCATATTTAAAATAATTAATTGAGCTCATAAATATTTTTGAGTGCCTAATTAATATTGAGTTTTAGTTTTGGACCTAATTAAATTAATTGGGCCAAATTAAAAGAAAGAAAATTGGGCTTAATTAATTCGGATTGGCCGAAAATAATTAAGACCCAAATTGGGCGATTATTTTCGGCCAAGAGCCGAAATTATGGGGCATCAAATCAGTTTTTATTTTTCAAAATTTGTTTCCTAAATATTTGGTAAGTGGAGGGAAGTTAGGAGAGTTTAAAGGAAAGAATAAGTTTAGTTAAGGAATGAGTGTATTTGGGCTCCTAAGTACACTCAGCTTCCTCACATAACTGATTCTTTACCAAAAAAAAAAAAAAAAAAAAGGTCTCTCTCTCTCTTCACTCACACGGGCCGAAATTCCTAGAGCAAAAAGAAGGAGAAAGTTCATCACTTTTCACAATCCATCTTGCTCAGTTTTAATCCCTTTAATTTTCAAGTAAGTGTTCTAAATTGGTTTCCTTTGTTTATTAAAAGCTTTTTGATCCAATTCAAGTATGATTTCATGAACTCTAGTTTTTATATGATAAACCCTAAATTAATTTTATCTAGGGTTTGTTAGATTCTATTAATTTTGCATATGATAGGATCATGATTAGGGTTTGGTTTGTGGTTTTTATTGAATTGGATCAAGTTTGAATGAAAAAGATTAGATCTTTGTAATCTAATTAAATCTGAAAATTTATTAAATTATGGATTTGATTAGATTAGGGTTTTATAAATTTGTTAAACAAAAAAAAAAGAAAAAAGAAAGAGAAACCGTGGGGCACACGACTGTGCCATGCGCAGCACACGGCGACGTCGTGCATAGCCGATGTGCGGCTGTCGCGGCCGCCTGCCGTGGCTGCCGCCGCAACCAGCCACCAGTGGGTCTGCTGGTGGTGGGGCCCGCTGGTGGTGGTGATGATGATGGTGTTTGATGTTGACTTGCTTTGACTAGTTGACTTGTTTAGGGTTTTGAAAAGTTTCCTATTTTGTTCTACGCAAATTCGTTTTTGGAAACTTTGAGCATGCATGAGTAACTGAAATTTCCAGCAACTTAATTAATTAAATTAAGGGTACTAAATCATCTTTAAAGTTTAATAAAGTAGTTTAGAAGTCAATGTGTTGACTATTGTTATGTTGTGGATTTGTTAGGACCCGTGGACCGCGCGTAAACGTAAGGAGCTTACGTTATTTGTTTGTTGTGATTGCCTTAGTTGGAAGGTAATTCATGTCTCTATGAATTATGTAATCTCTTTGTCATAATTCATATCGTTTGGGATTTGTATTCATTTGTCTAGTATTGAATTAGGAATGTGAATTCATATTTGGACTTGTGAATATTTGAAAAGGGATAATTGATGTTTATTTCCTTGTGATAATTCGTATAGAATTATATGTTAGTGAATGCATGTATAATGTTGGAAATTCACTTGTGTAGCAATGTCTACTTGATTAATATTCATGTGAGGAGATGCATGCTTTATTATTGGTTATTGAACGAAAATTATGTTAATAATTGTACAATTGGATATAGCTCGAAATTGCTATTTTTGTATCATGTTGGTAAGCATGTGATTCATGTTAGAAGCATGTTACTTCAATAAGTTGAAATGAACTTTGACTATTGAATTAGGTGGTTTTGAATTGAGGCCTAGATGCCATTCATGTAAAATGCCATCGAAAATTGTAACCATATTGTGTTACTTGAGTGCCAAGATTATGTGTATTACTTGTTATGTGATCACCATATTAAATTGAATTGAGAGTTAAGACTTCTTTGGTAATGGATCCACCGAATGAGGCGAATGGGAATTTGTCATTTGGTACGTTGAGTGGTTCCATTGGTTATGGCCTCAATGTATTTAGTTAAAGTTTGTATCCATACAGAGAGCAATTGGGCAAGTGAAGTTTTGTGGATGAAACTGTTCTTCTTGTAAACCTAAGGGTTGAGAGAGGGTATGCATACTTAGGAACATCTAGAAGTACATCGGGAGTCATCTTACTCCGGGACGGTTGATCCCTCTTTTGCCACTGTGTACGGGACTAAGATCCTATTGAATCGACTGCGGTTGGTTTGACAATTCATGCGATTCTCTTCTCTCTAATAAACTTGGCTAATGGATAATAATAAATAATGAGATTTATTATTTGGTGGTTGTTGTGTCTTTACTTTTAAAGCATGTTGTCTTTATTTCTTAAAGCATGGCTATCTTATTTGATTAAGCATGTGGACTTAATTTGGAGATTGAAATGGATTATGTGGTTATGAATTACTCAGCATCGCTGATTAGTTATTTTTCTTTTTACTTGTGTTTGTTGTCCATTTCTCTTCAATGGTGGACCTATGATGAACGTATATGGAATTTGTCTATATGGGGGAGTAAATTGACAGGTTTGTAGCTCTAGGAGTTGAGCTAGGGAAGGCGTGCCAAGAAAAGATAGTATATCTTCTAAAAACATTTATTTTATTGTTTAGTTTGGAACTTCTATTATTGGGATTTTTATTATTGTAATGAGATTAATTCTCTTGCATGAGAATTAATAAGTTTAATACTTTTACTTCAATTGGATTATCTGTTTTAAGTTAGTTATTATTTAATTATCTATTACGTTGTTTAGGGATTCTAGCATTTGTTTTTCTTTTTAGCCTTGTATTTGATTTGAACATTAAATACGGCGGTAACGCTTCGGATTTCCAGAGTTTTTCCACTGCAACTCGTGATTTTAAATGGTTTTAAATTGGACGGAATTCGGGGTGTTACACATATCGATTAAAAATGACAATACTATCCAATCATCACACAATTGTGACACGGACAATAAGTTGCAATTTAAGAGAGGGACATAAAGGACATGAGTGAGAGTCATAGCATCCAACAATCGCACTGATCCCTTCTTTTTGTTGCAACCACTTTCTTTCCATCAGGAAGACCAACGAGACATAAGATGTCTTTTACGTCGAATAATAGAGAGAGATTACCAGTAACATGATTAGATGCACCTGTGTCAATAATCCAAGAATGACCATTAACCTTACCACTCAAAACGATTACCAGAAACAGTCATATTACCAAAGACACTAGCAAGCGCCTTCCATTGATCAACGGAAAATAATTCTGCAGATGGTGTTTCAGTGGGTTCTGAAACAACTACAGCATTGGCACGAACCCCCCCTCGACCACGTCCTGTCGCAAGAGAAGAAGAAGAGGTCGTTGATTGTTGCTTACGACCAATCATCAGTTTGGTCATACCTGATCCTCTGTCAGACTTCACACGATCCTCCCACCATTCTGGATATCCATGAATTTCGAAGCAATTAGTTACTTCGTGGTCTGTCTTCTTACAGTAGGTGTAGGATAGACGTGATTTATTAAGTTTCTCTATTTTGCCTCGTGTGCGCCCACTAGTTCGCACAGAAAAACCAACAACTTCGGACTTCTCCTCGGGCAGAGCCGAAGATGTTCTGACTCGTTCATCTTGAATAACAAGCTGGTAGGCACGGCTGAGAGAGGGCAAAGGATCTTGAGCAAGAATATTTGATCGCAAAGGACCATAAGATGGAGTATATAAACCCATCAGAAATTCATGAAGCATGTCCTTTGCACGGCGACGCTCATGTTCAAGGCCTGCGGTACACTTTGCACAGCAAGAACAAGTAATAAAGGGTTTATGGTTATGCAATTCCTCCCATAGAGCCGTGAGTTTTTCATAGTAAGAAGCAACTGACATGGATTTGGTTTGCTTACAGTCAGAGATGGCCGCCTTCAACTACTGTATTGGTGGTCCATTCATAAGAGCAAATCGCTCCTTAAGCGTCTCCCGTAGACGCTTGGCGTCTTTATACTTGGACATGGTACTTTTAACTTCTACTGTGATGGTATTCATAATCCAAGATACCAACATGGCTTGAATTGTATTCCAATCATTTTGTGTGCAAGGAGGTGTTGGAGATATAATCGTACCATCTAAAAATCTGAACTTTCTTCGAGCTTAAAGGGCCGTCTCAATTTCACTAGCCCAATCATCACAATTTTCGCCATTAAATCTGGCTGCAGTAATAAAATCACCAGGCCTATCTTGAGGACCTAGGAAATAAGGGGATTTTGAGTTAATTTTTGGTGGTGAATCTTCCACGGCCATTGTTTAGGTTTTAAGGTTTTTGGGTTTTTGTTTAGGGTTTGTTTAAGGATCTTTCACGCTCTGATACCATGTTAAGATTGAGGCGATCGAAAAGCTTGTGTTTGTATTGATTATCACCGAGTAATATATACAACCCTAGTATCTATACATATCTTTTAGAATATGGAAACAAATTGTATAAGGAAACAATCCTAAACAATATCAAACTCTATGATAACTTTTCATATTCAAGCGCAACTGAACTTTCCATAAGTCACACCTGAAATCTCGGTAAGAATAACTTTTCATATTCAGGCGCAACCGAACTTTCCATAAGTCACGCCTGAAATCTCGGTAAGATCTCGTAACAAAATAGAAAGGCACGTAAATCGTAATAACGTTTGTAATGTGCAATTTTTGGGATTAAGATGTTTTATTTTGTCCATAAAGAGACACGGGGAGAAGTCTCCGGAATTACCAGTTTTAGAACTCATTCAGATTTTATGAAAGTTGATCCGATCTGATAATTTGACGCACCTAATTTGAAAAAAACTGTGTTAGAGTTGAGATTTTCAACACCAAAATAATTCGTGTGAGGTATTTGCCTATATTTGTAAAATTAAAAAGAAATAGAAAATTACTATATTTCTATCGAAGTAAGTGATACTCTAGTTATTGACAAATATCAACTTTGTTGGACCAAATCTTTTTTTAAATATGTACTTATATTAGCTTATATTTAAAAGTTATTTCTCCGTTTTTAATAAAAATGTACCTTCTTCTCACAAAAAAGAACTTAGTTAATTGATAGATGGATAAGTGAGTTCTAATCATGCTCAATAAGACACCAATTTAACAACTCTTAAATAAAGAGATTGTCATATTGGTGCTCAAAGTAAGAGGAAACTCGTTGGTTGTTCTCCATATGCCAAAATAAGTAATTAGACAAATAGCCCGAGCCAAAATCTTTTCATAAGGAGTAACTTAGGTCCTGTTCTCATCAACGGAATGGTGCGGGACGGTGAGGAACGAAACGGAACGGAACGGAACAGCGCGGATAATTCAAAAAAATGTGAGACAAAATGAAGTACAGAATGCGGAACGGAACGAAACTGAACGAAATGCAACATGGAATCGACGAAAAGAACAGGGCTTTATCTTCAGAAAATCGTTGGTTCATGGCATATGAGATCCCTCATGCAGAACACGAGCGTGCCTCCAAGACGAGTTTCAAATAGCCACATGTAGACAAGGCATGGATAACAACTAACAACACACACTCGATTATTTATACCGTGACATATTGATAATTTGCATGCCAACATGTAAGGCATGTATTGAAACAATACATCAAATTAAGTTTAATAACTTTTAAGTTTTTTCAACAGTCCCACGTTAATCGTATGGTGGTTACCTCCCTCCTATCTTACTTCAGTGTTTACTTTTGGTGTTTTCAAAACCATCCATCATTTTAATAACAATTTCACCTTAAACGAAAATAATAAATACTTCTACTTTGAATACAAAATACTTTTCTTATTTTGATTTCTATCTATGAGGTATCCCTATTTGGAAATTCTACATAACACTAACCATTTAGTATTTATGAATACAAGTGGCAACCAAAAATGACACTATGCTAAGTTCATCATAACTACAAGGGAAAAAATTGGACTTGGAACTAATTAAGGCACTTATAATTCATGTTTGTTATGCTCAGTATCTTTGGCATATCAATGACTTATCAATGGAGAATGACTGAAGAAGAGGACTGAATGCACAGAATAGAGAAGAAAAATACCATTTGCCTAGAATACACATGGTAACACCACATCAACAAGATTACTGTAGACCATACAGCCCTTCTATGTCCACGCATCAGCAGATCACTAAGTAGCTTAGACAATGTTCGGAATTTCTAAAACGAATCTACAACACAGCATCATTCCCAGTATCAAACATCAATACCACACAGGCTTCACAGTTCTATCTGGCAACAAACATTTAACTTAAACTGAATTACACTGCTTCTGTGACGAAAGAAGACTCAAAGTTCACCACAATCATATCTTGTACAAGGGTCCCGGAATAGGACTACCATACATCCTCTTTGACAAACATCTAGGCAGCACAACTGCGTCTTCTAAAGCAGCAGACCAACCCTGTGCAAGGAAAGGACCCATAACATGCCAGGCATCTCCAGCAACTGCTTCAGCTTCTCTACAGAAATTTCCGACTTGTATATTCAATGGTGCACGAAATCTTAACTTTGTGAGTGACAATGAGCTTAGGTCACTATTCCAAAATCTCCATGGAGAAACCAGCAGTTGAGTCTAAAGGCCAATTGCCTGCTGGACGCAGGACCTTTTGACATCTCAGCATCTGTTCACAATGGAGATTTCTGATTCTCATTCGAGCTTGCATTTAATTTAATTTGAGTAAAAACGAAATACTTGTACAAATCTATAGTAACCCATTTTCAGATGATGGGGAGGTAAGTAATTTCTCTGAGTACAACAGGGATTTAGCAGGAAGCAAAAAGTTTCAAACAACTGCTTTCGTTAGCCACGACCCACAAGATCTCTTATAATTGTTTCAAACCTCAAAGGAACTCCTATAGTTTCATTTCAATCCGGTTGAACAGTGTAGCCAAACTTATCAACTCCTCATCTTCAAAATGAGAATCCATTAGTTGACAACATCCAGTTATTTCTTCAGAACGACACTACATGTAAGCGTGCCAAGTCCTGAAGGTTAAACTATATGAAATCAACACTCAAAAATGCAAGTTTTATGACTGATTGCTGTCTATCTAGTAGTCATAATTAGGAGAAAATTACTTAAAACTTTAAACTAGCAATGAATTGAAACATTTCCTAGAAAGAATCTTCCACACCCTCCGTGTGAAACCACGATTCTACAGATTAGCCATAGTAGTGCACTATAACTTTTAGCCAAGTGCTTGTTTGGTTACCCCTTGAAAAGCATAGGAAGTGGTACTTCCTGGGAAGTGCAAATTTCCATCTTGTTTGGTTACCTATAAAACACAGGAAGCTAATTCCTGCTGGAAGTAACTTCCCCCAAAATGGAGTAAGTTGAACTTCCCACATTACATCTAATTTAGAATTCATTTGTTCAACCAAACAAGATTGGCTACTTCCCATGAACTTTTATTTCCTATGATTTTGCACTTCCCATGATTAACCGAACAAGTACTAAGACTAGATGGTCCAGTCCACAAACCCAACGATACACTTGAAACACCCAGTTAAGAAAAAGTTACCATTTAGAGCTGCAACCTTATCTATGTGGTTTCCTCGTATAACAACAAACCAGTAGACGGTCCTTTCATCAATTGGGATTCTTCGAACCAAATGCTGATCTTTTCTCATCCTCAAGAACTCAGGAGGAAATCCATGGCCATTTGGATAACTAGTAAGACCTCTCACTGCATACCTGGAGAATGGCTGAGTAGGCTGTAAGCCAATGAAATTTGCAACAACTGAGTTTGCTCAATCACATCCAATTAAAACCTGAATGATGAATTCAAAAGCATACGGGTCAAAAAGATCCCTCCATCCCAAAATAAATCTTCACCTTGACGACTCTAAGCCAAACTTCAACCAAAATTATTTGTCATTGAAGAATATGTTGTCAGTAAATACTACAGAAAGCCCATAAAAGCAGCAATTAACTGGACTTCTCTCAGCCAGTTTTACGGCAGAGAAAAAGAAAAGAGAAATAAGGGTACCTTAACCTTGATTCGGCTCCCATCATGGAGATCAAGAAATGGACTTGAACTTGAACTTTCAACATCTATAGATAGAGCTTGGCATTTAAAACTTATTGTTCCCAGTGGTAGCTCATTGGCTAAGGCCTGAACGAGATCCATTCTATTCAAACAATGAGCCTCCCCTTTGCTGGAAAAAGCTCAACATCTAGGATTTTTGATTAGCACTTATTTATACTCAGCCAACTTTCTGCAGTGCTCAGTGCTTAACACCACATTTACACCAGCCTCTCATGTTTCCATCACACTGCATGACTAAATCTATCTTATGTATCATATTAATGACATGAATTGACTATATTGATTGAACAAGGTTAATGGAAAGGAATCTTCCATTACTGACAACCCCCAAATTCCCAGACCACAGCATAGTGCTAAGATGGCTATACTCATTACAAGATCATCTAGCTCAATCACCCAACTCCGATATTACTCAACTAAGCTGCGCTCAAAACAGAAGTATTTTCCACTATAACATGATCAATGCAACCATAAAATTATAGGGGGGCATGTGTAGGGGGGAGAAAGAGCACACAAACACTATCAGAAGAGAGAGAACATCCATGCCAAAAGCTCAAGGTAGGTATGAGATAGAGAGTTATCTTAGAGTGCAAGATCATGATATTATGATTGAGAAAAGTAACTACGAGGTTAAAAAGCTTGTGTGGGATGGTAATATCTCATCCTGCACATTGAAGCAAGGACAATGGACAAATTGGATGTACGGTCTGGTGCGAGATCATGCCCTTGCGCATTTTCTGACGGCACAACGGGGTGTACTCCCTCCCCAGCATCCACGTCATCCATACCTGCACCTGAAAGGACATTAACAGATAACAACTGGTCAGCAAGAATACTAACAGGTGCTATTTGGTCAGTAGTAACAACAACAGGAGTATGCAAGGGGGAAGGGGTGGAAAAAGTCTTAGGGTCCTCAAAGGCACGCATCCCGGGGCTTCCAGTACTAGGCAAGGAACCAGCACCATGAAATGTCTCAGAAACCTGTTGGTCCAACACCCCGTGTTCTCTGTCCACATTTAGCAAATTCACCTCCTCACCAACCTTCTCCTTTTCCTCAAATTGCCTAAGGCTACTCAAAAGCAGACCATCGTCATCATCAAACGAGCCTAAAAGATCATCCTTGTCATCATCAAAAATCAGACTCCCAAGAGAAAGACCCAACCTGAGCATGTCCAAGGTCCGGGCCTGAATTGATACCAAGGTCCCTCCTCAAACGAGTATGAATTTCAGCCATAGGAACCTCTCGCTGGGCCGCCTTCTGAATCTGGGCCCCTACTTCAGCCAGCCAAGCCCCAACAAAGGGGAACACCCTCCTGTCCACCGACAGCCACCATCTCTCTTTCATCCCCCATAACATTACCTTTGCCATCAACAGCAGCATCAGACGGCGGCGTTTCAGCCACCACTAAGACTCTCCCGAGCACTGGACTCATAATTACCTCCTCAGAATTCTCCCCATCAGCTTTGCTGCCACTCCCCTGTGGTTCCCCTGAAATTTCCGTCTACGGGGACCCTCCCTCCTCCACTCACCGGGTCTTCCGCCACGACTGGAGGTGCGCCAGCCACAGCCGTGGCCACAGAACCACCTATTCGCCGTCGTCGGTCCCAGGTACCCCCCCACGAGGGTCACCGGCTGTTTCTGCCGCTGGTGAGCCCTGTCGCCGGCCTGAATATCTCAGTTGCTGGCGACTCTGGTCACCGGCGCCGGCGTTTGGTCGTGGACCTCGGTTGTCGTCAAGTCAACTTTACATACAACTAGGGGAGATTGCTTTCCTTCTTTAATTATTGATCAGATCATGAGTTCATGACTGAGAATCACACTGACAACGATATGCTTTGTTTTATTTAACAGTTGAGACCTTTTTCAAAAAACATCTAGTGTTGTACAGCATGCAACAAGTCCATAGTATTGACATAGGCAGGGCCAGGACTAGACACGTTAAGAACCAAAGTGATGGTAGCAAACTTAATATAGTTTAAGAGCTTTCCAGTTGAGTAAATTTCAAAATCAAACTAGCATACCTTTTTTTTGCAATCAATTTCTATGCTTTTTCTTAAAGTAAACTGAGAACATATGAATACCTGGAGCATAGTCCTTAACTAGATCAAAACCTGCAGCTTGAATATCTGCTACAGTGATGTCTTTGCAGAGCGTAGTTGTGGCAGAAGAATCAGGCTGTCAGGCAAGACATGCTTTAACAAGTACTGTATCAAATATAGGCAGCTCAGATGCAACAAAACCTAGCAAGATGAGTTCCTGCTATCTTCTGCGATGAAGCTATCATTCAAAATATATTATTGCTAGGATGCCTGAACTCCTCAACTTCTGCTGCTATGCCTCAAATTTATCATCAGTATCGTCCGTTCGAGCAACCGCCACTGGTGGCAATACAATTTCTGCAACCACAAATCAGGAAAATTATTATTGAATATAGGAAAGAAAAAGAATAAGCCATGAAACCGAAAGAAGAAATTTTAATCCACCATAAAATAATAAATCAAGAGTTCAGAGAGGGAAAGGGCAAGAAGGCTAAAATAAAAGGGGGTGATTATTACCATCATCGGGAAGTGAAATCTCTCATCCAATCTTCATCAACTATGTCAATCAAAATCCCTACGCTCAACTCTGCCATTGTTTCCTTTCTGTTTCTGTTCCTCTTTCTTGTTGGTGGTGGTGGGATCTCGTGGGTGAAAGATGGATCTGGGCGGGTGGGTTTGGGGTGGGTTTTCGTGGGCAAAAGAATACGAGAATGCCTTTTCTCTAGCTGCTTAAAATCACAATACATAACTGTTCAAATAATCATTTTAAGTCAGCAGAAAGTGGGCTTTCTCTCCTTCAAAATATACTTGTTGCGTATTGCCACCACCAATAAGAATTTCATATTTTCTGAAAACTCGTCTTTCAAACAAAAAGAAGGTGATGAGGTGAAAAGTATGAGGCTGACTGAGACCAAACACAGGCACATAAATTGCAGAAAGCAACAACCAATGCATATTTTGAAGTACTTTCTGAGATATCCCGCTTTCTTCATCAGAGAGGGCATCCCGAAATGCAAAACCATAACCAAACAGGCAATAATCAAGTTACCGCTTCAAAGATCATGGATTTCATAGATATAAGATATTTGTACAAGGACCAGAAAAAGTCCCATGTTTATTGAATATGACCATGGTAACCTTAAATTTAGGCAAAGAGGCTGAAGCAGGCATTTATACCTAGCAAACATATAAGCAGAAAAGTAGACAGAGAAGGTTTAGGTGGATACTATCCGTGTATAGATGGACTTGAAGAGAAAACTCCTGCGTGCAAATCTTTGATAGGGCACGGTATTCCTGTAGGAGAGGGGGGAAGGGAATATCCCTTACCTAGAGACTACGGAGACAATAACCGAGGTGTCATCTGGGAACAAGTGGGGGTGCCCTGTCATATGAATTATGAAGAAACATTGCAAAGGAAAAAGACAGCCACACTTTGCTCCCACCTGTCCTTAAACAGATTTATTATATTAAGCTATTGTTTCAATTTATCAAGCCATTGTACGTTTTCAGGATCATTATAACATTACGAAGCTCTACTACACATTTACACCCACATGAGACAGTCCTTACTCAGTCTAGGATCAGCTGCCACCCATGGGCGGTATTTTTTGCTTCCATCATATACATGAGGATTAAAACATCCCCATCAAAACCCGAACAAGAAAGATGGACTTAGTGATAAGCAACAAACAATAACATCACACAACACAATACTACCAGAAGATGCATCACCGTGAAGAAAGCATCAATCGACACAGTCAAGGTGAAGAGGATGAAAGACATGACATTAATATAAGCACAACCAGCAAAAGGATCAGCCGTGACAAGCAACTGGTTAATTGACACCAAATATGGTTTTTGTTTTAGATAAGAAATTTTTTTATTCGTCAATTGTTAAAGAATACAAAAAGGGTGAGGATAAGGCATCCTCAATAGCAAAAATAAATGTATCTACAAATCTTGCGAATGGCGCTGAACTAAAGTTAGCGGAACACCATTAAAGGCCCCCGCCGCCTTAGCCCAAAGGGAAGCCAAGTAAACTATGTGGGATTGGCACCAAATGTGGTTAATAACTTATTATCCCTCGTAAAATCCTTCTATACATTTATAACAGAGATATACAAGATATTACCTTATAAGAGCACAGGAAAACAGATAGCTAGGTTAATCAGGTATTGGTTGTCATAAGTAACTTAGAGAGATCATTCTAGCATATTGAGCACTGATTACCTTTAAAGGCTCTAACCAGGAGATAGCAGTCAATTATGCTCATCCTTTACTGTTAAGGAATTCTGAATTGTTACTTGTGACACAGTCACACAGCATAGACAGCATTTTCACAAGAACCAGAAACTAAGAAGAGCATGTGCAACCCGGCCCCAAAGTTCTAGCAGGATAAACCAAGTCTCCTCTTGCTGATTAATCATATTGGCATAAGCATTTTGGCAATTTCATCAGCCAACCTAAGCAGAGCCCTGTGATCTTCCATGTTTCTTCTTGTTCTTCCAGAATTCATCTTTCTTACCTTTCTTTTTAGCCTTCAACAAACCCATCTTGCTATTAACTATACCAAGAATGGCGTTCTTATCCTTCTTGTTCCTTGTGGCAGCCTTTACATCCAAGATGGCTCTGAGTTTCTGATAAGATTGGATGTCTGGGACTTGCCCACTCTTAACCATTTGCTTGTGGAAAAAGAAAGCCCTTTTGAAATCACGAACACGGACAAAGGCGTAAATCATTGTAGAATAAGTGATTGAATCAGGTTTCAAATTCAGAGCTTCCATCTCTTTCAACAGCTGAGGTAACTTTAGATGTTGTCCTCCCCGTGCATATGCATTTATTAGCATATTATAGGTCATCACTGTTGGTTGGAAGCCGATCTTCCCAAATTCACATATCACATCCCTTGCTTCCACATAGTGGCCTTGCTTTGCAAATCCATCAAGAAGAATGTTGAAGGTCACTCGTGTTCCTTCAATTTTCTCACGAATCATGGACTTCCATATTGCCATAAGTGTTTGTGCATCCCCAGCCCGCCTAAATGCATCAAGGAGAGCAGTATATGTTTCTATAGAAGGTTTAATTCCTTCCCTCTGCATGTTCTCAAACGCTTTGTATGCTTTCTCATGCCATCCACTTACTGAATATGCATGAATTAGTGCAGTATATGAATGAGAAGTTGGTTTTATACCAGCCTTCTTCATCCTCAAAAATGCATCAGCAGCCATGTCACTCATCTTCTTCTGCCTTCCATATGCACTTATTAGGCTTGTGTAGGATTTGACATTTGGTTCGAGCCTAGCATTTTGCATTTCCTGGAGAAGCTTCTCAACAATCTCTGGCTGCATCCTTTTGCTGTATGCATCCATTAATATGTTGTAGGTGGCAGAAGAAGGTGAAAGCCTTTTGGCTTTCATCTCCTCAAAGAGAGCTTCAGCTTCTTCAAGCTTGTTGGACTTACAATAGGAATCCATTAGAGTGTTATATATTATAGTATTCGGAGATATCCCTCTCTTCTCCATCTCTCCTTGAATGATAAGGGCTTGTTTCTGCAGTCCCTCGTCACAGAAAGATTTTATCAGAGCTCCTATGACCTCCAAACTCCATTTGACTCCTTTCCTATTCATCTGCTCAAAAAAACCCCACGCATCTTTGGCACTTCTCCCTTCCTTCCTCATGACAGTAATCATTGTAGAACCTGTCACACGATCTGGCAAGATATTATTCAACTCCATCGCCTCATACACCTTCCAAGCATCCTCATACCTGCAATGAACAGCTTAGTATCAGATAAAAAGGAGGATATAACACTTGCACCATAGTTCTCAACATCCCTTTCCATGTGCATGAATCATGAATCTTATGGCTGAAAACTGGGCACGTCCCTGGGTAAATCTACAAGAAGCTTGGAGAAAAACAATTCACAACGCTATCATAATCCCACCTATGACCTATACAACAAATCATCCAAGAAGGCAAACATAAAAACCCAACAGTATTAGATGACTTTTTACTATCTCATCCTTCCTCTATTCACAACCTTCACCAAACCCCAAAATTATCCTATCACCATGTCACAGACACACACTCACCAGCATGCATCAGTACACAATTCATATTTCTTCATTGGGCACTTAAGAGACTGAGCATCCTACAGCATTAGAAAGTAGTCACCCAAATAATAGTTTAACCAGCCATGTATCTAAGTATTAAAATCATCAAAGAAGATGCATTAATTAAGTGCAATAGAATTGGAAACCCAACAACATTAGATGATAGGTCTCTTTCAAATACTCTTTCTCTCCCCTGCCTCCCCTCCTCGTGCTCCCCTCCCTAAAACAAAAGAGAATAATACCATCTCACATAAATACACTCACAAGCATGCATACACATACACAATCCCGTCACAACGGGAAAAATGTGACAATGGGAAAATCCACAAGTTAATTGTTAGAGTAAAAAAAAGAAATTACGAGTAGAGCATTTGCAGGTGCGCCTAAGCAAAAATTCAATTTGATGCCTCTTTATGGGTTTTTGTATCTCCTACAATGTCTCAAACAAATGCCATTTTCATTTCCTGATAGGCTGATCTAATGGTTTATCCTCCAGATTCATCCCGATTCTACAAACCTGGTTTCTAATGGTTTTTTTTATCCTTCATTATCTCAGTTTGTCACTAGTACTCAAGGAAAAAGTCAATTTCCTTCTTGCAGCATGCTTTGACCGTCACACCTATGGCCAAGGTCCAGGGAGAAACAAGATGGCCGACTAAATGGAAGAGGGTATATGACTTGAGCTACCCTCAGGATATTGATCGAAGATGTGCATCTGCTGAGAACAAGCAGCATACACATGAGTGCACCCCTACAAGTGGGCATGCGAGAGCTAATAATAGTGGAATTTTGAACAGAAATAAGGCCAATTTACTACAAGAAGCAAACGCAACACAACTCACGGGGAAAATCCTAGAGCTTTGTGAAAGAGGTGAGGAATCGGTTTGTACCTCTCATAGTGGGGACACTAGAGTTACAAACAGTGGTATAACTCACCAAAAGACCATGCTCCTAAACCAAGCAGAGCAATATGGCTATCGGGGCAAGAATTGGGACTTTGCAAAGGGTTGATAAATACGATTTTATTGACAAGCTTCAGATGATAATTGAGGATGAAGGGGGGTACCAAGGAAGTAGGGCAGGGGACCAAGATTGTGTTACATGGAACTTAGACTTCTTTAATGGAATTCAAGACGTTTTGGAGACTCTACTATCTGGGTAATGTACAGATTTCATCAGATATGGCAGATCTATTTGGGGTATCAAGAATTGAACATAGAAGTACCACTTGCCTACAAGCATTCTTTTATTTTCTTAGAAATACATGTGCATTGGACCACTAGAAGGG
The DNA here is from genome assembly GCA_038025085.1 of Tetragonia tetragonoides. Classification (NCBI taxonomy): domain Eukaryota; kingdom Viridiplantae; phylum Streptophyta; class Magnoliopsida; order Caryophyllales; family Aizoaceae; genus Tetragonia; species Tetragonia tetragonoides. The sequence continues at coordinate 32,950,093 of CM076141.1, forward strand.
ACAATGACAATACAAATATTTTGCTGTCAAAAAACGAAGAAGAGAGGGAGAATGTAATTCCAATCGGCTCAATCATCAACATCAAATAAGACAGAAGCCAAATACAGAATAAAGCCTCTATAGTTAAAATTATTATCCTTGAAGCGTGAAACGCACATAACATTTCTGAGACTAGTGTTCTTGCAAGCACTATAGAACACACAGAAATGCTTAGCATCTTTCCCCATTTCATCAGCAGATGCATACTAGAAATATGTTTTGAGGGGGCAATATAAAGCAAAAAGCACTACAACAGCAACATACATAATATAGACAACCATTCTTTTGTCAGCTTTGTAAAAAAATACTAACCTTCAAAAAATATATAAATCTAATACCTACACATGTAGCAGAAATGAAACACACAGCAATAAAAAGCATCAAACTTAGTCTCCAATTGTTATCTTAATTTCAAAAAAGCACAAAAAAGTAGAAGCAAAATTTGTACCTTCTACTAGATAATAGCCCAGACATGGCAGCATTATACACATGAACATCCCTAAACTCCCTACTATTTGGCAAATTCCTCCACAATATCATCAGCTTATCACCCATTCCAGCCTTCCCTAATGCAGGAAACAGCACTGAACAAGCCCTTGGACTAACAAGTGAATGATCCTGCAACCCCATCCATTCATAAAAATACAAGCAGCTCATCATCAAACCTTCCTGACACAACAAACCCAACACCTCTACACACTCTCTCTCTCCTACTTTGCCTTCATATCCCCCCAATTGCTCTCCCAACGTCGAGTTCTCGGGCAAATTCCTTGCAATTCCCAGAATCTCCCTCACAACACCCTCAATTTTAGTACTTCCATCAAAACCCATATCATCTCTTTCTTCAATTTCTTCTTCCCTGAGCTCAAATTTGATTTCTGGCTCATCTTCTTCAACAGAACCAATGTCATTAGCCAAATGCCACGCCGTTCGACGGTTTTTCTGAAGGGATAGCTTGGATTCACGAGGTGGGTCTTGGGTTGAAGAACGGTATTTGAAGAATCTGTAAATTGGGTCATCTGGGAAATCCTCATTTTGCTCTTGCTCTTGCTCACTTTCTTCAAATTCTTCAATTTCCTCATCATCTTCTTCTTCTTCAAGGAAAGCTAGAAATATTGAGGGAGTTGAGATAGAAGAAGAAGAAGTGGAGGGAGTAGAAGGTGGTGGGATTGAGGAGAGAGAAAAAAGTTTGAATCTTTGAGACCCCCCGCCAAATAAAAAACAAGGCTTTGCAGACCCAAAAGAATTGTGGGTGATATTCGTTAATGTCAAACAAGAGAGAGAGTGGCTCATTAAAGCCATTGTTCAAACACAGAGTGAGAAGATGAGTTTGAGAAGACAAGAGAAAGAAAATAAGATTTTATTGAATATAAATTTAGCAAAATTGACAAAAAAGTTTGAAGTCTACAAAAATGGAGAAATGGGTGAATATGGAAGAAGGCCAGGCGTCTCGCTCGTTACTCCATTTCTGTTTTCTGACTTTTTGCCGTCTCTTCTAGTCTTCACGGAGAATTTTTATCTTGTCCCAATATTTACCAAGATGCCCTTTTCATTTTGAAAGCAATTTTCTTCCCCTATTCTATTTTCTCTCAAATTCTCTATTATCTTTGGCTTGCTCATTGAAAGACCTAAATTAAATCAACCTGGTTGAACTCTAACCTTGATATAATTAATGAAGACATTCAACTAACAATTGTTTTTTTTTAAAATTTGAGTGGGAGATTCAACTAATCATTGGATTGCCTTTTCTTAATTAAACATTGTATAGGTTTCTGGGTGGAATTTGGGAATTGAAGTGGTGGTGGCTACTTTGCAGGGTTTCGTAATTCGTATGGGTGGCTATCCAGTTGGGTTAGTGAGTTGGGTTGGTGTGGTGGTTGGGTGGGTGGGTGTCAATTGGGTTGCTGGTGCTTGGGTGGTTGGGTGGGTCGTTCTCGCCTTATTGCCGGAATTCTTGCATCCGACAATGCCTTAGCTTCTTTGCCCGACCCCGACGCCGCCTACCATCCCATTATTGCGGGCTGATATCCCCCACCGTCATCCTGTCAATTACTCCCCAACTTTGAACTATGGAGGTTAATTTCATGACATAAATGGATGTTTGTCTCGTAGAATTGTAAACTGAGAAAATGAAAGGGGGAGGGTAAAGGTAACTGACAGAGAGAGAAAGGAAGGAGAGAGAATAGATTGATAAGTTGTGAAGGGTATATTTTGGAAAAAAAAAATTACGTTAAGTAATATGTGATTTACATTAAGCAAACTCTATTTTTATTTTTATTATTATTTTTTTTTTTACGAAATCCCCTCAGTAAAATAAGGCATTCCGTGCCCATTATCCCGAGTGAGAGCAACCAAGGTACCCGTTGGATATGCATATTTGAAACTAGGTGGATGGCCGTGAGTATGCCCGTATGTTGCACGGACTGTGATTATATAATAAAATTTAATATAACATGATTATTAATCTCATCGAAAAATTAAAGTGTAATTGTCGCTTATGAAAAACTATTACTAATATATGGATAAATATTTATATAATCTATTTAATATCATGGATAAATATTTATATAATCTATTTAATATTTAATATAATCTATTTAATATTTATATAATCTATTTAATGCCATATAATAAGATTACTATGACTTTATAGGGCATCTTAATTTAAGCTCTTATCATCAATTTCAATTAACTATTAATCAACTCATCCCATATTACATGATCCAAGAGGTAATAGTTTCAAAGTCTTTCTATGCTTGATGTTGGTACGTCAATGCTCTTATCTTGATATAAGTGTACAACTAACATTCCAAAAATATGATCCTTCTTTAATGGTAAAATCAGTTTAAATGTCTAATGTATACATAACTACTTTTCAAAAAATAAAGAATTTTAAAAGTAAAACTTAGAATAGCAAAACATATTTTAATGCTTGCGATGCCCGTGAGTATGCCCGCGCGTTGCACGGACTGTGATTATATAATAAATTAATATAAAGTAATTATTAATCGCATCGAAAAATCAAAGTGTAATTGTCACTTATGAAAAACTATTAGTAATATATGAATAAATATTTATATAATCCACTTAATATCATGAATGCCATATAATAAGATTACTATGACTTTATAGGTCATCTTATCTAATTTAAACTCTAATCATCAATTTTAATTAATTATTAATTAACTCATCCCATATGTTACATGATCCAAGAGGTAATAGTTTCAAAGTCTTTCTATGCTTGATGTTGCTGGTACATCAATGCTCTTATGTTGATATAAGTGTACAACTAACCTTCCAAATATATGATCTTTCTTTTATGGTAAAATCAATTTAAATGTCTAATGTATACATAACTACTTTTCAAAAAATAAAGAAGTTTTAGACGTAAACCTTAGAATAGCAAAACATATTTTAATGCTTGCTTGTTTTTTCAAAGTTATATGCGGTCAAAGTACTGTCTTGAAGAACGCAAAAAGTCCAATGTAATTTTATTTGTGGTCCGAAAGGAGTACATTAATAATTATAAAGTTGGAGGGAACATAAATTGGAGCCCTAAAATAACATGGGGGATCAATATATTACGTACAGTTATAAAATTATACGTGATAATGGTAAAGTTTCCCATTAAAAATTGGACCTAGAATCATTTTAGATTCATCGTTTATTTCTTTATTCTACACATACTCTTTTTATTATATTTTAGCTTGAGATTGCTTTTTAAATTTTTTTCAACTAATATACTTATCTTTTCTCTTATTTTTACATTGCAACTCTTTAGTTGTGTCAGCTTGTCAAGCTAATTACTAATTACCTTTTTAGGTGGACGCATCTTATGTTGTAAATCAATAGAACATACTACAAATGAGTATCATTTTAAAGGATATTTCATACTCGTTCCAATGGTGTAAGAAATTTAATTTTTTTAAGCAGTGAAAGTAAAGTTATATGCTTTTTAAAATCTAATAGTTTACTCTTTAATGATTTAGAAAAGTACAACTTTAGTATATATTCTATACGAAAAACTGTAATTAATAGTGTACTCTTTAACGATTTAGGAAAGTACAACTTTAGTATATATATTCTATACCAAAACATATATTTATATTTTATATTTATATTAAAACTTTATTACAATGGCTCGCTTAGTTGGACGCCTCCAATGTTGTCAGAAAATGTCTCTAATATATAGATATCATGATTGGAATTGGATTAACCGGTTTTTAATTCTTAGGAATTGGAATTGGTTGCACCCGTTCCTGATTCTTAAGGTTTTGAATTGGATTCGCCAGGTACCCACCGGTTTCTAAGTACCCACGTTTATATAAAAATGCAAATTTAGTATTCTTTAAAATCAAATAATTTTACAATTAACAACAAAAAAGATAGGAACATATAGCACCAATAAAGGTTAGTAACTTACAACTTATTTATTGCTTTTTACTAACTGGCTGGCGACGATATAGTGGGAATCCTAAATTTTTTGGATTTTAAAATGAAAATATGTTCGGAATTGCGTGCATCAAACAGAGAAATTCTGGAGAAAGGGTGCGAGGTTCTACAACGCCAATGGGAGACTTGCATTGTGCACACCTGTCGAGAAGGAAATCGTGCTGCAGATTAATCGCAAATTATGGCATTCAACTCTGACTAGGACTCTATGTCTCTGAAATCTATCCAATGGGGTTATGAATATTTTTAAGGATGATGTATTAGGAATTTCTTAATTTAGAATGATTATTATGTTATGGGCTCTATTAGCCCCCTTTCGCACCAAAAAAATATTAACAAACTTAAGGCTAGGGACCAAATGAGTGGGTTGAAAAAGTTAGATGAGTGGGTTAAAACTTAAAACAAGTCACATGTCACTTTTGAAAACTAACAACTCAACATGTGTATCATTCAGTGGCGTACCCAGAACAATTTAAGTATGGGTGCAAGAAAAGAAATTGACAAAATACCTAAAAGGGGTATCAATCGCACCCGCAACGACGGTGATACCCCATTAACAATAAAAAAAAATAATAATACTTTTTCAGGATGATAAAAAAATTAAAAAGAACTAGAGGGAAAAATAAAAAATGTTTTCCACATGCATTGGACATGAAGCGGGAAGTAGTACGTTGTACGTACATTGGCTCAGAGTTGGGCCCCAATCAATGCAGGTGAATATCTTTTGTCAAGGGCTCAAGCGCAAAGAATTCTCCTCCTGCTTATTCTTTTTGCTTTTCTTCAGGCGATATAGAATGGATGAATCTTCCTTCCTTCGCCCGAATAGAAGGTGACTTCCCTTGTTAGGGTTCAAGTACATAATATGCTTTCCTAGGTGCTTAAGTCACTGAGTGGATTTGGGAGACTAAGGCGGGTCAGCTCAGTTCAATGATGCGCTATCTCGTTCTTTTAGTCTTTTTAACGGTATTTGAATGTTAAATCGCGGTCATGTCTTGCCCTCCTTTAGTATAGTGATCGCTTTCATATTTTCCCCGAATTTCATCAGTTCCATGCTCAAGTGCCTCTTCAACCATCTTCATTCCAAATGCGAACATCTCCTGACTATAACTGCTATGGTTATTTACAGTCAATAGTTCTTAACCAACTCTTTCTTGCCGATCTTTAAAAAATTTTAAGAGAGAATAGGGAGTAAGGGGAACCTTCGCTTCATTAGAAATTAAACCCAGACTTTTTTTCTTCTCCAGCGGAGCTCTCAAAAAATCACCGGCGGCAGGAGTTAACCTCCTCCTCCTCGTCTTCTTCTAGATGACTTTTCAACCGTTGCGTGCTAGCGTTATCTATTTCTTATTAGGAAGAAGAAAGAGGCTGTTGGCTGTAGCCCGTAATGTGGCTAGGTAGAAGGTGATTCCGATAATGCGTCCAAGCCCTTCTACTACTAGGAGCGGATTAGGATGCAACTTCTCTTTTCTATTCTTTGGCAGATTACTTGCTCTAGGATTAGCAGTTAAGGAAGAAAGGGAAGGTGAGGAAGGGGAAAACTTAATATGAAGCAAGAACAAAGGGGAAGGAAAAAGTGAAAGGGGATGGGCATTACAGTTTCGATTCGATCCTCATTTACCGTAGCTTCTATTTAATTTCCTCGTTGGTACAAGTAGAGATGAGATTCAGCTTTCACCAGTCAAACATCAATGAGCTAGAAGCCATCCCCTTCGCCCTTCGCCCGCCCTATCTAGCTCGAAGGGCTATTTGATCTGATCCACAACCTAAGCCGTAGCGCGCTAGCACGCGTACTCTTCCTCCATGGCGAGATTCTATCCAAAAAAAAAAAAAAAAAAAAGACTTGCCTTAGCATCCAAGCAAGACTCCATCCAAATCTGCCACTCGTTAAGTTGGGCGGCGCAACGCCTTCTTTATGAACACTCTGCCACTGAATGATGAACTTTGCAAGGGAGAGATGCTACATCTCGACAAGAAAAGCCACACACACATATATAGGTAGCGTCATCAAATTCGTTAACTACATTGACTTAATTCCATCTTGCAAATCTTTGGTCTTTAAGCCCTCGATTGTTGTCTGTTGACAATCGGATATGATCCATGCTCTGATTTTCATTCAACACTTTTTGTTTTGTTGTTTTTCTTTATCGAACATTTAACTAATTTTGGGTATTTGTTTGAAAAGGTTGGGTAAATATTTGGTAAAAAGAATATTTGTTTCCAAGGAGAGTGAAAGGAGGGAGGCCATATGAGAGAGAGAGAGGTCAGATGAGAGAGGAGAGGGCGTCAGTCGTTAGAACTCAGGGAAAGAGAGTGCTTCTATTTCACAATTCAGTCTTCAGATGATCTGACTCGTCTGAATATCTGACACTAAAGAGAAAATAAAATGAAGTTTGTTTGCTTTTGTTCAGAGGTTGGGGCCCTCAATCACTTGGGTTCATAAGCATTTTATAGCTTTTCCATCCCCTATCCTTCCACGTTATTCCTTGTTTTGTATGGGTGCATTGAAAATCTGTCAAAATAATATGCCCGCAAATGGTATAATAATTTCTTTTATCATTTTCTTTGCAAGATCTCCACCAATAATATTTCAAAAATATGGGGTCGTTAGACCCCACACTCTTACCGTTAGGTTCGCCTATGATATCATTTGCCTTGTATTTTGCTGAATATATAACTTGGATATAATATATAATTTCATACATTGGACAAAATATTAAGAGTAGGAAATTTTCGTGTTCGTATTTAAATTGTATAAAAACATGACTCAAATTTAACCCGTTACTCCTATTAATTTCGTTCAAAATCTCAACCCTGCGTAATGGGTTAGCAATCTAACTCATTTACCAATTTACGTAATTTTTATTTATAGAAAAACTAAAATTTTAAATAAAGAAAAGAAAAAGTAACTTAAAATTAGAAAAATAAGTACTTAAAATTTTTATTCATGGAAAACCAAAATATTTAAATATAGGAAAGCAAAAGAAACTTAAAATTTCCAAACTAAGAGCATGCTTGGAATGAGGGTAAAAATTAAGGGGTAATAGGTAGAATTATAGGCTAAAATTAGGGGTGAGCGCAACCGGGTACCCACTGGTTATTGCACCACCCAGAATTGGAATTGGATCCACCTGTTCCTAATTCCTAGGAAATGAAATTGGAATTGGAATTGGTTACACCAGTTCCTAAACCTTAGAAATTGGAATTGGATCCACCGGGTATCCACCGGTTCCTGGGTACCCATGTCCACATTAAATCTAAATTTTATTATTTTTTAAATCAAATCAATGTATATTTTAATAATAAAAGAACAAGTTTCCTAATATATTGCAAACATAAAATCAAATACCACAATCAAAAAACTTTACTTTGTAAATCAAAATTTAAATAACGTATACAAATATTTAATTACTATATTACAGATACAACCTTGAAAACATTAAAATTACAAATTTAAGTTTTTTAAACCACTAATCTTACTAGAAAATCACCATCTTTTTATTCTATCAAAGAAAAAAGTTTTATATTTTTTTTGCACTGGGTACCCAACCGGTTCCGGTTCCCATAAGTCAGGAATTGGAATTGGAATTGGTTGGTACCGGTTCCTATTTTTGAGAATTGGAATTGGAATTAAAATTGATTAAACCGGTTCCGGTTCTGGAACCACCGGTTCCAAACCAATTCCGGCTCCGGTACTGGGTATCCGGATTTTCTGCTCACCCTTAGCTAAAATGGAGGGAGCGGGAGAGGGAGGGTGTTAGATTTTGTGAAGAGGAGGATAATCATTCCCCCCATTTGGGGGTAAAAATTACCCACCCCATAGATAATACATTACCCCCTTTCTCCCTTCATTTCCTCCATAACCCCCTTAATCATTACCCCATAACCACCTCCACCTTCTTATTTTACCCTTTAATTTATTCCATCCTTTAATCATTACCTCCAATCCAAGCATGCCCTAAGTACTTACTTTCTCGAAAAGATATAATTTCATCTTTTATTTAAAAGAGATAGAGATTGCCGAAGGTATTTCATGCTATCTACTAGTAATGAACAAAAATTACAAACATACAACTGTCCAAAAAAAACTTACAATCATACCAATAATGGCTTTTTTTATTTTATTTTGATAATTATGCACATCAATCCTAACAAGCTTCATCTTACAGTACAATGTAAGACAAGGTTAACCCATTCAATGAACTGTCACTAGAGACTGTTGCCTATAAACTCCCCTCTGCTATCCCATGGTCGGTTCTCAAAAGACTTCCCCACGACACTGCGCTTGCCATTTATGCTCCCATCTTCAAGCCTGTACTGCGGAAAATAGTCCAGAAATGTTTTGCTTCCTAGTTCATCAACTCCTTTAAAAAGGAAGCTCCTCAGCACATCCTGAAGTCATCATTGCAATTTGCAGCTTCCATAAAATTATGCAACAAAGCATTCATAGATAAAATCAAAGTTAAATCAGATCAAGAAGTACATACACTTGCCCCAGCCTCCCTGATCAGCCGCTTCAGCAGTCGGTGTCCTGGGTCCTGATTCACATTACATTATTTCGGTGTGAAAATGATTTCAAGTTTTTCTAAAGGGTGAATGTGGTTAGTCCATAAGCAAAATCATTTGTTCGCTGCCGATTTCTACTGAATCAATTATTCATGCGACTTTAAAACTTGTTCGCATTGTAAGGTTTGTCCACAAGTACTCTTGAAAAGGGAACTTTACTACTACTTACAAGATTATTCTGATTAAACAGCCGACTAATACTGCCAAGGATCATAAAAATGTTACTAATTACAGGATCAAAGATAGGTATTCTTTGTTTTCAACTTTTTCCTTTTTTTTTGGGGGTAGGGGGGGGGGGGATGAGAAGGAGTCAATTGATAATCCCATAACTATTAGTAGGCTTAGAAAATCACCTTTTCGGCCCTCCATGTTAGGTATCTATGCTGTGCTTCACGATTACGCATAATATGAGAAGTAGATGTCTCCTCTACTGCCTGCTCCATACAATCAAGCCATGCCTGGAAATGCAACAACACATTTACACTTCAGTGTTACCTAGAATCAACCAATGGTATAAACTTCACAAAGATAATTGAAACAGTATTAAATACTAATTACAGAAGCTGGGAACAAAAATTAACTGCCATATACTTCTACCATTTGAAATGGATGCTCAAAATATTGAGTAATTTCTAAGAATATACTAAAATGATATGTTACTCGGACTCTTTATTTGACCTGAAGTAAATGTGCCTGATCCTCGACACTCCAATATGGGTATGGATACTTGACACTTCACTTAGGCAATAACACACAAAGTTTACAGAAAATGCAAAGTCTGACACTTCGATATGTATATCAGCGAACAACTTTAGCTGAGTCCAAGAAACATAGCTAGACAAAATACATACAATAGCTCCAAAACTGAGCATTTATAGGCCAAAATTCTGATACAGTGTCTATTATCGTCCTAACTCTTATCTTGCAGAGATTAGGTGCCGATAATACCAGCTGTCATTAGTTGAGCCGGCAATGCAAGATTATGTAGCATTTTACTAATTTTTTCACTAGACATACACATAAAAAGTAGTTAGATTATAATTTGTGATTTTCAGTCCCAGATTCCTTAGCAATAACAAAAACACATTTTAGTAACAGCATTAGTCCCATCACAGATGCAAAGGAAGGATTGTTTCTGACATTCATAATATCGGATATATCTATGCACTTCTAACTGATGCATTTTCAACCATGCTCCACCTTGTAATAATCCTTGAATGCGGCAAATAAGATATCATGTTTGTGCTGGCTTGGAGTAAACTTTGTCCATATCACTATGGGAGAGAACAATGTCAAAGACTCGCTCGTAACTTCCCCTCCCCAAGGCAAAAGCTGCATATAATTTGAGTTAGAAACGCTCCAAATTTCACAAGGGATTAGCAGAGAATTGATAAGGATCTACGTTATTAAATTATTTCCCGCATTTACACATTACACACCTGGATGCCTACCACATGTATCATACTTAAAATACAAATTAAAAACTGAACTGAGATGTGGCAGTCCATTTTGAAGCATAATGCACAAATGTGGGAGATACTATGACAAAGAAGATCCCTATCTCGAGATAACTGCATCAAGTACGAACTGGAAGTCAAATACAGGACAACTATAAAACTTACTTCAGCATACTTCATGCCGAGAGGCATTAAATTTTTGTAATACTTCTCCTTGTATTCTCTATTAGTAATGACATTGTGCAGGGGATTGAGATCCCTGGATGTAAAACAAGGAAAATTTTCAAACTGACACCTAAGCTTTGGGAAATTTTCAAACAGGTACCCTGTGTTATTCTTCTTTATTATCTTCAGGTACCCTAGCCTTATGACATTTCAGACCATTCTCGAAGACAATTTTGGATGTCATTTTAGATTGTCCATGTGATTTCTTTGGTAAATTAATACTAAACTTTTGAGAAATGATTTTGATCTGTATGTACTGATTTGCTAACGAATGTTCTCTTGCTTCTTTTATTTCCAGTGTATATCTCTACTACACATACCCTGCGTGCAGAACCTTTTCTTTTCAAAACACCATGATTCCTTTCAAGTGACTTGATTTAATAGAAGTTGTCAAGCTTAGATTCATGAAACCGCTAGACTTGTACTTGAAACATTTGAGATTATCATGCTGGTGACCCCAAAACTTTTCCGAAAATCGAGAGACTGGTACAACAATTGAATTTCAATGGAACATAGCTGCATAGTTGCCTTTTGTACTTTACTCCATGCTTATAAGAACCCCATTGTTCTTCCAACTTTATTGATATGTAATGCAATGTTTTCTTAATTTATATTATGAACCAAGCACAAAGTATCTCTTGTTTATGAAAAATTTTATATTCTTCATATTGCTACTTCGTTCTTGGTTCTTCCATTCTATAACGATATATATATAGTATATACATAGCATTAGTTTATGTTAAGAGGAAGCAACAAGTTCAAGAGAATGGAGTACTAGAAGACTTACAACACAATGATGCTCATGGAAGAACTGGTGAAAAAGTTGGCACAAAATATAGGCAAATCAAATTCAACTTTTGGGAAAACACCAAAATCTAACACCTGCCAGAATGTGTAAGGGAAAACACAATCAGCAAAGGAAGAACGTCAATTTTAAATTGAATAATATAAAGAAACTGTCAATTTTAGAACCAAGTAAAATGGTAGCAACTAGTGGTCAATAAATGACCACATTAGATCTTGTATCATGTTGACTAGGCCTATAAGTTCTAGTTGAAATGCAAAACATACAGTAAGCAGCACGCAAAAAAGATGTTCAGGCCGGGGATCCTATGTCTCTTTTTCACACTAGATATGGAGTATCTGCACCGAGTTCTTGCCACTTTACAACAGATTCCTGATTTCAGTTATCATCCTCGATGCCAGAAGTTGGGTATTATTCATTTGTGCTTCGCAGATGATCTCCTATTATTTTCCAGGGGAGACCTTGTATGAGTTCAGCTCTTGCATAACAAATTCTCTCACTTTCTTGCTGTTTCTAGGCTTAAAGCAAATCTTAACAAGAGCGAAGTTTATTTTGGTGGAGTGAATGCAGAAGAAAAACAACTTTTTCTAGCTCACCTTGGGTACTCTGAAGATTGCCTTCCAGTCAAGTACTTAGGGGTGTACCTCTCCACAATAAAACTGACCATATCCCAATGTAGGCCTTTGGTTGAGAACATTCTCTCCAAAATAAGGTCTTCGACTTCTCGATTCCTCTCTTATGCCGGAAGGCTTCAATTAATCAGAACGGTACTCTTTGGTGCTCAGGCATATTGGGCACAACTTTTTATCTTGCCTCAAAAAGTCATTAAACTGGTTGAAGCAACCTGCAGGAGCTTCCTTTGGTCCGGAGAGGCTGTTATCACAAGAAGAGCCTGAGTGGCTTGGGAAAATATCTGCCTCCGAAAGGGAGCAGGAGGCTGCAATTTGGTGAACATTAAAATCTGGAAAGAGGCAGCCATCTGTAAACTTCTGTGAGTTTTAAGTTCCAAAAAGGATACTCTATGGATAGTGTGGATTCACACTTATTATGTGAAACAAGCTGATGTCTGACAGATGCATACTCCCCCAAATGCCTCTTGGATGATTCAGAAAATTTTCCACATGAGGAAATACGTAAACAAAATAGGAGGATGGGACAAAGTTGTGACACCAGGAAGATTCTCTATTCCGAAAGCCTATCTTCTCCTTAGAGGAGTAGTGCAGAATGTGACATGGAAAAACCTGATTTGCTCTAATATTGCTACACCCAAGACTGTTTTTATCCTTTGGCTTGCTCTACATGGAAAATGGAGAACGAAGAATGTGGTGCTTAGTTGAGGTATACAATGTGATCCCACCTGTTTCGTTGTGCACGGAAAAAGACGAAACTTTATCTCACTTACTATTTGAATGCAGGTTCTCTCATCTTGTTTTGGACAGTATCCTTAAAGGGATCTGCTATAATAGAGCCATACTGAACTGGCAGAATGAATATAGCTGGGTATAAGGTTTCTAAAGGCAGGTCTGCACAGGCTATGTTGCTTAAAGCCTGCTTTGCTACTGCAGTCTCCTTCATCTGGCAGGAAAGAAATTACAGGGTCTTCCAGAACAAGTCATCTACTTCTGAGGCTGTAATCAGGCAAATCCAGACCTATGTGTGTATCAGATGACAGCAGATTGAAAAACCAAGGAACTATATTGATATGTTGAGTTGAAACCAGCTGTAATTTGTGTTTATGTTGATGTACGTAATAGCTGGTAATAGCTCTTTCTTCGGTTTGTTGCTTGACTATGCTGCAGATGATCTTATAGTAAGAGATACCCTTCCTAGAAGGGGAGCCCTTACTATTTGATACAACTGCAGTTCAAGCTAGTACAGGAACATGGGGTATCCTTTTTGAGAGGTCTGATTTCTAGACCTGTGCTGTAATTGCTTTACTGATAATTAAAGAAAAGCTTTTGATTACCAAAAAAAAAGATGTTGTTCAGTTTGCACAGAAAATCAAAAACATAAATACTTTACCAAAATCAAAGACCAAGTCCAACCACATGACTTATGTAAGCAATTAAACTCCTCCCGTCTCTCTCTCTCTCCCTCCTTGGTAAATTAGCTGATGAGATTTAGCTGCTAAATTAGCTGATGTTATTATTGTTGTTGTTGTTTATAAAAATGATTGTGTATTATTGAACAAATAATACAATAAAATCAAATACTAAATTTAAAATATTAGAATGAAAACACACTGAAAGAAGAAGTTGAATAAAAGAGGAAGAAAGAAAGCTATGGCACATGAATAAAAGGGTTTGCAATGTGAAGACTTTTATTTAAATAGTGGCAACCCTTGTAATTTATGCCAACTTGTGGATAATCATGTCCTTTGTTTAATAAAATAGAATCCTCTAACTTGAATCCGCTACTTTTTTAGCGGATTTGAAATTAGCGGTTTCAACCCAATCCGCTAATTGAATCCGCTATCAACCAAACACTTTAAATTAGCGAATTTGCTAGTCAAATCCTATAAATAACCTCAATCCGCTAATTTTGTCTCAATCCGCTAATTACCAAACAAGGCCAAAATGGCGCAGTACATTATATTGTAATCACCATTACTCCTACATAGACCTGCAGATGTTGTTGTAATGTAAAATTGGGAATTGGATAAACTTACCAAGCACCGCCTACATATCATATTCAAAATGGAACATAGCCAGTACATGAGATAAAGAAGGAAGAAGTACCTGCAATGAATCACCCCCATCAATGTACATATTGCGTAACAATCTAATCTGAGAAGATTCCGAAGAGAAAAATTTGAGCTCTGCTTTTCCATCTATTGCTTGAATGCAGCTAAATTTCTCCTGTCAAAAACAATGTAAGGATGATGAGAATAGACAACCAAATGTTGAAGAAAATTAGTGAGCTACTGAAGAAGCCTATTATCATTAGACATTAGATATAACTACAAAAATTAATTTCATGGCCTAAAGCCATCCTGGTGCTTACAGATGCTTAATACATGATTGGTGAACCTCCTTTCATTATACTATGCACATTGAAGAAAGGGCATCAGAGTTAACTTCAAACATGCATACTGGAATAAGCAGTAAAATTACTTCAATCCTCAGCTTGGCCGAAATCCATGTATGATCCATGCAATTCAAAATAGACTATAAAAGGATACTCTCAAAAAGCAGAACACATATTCTCACTCAGTTGAGCCCACCACCACTCGAAAACACAAAACGACACACCATCTACAAATCCAATTCTCGAATTATCATACTCCCATCTTCAAATATTCACTTACCACATGAAACCCCCTATCCCAAACAAAACTACAGTCATCTACTCGTACAGAACTCACAACCTCTAACCTCTAAGTAGTAAACCGGACAACGTTTGACAAAAGGGTTCCTGACGGCCAGCAGGTCTTTCCTCTGCTACCTCTGCCTACCAGCTACGGACTAGTTTCAAACCTTAGTTTCTTACGTGATCTCTACAGAAAAGCAAATAACAAGCTCATATCACACAAGACAATCAGCAGAAAATTAATAAAGGAAGTAAATGCACCAAGTGTGGTAGAGCTTCTATTCAGTAATGTGATGCATACTGAAGGAGAAAAGTAGGGAATCTTAATGCCACAGAGCTTCTGAGGTCAAACATTCTAACCCCTTACTTTTCTCTCTAATAAACCTTTTGATATCCTCCCCTCTAAACGAGTTGGAACAGCTTTCAGTGTTTACACAACAGCCAAAATGTTCCCATCACATGATCCATGGGCTACACAAAAGAGTGAATAGCTATGCAGTTGGCAAACTAGGTGATTTTTATTCTTTGTAGCAAAAAGACACAAATAGGAAGTACATTGGAAATATATCATGTAATAGAACAATCAGGGGTCGTTTGGTTGAGGGTAATGATTAAGGGGGTAATGGAGCAAATTAAAGTGTAAATAGTAAGGTGAAGTGGTGATGAGGGTAATGATTAAAGGGGGTAATGGAGAAAATGAAGGGGAAATGGGGAAAACCACTACCCTAGAGGGAGGTGGTTTCTATTATTCCCCAACTGGGGGTAATCATTACTCTCCTTCTCACAAAATCTAACCCCCACTACCTCACATACCTCTCATTTTAGCCTATAAATTCATTCTATTACCCCCTTAATCATTACCCCTAACCAAACGGCCCCTTAGGAGTTTGACCTGTACATGGATAGTTCATTGACAAAGCTACATGAAGGCCTGGGGTGGCCATGGTAAAACATAAGCAAGAAGCAACACTTCAGCAGAGCTGGTTGAGCACTTTTTACTCCACTGGTTTTGGAAAGCTCAGAGGTTCGACATTGTCTACAGACATCCTAAGCCCATTTTGTTTCTCTTAAATAAATTACAGAAGGAAAACATTGTAGCTTATGTTATTGACACTAAGGGTCCCTTTATAGGGTACAAGATACAGATCATTGGATATTATTCTTGAATTTTAGATACTAAATCATATCACAATCTTCTAATATCTAGAATATTCCCAACCAATATTATTTCCTAGAATATTCTCCAATACGCACCCGCAATCATAGCGGTCGATCATCGAACAATGCGATTGACCATGAATGAGATGTTTGTCTACCACGCCCCAGAAATCATAGTAGATAATCGAACACTGTAATGGCCTCAAAATGCTTCGAGCATGTATATTGACTCCAAAAGGATAATTCACCCAATGAGTAGAATGTGAAGAGAGGAAACACTCAATCGGGGAGAGAGATGAATCAAGAGTGAGTGAACGGGTTATAGATTGAGAGGAACCCGTAGCATTGTATTAAGAGAAAGAACAAGCATAAAAATATTCCCAACCAATATTTTCTCCTAGCATATTAGTCAATATTTCTTCTTTCTCCTTTCTCTCTTCCTTGCAGAAATCCTTAGCCCATTTTGTTTCTTCTTTCCCCTTTCTCTCTTCCTTCCTTAGACCAATGGTCGTCTTCCTCTGATTTTCTGGTGACCTTTTTCTTTTCATTATTGAGGTCCTTATATATGGCTTTTGTCTCACTTTTATATATTTTTTTCCTTTCTCTTCTCTAGGAAGAATGTTCAATTTAACAAGAATTACATTAATCTAAATGAATATATGTTACTAATAATATTGTGATACTACGGAACATATGGGAAATAAATTTAAAAGAGATATTTTGGTTTTAAGTTTCTCGTAATTTCTTTACGACTATGCAACATATTACTAGTAATTCAATGACTAACACCAACATGCTCTTTATGCAATCTTTATCTTCTTTTCCTATAGAAGTTGCCCCCCTTATGTATTATAGTTTGCCTTCGTCAATCAGTCAGAAAATCAAATGTTATAATCAAGCTAGTCATTAGCATTACAATCTAAATGAGGTGTCTAGCACTAATAATCAACTCAAGAACCCTTGGCAGTACTGGTGCATTACACTGAAGTGCAGCAACTTGAATTACTATTATGTAATTGAAAACTCCCAGCTTTAGAAAATCAGTTTGGCATGAGCTAGCTTGCACTTAAGACTGCATGATTCACATCCCTTTGTAGCTCACTTAACTAACCTGGATTGTGTCTGCATGGCTACTATTCGAACTCTAAAGGAGTGAGATCCCACTTAACTCCTATATCGACTCGTTAGTAGAAGGTGATTATTGGGGGTTGGGGGGGGGGGGAGTTCCACCCAGAATCAAACCGTACTTCCTATATCGACTCGATTCTGTTATGAACCCTTTTTTCAAGATAAAATCAGTCTTGTTTTAGGCTAATGAGTACCTACCAACTTCGGGATTTGAAGCCAAATACAGTCCTGTCCCTCAAACACATCTTCTACTTCTTTTCCCTCTGAGGTCATACAACAGCAACAACAACAACAACCCAGTAAATATCCCGCCTAGGACGGAATCTGGGGAGGTCCAGATGTACACAGTCTTACCCCTAACTAGTCGCCTAGTAGAGAGACTGTTTCCGAATCTGAGGTCATCCTCGAGCCCACAAATCAACATTGATCTGTTTAGGTGATAAGTACTGATAACCGGAGAAGATTTATAAGCTTTTGACCAAATAATTTGTATAGCACCAAAATCCCAGCTCTTAATCTGATTGGAGTTGCAATGTCACACAACTCACAAGATGAAGTTCATCCAACTTCTACCTCCTCTCATTAACCAAACTCCAGCAAATCAACAACAAAACCACATTTTTACTTTTAAGCAAAAAAAAAATCCACAAGATACAAGTACAATGGCATCAAGGGAAGATTCAATGATCAAACATAGAGGTTGAAGAGAGATAAAAGAACATATGCTGAGCTGGTATTCTTTGCACTTCAACTAAACCCCAAAGATCAACCCATATTATAACACTAAACACCAACACTAATTGGAACCTCTATTTGAATCTTTGATAAAACAATATGGAGTTTAGCCATAAAATACCAACAAAGGAAAAAAAAAAAGGAGGAGAGAGAAAGAGTGAACCTGCAATGGAGAAGGGACCAGAGAAGTGCGGCGTTTGGTTTCATCCAAAGCAAAGTCTATAAATTTTTGGTATGAAAGAACAGAAACAACCTCTCTTCTAACAACTTCTTTAGTCTTTTTGTCTCTGTGTCTGCAAATCCGAGTGTTGTCTGAAAATTGAAAGCAAGGATTCAAGCTAGGAAAGAAGCTAAAACTATGAGATCTCATTGAAATTTCTCTCTGCTTTGTTTCTTTTTACAACATTACCAGACAGTTAGCTGTTGCTCAGCTCTTTGCTTCTTACCACTTGGAGTTAAGTAGGAGTCTAGGACATTTGTCGGCAAAAGTCGTTTCCATTATCCATAGAGCAAATAAACATTTAAAAGTTTTTGGAAAGTAGCCGTAAATAATTCTGAGTTTGGGCCGTATGACCGTGCACCGAAAATAATTCCAATTTGGAAGAGCATCTTCAATGTAACCTTTTCACGAAAATTTGTAGGGGAGTAATTATTTCAGCTCTAAAAAAGAATGCTTTGCCGCGAAATGAACTAGGTCTCATATTAGCGGAAATCGTATCTATTTGCTATTTTTTTAGTTCTTGTAGTTGGTCTCATGTTGGTAGGTCTGGCAATCAGGTGGATCACCACCTAGCTAAATTGCAGCCCTACAATTTTCAGGATGGAATTTGGTTAAAAGAGTGTTCAAGTTATGTGGACGACTATATATCTTAGGGGAGTAACTGAGTCGAGCCGGCTCGGTGAGCACTCGGGCTCGGCTCAGTCAAAGCTCGGCTCGAGCTCGGGTCAAACCGAACTCGAGCCGAGCCCGAGCTGGCTCGAATGCTTTCCGAGCCGAGCCCGAGCCTACTACGGCTCGGCTCGATTGGCTCGTTTCATTTTATTTTCCCCTCTATTTTAAATAAGACCTTTAAATATTTATAGAAATTCATTTATTTTTTAGGGTTTTCTCATTTTATAACTTGTAAATAAACATTTGTAGTCGAATTCAATTGCAAATATTTTAAATCGATCTACTTTTCATAACATTTTTAATGGCAAGTGTGAATTCGAGCCGAGCCAAACTGAGTCGAGCCGAGCCACGAGTTTAAACCGAGTCGAGCCCGAGCTTTAACTATTCTGGCTCGGCGAGTTTCGAGCCGAGCCCGAGCCGAGCCAAAACAAACCGAGCCGAGCTTCGAGCCAGGGGCGACTCGGGCTCGACTCGGCTCGGTTACACCCCTAATATATCCTTTGATGTATGTATGATGAATAAAGGAAATCCCACTACTAAAAAAAAAAGAAAACAACTTTTACAAAAACCAGTTTGGTTAGACAAACGTGCTTTTTAGATTATGATGTGGCATAAACAATAAATCTATTAGAAATTTGTAGAGATAATAAAGAGGTTGACATAGATGAGATTTTTGGGTTATGACATGGCATATGAAGAAACTTTTTTATAAGTTTGTTGTATGGTCGGGGGAACTAAAAGGCGATTATAGGGTTTTTACCGTTCTCCTATGAATCTATGATGCGTTGCCTGTCAAATATCTGGGGGTTCCTTTTATCTTCTAAGAAGTTATCTATCATGCAATTTAGCCTTTGATCAATAAAATCCTTAAAAGGATCAAGCTACGGATACTACAGTTTCTTTCTTACGCATGTTTATTGGTCTCAGATCTTCCTTTTGCCAAAAAAGTCAATCTTCTAATCTAAGCTTCATGTAATAGAAGATTTTTATAGACCGATGATACCTTTACATCAAAAAAAGTATCGATAACATAGGATACAATTTGTGTGCAAGAGCTGCTGGAGGCTTGAACTTATTGATTTTTCCACCTGAAATAAAGCTGCGGCTCATGTTACTATAGACAGTGGCGGAATCAGGAATATATCTTGAACGGGGCTGAAAATCATAACTTTAAAAAAAATCCAATTATCATTTTCTTTTTTAATAACAAAACTTAAAACCAACATAAATCAATGAATAAATATATAAATATGTTTAAAAACACGTCGACATAGTCTAATATTTCTTATTCTCTCGCTAAAATCCTAAGATATCTCATTACATGAGTTGAGTCTGTCTTGCTTTAATAGAATAAAAATCCTTTATTATCTTGCTTACTGAAAGTTTTTCGACAATCTCTTTCTCTATGTAGACTATCAAATAATGAAAAAGAAAGTCATCATTCATCCTTTTAAGAAGACTAGTCTTGACAATCTTCATTGCTGAAAAAGCTCGCTCGGTTGTTGTCGTGGAAACAAAAAGAGTTAAAATAAGGCGAATCAACCTATCAACCAAAAAATACACAATTGATTTTCTAGTTTCAATCAACCTTCGGCATAAATCAATAATAGTGCTCAAATTCTTCAAATCTGGATGGTTCTGAACATCGAGATGAAAATTTTGAAGTTGGAACTTCAAATGAGTTCTTTCTTGCTGCAGAAAAATCTGCAGGATATTACTTTTCTGCAAGACTACAAATATTCTCTATATTGAAATTCTTATAACCATCGATAGGATTCAATGCAACACTCAAGATAAGTAGCTCAGTTGTTTGCTCACTGAATCAATTGTTCAGTGATATTGTTGATCTACAGCAATATAAAACACATCTCTGCGATAGTGTCGCTCCACGAAGAAATCATCTTTATTCGCCGAGATCGAATTATGTCAGAATAAGGAGTAGACATATTAGGAACTTCAATATCGTGTTTCTTGCAAAATAAAAGTACCTTATTTGAAAGATTATCCCAACCATCATCTCTCATCTTCTGCACTAATAATTTTATGCCTGAAACCAAGTCCATAGCCTTCAAAATATCTTGAGATTGTTGTTGGAGAGTTTGACAAAGTGCATCTGTAATCCCCATAATTTCTTGCATTAGATGCAAGATAAAAATAAATCAAAGGACAAAAGCTTTCTTAACAGCAGATTTTGCATCCGCGGGCTGAGACCATGAAGCTTTGCGATCAGTAGCTATTTTCTCAAGAACTGAGCGAGTTGCAGCAAACATCTTTAACACACTACAAATTGACTTAAAATGAGAACTACACCTAGTATCTCTTGGACATTGCAAAGTGTTGGGAGGTATCCCAATTTGTTTTGGAAACACCAAAGAAAAATAAGGAAAAATAAATTAACTTTGTGTTAAACCGAATTGAGTAATTCGGTGGATGGTTTGCACCTTCTGGCAATAGTCTTTGGCTAATTAATTAGGCTTGTCTTCTAATGGGCTAGGTTGGGCCCACATGTGAAGCTTGTTACCTTTGGGATGCTAGGGTATTACGGGTGCTAATAAAAGGGGGTAACGAGATTACCGTGAGGTTATGTCGTGATGTGTAGCTCGATGACGACAGTGAGGCCGTGAGTTAGGGAAATCCGGTATCGATAAAGAGGGAGAGCGCTCCGGATGTTGAGCCGCCCAAGATGAAGAAGAAAGTACTAGTTAGGGGGAGACCTAATTAGGTGAACAACTACGCCGGAAGTCCGTAGTGATCGCGTTTGTTGGTTCGGACATAAAATCACGGGTTCCTACAACAGGTATTTGTATCAGTCCTACTGATTTTGGTAGTAGTATTGAACGGGTGGTATCAATATTGTACTTGGCCGCGTTCATAGGAGTTTGGTAGTATACTTGATTGTAGGTGTGTTATATGGCTTGACATTGTAATCAGTATTGATTTGATATTAGTGGATTAGTTGTCGGTTTGACCCGTGGTTTTTCCCCAATTGAGGAGTTTCCACATTATATTTGGTGTTGATTATTGTGTGTTGTTTTCAGTATTTTATTGTTAATTCCGCAATTGGTATTAGAGTGTTTGGGTCCTAATCGGAGGGATTTGTTGTGAGGGTCAAAAATCCCAACAAGTGGTATCGGAACTGATGGTTGGTGATCTTGGGAGCATCCATGGTTATGAGAGATGAAGACCCACACACACAAGATCCGGAGATGGTGAGTTTGTGCTGAGAGACACTGGAACAATAAGCGGATTTGAGTTTGTTCTCCACAAATTGTGATGGGGGAGATTTGTTGGGAGGTATCCCAATTTGTTTTGGAAACACCAAAGAAAAATAAGGAAAAATAAAGTAACTTTGTGTTAAACCGAATTGAGTAATTCGGTGGATGGTTTGCACCTTCTGGCAACAGCCTTTGGCTAATTAATTAGGCTTGCCTTCTAATGGGCTAAGTTGGGCCCACAAGTGAAGCTTGTTACATTTGGGATGCTAGAATATTACGGGTGCTAATAAAAGGGGCAAAGAGATTACCGTGAGGTTATGCCGTGATGTGTAGCTCGATGACGGCAGTGAAGCCGTGAGTTAGGGAAATCAGGTATCGATAAAGAGGGAAAGCGCCCCGAATGTTGAGCCGCCCAAGATGAAGAATAAAGTCCTAGTTAGGGGGAAACCTAACTAGGTGAACAACTACGCCGGGAGTCCGTAGTGATTGCGTTTGTGGGTTCGGGCATAAAACCAACGGGTTCCTACAACAGGTATTTGTATCAGTCCTAGTGATTTTGGTAGTAGAATTGATCAGATGGTATCAATATTGTACTTGGCCACGTTCATAGGAGTTGGGTAGTATATTTGATTGTAGATGTGTTATACGGCTTGACATTGTAATCACTATTGATTTGATATTAGTGGATTAGTTATCGGTTTGGCCCGTGGTTTTTTCCCAAATTGAGGGGTTTCACGTTATATTTGGTATTGATTATTGTGTGTTGTTTTCAATATTTTATTGTTAATTCCGCAATTGGTGTTGGAGTGTTTGGGTCCTAATCGGAGGGATTTGTTGTGTGGGTCAAAAATCCCAACACAAAGTACCACTTAGATTCAACCCTCTTCTTATTTCAATCTCCTCAATTTCAATTAAATGCTCCGTTTCAACTACATGGCTAGATTTTAACTCGTCACTTCGCTTTGAAGAAGAACTAACAGTGTTCACAATGAAAATTAAATCTTTGAAAAAGTTATGAACTTCAACCACTTCACTTGAAGCTGCAATAAGAGCCAATTGCAATTGATGTGCTACACAATGCACATAATATGCATAAGGACAATCCTTCATAAACAATGCTTATAATCCATTCCATTCCCCTCGAATATTACTAGCTCAGTCATAGCCCTGACCTTTGATATTTTGAATGCTTAGGTTGTGATATGATAATACAGAAGAAATCCCCTCTTTAAGAGTTAACGAAATTGTATCCTTAACATGCACAAGATCCAAAAATCCAAAAATTGCATCTGTATCAACAAATCTGATTACAATAGTCATTTGCTCTCTTTTTGATATGTCCTGAGATTCATCCACAAGAATAGAGAACTTTACATCACCAATTTGTTTACGAATCACAGATTGCACATTCTGAGCATATACATGTAAGATCTCTTTTTGAATCGCGGGAGAAGTGTGTTTAGCATTTTTTTTTTTGGGTAAGTAAGAAATTATATTACCAAAATTTGAAAGTATTACAAACAAAGAGGGCATACCCTCTCTCAAACTGTTTTTCCTCACCCTTAGCAAGATGTTACCTTCTAGGAAGGGCCCATCTAAAACCAAGGGTAAACTCTAGCAATATATCAAAAAACAAACTTAGCTAAACAAAGCCAAAAACCAATCTTTGTTTTTCTGTGTAATCTTCCTGGGAATGATCTGAGTAATCCTGATTTTCATGTCATGTGTGTTTAGCATTTCCTTGGGCATTTTCCAAGATAACATCATGTACTTCCTTATTGTAAGACGCTAAAAGTTTTAACATATCTCAAGAATGTTTATTCCTTGGTTTTTTTGAGTCCGCACTTTCATCATGTCCTCTAAATGCACATTTTTGAAATGTGAGCCATCTTACAACATCTATTGAAGTTTTAAGTCTCAGTCGATTTTTTACTATCTCGACTAAAGTTTGCTTTTCAGTCACATGCTCAATATAACCTTTCGGGCTCATCAAATTCACCAAACATTGAGTAGCATAACTATGAGCATAATTTGCATCTTTTCCCATATGAGATAGGAAGGCACATTCTTTTCCATGAACCTTTTTCCAATTTCTAAAATCCATTTACTATGAAAACATCTGAACCAGGCTTCTCAGATGGTTTTTTCCCAAAAAGAAAGCAGGGAAAACAATAGGTTGCATCCGTGGACGATGAATACTCTAACCAAGGGAACAATTTAAACCAATGTGATTGAAAGTGATGACGATGTTTTTTTGTTCCGGAACTGCGATAGTGGGACAACTGAAACTGATATGGTCCAAGTCTAGCATACTCCCTCCTATTACTATCTTTTTCCTTAGAATCTGCATAATTATCAATTGGTTTGCGTAAAGTTAGATCATGTTCCAATAACATGTTATCGACATTGATAGGTCCAACTCTATCAGGATTTGCAGTTTGCTCATCCTTAACTTGAGTTGGTGTTTCCGAAATAGGATTAACAATAAATTCACCAGCTCTAGAGTCATTGTCAATTGTTTCTTCCGCACTTCTTTTCGAAAAAAATATGAATCAATTATCTTCCTCTTACTCATATTTCAATAACCTAGAAAATTTAAATTATATTAATTACCATTTAAATTTTAACGTATTTAAAATTAGTAGTTTAATTATAATAGAATTCAGCTTTAATAACTAATATATAACATATATAATTGAACTTAATTAGTATAAAACTATTGACAGCTAATGTAAAGTATAAACAATTAGTTAAATGTAAAAAAACATATATGTACCAATAATTTTTTCAGTTAAGCTACTAATCAATTTAATTAAGTGTCTATATATTGAATTCTTGATGTCTTGATGAGAAAAAAAAAGTAACAGTCAAACACAAATCAATTTAACAAATAGAATCTAGTATTGCACAAAGCACAGTTCATGAATCATAAAAAAAATTTACAATTATGGTGTAGTACCTGATTTGTTTGATGTAATTGTAGATTGAACAGTATTTTCGAGAATCCAGGACTCCTTTGCGTTTAAATTTTGTTTCTGAGTCTTGTGTCAGTTTGAGCAGAGAAACTGATAAAGAAATAGTGCAAAACTAGGCTCTAGCCTCTTGCCTTTATGTCTTTACCTTTTAGATATAGTATTCTTTAATAGTTTATTTGTTTTAGGAAAGTAATGATTTGATGGGCCTTTTTTATCCTTATGTGAGTTTTAGCTTGCTTTGGTGATTGCTGACCAAGCCAGCTTCAGCACCTTGATTTTCGTGGTTCATTTTTTATTTATTTATTTATTTATTATTATTATTTTTTTTTATCTCTCAAATTTCTTTTTTGCCCATAGGGGAGGCCATGACCTACCCTAACCCCCCAGATTCAGCCCCTGACTATAGACCCTTTGTAGGAAAACGAACAACTTTGGTAACAATGGATCCACGTCTATCAAGAAAAGGGGAGAGACATTATGGACCTAGAACCGCCAAAGCTAGCCTCGCGGGTTGTTCAGAAAGCCATTGACGCAAGGAAATACTTAGTCAAAGTCCACAGCTATGGGGAACTTGTATTTTCAAAGGAGCTTTTCTATAAAGGCTGTTGGGAAAAGAAAGATATTTGCGGAATACTTTTTCCTTCTTTGTGTAATTAAAAATGGCTAAATAATAAATTGCGGAAAAGATAATGACACCGAGAATTTTACGTGGAAAACCCTCCAAGACGAAGGGAAAAACCACTGGACATTTGGTCCGATAAAACTTCTACTAGGATTACAAAATGTCATCTCTAGTATGGACTAGAGGATATAACTCAATGAACTCACCCACAAAAGGATTGTTTACAATAGATTACAATCTCACCAAAATGGTGGCACACTCTAGTGAACTTGAGAGTATGACAATTACCTCAAGTTCCTTCACTTTTGTATGTGACTCTCTCTCACACTTATGTATTGTTTGGATTGCTTACTGACTTGCCTGGGATGGAATCAACCTAGCTCTCCTATTTATAGGGAGTAAAGATCAACCATTGAAGCTACTACGGAGCACTCTAGACTTACCTAGGTACAACTCCAATTAATTTGTGATCAACAAATTCAAAGCTTGGGCAGCAAGCTGTGGTCTTCAAAAGCTACACAGTTTGACTTCAATCTGAATTGTCTCCACCGTCCTATGATTTTCAAGCCAACATTAAATGGCTTTGACTACTTATGCTTCTTGTTTTTCCTTGGCCAGTTAACTATGCTCAATTTTTTTGTTTTTTTTCTGTTATTTTTTTTTATTATTATTTACTTTATTACTATGTGGTGATCCACCAAATAGGAGGGACCCCCAACAATCTCCCCCTTCCCGACTTAATTGGGGAGTACCGCCACACTGGCTCCTTTACAACAATCCTCGAACTTCTTGGTCGGTACCACCTTGGCCAACATATCGGACCAGTTATCATCGGTGTGAACTTTATCGAGCTGTAATAACTTCTGTTGGAACATTTTTAGGGTAAGTGGTTAATGTCTCTGATTGTGTCTTGACATGTGTTAGGTAGTTATGAGAAAATGTTTATGAGAGAGACACTTGTCTCTAATAAACATTTGTATAACCACCAATAACTACCCATATAATCTATTATATATAGGGCATATGGGGTGAGAGATAAACATAAGGAGAATGGCTTTTCCCTTTGATATAAGGGAGAATGTGATCTCCTTGGATGGTACAACATTATTGGTTTAATTAGAAGATGGAATTATCTTCTTGAATAGTTAAACCATGTTATACAATGAAGGACTATTTCCTTAAAGATAGTGTACCATGGATATTGGATGATAGATTATCATCTTGTTTTAAGACAAATTAACAACACAAACGCATTAGTGGAGTATAATTGTGGGGCGAACAATTTACTCGGTGACTTCTTTGTATCCCGGAAGTTGTTTCGTGTAACCCGGTTGCTCTTAGAGGGTCGAAACTAAACTTTCAGGAAAGTGTAGTTGTACATGTTTAGAATCCATATCCAAGTTCCTCTAGTTTATTTATATCCAATAATTTTGTACCAACAATATGAAAGTTTAGTTTTTCGAGTTTTGGATATGGCAGTGAACTTTTCAATTTGGACAAGATTAAAGAAGTCGATTTTATTACTCGGTGGGACTTGCATTGAAACGGTTACGAGTGAAAGAAAATGTAATTGTTGCAATGGTCCTTAATTAATATCAATGACGAAAAGTATCATGCATGTACATTATGATCAGATAAGGATTTGTCAAGGATGATTCTTATGAGAGATAAGTAATTTACTTTCTCCACTTTTTGATTTGTTTTCTTGACATGTGTTTTGTCCACATTTGATACAATATGTATTGGTGGGCATGTGATATAGAACGTTGGTGATTTTCATCGATCGATTGTTGTTTAATGTCCTTTGCAGTTCTAATTTATTACTCACTTCGTTAATGGCGTCATTAAATTTACAATGTAAATTTATAATGTCTAGTGTGTACATAGGTTTGTACTGACACATGTACAAGCCAAATTGCAAAATGCTTAGACACTGCATGAAAAGGAATTGGTGGTTAATATTTATTGTTTGCATTTGGCGGTTATCAAATAATACGAAGATGCATAATGTGATTACTATGATTGCTTGTTATACTTGTTTTATCCGAGTTTTTGGTTAAGCATAACTCATGTAAGAAATAATGTGCTATTGACCACCTGATACGGAGAGAGTTATTGGCCAAGGTTAGTAAATGATGCATGCGGTATTTATGTTCATGGTGATATTTGAACATGTAAATCAATTTTGTCATGTAGTTATCAAATGTGGCAGTGATCTATTATACCTTACATGAGATACACTGATTATATAAGTGTGCAACGATTAAATATCCTTGTGGGATATTGTTTAAAAGGAATTATTTAGCTTATTTTTGAACTTGAAATTTATTTATTGAATTCAGAAATTAATTAATTTTGATGATAAGTTTATAATATTTGGATTTTCACAATTATGTTTGCTATTTAAATAATTCACTAATGGAGTGAATGTTATTATTTATATGGATTGTTGTGACACATCACTATAGAAATCCATGGCCGTGGTGAGGGTATAGTGATGGTGGCGGTTATAACATTCAAATGTTTTGGATCGATCGTAAATTATAGTAGGGTGTACTACTATGAATTAATCTTACAAACTCTAGATGGTTTAGTCTAGGATACATGTGTACACAATGTTGAATGATGATAAACCATGAGGGATGTGTAAGCCCATATAATTAAATCACCAATGAGGGAACGTCAACTCAACGCTTGATAAAACGTCATGTCTTGAGTTCAATGAGTAAAAGTACCTAATAAGAGTGATTTACAAGTACTCAATAATTTTTATTGACATCCCAAAGAGAAGGGAGTGCTTGGGAATTGTAACGTAAAGGAGGTTGAAATGCTATTTCTTGATAAACTTAGAAAAAGTATTTAAGTTACAAAACACGATATAAAGGTCTACCTATGTAAGTGTGAAGTGTGGCCGCTTCAAGAAGCCTTGGGCTTGGCTTTATATACACTTATGAAAGGATATGGACGCATGGCCTTTAACGCGTCATGTATCTAATGTTGTTTGTTATAAACTTGTGTGTGTGATATCTTCAATTTTCAAAATAGATTATCTGGTTC
This sequence comes from Tetragonia tetragonoides, assembly GCA_038025085.1. NCBI lineage: Eukaryota > Viridiplantae > Streptophyta > Magnoliopsida > Caryophyllales > Aizoaceae > Tetragonia > Tetragonia tetragonoides. Next base: position 32,978,725 of record CM076141.1, read on the forward strand.
AATCTTTAAGACACCATTATAATTCGGAATGTTGGAATGTGTATTACACTAAGCGGTAGTTCAATCTTTAAGACACTATAGTTTAAGCATGAGTTTGGGAATTTGTCTTGTATATCAAATCAAATCATTTTAGATTACTCCAAAAATGGGGGAGGATTGTTGGAACATTTTTAGTGTAAGTGATTAATGTCTCTCATGTCTTGACATGTGTTAAGTAGTTACAAGGAAATGTTTATGAAAGAGACACTTGTCTCTAATAAACATTTGTATAACCACCAATAACTACCCATATAATCTATTATATATAGGGCATATGGGGTGAGAGATAAACATAAGGAGAATGGCTTTCCCCTTAGATATAAGGGAGAATATGATCTCCTTGGATTGTACAACATTATTGGTTTAATTAGAAGATGAGATTATCTTCTTGAATAGTTAAACCATGTTGTACAATGAAGGACTATTTCTTCATAGATAGTGTACCATGGATATTGGATGATAGATTATCATCTTGTTTTAAAACAAATTAACAACACAAACGCATTAGTGGAGTATAATTGTGGGGCGAACAATTTACTCTATGACTTCTTTGTATCGCGGAAGTTGTTTCGTGTAACCCGATCATTCCTAGAGGGCCGAAACTAAACTTTCAGGAAAGTGTACTTGTACATGCCTAGAATCAATATCCAAGTTCCTCTAGTTTATTTATATCCAATAATTTTGTACCAACAACTTCTCTTCTAGCACGTCTCATATCCAATGATATCGAACATCAATTTATTTTGTACGAGAGTGATAAGTTGAATTTTTAGCTAAGTGAATAGCACTCTAATTATCACATTTCAAGATATACATCTCTTGGTTTTGACCCAACTCACGGAGGAAAATTTTCATCCATAACATTTCCTTGCACGCTTCCATAGCTGCGATATACTCTGCCTCCGGTTGTGGAAAGTGCAACACATTTTTGCAGTTTCGACTGCCACGACACAACTCCCCCTGCAAATATAGTCATATTTCCTGACGTTGATTTTCTCGAATCGACATCTCCAGCCGTGTCTGCATCTGTGTAACCTTCTAACACAGGTTCTCCTTCACCAAAGCATAAACATCTTTTGGTGGTACCCCGGAGATAACGAAGTATCCACTTCACAGCTTTCCAATGTGCTTTCCCGGGATTAGATAAGAATCTTCTCACTGCACCGACTGCATAGACAATATCTGGTCTGGTACAAACCATGGCATACATAAGGCTGCCAACTGCTGGCGAATAAGGGATATTTCTCATCTCTTGTTTCTCTGTATCATTTCTCGGACTCTGCTCTTACTGAGTTTGAAATGTCTGGCTAATGGAACAATAACTGGCTTGTCCTTGTGCAAATTGAATCGTTCAAGAACCTTCTCAATGTAGCGTTCTTGAGATAGCCACAATAACTTCTTGGAAAGATCTTTCATGGCTAATGACTTGCTTAGGGCATTCTTAAGAGCGGGAATTTTCCTCTTATCTTGCCCAACAATCAACATATCATCAACATATAGCAAAATTATGATGGAATCGCCATTATCACACCTCTTCACGAAGACACAATGATCAACATGAGTCTTCTTGAAATTGTATTCATCCATGGAAGAATCAAACTTCTTGTACCATTGCCTCGGTGCTTGCTTTAGACCATAGAGGCTCTTTTTCAGTCGACATACCATGTCTTCTTTACCCGGTTCTTCAAACCCTTCGGGTTGCTCCATGTATATCTCTTCCTCTAGGTCTCCATGTAGGAAAGCAATTTTGACGTCGAGCTTCTCGATCTCTAAGTCTAGGCTGGCGGCTAGACCGAGAACTGCTCGGATAGATGACATCTTTACCATCGGAGAGAATATTTCATCAAAATCAATACCTTTCTTTTGGTTACATCCCTTGACCACGATCCTAGCCTTGTATCTTGGCCTTAGGTTGCTTTCTCCGGACTTGATCTTGTAAACCCATTTGTTCTTTAGGCCTCGCCTTCCTTTGGGTAACTTGACAAGATCATATGTATGGTTCTCATGAAAGGATTGCATCTCCTCTTGCATGACTTTCTTCTATTCTTCTCTTTGAGGATCCTTCATAGCCTCGTCATAGCTTTGAGGCTCCCCCTCATTCGTGAGTGTCATATACTCATTTGGAGGATATCTTGTGGAAGGTCTTCTCTCTTTGGTTGATCTCCGCAATTCAAGTTCTGGCTCACTGAATTCGTCAGGGTCATCATCATTTATTTCCGTCGAGGATTCATCTATATCTTCTATCGAGGTCTCGCCTGGATAAGGCATATCACAGCTTCATCATCATCATTATTCTCGCCTGTTTGTCCCGTATCATCATCATCATGTGCCATAGGGAATGACTCATCATCTCGTCGAGGGCTAACTCTGGGCCTCTCTGCCTCCTTGGTGTCGTCGATGGTCTGATATTCGAATAACACAACATCTCGACTTCAAACGATCCTTTTGTCGACAGGATCCCATAGGCGATAGTCAAACTCATCTTTTGGTGAGCCAAGATAAATGCATTGCTTCGTCTTCGAATCAAGCTTTGATCTTTTGTCCTTGGGGATGTGGACAAATGCTCGACATCCAAACACCTTAAATTGGTCGAGTGAGACCTTCTTTCCCGTCCATATCTCCTCTGGGATACCTCCATCCAAAGGAACTGAGGGAGAATGGTTGATTATATTGACGGATGTCTTGACGGCTTCTCCCCAGAATGACTTAGGGAGTTTAGCATGAGAGAGCATGCATCGTACTCTTTCCTCGATAGTGCAGTTCATTCTCTCAGCCACACCATTCAGTTGTGTTGTCTTTGGTGGTGTCTTCTCCAGTCTTATGCCACATGTCTTGTAGTAGGCTTTGAAGGGGCCACGGTACTCTCCACCGTTATCTGAACGAACACACTTGAGCTTTCGGCCAGATTCTTGTTCCACCCTAACATGGAACTCTTTGAAAGCCTCAAGTACTTGATCTTTTGTTTTCAACAAAGAAAGCCAAACCTTCCTTGAGTTGTCATCAATAAAGGTCACAAAATATAAGGCACCACCAAGAGATTTCTCAGTCATAGAGCATACATCAGTATGCACCAAATCAAGAATATCATTTCTTCTACGTGGCTGATTAGGTCTGTTGAATGAGACTCTATGTTGTTTTTCAGCCAAACAATGAGTGCATCGTTCAAGTGTTTTACCTTTCACACCTGGAAGTACATATTTTCTCGCGAGGATTTGTAATCCCTTCTCGCTCATGTGCCCTAGCCTCCTGTGCCACAACTCCAAGCACGAACTATCATGGGCGACGTTAGTTTCTCCCTTGCGTAACTTTGCTTGTGTGAAATACAATGAACCTTTCTTTCTGCCTCTCGCAACAATCATGTTGTTTCTTGTGAGCTTCCATTTTTCAACGCCAAACTAGTTTTGGTAACCGGCGTCATCTAACTTTCCGGTTGACATCAGGTTGAGGCGCATATCTGGAACATATCTCACATCTTTTAACACGAGCTCACATCCCGTTTTGGTCAGCAAGGCAATGCTACCTATGCCCACGATCTTGCTAGTCACCTTATTACCCATCTTGACATTACCAAAATCGCCACTTTGGTAGGTTGAGAAAAACTCTCCATGTGGGGTGACGTGGAAGGAAGCACCCGAATCAATGATCCATATGCTGTCGTCTTCAGCAAGATTAAGATAACTGTTCTCCAAATAGAAATACATCATCAATACCGTCTCTCGTCGCCACAGCGGTTGTATTGTTCTCTTCTTCTTTCTTCTTTGGATTGATTTGGTCGGGCTTGACATTTCTGGCCTTTTGATCTCTCTTGAGATTTCGAGTTTCCGACCTCTTGTGACCCGGCTTACCACAATAGTAGCAAGTGACTCTTGGGCGTCATTTGGACCACCCTCTCGACTTGTCACAACCTCCAGTGTTATTCTTTCCACGGGGTTCAGTTCTACCCCTGGGCTCGACAACGTTGGCCTCTGATTGGGAGGAGATGCCACGTTCCTTCCTTCTCGATTCTTCGTTCATTAAACTATCGGAGACGGTGTTCATGGTGAGCTTCCCTTCGAGGGTAGAGTTGCTAAGTGTCACTACGAGAGTATCCCAACTCTCTGGTAATGAACAAAGGAGCAACAATGCTTGTAGTTCATCATCGATTTTCATCTCGATCTTTCCAAGGTGATTGACAATACCCTTGAAGGTATTAAGATGATCAATCATATTTTGACCATCTTTATACTCCAACTTCACTACTCGTCTCACCAAATGAGACTTGTTTCGAGGCGTCTTCTTCTGAATCATGGATTCTAATTTTGTCCATAATTCGAAGGCATTGGTGTAGGTTGACACATGCTCGAACAAGCTCCGATCAATGAACTTATGGATCATAGTCACCGCCTTTCTATTTAAGAGTTTCCATTCTTCATCGGTCGTTCCCGTCGGCTGCATCTCGGTTGCGACTGGTACATGCAAATCTTTGCAGTATAGGTGTCCTCCATCAGCAGCTTCCAATAGGAATAATTTTCCGCTGTAAGTTTGAACATGTCACCATCGTGTGTGACGTTCGTGACTCCATTTTAAATCACACTAAAAAATAATAGCCCATTAAACCTGAGCTTTGATACCACTGTTGAGAAAAGACGAATTTTTGTGGAATTACTTTTTTCCTCTTTGTGTAATTAAAAATGGGCTAAATAGTAAATTGCTGAAAAGATGATGACACCGAGATTTTACGTGGAAAACCCTCCAAGACGAAGGGAAAAACCACGGGACCTTTGGTCCGATAAAACTTCCACTATAATGAGTAGGATTACAAAATGTCGTCTCTAGTATGGACTAGAGAATATCACTCAATGACCTCACCCACAAAAGGATGGATTACGATAGATTACAATCTCACCAAAATGGTGGCACACTCTAGTGAACTTGAGAGTATGACAATTAACTCAAGTTCCTTCACTTTTGTACGTGGCACTCTCTCACACTTATGTATTGTGTGGATTGCTTACTGACTTGCCTGGGATGGGATCAACCGAGCTCTCCTATTTATAGGGAGTAAAGATCACCCCTTGAAGCTACTACGGAGCACTCTAGACTTACCTAGGTACATGTCCAATTAATTTGTGTGCAACAAATTCAAAGCTTGGGCAGCAAGTAGTGGTCTTCAAAAGCCACACAGTTTGACTTCTTTCTGACTTGTCTCCACCGTCCTATGATTTTCAAGCCAACATTAAATGGCTTTGACTACTTGTGCTTCTTGTTTTTCCTTGGCCTGTTAACCGTGCTCAATTTTTTTTTTTTGTTTTGTTTTTTTTTAAACTTTATTACTATGTGGTTACCCACCAAATAGGAGGGACACCCAACAAAGACATGTGTATAATTGACGAGTGGTGAAATTGGTAAAGTGTACCGAAGGAACCTAATACTCCGCAACCTTGCTGTCTGGTTTTCATTCTCTGGTTGTTGCACATAAGAGGTTACTTACCACTAACAGATTAAGCTCTTGGGATGAACTATGATTTAACTTGATCTGCCTGTGAGCAAGAGCACGACAACATCGCCCATCTCATTTTCCAAATGCTCCTATCTACACACGTATGGAGTAAATTGTTGAAGTGCAAAAAGTTTAAAGACATGTTATGTTCCGAATTGATGAGCGACGTGAGCTACTAATAAGTCCAAGAAGACCGGGGGGGGGGGGGGGGGGGCTGCTACTGATATCTACAAAGTCACTCTTGCCATTGCAGTTTATGCAATTTGGAGGAAACGATATGAGAGAATCTTTCAAAAGAAAAAGGGAAAAAAATACCAGAAGTTGTATTGAGGCAAATCATATAGCAACTCTTTTGTAGGTTCATAAGGACCGATAGGCTACAATAGCTAGTGTACAGGTTAGTCTTTTACTGCGATTAACTGTTCTGTAGGTCTGCTACTACAATTGTGAGGTATTGCACAATTGTTGTACTACGCCTGTTGCTGCAGGAAAAATTATCTGCTTCTGTTTGCTGATGGTGCAGAGGGTATTTGATGCTAATGCGGATTGCCACAAGATGTAGGTTTATGTAGCAGGGTATTTCTGTTGTAGTTGTGTTTCTTTGTGGTTGGGTGTTGCAATCTATTGCTTGATTGTGTTTCTTTCCGTTTCTCTGTATAGGTTTTAGCTAGCACATGAAGTTCGTGTCTCTAAAGATACCCTCCCTAGGAGGTGAGCTTAGAAGAACCTGTTGATACTTTATGCAACACCATTAGAGTGGTTTTTGGTTATAAATTCTTTTACTTGAGCTGTATTTGGCTCAAATCATGGAGAATAATCACGATTCTCTTGATGATTGATAAAATTTATTCAATTACCAAAAACAATGGTTGATTAGTTTTTAGATATGAATTAGTAACTCTTAAATGTCCCTTCCACCTTAACCCAAAAGGAAGCTAGATAAGCTCATAATGTTGATTAGCACCAGCCACCAGCCACATAAGTCATACTTGCAATTTCGCCTCAATGAGAATTATTGCAAAACATTTTTGATTTTCAATAGAATGTCACTTACTCCATAGAGAGCTATCTGATTGTCAACTAAATAAAGATTGACAACTGAACTATTTTATGATAGCCAAACAAAATCATCAGAACTTTATCCTTGTTTTTGTTAGAACAACAAAAAAAGGCAATCAAAATTCAGAACTATAAAAATTTGGTTATTGAAGACAGAATTCAATGGAGAAACCACAAGTATTAATTAATCACGTGCTCCAAAACCACAAGCATCTTCTCAATTAGAAAAGGAAAATTTAAATTTAAACACTAAAGAAGGAAGAGAGAGAGAGGAAAGAAAATAGAGAATCATACATTTTTGTCCTTTATAGATCAAGACAAACAACAGCAGAATCACACAAACTAAAAAAAAAAAAAAAAACATATTTCATCACCATTTAACGGAATATTCTATCAAAAATGTCACTTTTGGATAAGTTATAATTGAATAACATAAGGGGACCCTCTTGATTTTAAAAAATGTTTTGAGCATAATTATAAGGGCACCAACTGGAAAAACCCATTATTATTTTGGAAAAACTTGGGTTTTGAACTAAGGCACATAGATGTGATGAAGACAAGTCACAACGGAAAATGACCCTGCACTAAGTTCATGATAACTGTCATAACACCACATCAACAATGTTATTGTGCACTTAAAAAAATTTTGAACCCAAACAGCAGCCAACAAATTAAGTAGACCATACTTTCCAGCTATGTGCACGCATCAACAGATCACTTAAGTAGCTAAGACAATGTTCAGTATTTCTGAAAAGGATAAACAACACAGCACCATTTCCAGTATCAAACATCAATACCACACAAGCTTCAATCTGGCAACAAACATCAAAATTATACTGAATTACACTGCTTTTATGACGAAAGAAGACTAAAGATCACCACAGTCATATCTTGTATGTTTTAAGGGATCCCGGAATAGGACAACCATAATCACAATGCATACGAATCTTATTAGTAAAGAGGGATCTCCTACCAACAACAAACCTCTAAGATAAGTTAGACTAGACAAGTGCAGTACTCTAAGCCTCCTCTCCTTCAAATATTCATCCAGTGCTTCTCTAGCCTTTTGCTCTGACAAAGCTATTCTATCCTCATTGGAAGCAGTGCCATATATCTTCTTTGACAAACATCTAGCCAGCACAATTGCATCTTCTAAAGCAGCAGATCCACCCTGTCCAAGGAAAGGACCCATAACATGCCAGGCATCTCCAGCAACTGTTGCAGCTTCTCTACGGAAATTTCCAACTAGTAAATTCCACGGTGCACGAAATCTTAACTTTGTGAGTGATAATGAGCTTAGTTCACTGTCCTTCATCATTTCCACTATCTCCATGGAGAAACCAGCGGTTGAGTCTAAGGCTAATTGCCTGATGGACGCAGGATCTTTTGACATCTCAGCATCTGTCACAAAAGAGATTTCTGATTCTCATTTGAGCTTGCATTTAATGTAAACTGAGTAAAAAAGAAATACTTGCACATATCCAAACAACTGATCTAATTGACGGGGATCACATAGTAACCCGTATTCAGATGATGGGGAGGTAAGAATTCTCTCTGAATATGACGGGGATTTAGTAAGAAGCAAATAAGTTCCAAACAACTGCTTTGGTGAGACACTAACCCACAAGATCTTTTATAATCGTATGAAGTCCAAAAAGAACTCCTATAGTATCATTTCAATCCAGTCGAATAGTGTAGCCAAACTTATCAACTTCTCATCATCAAATGCGATGTTACTTTGTTCAACAATGAAGTATAAGGAAAAAATGGCTAGTGTTGCATGTCTACCCTAGATTTTGGTATAATCACATGGGGGATAGCACGCCAAACTTACTCATGTATCCAATAGTTGACAACATCCAGTGATTTATTCAGAACGACACTGCTAAGTCCTTTAAGTTAAACTATATGAGATCAACCTTCAAAAATGCAAGTTTTATGACTGTGATTGCTGTCTATCAGGTGTCAAAATTAGTCAGAGTATTACTTAAACGTTTAAACTAGCAATGAATTGAGACATCTCTTACAAAGAATATTCCACAACCCTATGTGAAACCATGATTCTACAACTTAGCAATAGTACACTATAAATGTGTCGTGTGCATGATCTTTAATCAATTAACCATTATAAGCATGGGGATTTAATTATGAGAACTGAGACCAGGACTAGATGGTCCAGTCCAGAGACTCAATAATACACTTGAAACACACGGTTAAGAAATAGACTCAAGTTACCATTTACAGCTGCTACCTTACCTCTGTGGTTTCCTTGTATAACAACAAACCAGTAGACAGTCCTTTCATCAATTGGGATTCTTCCAACCAAATGCTGATCTTTTCTCATCCTCAAGAACTCAGGAGGAAATCCATGGCCATTTGGATAACTCGTAAGACCTCTCACCGCAGACCTGGAGAATGGTTGAGTAGGCTTTAAGCCAATGAAATTTGCAACAACTGAGTTTGCTCCATCACATCCAATTAACACCTGAACATTGAATTCAAAAGCATACGGGTTAAAACGATATAATTAAACTCCCTCCATCGTCCCAAAATGAATTTTCACTTTGACGGGCTATAAGCCAAACTTTAACCAATATTATTTGTCATTGAATAGTATGTAGTCAGTAAATACTTCTCTTGGCCAGTTTAAAGAAGCAAGAGAAGAAGAAAAGAGGAATAAGGGTACCTTAGCCTTGATTCGCCCCCCATCATTGAGCTCTAGAAATGGACTTGAACTTGAAGTCTTAACATCTATAGATAGAACTTGGCATCCAAAACGTATTGTTCCCAGTGGTAGCTCATTGGCTAAGGCCTGAATGAGATCAATTCTCTTCAAGCAACGAGCCTCCCCTTCGCTGGAAAAAAGCTCAAGTTTTAGAATGTTTTGATTAGCAATTGTGTATACTCAGCATAAATCAACTTCTGCAGTGCTTATCACCACCTTTACATCAGTGATCGGCCCCTCATGTTTACATCAAACTGCATGACCAAATCTATCTTATGCATCATCTCTATTACAGGATTTGAATATATTGATTGAACAGTTTATATCAAAATCTTGGATCAATTTCAGGAACCTTCCATTACTGACAACCCCAAATTCGCAGACCACAGCATCGCGCTAAGATGGCTATACCCATTACAAGATAGTCTAGCTCAATCACCTCACTCTAATATTACTCAACTAAGCTGCGCTTACAAAATAAGTATTTTCCTCTATAACGGAATCAATGGGAACCATAGAATATTATGGGGCATGGGTAAGGGAGGAGAAAGAGCACGCAAACACTATTAGAAGCGAGAGAACATTTAAGCCGAAAGCTCAAAAGGTAGGTACGAGATAGAGAGTTATCTTAGAAAGCAAGATCACGACATTTATGATTCAAAACAATAATTACAGGGTCAAAAAGCTTGTGTGGTATGGTAATATCTCATCCTGCACATTGGAGCAAAGACAATTAATCGGATAAGTGGAATACAGTGCATTTTCTTTTCAGCATATTCCATCTTTCTAAGTTGCAAGAAAATGGGAAATGGCTACTAGGATACATATGTGAAGATTACCTTAAAGGAGTTTCTCGTACCACACCCTTGTCAAGCCAAACATCACGAGCTCTGTGCACTTTTAGCATGTCAAATCCAAGTTAAGAGAAGGCATATAATCCTTGCATAAAGAAATAAACAAGTGCTTATTCACATTTCAGTAATGGATTACAAAATTATTTTACCGTAGAAAAGTAGTAGCAGTTCGTTGAAGAGTGGAATCAAGACCAAGCTGGTGCAGGGCACGCCAGCCGTTAGCAAAGACACCAATGGCAGCTCCTGTTGCTCGCAGTGTCTCGGAATGTTCTAGCACCACACTTTTGATACCTTTCCTGCAGATATCCATTTTCATTTTTCAGTAACAACTTATCCATCATATTTAATCTATCAATCCACTTTATTCTCTTTTTAAGCACTTATCACTATGTGCTTGACTATTTTCTCTCCACATTACATTTTACATGAAATCTAGAGGAGAACTTTGGGGTCACAATAGTTGGAGAACATGCAAATTAGAAAAATTAAGACCAACAAAATTTGCTTGATGAAACAATATTGCAAGTTATCCAGGTGCATCAACAATGTGTGTGATGTAACAGCTCAGATAAGAACCACAACCAATTATTCTTTTAATGCTCTAGGTCTTCAGAACAAAAGAAGTTGATCAGCATTTGGGCTAATTTGGCAGTTGCAGCTGATGATTTTGATATGTGGCAGAGATGCATGGGAAACAGAAAGAAACTGAGCAAAATGCAGATATGGTACTGCATGCTTATTTGGCTGCTATGATTTATCACACATAGATTGACTGTAATAAGAGAAATTTTCAGAATGTTAGCAAATCCCCTACTGCTGCAAGCCAACAGATTATTGACGAGATCAGGATTAGATTGCATCATGTTAAAACTAACAAATTTTCTGTTGGAGATAAAGCATATGTGACTGAATTGATGTAATTCGGTTGGATTTTGAGGCTTGGGAATTTTAGGAGTAGGGTTCCCTTCCTAGAAGGTTGACTCATTTCCTCTTCCCTCCCTTTGGTTGTAATCCTTAAAGCTGTTCCGTTTGGTAATAAAATTCAGTTGTAAATGTGACTGCATTTATGTAATTCAGAATAGCAAGGAAGCCTCGAACTTTGTTGGAAATGAGACTTCAACCCATGATTGATGTAATTCAGTTGTTTTTGAGGCTTGGGAAATTTAGGAGTAGGGTGCCCTCCTAGAAGGTTGCCTCGTCTTCCTCTTCCCTCCCGTTCGCTGTATCCTAAAAGCTATTCCGTTTGTAATAAAAGATAATAATAAATAAAAATAAAAGAAAAGGGGAAGCTCTCCCTGACACTATTGATTGTGTGTTTCAGACTTTGAAATCTGAATACATTCTGTGAAGCCTCTGGCCAAAAAATCACAGTGACAAAAGCAAACTGTATTTATCTCCTAACACTAGTATTCACTCCTAGTAAAGACCTTGGGACCTATTTGGGTTTTCCTTTGTCCCCTTACAAGCCTAGGAAGGGTAAGGTGGAGTTCACTGTGTAGTGTGTAGAAAGTTAAAAGTAAACTAGCTAACTGGAAAACAAGATGTTTAACAAAAGCTGGTAGAGTGTGCTTCATCAATTCCACTTTGAATTCTATACCTAACTATTATATGCAGAATTTGCATCTGCCTGCCTCTATTCTTGAGGATTTGGATAGAACTGTGATGAACTTCTTGTGGGGGTACAATGATAGTAATAAAACGATTCATCTTGTTAACAAGGAAACTATTTTCCTTCCTAAAGAGAGAGGAGGGCTTCGGATCAGAAGTAATAAAAAAAAAGTGCTTATGACCAAGCTCAATTGGAAACTTAGGCACTCTACAGACAACTTGGTCCACAAAGTTTTGAGGAGTAAATATGTTTGGAAGAGAAAACAGCTCAGCCTATTAAATTCAAGAATGGTTCTCATATTTGGAAATTTTTTAAAAAGGGGTGGCAAACTTTTCAAGATAATAACTTGTGGACTGTTGGAAATGGGTGTGATATCTCCTTCTGGAAAGACAACTGGACTGGGCTTGGGCCTCTGAGTTCTTTCATTCAGGGTCCTTTTCTGGTTTCAGATGTGGACATGACAGATTGACATGCATTGTGGGATTACCAGTGGGACTGTCTTGCATTTCTTATGTGTTGTATGATTCTGTCATGAACTCTATCCTATCCATCCCTATCCCTTCCTGTGATTGCTTTGATTTTCCAGTTTGTATGCTAGCTGATGATGGGAAGATTGATTCTGGTAGAACTTATAACATGCTGGTCAAGAATGGTTGTGATGATGAAGCGAAAATTGAATAAATTGCGAGAATTAACACCCTGCCAAAAATTCAATTCTTTATTTGGGTGTCCTGGTATGATAAGAATGCTCAATGCACTTTGGCTCAGAGGGGTATGCTACCAGATGCTTTTGTGCACCATTTGCCACTCTGATATAAAAAATACATTGCATATCTTGAGAGATTGTGGTGGTGCTGCTGATGTATGGAAAAAACATGCTGTTTCTGATACCAGATTCTTTTTCACTGATGATTTTAAAGTTTGGCTCCACTCCAATCTCACCTCCACCCTTACCTATAACGATCTCCCTTGGCCTACCTATTTGGCCTTACTGATCTGGTTACTACGGATATGATACTGTCTTTGAGAACCCCAACCAACCCCCTGAAACCTGGTTGTCCAATGTTTATGCAAAAGCTTGGGAATTTTGGGCTTATGCTCAGAAAACTCACAATGCTAAGAAGACTCCACACCTGACTTGGGTTCCACCACCTGATGGGTGGAGGAAAATTGATTATGATGGCTCCTTTGACATGAACACAAGAGTGGCAGCTGTGGCTGGCGTGGTAAGGAATTTTGATTCTATTTGGCAGGAAGATTTCTGGATGGAAGTTAAAACTCACAATGCTGTGACTGCTGAGCTCATTGCAATTAAAAAAGCTTTAAAGATCATTCAAGACAAGAACTGGCAATGCATAATTATTGAAAGAGATTCACTCAAAGCCCAGTCAGTTACTCTCCAAGGATTATAGGAAAGAGGACTATCTTCACAATATTCTCATGGAATGCAGGGAACGGAATATCAACGGATGAGGAGCTTGGAGCAGCTGAAGATCCGCCATTGCTTTAGGGAAGAGAATGAACTAGCTGATGGTGTAGCACATCATGCTTCCACCTTTTTGACTGAGTTAAACTCTATTTGTTACTTGTCTGACTTACCTAGTAGCAGTAGATGTTTGTATGCTGTAAATTGTAGGTGTACTTTATGCCCCAGACTTGTTAACTCTGAACTTATTTATTTGATGTTCTTTTTTACCAAAAAAAAAAGAAAAGTAATAAAATCATCTCAGAATATTACCAAAAAAGAAAGAAAAAGCAGACTACAATTTATCATGTTGCAATGATCCAACAGCATAAACCTATTGTTTATCACAAGCCAAGTGCATCACTATTCACTCAACAAGTTCAACTAGGTAACCCGTTCTCCCTGTGACAGATTAGTAAGACTGAGTGGACATTCCCTCGCAAAACAATAAGTTATCTTGCTACAAATTCAGGGAATATTACATAAAACAATTCCTAAACTTAGATAAATAGATTGGACACCCATAGATTATGACCTTTACAGGTCGACACCCATTTTCAGAGTTTGTAATGAAGTTTCTAAGCTGAAAGAATTATAGTGGGAGAAGTATGTAAATGTAAGTCACCTGTGGAGAGCTAGAGCAGTAGCCAGGCCGCAAATCCTCCACCAACAATCACAATATCTATCTCTTCTGCTGTCGCCATCACCCTCTCTCTCGATCTCGATCCCGATCCCCCTCTCTCTACAATCATTTATGAGATGTCAGAACAAAACATGAAAAGAAACTGACGTATAATATATAGAGCTGTAAAAAGCTGACACGACACGACAACACGACACGAACCGGACACGAACGTAGCGGGTTAGTGTTGAGAGGTGTCGACCCGTTTAATTAAATGGGTCGTCACGAATAACACGTTTAGTTAAATGGGTTAGGTTAAAGTTGAGATTTCCGATACTAAAGCAACCTGCTTACGACCCGTTTAATTTAAATAGTCAAATGTTAAGTTCAAATAATTTGGAACAACTAAATAAATTGATAGAATCTCAACTATCTTGAACATTTTAATAGTTTTAAGCTACTTAATGTACATTATATATGCTTAAGACTTAAATTTTTAGGTAAATTTTTATGTTTTTCTCATATTTCAATTAGTTTAGAAAATAAATAAAGATAAACAGGTTAACAGATCATTAGCGGGTAACACGATTATTAAACATGTCAGGTGCAGGTCAAGAATTTCCGACACGATTAATAAATGGGTTAGGTTTGGGTCAAGGGATTTTCGACCCGTTTAATCATGACACGAACACGAACACGCACGACCTGACCTATTTAACAGCTCTAATAATATAGCCACTGCCCACAACCTGTCCCTCTAAAATAATGAAAATATCAGTACTAAACACCGTCATCCGTGATGTAATCAACATAAACAAGTGCATTGTCTTTCCTAAAAGCTTCATGGAACCTTTGTCCACGAGTGAATCCCACAACCTACTCCATCAATAGTCATAGATAAGGTCAATACCACAAAGACTAATTATAATAATTAAAGCCTAAACATATCAAAACCCCACTTGCTACATTTCTTTACATATTCCCTTCAATTTCTTGTTTAATTAATTTCATAGAATCAAGATACCCACTTGCTCTTATCAAAGTCTTCTTCATTGCCTTTCACTCCTAGATTAATGCTTCGTTACAGCCTTACAGGCCTTACATGTTTGGCTAAAACAAGAAAAAACTATCCAAATAAACAAATAATCCATCAACGGATATGGAATTCGATCCCAAATCTCGTTCTGTACACCAAACATTTTATGAATTAAGCTAGTGACATCAAATTTGTAACACCTATAAGTTCAAACTTCAAACTCCATCCAACAAATTAAACTTACTCCAGCCAAAAGCCAAATACCCAATTCATCACATGCAATCTAAACTATCAGACACCCCTAACTGACAAAAACCTTTAACTATCTGACTATATCAACAATCTACATGCTGACATGCACGTTCTAAACTGGAAAGAACTAAACCCAAAAAAAGAAAAAAAACAATTAACAATTGACCGAAAACAATCTTAAATCATAAACAATTCCCCAACTCACCATTATTCATATGTTAAATTAAAATTTATAATCAGAAATATTGGTAGGGTTTTGAGCATGTTAAATTGAATTATTGAAATCATCTTGAGCAATGGTTTCATTTGCTAAACATATACAAACATACTTTGTTTTAAATTAGTTTTCGAGCACAATCAATCATCATGATTCAGTACGAATTTTGCCCAAAACTTCTCAACTAGCTTTTAGGGCTGAATTTTCAAGAAAAGAAACAGGGGAGGGGATCGCATACCCAAAAAATTAAGAGAGAGAATTTTACCTGGGCAGGTCCCAAATTAAGAAAAGCAACAAGCCAACAACGCATTTGAGAAAGAAAGATGAAAATGGTGGGATTGGTAAAATGGGTACTAATGGCGGATTGGCGGGTAATGAGGGGGTGAACTGGTGGAGAAACTCTACACAAGAGAAAACAAAATGAAGGGGGAGGAGGGAAAACCAAAGGTCAAGCGGTGCATTGAATTTAGAGCCCACAAAATTTGACCCGACTCGAAAGTGTCAATTTAAATAGATCCGAAGATTTTAACCGACTGAACCCAAATAACCAACAACTATAGGGTTATACCCAAATCCACTCTGGGATGATCTGATGATTTGAGGTGCTCAAAATTGTGAACAACGACTTTACAAAAGTGAATGGTGAAAAATATTAGTACGTATATCATTTTTTTGATATATCTCACTCAATTTTGTTGTATCTTGCTGCATGTTTATCTCTTTCTTTTTGTAAGTGAAAATTCGATTTTAGTGAGTGAAAGATCGACTAGTAATCCCCGATCTAAATCAAAAGAAGACGATGTTATATATAATGTTGC
Organism: Tetragonia tetragonoides; assembly: GCA_038025085.1. Classification (NCBI taxonomy): domain Eukaryota; kingdom Viridiplantae; phylum Streptophyta; class Magnoliopsida; order Caryophyllales; family Aizoaceae; genus Tetragonia; species Tetragonia tetragonoides. Next base: position 32,994,900 of record CM076141.1, read on the forward strand.
ATTTAAGTTAAAAATAAAGTTATTTATGCATTTATATCATAATCAAATTAATTGTGCTCAAGTCGTTGGTCAACCTGTACCCAAACACATTGGGTTACGAACAAGCATTTCTCAACCTGAAGATGAAATAACCAATAAAAAATGACTCAACTCAAACTTGGCCAAACCAACTTGTTTGTCCGCCTTTTAACTAAATCCCCTCCGATCATAAAAACAAACAAACAAAAAGTTAAAAGAGCTAAAAATAGCAAACTGAAAGAGTAAGGACAATCACCCGCAAGGCTACTATAGAAATTGAAGTGTTCAGCAAGCTCTAAGAGCTTCCGTAATAGGTAGTGACTTGGAATTATGTGCGGAAACTCAAATGAATGTAATATGTATTTGAGATGATGGCGAGGGACGTAAATGGATCTGATTTAAAGTGAATAAACCATCATCAGTTCCATCCGTTCATTATTGTGATATTTAGTAACATGCATCATTTATAAAATATTTCCTAAATCAATAAATTTGCTCGATACGTCATGCATAAAAGCTCCATACGACAAAAATAAAACAAAAGTACCACATGCTCTACAAACCATACAAAATGAAAAACTAAAAAATCTACTAAATAGATGGCAAAAGGTTTTGTTGAGCGAGTTACCATGTGAGAACTTCCATCTGAATCCAACTTGATCACTCATCTGCTTCCTCATCCGCAAAAATCTATTTTTGGTTTTATTTATTGTTGATAGTTAGATCGGGTAATCAGACAGATCCGTTTACATCCCTAATAAAACATTATTATATATGTCGAACACATTTTGAAAATTTCAACGGTTGAACCCTTACAAATGGTGCTTTAACATATATGTGTGGTATTCATGTTGGTGTCATTCCTTGCATGCAACCTATATTATAAAAAAAATTAAAATATAAATCTTTTGTTAATTTGGCCATATTTGTTTTATATAGTTTTACTTTCCAAAGAGGTATTTTGTTGTCTTATTTCTTATTGTAATACCAAAAATAAGATACTTTACGATTAAGAATAATATTAAAAAAAAATGGTATATAAAACTATATCAATGATTCTAGAGTGATTGCCACTAAACAGCAATTACTATAAGTAATGAATCTGGACCATACATTCTAAGTGAATAGATCTAAGCCATTCAATATTTTAACAATAAATTAATTACGTAAATTATTTTGTAAAGGAACAAAATAATATTAAAAATAATAAAATAATAAAAAAGTTATGATGTGTTTGCTTGTTGTCATTATTGAATAGCGGTGGATATGGCGGTCAATATTAGGTAATAAATTTATTATTAATTTATTAATGGTTTAGATCGATTCACTTAGAATCTACGGTCCAGATTTATTTCTTTTAGTAATTTTCATTTAGTGGCAATCACCCTAGAATTTTTGAAAATATATAATTTCAATCTTACAATACCCTTTAATTCAGTATTCTAAGTAAGATTGCTAAATGAATGTTACTATATATTGTTGCAGATCCGAACATGGTTGACAACATTTTGACAAGGCATGAATCAATTTCAGGAAAGATCTTTGAAAAGTACTATGAATTAGATAAACATGTTTTTTGGGAGAAGTTAGGGCACTTGGCTTGTGGTACCCAACAAAGTGATGATGAACGTGAGTGTGGTTATTGACATCATTTACATAGTCATCGAAAGGCATTCAAAGCTTACCAAGTTCACGCACTTCATCATGATCTTTGTCCTCTTTGTTATTTTCCCATGTGGGTATTTAAGTATATATATTTTTTCTAATAGTAAAATAACATATTAAAACCGCTACTACATCTTTGTATTTAGGTTTAGGCATATTTGATCGTTGCATTTTCATTTACTATTGGATCTATTGGATTTTTATCGCTTTAAGAGATATCTCATTTGCATTTGTAGCGTATAGTCTTGTATTAGACATCCAAACTCCTTCTCCACAACTTTAGAAAGTTCCTCCACAAAATTCATGTAGAATGAAGTTGTAGTTGCCTATGTGATTGTGTCTTTGTGTTACTCACCTGTAGGTGTTTGGCAATTTATGGGTATTGTGTCGGTCTGGTTCATTAATTGGTTTAGAAGTTGTCACCTTCAAAATTTTCTTTGTGAATATCTTCATATACAATGACTAATACTATTTTCGCACACTATCATATCTGTCAATAGTATACTACAGTATCATCTTACTCTCACTCATCCCACTCTATTCAACAAGATTTGTCAAGACAGACCCCTCATTGATATTGTTCAAGCAAAATCGGGTAGGTGAAATTAAGATAAAAACTACCATTTTCATATTTTATTGTCCGGATAGATACAAAGATAAATCCCCTTACTTTACTACATATATTTATAATAAAAAAAAAGTCACCGCAAGTCATTCACTGGCAGCCGAAAAACGATCGGTGACCACTATCGGTTGCCGGCGAGATCGGCGACGACCATCGGCTACCTTGCATAATATGATCAATACTTGTTTTGATTTGGTTCACTAATTGGTTTAGAAGTTTTCATCTTCTAAATTTTCTTTGTGAATATTGTCATGTGCAATGACTAATATTTATTTTTGCACACTATGAGCAAATATAGTATTTTTATGGAAAGTTTAGGGCTAACTCACTAGAACTTTTTTTAGTGGTTTTTGGTTATGAACAGACTTGGGACTAAAGGCCCTAAACCGACACCTAAATTTGGTATTGATGTCATAGGCACGTGCTAACTTCAATGATGAAGAAAACAATATATGCCTAAAGTAATTGATTGAAGAAGGAAGAATATGGAAATGAAAGAGAGGTATATTTTCGCTAATTTAGAGAGAGAAAACTAAGAGAGGGGATCTAGATATAAATAATTCAAGCTAAGACCCAATAATGTGGGAATAGTGTCCTATTTATAGATAATTCTAAGTGAGGAACACTAGGGTTTGTAGGGTTAAGTAAAAACGGAAAATAAATAGAATAGAATTTGTGATGGTGGATGGATTTTTTAACCATCAACGTACTAGGTGGATGGTGGAAACTTATTTTGCCTTTTTGGTTGGGTCAAAAATGGTTTATTTTGTTCTATATGTGTAAACTATGTTCTTTATTATTGCTACTAATGCGAGAATTGAATATGATGACTATTGTTTTGAGTTTTTCCTATAGTTGGTCTCCTTAATAGCAAAGAAACAACAAAGTGGAAAAATGATGCTCAACTTGCTCTAGGTTAAGTATACTTAAATTTAGCCTTTAAAGAGACTCGGCCTTTAAATCCTACTACGTACTTGTAGTTTTATTGAACAAAACATTGCCTATGAGGAATGACAAATGTCAAATCGTATGACTTCTAATTTTTTTGAGAGCCCTACTTACCAAAAGAATCAAGTAGAGGAATAGTATCGATAACGAAAAGTATTCATTCTTTTTAAATCTGCCAAATAGTTGTTAGATGAAGTGTTTAAGTTTAATGAAAAATGAGAAAGTTTGTTTAGTGAGTTAAATACTACGCTCAGAAACAATAGTTCTTTTGTATTTGATTTTTTCCTTGTTAAAATATTTTTTAAAAATGGTTTAAATTATGTTCAAGTGTAACATACTTTAGGGCAGTCAAACTCTATTAAGTATAATACAATTTTGAAAATTACGACTTTATATATATGTTTGCAAAATACCCAAGAAAAAAAAATCGTTACCCAAACCGAGTTAAAAGTTTGAAAATATCGGTTAATCTATCTTCCTGATAACAAAATTGTTATACGATTTAAGAATAAGAAGTTGACAAATAGGAAAAATTCCGCAATTAAACTGAAATTAGAAATCACTAATCTAATTGCGCCTTTTTTTAAATAAAAAAGAAAAACCAGACAAATTATACCCCAAACCTGATTGACATGACAATTATGATTGAACCTAATGACGATATCATAAATCAATTTAAGATTACATCTCATTTGTCGTCCCTACTCGACATATCACTTATCAATTTAAAGAGCGACCATTCCCACATCCAAATGTACTATCCCACCCCATTTACGTAAAGTTTTTTCCTAGATATAGGCTGATAAAAAATTATAAGATTTGTGCATTTTTTTTTACTGAAACATTTTAATTCATAAATAACGGAGTTAGAAAATCTTTTTTTTGTTTTGATTGAATAAGGAGTTTTTTTTTGGTGCAATGATTGAATGAGGAGTTAAAAAAATCTTAAATGATGCTTTGAGTCTTGACCCGATGTGATCAACAATTCAATCTGCAGCTGAAAATTTTGGATTATGAACTGACTGTTTTCCCTCCACCTGAATTTGAAATGACCCTAACCAACCCCACCGATTGACAGGTGAGTCCGCAACTGCAACCTATTCTCGACATGTCTTATTCACTGAACCTGCGTTTAGCCATCATGGATGTACCCAGGCCCTGAATGATGACGTACTGAGCCGAGTAAAAACGCGTCTGCTTTCTTTTCTCTGTTACAGTGTTACCCACAAAATTCAAATATTAATGTTATGTTAGCGTTCTCAATTCTTTTTCGTTTTCTTTTCTAGTAAATCCTCTTTGAATTTTTACCACCCTAATGTATCCAGTAGTTTGTTTGTTTTTTTCTTTTCTTTCTAAAAGGAAAATCCCATAGTTTTCTTTTGTCAATAATATTTATTTTGATTATTTTTAATAAACCATTAGTTTTTTTTAATGAACTATTAGATTTTTTTTTATTATCAATTTTACGTTTATAGTTGATGAACACTTAGACTATTTTTTAATGAATCTTGTGTTTATAACCTATCATCTATAAAACAATTTTTAATGGAACATTACGATTACATCGTATGAACTATTGGACTATTTTTAATGAGCATTATGTTTATAGCTTATGAACTATTAAACTATTTTAAACGAACCTTACGTTTATAACTAATGAACTATTAGATTATTTTAAATGAACCATAATTTTATTTTTTGGTGCGAACCATACTTTCATACCTTATGAACTATTAGACCATTTTAAATGAACCTAATGATTTTTTTTTTTGGAGAGGGATGAACCTCACATTTATAACTTATAAACTATTAGAATATTGGAGTGCTAGTTCACTTAGTAAGATTGGTAGTCTCCTTGGGACGCCAATTATGGCTGATAAAGCAACTTAGGAGAAAACTAGTGTGAATTTTGCTAGGATATTGGTAAATGTGAATATCCAAAATACTTTGTATGAGTATGTGCACTTTGAGAACTATATGGGGGATATGATACAGCAGAAGGTGGTGTTTGCATGGAAACCTGTTAAATGTAAATTCTGCAAGGGTTTTGGGCATGAGGAAAAGGATTGCAAGGAGAAGCATCCAAGGGTATGGGTCCCTAGACAGCTCATTCAAACAACTACAGCAACAACCACTGCTCCAGCTGCAGTAGCTGCTCCCACTGCAGATGCCCTTGCAGAGACAACTAATGCAAATGTTGGGCAGGTGCAAGCTCCTGAGGTGGTCACTACAACTCCTGCTGGCACTGTGGCTAGTAGGCAGGACTGGTCAGCTCCTTCAAGAGGGGGTAGAAAAGCTCAAGCCCCAACTTCTTGTGTTACTCCTGAAACTAGTAACTCCTTTGCACTTTTATCTTCTGATATTAGTCAATCTGCAACTGAGAATCAAATTGAGACAAGTCCTCTACTTCCTCAAGTAGATGGATTTGGATAATTTTACTTGTTGGAATGTGAGGGGCCTTAATGGGCCTGTAATGTAAAGGGATGTCTCCTACTTTTGCTTGAAGAATAAATTGGGTTTATTTGGTATGGTGGAGACCAAAATTAGAAATAATAATTTGCCTCTTTGTTTCAATAAAATGTTTCCAGCTTGGGGCTCATACATGAATCATGACTTTGATCATAGGGGTAGGATTTGGGTGGTATGGCACCCGGGTATTTTTCAAGTTGACGTAGTTTCTGCTACAACTCAGATTGTTCACTGTAAAGTGTTCCATATGGCTTCTCAGAAGCTTTTTCATGCATCATTTGTTTATGACTACAACTCAATAGAGGAGAGGAAGGATATGTGGGATTGTTTGAGAACTATTAGTGACACCATGGTGACTTCCTGGATTGTTTTTGGGGACTTCAATAGTGTCCTGCAGTCAGATGATAGAGCAGGAGGGAATAGGGTCTCCTATTCTGAAGTTGTGGATTTTAGACATTGTGTAGATCATTGCACCTGGATTGAATTGAAGAGAATTGGAGGTAGATATTCATGGAGTAATAAGCAGGAAGATAATCATAAAATATGCTCCAAGCTTGATTGGGTTTTTGTTAATGAGGAATGGATCATTGAGTTTCCTGATTCTGTGGTGCATGCATTGCCAGATGATGCATCTGATCACACCCCTCTTCTGATCAACTTCTTCAAGTTTCCTACCTTGGGGAAGATACCATTTAGATTTTTCAACATGTGGACACTATCTGAGAGATTTCTAGATCTTGTTTTGGAAGCTTGGTGTTCCTATATTAGGGGCTGTAAAATGTTCTGTGTAGTCAAGAAGCTCCAGCAACTGCAGAAAACCTTTAAGGGCATTAATGTAGTTGAGTTTGGGGATATACAAACCAAGACTGATCAGGCTAGAGCATGTATGCAGTCTGTTCAGATGCAGATCCAACATGATCCTTTTAATACAGCACTCCAGCAAGCAGAAAAAGAAGTAGTTCCAGAATACAGGAAGCTCTCCTATGCCTTGGAGAGTTTCTATCAGCAAAAGAGCAAGTTTAATTGGTTGAAGCATGGGGATCTTAATACCAAATATTATCATGCTGTCATTAAACAGAGAAGACACAAGAATAGGGTTACTGTTATATCTAATGAAGCTGGGAAGGTGATCACTGACTACAATGAGGTAATCAAGACCTTTTGTGGGTTCTATGAAGGTATGCTAGGCAGTAAAAGCTCGAGAACAACTGCTGCAAGACAGGAAATTATTCAAGCTGGAGCCACTCCGACCACAGCCCATAAGCTCATTCTTCTGCAACCTTTTACAAGGAAGGAGGTGAAGGATGCTTTATTCTCAATACCATCTGAAAAATGCGCAGGCCCTGATGGTTTCAATTCTGGATTTTTCAAGAAGGCATGGGAGATTGTTGGTGAGGAGGTTAGTGATGCTATACTTGACTTTTTCAAATCTGGCAAGTTACTTTTTCAGCTAAACTCAATAGTCATTACTCTTGTTCCTAAAGTAGATAATCCTCTGAAACCCAGTGAGTTTAGACCTATAGCATGCTGTAATACTCTGTATAAGGTGATCTCTAAGCTGCTTTGTTCTAGAATAAGTAAGATTTTGCCTGATATAGTTAGTGAGAATCAAGGAGCTTTTGTTGCTGGCAGAAACATTAGCCATAATATCATGATTACCCAGGATCTCATTAGACTCTATAGAAGAGCAAATATCTCATCAAGATGTATGATGAAGATTGACTTGAGGAAAGCGTATGATACAGTGGATTGGGACTTTGTTAGAGAGATGCTTTCTGGTTTGGGGTTCCCTTCTCAGTTTGTGAATTGGATTATGATATGTATCACTACCCCTAGTTTTACATTGAACATATATGGGAGACTGCATGGTCAATTTAGAGGGGTTAAGGGACTGAGACAAGGTGACCCTATTTCTCCCTTGATCTTTGTACTGGTTATGGAATATTTAACCAGAGCTCTTAAGAGTGTAAGCAAATATAGAGAGTTTAGATTTCATCTACAGTGCAAGAATCTTCAGTTGATCAACTTATCATTTGCAGTTGATCTTATGTTATTCTATAAGGGTAATATTTCTTCTGTGACTTGTGTTATGGGAGCTCTCAATCATTTTTTAGCTATCACCGGACTCACTGCTAATTTAGCAAAGTCTCATGTTGTAGACGCCAAAAAAGCTCCTTCAGATTTTTCCGCACAAGCACGATGATGAAAGGAGTAATTTATAAACTTGAACGCTATTTTTGCTTTAATAAGTAAGATATGGTCTCAGGATTTTCTTCCATCGCTTCTTCGTTCCGGTCCCATTCAAAAGCCCCGTTCAAGAGCTTTCCAACGACACCTCTCATGACTTTTTTCGACTCCCGGTCGCCAAGTTGCGAATCATGGTAGAACTGTCTTTTACCGCCCAGGGGTAAAACAGTGTTTTCATATTTTTTGGAACACTAAAATTCCTCCGGAAAATTAAAATAGACTGGATGTCGTCATTATGACAACATCCAGCTGGCAGCTGGCAACCGTCAGAGGCCCTGGATTAAAACCTTCTAGCAGCGCTGACTCAGCCTCAAGCCCGACTATTTTTTCAAGCCCAATTCAAAAATTCGGCTCTTTTCAGCCCACCAGCCCTACTTCCCACGCCTATAAATACGACCCTCCTCCCTCAGTTCAAAACACACAGTCTACAGCGGACACCCTCTATTCTCAGTAGTATTGACTCTGAGCTTCTCCCTGTTTCTTCCATAAACAGTTCTATTCTATTCTCGGGAGTATTGACACCGAGCTTCCCCCTCTTTCTTCCAAACTTGAGATCTTGTCTTTAGTATTTTTATCAAATATAGCCTATAGTTCAGGTACTAACTCCCGAGGGCTCAAATTAAATTAATTGTTTAGTTGTTTATTTCTAGTAGTCATAATGTAGATATCATGCTAGAATAACGTCTTTTATTGCTTCCTAAATATTGTCCTTCCAAGCATGTCTAGTCGTTGTGATGCTCAACTTGTCAATCAAATGCATATCTAAACAAGGGTTAAAATAAATGTTGTGATGCTTGTGATGAACCAATTAATAGTCTAAGTCTAGGTTGGTAATCCGGTTTGTGTGGGAGTCATGTCTTTAAATTATTAAGCAAACTTGAGTTAGTAGAGGTCGTCATAATACGGGCGAGTTGGGTGCCTAACACCTTCCCACCTTGTACCTTCGCCCCCGAACCCTTTATTCTTGGGTACTCATATGTTCTATATGAGCGAGAGTCTTTCTAAAAACATGATCAGTTCACTGATCGCGCTATTGGGTTGTCCCTTCGGATTGTCCCTTCGGTTTGTCCCTTCGATAAAACACCGATAGCAGATTTGTGACCTCTTTTATGGTTTTTATACAATTCAAGTCTTTACAAAATCTTTTCTAACTCGATGGTCCCTTGAACTTATCTAAACCCCCAACTTACAAATTTTCTATAAGGACACACTCCGTGGCGAGAAATCCCGGGTCCTTACAGTGGCGACTTCACTGGGGATTTATTTAAGAGGGTGAGACTTGAAAGTCAAGTTTGCTTAATTGTTTAATAATATGTTCCATATATTGCATCATTTGCATGTGCTTTGGCACAACCTTTTGACCCTTATCGACCCTCGAGGAAGTTTGTGTCGCAACTCGTAGAAAACCCGTATATCTAAAGGAATATACAGTTGTCCTATCGTGCAAACCGACGCTTCCTCACCCACGACTCATCGGCTCTTGTGGGTGAAAAAAAATTACAATTGATGTGTCGACCATCCGCCGAACGGAAATTGTAATTTGTTGTGGTGACATCACAGAAGCCAAAAGCCTCTAGCCCACATTCGTGCATTCGCTTGCTTGTTGTGCATGTGTCGTTGTAATGCTCGTCTGATCACATGTTTACCTGTAAATTGCGTCGTTATAATGCTTGCCTGAATGCATGAATACCGTGACTATGTGCCAACATGTACTTACGTGCTAGGAGTCTCTTTTCTTTTATTTTTAGCTAGTTCCTAATGCCCAAAGACGGTTTTAGAATTCCATTCAATAAACACTCGTCATTTTCCCTGATGATATATTTTCATATAGCATCAAAGTCATGAACAAATTTCTAGGACCTTTAAAAAAAAAAGAGTCAGTCTCTCCAATTCCCTTCTCCCGCTTTTTTTTATATTTCTTTTTTCTTCTGATGTAATTCAGATTCGGAAAAAAAAAAACAAAAAGAAAAGATAAAGCCAAAAAAAAAAGGAAAAAAAAAATTGCCGAAATTTTCTTTTTATTTATTTATTTATCCCATTTTCCATTTTCTTTGAGTCTAGAAAAATTTTAAAAAATAGGATAGTCCATCTTTTTTTATTTTTCTCATTTTCGTTCATTGACTTCATTTTTCCTTTGATATGAGGGGAAATAATCGGGCATTTAGGCTTAGGTTTTTACTTTCTTTTTTTTCCATTTCTTTGCATTGCCTTGCATTGTACGTATAAGATGCTCCATGCTAGGATTCATAAATAATCGTCATGCATACATTGTCGTCATTTTGCATCTGCATTTGTACAAAAGTCCAAGTCCTACATTCATCAATGTCCCCATTTGTTCACTACGTCTCATGCATTAGAAGTCAAGACGAGTCATTCATTAAGTCTTCTAGGGTCATTTTGCGTCAATTCATTGTCATACATGTTAAGGTCAGTCTGTCATGCATCTTGCATATTGTTGTCATAACTCTGTCATTGCATTGTCGTCATCATGTATTCGAGTTCATATAGATGTCCATAGGCACATTCACCTTAGGGGCTATCGAGGGTCTTCTAAAAATCATGAGTCTTTGTTTTCAAGTCCTTCCTTTGGCGTCTTTCTAAGTTGAGACTTGTGTTCAGGATTGGGGGCTCGAGCAAGAATTACAGTGACAAAGATTGGGCTCGATCGTCCGGCAGGTTGGTTCGTGTTCAACCTACATCCAAGAAACCACCACATTGCAAAAGGCCATTACCCCATAATCCATAACCATCACAAAGCTTGCCACCACTCAATACATCCCTTACCACGCCAATCACACCCCCAAACTTCACCATGGTCAAAACCACGGACGAGAGGCTTGATGAGCTCATGAGTGAGTTGGAAAAGGTGCGACTCAAGGTTGAAGATTTGGAGAAAAAGAAAGAGGATGATGCAAGAATCCTCTCTGACTCAGACTTTGAGGAAGAAGGACCAAATGCCAAAATGGCTAAGATTAATTTTGTGCTCAAAAATAGCGTGCTGTTTGCCAACTACCATGCTAATGTTGGTAAAGTCAATCTCAAAGTTAAGGGCAAGCTTCCAGCCAAGTTCTCCATGCCCGAGGTTCCGACATTCACTGGAACTGATAATCCACAAGACCACCTCAAAGCCTTCACTACTGCCATGGGTTTAAGAGGAGTTGACAAAAATATCTACATTCAGTTGTTCCCATAGACTCTTGATGCCCCAAATCGTCGTTGGTTCTACACCTTGAATTTGGAAAACTACCGCACTTGGTCAGATTTCACTACAGTCTTCCTTGCACGCTACAAGGAAAATGTTGCTCTACCTATGACCCTTCGAGAGTTAGAGATCACCAAACAAGAAGAAGATGAGGGATTCACTGCCTTCCTTCAGCGTTGGAGGCTAAGGATAGCCGAATTGGTCGAGCGACCTTCGCAAACTGATCAAATCCGCCAATGCATCAAGAATCTTCAACCTCCTTACAAGGAACACCTCAGGTATCAAGCGATTGATTCCTAAAACCGGCTCTATGCCGTGGGTATCCTAATTGAAGATAACCTTCTTAAGAATTCCACTTAAGTCGTGAACAACGCGAGTATCTATAGGGGGCTATCCTCCATATCTCTGTCAAACAGCCCGTGCTCGAGAAGTTGAAGAGAGTCGAAGTCTCCTAGTGTGCAAGTCTAGTTGAGTCCAGTCAAGTCTAATGATGTCTAGTCTGTCTTTTCAATTCGTCCATAGATTTTAGCTTATTTAATAAAGATTGCATTTTGATTCAATAAAGATTGCATTTTGATTCCCATCATTGTTCTTTGTTCAATCCTATGACGAACTTAAGTTGCCTATGAAGGAATAACAAAAATTAAATAAAAAAAAGTTCAAAAGAAAGCCTTCATTGTGGAAAACATCAAACAAAAATTCCTAATGATCATCCCCATAGAGGACATACAGTTGAACCGTCCATGCTGAGGACAGGAGGCATTCATTTGGCACCTCACATCAATATCGTTTACTACTCTGTACATCATTACCACTTGCAACCCTTTGAGCCATAAACACATAGCCTTTCATTTCTTAACCACATCATCCTTACCCGGGGAATGGGTGTGTGCGACATGGGAATAGAAGTAACCTTCTAGGCAAGGTGGACCGACATACAAAAGAGCCACCAAGAGAAATACCAAAAAATAGAGAGAACTCGAAAGTTCAAGAGCAAAAAAAACAAAAGAGAAAAAAAATTCGAGAGCGATCAGAGATCCAAAAGAGTGCATACACTTCAAGTGCAACCAAACGGTGGCTTTACCTAAACATTGGTCCCTAAGCCACCTCGCCTAGATCAAAAACTTCTATACCATCTAGCATACTTTGGGGAGGGGATTTACATTGGGTTTCTTTGAGCCTTTATCCTTTCTTTGACACCTTAACCCAACCTGACATTACAACCCAAAAGCCCTCCGAGAGGTACGATCATTCAATTGTATAGTCCTGAACTACGTTGGCCTGATTTCACAAACTGGATACGTAGGAAACCTCAAGGAGGTTCGACCACGACAACCACTTTGTCACATGATCATAAGGAGTTTTCCCATTCCACCATTATCATCTAAGGCTAAAACAAAATGAGCCCGGTAGGTTGAAAACCCGAAAGGGCGGCATAGGCAAAAGTTAGGGCAACCAAAAAAAAAATATAAAACAAATTCAATATCCTGAGGCAACGTAAATTTCTGAGGATTTAGAGCATTGTTTCTCATGTAAGCGCTCTTTGGTCAGTCGTTTAGATGTCATACTCATCGCCTTTCTCGTAGGCTTTCACATAGACTTTCCAACTGGGGGCTTTTTCAGAATGAGCCGGTTCCTTGTCCGCTACGTTAAAAGTTGTCCATTTCATCCTCGTACCTTAAGTAGGATATTTTGTACCGCTACATCAACACCCATAGCTCCTCGAGTAGGTCATAACCATCAAGAACCACACATCAAACTGGGGGGCTTATTCTTCCTTGACTGCACCCGGTCTTGTCCACTTGTCTCATACTCTGTCAAGATCACCACAGGAATGATATTTTTGATCACAAAAACTTTTCCCCATATGAAGACCCTCTTCAGACCCTATAGGAGAGTTGTGCATGTTAGGCTAGGCCGCATGGAGCTGTGAGTCAATAGAGTCTGCATACATCATATTTGCATAAGTACTAGAGTCGCCTTCAAAGGCATGCATGTGTACATAATTTCTCAGTGTCTTGAGTCCCTGCGTGTTTACATGTCAATTTCCCTTTGCCCCGTGCATATTACTATGTCATGTCTTGTGCATCTTGTCATGGTCGGTAGGGCATGTCTATTGCATCTTTTCCCTATGTGCATATTTTCACTGCAGGTTTGAGTCTACTCGCTCTCCATCGAAACCAGCAAGCCCGGAACTCATGATCAAGCCCAGAAGCGACCTTCCGACTACAACCAAGAATGGAAATAACCTCCCAACAACAGTCTGCACACGCGGGCCCCTCCTGCTGTCCCACGACTTTATTTCAGTTCGCTCGCGGCAAAGATCAGTACCAAGTGCGCGGGAGCGATTCCCTTTGGCCCACAAATTCAAATTCAACAGTTGGCCCATCTTACGGTACCAATTATTCTCAGGTAAAACTAACCCAATTATTTTGCAGGTCCCAAATACACGAGCCTGGATTTATACCCGAATGACATACATCGCCCGGAGTGTCAAATTATTTTAACCCCCGTAAATCTGCTGGCCTCATCAATGTCCCAATGTCTCAAAAATCCCAATATCCCAAAGTCTCAATGTCCCAAAGCCTCAAAATCTCAAAAATCCCAATATCCCAAAGTCTCAATGTCCCAAGGTCTCAAAGTCTCCAAAATCCCAATGTCTCAATGTCCCAAATTCTCCAAAATCCCAATGTCCCAATGTCTCAAAGTCTCAATGTCCCAAAATCCCAATGTCCCGAAGTCTCAATATCCCAATGTCCCAACGTCCCAAATTCAAGCCAGTCAATGATCGCTTAAGCTATTGCGGTTAAACTGTCCTTCTGCGAGGTCACAAATTTTGGGGTCAGTCAATGGTCGCTTAAGCCAGTGCAGTTAAACTGTCCTTCTGCGAGGTCACAAATTCTGGGGTCAGTCAATGGTCACTTAAGCTATTGCGGTTAAACTGTCCTTCTGCGAGGTCACAAATTTGGGGGTCAGTCAATGGTCGCTTAAGCTATTGCGGTTAAACTGTCCTTCTGCGAGGTCACATATTTGGGGTTAGTCAATGATCGCTTAAGCTATTGCGGTTAAATTGTCCTTCTACGAGGTTACTTATTATGTGTCAGTCAATGATTACTTAAACTGTTGTAGTTATACTGTCCATTATTTCTTATATGTTTCAGTCAATTATTGCTTAAGCTATTGCATTTAAATTGTTCATATGTTTTAAGCATTTTACAACCGTCATTATGATTGCGCTGTCTCGTCGACCTTTTCGTTCCTTGTGCAGGGACAGAATTTCGACACCCGTCGAGCGGTGTTTAGTCACTGTTTGTCGAAGCACTCTACGTTGATCATTCTCAAAGTATTACTAACTTTTTCATTCACTCTGAATACAGGTCCCCAGCAGACGTTTAGACCATCTACGAGCGGTGTTCTATCCTGCTGACCATAACCTTTATTTTCTCTTGTGTTCGCAGAGATGGAATCTTAGCACGCTACGAGCATGTCCCAACTCAGGTTTGTCTTCATATGCATACATACTGTACACTCTCACACACTGTGTGCACATCAGCATCCTGCATGTCGCCTTCAGAATACTTTGATCTTCGCTTTTACTCAAGCTCAATCAAAGTGGGGGCTTTTGTAGACGCCAAAAAAGCGCCTTCAGATTTCTCCGCACAAGCCCGATGATGAAAGGAGTAATTTATAAACTTGAACGCTATTTTTGCTTTAATAGGTAAGGTATGGTCTCAGGTTTTTCTTCGATCGCTCCTTCGTTCCCATGCCATTCAAAAGCCCCGTTCAAGAGCTTTCCAACGACACCTCTCATGACGTTTTCCGACTCCCGGTCGCCAAGTTGCGAATTAGGGGTAGAAGCGTCTTTTACCGCCAAGGGGTAAAACGGTCTTTTCATATTTTTCGGAACACTAAAATTCCTCCGAAAAATTAAAATAGACTGAATGTCATCATTATGACGACATCCAGCTGGCAGCTGACAGCCGTCAGCGGCCCTGGACTAAAACCCAGGGTCGCTAGTGGCCCTCACCAGGGCCGCTAGCGGCGCTGACTTAGCCTCAAGCCCGACTATTTTTTCAAGCCCAATTCAAAAATTCGGCTCTTTTCAGCCGACCAGCCATACTTCCCACGCCTATAAATACGACCCTCCTCCCTCAGTTCAAAACACACAGTCTACAGTGGACACCCTCTATTCTCAGTAGTATTGACTCTGAGCTTCTCCTTCTTTCTTCCATAAACAGTTCTATTCTATTCTCGGGAGTATTGACACCGAGCTTCCCCCTCTTTCTTCCAAACTTGAGATCTTGTCTTTACTATTTTTGTCAAATATAGCCTACAGTTCAGGTACTAACTCCCGAGGGCTCAAATTAAATTAATTTTTTAATTGTTTATTTCTAGTAGTCATAATGTAGATATCATGCTAGAATAACGTCTTTTATTGCTTCCTAAATATTGTCCTTTCAAGCATGTCTAGTCGTTGTGATGCTCAACTTGTCAATCAAATGCATATCTAAACAAGGGTTAAAATAAATGTTGTGATGCTTGTGATGAACCAATTAATAGTCTAGGTCCAGGTTGTTAATCCGGTTTGTGTGGGAGTCATCTCTTTCAATTATTAAGCAAACTTGAGTTAGTAGAGGCCGTCATAATACAGGCGAGTTGGGTGCGTAACACCTTCCCACCTCGTACCTTCGCCCCCAAACCCTTTATTCTTGGGTACTCATATGTTCTATATGAGTGGGAGTGTTTCTAAAAACATGATCAATTCACTTATCGCGCTATTGGGTTGTCCCTTCGGATTGTCCCTTCGGTTTGTTCTTTCGATAAAACGCCGATAGAAGATTTGTGACCTCTTTCATGGTTTTTATTTAATTCAAGTCTTTACAAAATCTTTTGTAATTTGATGGTCCCTTGAACTTATCTAAACCCCCAGCTTACAAATTTTCTATAAGGACACACTCCGTGGCGAGAAATCCCGGGTCCTTACACATGTATATACAGGTGGTGTATCTAGGGATGTTAAACAGCAAATCAGTGCCTTAACTGGGTTTGCAGATGGTGCCTTCCCAATGAAATATCTTGGAATGCCCATGTCCACTGTAAAATGGTCTAAAATGGACTGTATGTTTTTAGTGGGTAAGATTACAGCAAGAATCCACTGTTGGTCTACTCGACATCTATCTTTGGTAGGGAGAGCTCAGCTTGTTAATTCAGTGTTATACACAATGCATGTGTATTGGGCTTCCATCTTCATCTTGGCCCAATCAGTGATCAAAAATATTGAGCAAGTATGCAGGAACTTTCTCTAGGGGCAAAATACTCAGAAAACAAAAATCCCTCTTGTAGCTTGAGAGAGTATCTGTATGCCTAAAAGAATGGGTGGTTGAATGTGAAGAACTGTAGAATTTGGAACAAGGCTGCAATTGGTAAACACCTCTGGGCTATTGCTAGCAAAAAGGATAGCTTGTGGGTGAAATGAGTTCACTCTATTTACCTGAAGGGGCATGACCTCTATGATCACAGGGTACCAACTGATTCAAGTAGGTACTGGAAGAAACTCATGAAAGTCAGGGGACATACAGGGGGTATTTGTGGCTCTAATACCTGGCCTGTTAACAACCGTGGGCTGTATACAGTCAAAATGGGTTATGATTATCTTCTGGGAGAGCATGATAAATTCAGTGCAGCTGCTCTTGCTTGGGGTAAGTACTCAGTGCCTAGACATGCCATTTTCCGCTGGCTGGTACTGAAGGGAAGAATCCGTACTCGAGATAGGCTTGTTAAGATGAGATGTCCAATTGCTGATCAGATTTGCCCCCTTTGTAATGTACACAATGAAACAATTTCACACCTCTTCTTTGACTGCTCTATATCTAGACAGGTCGTGGATGAGATATGCTATTGGATCAGTTGCACTGCATGGCCAAGAAGTTACCAGTTCTGGCCTCAATGGCTTATGAAACGTAGGGGGAAGCAAACAAAGGAAGTGGATCCTATTTGCTATGGCTGCAGTTGTCATCTATTATCTTTGGATTGCAAGAAATCGAGTTGTTTTCTCAAGTCAGAAGGTGGAAACTCTAAGCATTGTGGCCCAGATCAAAAATGTCATGAAGTATAGAATTACATGTATTAAACCCCAATCTGTAAAGACAAAAGATGTAGGTCTCTTTAATGTTTTCTATTAATTGCAGCACTGAGGCTTGATTAATATGTTCCAAGAACCCTTCCTAGAAGGTGCCTTGGGCATATCTATCTCCCTCCTTGCTTTGTATGAGATGTTTTGTTGGCAAGTCCTTTTGGTAATGAAGAAGCTATCTTTTACCAAAAAAAAAAAAACTATTAGAATATTTTAAATAAACCTTGCGTTTATTTCTCATGAAATACTTTTTATTTTTGGTGAGAATGGAAGGCGCTAACACGCCCAAACAAAATAATTACTAAGCAATAGTCATCCTAGATTTCACGACCCCTACCAGGCCTTCGAATAGAACATTCATCATGTTAGGGATGGGGGTTTCAAATTCCCTAAACATATCAGGAATTACTAAGCTATAGTTTGTAAGCCAATCTGCAGCTGCATTCGCCTCCCGATAAGCATGTTGGAAATACTTTTGAGAGAAGTATTACACCATTTTCAATGAACGTTGCGTGTATATCTAATAAACTATCACAGTATTTTAAATGAAAAAATTAACTGAAGTCTTTCGTCATCCCCACCACCCTTTTTTGAAATTTCATGCTTGTTGGCACCGCCAACTGAGGCACCAAGGAATGTCATTCCGTCAAAGCCCCCACCACCCTCAACGGTCAACCCCAATCATTAGTCTCCAAGCTTACGAAGCCAATAGGTACTAGCAGTGGCGGATCCAGAAATGTTTTTTTGTTGGGGGCGAGTATAAATGATTAAAAAAAAATACCACATCAATAATTAAAAACAAAACACAATGCCTCGGGTAATAATAATTTAAAAAACATTACAATGTCATTAAGGATAAACGATAAATAGTGTTTTACAATTGCTCTTTACGAGTCTTCATCTTTTAAAAGCGATCCATCACATTCTCATTTATGACATTTTCAAGTAAATCTTTTTCTATGAAACTAGTTAGATAATCACACAAAAAAGATCACCAATCCGATTGCGCAAATTTGTCTTCACAATTTTCATTGCCGAAAAGTATCTGTCCACGGTTGCGGTGGCAACGGGCAAAGTCAACGTTAGCTTCAAAAGCTTATAAACCAATGGATGTGAAAGATGCTTCTTTGTCTCCACCATGACTTGAGCAAGATGGCTAATATCCCTCAAATCACTAAATCTTGCATCCTCTTGCACATTATCAATATAAAGGTCAAGTTGATGCTCAAGAGTTATTCGATCCACAAAAGTAAAGTCATATGGATAAAACTCGGTCAATTACATCAACATCAATGGATCAAAAGCACTAAATGAATCAAGTGGACTCAAAGAGGTCATACAAATGAGAAATTAAGAGTTCACCTCATTAAAGCGATCATTAAACTCTTGCTTGAAGCAACATATCCACAACCATATTTAAACAATCAATTTCAAGATGTTCCAAGTTAGTCATATTTGTTTTCTTTCGTGGCTTTCTTGGATCTATATAATCTCCCTCCAAGTCCAACATCACTAGATCATGTTTATCACAAAACGAGGAGATTTTACCTACAAGAGACTTCCACCCACCATCTCTAACCTTTTGTAATTGTCGCTTGGCTGACTTCACCAATGAAATGGCATTCAAGATATCTTGGTCTTTCCTTTGTAGAGCTTTTGATAAAGAATCAGTATGCCTAAAGATAAGCAACATTAAGTGCAAATAAAATACAAAATCAAATGTTTGAAAGTATTTACGCAGACCATATGCTTGAGCCCTTTGCTTAGTATCAGTACCCTCTGACTCAATATATTTAAGCACCTCCTTAATCATTGGAAACAAATCAACCAACCGAATCTATGTCTTGTAGTGAGAAGCCCAACGTGTATTTCCAGGTCTTTGAAGAGCAAGTTCTTGATTGCACCCCGTCCCTGTTTTAATCTCACCACTAACCAAATCTTTCTTTACTTTCTCAAAGTAACCAACTCTAATCATATCTCTTCTTTTGCAAGAACCTCCAACTACATTCAAAAAAATAGAGATCATATTAAAAAACTCAGAAGCAGGTAAGTGGTTTTTTGCCACCGCCACAATTACTAGTTGGAGTTGGTGGGCAAACAATGTACATAATAAGCTGAGCTATTCTCTTTCGAAACCAAACCTCTCAAACCATTGAATTCGCGTTGCATATTACTTGCTCTGTCATAGCCTTGGCCTCTAACATTTTTCATACTTAACCCCCATTCAACAACTAAACAATTTATAGCAGATTTGAGGCATAAAGAAGATATCTCCTTCACATGAACGACACCAACAAACCTCTCTTTAACAATTCCATATGCATCAACATATCGTAAAATCATATCCATTTGCTCCTTGTAAGAAACATCACTAGACTCATCAACCAATAGGCTAAACACGCCATCACCAATTTCTTCAATAATAGATTTAATTACTTCCTGACCAAAGCAATGAGCAATGTCTTTTTGAATACCAGGAGCGATCATTTGATTATTTCCGAGAGCATTTTTCAACACAATTTTTCTTACCATCTCATTTTGGCTAGCTGTGTACTTTGAAAATTCCAAAAAATTTCCCTGATTAGTAGAGTCGTCTGATTCATTATGACCACGATAAGATAACCCTTGGTGCAATAAAATTCTTGAAACATCAATTGAAGCATTTAAACGAATACGGTACTCATGTTGAGCACATTTTTCATACATTTTTAGTACCTCTAATTATTGTTTTTGCTATTGACGAAATCCTGTTTTTAAGTGTTATGCAAATTATTTTGCAGGATCAGAAGAAATATGGAAATTATGTAAATATTGAAAATCAACAAAATGTGCCAAGTATGAGAAGCTCACGTGAAGAATGAGAAGCAAATTGGAACCAAAGGCCTATTATTCAGTAGCAATCATTGACAAAAGAAAGAAGCCCAATTTGATTGTCAGGTGCAAATCCTAATATATGCGGCTTTGGCAGCTCTAGGAAAATAAAGCCCATAAGTTGGTCAGGGACGACGCACTACACAGTATAAAAGGCTGACGATTCTTTTGGCCGTAGCATACAGTAGTTTAGCCTAGTTTAATTTTAGAGTATGTTTAGGTTTAGCCGTAATTTAGTTTTAGGGTTCCAACTTCAAAGTTTTATTATTTGTTCTAGCAATTTAATTTTAGTAGTTCAATACTCAATTCTAGTTATTGTTCTTCGTACTCTTTGTTTACAATTGCAATCTTAATCGATCATTCAAGTAAGTATTTTCTTTTATTGTTCTATTAATCGTTCTATGCAACCAATTACTCACTATTTTACATGTTTCTCATTATCTATTTACTAGTTAGACCCCACTTAGGTGGCACAATTGGATTATAATTGGTAAAAAGATATGACCTTTTATTTGTTTACGCTTTTGTTTGTTCCTTTTCATAGTTACTGTCATGTTTTATATTAGTTGTTCTTTTGATTTAGTTCGTCAATTTAGTACTAGTTCATGACGTAATTGTGTAAACCCATCCTCTTGGGATCGACCCGTATTTGCATATGCTAGCTACAACTACACCGTGCACTTGCGGTAATTTAACTCAACAAGTTTTTGGCGTCGTTGCCGAGGATGAGCGTTACAGAGTTATGTCACTTTTATTTTATTGCAATTAGCTTCTTTGACCCAGTGTCTGGGTGAATCGTTGCTGATCTTATTTCATGACTTTAGTTTCTGTGAAAATTTTACGGCTTATTTTGGTTACTAGTATATTTAGTGAATCTGGCATGAATTCGTCCTATTAAGATTACTATTAGTTGATTATAGTTCAATGTGGTGTGATTACTTCTTTTTCTATTATTTGTCTTTGATCGAAACTGCTTAGAGTTACTTGTTCTTGTTCTATTCAGTAGTTCTACGTTTAGTTCTTTTTATTGGTAGCTATTTGTTTGATTGTGCTCCTTGTGTTGTTTTTTTTCTAGTTTAGTATTTTGTGCTTTTGGTTTCCAAAAAAAAAAAAAAAAAAAAAAAAAAATCTTTGGTTTCGTTTCTTTTTTTTTAAGCTGAGTGTAGTGCTAGTGGATTTATGCACGCCTTACCTTTAACATGCTAGCCTATGTCCTATCGTTTCTATGTATCAGTTACTTGTTCCTTGGGAATTTCTTGCACACCGACTGTTCTGTTACCTCTAGTTGCTATTATTATTTTTATCACGTTCTCTGCTTCTTTTCGTTTACTAGTTAGCTTTATTTGCTTTGTTCATGTGGTTTAATTTCCTTTAAATAAAAAAAAAGTAATATGTTTGATTTTGTTCAGTTCGATCATGAGTCCTTTGGGACATATTTTTATAGATTTGAGAATTTACTTTCTCAATACCCTGATTATAATTTGGAAACTTGGCAAAAATGTCAAATTATTTATGAGGGTATGAACGCGGACTCTAAAACCATGATTGATGATAAGTTTATGGGAGAATTTCTTTCTATGTCTGCTGATGAAGCTTGGACTTGGCCTGAATACTTAGCTAAAAAGGAGGTTAGGGAAGCTACTTTTGGAGGTAATTTTACTAGTTACTCTTGTTTGCTACCTAAAGTTTCTTCTACTATTTGTTCTCATTGTCATTCCTCTGAACATGATATTAGTTATTGTCCTGTGCTTGATAACCAATTATCATCTTACTATCAAGGATGATAATTTTACTAGTTACTCTTGTTTGCTACCTAAAGACCAGCTTGCTGTTAAGGAGGTCATTGGGGAGAACGTTACTGTCAAGGATGCTGGAGGCGACATTCAGGTTCAATTATTCCCATCAAAAAATGGGAGATCTTTGGGAGGTGAAGTGGCTGCGGGAGAGCGGAGGTTGGGGAAAGATAACGAGACTGTTCCTTCCCTTGACAATTTATCTATAAATGAGAGTGAGGGTGGGAGGTGAGGTGAGGCGTGGCGAAGTAGGGATTAAATTTTCTGTAGGCAAGGGGAGTAAGGAGGGGATGAATGCACGAAAATGGAAGAAGAATGCTAGAGAAGAGAGAGACGCAGGTAGTAAAGTTGGTGGGGGTTCGAAAGCTACTATCACTAGGCTGGCCAAGAGGGACAGGAAGCATGCGAAAGTTGACCTGATGGCTATTGACGAGGGTATTCAGAGTACTAAAAAGGCTCATGTTGACGTTACTTTCTTAATGGCGAGTACGGCGGAGTACGGTGATGACCGGACCCGCCAGACGCAATGAGTATTTTAAGTTTGAACTGTCGGGGGCTGGGCAATCCTCGAGCAGTTTCTTTACTTCGCAATCTTGTGCGAAGTGAGGCCCCGTCCGCACTCTTCTTATGTGAGACAAAGCTTAGCGTACGTGAAATGGTTCCTATTTTGGAGAAACTTCAGCGGTACTATGGAGTTTTTGTAGATAGTGCGGGACAGTCAGGCGAACTAGCACTTTTATGGCGTAAGGAGATTGTTATCTCGCTCCTACTACAGTCTAGCCATCACATTGACATTATGGTTGACGATGGCCTTGGTGGTGGTGGATGGCGACTAACGGGCTTCTACGCGTGGCCTGAGATCCCGAATCGACACCTTTCTTGGGAGCTTTTGGGTCTCTTGGCCACGCAGAGAAGTGATCCATGGATTTGTATGGGGGATTTCAATGAAGTTCTTTTCTCGACTGAGGTTTTGGGGCGGCATGCTAGAGCTGAGAGACAGATGAAAGCATTTAGAGACGTAGTGGATCAATGTGGCCTACGAGATGTTCGTTATATAGGACATCCTCTTACCTATGACAATAGGCGGGAAGGTGAGTTCAACGTTCAAAGTCGTATTGATAGGGCTCTTGCTGTTGACGCTTGGATGGATATGTTCCCTCATGCTAAACTAATCCATCTAGAGCGGGAAATTCTGATCATGCTCCCATTAAACTAATTCTTGAGGGTGAAGGTCAGAGAAGGCGAAATCCAAAGTTGTTTCGGTTCGAACAATTATGGACGGAGAATGGCAGCTGTGAGGGTATTGTTCGAGAAGCTTGGGATCTTGGAGGTCCTACTGCTATGGAAAAAATTAAATTTTGTGCTGAAGAATTAGAATTTTAGAGTGAAGGTGAGTTCGGGAAAATCTTTCGTGATCTGAGACGCAAGAGAAAGAGATTGAAGCAGCTGAATAAGGGTGGTCTCTCTGTTCAACAGTTGAATGAACGAAGGCAAATTCTCAGAGATATTGAAAATTTAGTGAGAGAGGAGGAGTTGTATTGGCAGCAGAGATCACGTGTTCTGTGGTTGGAATCTGGGGACCGCAATACTGGCTTCTTCCACCGTCGGGCTTCAGGCAGGAAGCAAAGAAATACAATTAAATCTCTAAAAGGTGATCATGGTGAAGTGTTTTGTGGTGAAGTAGCGGTGGGTGGTGTGGCCAGAAACTATTTTTCTTCACTTTTTTCATCACAAGCACAGGTTAATATTGAGCAAGCACTTGAAGGAATTGAACGAAGAGTTACTGATGATATGAATATTGATTTCCAGAATGCATACACAAGAGAGGAGGTCCAAGTGGCACTAAGTCAAATGCACCCAATTAAAGCTCCGAGTCCGGTTGAAATGTGTCCGCTTTTTTACCAACATTACTGGAATATTGTGGGTACTGCAGTGACAAATTTGGTGCTTCATGTTCTTAATGGAGGGGAGATGCCAGAGGGCTTGAATCATATACATATTGTTCTTATTCCGAAGAAAAAGAATCCTGAGTTGATTACAGAGTTCCGTCCTATTAGTTTGTGCAATGTGGTATACAAATTGATCTCAAAGGTGTTAGCAAACCGATTGATGTTGGTTCTCCCGGATATTATTTCTTTAAATCAGAGTGCATTTACTCCTGGCCGCCTTATCACTGATAATATTTTGATGGCGCTGGAAACTTGTCACTATAAAAAATGATGAGGCGAGAGAGGGGTATTTTGCTTTGAAGCTTGATATGGCGAAGGCGTATGATAGAATTGAATGGGACTTTTTGGAGTTTGTTCTGACACGATTTGGCTTTGATGGGGGGTGGATTGACAGAGTTATGTTGTGTGTCCGCTCGGTCTCCTTTTCAATTCTTATTAATGGGCGCCCAACGGAGATCTTTACACCTAGTAGAGGTCTTCGCCAGGACGACCCGATTTCACCATATTTATTTCTTTTGTGTGCCGAAGTTTTGTCCGGTCTCATTCGAAAAGCGGAGGTCAATGGTACACTACATGGTGTACGTATATGTGCTGGAGCCCCATCTCTAACACACTTATTCTTTGCAGATGATAGTCTCTTGTTTACGAGAGCTTCTGAGGTCGCTGCAAGGGAGGTGAAGGACATCCTGAATTCATATGAGGGTGCCTCTGGGCAGAAAGTGAGCTACGAGAAATCTAGTGTGTGGTTCAGTAAAGGAGTTCGTAGTGATGTGCGTGACTGTGTTCAAGGAGTTCTAGGTGTTGCGGAGGTTGAATACCATAATCGCTACTTGGGATTACCTACTGTGGTAGGTCGTTCTAAGAAGGAAATTTTTGGTCCTCTCAAGGAGAAAATATGGCAGAGACATCAAGGGTGGAAAGGCTTGCTGCTTTCAAAGGAGGGTAGGGAGGTGATGATAAAGGCGGTGGCCCAATCAATCTCTACCTATGCGATGAGTGTTTTTAGTTTGCCAGCTAGCTTTTGCAACGAGGTACGTTCTATGTTGTCTCAATTTTTTTGGGGTAAAAAAAAAAGATGAGCGTAAGATTCACTGGATTTCTTGGTTGAATTTGTGCAAATCAAAAAAGAGGGATGGGATTGGTTTCCGAGACTTGAAAATGTTTAACTGGGCACTCTTAGGCAAACAAGCATGGCGTCTGGTGAAGGGAGAAGGAGGGCTCTTAGGAGAAATGTTGAAGGCAAAATATTACAGTAAAGGAGACCCGTTCTCATCAACTTTGGGGCGACAACCGAGTTGTTCTTGGAAGGGAATTAGAGAGGCGTTGTGGGTAGTGCGAAAAGGCATGTGTTGGAGGGTTCGTAATGGAAGGAGCATCCGAGTCTGGAGAGGCCCTTGGTTACCTTCTGTCAGCTCTCACCGTGTGATTACACCAAGGGGGTCTAGAGATCTCAATTTGAAAGTGGCAGACTTTATTGATGACGAGAGAAAGAGCTGGAAATCGGAAGCCATTAAAGCCTCGTTTCTGCCTTTCGAAAGGGAAAAAATTGTTGCCATTCCCCTTAGTCCGAGAATGCCAGATGATACACTTTTTTGGAGCTAGGAAAAGAAAGAAAATTATTCAGCCAGAAGTGCATACCATGGCATAATGGAGGCACAAATTCAGAAATGCAAGCTTCTTCTTCAGTAGTGGATTTATCTGTATGGAACAAGAGTTGGAAGTGCAATGTTCAACCTCGCACAAAGATTTTCATGTGGAGTGCTTGTAATGAGGCTTTACCCACAAAGTATGGTCTGAACAAACGCATTCCATCCATTCAACAAGAATGTGCTAGCTGTCCTGGGTATAAGGAGGATGGTCTACATGCCATTAGAGATTATGTCCTCTTTACAGCTATATGGGAGGAGAGTGGGATGCTACAGCAGGTGGGTAGAGGAGGTAGAACTTTTTTGGATTGGGTGAATGAGGTGCGGGATAGAGTTGATAGCAATGAATTTGAGCGTTTTTGTACTATTGCGTGGGCTGTGTGGCATGCAAGAAATAGGAAGCTGTTTGAGGGAATGGTTCGTTCTCCTGAAAAAGTTATTTCATCTGTGGACAGGCTATTGATAGATATACAGGGGCTGCACAACCCAAAAGTTAATTCAGCTAGCAGGCGTATGAGAACTTGGGTGAACCCACCAGCAGGTACAAATAAAGTTAATGTAGATGCAGGGAAGATAGGGGAAGCTGGTAATAGTATGGGCATTATTTGCAGAAGCGAAAATGGTGATCCTATTGTTGGGGCAACTATGATGTTTACAGAGAATTGGGAGGTTTTATTTGCTGAAGCAAAAGCGGTGTTTCTGGGCCTGCAACTAGCACACAATCGTGGCTTTGAGCGGGTGATCCTAGAGATGGATAATCTATCTATTTTTAATGCTTTAAGTTCTAGTCGTAGAGAGTCTTATAGCATCTTTGATTTGCTTGTTGATGATATTTTGAGTCTTAAGTCTTGTTTTAGAAGTATTTCTTGGTCTTTCGTTAATAGGGAAGGTAATCGAGTCGCTCATGAGCTAGCACATGTGCAGCCGTGGAAGGTAGGTTGTAGGTATTGGGAGGTCTCTTTTCCCACCATTGTTGGCCATATGTTGGAGGTTGATCGTTCCAAGCTAATGGAAGTTTAGTACTGCTATTGCAGTATTAATTTCAAAAAATAATTATCATCTTACTATGAGCAAAAGAACATGACTTATCAAGAGACGACATATGACCCTTATGTGCCTAATTATAGTCCAGAATGGCCTAACGTCCATAATTTTTCTTGTGATCAGAGTCAACATTTTAATCGGCCAACTTATACTTCAACTAGTTTTAGTGACCAAGGAAATTTGGGTGAATCGTATTATTCGTTTGAACCTCAAGTAGAATACACCCAAGCTTCTCCTAATTACTTTGATGATGATAGGTTGACCACCACTATAAATGAGACACTGGATTCAAGACTCGATAGTATTGCTATAGAGATTGATAGACTTGCTAATGTAGTGAGAGATTTAATTGAGGTAGAAAGTCAACCTAGAGTATTGGATAATTATTTTAACGAATCTGAGAGTACTCCTAGTATAGTTGGTTCTTCAAGTACTTGCGAAACTATCACTTATCAAGAAAATAGCAGGGTGGTTAACGACATGGTTTCTCACATGGTTGACGTTCAAGACAATACTTGTGAAATAAACTCTAAGCAATTGATTTATGACTACCCTTCATTGTCTCCTTGTATACCCTCTATGATAACTCATTCTAGTTACGCATCTGGCGATAACACTGATTATATACAAAATACACTCAATGATTTCACTTCCCCATATTTCTTATCTTGCATAGGTGAGCCTCTAAGCAATGTTGCTGATGAGATAGAGATAGGGGCAAGCATTAGAATCGAGTGTGGCAATATTGAAGTCTCGGTAGACAACACTTTTGAGAATGTTAGTGAGATTGTTCCTTTTACTATAGGACATGCTGGTTACACTTTAGTTGAGCCTATTGTGCGAATTCCTAATTCTTTAGTGTTCACTCCTTTTCTCCCATATAATGTGAGGTCTCCATTATTTTTCACTAGCAATTGCGTTTCAGATTCTGATTATTATTCTTCTAAGGTAGTAAAAATTAACTTTTACCATACCCATGAAATTACATTGCTTGAGAGTAAAGATCGATCTTATACGACTTTGAGTAATCCCAGAAGAATTAGTCCCTATGTCGAAACTAACAATGCAACAGTTACTGATTGGGAAACTCATTATTGTTCATCTTTTAATTATGCTAAGGCATTTGAAAAATTTAAAAGGGCCTTGATTTCTACTAGCATATTTTCTTTGTCATTTTTTTAGGGTGTTACTATATACCGCCATAAAATTACTCACCACCGCCCTTGGAATTTACAATATTGCCCCTCTCACATTTTCACCCTTTCTCCCACTCTCCCTCTCCCTCTCTAACTCTCCCACACCCACCCACTCTCACACCCACCCACATTCACCAACATTCTCTCACCGGCAAGCAAGGAACGACCGCAAATGTCTTCTGGCGACCAAGAAGTGCCGTCGACGGTGGTCGAGGTTAAATTTTTTTGCCGCATTTTTTGAATGGGCGTCCGTGATTTACGACCAGTCCATGGAACAGGCGTCTGAAATTTCCGCCTGGACCATGGATGGGCGGAGATCGTGGACGCCGATGCCATGGATGGGCGTAAATCACGGACGCCACACCATGGATCAGGCGTCTGTTATTTACGCCCATCCATGGCATCGGCGTCCGTGATTTCCGCCCATCCATGGTCCAGGCGAAAATTTCAGACGCCTGTCCCTTGGTTCAGTCGGTTTTGATAGACGTTTGAATTTAAGATTAAGCTAACATTGTTTTCGTTGTTTTCGTTAGGTTCCTTTGGAACGGTTCGGTGGTGATGGTGTTGATTACAGTACGCATTTCGTCACTGATGAGTTATTTGATAGTGATAGAGATGCAATTAATTGGGCAAAACAAATTGCCCTTACTATCGGGTTTGAGTTGATAATTTCGTCACACAAGAACAATGGAAGCGTAAAATTGTTAAGATGCAATCGAGGTGAACGCTACAGAGGGGAATTAAGAGACTTAGATACTGCTGCTCGGAAGAATACGAAAACAAAGGCTTGTAAATGTACGTTCCAGTTAAGAGCTGAGCAAGTGTATGGGTCCAGTAGTTGGATGATTGTCACATTGCCTGGGATTAGGGGTACGCACAACCACGACTTTGCTGTGTTTCCTGGGGGATATCGTCAGATGAGTGGTCTTAGTCCTGGGTCAAAGCAACTCGTTCATGACATGACTTCGGCACAAACAAAGCCATGTGCTATCTTGGCCGCTATTAAGGAAAAATTTCCCGACGACAATGCAACTAGACGGCATGTGTACAACTACAGAGATCGTATAAGGAAACTTGATTTTGAAGAGAGAGATGTCATTGGTCAGTTTCATCATTTAGCTGTGGAGAATAAGTACGTACATTGGACAAGAGCCGACCCAGCTACTAATGAGGTAACTCACGTGTTCATGGCACACCCTACATCAATTCAGTTACTTCGGTCTTTTCCTTGGTTAATTGGCTTAGATTCCACGTACAAAACAAACAAGTATAAGATGCCGTTTCTTGAGATAGTGGGGATGACTCCAAGCAATAAGAACTTCCTCATAGCTTATGCCATTATGAAGGATGATACTCAGGCAAGCTATGCGTGGGTCTTAGATAAGTTGAGGATGCTTATTGGAAATGATGTACACCCAACAGCAATTTTGACCGATCGTGAGCTAGGGTTGATGACACCTATTAGAGAGATATTTCCCGACAGTGCCCATTTGCTCTGTACATGGCACATTAACAAAGTCGTTGAAGACAAAGTGTACAGACTTTGTGGAAAAGATAAGCTCGGCGCGCAGAGGTTCAAGAACGGGAAGTGGAAATATATCATGGAAGCTTCCACAGAAGCTGAGTATGATAGAGTAGTGCGTATGATGAAGGATACTTGGAGGAATTACCCTCACGTGATATCCTATGTAGAGGAGACCTGGCTGAGATACAAAGAGATGTTTGTGGCTGCGTGGACGAATAAGGTGCTACACCTTGGCAACACTACGACTTGCAGGGTGGAGAGTGCACATGCCGCGCTAAAACAGTGGTTGAACTCCTCAACTGGAGCTTTGGACAATATTTGGAACAAGGTCAACAAGTCAATCGAGTCACAACTAACTGAGATCAAGTACACACTTGAAGAGTGCAGAAGACGAAGAGGTGTGATGTACTCGGGTTTCCCATTCAACTATCTGATCGGGTATGTTTCCCATTACTGCTTAGAAATATTATCGGATGAGCTGAAGAGGATGAGAGAATTGAGTGACCAAGTATTTGATCGTTGCGGTTGTGTATTGAGATCCACTCATCAGATCCCGTGTGCGTGTGAGTTGAAAACGGCCACGGATACGGGCACGCCAATTAGCTTGAATAGTATCCACAAATTTTAGCGAACACTGGTTATTAGTGATGCAGTGGAGATAGATACGCTTGACATGACTGAGCATCCATCTGAGGACCATCGGTACTTTCACTCTCTCTTCCACGAGGTTAACTCAAGCGACCGGGCAGTTATGCGCAACATATCTGCCTTATCAATGAGCAGCTTCATCCTGATGAAGCGAGTTACGTCGAGCCGGAAGCGAACACGACAGTCAGAGGTCGACCGAGAGGGAGTTCCTCTACCAGACGTGATCCTAGTTCATGGGAGTACTCCCAGAGGGGTCGTGGTCGCCCTAGGTCATCCAGTTCGAGCCGCGGGCGTGGTCGTAGCTCATCCTCATCGAGTAACGTCGTGCGGAGTACTGGTATGAAAACCCATAATTTATTAACATGTACATAATGTTGTTAATTACTTTTTGATAAGTACTATTAATGACTTTCTATTATATTGTCTTGCAGCTGGACACGGAATAGATATCACTGAATTCTATCATGTTAACAAAATTCCGGGAATCATCATACCTTTCATTGAAGGATATCTCGATGTGCTTGGGGATGGTAATTGCGGTTTCCGTGTCATTGCGAACTACGTTTTTGGAGACCAAGAGCAATGGCGATTGACGAGAGTTTGCATTGCAAATGAACTCTTAGCTAACCGAGCATTGTACGAAAACATATACGTTGATGGGGTCGACGCTGGTTACCGCCGTATTATGTGGGACGGAGGTGCGTGTCACGATGATCACTGGATGATAGTACTTGAGGATTTGTTCCCGATTGCCAACCTCTTCAATGCAGCGATTATGTTATTCGGATACGGCAGCGGAAGGGGGTTATATGCTTGTTCCACTGTGCTACCGTTGCAAGCACCTTCGACTGCTACACGTCCAAGTAGGGAAATTGTCATAGGTCATTTAGGTGATTCGTACATGCATTATATCCGTCTGGATTTAGCCTCAGATTTCCCTGTTCCTCCGATATGCGCAGCATGGTTTACTTCCCGTTCTGATAGTGTCGCTAGTTGGGAGCAAATGTATGTTAGGCGAAGAGCACATTGGGATCGTTTAGCGAGGTCGACGTAATTGAATGTTTTGCGTGATTGTTATATTTTTCTACTTATATCATTGTCACATTTTTGTGTGATTGTTATATTTTGCATGTTATATTTTTTCGTGATTATTGGAGGTAAATAAAACAACAAATTACAATAAAACAAAAAAGGTAAATAAGAAACAACAAATTACAATAACACAAATAACAATAATAATGAAACTCCAACATAAAAATATAACAAATTCGTCTAGGGTCATATAAGTAATACATCATTTGGCAGCCCGCCAATCTCTCATATACTCCTCCATAACCGATCGAGGACCTTCCGCTTGCTCCGGAGGAAGCAAAGTAATGAAAGACTCAAATACGACGGCTAGACGATTCACCCACTGCAAAAAAGTAACAATGAGTGTGAGTTCAGAGATATGTAATACGTAAAAAAATATATATTTTTAGTTAATCACTTACATAATCGCTGTTGGATCGTGGAGGAATCACAGATCCAGGTGCTGCATCTTCAGGTGGTGTCAGCAGAGGGTGGGAGTGACGATAGTACCACTCGAGGTAGTCATCCGTACATGCTGTGGGATCTGACGTGGATGCCTGAAACCCATGGAGACCAAGAATGTAACCTCCCGGGAACATACGCCAGGCATCAGATGATACTCGTACGGGGTAGACAACCTTGTACAAACGACTGGTCCATGACCTGATCGCTCTCTCTGGCCTAGTGATCGGGAAAGGGATACTCTGTACGTACCCGATTTGTCGTAAACAACGACCAGGCATGTACGGTTCGATAATATCCCGATACCGTAGCCACCCCATGAATACAGTCCTCGGTACAGATGCAACCGGGTCAGAACCGTACGGCAGCCACACCACCTACGTAGAAATGTTCAAGTTACGGTGAAGTAAAAAAAACATAGCAAACGACGAAATAATGCAAACATAGCAAACATAGCAAATGACGTACCTCTGACGCTCGCAGTTGATCCAAGCGTCTACGTAAGGACTGCAGTCGAACCACGTCCTTGCCCTCAGCCTGGGCACTCCATACGCACGCACGGGGAGCCTCGCCGTCCCCGACAACCATCCGCTCCCGATGAGGTCGGAAGCAGGGAAAGTACTCGTATATCCATGCCTGGAGGAGCGTTAGGCATCCGCAGATGCCCTGAGAATCCCCCCGACTAGCTATACCGAGCTGACGATATAGGAAGGCGAGGGCAGCAGATCCCCAAGAGAACTGATGCGCCGTTCCGACACCGTCCCTCACCTCCATCACGCAGGAGGGTCTAATACGGTTACCACTCTTGTCGACAAACAAGGTGGATCCAATAAGTAACCACATCCAACCTACCGCCTGGATGTCATCCATTCGGTCCTCCTCTCGGCAAAGTTCAAAAATCGACTCCGTGAGGACCCCATCGCCCTGCCAGTGGCTATGCATCAGTTCATCTAGGGTGACCTCGAGAACCTCCATGGCCGTCGCCTGCAGCTGCCCATCCCGTCCGTCACTGGAAACGAGCTCTCCCTCTACAGGAATCCGAAGAATATGCCATACATCGTGCAACATGATGGTCATCTCTCCGAACGGCATGTGGAACGAGTTCGTATCCGGCTGCCACCTTTCAACGAATGCAGATATCAGGGGGAAGTCGATATGTCTGAACATAATGTCTGTCAGGTGTGATAACCCAGTACCCTCGATCTGCGCCCTCACCTCGGCCGACATCTCCTCTCGCCACTCATTCAGCCGCTGACATACACTGAATCAGTTCTGACACTTCAACAGACCCCTCGTCTCTTCCCCCCTCCATATACGAGACGCTACGTGGCCCAGGGAGCTCGGTATGACGCTATCATCCGCCGGTCCACCGGCCACCTTCCCTGTAACAAGCCACGTACTGTCGTCCTCCGCTCTAGATCGTTTGCTACTACTGGACGAGCCAGTACTAACAAACCTACCGCCTCTGCCCTTCACCACGCGCCAATCTGAGGATGATTCGACGCCAATCTGATCCTCGTCCATGGAATGATCCCCGGAGTAGTACTCGTTAGATCCGTAATCGTGTTGCTCAGCCTCATATAAGTGACGGTCAGTCATCTCCCTCATCCGAACTGCCTCTCTCTGTCTCCGTACAGACGCATCAATCCCGCGCGTCCTCGTGTGACGCGGTCCTGAACCAGATAGTTCACTGACTAACCTCGGCATCGATTTACCGGCTCCTCCTCTCCTCTATCATTTCACATTTTTAATTAAACAATAATCAGTAATAAACAATTAAAATAATAATTGACAACTAATAATAATTGTAATAACAAATAATAATATTAATAATAATAATAACAATAATAATAACAACAATAACAATTACAATAATAATAATAATAATAATAATAATAATAATAATAATAATAATAATAATAATAATAATAATAATAATAATAATAATAACATTTTTTTTTTTTTTTTGTCTCGGGCGTCTGCTACAGACGCCTCACCCATGGGTGCGGCGTCTGAAAGTGGCGCCTCTACCATGGGTGGGCGTCTGTCGATCTCGCCTACCCATGGGGCAGGCGGAAAGGGCATACGCCCGACCCTTCGAACTCGAAAAAAAAATTCGAAAACTTACCACCCCGCCGCGATGCTCGCCGCCTCCGTCCCCGTCGCCGCCTCTGCCGCTGCCGCTAGCCCCTGACATTTCCGTTGTGATGGTGTGGTGGTGGTTTTGCCGTGAGTGGTGGTGGTTTTGCCGTGAGTGGTGGTGGTGGTGCGTGAGGAGAGTGAGGAAGAGAGGTGGTGGTGAGGAGAGTGAGGAAGAGAGGTGGTGGTGAGGAGAGTGAGGAAGAGAGTGAGGAGTGAGTGCCGTGAGTGGTGGTGGTGGTGTCGTGAGTGGTGGTGGTGGTGCGTGAGGAGAGTGAGGAAGAGAGGTGGTGGTGAGGAGAGTGAGGAAGAGAGTGAGGAGTGAGTGAGAGTGAAGGGTAAATTTGTATTTTCTAAGGGCGGTGGTGAGTAATTTTGGGCGGTAAATAGCAATTCATTTTTTTTACTTTCAGTTGGGTGAGATGTGTTCACAGACCTTTGATAAGTTAATGAGGGCTTTGACTGCATATGATTTTGTTCGGATATATTGAAGATGGTACAGAATGGCTGAAGTTCTACATGGACT
This sequence comes from Tetragonia tetragonoides, assembly GCA_038025085.1. NCBI lineage: Eukaryota > Viridiplantae > Streptophyta > Magnoliopsida > Caryophyllales > Aizoaceae > Tetragonia > Tetragonia tetragonoides. Next base: position 33,029,077 of record CM076141.1, read on the forward strand.
TATGGTTTGGATGCACAAAGTATTCAACCCGGTAAATTCGTTCCTTTTTTTATTTTTTTTTTCTGTTTCTTTTATTTTTTTTTTTTTTTTTATGTGTGATTTATTTTTCTTTCGTGTTGCTTTCTCATTCGTTAGCATGCAATAGGGACATTGCATTGTCTAAGTGTGGGGGTGTCGTCTTATTATTGTGTTTCTTTCTCCAAAAAAAACCTAAAAAAAAAGTGTTTTTCAGTCTTTAAAGACTTATAACATTATTGAATTAGTTGACTTGCTACTTGTGATTAACTAGTATAGTCATGATCGTTGGTAAGAGTGACTTTCTCTTGGTGGACACATATAAACTGGTGAGATTTTGAGCCTTTAGACTGAAATATTCATATCAGTCTCATTTTATTTCTTTCATGTGTGATATTCTTCCATGATTTTGTTTCTTTAGAACTTGCATTGATTCTGTTTGAGACCATATTGACACATGCATGCATACGAATATGATAAAGGCATTTTGTTTTTATATATTATGAGCTACATTAGCCAAATAGCCTACCCTTGTGATAATATTGCCCTTTGATTAACCCCGTTGAGCTTTATTGACCTTTTCTTTTGTTATTTACCACATTACAAGCCGATTTTTATCCCAAACACATTACTTTCACCTAGCCTTAGGACTAGTGGAGTTTTTTGTATCATTAGCTTGTATGAGTGTTCGAAAAGTAAGTGTGGGGGTGATCAATATTGAGGTCGGCTATGACTGAAAGGAGATGGAATGCGTTGTAACTTGTAAGTCATATATTCATTTTGCTATGTATGGGTTGAAAAAAAAAAAGAGTTGAGAAGAGGAGGAAAATAGTTTAATTATCTGTACTCAAATTTTATTTAATTTTCTCCTAGTATTGCTCAAAAAGAAAAAAAAACGTATAAATTGTGATGAGTTTACGTCAAGGTCTATTAGCTTAATCTATCCCTATTGATGTTCCTTGACTAGTTACATTGGAAGTAAGAGGTGGACGTGTTCAATGTTAGGAATTCGTTTGGAGTTGTGGGGTGGAGTTTTCTGAATTTATGTTATTTACATATCCATATACGGGTTTTTGATTCATTTTGCTTCGCTAGTTCCATGGCTTTTAAGCTAAATTCCAAAATATTGTCTCACCTTGACCTTAAGCCTCGTTACAACCCTTATAAAGTCCTTTTGACTTGTAACATGCATTATGATCCCAGTGGTGGAGAATTAGAAGATATGCAAGCCTATGGTAGAACACTTTCATTCGAATGAATTTTGAGTGAAATACATCCTTTATCAAACACATGAGTGTTAGAGTGATACAATATTTCTTGTGAGAGTCCACCAAGTGATTTGTTCTATCTTCCCATTGACGTTTGCTTGCTAATTAATCGTGAATTTTGTTGAGGATTTTAGTTGATGACATTTTATGAGTTTTGAAAAGATTGAATTAATTCTTTGTTTCTTTAATTGTAATTTTTGTTTGGTTAGTTTTTCTTTAGTTTTTGTGTGCTAGATTTTGAGGGTATATCATCTACAAACCCTCACGAGACCTTACTCGTCCACTAGGGGTAATCTAGGGGTTTAAAGGGCTTGTTGCACATGCTAAGTGCAATCACGATTCCTGCGACAGTGAGTTAGGATCTTTATTTCATTTTTATTTTATTATTTATTAGTTAGTAGTTTATTTGTTTTACTCGAGGACGAGCAAAATCTAAATGTGGGGGTATTTGTTGAGCACATTTTTCATACATTTTTAGTACCTCTAATTATTGTTTTTGCTATTGACTAAATCCTGTTTTTAAGTGTTTTGCAAATTATTTTGCAGGATCAGAAGAAATAAGGAAATTATATAAATATTGAAAATCAACAAAAAGTGCCAAGTATGAGAAGCTCACGTGCAGAATGAGAAGCAAATTGGAACCAAAGGCCTGTTATTCAGTAGCAATAATTGACAAAAGAAAGAAGCCCAGTTTGATTGTCAGGTGCAAATCCTAATATATGCGGCTTTGGCAGCTCTAGGAAAATAAAGCCCATAAGTTGGTCAGGGACGACGCACTAACAGTATAAAAGGCTGACGATCCTTTTGGCCGTACCATACAGTAGTTTAGCCTAGTTTAGTTTTAGAGTAGGTTTAGGTTTAGCCGTAATTTAGTTTTAGGGTTCCAACTTTAAAGTTTTATTATTTGTTCTAGCAATTTAATTTCAGTAGTTCAATAATCAATTCCAGTTATTGTTCTTCATACTCTTTGTTTACAATTGCAACTTTAATCGATCATTCAAGTAAGTATTTTCTTTTATTGTTCTATTAATCGTTCTATGCAACCAATTACTCACTATTTTACATGTTTCTCATTATCTATTTACTAGTTAGACCCCAATTGGGTGACACAATTGGATTGTAATTGGTAAAAAGATATGACCTTTTACTTGTTTACGCTTTTGTTTGTTCCTTTTCATAGTTACTGTCATGTTTTATATTAGTTGTTCTTTTGATTTAGTTCGTCAATTTAGTACTAGTTCGTGACGTAATTGTGTAAACCCATTCTCGTGGGATCAACCCGTATTTGCATATGCTAACTACAACTAGACCGTGCACTTGCGGCAATTTAACTCAACAACTCATTTTTCATAGCATCACTTTGCTTATGAAAAGCAAAGGCAATAGATTGCACATGTCTCAATAAATCATCACATCTTTTGAGTGCTTTGTTGTGCAAACTAGTAATATCACCCACATGAGCAGATAATCTCTCTGTTTTATTCCAAGAATTAAAGCCTTCCAATGCAAACGTATCATTTCCAGCTTGATTTTCAATGTTTTCTCTAAATAAGTAACAACACAAACAATAGGCTTTGTCTTTCTTCACACTATACTCTAACCAATTACCATATAGATCAAACCAATGACGACAAAAACGCCTTGATGAGGTGTCTATTATTGTTCGTGAAAATGTATGACCAGTGCGTTGACAAGGACCTCTAATCAAATATTTTTTTCCTTATTTCATCTACTTGATTAGGATGATAGTGTGTAATTCTTTTCCTATCTGCGGGATCTTACGAAAAATCATCTAAATCAATATATGTAGGCATTGAAGGAATACTACGAGGAGTACCTTGAGTAGTACTTTGAGGTGTACTATTTGATGCATTTGGAGTTGAACTTTGCCCACCAAATCCATCATTGTCAGTTTTTGATGAGAGTTTTCTTTTGACAAATCTTTCCATTATATTATCTGGTCAAAGATATGGCTAAAATGTAAATATTAAACAAAAACATACTTACATCTCTTGATTTAATAATAAGAAAATGAGGCAAACATAATAAGGAAGACACATAAATAATGATTTCTCACAAAATCACATGACAGATGCTGACAGGGAATGAAATTCAGGCAACCAAGTTCACCTCTTTTTTTTTTTTTTTTTGCTTGGCAGGCGACCAAGTTCACCTATCAAGCCATATACTACCAACAAAAACCAATTTCACCCAGTAACTGAAACATATCAAAATGAAAATAGAAACCTAACAGTAAACACCAAAAATTGTGTCTAGATAAGTCCCCATAAAAACACGATGATGAAAGGATTGGATTTTGCTCGAACTTGGGTTGCGAGAATAATTGCTCTGATGATTAGCCCAGTTCATTTGAATTAACTAGTGGAAGCCTTTTGTACAGGTGATCCAAACCAGTTGGACTCAATTCAATTGGAGTCCAAAACTGAGAAATAGGCTTCTTTGAACTTAAAGGCCCGAAAGGGAACCGAAACCCATGAGTCAACACTTGGTCAAACAAGGAAACTCAGTCAATCCCGCGTGGACCCCCTCGGAAAAGCCTCCCCCGCTTAAAAAAGCAGTTAGGCGCCTATACAGGCATGCCGTTCCAGTTCCAAGCGGCCACGCTTGAGTTCAAGCGGTGGCCGCTAGGACAAGCGGCTATGCCGTTAGGCGAAGCGGCTTGACCGCTTGCCTAACGGCTAAGCCGCTTGCCAAGCGGCTTGATCGCTTGTTCTGCCGGCTCAGCCGTTCGGCCTAGTTGCATGGCCGCCTGGACCTTTTCTCGTGGGCGGCAAATTCGAGGCCCATTCGATTTCTGTGCCAAACCCTGGCAGCTCCCCATGTTCTATATAAACAAACCTTAGAGTTTAGTTGAAAAGGTTGGCAGTTTCTCTCTCAGGTTGGCAGTTAGAGAGAAGAGGTTGGCCCCCAAAGTTGATTCTCTCACATTAAACCAAAAATTCTGATTCTACTCCTTCTTTAGGTTAGCCCTAGCACCACAAAATAAACCTTCATACTTCATCAAGAGAAAGAATTCAAGCATAACAACCCAATAAGTTCATTGTGAGCATTTAGGTAATACAACCTGAGGGTTTTCAATAAATTTTATATTGCTTGTTATTACTAACGAATTTGGTTTATGTGATATGTACATGCATGTCGCGTTATGAGCAAAAGGGCTTGTATTAAGACTAATGAATGAATGCATATTTTGTTATTTATTGCTTTTTATGATTAGATTATGCTTTGTTTGTGAATTGGTGGTTGAATTACTTGTTTGCCTTCTAACTCGCAGGTTTTAGCATATTTATCATTTTCTAGCAATAAAAGCATGTAATTTGATAAGTTGTTAAAAGTGGTCACAATAATAATGTTTGTTCAACCCATTAGTTTAAACTAGGAATTTGGACAAATTGAACCTTGTTTGGAACCGTAGCATTAATAATTGCATTGAATTGATTAGTAAAGGTCGTTGTTGTCAATGGGCGAGTTGGGTGCCTAACACCTTCCTAGCTCGTACTCACGCCCCCGAACTCATTTATGAAGTCAATTTCCCATATAGGGATTGGGCTACACAGGAATTGAGTTGACGTCTTTCTAGACTATCGACTTGATTCCAAGGGTTCCAAATTTCCTTAAAATTTGCTGGTGACTTTCAACAATCTTAATCATGTCCTTAGAACGAAAGGAAAATCTTCATGTGCATCCACACTCAAAGATTCACGAAACCAAAACACCACGCTCTCCAGGCTATCCAGCCGGCTGCCCGGAAATCAGGAAAAAGGGGAGAAAAATTCGGCAGCCTATAGTGGCGACTTCACTGGGGACATGATTAAGAGGGTGTAACATGAAAATCGATTCAATGCTATTATTTTTTCTTGGTTCACTACCTTAAGTGTTCTTATTATTATTTTGTACCTTGTCATTCATCTATTAAATTTCATTCATTGCATTCATGTGCATGCGCTTGCGCGACTTCCGAGCTTGTTTTTACGAGATCAAACTAGTTTCTTAGCCAATGGAGTGTGGTGAAGTGCCTTGGTGAGAATCCACTCAATTCTTCTTTGCCAAGAAACATGGATCCCCCCACCTCATGTACCTTCCTATGCATTCGTCCATTCGACGAGTAGGATAACAAGAATGCATCACACTGTCGCGCATCCCGCGGATTGTTGTACATTTTTTATCATGACAACCTTTTGACCAAAACCCTTAAGCCTACCCCATTGCATGAACTAGAACTGATGTTTTAGGTTGAAACTCAGTCCCATGTCCATGCTAAATTTTCATGATCTTGTCATTTGCGCTGTTGTGCTGTTTGCCCATATGTGAACACAATCTTTGCGTAGTCGTTTTGGTCGTCATAGAATATTAAGTTAGACCCCAATTAGGATCGTTTCCTTTTTGAGTCTAGATTTTGTCTTAATATTGAGTCTAGAATCTTTTATTTTTAGGAAACAATATCCCCGAATATTCTATAGGATGCTTGTTTCCTTAGGAAATATTTAATGCTTTATTCTTTCCCATAATTTAGGTAGTGAGTTTTAGTCAAAGATCTCGACAATATATCTCCCCTCTCCTTTTAGTCAAGAGTATAATATCTTTTATTTATCCCATATTGAGTCGAGATAATATCTCTCCCCTCTCCTTTTAGTCAAGAGTATAATATCTTTTTATTTATCCCATATTGAGTTGAGATAATATCTCTCCCTTCTCATTTTAGTCAAGAGTATAATATCTTTTATTTTATCCCATATTGAGTCGAGATAATATTTCTCATATCTCCTTCTAGTCAAGAGTATAACATCTTTTATTTTATCCCATATTGAGTTGAGATAATATCTCTCCCCTCTCCTTTTAGTCAAGAGTATAATATCTTTTATTTTATCCCGCATCGAGATCTTTTGACCTAAACCCACTACTTAGTCCCCAAGGGTAACTATGTTGATAGAATATTCTAGATAGAGACTTCCCACTTTTGTTTTACAACTTTTCTTTTGTGGAACTTGTTAGTCTTTCCTTTTCTAAGTCTTATCCGCTGTCCAGGATTGGGAAGAAAACAGTCGGTCCGAAAAGTTGGGAGCGTGATCATAGTAATCAACGTCTGGTTAGGAAGCTTGTGTTGGAGTCTCCCCCTTCGAGCAAAGTTAAGTCTGACGTAGTATTTGTTATTCCCCCTCCATATCGACCACCTGGTTCTAAGTTGACCGAAATGGCCGAAGGTGATATGCCACCTCCACCACCTAAGACTACCGATGAGATGTTGAATGAAATGATGACAATGTTGGAAACCATGGGAAACCGTGTGACATGGATAGAAAGCAAGGTTAAGGAAGCTGACCCTTTTAACCAAGATGATCCTCCACCTCGAGATGATAAAGTAGAAGAGCTAAGTGCACAAATTAAGAACCTTGAGTTAGCTCTAACTCAAAACAAGATCATAAGTGACTGCATGATCAATGCTGAAGGATACTCCTCTCACATCAAGGGGAAACTCCCACAAAAGTTCTCTATGCCTGAAGTCCCCACCTTCAAAGGGACCAATGATCTAAAAGATCACATAAGGGCTTTCACCACCGCGATGGGCCTAAGAGGAGTTGATCCTGACCTCTATATTCACCTTTTCTCACAAACCTTGGACCCCACTGTTAGGGCATGGTTCTTCAAGTTTGAGCCCAGTCAGAATCAGGAATGGAACAAGGTGTCTAATTTGTTCCTCACTAGGTACGCCTACAACATCATCCAACCAACTACCATGAGAGAGTTGGAAGCAATAAAGCAAGGTGAAAATGAAAGCTTCACTGACTTTGCTAAGAAATGGAGAACTAAAGTGGCCGAAATGCTTGACCGTCCATCCGAGGAAGAGCAAATTCGAAAACTTATCAAGAACTTACAACCTCCTTACTTGAATCCTCTCAAATATCAAGCAATTACTTCATACACACAACTCAATAGTGTGGGATTGCTCATAGAGGACGATTAAGCACTTAAAAAGGAGAAAAGCAAGGACTTCTTCAACAATGGAACTTATAACTCGAATTACAAGAAGAAACCCAACTCGGGAAGCTCTTCCAACAAGGTTAATGAAGTTAATGCTGTGTATGACAAACCGCAAAGGCAATACACCTCATTGGGCATGACCTATGCTATAGCTTTGGAAAAGCTTGTCAAGAATGACTATCTCAACGTCATGGGTCCCACTCCGAATCCTGACGTCGAAAAGAGGAGCCCATCATAGAATCCTAATCTTCATTGTAAATTTCATAGAGGAAAAGGACATGATACCGAGAAGTGTTGGACACTCAAAAATAAAATCCAGGATCTTTTTGACAATGGGACCATTCCCAAGCCAAATAATATTCCCACTCCAAAAAACAACACCAATCCTCTGGGTGCGATTTTCGTCATTACAAATGAAGAAGAGGAAAAGGACCCCTCTTATCTGATTGTGACAATTGGACATTCTATCCCACCATTTAAGCTTGACTCCCTCCATCTAGAGGTAGCCGGACTTTGGAAAAGCGATAGCGACAAGGAAGATGCTACCCTCCAGATTTCTAAAGCATGGTACGACTCTTCTGATGATGAATCTCCTAAAGTCGAACACCTCACGAGGTTGGGAAGGCACTATATACCATCCCATCTCCAGAATAAGGATCCATTACCAAACACAGCTTCAGTCATACCACAAGTGAGAGACTCTCCACTAGTCCAGAACAAAGACCAAAACCCTCCAATTGAGGATGATGGCACTACATTACTTAAACAGCTTCAAAAGACTAAGGCTGATATTTCTATATGGCAACTTTTGACTACATCTCAAGTACATAGGAATGCCTTACTAAAAGCACTTAACCAAACTATGGTTTCCCCCAAAGCTACTCTGGATGACTTGGTCAATCTCCTCAAGAAAGGAAATTCTTTGTTGCACTAGTGAAGACCTTCCACCTGAAGGAACTCACCACAACAATGCACTCTACCCAACTTCCATATGTGAGAAGAAACAAGTTCCAATGACCCTAGTAGACAATAGATCCGCTGTCAATGTTTGTCCCCTAAGGACCACCCAATGCTTGGGCATAAATGTCAACAACCTCGCGCATGCCATACAAGGGTTGAGGGCCTACGACAATTCCAAACAAAACGTCTCAGGCATATTTTCGATTAACATTAACACTGGACCAATTGAGAAAATGGTGCAATTCCAATGTCATCGACATCCCAGCTTCATTCAATTTACTCTTAGGGCGCCCATGGCTCCATGGATTAAACGCGATAGCTTAAACATTACACCAAAAGGTCAAAATGACGGTCGGAGGGTAATTCTAGAGGTTAGATTCGATTCTATGATCGCTAGCATTGAAGACACGCCAGTTCTTAAAGTCGAGCACACTGCATAAGACGAAGAATTCTTGGGTTTTATGACTGAAGGCGTCGCCCTACTTGAGCAAGATATAGCTCCTTTCGCACCATATTCCCACCTAGGAATTAATGCCATCCTAAGGAATCAGGGGCACTTCCCTGGCACATCTCTAGGCAAAGATGTCTCCAAACTACTTCCAGTTTGGTCATCCAAAGCCGAAAATAATCTGTTTAGGTTGGGCTATAACCCTATCTAGCAGGAGTTACGGGAATACATCGCTAAAGAAAAAGCAAAGAGAAGGGCCATAAATAAAACAAGGCCTATGACATCCCCATGGAACCATACCCGCACACACTAAACGGGCAATTCGTTCAGTCTGGAGATCCATTCCCTACTTGAGCAAGATATAGCCTTATGTTCTCCCTGTTTATGGAATCCAAGTTTCCGGATTCGAAGTCTTCTAAGACTGCTACACGCTGGAAGAAACTCCTTTGCCTGTAAGAAGGAGGCTAAACTTTGATTGGGTAGAGGACACACCCAACAACGCTTTGGGTCTACTATTTGGACAAGAGCATCGCCATCCAGAAGATGAGGAGCTCCACAATGTCAATAATGCAATTCAAGATGCAAACTTTGACCCAACTAAGTTGATCACTCCAAACGAGGGTCAACTCACAAAGCAGAAACGCACCATAAGCTGGACGGGAGCCAATGGAAAGAAGATCAAGATCACGATCTCCGAAGAGTCCAAGCCAGACACCGACACCGACTCCGACCGGACTGAATCTGATTCTGAAGACGAGTCTAATATAGTAGAGTCGGGTGGTCCACCCAAACCTATGTTTAATTCTGTTTGCAAGTTTAATGATGTTAAAGCCAATAGTAATGGCTCAGTTGATGTTCCAGTTTCCTCTATCAATGAAATGAATACTGATTCTGCTTACTTCTTGGATTACTTAGTAGCTAATAATTCAAAAGATGAACAAGAATTGCCCAAAGAACTAACTAAAGCACTATTAGAGTATGAACAAAAGACTTCAATCGTGGAAGAAACAGAATTAATTAATCTTGCAAGCAATCAAGAGTCGTGCCAAGTGCGCATTGGCTTATTTTTAACTCCCAAAGAGCGAGAAAGCTTTATAAATCTCTTAAAAGAATACATAGACGTTTTTGCTTGTTCCTACAAAGATATGCCGGGAATAAGTCGTGAGATAGCACAGCATACAATACCGCTCAATCCTGATTCAAAACCGGTAATAAAGCAAAAACTTCGGAGAATGAAACCTGAGTGGACATTGTAAATCAAAGAAGAGGTGCAGAAACAGCTCGCAGCAGGTTTTATTAAGGTCGCTCAATATCCAGAATGGGTCGCTAACATAGTGGCCGTTCCAAAAAAGGACGACAAAGTAAGGATGTGCGTCGGTTTCAGAGATCTAAATAAGGCAAGTCCGAAGGACGACTTCCCCTTGCCACATATAGACGTACTGGTGGACAATACCGCAGGACATACCCTCTTACCATTCATGGACGGCTATGCAGGGTATAACCAAATCCAAATGGCCGAAAAGATATGGAGAAAACCACCTTCATAACCCAATGGGGAACATATTGCTATACCGTCATGCCTTTCGGGTTGAAAAATGCGGGAGCAACATACCAAAGAACCGCAACTTCCCTTCTACATGACATGATGCACAAGGAAGCCGAGGTGTATGTAGACGATATGATCATCAAGTCCAAGGAGAGAGAAGGGCATATACCCTCTCTAAAGAAATTCTTCAACAGGCTTCGGAACTACAACATGAGGTTAAATCCTCAAAAGTGCGCATTTGGAGTAACTTCTGGCAAGCTCTTAGGATTTGTCATAAACACATGAGGCATTGAAATTGATCCTACCAAGATCAAAGCTATAAGAGATATGCCCTCTCCTAAAAATGAGAAGGAGATAAGAAGATTTCTAGGACGACTCCAATATATAAGTCGATTCATATCCAAATTGACTATTACATGTGAGCCCATCTTTAAAAAGCTCAAAAAGGACACCAAATCTACATGGGATGATCAATGCCAACAAGCTTTCGACAAGATTAAGGAGTATTTATCTAATCCACCTGTGTTGGTTCCACCAATTCCGGGGAAACCACTTATGTTATACCTAACAGTCACAGAAACCGCCATGGGTGCTATGTTGGCCCAAAAGGTGGAAAATGGTAAAAAGGCAATATACTACCGTAGCAAGAAATTCTTAGAATACGAAACGCGCTACTCCACACTAGAAAAGACGTGTCTCGCACTGGTCACTGCAACAAAGAAGCTTCGACACTACATGCTACAATACTCTATCCATATAAAGTCAAGGATGAATCCACTAAAGTACTTGTTCGAAAAACTCATTCTTAGTGGAAGAATAGCAAGGTTGACTGTCATGCTTTCAGAATGCGATCTAACTTTTGAAAATTAAAAGGCGATCAAAGGACATGCCATTTCTGAACATCTCGCTAAAAATCCAGATAATAGCGAAGATTCCGCACATGACTTTCCCGATGAAGGAATAATGAATGTCGAAGAACAAGAAACCACCTGGCAGTTATACTTTGATGGAGCATCAAACCAAAAAGGTTATGGCGTAAGAGTACTATTAGTCAGCCCAGAAGGCGCACATACTCCCATAGCCGTCAAATTAGACTACGAGGTAACTAACAACGGTGCCGAATATGAAGCATGCATCATTGGGTTAGAAGCAACAATAGAACTACAAATTAAGGACTTAAAGGTATATGAAGACTCAACTCTCATCATAAATCAAGTCTCCAAAAAGTGGAGAGTGAAAAGCGAATCTCTGGCACCTTACCAGGAATATCTTGAAAAGATAGCCAAATATTTCACTCACGTCCGTTTTACATACCTTCATAGAGAGGACAACCAGTTTGCGGATTCCTTAGCAAAGATAGCATCCATGATAAATATTCCAGATGATGTAATCACTATGCCCATTCACATTCAAAGGCGCACTGAGCCCGCCTTTTGTAATGCACTCGAAGTATGCGTCAATGAGGAGGAAGAAGAGGAATGGTTTACTGACATTCTCAATCTATTAGCCGAAGGTAATTACCCTCCACAATCAACACCTAGGTCACAAAGAGCTTTAAGAAGACTAGCCTCACAATACATACATGTGCGAGGCAAACTTTATAAAAAGACACCACAAGGGCTAAGTCTTCTATGTCTAAAGGAACGTGAAGCAAGCAAAGTCATGAGCGACATACATAATGGTGTATGTGGTACCCGTATGGATGGACTGACTTTAGTAAAGAAAATCCTAAGGCAAGGATACTATTGGACTACAATGGAAAAGAACTGCATCGAACACGTGAGAAAGTGCACACGCTGCCAATTCCACGCCAATTTACAACATAGACCTCCTACTCCTCTACATACATTCACTTCACCATGGTCATTCTCTGCATGGGGCATTAACATCATTGGAAAAATCTCCCCTACAGGAAAAGGAGGCCATGAATACATACTAGTCGCAATAGACTACTTTACTAATGGGTTGAAGCTCGTTCATACGCAAGAATAGCGTCGAAGTATGTGGCGAAGTTCATACATGACAACATCATTACCAGATATGGAGTACCCCACGAAATCATAAGTGATCACGGGACCCAATTCAAAAAGGATGTTGCCGAACTTTTCACTAAGTTCAAAATTCAACATCGACAGTCTTCACCTTATAGGTCACAAACGAATGGGGCCGTAGAATCCGCAAACAAGAACGTAAAACAAATGATAGCTAAGATGACGGAAAACTACGAAGATTGGCCCGACAAGCTACAATTCGCCTTATGGGGATATAGAACTACTATTCGATCCTCAACAGGAGCAACACCTTATTCTTTAGTTTACGGAATGGAGGTGGTACTCCCAGTCGAGGTAGAAATCCCTTCCTTAAGGATAGCTTTGGAAAGCAAATTACCCGAAGTGGATTGGGTCCAAGCCCGATATGATCAGTTGGTATCGCTAGATGAAAGACGACTAAATGCCCTACATTACGGTCATGCCTACCAAGCAAGGATGGCAAGACACTTTGATCAATTATTCAAGGCTAGAGGACTAAAAGAAGGAGACTTAGTCCTAAAGGAGGTAAGACCAATTGTAGTCGACCATCGGGGAAAGTTCAAGCCTAATTGGGTCGGCCTTTACATTATCAAGACAGTATTATCCGATGGAGCGGTAAAGCTAATGGATTTAGACGGCAACGAGTTCACTCAACTCACCAATATGGACCAACTTAAGCGATTCTATGCATAAATATTAAATCTTTGAGAGAGCCCATTAAAGCACCAAGTCCAAGCCAAACCCGGTCAAACCCGTCCATGCGTGGCCCACGACAAAAAAAAAACGAGATTTGGTTTTACGAACTACATTGGCTTGATTCCGCATGGATATGTAGGTAACCCATATAACTTGGGCCCGACCACTTTAATAAAATAAATCTCTAAGGGAGTCTTAATCCATTCGATTAATGCAAAAATAAGCAAGTCTTTCATTAATATGGCTAAAGTCCATTACATGCTCTAATAAAAAAAAAGAGAGTGCAAAAATAACAATAAAAATAAAAGGGCAATTCTAAACTACATCTACTTGGGCATGCAAACCCGTTATTTGAGTTATACTACTAAGCACAAAAAGCAAGACTTGCTAGATAGTGAGAGGTGGACTACTCCTCCTTGTCTTTAACTTCGGGCTCTTGGATGGGCTCGCTAGGCTCATCAAGTTCCATTCGTTCTTTTGGAGCCCATCTTTCCCTACCATAGTTAGAAGAGGCCTCGTGATCATTGGGCCTAACCGGAGCTACTTGTTTGACCGAGTGGGCCGGATTCTTCCTCTTCTTAGATTGGGCCTTGGCCTTACCTTTTCCCTTACCCTTAGTTTGGGGCTTGGAAGGTTTAGTGGGCCTATCAATGGGAGTTATCCTTATACCTCTTGGTTCATCATATTTGCGGACCTTGAACAACTCTTTTTCCTCTTCTAGGAGCCTTTGGTTGACTTGATGGTCACCGCTCCAAATCCATTCCTCATAAAAGCTAGATAATCCGTTTCAATGCTGGTATACTGGCTTAGCCCACACTTGGCGACGGTTCCAGTGCCGTTTCCAATTAGACACCAAAGAGGACGTTAAGGGCCTTTGGTAAGGAGGTTCGCAACTCACATTCGGGATCCTTTGCCTTAAGCCGTATTGGCGGAGAAGGCGGTTTGGTAGGAAGAATGTCAAAGAATACAAACAAATAATCCTCGTAAAGGGCACATTCTCACTACACCCTACAATTTTGGTGGTACGCCACCATGGGACGAACCAAGCCTGTTGGATGTCGGTGTAGAAGTATGCTATCCACTCCTCCCGAGACGATTCGGAGAACTTTCGGCGTCTCGCCGGAAAGTGCTTAGGGAGGAACTTCCTAGTATCAATGGGAGCCTTAAGCAAGTGGAGTCTCTCTTGAAGCCATATCTACACAAAAACAACAAAAGAAAAATTCAAGTCAATACAAGATGAGAATTTCACCATGGGACGAACCAAGCCTGTTGGATGTCGGTGTAGAAGTATGGTATCCACTCCTCCCGAGACGATTCGGAGAACTTTCAGCATCTCGTCGGAAAGTGCTTAGGGAGGAACTTCCTAGTATCAATGGGAGCCTCAAGCAAGTGGATTCTCTCTTGAAGCCATATCTACACAAAAACAACAAAAGAAAAATTCAAGTCAATACAAGATGAGAATTTAACCACATAAAGTTAAATCCACAAAGGTTAAGGCTTTATCACAAAAACTCACTTGAAGGAGTAAAGGGCTCCCGGTGAAAGACTCTTGAGAATTGCTCTTGAGCCTATCTAAAGCAAGGATTGTCTCTCCCACAACCAAGTGCATAGGAGAGCTATCCCATTGAATTTGCTCGGTCACCCTAAGAAGGCAAGCTTTGCTCCTATTGATGGTAGACTTCTTTTCGGATGGAATAAGAGCATCTTCATTACCATCAACGAACAAATAACGATGGAGGAGGCAAAATACAAAGGCACGTTTCTTGTACCTCATGTCCATCGCATCCCGGGCCCTAGAGGTGAAGAAAGTCACGAGCTTGGCAAGATCAACATCCTCACCGTGAAGCACTTGACCCACTTGACGAGGGGACAACCCGAGGTATCTTTGAAAATCCCCCGCAAAAGCGTTCCTCAAATAAGGAACGGTGGGAGGGCTTTCGGTTGGAAAACCAATGATATCGGAGAACTCCTCCACCAACGGGCACATCTCATGAGCACCAAAGCGGAAAACGTGAAATTTTGGGTCCCAAAACTCAATAGAAGCATGAAGAAAGTCCCACAAAATCTTAACTTGTTTGAGGTGAAAGAAGGCATTAAGATGGAAGGGGGTAAGCTCTAACCTCTCGTCTACGGTCATGGAGGCCAGCCAAGCATCAAAAACATCATCAAAATTCACCATTGTAAAGATTAAGGATTTTCTCTCAAGGAATTTCTCTCTCTAGGGGCTCAAAGTAAGTGGTAAGAAGAGAAGAAGAGGAAACCCGACTATATAGAGGTCACGGTTGGATTCTCGTCGAAAAATTAAGGAAATTCAGACAACCGACGAAAAGGGGGCCAGGCGGCCTCTCAGCTAGTCTGAACGGCTTAGCCGTTAGGACGAGCGGCTGAGCCGCTCCAGCCAGCAGCATGACCGCTAGGACAAGCGGCAACCGCTGGAGCTCTAGCACAGCCGCTAGGAGCTCTAGCGGTCACCTTGTATAGGCGCCTGATGTGTAACTTCGCGACACAACTTTGGTCCACACAACCTCTCCTTTGACCGAGCTCTACCTTCCTAATTCCCACTTGGACAGATTTTGGAAGCCTTCCCTTAGATTTTTCTTACCTTAATTTTGGCTCTTGCCACTTTTCTATTTATTCCCTTTTTATTTTCTTTCCTTCTTTTATTTTGATTATCAAGTTCCACCTTTATTCCTTTAATTTTCTGATTCTTTATTATTTTCCCCTTTTAATTATCTTTTCCTATTTTCTTTTTCTTTACTTTATTTTTATTTTTTTAGGGGAAGGGGTACCCCAAATGTGCTAAATTCTCGGGAATCCTAAATTCTCGGATATCATGTTTTGTGATTTTCCATTCGGAAATTAGATGATTAAATTCACATATGGGCATTTGCGTGATATTTTTATGCGTAAATAAAATACAATATTTATAGCAGGTTTAATACAAGCCCGAAGCTCAAAATGCACTACAACAAATATCACTGGCCATCTTCGCCAGTACTCGGACCCACCTGAGACGACTCTCCGGGACCACTCGATGATGGAGCACCTGAAGGACCGGGCTGAGACATCGGCCAAGCTCTAGGGTCAAAAGCAAAAAGTGAACCCGTCAAGTAAGTGGGATCCAACGAATGACTCGGTGGCTCCGACATGCCGGGATAGCCACCATACCCCGTACTCTCCTGACTCCAGGAACACCTCGGAGGGACTGGAGGATACATAGGCATGGGATAACCGGGATATCCCATATAGGGAGGCGGTGCATGCCACTGCGGAAGATAAGGCACCTAGGGCGGGTTCCCCGTATCCACTCTAGCTCGAGGCGTCCCATGACGCACCTCTATACCCTCCTGCCTGGGAGGAGGAGGATGCTACGGTGTAGACGTCGACTCCGGAGCACGAATAACTGGAGGCCTAGGAGGCCTCACCACAGGAACAGGCTGCGAAATAAGTTCAAGGTCAGAAAATTACAAAAAAATTCAAATCAAGCACTATTACTTGAAATGAACATACCTGGTAGAGGCAATCCCTCAACCTCCTCATCAGGGCCACGAAACTTAGAAATCAGTAGAACCTGAGGTGACCCGTCCGCTCCTGTATAACTCACCGACATAAAAGGAGGAGTAGGGCGCAGAGAAGAGGCAGTCGCATGAGACAACGAAGAACTCGCAGCACTCTGCAAAACTTAAAAATATTAGACACATTTCTAAATTTCTAAACGAAATTAAGAAACAAAAGTACATTACTTACCGGGTCGGTAGAGAAGTTGGGGCACGGTCGAGCCTATACAAACTCAGTATACGCCACCATGAGATCCACCACAGGATCAGCCGGAAGCAAATACTCCAGGGCATTCGCCCCAACGGTGGCCATCCTCACCTGCTCCACGGTAAGGTGACGAACATAAAGCATAGAATCCGGAGGGTCCAAAGGAATCCTTGGAGCCGGAAGGTCGGAGAAAGTCTGCCTAATCAGTCTCTCCCAAGAACCACTCAAAACCGAAAGGACCCTCAATGAGGATTCTCCTCTGGTCATACTCCCGACCACCCAAGAATCGGTCCGAGAGACCCGGGAGGTAATCCGTCCAGGGGAACCAGTCGACCTACAAAAGCAAAGAATGAGCACATAAAAGGATGAAAAGTACGATAAAAGCACAAAAGATAATCACTTACATCCTGAGCGGTCAAGGGATATATCGCCTCCCTAAGGGCGTGCAGCATAGTAAATGGGCAAGATGCCCGTCCCCTCCAGGTCTGCATCACTGGAAAAGACAAATCCTCTGCCTCGAGAAGAGGGGCAAGGTCGGGGAAATGCTCGTAAAACCAAATCTAAGACATGCAAAGCACATGGATTAGGCACAAGTTGTGAGGAAAAAGCCAAAACCACAGCATAAGAAGGGTAAAAGGAAATTACCTCCATAACCTTCCAATAACCGACCAGGGAGACGCGAGACGTGCCCTCCTCTCCACTGAGGCGGCTGGACTGCCTCAAGCACTGTAGAAAACAGGAGTATGCAGGAAGACCCCAATTGTACTCCGCAACTCTGTCCAAATCCCGCAAGCACGGGAAATAGCGAACATGATACCTACTAGCTTTATCCGCAAACACGCAATAAGCTAGAACATAGGCCAAGAAAAGGCAGGCGTGCTGCTCCGCCATGAGCTTCTTCAGCTTCCTCGGGGTGGTCAGGAACTGGACCATGACGTCAGTCCGCCCATACTTCATACCATCCCAGTTGGCCCCAAAAAGGCCAAACATCTCCACCATGTCATCCCTACTCACCTCTCCGTAAGTGAGGGGAACACCGGTGCAAGGGAGTCCAGAAATAAGACCGAACTAAAAAGGGGTGATCATGATCTCACCCATAGGAAAATGAAAAGTACTGGTAGTATCCCAGTACCGCTCCGCAAGACCTCTAACGAGCAAGCGGTCGGAGCGCTCAGCAAAAGCGATGGACGCTAAAAAGTGACCGAAGCCACAACGCTCCACAATAGCATTGACCGCGGGAGTCACGCACCTACGGGCTTTTTCGATTCAAAAAAGGCTACTGTAACCCCGCATAATTGCAAAGACAATTAGCTAGGTAGTGTCTACGTCCTATACAACACAATAATTGCAAAGACAATTAGCTAGGTGATCCTAGTAACAACTACCAGTCTCCGGTTTAGTCCTAAATTTTTACAACTCGTAAAATTTAGCATTTTAGCTAAACCAATATAACAAGAGTAAATTTTAACGAGAACGAATTTCACACAAGTTTATTCTCCACAAATACACTCAAAAACCATCTACCATCACAATAAAAATAAACTTCACTCAAGTTTATTTTCACCAAAAAAAAAACTGCAACGAGAATAAAATTTCATACAAATTTATTTTCCACCATTAAAGATGAATTTCACACAAATTCATTCTTCACATGCAAAATATATATAACACAAGAAACCTACGGGAATTCACAAATTAGCAAGAAAAATAATTTCACGCAAATTGGTTTTTCCACATTAGCTACACTACAGTTCTCAAACCTAAAAATTCTATGTTTGCCTACACATGATTTTCTAAGTGTAAAAGAGCAAAGAAAAAAAAGCAACATACCCGACATTTGGTACCAACGGTAACCAAATGCTTATTCTTCTTGAAAACAAGATCGCTGGGCTCCAAACGATCGGTAGGATGGAAATCACTACGAGTGAACTCATCCTGGACTAACCAGTGCTCACCCACCCAGTGACGGGGAATACCGGAAATGAAGACCCCAGTGAAAACATTCGGGGCCTCCCGCACAACAATCTCTTGCTCCTTCCTTTTCCTACCGCCTCTATGCTTGGGAGCCATGGATGAAGAGCAAAATGGAGTTTTTGAAGATTTGAGGAAACTCACAAATTCACACAATTTTGAGTTTTGACACTCAAAAACACAAGAACAACTAACAAAATCAAGTTCTACTAAGAATTTGAGCAAGAAAATCTCAAGATTTGGAGCTAGGGGCTTTGATGGAGGTTGAGAGCTTGAATAAGAATAGAGGAGAGAGAGTGAGGAAGGCACGAAATGGAAGAAGAACCATTTCGGCCTCCCCCTTCTTTTCCCCTTATTCTACCCCTGAAAACCTAGCAGCCGGTCAAAATGCCTAGGTGGACGGTCAGACCGCCCAGCTGGCGCTGAACTACTAGCCCAAAAGGCTTGACCGTTGGGAGGCGCGGTTAAACCGCTCCACCAAACGGCATAACCGCTCCAGCAGGCGGTTTAGCCGCTCCACCTAGCGGTCTAATCGCTTGACTTAGTGGTTTGACCGCCTGACTCACTCTCTCTTTTATGACATTTTAAGGGCCGTTGGTTCAAAATCAGTGGGGCCCACGTGATGCCCATAGCAGTTATTTGCGCGCCAAAGTCCGTTTATGAAAGCGGGACTACTTAAAACCCACAGGTTTGTACATTTATACTCGGCCTATGGCATGGGCTCGCGTCCAACCTAAGGTCGGAGCAACATCTTACTATCCTTTACAATAACATTTACTACCCATTTTATTTCTAACGAAATATTTTATTGTGTAACCTACAACACAGGGTTCCCCTTCGACTGAAAATCGAAGGACATTTATTGTTTGACCTACAGCACAGGGTCACCCTTCGACTAAAAATCGAAGTATTTTGATCATTTATCTTATTTCTAACGGAATATTTTATTGTGTAACCTATAGCACAGGGTTCCCCTTCGACTGAAAATCAAAGGACATTTATTGTTTGACCTACAGCACAGGGTCACCCTTCGACTAAAAATCGAAGGATTTTTATCTTTTATCTTATTTCTAACGAAATATTTTATTCTGTAACCTACAACACAGGGTTCCCCTTCGACTGAAAATCGAAGGACATTTATTGTCTGACCTACAGCACAGGGTCACCCTTCGACTAAAAATCGAAGGATTTTTATCATTTATCTTATTTCCAACGAAATATTTTATTGTGTAACCTACATCACGGGGTTCCCCTTCGACTGAAAATCGAAGGATATTTATTGTCTGACCTATAGCACAGGATCACCCTTCGACTAAAAATCGAAGGATTTTTAACATTTATCTTATTTCTAACGAAATATTTTATTGTGTAACCTACAACACAGGGTTCCCCTTCGATTGAAAATTGAAGGACATTTATTGTCTGACCTACAGCACGGGGTTACCCTTCAACTAAAAAGTGAAGGATTTTTATCATTCATCTTATTTCTAACGAAGTATTTTATTGTGTAACCTACAGCACAGGGTTCCCCTTCGACTGAAAATCGAATGACATTTATTGTTTGACCTACAGCACAGGGTCACCCTTCAAATAAAAATCGTATCATTATTATAATGCAAATATATTTTGAGGGAGGATGTCATTTTAAATTGAAATTTATTTATATATATATATATATATATATATATATAATTAAGCTTGTGAGTATCTATATACGTAAATATATGCTTAAGTGTTGACTTGATAATGATCAAATGATAAGTATAAGATTAAGAGATTATTATGAAATGAAACAAGTTTAGGAGATATATAATTTGTGTTAACGATTATATAAGTGATAAAATAATGATGATGTATGATCATGTTTATTGAGATGAATATGACCGATTTAGACAAAGACAAGTATGAGTATGTCTACTAACTTATTGTAGTGTGCTCGCAAACTTGGTACCCTTGGGATATTGAAGAGCATAACTAGTGTGCACACTTTAATAAATGATGTAGGATTAAACCCATTAGTGATTAAGCTATAGTGATCAACTAGTCCTGAGTTTCTCGCTTAATCATGGTTTAATCTGAAGTTTATGATGATATGTAGGGTATAAACCCGAGATGATATGATTATGCCGAAAAGGCCAAAAGAATGAATTATAATTTGTAGGGTCATCAAACCCGAGTGCAGGACTCACAGAGTCTAAGTTGTGGAATGCTCTTCCACACTACCTAACCTAGGATCTGGTCCTTGCATGTTGTGACTTGAATTATTCAATAGATTGTTAGACCTCAAAGGACATTTTCTGAGTAATTATGAGCTTGTATGTGTTGATAATTGCTTAATATTCTTTTCATATGATCCTTGTACGTATGCGTAGCTTTGTACGTGAAAGAACGAACTAACTATGATTATAAGAACATACAACCTCTTTAAAGAACGTTTATTGATATTATTATGAGTATTATTATCAATATCTTTGGTTGTTAATGCTAAATGTATTTGGAGTATAACAAAATGTATTTTACAAAGTGGGGTGGGTATTGCTTAGCTTTATTTTCTTTTGTTTTTGTGTCATCTCTTCTTGCGTGGATATTGGATCATTTTGACAGATTTTGGGCAATGGAGAGTGAAGAATGGAAGGAACCCTTTTGTACATGCTTAGTGCATGCTTTTGTTGTATCATAGTTCCATTGCTTCTGCAGTTGGAGGAGAACCCCATATGACTTAGTAATCTAGTTAATGATGTAGCCTTTTGAACAATATAATCATGTAATCCCTACTCTTATAATATAATATAATCAAGTATGTTTGTTGCACTCTATATCGATCCTTGCCTTGTGCTTGTCTTGTTACAAGTATGACAGTAATGTCTCGGATTGGATTATGGGCTTATAAGCATATTTAATTAGAGTTATTCAAACCGGGGCGTTACAAGATGGTATCAGAGCATATATACATAAAGAGAATTAGGAAAGCTATAAGTTAAACCGTGACCAGACTGAGAGAGATGGGTAGACAGTAGGATGGGAATTGTTTGAACTTCTTTATACATGTGCTTATGTGCTTATTGCTTGTTGATCTTATTTGACTCACTAATTGTATTTGTTTATCTTATGTGATAGATGCATCAACCTGACCCTTATGTGCTCGTGAACCCTCTCAACATACCAAACCCTCCACCACACCCTGTGACTTTACGTAATCACCCTGAGGAAACTATAGCTGAGTATGTGCAACGTTTTCACCTTGCTTGTAGAGTCTTTGCTCCCTTTACTAGTGAAGCTGCTGATTTCCCGAGTTGGCAAGTGTATAACCTCTTAAGGACTTTTCCTTTAGTTGATCCATGGCTAAGTGTGAAGTTAAACTATATGAGTATTATGACTGATGCGATTCACTATAACTCGGATCGCTATATGTGTGGGGATGACTGGTACTTGACCCTAGGTTATATGTCGGGTGTTTTGCAACAAGCTTATACTGAGTGAATGTGTGTTGAGAATAGTATACTCTTGATTCCCGAGACCATAGTGCAGTATAGGAGGGGACGAATGCTTCGTTATCACCATTGGCCCCGTAATGCCCAAACCTCCGTTATTGCCCGACCATCCGCGACTCCACCACCTCGGCAGATCGTGTACCGACCGCCAGCAGCTGTGCCTACATCCACTTCTCCGTAGCAGTCGGTGCCACTCAATGTGATACCACCAAGGGGACTTGCAAATGGCTTCTTGGTGCAATATGATAGGGGGAGTTCTTTGGGAGGAAGTTAGGTGTCAAGGGTACAAGTGATCATGCATGGGTGAACCTTTGTTGTAGTTGTTTATGAACTTGTCTTATGTGGTAACTTGAATAATTTCAATTTAGTGTTGTAATATTTAGCCTATGACCAAGACTTTAGCTAGATAGGTTATATGGTATGTTGTAATGTTAGCTTTAACTTGTTTTGCACTTTTGTAGGCTAACTGGATGTATTTGGTAGCTAGGTAGCTACTAGGAACTTTAAACTTGTTTTCTTTGCTTATCTATGATTATGATGCCTGATTAAAGTAGTAATTGCTTGCATAAGTAGATGATAAAAAGCAAAAGGAGTCAGAAAGTTCTGCAGATTGCAGACCCATAGTGTCCTCTGCATGCTTTGTGAATGACATTATTAGTTGTAAAACTGTAACCTACACTCGGCCAACAGGACTAGTTTGTAAGGTGGTCGTCTTATACGCTCTTACCTAACAAAGACCAGCCTAAAGCCAGAGTCAGAAAGCAGTGCGGGTTAATAAAGTCCTCTGCGTGCTTTGTGAATGACATCATAAATTGTAAAATTTTAACCCAAGTTTGTCAGACTCATCCTAACAAAGACCAGCCTAAAGCCAGAGTCAGAAAGCAGTGTGGGTTCATAAAGTCCTCTGCGTGCTTTGTGAATGACATCATAAATTGTAAAATTTTAACCCAAGTTTGTCAGACTCAGCCACCATGAATACGTGTCAGGTGTCAAAATTGCCACTTTTGAAAGGGTTACTGGTTTTTGGCCTAAAATGTGGGTGTGTCACTGGGGTGTTTGACATGTGTACTTGAGGTGAAATGAAGAGTCCAGGTGAACAGATTAATAACTAAATAATACCTCTGAGAAAACAAAATGTAGATGCTTTTCTTTCCCCTTGTGATGCTATAATACTTGATTATGCCCTTATTAATGTTGTAACTCCTTGTGTACATCAACTAGGATGTTTTCTTCTTGACATCGATTTATGTCCTATTCATATATGCTCCTGAATATTGACTTTTATTTTATATTATTGCTTCTGTAGCAACTATCATTCAAGGAGATCCAGGGGGTCTGACAGCCGTATCCATTCCGACGAGGATGATAATTGGAAGAGAGAACGCCTCTATAGGCGCAGAGGTGATAAAAGAGAAGAAGCAAGAGATCTTGATGAGGAGATGCATCAAGAAAAAATAAGCTCCCGTGAATATTACCACATCAAGCACAGAAAAAGTGATGCTCTTGTTATGTCTGATGGGGGCAGTGATGATAAAAAGTCGTCAGCTCGCACAAAAAGAAGCTCAAGAAAGAGAGAAATTGAACCAGAGTTTACACAAGAAGTTTGTGAGAATAGGAAAAATGAATCTTACGCTGATAAAAATAGGTGCAACGAGGAAAGAGTGTGTGACAAATACCCGGAGAGCAAGATTAGAAGGTCAAGCAAAACGAACAAAGTGGCAGAGTTTAGTCAGGATCACCGCCAAGGTCACGACAAACAAAACTTTGATCTGAGGGAGAGTCCTCATGCAGACAGGCTTCGTGATGAACATCGGCATAAAGATAAACATTCATTGCTGAAGAAGCACAAGGCGGATAATTCAGACGTAGATCTACAGGGAGACAAACTGGACAGAGATGAAGATAGGTACCACAGACGCAACAAGAACAGCTCAAGGCAGATGAAAAATGAGGCTGAATTATCAGATAATGGTTCTGGTGGAGATAACCTTGGCAGGGATGAGAAAAGGCTTCAAAAGAAAAAACGAAAAAGTTCAAGGTCGAGGTCGAAGAATGTGTCAGACTTTGCCGATGCTGGGAGCAGTAGAGAAAGGCGTGACAGAGAAGAGAGACATCATGGGCATGGAATGAGAAGCTCTAGACAACATACAAACATTCCTGAAGAAAAGAACGAAGATGGAACAGGTTACAGACCCAGAAATCTACGTTCGGATTTGAATTGGAATCATTGTGAGGAGGATAAGGTAGATGATAGGCACCGCATGCCAAGTTGTAGAGATAATGGTGATGGGGATAAATATCATGATTATTATGATAAAGGTCATCAGTCTGAAAAGAACCACAAAGGGCATGATGTAGAACAAGCATCACAAATTAATATAAGCAGTCAAGAGACAATTGCATCTCAAAAGGTGGAGGTTGGTGAAAAGCATACTGACTTCCAGGATGTTTCTGAACAATCAGAGGATCAGCACGAACAAGCATTCCGTCTTGCTGCTTTAAACAAGCTGGAAGAGATGAGAAAGTATAAAAGTGTCCAGCCTATCGTAAGCAAAGAACAGATTCAGAATATGGAACTTCACAGCCCTGAGGATATATTTAAATGCGTAGAGGCTAGTTTTAATGGTGCAGAGATTGCCAAGGACACTGAGAAACTTCCGGGTTCAATGAAACTGGAGATTACTGATACTGATGCTGCTACGAAGAGGAGAAGGATTTAATTGCCTTGAACAAATAAGGTCAGTCATCGTTCTATCAGTCTCTATATGGTTTGTTTTAATGTTCTCTTTGTTATGCATGCCGTGCCTCTGCCGGATTTCCTAGGCTGCAAAGCTGGTTGAGCCAAACCCCTCTATATGGCTGCAGCTTCTCCTATGGCACCAAATGACCATATTAAAATGTTGGGTTTGTGCTTTGATATCTGTCAGGATTGTAAGTTGCTGCCAAAATTTATCAGATATCTAATGAAATATGACAAATTGGTTAAATCATGTGAAGTTTGGGGTGTTTTTGTTGCGTTGTGTCATCTGCCTGTACCCTAGATAACTTTGTTGTGTTCTTGTCACGTTCGAGATTGTTATAGTCGTGACAATCATGTGCCTGCATAGAATGATACATCAGTGGTCTTCAGGTGTATCATCTAACACCTGGCTTGCTTCTGCAGTACCATTTGAAATATTGGGAAAATGTTCAATTATTTAGCTTGCTTCTATAGTACCATTTGAAATATTGGGAAAATGTTCAAATTTCCATTTGGGCTACATTTAACACTTAGAGATGACTCAAGTATACACTTTCTTTGGGGTGTCCACCAAGCACTATTTCTTTAGTATATACCACTTTTACAGTCCACACTACTGAGGAGTGAAACTTTGTTTCGGACGCAGTATTATTGCTGATGATTCTGTTCAATCTTGGAAAAGTAGGATAGCAATAATCATCTGAGATTGAGACTGGCTTGTTCACATCCATGATTTTGAAATGGACAGGTTTTTGTTGTCGTGGAGAGGCGCAGTACGTGAATGGTCCTCACTCACACTCTCATCTTCCCCAATACGGATACAACAGATGATTGCCATCGGATGAAGTTGTTTAATTTTTCTAACGCTTGTGGAAAGAGAAGCAGCAATGCCTTCATTTCTGTGTTCTTGCACAGTTTTTAATTATTTTTTATTTTAATCTATGGAAAGAGAATTAGCAACGCCTTCGTCTCTGTTTGTTATTGTCCCCCCCCCCCCCCCTCTCTTGCTTGAAGAATGTAAACCACGCTTGTAAAATGGCTACAGAGTTTATATTAGTGAGCAATATTTGTTAACGAGTTACCAGGTAATTGTTAAGTATCACTAAAGATGTAAATAGAATTACAAAAAGTATTCTTGTTTCGAGTATTTCTATGGACAAATTGGATCCTCTATTGTTATAGTTCTATGCAGTTCCTTCCTTCTCTCTATTTCTCTCCTCTGACTGTTTAAATTTTTAAAAACTCACCCCCTCTATCTATTGGTTAAAAATCCAACCCTCTAATCCAAGGGAGTATTAGATTTTTGATCATTAAGTGCTCATTGTCTAGCATGTCTCGGTCTCACTGCCAACAAAGTCCCAAATGATTGATAAGGATTACTAAAGAAGAAGAATTGAACCCAAGAGGTGTTGGCTCACTTGTAAACAAGTTGTAACTTGTACATCAGATTATGGGTTCAAACCTCCTGAGGAGCACCTAAACGAATTAATTCGTGGAATACTCGAGACCGTGCGTTAGGAGGTGCCTTTTAGCCACGTCCCTCTTTATCAAACCAAAAAAAAAAAAAAAAAGAAGAAGAATTGAACAAATGGCATTTGGGAGACCCAGAACATCCACTCGTCTAGCATTTGTTCCTTACTTCCTCCAGGCCCCCATCATTTTCACTAATACCACCTTCCACTATCAGTTGAATTTTTATTTTTTTTATTTTTTTTTTTTTTGGTTTTTGATAATTCAGTTGAATATTTTCTTTACGGCTCTTTCTGTACCTTGCCTACGATGGTGGCGACACTAAACCGTCAAACTTAGTTTGAGCACAGTCCCATTCTAATTGTTTTCGAGGCCGCCTCATATAAGTTTTTGTTAACTTGTTGTCTTTGAATTGTAATACTCAAAATATATACGAAGTAAATTGAAAGGGATGGTATGTGAGCAAGTTCGGGAAAATGGTGAAGCGCAACAAGGTAAATGTAAATTCTTGGTAGATCAAAACTATAATTTTCCTGGTCTGCAATTTCTACCATGTACGTTGTATCTCGTAAGTCGTGATTATAAAATTGGCGGCAATAACAACCGTGAGGTGTAAGTGTAACTTAATCGTGGGAGCAAATAGCAGTGAATTTGATTTCTGTTGGTGATGTGAACTTTTCCTAATTTGATTGAACAATTGAAGAAAGATGAAATACAATGATTGGTAATTTAGGCTTGAAATAGGAAATTCAGGCTTCGTATTAATGAGATATATGGTAGAATATTGTATATATAGAATAATATATTTTTGTGTATATTTTGGTAGCTACCTTGTTGATACGCTTTGTACAGTCTATTATATATATGGCCTTGAGATATCAATAATAAGAAGTCAGATTAGTACCAAAATCTTATCATGGTATCAGAGCATATGAAAACCTAAACACGTTTCCGCAGCCGTTTTCTTGCCATCTGATAATTCACGCCTGAATCAGATAACACGTCTGGTTCTTCACGTCGGGTTAGTTTCCGGCTAAGCTTTCTCTTCACGCCGAACTGTGTCTTCGGCTAAACATTTTTCGCAACACAAACATATATCCCCTCTAGCAACCATGTCAAAGGACGACGTCCCACCACCGAAGCCGCTACTTCAACATGATCCATCCTCCATCTATTACCTTCACCCTGCTGATGGTCCAGGTATGGCAATCACTAAATATGTTTTAAATGGGGATAATTATGATGTTTGGGAAAAAGCAGTTATTAATGCTCTTGAAGCCAGGTCTTTTAGTCAAACAAAAACAGCTAGAGAGTCCCAAAGAATGGAGAGAGAGAGGGAGCTCAGGGGTCACGGGATTAGAAGATACAGATTTGCTGTTCCAAATTGGCAAGAACCTACTCCACATAGAGATCCTGATGGATGGAGAGTGGTAACAAGGAGAAGGCGGAGTCATGTTCCCTATGCCAGCAGAGAGTGGAAGGAACGTAACAGCACAACCAGGATGGAAAGGGGTGCAGCAGAAAGGAGGGCTGCAAGAAGACCAGAGTCAATGACGACCTTATTCGTGGATTATCTACCAATGAACATCAACAACAGAGCTGTGAGAGAAATGTTTTGGCGTCACGGATAGGTAGTCGATTTGTTTGTTCCATGGAAATTGAGGGGTGCAAGGAAGCATCGGTTTGCTTTCGTCAAATTTCGAAGTTCTTTGGAAGCCCAAAGAGCAATTAGAATGGAGAATGAAAGAAAATTAGAAGGAGCCATTCTGAGAGTTCAAGTTGCAAAGTTCGATAGAAAAGCCAGAGAAGTGAATCAATTGAGGAACTCAAATGAGCAACCGGAGAACAGAGCTGTGGAGGAAAACTTACAGAGGAACAAGGAAGTTCAAACGCCAGTGTCTAATCCAGTTGTAACAGAGAAACAAACAGGAATTGAAGAAGGAATAGGAACACAGAACAAGGAAGAAGAAACCTTAAAAGAATCTGAAAATGTGAACTTTGAGGTGAATACAAAGGATGGTCCAAAAACCATTCAAATCCTGCCCAAGCCAGTGATGGAAGATGATCAGGGGTATACTGAATTGCTGGGGGAAGAAGTAGAAGGAGTGAGAGAGGAGATGAAATTGGTAAGTATGGACGGGGAAACAACAACATTAATTGAAGGGAACCAGTGCGAGGAGAACATTGAGTGGCTGAGGAGGAGCTTGGTGTGCGTTGCCTATGATGTGACGGCAGTCGAGACGGTTCAGGAAGCCATACATGAAGATGGGGCTCTCTCATTAATGGTACGTTCAATGGGAGGTCTGATGCATCTTCTGACCTTTAATTCAAGGAATGAAATGGAGAAGACGAGAATTGAAAGGGCTGAATGGCTATCGACATGGTATAGTCAAATCAAGGAGTGGAGCGAATATGATACAGCTAAATGGAGGTACGCTTGGATCTCCATATTCGGAATGTCGCTCGATGCATGGTCTACTGAAAATATGAGTAAAGTTGGGTGCGTATTCGGAAAAGTAGTGGGATTTGACAAAGAGGTAGTTGAGAAAAATTCCTTTGAATGCTGCAAGATGTTGATTATTACAGATTGTATGTATAAGATATCTGGGAATATTATGTTCAAGATCAAAGATAACCATTATAAAGTCTCAGTCATCGAAGAACATTATTTCCCAATCATGGGGAATAAGTGGGATCCCATGAAAGATGATGATAATATGATGGAGTTGTCCGGGAGTTTCCAGTTTGTCCTGCGAGACGAACTTGCAATGAGCCATGGCGCTAGGGATGAAGTCCTGGAGTCATCTGAAGAGAGGAACAAAGAGGAAGATGAGAATTCTATTATGGGAAATCATTCAAAGGAAGTAATTAATTCCTTGGCGGGCGCGTCAAACTGTGGAAAAGATGGTGAGCAGTTATTAGAGAATCATTCGCCATATGATAGGGAACAAGCAAAGCCATTAACGCCTATTCAGATGGCAGATTTAGAGACTTTGGGAAGCGTGGGTGATAATTGCAATGATAAAAATGATGATGACAGGAGTCGAGCAAATGACGATACTCTCAGTAAAATTGGAGGAAGTAAGATAGGGGACCCACAACAAAATGATGTTGAACAACCCAATTGGCAAGTGAACATAACTGGGCCAAATGAAGTGGGCTTAATTGAAGATTCTACTAGCACATCACAACTGGAGCCCTTTTTTCAACTGTCTTTGATGAAGATATCCCACTGGCCATTATAGCAGCCCACCACAAAAGAAAGCCGGATAAAAGGAGGAGACGGGAGGAGAAGCAACGAGCTCATATTCTTAGAAAGGAGACTGAAGCCAATAGCGAGCCAATTGTGATGGGCCAGCGTATCAATTGTGACTCACAAGCTACCAGAGGCAGCAATAGCCAAGAAAATCTGAGATCAAAGAATTCCTTTGGAATTTTGGGATTTGCAAAACAAATAGGGATGTCATACAAGGAAAGTGATCAGGTGATGGTCAAGAGAATAAAAAAAGTTCTCTAGGAGGAAGCAGAGGAATGGGAAAAATCAAAGGAGGATTGATACCTTGGTCGTTCATCAAGGAAGGGCGTAGATTATTGTATCCAAAATGAAGATAATATCCTGGAATATTCGTGGTATGAATAGGAGAGAAAAGAAATTAGCTTTGAGGAGTATTATCAAAAAGCATAATCCAGGGATGATTGCCATTCAAGAAACAAAAATAGAGGAGCTCCATGAAAAGGAAATTAAAAAGGTATGGAAAGAAGATGATTTGCACTGGCGATTTGTACCATCAAGAGGAAACTCGGGTGGAATTCTAATTGTGTGGAAGGGGTGTTTTTTCAAAGCTGAAAATGAGGTTATTGAAACAAACTGGGTAGCTCTCCATGGCACGATGTTGGAAAATAATATGAAGTGTTCGATAGCGACTTTGTATGCACCAACAGAAATCAATCAAAGGGAGAATATGTGGGCTGATCTGGTGAATGAATGGAGCCAGCAAAGTTCTCCATGGCTTATTTTGGGCGATTGCAATGAAGTTCTGAAAGAAGAGGAGAGATCGAGCAGGAAAATTAATGCGATGGGTGTGGAAGATTTTAAAATTTTTGTTGCAAACACACAGTTGATGGAGGTTGATTTAAAAGGTGGACAATATACCTGGTTCCATGGTAACTCAATGAGCAGGATTGATAGGGTATTTGCGAGTGCGGATTGGCTATCGACATGGCCTGAATTGAAAGTGACGTCCCTACGAAGAGGCTTGTCAAATCATTGTCCTTTACTGATAAATTCAGAGTCAATCAATTGGGGTCTGAAACCGTTCTGCTTCCTTGATTGTTGGCTTGACCATCCAGGCTTCATGAAAATGGTTATGGAAGAATGGCAGCATAGCGAGTCGGAGCTTGAAGTTAATGTCAGCGACAAGTTGAAAAGGCTGAAGATAAAGATGAGAGAATGGAACAAGACAGAGTTTGGGGACATAAATAGAAAGGTGGAAGAACTTGAAACAGCCATTGAGGAGTGGGGTAGAATCGCTTCTAGTAGAACCTTGAATTTTGAAGAATTACAGAGGAGGAAAAATGACACAACAGAATTGTGGAAATGGAGTAGAAGACGTGAGACGTATTGAGCACAAATGGCAAGATCAAAATGGATAAAAGCAGGGGATAAAAACACAGGTTTTTTTAACGTTGTGGCATCCACTAGAAGGAGGAGAAACGGGATTGTGAAGCTTAGAGAAGGAGGCAGAGATATAACTAAGCCCACTGATATAAAAAAGGCTACAGTGAGATACTTCAAGGCCATCTTTTGCGAAGAATACTCAAAAAGGCCTTTTTTGAGAACTTAGGGATGGGAAAACTTTCAGAAAAGCAGGCGAAGAATCTGACCGAGAAGTTCAGTGAGTCAGAGATTCAAGAAGTTGTGTGGCAATGTGAGGGGTCCAAGGCTATAGGCCCGGACGGACTCAATTTCAATTTCATCAAAGGGGCGTAGGATATTATAAAAAAGGAAATTATTGAATTTATTGAACAATTCTAGTTCACAGGGAAGTTTCCAAGCAATATCAATGTCGCGTTTATAAGCCTCATCCCAAAATGTGAGACACCCAGTGAACTGAAGGATTTTCGTCCTATTAGTATGATTGGGCGTTATACAAAATACTAGCTAAACTATTGTCTAATCGTTTGAAGAAGGTGATGGGCACTATCATTGGGGATTCTCACTTCGTATTTATCAATGGGAGGCAGATCTTGGATAGTGTATTGATAGCTGAAAGAAAGAATATGTTTGTGGAAAATTGACTTTCATAAGGCGTATGACTCAGTTTCATGGGTGTTTCTTGACAAAGTGCTAGAGGAAATGAATTTCCCTGATCAGTCGAGACAATGGATCAATTGGTGCATTAGTTCCGCGTCAGCTTCGATTCTGGTCAACGGAGCGCCCACAGAGCCTTTTAAGTTTGAAAGGGGCCTTCGTCAAGGAGATCCCTTATCTCCTTTCCTTTTAAATATGCCGGTGGAGGTGTTGAACAGGCTCTTTATAAAAGCAATTCAACAAGAGGAATTCAAAAGTGTTTCGATTATGAGGGGGGAGGGGGCAGCCACTCTCACACCTTCAATATGCTGATGATACAGTCATTTTTGCCCTGCGGATAAGAGATTTATTGACTCAGCGAAGATGGTTTTAATTGCCTTTCAGCTAGCTTCAGGGTTGAAAATTAATTTCCACAAATGCTCTTTAATTGGAGTAAATGTTGAGGAGGAGTGGCTTACTACAATGGCTCAGGAACTACACTGTCAAGTCGAAAAGTTGCCGATAAAATATCTTGGACTTCCTCTGGGTGCAAATCCTAGAAGTCTAGAGTTTTGGCGTCCTGTTTTTATAAAAAAATGGAGAAAAAGCTGTCTACATGGCGTGGTAAGCTTCTGTCAATGGGAGGACGATTGACGTTGATCAAATCGGCACTGAATAATCTTCCAATTTATTATCTTTCCTTGTTCAAAATTCCGATGGGAGTGGCAGAAAAGATTGTGAAAATACAGAGAGATTTCTTTTGGGCAGGGGATAATGAAGGGAAGAAGCCTATGTGTTTAGTGAACTGGAAACAACTGGAGAAACCAAAGGAGCTGGGAGGCTTGGGTATTGGGTCGATAAAGGAAATGAATCTAGCTCTCTTGAGTAAGTGGTTCTGGAGACTTGTTACAGGAGAGTCCAGCCTTTGGAAAAATTTTATCATGTCAAAATATAGTATTGAGAATCCAAGAGATATTAACGACTTGCCCGTGCCAAGGAGGGGAGGAATATGGAAAGATATTATGTTATCCCTTAAGAATAGCAAGGAAGTTATTGAGATCTTTCAGCAAGGGGTGTCAGTCAGAGTTGGGAATGGGCTTAACATACGATTCTGGAGAGATTTTTGGATAGGGGACTGTGCGCTGTTCAAAAAATTCCTAAGGCTCTTTGCAGTAGCATTAAATCCAGATGTGTGCATAAAGGATATGGGTTTTTGGGATGGACTTCTGTGGCGTTGGAATTTTAATTGGAGGAGACCTCTCTTTGTCTGGGAAAACTTGCAGAAACAAGAATTATTGGATTTATTGGATAATGTTTATTTTGATCCTAGGCTGTCAGATGAATGTTGTTGGACTCACAACAAAAATGGAAGCTTCACAGTCAAGTCAGTTCGTAGAAAACATTGTGCAATTGAAGGAGATAATAACCACGAAGCAGTGAAAGGTATATGTCGTGGCCTGGCTCCCCCCAAAATTGAGACATTTATGTGGTTGGTGTGTTTGGAGAGGGTGAAAACTAAAGATCACCTGCTGAAATTGGGGGTGCAAAGTGTTACAGACCCTATGTGTGTGTTATGTTCTATAGCGGAAGAGAGAGTAAAACATCTCTTTATTGAATGCCCCTTCACGAGAATGCTATGGAATAGGTGGGATCTATGGGAGCTCAAATGGTGCGCGCCAAAATGTACAACAAACTTCTTCAACCAATGGTGCTCGATGGTAACAGGTAACCATTTTACTAAAGTCTGGATCACCTTCATCTTTGTAATGGTTTGGTCAGTTTGGAAAGAACGCAATGGGAAAATATTTGAGAACAAATGAACAATGAGTGAGGAAGTGTTTGACATGATGCTCGTACGCCTGGCTATGTGGGTCAAAGCATGGGATAGCTCCTGTCCCTATTCCCCGCAGGATGTAGCTAGACACCCAGGCTGTCTTAAAATCCATGAGACAAGAAATGCAGTGAAGCAGAAAGAAGTGTGGATGGCTCCTTGTACTGATTGTCTTAAGTGGAATGTTGACGCATCGGTGAAGGATGGATTGGGAGCTATTGGTGGTGTGCTGCGTGATTGGAGAGGGGACTTTAGATGTATTTTCTCGAGCCAAGTTAATGTGAGTGAGATTATCAAAGCAGAAGTACTGGCGATTTTGAGAGCTCTCAATGAAACTATTAAACTACAGTGGCCATTGGAGTTGGAAATTATAGTTGAGTCGGATTCCAAAAATGCTGTGAGCTGGTGTAATGAAAGAAAATGGGGTCCTTGGGAGCTACGTTTTAAACTCAACTTCACTAGAAGGACGCTTGAGCACTGGCCGCAGATCACAGTGAGATACAAGTCAAGGGAAGCAAACAACGTAGCGGATAGTCTTGCCAAACAAGGTTTGACGAGGCTGGATGATTTTTTGGCGTGGTTGTAAGAGTAGTATGTCGAACTATAGAAGTATAGTGGGGAGGAAATTGGAGTTTATTTTGTCTTAGCCTTGATCTAGCACATGATTGCTAATCCATAGCTCAACCCTTCCTAGATGGTGGGGGTTACGGATTTTATGATGCTACCAAGATCAAGTGCTCTTGTGGCGTTTCCTTTGTACTGATTCTGTGATTTTGTACCAGCATTTTAATTTTGCTATTAATGAAAAAGGAGCGCTTAATTATCAAAAAAAAAAAATGCTCTTCAAGCCAAAAGTAAAATTGGATTTATTAATGGTGAATATGTTAAACCCAGTGATGAGAAAAGTGCTGAATATAAAGCTTGGAAGGTGAATAATTCATCTATTTGTTCTTGGTTATTTAACACCGTTGACGGGTCTATTCAGTCTAGCGTAGCAAGGTATAAAATTACTATTGAGATGTGGAAAGATATTAAAGAACGATATGTTATCGCTAATGGACCGCGTGTTAACCAATTAGAATCTGATTTGGCTTCAATGAAACAAGAAGGCACCACTATAGTTGCATATTATATTAAATGGGTACGAGGATGTTACTTGTGGTTGCATATGTGCTACTGCCTCTAAATTAATTCAGCAAGCAGAGACTGAAAAGACTCATCAATTTCTCATGGGTTTGGATGAACCAAATTTTGGGACACTTCGATCTCAAATTCTTAGCATGGAGCCATTGCCCACAATCAACAAAACTTATGCCTTGGTGACTCAAAAGGAATGTCACAAAAATATTATTCGTGGCCGAGATGATCGCAATGAGGTGATGGGTTTTTCTATTCAAGCCTCTGCAAGACGAGGTCGTGGTTCTGTAGAAGGAACTCAACCAAATCAACAGAACTCTAAGCACCCAACATGCACTTATCGTGGCAGATATGGTCACGAGTATGATCGTTGCTATCAACGATTGGGCTGGCCAGGTAATGGCCGTGGGCGTGGTCGCGGCAGAGGTCATGGAGGAGGTCAAATTGGCTCATCAATTGGTGGACGTGGGGGCAAACACAATATCAACCCGCGATTGCCAATGCAACACGTTCAGATGGGCAAATTGATAACGATTGTGCTATTGCTGCTGCTGTCCAGGATGTCTCTGGCTTCACCAATGATCAAAAGCAGCGCATACTAGCTTTAATCGAGTCATCGCCCTCCGGTGCCAATAACAAATTGTTTGGTAAGCCACGTATCAACTTGTTAACTGATTGGTTGCTTGATAGTGGTGCATCTCACCACATTACAGAAAATTTGAAGATGCTAGTAGATGTTGTGCATATTGATCCTTCACCTGTGACTCTTCCTAATGGAGTTAAGACATTCGCAATCAAAGCAGGACGGGTTTTCTTTGCTCATGAACTCTCCTTACAGGATGTGTTATATGTTCCTAATCTTCGGTGCAATTTAATTTCTATTTGTCAATTAAGTATGGATTCTCAATGCCTTGTGATTTTTAATAGCAAATTATGTGTGATACAGGACCAAATTAGGAGGGAGCCGATTGGACTGGGTGAGCAGCGAAGTGGGGTGTATTTCTACCGGCCATCGACACCAGGATTCGTTTCTTTTGCAAGTGAGACAGATACATCCGAGATATGGCACAAGCGACTTGGACACCCATCAAGTCAGCGTCTTTCTTTACTTTCTGGAGTAGTTGGCTGTAGTAGTAACACTAAGAAGCAATTTCACAATTGTGATATTTGTCATCGTGCTAAACAAACGCGCAGTTCTTTTCCATTAAGTGAAAATAAAGCACTTGGCTCTTTTGATTTAATTCATGTTGATATTTGGGGTGCATATCATACATCGTCTTTTTCTGGAGCTCATTATTTTTTGACAATTGTGGATGATTTTAGTAGAGCTGTGTGGGTGTCTTTGATGCAAGATAAAAGTGAAGCAGGGGGTTTGTTGAGAGATTTTTGTGTGATGGCCAAAACCCAATTCAATAAACTTGTCAAAATTTTTCGTAGTGACAATGGATTGGAAATTACAGCAGGTGGCATGCCTCAGTTTTATAAGGACAATGGGATTATTATACAAACGAGTTGTGTGGGGACACCCCAACAAAATGGTCGGGTGGAGCGTAAACACCGACACATACTTGAGGTTGCCCGTGCCTTACGTTTCCAAGCCAATTTACCTATTGATTTTTGGGGAGAATGTGTTCTTACTGCGCTTTTCTTATAATCGTACCCCTACTCCCTTGTTAGATGGAAAAACTCCTTATGAGTTTTTATTTGGCAACGTTCCATCTTATTCTTATGTAAAAGTTTTTGGGTGTTTATGTTATGCTCATTCAAAACCCCGTACTAAAGACAAATTTGCTTCTCGTAGTCGTCGATGTATTTTTTTGGGTTACCCTCATAGGAAGAAGGGGTGGAAGGTCTTTGATTTGGAGACTAAGGAATTATTTGTGTCCCGTGATGTTATTTTCCATGAAACTATTTTTCCATATGTGTCTAGCCCAGAGGATATTTTATTTATATCACCTGATAATATAGATTGGCTTCCCCAACACTTTGATTATGTTCCTCCGGTAACTACACAACAGCAACCCACGGTGATGGAGACACCTATTTCATCTCATGACAGTGCTGAATCGCCGTCTAAGGACACACATCGTGACAGTGTTAGATACGGTTGACAGGGGGAGTTTAAAGAGTACTACAGCAAGGGGGGGTACTTTGGAACCTCCTGCCACAGAGGTTCTGGGACGCGGTAATCGAGCACGTCGTGCGCCTTCTCACTTGCAAGATTATGTTTGTCATACAGCGTATGCTACACACCCCACTTCAACGCCTCCTAGCCAAACGGAATCCTCAGGTACTCCCTATCCACTAGTTAATTATGTCACATGTGCTAATGTTTCTGTGGCCCATAGAAATTTCTTGGCAGCTGTAACTTCCGAAGTTGAGCCTCGCTCTTTCTAAGAAGCTGTTAAGGATCCTCGGTGGCGGAAGGCAATGCAACAAGAAATAAATGCATTATAACAGAATGGTACATGGGTTCTTCAAGATCTGCCACATGAAAAAAAGCTCATTGGATGTAAGTGGGTTTTCAAGATAAAGTTTAATGCAGATGGCACAGTGGAGCGCTTTAAAGCTAGGTTGGTTATTTTGGGCAACAACCAAATCGAGGGTATTGACTATACAGAGACATTTGCTCCCGTAGCCAAAATGGTTAGTGTACGCACATTTCTAGCTGTTGTTGTAGCTAAACAATGGGAGATTCACCAGCTCGATGTGCATAATGCCTTCCTTCATGGGGACCTTTATGAAGATGTTTATATGAAACTACCTCCTGGGTTCTCCCCGTCTCGACCAAACCAAGTTTTCAAGCTTCGCAAATCTTTGTATGGTCTTCGTCAATCACCACGTAACTGGTTCGCTAAGCTCACCTCTACTATGCGACGTTACAGTTTTATTCAGTCTCATTCTGATCATACATTATTTACCTATCGGAACGGTGATGTTTTTCTTGCTGTCCTGGTTTATATCGATGACCTGCTTGTTGCTGGAAATGATTCAGTTGCTTGTTCTAAATTCAAGAGCTATTTGGCTGAATGTTTTCGTATAAAGGACCTTGGTCCTTTGAAGTATTTTCTTGGGGTGGAATTTGCAAGGAATAAAGAAGGTCTATTTCTTTGTCAAAGGAAGTACACGTTGGATATCCTCTTTGAAGCTGGTCTCTTGGGGTCTAAGCCTGCACACACTCCTATGGTACAAAATCATAGCTTGAGTCTAGCTACTGGTGACATACTCTCAGATTCTGCTCGTTATCGTTGTCTCGTTGGCCGTCTTATCTATTTGACGATTACTAGGCCAGAGATTTCTTATTCAGTTCATGTCCTCTCACAGTTTTTACACGCCCCAAAACAAGAACACTATGATGCAGCTCTTCGTGTTCTACGGTTTTTAAAAGGTAATCCCGGACGAGGTTTATTCTTTCGTTCTGACAGTGATCTACAACTATATGGGTATTGTGATTCCGATTGGGCTAGTTGTCCCATTACCCGACGTTCGCTCACAGAATACTTTGTCTTACTTGGTAATTCTCCTATTTCTTGGAAAATCAAGAAACAACCCACTGTCTCACGTTCCTCTGCAGAGGCTGAGTACCGATCGATGGCAACTACCACGGCCGAACTAGTTTGGCTGAAATCTTTTTTGGCATCCTTAGGTGTCTTTCATCGGCAGCCTATGCGTTTATTTTGTGATAACCAAGCAGCTTTATACATTGCTACTAACCCCGTATTTCATGAGCAAACTAAGCATATCGAGATTGATTGTCACTATGTTCGGGAACAACTGATGGCTCGTAACATAGCTACAACTTATGTTAACACGAAGTATCAATTGGCAGACGTCTTCACCAAGGCGCTGGGATAGGGATGGCAGTGGGGCGGATACAGGTGGATATCGCCCCGCATCCGCCGCAGTTGGGGCGGGGATGGGGGAGTGCTAGGCGAGGATGGTTTTGATAAAGCAAAACCGCCGCGGGGATGGGGCGGAGGTGGTTTGCCTTCTTCCCCTAGTGGATACCCGTTGGAGCCCCGCCCCACCTTATACCCGCTTACCCGCCCCGCCTCATACCCATCTGCCCCACCTCATACCCACATAAAAATGAAAAAACGTAAAATATAAATACATAAAATCTTATTTTACCAAATATAAAAAATTGTCTACTGCTATTGCTTATCAAAAAGCTCAAATTTTTCCTTGCAAATTATCTTGAGTGAATTTGATGTAGATCCAGATATAGGCTTCGTTTCTTTTCGGGCGGGTATAAAGCGGAAATGGATACCCTCCCGATAAATGGAGCGGAGGTGGATACCCGCCGGGTAAGTGAGGCGGGGGTGGATTTGGGATCTCCAACCCGTGGTGGGGATGTGGAGGGTGGCGGAATCGAAATATCCAGGTGGGTATGGGGATGGATCTACCTTTATCCACTACCACCCCGCCCCATTGCCATCCCTACGCTGGGACGACAACAATTTGAATTTTTACTTTGTAAGTTGGGCATTTGTGACCTTCATGCTCCAACTTGAGGGGGAGTAATGAGATATATGGTAGAATATTGTATATATGGAATAATATATTTTTGTTTATATTTTGGTAGCTACCTTGTTGATACGCTTTGTACAGCCTATATATATGGCCTTGAGATATCAATAATAAGCAAGCCAGATTAGTACCAAAATCTTATCACGTATTGTGACTGGTGTAATGATTGGTGTAGTGATAAGTCAACTAGTATTAGAAAACTCGCACAGAACTAGCATGAAATGAGGCGTGAAAGCCTTATTTATTTATTTATTTATTTATTTATTTATTTATTTATTTATTTATTTATTTATTTATATATTTTTTTTAATTGGGTAAGAAGGGAAATAGTGATTAGGAGGACCTCCTCTCGAGGTGGATTCCTAATATATCTCCACGCAGGATTTCCTTAAAGTCCGGGTCTACAAGAGAAGTTGTGAAAAATGTCGTGTCGCAAGAGTGGCCAAATTCAGACATCAATCAGCTGCACGATTTCCTTCTCTGAGCACATAATTGACGATGACAGCTCCAAGGGGGGCCAGAAATCTCCTAGCATCAATAATAAGGGGTCGAATCTCCCAAGGGATATCGATTTCACCACGCATTGCCTTGATAACTGTCAGATTATCACCTTCAATCTGAAGAAGCGTGAGTCCAAGTTCAGTGGCTTTTTTAACAGCATCTCGGAGCGCAGTAGCTTCAGCTACTAAAACAGAGGAGCGATCAATGCGGCCGGCGCCTGCACCAATGAGAGAGCCACCTTCATTGCGAAGAACAAATCCAGTGGCTGCCACCCCATTAATCAGAGAGCCATCAAAATTAATCTTAGTATGATTGAGCATGGGCTTAAGCAAGGTGACCCATCTAGAGACAGTCACCTTGCCGCCCATTTCAGTAGAGGAAGAGCTCGAAAAGACGAAGGGTTGAGATCTGCGCTCCCATTCAAAAAGACATGACTTAGCACGCAGCCAATAGGCTACAGGGTTAAAGGGGGCGGAGCAGAAAACAACACAGTTCCTTTCATACCAGATACTCTAGAGTAAGATGAAGACCTTAGCTTTGGCAGCCTTGGTGCAGTCCAAAGTGTGGCGTAGTTGACTAAGCCACGGAAGGAGGTTATGACTAGGAGAGACGCAATCTAACCAACCGCTATTGTAGGTTTGGTCCCAAACCTTGCAAGTGGAAGGACAAGTCACAAACAAGTGATCTAAATCTTCTATAAAAAATCCACACAAGGGACAGGTGATTTCAAGGGGCACGCGTCTCTTGAAAAGAATACCTCGGAGAACCAGAGACTTATGACACAGTTGTCAGGAGAACACCCCAACTTTAGGAGGGAGATTGAGAGACCAAATCCACGCAAAAGGCCACTTTTAAGAGGTTTCTTTAGCGATGCCATGTGCCAGCCATGTGGCAGATTTGGTGGAGAAACTACCATTACTAGTTAACTCCCAACAGAAGTCATCATCCGAATCATGGATAGGGAGGGGAATGCCACGGATATCCGAGACTATGGACATTGGGAGAAAACTGGAAAGCAACTGAATATTCCAGCATTTACCAAGCGTAATGTCATCACAAACTTTCCAGTCAAGGACATGGTCCGAGAGGTTGGAGATATCAACAACATCAGCAAGAGCCTTATGCATACACCAAGTGTCAAACCAAAAAGATATTGAGTGACCATTGTCTACAATCCAGCGAATGCCTTGACAAAGAAGCAGGCGGCTGTGCAGGATTTGTTTCCAGGCCCATGAGCCAGAAGCCTCGCTATTACATTCAAGAAGACTAGTAGAGCGAAGATATTTTGCGGAGACAGACTTGACGCAGACGTTATTGGGTTTCGAAAGTATTTTCCAAGCAAGATTACATAAGAAGGCAGAGTTGATGGCCTCATATTTGCAAAGGCCAAGGCCACCATATATTTTGGGGCGGCAAATGCTGTCCCAACCGACTAGGAGGAACTTTTTATCATCACCCGTGCCTTTCCAGAAGAAATCGTGACAGATTTTGTCAAGTTCATGGCAAGTAGATTTGGACAGAGCAAAACATTGCATAGAATGGGAGGGAATGACTTAAATTAGCGTGGATAAGCGCGACCCGTCCAGCCTTAAAAAGAGAACAAGCAACCCACACATTCATTCTATTGTGTGCTTTATCAATAAGGCTAGCAAAGATATATTTCGATGCTTTCTTATCAAAGACGGGGCAGCCAAGATATTTCCCTAGGGAATCCTTAATGGGAATGTCAAGAATCGTGTTAGCCATCTGCCTGACCGGGGGGTCACTAACTTGGAGCAAACAATAGCTGATTTATGAAAATTAATAAGCTGGCCAGACTCAGAGCAGAAACGCTGCAGTATATTCTTAAGGAGGTGACAGGCGTCCCTGAAGGCTTTGCAGAAGAGAATGCTGTCATCATCAAAAAAAAAAAAAAAACAAAGCCCTGGAATAACTGGAGCAGAGGGGGAAATTTTGACACCAATGCCTGATTTACGATCAGTACTTCCACTGATAATTCGCCGAGCAAGGACATCCATACAGAGAATAAAAAGATAAGGGGAGAATTAATCTCCTTGTCTAAGCCCCCATGAGGCAGGGAAGGGGGAAGAAGGTTCGTCATTGACTAGAATAGAGTAAGAGACTGTGGTAACACATTGTTTAACCCACTCTATCCAAGTACTATGGAAGCCAAGCTTAGAAAGGCATTCAAATAGGAAGTCCCACTCAATTCTATCATAGGCTTTTTCCAAATCAAGCTTGACAGCTATCCATCCAGTTTTAGCAAGAGATTTCCTAAACATGTTCATAATTTCATGTGTAAGAAGGATGTTATCATGAATGGACCTCCCGGAGAGAAAGGCACCTTGAAAGGGACTTACTAGATTATCAGCAGGGGGCGTAGACGATTAACGAGCACTTTGAAAATGATTTTAGTGAGGGTACTGCAAAGACTAATGGGCCGTAAACGGTTAACAGTCTCGGGGGCCATAATCTTAGGGATAAGTGCAATAAAAGTGTGGTTAATTTCACGGAGCATTTTTCTCCTGTGGAAAAAGGCTTGGATTGCTGCGGTGACCTCCAGCCCAGTAATGGCCCAATAAGATTGGAAGAAACACGCTTCGAACCCGTCAGGATGGGCTCATTTGAAAGATGGTTGTTTTGATTTCCTCTTGTGAGATCTCCATAATTAACTCCGTATTCATGTCTAGAGAAATAAGTGTGGGAATGTCATCAATATTAAGTGTGCGGCCACGAGGGTGCTCTGAAGTGAACTGTTTCCTAAATTCCGAAAGGATATGATCTTTAATTAATTTATCATCTTCAAGCCATGCCCCGGAGCTTTCACGGATTTTAAAAATTCGTTTTTTCTTAGTTTTGGCATTATGAATACGTTGGAAAAAGGAAGAGTTGCGATCATCATCCGTAAGCCACTTTTTGTTTTTGCATAGTCGTTCCAAAAGCTTTGTGAGAAAAGAAGGAGCTTCTCGCGTTGCAGAATGAGTCGCTCAAGCATTTTGTGCCAATTAAGGTTAGACGGTGTCTCAAGGATTTTTGATTCGGCATAAGTAATCTTTTCAAAATTGAGAGTAACATTCATGTGGATATGTCCAATAGTTGAGTAGTTCCAAGTCTTAAGCTTAGACTTAAGGAGTTCGAGTTTCTTAGTAAGCCAGAACATTCTAGATCCAGAGACTGAGTGTTGCCATGAATCCTGAACAATAGAGTCAGTTTCCTTAAACTCAGTCCAGAAAAGTTGGAAGTGAAAGTGTTTTGGTTTAGACGAGGGTGGGGCCGCAGTTTCTAGAACAATAGGTGCATGATCAGAGCAAGTAAATGAAAGATTTTTAACTATACAATGTGGGAACAAGTTAGTCCAATCATTTTGAGCTAGGGCCCTATCAAGGGTTTCTTGCACATGTTCATCACCAAATTTATGTTTCCAAGTGAACTGGTTACCAATACTGGGTACAAATTCAAAGTTGAATTGAGCCATGAGGTGATTGAGACGTTGGAGGCGTGAAGGCGCACAGGGAGCACCACCACTCTTCTCATTGGTACTAGCGAGTTCATTGAAGTCACCAATAAGGCACCAAGGGAGAGAGACTGAACTGTTCAAAGCAGCCAGTTGTTGCCAAAAAGGATTTTTGTCAGATTCTTGAGCAGGGGCATAGACACCCGACACAACGCATTTTTCTTTGTTACATAATTCTGTGATTTCAAGTGAGATAATACGATTAAGTTTATGTAGGATAGAAATATTTACGTTGGTTTCATTTCAAAGAACCCATATGCCACCAGAATGGTTAAGGGGATTAACAAATTCAAAATGTGAAAAGCCTAAATTTTTGATGAAGCGCTTAGAGTTGGTGGAACTAGTCATGGTCTCTAAAATGAACATTACATCAGGTTGGATAAACTTGCGATAAAAACATATTTCACTAATTGCCTGGGCTTTTTTGGCACCGTTAATATTCCATGCAAAAATCTTCATAATTTAAAAATGATAAATAATAGAAAAGGTTCAAAATTGAAACCATAGGTTTTTAGCAGTAAAAAGCCAAAAAAGGGCGTGAATAGGGAGGAGAAGGACAAGGCCCAGTTCGCCATAGACCATAGTCCAAAAGATCCAAATTGAAAGACAAGCACTTCACGGAGAAAGGAGATCCATATTGTTTCAAGGGCCAAGGCCCAGTCCATCACTTCGTAAAAAGAACAAGAGTGAATGACTAAAAGATCAAGTGCAGTGCTACTATGGATGTATGACCACCCAATTAACCTTATCATAGCACCAAGATGAGCACGTAAAGTAAACACTAAGCTCAAAAAGTATAGATTGGACCAGAAGTTAGAGGAAAAAAGGAGCCAATGGAGTAAATTAGACCAAGTTGAACGTAAACTGAAACAAAAGGGTAGCAAAACCATAACAGATAAGCAAAAAGATAACCATAAGAATTAAACCACCCTAATATAAGCATAATATAAAACAATCCATAAATTACAAAAGTCCAAATCACCATTAAACATGAACACTCGATTAAGAAAGTGTAGGTGAGAGGAGCAGGGTAGTAACAAGTCAAGAAAAAAGAGAACAGTTCTTGAAAAGGGTAAGGGATAAACAACCATAGTTAAATAAGTAGGGGAGGGGGGGCAAAAAAGCATCACAGGGAGATTAGTCGTGGCCACCACCAGAGGGGGCCCTGCTGCCAGCCGAGTCCACAACCTCATCCATCCTTCTCTTCTTGGAGGACTCAGAAGAGAGCTCAGGAACAAGATGGTCCTCATAGTCCATATCATCATCAGCATCATACATCAAG
Source organism: Tetragonia tetragonoides (assembly GCA_038025085.1). Lineage (NCBI taxonomy): Eukaryota > Viridiplantae > Streptophyta > Magnoliopsida > Caryophyllales > Aizoaceae > Tetragonia > Tetragonia tetragonoides. The sequence continues at coordinate 33,073,562 of CM076141.1, forward strand.
GGTAAGAGGAGAAGGAGCCAAACCAAGAGCATTAGCATCAGCGTCGAGGTTAGAGAGAGGCACGACTGCAGGTGGCCTAGGAGTACGGATAGGGCTAAACCCATCACATCAGCATCCTGCAGGGGAGGAGCAGCAGTAGACTCGAGGACGTCGAAGATGTTGGAGGTGATGGGGCAAGAGAAGGCAGGGCTCACAACTCTGGGTGGCTCAACATGAACCTGATCTGATCCCTCAGCAGCACCCCCATCATCAGTAGCTAGGCTAGGTCCAGCTCTAGATGACGAGCCTCTGAACCTATTCCTTTCAGTACAAGAAATAGGGTGGGGGCGAGTACGTCTTTGAGGAATAATCGTAACCCATTCCGGAGGAGCATTAGTAATATCGCCATCAGTAGAAACATTAACCAAATGGGGAGAGAGAGTGGCAGCATTGAGTTGTTCCACAATGATGTGATAATGATTGTGTTGAACCAATGGACAAGCATTTGTCTCATGATCAGCCAGACCACACAAAGAGCAAACAACATGGAGACCCTCATAGCACAAAGAAAAAACCTTAGCACCCAAAGCAGTGTTAATAGAAATAGAAGCTTTAAGAGGCTGAGTAACATCAAGCTTAAGACAGACACGAGCAAACCTACCACGAAGTCTCAGTCTAGTAAAGTTGTCCAGCTTAAGAAGAGAACCAACATGAGCTAAAACTGCACGAAGGGTACGAAAACTCCAAAGCTCAATGGGTAAGCGAGGGACACGAACCCATTGATCAATGGTATTAATAGTAGAGGTGTAGGGATCAAAGGCAGGGGTCCAAGGACGAACCACCAGATTAAGGCCTTGGACAAACCAAGGCCTATTAGCCCAAACAAACCTACGGTCCATTTCAGTTGAAAAGCGAATAACAAACCATCCATTGCCCATATCAATAAAAACAACATCCCCACGAACCTCAATCCAGTCCCGTTTGGTCTTGATCCAAATGAGAGAGAGAGAGGGACCATCCCACCCCAAACCTTGGCATGGAGAACAAAGGCTCCCATGTCGGGCTCAGGGTCACCATGGTCAGGGGGAGTGGGGTCTATTCCGTCGTCACCAGCACCGAGAGTGAGGAGCTCATCATCACTGAGGACAACTCCAGATTGGGAACTGGGAGGAGGAGGGTGATCTTGACTAGCCATTCCATTTCGGAGAGCGGAACGAAAAGACTTTGGGGGGGGGGGAGAGCTCCACTAGCTCCACCACTAACAACAGCTCCACACGAGCGACCAGAGGAGAGGAAAGACCGAGAGAGGGTTGAAGGAGATGAGAGGAAGGCAAATTGGAATATAGTGAGGATCCATCAGTTTTGAGGATTGAGGAGAAGGCAGAGAGTTCATATTAGGAGGGAGTTCAGTGGAGAGGGTATGAGAGTGAGATGTGCTAAAATACGAAGGAGAAAAGCTCTTTATATAGTAGGAGAGAGACCTGAAATACTTAGAAAACCCAGATAGTAGATTGAAAAACCCAATAACAAACATGCAGAGAGTAAACAATAAAAAAATCCCCCAATTGATGGTAAATACGAAGAGACCCAACAGCAGAAAATGGAAAAAATAAGCAAAATCCAATTTCTGCTAGTAATTTTGTTGGAATTGAACACGCGAAAGGGAAGAAACTGACCTTTGCTCAGACAATTAGTATAATAATACTCCCAATTTAGATGCCCAAGAAGAAAATCATTGCTAAGCTTGTCTTTAAGCATCTGATAGCTCGAGGAGCAGGCCGAGAAGATCCTTTTACAATAAGAAATCCCTTTCCCAAGACACATCGCGTGTAGATCTTCAACCAATTTTATCAAGTAATTGCAATTAACACTCAACCACTTACTCCAAACGAAAGAACCACAACAGAAACGCCAAAGACCCGTAGCAAAAAGTCGGACTTGAAGCAACGCTACAGTAGCAATAGGCCAGGATCTAGAAATTTCAACCCAGTCAGGGATCACAGAGCCATAATTAAGGCTATAATTAACATAAATAGGGCTAGAGTAGCGATAATTTAGCCAGAGAGAGATTGAATAAGGGCCAATTAGAGGGGAAAAGCTCAGCAATTTGCTTTTAGGGTTTGGGAGAAAAAGGCAATGAAATGCCCAATAAGACACAGTATAGGCAAAATTAAGGGTGTAATTAAAGCGGAATTAAGAGATAAAGTAAGGATCTGTAGGTTGTAGAGAGATTTTCAAGAGAGACAGACGTGAATTGGGGCAGTGAGGTGAGAGAATGGGGGGAGGCGGTGGGTCGGGCGGTTGCTTAGAGCGAGAGAGATCGAGGGTTCTAGAGAGAGTTTTCTCTCTCGTCCTTTTCTTCCACTCTTTGACTTGAAAGCTGGATGTAGGTGTTCTGTCAAAGTTCTTCATTCCCCTATGCCTTGTGTATGTTGACTTCTAGGAAATATACTAACCCCTTATTGGTGCTACGTTGACGGGTTCAGTGCTTGCGCTGGTTGTTCAGCTAGTCTGATATATTCGCTATTGAGCACGAGAGTCCGAACATGACGTAGCAGGGGGTGCCTCAATCACCATTCACTTACACCCTCTTTTTGCAGCCTTTGACAAGCAAACAAAGTTGTTTTATCAAAGTGGAGGGCATGAGATATTTTTTTAATCTATTTTTTTAATCGAGTTAATTTCGATATTAGTGGCATGACAAGTGTGCTCCTACTTTCTCATCATGTGTTTGCTTGCAAAAATCATTGCCTCTTGGATGAATAGAGGACTGTTTAATGCGAAGCTACCGTGCTAGCACTTCCGAAATTCTTAACTAGCTAGTTGTAAATAGCTCCATGATTATTTTTCGAAACTGCCTAATGTAAATCCAAAATTACTAAACGCAAATGTTCCTAAAACACCCTTTTTACATGAGCACAACTCTCACTCTCCTTATTGTTTTCTCCCTAATATTTCTATAATAATCTTGAACCATTACGGACGAATCTTTCACAGTGAATAATCGAACTTACTCATAAAGCAAAATAATGAACAATCTTACTGAAATTTACAATTTTACTTTCGTTCTCCATTCAATTCAATTTTAATTTTAATTTATTTATTGAACTTAGGGCTCGTTTACTTGCATGCAATCAAATGTAATGCAATACAACCATTTTATAGAGTAAATATGGGGTGAGAAACGAAAGAGTTGGAGGAGAGAAATGGGAAAAGTGGGGTTGATTACATGATCCAATGTAATCACAACTGCTCAATTTTTCCCATGTAATGATGATTACTTTGGATGGTGTAATCAAACTTACTTTTCTCATCCCTTTCCTCCCCCTCCTTCTTTTTTCATCTCATATTTACCCTTTAAAATGATTGCATTGCATTACATTTGATTGTAATCAAGTAAACACCACCTAGGGGTTTGTGAACTGCTTAAGGGATGATAAGGTACTGGTGGCATGGTCTGGTTGGGAGGCGGTGGCGGGGCACTGTGGACGTTTCCGTCTAACGACAACCCAGGTGGCTGGGTTTTGGGTGGGAATAAGTCTAAGCCGTGGGATTAAAGATGGAGTGGGGGCTCTCATGGCCTGGAGTGGGGGCTCTCATGGCCGGGAGTGGCGGCCGCAGCCAACGCCCACCATTCTCGGACTACTTCCTGTCGTTTGGCAGACTATTTGAAGAGAGAGATCAGACTGGGTGGGTAACGGTGCCGCCGCCGGATTTTCGACCTGACAATGTCATGTCAATGGCAATGGACTCGTAAGCTACGACTGAGCATGGTAGCTCTGAACCAATTATTAATGAGATACAAATTAAAGGGCATCCATTTCCAATGTTCCTTTTTGGTGCAAATCCATTTTGCATATTTGGAAGTATACTATTTTGAACCTACGCCTTAACGGAGATCCTCAAATAATATGAAAGAAAACACGCAAAACCTGGACCGCCCTCAAAAAGCCTTGTTTGGGGCACGGGCGGGTGAGGTTCAGGAACACAATCATGTTCTGTTACACAGTCGTGTTCGAAGCTAGCTTAGCCAAACACACATCTATAATTAAAATAGGGTAATAAAATAAACATTCCTTGCAGAATGGCAATTTCTAAAACCAAATATCATGCACGAGTTTCCTTACATTGCAGTATTGCACAGCACAAAATACATCAGTTCAGGCATTTTCAAGGTGAAAGAGCTTAATTTGTTTCATATCCTAGCCCTTATCGAAAGACCAAAATAAACAAATTCGCAGCGGTTGCAAGTTGCAACAGGGCAATTCTTACAAACAGAACATATGAGGGGGTTTTTACATATGAGGCGAAATGATCTTTGACCAAAATGCGAAATCACAAATAAAGGATTATCAGCAGAGTGAAACAGTACATTCCTCAGAAGAAACTGAAGCATGAGGATCAAAGCTGTAGAAGCAATGATTACTTTCATTTGAGTATAAAAACTAGAACATCAATCTTCTCAAGATTCGCAACAAATTACGAAGTTAAGTAACAAATTAGTAAAACCTACATTTCATCTCAAGCTACATATACAACCACCTAAAAAGCAAATCTAAAGTCAGCCAGTACAAAAAAGAATATGAGACTTCAAAGCACATTCAGCATATGAATGGCATGGCTTTCTGACCTTTAAAACCCACCAAACTACCTCCTGAAGTCCTCAAAAGAACGCCTAGATCTTGGGATCGTAGTTTATTACAGCCAAAGCACGGAAGATGACTTATTTTACCTACATAATCCACATAGAGGGACCTGGATCATGCGATCAACCCCAGGATTTCTTCTCAGTGGAACACACATCAACTACTTGCAGATTACCAGGTGATTCTTCTGGCACCCATGATCAAAATGGAATTGACTGCAAATTTCAAAGGTACAGACAGGAAGATAGAAATGCTTATCGCTTTAACCCATTAAATTATCAGTTATCACTCATATGGTATCAGGGAGCATTTTGAAGCAGGATCTTCATGCATTATAAGCTACATGCAACACATTAGGAGCTTCTGCCCAGAGCCTTCTAATATCCCTGAAAACAATAATTCCAAGAAAATTGGTGTCATTTTCTGTCCACATCCAGATACGAAAGCAAACTAAACCAGGCACATCATGAGAATGTAATTACGAGGACAGGAGTCAGAGGCTCACAGTCAGCATTACTAATCGCACCAAAAAGAGAGAGTCAACATTACTTCAACTTTCAAGATGCATCATTCACTAGCTTCATATGAAAGGCTTAAATTCATATTTAAATTTTGCATATCTCAAGCAGATAAGAACACATCAGCACCATACATGCAGTGGCGACAACAGAGGTAAACAACTAGGTTGGACGATTATAACCACCGCACGGTGTACTGCGATCCAGCTCAGAAAATTTGTAACTAGATTTTTCATGGAGGACTCCTTTACCTCTTAGGCTGTAATTCTGATTTATTCTAATGCAGAGATACACACCTTTGCATCCTGTTAACAATGCTACTCGAAGTATCATGCAGAAACTATTAGACAGAACACAGAAGTGTAACTTCTAAGAGATTTACTAGAGTACTTTGGTAACCATAAGTTACAAACTGTTTTCCCTCCTTTAGTTCTTTTCCCCTCTCGTCCTGACATAATAAAAGTTCCATGAACAAGATCCAGTCAAGCCAACATCAAAAATTTACAACAAATGGTGCTGCAGTGTGATGGCGCCGGCCAAATTAGAAAGAAAACAAAACCGAAGAAATCCTGCTTTGCAAAAACTCTGCTAAGGCTGCACTAAATTCTAAAACCACATGCTGAATGCAGTTCAGGCCAGAGCTTAACAAATAGAATGGCACTTTCAAGTTTCAAGGAGACTAGATCACAAGTGACTACATTTCTCAAAAGGAAAATTCTAAATCACGACTCAATATAAATTGGCCTGGTATCCTCATCAAGCCTGCCACAATGCGGAAATATATCCATAACAAAAGGCTAACCTTACATATATCTGTCACTTTGAGCGCATAACTGGACAAGTGACCATGAAAAAACTGACATGCTTACCACAAAACCAAATCATATGCTAGAGTGTCATCATACCAAAGAGAGGGCAATAAAGCATAATAAGGTTAGTTTAATAGAGAGCATACCTAAGGACAGTACTTTCAAGCTATCATCTTTGTTTTATCAGATTTATCCTACACCAAGGATTGATCATGCCTTTTCCTGTGAATAAGCAAGTTTTAGAAACGGCTGCACAACAACTAGAGAGATAAAGAAACAAGATACAAAATGCATTTGGACATTACAAATAAGAAATAAGCACAAAACTAAAACACCATGTTTAGGAACAAATTACGGAAAAACGTCCATCTGTTAGCTTATACTCATAGAGATAGTCATCATGCAATATACAACATCATAAATTGCCTACAAGTTTGAGATGTAATGGCCAGAATTAGCTGGTATGCCTGAAGCAACCATAACCCTTACAGCACTAGCTAGAAACCATCTTCAAAGTCAAAAGGGTCATTTGACCACTAGCTGCAGCCATAATACTGCATGGTATAAAGCTAAAAAGATGCTTTCAGTTGAATATTCTCAATAGTGAGTTTGATACGTCCACTTTTAATAAATTATAACAATTCAGATGTCAGCTAACTTAGACAGAAAAACCTCTAAAGAGACTGTATTAAGGCCTGGATTACAAAAGTCTCGTTCACATCAACTTGTGTGCCTCAAAAAAAGAGAATAACCAAAAATGAACCCAAATGAACATGTGTAATGTACACACACACACACAAAAAAAACAAAAACAAGTAAAGAATGGAGTGACAGAACTTAGGAGAGTATAAGTTTAGATTAAGTAACAAAAAGGTTTCAAATGTTTCAGAAATTCGAAACAGCCTCTCTGCTAGGTGATAGTTAGGGATGGGCTGTGTACATTTGGACCTCCCCAGACCTGCCCTCGGCGGGATATACTGGGTTGTTTACAAAGAGGAGTAACCAAGCCGAAGCCTGAGCAAAGTTCACTCAAAGTGCAGCTCAGTAAGCTTTCCCTTGGCTCAAGCTCCGACCAACGTACGGAGAGCCAAGAAATGTAGGCTCCAGCTCGGCTCATGGTTCTACTCAAGCTCACTATTCCAAAAGGTTAATAAAGAAAGAAACAAGACACTGCAAGTCTGCTTCCAATGATAAAGGTTTTTTCATGAATAACTAGCATTTACAAAATCAAGACTTTTCTGGTAGAAAATGAATATTGAAGACACAAAAAGAGACGAAAACAAAACCATGGGAAACCAACATTATCATCAAAGCGTCAACATTTTCCAAACCATTTAGATGCAGGACATGATACGAGATTGGAACAGAAAGATGTCCTAGGATTGAGATGCTTATTCTGGAAATTCAAAAGACAACCATATGAGAAACATGACCCTCAAGGCAACCAGTAAATATTGAGCAGAGAGCTATTGTTCGAGATATGTTTAGCAAGAGCATGATAAGGTACATATGAGCAAAACATTCAGATTGATACCTGAATCATGCCTGGGTGGGGGGGGGGGGGTATGATGAGTTGCAATTATGCAACTATAACACATGGGTGTAGAGCTGTTTTCAGAAAAGTACCACCACCAGCATAAATTATGTTATAGCAAAATCAATGAGGGCTGAAAAGTATACAGCAAGCCAATAAACATTTTTCCAGTTTTGCAACTACTAAAGTAAACTGTGTCATCTATTACATGCACACCATGAACCTGCACAAAATTCATCATCTTGATAGTTGATAGGAAGAACCATGAACATGAAACACAATCAACTATCACACATACTTTGTAGCAGTAGAGTAGATACAGGCGAAAAAGGAAGGTTTAACATTTCTTCACAAGATCAGTTCAAAAGTAGCAAGCAGATTAGTACAACTTACTTGTCAAATACTTTGATAAGTGACTGTGGTCTATCATAACCTTCCTTCTTTTGCTCAGGCTTTTGTTTACCTGCTTGTCTTGATTCCGGTTTCCAGTTTGCTTTGGTTAAAGAATCTCCCAGCAATTCAGCAATATTTGATGCCATAGCCTCTGCCCTTAGCTTATAAGGAAAGGTCTCCTCTTTGAAATGGTTTGACAACCATAGATACATAGAACAAACCTGATGTTTGGTCTCAAGATCCAGTAACTCAGAATCATTTCTAGCAGAACCTTTGGGTATACCCATTGCAATATTGACAGGAAGCTTTTGGCTGTATGATGAAGCAAACCTCAGAAGATGGTACATTGCCTTAGGGTCTCGAATGTTGACAGGAGCAAAGCAGAAGTTATAACGATCTTCCAATGATAAACCCTGAACCTTCTCCAGCATATTAGCCACCTTCTTTATATTAGCTTGATGACACAAGAAGTAAGACCCATCAAGGCGACAATTTTCCGCAAACTTATCAAGCAGTTGAGCGAAGGTAACATTTGCCAGTTGTCCAGCAAACAGCTCCACCTGTTCATAGAACGGAAAAAGGCCTACTTTCTTGACTTCATCAAAAGGTTGTTTTAAACATTCAATTAGGTAATCAAGGTCTTCTAAATGCAAAGTAGTGGTAAGCCCTTCTGGATAACGACTTCCTCGCCTACCAGCTCTACCCGCAATTTGTTTCACCTGTGAAGCTGGCACTGGAACAACCTTATCCCCATTGTATTTAGAAAGGCTGTAAAAGACTACCCTTTTTATGTTAAGATTCAAGCCCATTCCTACAGCATCACTAGCTACCAAGACATCAAACTCATTGTCTTGGTCATTAAACAGGTTAGCTTGCTGCCTGCGTGTCTCTGGTGGCAAAGCGCCATAAATGACACAACAACGGTGCTTGGTTTGCTTTTCAATAGCCAATTGACCTCAAAAATTTCTCTTCTTGAGAACGCAACAATACAATCACCAGACTTTACATGACGAAGATCTCCCTGTAATGTCTTAGCCTCAACCACCAATGGTTTAAACCTATCATAGTGTTGTTCCACCAACTCATACCCTGTATCCGAGCAAATCTTCCGGACAATATTAAGGACACTTGGATCTCCACATAAATGTATTTCATCAGCCTTCAGTCCAAGCAAAGCCCTAGTCCATGCAAATCCTCTGCCTGGATCAGACATCATTTGAATCTCATCAACAACAGCAACATCATACAACTCATCAGTGGATACCATTTCAACCGTGCAAGCTACATGATTAGAAAAGGGCACGTTTTTCTTCTCCTGACCCGTATGTAGACTACAATAAACACCAACTGTATTTACCTTATCAAACACCTCCATTGCCAATAACCTAAGCGGACTACAATACACCCCTTTCTTTGCTTCCATAAGCCGCTGCAAAGCATTATACGTCTTTCCACTATTCGTCGGGCCACAATGATAAATAATCTTCCGTTTCATCGCCCTTGCAAACGGAAACCAAGTATGAGGTTTGGTAAGATCAGCCGATTCAACCATACTCCGAAACTTCTTAATCTCACCAGGGAACTCTTCAAGGCAAAACTCAACAAATATAGGAAATAGAAACTTCTCCGCTTCCTCGGTAGGACCAACTGAAACCAGGTACTTGGCAACATCATCCTTGCATTGCTTACCAAAAAACGTCCTAAACTTATGCACAGCCGTTGGAAAAAATGAAGCACCTATGTATATAGCCAAAGCCTGGTTAGATGCCCAGGCAGACCGAGAAAAACGCCCAAAAATCTCCTGCAATACATCCCAGTCTTTCCTTAACAGCTTTGCATCCTTCGGCAAATCCCTAATCTGGCTATATATTTCTACAGGATCACCCAACGCAACATGCTCATACCCTTCATAACTGCCACACAAATCCGAACCCTCATTTTCTTGCTCAGAAGTAGCAATCACATCATCATTATCATTAAAATCATGATATTCAAGCTCAGAATCAGAACTTTCCGAATTAGCAACAACTATATCCTTATTATAATCATCAAAATCCTCATTTTTAAGTTCAGAAGTTACAGTTTCTAATTCGGAAATTATATCATGATCCTCATCATCAATACCATCATTTTTCACGTTACCTTCATCACCACCTTCAATTGTTGTCGAAAACGCCTTAACGCCATAAGAACTGAATTTTGACGATTCTCGAAAGAAAGAATTCGAAGTCGAAGTCGAAAAATAACGAGGATGATTTGGAAGTGAAGAACAATAATCAGAAGTGAATAAGTTATTACCTGATTGAGGAGATGAGCACGAATGCAAAACCCTAACCCTAACCTGAGAAACGGGACGTTTCCAGGTGTAACGACGGAGAAGATACGTTAAGCGAGGTCTCGCCATTGAAGTAGGTTACAAAGCATTGAATGGAATGGTACTTCAAAATGTTGAGGGAAAATGAGATTGAGGTCTCGATTGAAATGGGGATTTGAAGAGAGAGAGAGAGAGAGAGAGAGAGAGAGAGAGAGAGAGAGAAGCGGGAAAATGGAAGGAGGGAGAATATGGTGAGACTTGAGAAGGAAGAGTGGAAGAAAGTAGAAACAGGGAGACAGGAGAACCCTATTTTTATATTATTTTTTTTTGGATAAGGCAAGAAAAATCAGAATAGCTTCCTCAGAAAATTATCTTAAGAGCCTGTTTGGAAGTTCTGGGTGGAAGGAAAGGGAAGGGAATGAGGGGGAGGGGAGGGAAAGGAAATGGAGGAGAATGAATGTGAAATAATTCACTTTGTTTGGGAATTTAAGTAAGGAGAAGGGAGGGGAATGGAGGGGAACCGACTACTGTCACTTAAAAATTCCCCTTCCCCTCCATTCTCCCCCAATTTGGAGGGAACAAAAATTGAGTTAATGGAGGGGAATGGAGGAGAACTGTTCCCCTTCATTTCCCTCCCTTCCCCTCTTTAAAAAAACTTACAAACAATGAGCACTTTTTATATCCCCCTCATTCCCCTTTCTTCCCCTCCATTCTCCAACTCTCAAACAGACTCTATAGCGTTCCTCTTCAATAACTTGGCGAGAGAAAGGTCAAAGGAATTTGACCAAAGAGAAAGATCCGGATAAGTATGTCCCGGATAAGCCATGAAATCAGCAACAGAGTTAGCTTCTCTAAAACAATGTAAAACCTCAACATTCTCAAAAAAGTGCAGATCTTTTCTAGTATCAATGATTAGGATCTCAATTTCCCAGGGAATATGCCACTCACCTCTAACTGCTTTAATTACCGTGAGATTATCACCTTCAATGGCAATATTTTTAAGTCCCAATTTCCGAGCTTCTCTTACCCCTTCCCTCAGCCCAACTGCTTCAGCTAGGAGAATGGAAGCAATACTACAAGATTTAGCACCTAAAGAAACAATATTGCCATGTTTATTTCTAATACAAAAACCTGTCGCAGCCTCACTGGAATTTCTTTTGGAACCATCAAAGTTGAGTTTAACATAAGAATCTCTAGGGGGAACCCAAGTTACTCCCGAACGAGGTTTTTTCTTAACACATTTTTTAACAAAGGCTCCCGGAATGTCAAAGTCCATAGTAGAATGAGCTAAGGAGTGCCATTCAGAAAAGTTATTTCTCACAGTATAGGCTAGTTGAGTTGGATTTGTAGTTAGATTATCAAAAACTATTTTATTACGAGCGAACCAAAAGATCCACCAAGATAGCATCAGGAGAATGAAATCTCATTCTTCAAGAGACTTATACAATCTAGACAGATTATCAACAAAGGATTTAGAGGTATCTAGATGTACAGAAACATTCTTGCCAAAGAGATCTTGGACTTTCTTCCAAACTTCAAGAAAATAAGGACAAGAGAAGAAAAGATGGAATCTACTCTCAGAGTGATGATTGCAAAACACACACTCTTGGGGCAGGAACACATGACTCTGTTGAAGCCTAGACTTCGAAGGTAGGCCATCAAGGCAAACTTTCCAAAGGAAAATTTTGACCTTATTAGGTAAACTCAATTTCCAAATCCAACTAAATTCACAGTTTTTCTTATAATTATCCTAAACCCCTTAGGCAAGCCAAGTCGCAGATTTAGCTGAGAAAGTTCCATCACTAGAAAAACCCCAGTAAGATTTATCAGGTACATTGTTATAAGAGATTGGAATACTCTGAATTTTTTTAATAATATCAACAGGAAGTATTCTAGAGGGAAGATCAGTATCCCAAGTTCCATTCTCACTTATAAAGACATTAACTGGGATAGACATATCAAAGAGTGGATCATCCGAAGACAAATCAAAATACTTATCCTTGAGAGGGTAGTGGTGCACCCAATTATCTTGCCAAAAGTTGATAGACTCACCATTACCGACTTGCCATCTAATGCCTTTCTGGAAGATATTCCTTACATCAAGCATTTTATTCCATTGCCAAGAGTTTTTCTTCCCTTTAGCATACTCAAATAGATCTTTTCCTTTAAGGTATTTTTGGTTAACTAGCTTAACCCAAAGATTGTCAGGTTCAGTCAAAATTCTCCAAATTAATTTCATTTGCATAGCTTTATTAATCGCTTCTGCTTTTCGCAACCCTAATCCTCCCAAATTCTTAGGACGACAAATATTATCCCAACCTATCAAGTTAGGTGATTTATTATCTATGTTCTTATTCCACAAAAAGTTACGATTAATTCTATCCAACTTATCCAAAGTTGACGAGGGTAGCATGAAACTTTGCATAGTATAAATTGGAGTAGCTGAGAGATTTGCTTGAATAAGGGTTGCCCTTCCCGCTTGAGATAAAGAATTTGCCTTTCATTTAGCTAAATGGTTGGTAGTTCTATCTAACACGTCTTTAAAGGTAGTAGAATTTACTCTATCAGTAATAATAGGGCATCCTAGGTACTTGTCTAAACAAGTTGAGCTTGGCATTTCCAAAATTGCTTTAAATGAATCAATATCCCTTCTACTAACATTTTTCGTACACTGGAAAGCTGATTTATGAAAGTTAATTTTCTGTCCGGACATTCTACAATAGTTATCCAAAATGTTCTTTATGGTCTGACAACTCTGGCTAGTAGCTTTGGCGAAAATCATATTATCATCCGCAAAAGTAAGAAAGGGCAACTTATCAGCTCCGTGGAAGATCTTAATACCTACACTTTTCGAAGAGGAAATACTCTCCCTTTGCAATCTCCTAGCCAGGACTTCAGCACATAATATAAAAATGTATGGGGATAGAGGATCCCTTTGACGGATACCTCTAGAAAGTACTACTTGGAGAATTATTAACTAGCACCGAAAAAGAAACGGAGGAAATACATTCATAAATCCAAGAGATCCACTCTTCATGAAAGCCAAATTTATTTTCTAAATACTTCTAAAATAAAGTTCCACTCTAGTCGATCATATGCCTTTTCCATGTCTAACTTAATAGCCAACAAACCACTCTTTCCTCGCTTAGATTTAAAGGAGTGGAAAACCTCATGAGCTATAAGAATATTCTCTTGAATACATCTATCCGCAATAAAGGCCCCTTGAAGCGGATGGATGAGTTTAATAATTACTTCTTTAAATCTTAGAGTTAGGATCTTAGAAATAATTTTATAAATAGTCGAGCAAAGGCTAATAGGCCTAAAATGATTTGCAGCTACAGGATTATCAATGTTGGGGATCAAAGCGAGAAAAGTTTGGTTAATTTCTTTTAGAAGTTTGCCTGAGTAAAAAAACTCTAACCGCTCTACAAATGGAAGGTCCAACTATATGCCAATAAGTCTGAAAAAAAAAACCTGTAGGAAAACCATCAGGACCTGGAGATTTATTGGGAGCTAGCAAGAAGGCAGCTTCCTTAATTTCGTTATCAAGAACATCTCTGATTAGAGATAAATTGTCATCAGAGCTAATTTCTATAAAAATATCAGAAAGATCTATCAAAGGACTAATATGGCACTTATTATCCTTTTTGAATCTAAGTTCGAATTCCTTAGTGATTTCTGAAACAATAGTAGCTGGGTTCGAATGATTAATACCATCCATGATAAGAAAAGTAGAAATTTTTTTCCTATTGCGTCTGATAGAAGCCTTAATTTGGAAAAAAGTAGTATTTCTATCCCCTAAAAGAAGATTTTTGGCTCGGGAACGTTGGAACCAATAAGATTTATTAAAATTGATCAAGCTAGCTTTTTTCTTAGCAAGGTTGTGTTGACGTCTACAAAGAGCAACATCATCTGCTTTAGTGAGAAGATCAGATTGAACTGAAATTAATTGTGCTTCAACATCTTTGAGCTGCCTGTGAATATTCCCAAATTTTAGCTTTGCCCATTTTTTTGAATCTGCTTTGAGAATTTTGCACTTACTCACAAACTGAAACTTAAAAGAGTCATCTACTCTAGATGGCCAAGCTTTTCTAACCATGGCTTCATAATCCTTGTGTTGAGTCCAAGCCATTTCAAACTTAAAAGGGGGAGGGGAGAAGTTGAGCTGTTTATTAGCATGAAGAACAATTGGACAATGATCTGATGACGAGAAGTCATGATGTGAGATAAAAGCAGTAGGAAAAATACTTAACCAAGATGGGGTCACTAAAGCTCTATCAAGCCTTTCCCAAACATTACCCACACTGAATAATTTTTTCCTCCAAGTAAAAGGAATACCTTGAAAGAGGAGATATATCACATTAGCACTAAACATGAAATCATTAACTCTAGCATATCTGCTAGGAGAGTTTACATCTCCCCCAAATTTGTCCTTAGAGGATATGATATCATTTAAATCACCTAATATAACAAATGGAGTAGATAAGCTTAGACAGTATGCAAGCAAATCATTCCAAAGCTGAATTTTATGGGCTGTTTGAGCAGGGGCATACACAAAAATATAAACAAGAGGATCTCCACCAATAAAATCATTTGCAAGAATACTCAAGAATCTGACATCTTTATAAAGGATAGTAACATTCATTAAATGGCTCTGCCACAACAACCAGATACCCCCTAAAAAACCAACATAGTGGATATAATCAAAAGCTTTTAAAGCCAAAAGGAGCAACAGTTTGCTCGGAGGGGGGTCTTTGCACCTTGGTTTCACAAAGGGCAATGATATTAATAGCATGCAACTTACAAAAGCATTTGATTTCCTCACCACAATTTCTTTTACCAATACCCCTCACATTCCAATAACCTACATTATTCATAAAAACAGAATAGATATAAACATATTGCTAAAGGAAACTTGGATCAGTTTCTTGCCCTCTTTAGAGAGGTTTGAGCTGAGTCAACAGAGACATCACCACTTGCCCTTCTTTTAGTTGCTTCAGAGTGAGCTGAGGAAGAGGACATATCAGACTGATTGACTTCCAGTTGGTCAATTTTCTTCAAGATGGAGCTGTCAGTTAAGATAGATGAAAGGAATTTTCATTCTCTTCCTCACCATAGTCAAGCAGGTCATCATCAATGAAATTATCTCTCTGGAAATTAGCCAACAACAACCCAGGGTTGGCACTAGAGTTATCAAATGACAAGCCCAGACTTCCCCCCTCCAGGTTAGCAAAGGAGTTGTTGATAGTAAGATCACCGGGAAAAAAAGCCTGGAGTGGCTCAACCTCAAGCCCAAGAGCGGGAACCAAAGACTGAAAATTTACACATGGATCAGAGTTCCCAATAGGAGAGCTAGTGGGAGCCTTAATCAACATAACAAACTCATCAAGAGAAGGGGGGAGGGGCGGAGCAGGTAGCACAACATGCTTCTCAGCAGTACCAGTAGGCTCAACTACAACCTCAAGCTCAAAAACCACATATTCCATCACCTTCTTACCCTTACCAGAATAGCTAGCAACAGGATTCTTTTGCTGGCCAGAATCATAGGTGGAACTGAGACTAGAGTTAATAAGAATTCCAGCAGGTCTTTTACTAGCAGTTTGGGGATGTTTATCTTTCTCATGGCCAAAAATCTTTTTGCCATCAAATTTCTAAACTCTTTTCTTAGGAGGGAAAGAACTCATCTTAGTTTTAGTAATAGGAGTAACATGAATCCATTCTGTGGCTTGCTCAACCAGTGGATCATGTGGTTCTTTCAAGTATTTCTTGAGGGTTTTTTGAATCAGCTGTTGGTGCAGTGGGCTTTTTTGAAGGACAACATTAACTATTTTGTTAGCATCAGACATAAGAGGACAAGAATCAATCACGTGATCCTCACTATCACAACAAGCACAACCTATAAAAAAATTTTCTTACCAGACCAAAAACCAATCAACACCAGAAGATCTAGGAACTTGAGCATAGGTTTTTAAGGGCATGGTAACATCGACATCGACATCGACACAAAACCTAGCAAACTTGAGACCTTTCTTAGAAGTAGTAAAGTCCTCACGTTTAATAAAAATACCAAGCTTATTTAATTGCAGAAAAGCCATAGCAGATTCCAAGTTAAACAACTCGGAAGGGAATTTGGGTACCCTGATCCAAAGATCAGCCCTAGAAATATCTTCAAGATAGGGATCAAACCTGGGTTTCCAAGGCACAAGGACCAACAGCTCTCCCTGTACATGCCATGGTCTTTCCCTCCAAACATAAAGCTTATCACCAGAGTTAGCAAAACGAAACAAAACCCAGTGATTTCCAAGGTCAGAATAATCAACATCACCTCTAATAGCCTTCCCGTCAGACTTGGTCTTATTAATGATGGCTTTAACCTCAAGAGGGTCCCCAAGAACTTTGCCAAAGAGGCAGAGCTCCGAGATCTCTTCCATATCAGCTTGAACTTGGGGCAGGTCTTCCATAACAAAATTAGCAGGTAAATTTGCAGAAGGATAAACAAATAAAGAGTTAGAAGCGTCATTAGATGGACCAGGCTTAGAAGACTCAAGATTAACAGATTTTGTTGTCTCTTTGATATTATTCATAGTAACATCCTCACTAGGAATGCCCTCTACTACCATGTCTTTGAAACTTTTAGAAGCCATACAATAAATGTAATAAAAGCCAGAAGACATCAAAGGGACTAGAAAGAGAGAAATGAGAGAAGGGTGCATGAAAATACCTGACCAAGATCGGGCTTATATAGTGCAAATAAATGCTCAAGAGAGTACCCGTGCTCCAAAAATACGCTGGACAGACATCCCAAATATTTGCTTGCGTGTGAGGCTTTGAAAACTGAGCAGCTAGGAGCTCAGAGAGGCGCCACCTTAGAGTGGTGAAACAGGGGAGACGGGAAAGAAGTCCCACACCCAAAGTACAAGGAACAGTAGCAGAATCGAGTGTAGCTACTGTACACAACTCGCCATCATATCGAAATCGTCGACCCAGAATGCGTAAATCGTCCTTTGGAGATAAAATACACCCAATCATCCATCCTGAAAATCGGGAGGAGCTACTGCAGAGACGAAGTGCATAAAATACACAGCACAACTTGAAACTAGTGTTATCATCTTTTCGTATAAATTCCGCAAACCAGAGAAATAAACTCATATTTGAGGCTAGAAAATGAGTAGATTTGGTGAAGATAATCTGGAAAAATGACAGAAATCCAATGATATGATCATCCACCATGATCAAAGCAAAGGATTTAGTTCTAGGTTTAACAGTGCACAAAGGACATCTAATAGCCACAATGGGCCAAACAAACCCAAAATTGATTTGGGGGAAAGATAAAGGTGGGGATTCTAGGCTGAATTGTGATACCCCAATATTTTCTATAATTATTATATTGATTAATAAATGATTTATAAATAATTTCGGAGATTAAATCGTATGTTCATTTAAGGATTCGATTAATTCAATTAAAGCCATAATAATAATAATTTGGGAGGTTAGAGCTAATTCATGTAGCTCATGGGTATGGAAGAAAACTCTGCAGGTTAGAGACCAACTGAATTCGCAGCTTGGGATGGTTAACGAAGCTAAAAGATTCATTGATTCATGTGTGCACAATGGAAAATTCCATTTACAGCATGCTTATGATCAGTTTGATAAGCCCAGAACAGTAGTGCGATGGTATAAGCTAGTTTGGGAAAAGGGTACGAGACCTCGCCATGCTTTTGTCTCATGGTTAGCATGTCAAGGAAAGCTGATGACGCGTGCTATGCTGAAAAATCGAGGTATGGGCATTAATACTAAATGTGGTATTTGTGGTGTCGAGGAAGAAACCTGCTCCCATCTCCTCTTTGCTTGTTCTCTGTCACATACTGTCTGGAGAGCTACTTTGAGGTGGATTAAGGTTCCCAGGGGGCCCGTAAGTTTGGGGCATGAAATAAGGTGGTTCCAACTGCATTGCAAAGGCAATTCAATGATTAACAAGATTAGAAGAGGCGTTTTCTCTGCTACCATCTATAAGCTTTGGCGCGAGAGAAACAGTAGAGTTTTCCAGGAAAAGTGTAGAGCACCTGATGTTATTGTTAGACAAATTCAGATGGATGTTTGTGCTAGGTTTATTGCTTTGTATAAAGAGAAGGCTGAAACTGTGTTTGAGGTGCTGTAAGAGCTAGATTGAGGGTTGCTTTGGGGTTTTCTGGCTTGGCCTGTAATCTGTTTGATGTGTATGGTTTTTTGCCCTGCATAAGTGTATGGTTTTGTTGAGGGTGCCATTCCGGCATCCCTTGGGTCAATGGAATAAATACTTACCATTTTTCCAAAAAAAAAAATTAATTATTACTGTGGGACTTTTATAAATTGCATTTATTAATTTTGAGGAGTTTAATTAAAATGTTTTATATATGAATGAGAATTATTCATATAGTTTTAGTTAGTTTTAATTAGCTATTTAAATCAGAAAATTATTAAATAAATTTCTAAACCTAGTAGTATTTGACTTGGGTTGACTGAGGGCCTATATAAGGAAAAAGAGGAGGCAATTGATCAGTTTTGCATAACTGATCCAACCCTCAAGCATTCACTCTCTCCTCTCTCTCTCCTCACCGGCCTCCCTCTCTCTCTCTCTCTTCACCCGTGCTCTCTCTCTCCACCGCCGGCCACCTCCCTCCCTTGTCGCCGGTAATCTCTCTCCCTCTCTCTCTCTCTTTCTCTTTCCTTTTTTTTTCTCTCTTTCTCTTTCCCTTTCCCCTTCCCCACGACGTTCTCGCGCCCTCGTCGTCCCCTCGCGCGACGCCGGACCACCACCGGACCGCCAGGCCGTCGCCTGGGCGGTGACCGGCGGGTGGTCGGCCCTGTTCTCTCTTCTTCTCTCTCTCTCGCATTCTCTTTCTCTGTCCTCGCCTCGCCGGACCACTGGCGACCACTGGCCATGTTGGCCAGTGGGTGGTGGTGGTGGTGATGGGTCGGGTTATGGGTCCCATGCATGGTTACCCGTGACCTAGACCAAGTTTTAAAGTTAGGTTTTCATTTTTATATTTTTCGAAATTATTAATTCGATTTTCAGTATTTTCGATTTAATGTATTTATTTTTCTGCACTCATTCGGAATTGGAATTTGGATTTTCAAAAGCCTAAATTGGTTGGAATAAATCAAGGAATTTAATAAAAATATTAGATTAATATTTAGTTACTGTTTGGATTTTCGTATTTAATAAATTCAGTTTCGGTAATTATTTTTAATTAGGGCCTAACGAGCAAGCGTGATAATCTTTGTACGTGGAGCTTACGTACTGTTTGGTAGCGTTTGTAGTGGTAAGTTCTCATGCCTAAATTCTTCCAAAGCCCCATCAAAACTATTTTGATGTGTTATGTGCTAATTGGGAATTTGATGTGAATTTAATATGCAAAGCATGATTAAATTATATCGTCGTTTTAATGAGAATTATTAAGTATGTTTAGTACTGCTATAATTATGAATTATAATTAGCATGTTGATGTTATCATGTTTTGGGAATTAATTAGTCCATATGATGATTATTGGACAATTGTTGAATGGTGAATTATTAGTATTATTACGCTAGTAAATAAGTGCTAATTGGTATGGGTATTATTGAGTGCTAGTGAGCACCTATATATTATCGTTGAATGTCTTGAATGATTTGTGAATTTTTGGATATCATATTACCCTGCCAAAGTGCTGCCGAAACTGTGCTAGACATTGCTTGTCATCATTATTGAATTATCGTCGTTATGGAATTAAAGCATGTTTAATTCTCATCGTATTAAATTATCATTATCGTCATTATTTACTATTCATTGTCAAGAGCATGTAATGAATTAGTAAGTCGTAGTCTCGTAGTACCACTATGTCAACCAATGCAAATTATGTGAATTGAATTAAATGAGAGTAAGACTCCTAATGGATCCCTAGGAGTAGTCGAGCAATTGGGATTACACCTAATGGTGTAGTTCAAGGGATGAGTGATTCCCAAGTTACTTATGGACACCTCGCAGTGTGTCTGGGATGGATCATTCCCCATTTATTAAGTCCTCTAGGCTCGTGTAATTGTACTAGATGTAGTGTGTATACTAGAGTCATTAAGTACATGGCGTGATTGTATCTTCGATGAACAGTATGGGTAATCGCTGTTCTATTCGCTCTCTTGCATCTCTCTAATCAAGACGGATTGTCTATGTCGTATTTTGTATGATCACTATACAAGAATTGTATATAAAAGAATGTCGTTATGCGTATGCTTGATTATATGCTTCTGTGCGTATGCAAATGAATTTCAATGATTCTTCTAAAACCTCAGGTAAGGTTTGCGAAATGTTTTTACTGGGTACGGATGACGTTTGTTCAGTTTATCTGATTTTTGTTTCTCTTTTGTTTCTTTTCTTTTCTTCTGTATTTTGTTTCCGTCATGGAAACCAAAGTGCAGGTTTAATTGATTGAGGACGTACATCTTGGAAGTAGAGTTGGCGTCAGTTTTTTTTTTTTTAAGAACTATTTCTGTTCAGTTTAGATCATTGAGATTTTATTGGATTTAGGCCTTTGAAGGCAAGTTGTAATAAATTGGTTTAATGGTTTTAGCTATATAGACAACTCTGATATTAACTGTTTTAGATTGTTTAGTTTCCTAGTAAGCTCCTTTTGATGCCTAGTCTTTCTTTCTGCTTAGCATTTACTCCTTAGTGATAAATGTTGCAGTAACACCTTTGGGTTTGTGACGGTTCAGTGGTGTCGAGTCATGTATAATGACGTCGATAGTTCCCAGGAAATCGTTGTAAATTCGAGGGTGTTACATGAATTCATTAACAAATTTGGGGTTTAGGATGAATTTCCATGGAATTCTAGTTTGCAAGCTAAGGTTATCATGGAGGGTAATGGACTTTGATGACTTACGTTTCTTTTTTTTCTTTTTTTTCTCTCTCTCTTCTCTTTCTCTCTCATCTCTGCTGATTCATGTTGTTTGCAGTTTGCCTGTACAACAGGAGAACCCTATGGTGCCGAATTCTGAGGTTTTTTCTTTTTCTTTTTCTTTTTGGTGAAAAAACACACTCGAAATTGTATATTTCCATACCAAACATGAAAACAAATTTTAGGGAAGGAAATAAGCAAAAAACCAACTAACGAGTAACGACACGAGTGAGCACAATTGTGTACCCGCGGGGTGTTGCATTATACGAAATCGGATGATCTATCAGTTTTCTATTTTTTAAATTGGAATTGGTTAGTACCAATTTTTAGTTTTGGAATTGAAATTGGATCGGTTAGTTTGGTTTCAATAATGGCTTACTAGGTACCCGTTATTTTGTGCTCACCCTTATTAAACCAGGTACACATTGTCTCAATAGTTATATCTCCACATTTGTATAATAAAGGTTAGATGTTCGAATTTACGATTAGTATTGGTCCATTCGGCCTCCAACTGTCTAACTAGTAGGCTAGGGTTTCGTATGTGGTTGGATTAGCTCTTTCTTTCCTCGCCCCCATAGGGGGGGTTGATTTATGAACCCATTAATTATCTTTACAAAGGATGACTAATGTTTCTTGAGACCTACTCCAAAAATATCGTCATTAAAGTTGTTATCTAATTCTAAATTGATCAATTTAATTCAAAATTACATGTCCTTGTTTATAGGGTGGCGAGTGAGGTCATTCGTTTGTATGCTATGTTTCCTTCCATAATATTCGTTTTCAACAATAACACGATTACATTGTTGTAATTATCTAATGTCTATAATAAGTGAAAGGGTGCGTCATGGTATAAATATTTCCACACATATAGTTTGGATGAAAGCAGTATTGTCTCATTCAACCTCAACTCTTTAGAATCCCAATTTAAAACGCTTTTGTTTAAAACTATTTTTAAGAGTTGTAATGTATCCCACTACAAGAATTATCGGATTTCCTATAATTGGGTTTATGCACCGAAAATCTACCTTAGTTAATTTCTCTCTACAAATTAAGCCCAATGATTGCCTCAAAGTTTATGTAAATTTGTTCAAAAATTAGTGAGAATTTATGGATGCACCAAACTTTTTGCTCACTATTTCTGTAAATTACATTTAGGAGTTGCCTCTTTAGTTACCATTCTTTGAGACAACTTTTTACTCTAAAGTCTAAATCATCACCCCATAAAAACGTCGCTTATGTCTTGAAAAAACATTTTGTTATGCTCCATCTATATACTCTACAATAAGAAAATAAATATTAAGCTGGTCAAGTGGGGTTAAGGCCTTTAGGGACGCAAATACTAATAGGAAAATATTTGGTTGGATTGTTACGTAAGACTTAAGAGGTGATTTATAGGGCGAAATTATTTAAGGAGGTAGTCAATAAAAGTTAACAAGAAACTAACACATTTTAAGTTGCTTTCGCCTAAAAAATAAAAATAAAAATAAAAATAAAAATAAAGTACAAAAACTTGTGTGGACTTAGTCCATGGTGGACCAATACTTGGAGTCACCCTCTACTTTACCTGGAGCCACCCTCTCTAAAAGTGGAGCCACCCCTACTTCATCTAGAGCCACCCCTCAAATTTATACTTGACACTACCCCTACTTCACCTGAAGCCACCCCCTACTTTACCTGGAGCCATCCCTTACTTTACCTGGAGCCACCCCTCAAAATTAATTCACCTGTAGTCACCCCCTACTTTACCTGGAGCCACTCCTCAAATTACTTAGTCCACGGTGGACTAAGTCCACACAAGACATGTTGAAAATAAAAACTTGAAAGGACCCATTAGTTTGTGTTTGGGCTACATCAGAGGATCCGGCCCGACTCCCCAACACTGAACCCGCTTCATTTCGGTCTGTCATTCTGTCACGACGGAGCTTCGCTTGTTTGTTTGCTAAATTTCTCCCAACCCCCAAAACCGCCATTAAACGCCGCCTTTCTTTTTCTCTCTCTGTTTGATAGACAAAGAGAGTACCAAATTCAATGGCATCAGTGAAGAGGAAATTAGAAGAAAACCCAACAACAGAAACAACAATGGAGACAAACCCACCTCCCCAAAAAATGCTTAGAGAAGATGATACCATTGCTTGTGTTCATGAAGTTTCATACCCTGAAGGCTATGTGTCTGGCCCTTCTGTTAACACTTCAAAATCAACAACCCCAGCTAAGGAGTATCCTTTCACTCTTGACCCTTTTCAGGCTGAAGCTATAAACTGCCTTGAAGCTGGCGAGTCTGTCATGGTAAAATTTCAATTCTCAATTTTGCTCAGTACCCTTTTTTTCTTTTTGGACAATTTTTTGTGGGTCTTGTGTAATTTTGATTTAATTGTTGTGGTTCAACAAATTCTTGCTTACTTTAAGCCATAAAGCTGTGAACTTGGGAACTTTTTTGCCCCTTTTAAATTGGGGTTGCAAATGTGGTATGTTGTTATTGGTATGGTTGACATATGTGACTTGCAGTTGGGTACTTTGCATACTTGATATGGGATTTCTTTGTCAATTAGCATAGGTTTTCTTAGGTTGAAGTCAGGTCTCATGAATGAAGTGTTCATTTGGGAGTTATTTTATGACTATGGACATGGACTGTTTCTTACGGTGTATTACTTAGTGGAAACTTGTAGAGACTTTTGAAACAATTGAAAGCTGTGTTCATAGTGGACTGATTGAGGTAGACTCTGAGATGATGGTTTAAGAAATGAAATTTTGAACATTGTCCAACTTGTTTTGATGGTCTTGAGTGACGGTATGCGCTACCCCAGATTCTATGTCTGTTTCATCTGATGGGTTGGAGCCTTGAAGAGTTGTAATGATAACCTTGGCTTCAGGGTAAGAGTGCGTATTGAATGGAAAAAAGATAAAAGCTTATAGGGGCGTTTGGATTGGGGTAATGATTAAGGGGGTAATGTAGCAAATTAAAGAGTAAAATAGTAAGGTGAAGTGGTGATGAGGGTAATGGTTAAGGGGGTAAAGGTGAAAATGAAGGGAAAATCATTACCCTAGGGGGAGGTGTGTAACTATTATCCCCCAAACGGGGGTAATCATTACCCTCCTTTTCACCAAAACTAACCCCCACTACCTCACATACCTCCCATTTTAGCCTAAAAATTCACTCCATTACCCCCTTAATCATTACCCCAATCGAAACATCCCCTTAGTGTCTTTCAAAACTTGGAAGTTGAACAATTATTTAAACCTTATGGTCCTTACTTGTATTTACTAGTAGTATTATATGTTTAAGAGATGTTTTCTTACTAATGGAATAAATGAACATGATAGAAAAGATAAATGATCTTTATTTGCTTTATAGCATCTCAGGTTTGATTGATGGATCAGCTTAATGAATCTTACATGTATAAATTATGGACCAATATTAGAAAGAGGAAAAAATATTGAAAAAGTTGTTTCTTATTTCAACTAATGTGCTTTAGGTAGCTGGATGTTGAGTTTGTCACATAATTCTCAACTCATGTTCTTCTAAGTCCCGTAATCCTCCACTTGCTATTTCTGTGCAAATCCCTTTCTTTCTTGTGTAATGCTTTCTTGTTATTGCATTCTTTTTGAGTTCATCCTTGCAACTTATTCTTGATGACAGGTATCAGCCCACACATCAGCTGGAAAAACAGTTGTAGCATTATATGCTATTGCTATGTCGTTACGTAACAAGCAAAGGGTGATATATACGTCACCTATCAAGGCACTTAGCAACCAGAAATATCGAGAATTCAAAGAAGAGTTTTCAGATGTTGGTCTGATGACAGGGGATGTCACTATTGAACCTAATGCTTCTTGCTTGGTAAGTAGTTATTGTGGTGCTTCTGTTTGTTTTTTGTATGTGATTGAGTTTGCTGTATCGATTGCTAAGGTACGCTTTTGTATAGGTGATGACAACAGAAATCTGGCGGAGTATGCAGTATAGAGGATCAGAAATTACGAGAGAGGTGGCTTGGGTAATTTTTGATGAGGTACATTACATGCGCGATAGGGAGCGGGGTGTGGTGTGGGAGGAAAGCATAGTAATGGCGCCAAAGAACTCTCGGTTTGTTTTTCTTTCTGCAACTGTGCCTAATGCGAAGGAGTTTGCAGATTGGGTTGCAAAGGTGACTATTAAGTTTTCCTCTGCTTGTTTTACTTTCATGTGAGATTGTAGAACACATGCATTGTTTCCTCGAAGTTTCCATCAGTCTAGATGTGATTTTGTCTTCATTTTATAATAAAGGAAGAACTTCTTTTGACATGTTTTGTTGCACTGATACCTTTAGTACATCCGTGTCACATGTGAATTTTTTATAGTATTTTTTCAGCATGTATCTTATCTCTTGCATTTATGGAATACACAAAAATGTGCATTGTAATCTTTGCAACTCATTTCAGTTGAGAATTATGGGTGGCTGAATGAATTACTGCTGATACAGGTCCACCAGCAACCCTGTCATATTGTTTATACGGATTATCGGCCAACACCACTTCAGCACTACATCTTTCCTTCAGGTGGTAAAGGGCTGTATTTAGCGGTGGATGAAAAGGGAAAATTTCGTGAAGATAGTTTTCAGAAAGCATTGAATGCTCTTGTCCCGGCTTCTGAGGGTGACAGGAAGAGAGAGAATGGAAAGGGGCAGAAGGGTGTGGTGGTTGGTAAGTTGGGAGAAGAAAGTGATATATTTAAGCTGGTGAAGATGCTTATACAGCGTCAGTATGACCCGGTTATACTGTTTAGCTTCAGAAAAAGAGAGTGCGAATTTCTTGCCATGCAGGTAAAATGACTGTTGTATACATGTATGCCTTCTGGCCTTTCAAGAATGGCCTTGTTGTCATATATTTGTCCTGGTTCAATCACCTAGAGATTTGTTGATTTTGCTACTTTAGATGCTTATACTTGGGGTTTATTTGGATGTTCTTTTTTCTTTGGTAAGCTTTAAAGGCTAGCCACACTTGTTTATCTTGGCCTCCACATATGGTTTTTTGGTCTTTGATTGCCGACCGATGAAACAACTGATTTATGGTTGCGTCATCTCACATTCAGCATGTAGTCCGTGTGTAATAGCTTTCAACCATTTTTTGCTCGTAAGGTCATTACAATTTTTGCTCCTCACTCCGGAAGTACTTGCCTTGTCTCCATCTCTATTGATAACTTTTAAGCAATATTCTGACAGTTAATTCTGAATTTGTGGGGTTGCCGACCGATGAACAGAAGGTTCATAACTGTACATCCGACATTCGACATGTGGTCCCGTGTGATAGCTTTCAACCATTTTTTTTGCTTGTACTTTCATTTTGAATTTTTACTCCTCACTCCAGAAAGTACTTGCCTTATCTCCATCTCTGTTGATATATTTAAAGCAATACTGACAGTCAATTTTGAATTTGCTGGGTTCTCACCTTTTCCTTCTTCCTTTCTTTTACTTTTTCGACATAAACCTTTGAGGCTTGGGACTCTCTTAAGTCTTACTAGTTTGAAATCCTTTTTATTTGTTGCAAGACTTGCAACTGCAAGAGGTGGTTGGGGGGGTTGACAAAGTGAACTTTTTTTTGTTTTGTTATGGAAGGAATGTTCTTGTACATTGATGTCTACCATGCATTTAACCAAGCGCTTCCATTATAGCTTTACTTTCCTAATTGTGTGCTATGTTCCTGTGTTATCTTCTAGATGGCAAAGATGGATTTGAATGGGGATGATGAGAAGGCGAACATAGAGACTATCTTTTGGAGTGCAATGGACATGCTATCTGATGATGACAAGAAATTACCTCAGGTATCTTTATGTTTCCATTGATTCGGTTTTATTGCAAGAATCCATCATAGAAAGAGAGAGGTACGAAGCTATCATGTTCTGCAGCTTTTTCTAGAGCTTCTCCGTCGCTTGACTTGAACATTAGCCATCTCCTGACTCCTTTTCTTGTCCCCTAACCCTGGGAAGGGTCTATCTTACAAAACGCTCATTCGCTTCCTTAACTAGAGATGAGGAACTTTGTTTAAATCATTTCGGGGGATTCTTTCCAAGAAGAGTTACTCGTTCTAAAAGACCCGAGAGTATGTTCACTCTTATGTAAGGCATGAAAAGAGAGAGCAGTTTTATTGCAATGCTAATCTGGTGTTCTCATCTAGCTTAGCATTTACTAATTTATTTAGTTTTTAGTAAAAAAATTAAGATTTGTTTTTTAATAAGATAAGACACGTTTGGCATATCATACAATTGACAACTTCCTGCTATCTATGGTTCCACACAACGCTGTCAAAAGTTCATATGTGCTTAAGACTTCTTGTGTCTTCCTGTTTCCCTTTATTTGTATTAGCAACTTGTAGCTTGGCTTGTGCCTGTGTATAACCTCAAGAAATTCGACAAAAAGGCTGCTGTCTGGAACTGGATCTTATTTATGTTTTTTTGCTGAAAACGAAACACTAGTGTAGTGGTGCTGTGCTGGAAGCAAAACCTGGCATAAAATACTTGAATCTTAGTCGCATAGCAATGATAGTTAAATGCTTTCACTAGTATTCCTATAGACGGTGAACAAGGTACCTATAAATATGGGCAATTATACAACAAAATAACTCTAGCTTCCTAAACAGGGCAAGTCTAAACCGATATGAATCACCAATTTCTTCTGGATTTCTGCTATATAGTCTCTGATGATTTGAGAGCATTACATCTTAAGTCGGAAAAGACGTAGTAACATGAGTCCAGATGTATATTACTGGAATTCTTTTTATGTTTCCTTATATATTTTGAAAAAGTTTTAAGAAAGATATGATTATTGTCCTTTGTTTCCTTTAAGTTTAGGTTCAAAAGACTTGGCTAAAGCCATCAGTAGCGTGATGATCAACTCTGAATTTCTGATAGTCACTTGAGAAAATTTTCATGACTGGCAAATCATAGAAAAAGATGTTGTATGGTTGTTGATTAGGCCTTGCCTGGATAGTTTAGGTGAAGGCCCTATGGAGGTTCCAAGTGCAAGTATCCTTAGCCATATGGTGCGTCTTGGGTTGGCAAAGGGAAGAAAATTACCAAAATCAATAATAAAATAAAAGTTGCACTCATATTGTTCAGTCTATACTGAATCATAGTGAGCAGACCTTTTGCCTGCCAAAGTGAAAATGTTGGAGCCTTGGAAGGCATAGTAAAAAAATTGAAGCTTCTTTATGTTGTGAAGATAAGAGTAGAAAAAGAGCTAGAAGCAACGTTCATATTTGTATATTTTTCGTTCTAAAGTGCTGTGAGAGAGTAAATTGACTGCGATTTAATGCATCTTTCATGTCCATTGGCGGTCTTTCTAAGGCTCTGTTGAAACTGAGTAATTGACTGCAATTTAATGCATCTTTCGTGTCCATTGGCGGTCTTTCTAAGAGTATTTTGCTGGTCACTGAGACTAGTTCTGATTCATTTATCATCGAGAAATAGTGGCAATCTGCTGCATCTGAAATATATAGTGTCATCTATCTGGGATCTCTTTTCATGGGAGGGGGTCATTAATTATATCATTTATATCCTTTTCTATGTGCTAGCTGTATTTAATTTCTGTATTTGAAGGACTGTGTCACCTCTACGTTGTGTACTGCAAACTTCTGATATGTAGAGCTTTTGCTGTGGCACAATTGCATAATGCATCAGCATTTGTTTTCCTGTAGGTTTCAAATATGTTGCCACTTTTAAAACGTGGCATCGGAGTTCATCATTCTGGATTGCTTCCAATTTTGAAGGAAGTAATTGAAATTTTATTTCAAGAAGGCCTCATTAAGGTAATAAGTCATATCCACGCAAATTTTAACTTGAGGGTTTTCATTGTTGGTCTATTTGGGAATGCCATTTTCTGCAAATATCTGCTGAGAGAGGGGCTATGAGAGACCTATCATTCTTTATTTCAGATTATCTCCTCAATATTTGTTTGTTGAAGAAACATGCGTAAACATGAATAGGTGATCAAAGTTTGGAAGCGAATGAGAATACATTGAATAGTCAATCTATTTCATTTTTCTCCGTTTTCATAAAGGAATATAATCTCTTGAATATAGAAAGACTGTGTACAATATATGAAGATTTCTTCTGTCTGGAGACAGAAGCATTAGAATAATAATGTATGCATATATCTGATCATTATAGGACAATGAAAAGTTCCAGCAGCTCTCAACCAAAAGTAAGCCATGTGAACAGCCTACTCCTAAAGCTGTAACTACATATCTGTCGTCAACACCTTGACCGTTAAGCCCCAACTACAGACACCAAAGGATAGGAAATAAAGAGTTCTTATACGCCACGGATACTTCACTATAACATAATTTGTTAGAAAAATTTGTGGTGAACATGTATCCTTTCCTTTGATTCCAAACAACTTTCTCTGAAACTTGTCAGCAACAGTACGATGGACTGCGCCTGATTGTTTGTTTCTCTCTTACATTGCACACCCAGAAATATAGGGTAAAATAAGCTTCATCTGGCCTCTTAAGATGTAAGCAATCATTTATATTCTCTGGCACAGCTGTCTAAACAAAAGCTTTCATTTCTTGTGGAATTTGATCTGAGGATCACTAATGTAAATGTTAATCAGCTGTTATGGTTTGAAACGCTAGTTTTCAAACTGCATCGCATACACTTGAATTTGCAAACTACATTGCTGTTTAGACTGCACTTTGGAAGGTTCTTTCTCCATTCATGGTATTTCACAAATCCTAATATTTTTTTTGTGTATGCATGCATGTGGCGTGCGTGTGATATTTTGCATGTATTTTTGATTCAATGAGTGCAGGAACCATATGTGGAGAATCACTTATCTTATTAATTTTTATTTTATTTATTTTGGTAACACATATGTTATTGTTATATTGCATATTCTGTGTTCCCATCTTCATTCCATGAATCATTAGCTGTATGCCTGTATCAGAGAACAGTACCACCTTTTCTATCCTCACTCTTGCCGTGAGTTTTGTGAATAGCAGACTGTTAGGTTAGTGTTTTAGAGTCTGAAGCCTGAGTGGGTAGCTCAGTTGGTAAGACCTCTGAGATCTACTCCAGATGTCACTAGTTCGTGCCTCCTTAGGCCAGTGGAAGCTTTCCTGGCTGTTAATGGTATTACTCAGGCAAAGCCCGGACACCAATGTTATCTGCAAAAATAAAGAGTTTTCTCTATTTCTGACATACACATAGCAATCAATCTTCATCTAGTTTAACCTGAAGTGATTGTATCATTTGTATTGATAAACTGGAATCAAACCGAATCCCTTTAGCCGGAACTTAGATACATATATGCTGCTGAGGTTTGGTAAATTTTAGCAGTAAACATTTTGCTCGATATCAGGTGCGTCAAGTTTGAATCAATTCTCTTTAGTGTTTGTTTGCAACAGAGACCTTTAGCATAGGCTTGAACATGCCTGCAAAGACTGTTGTGTTTACAAATGTCCGTAAATTTGACAGAGATAAGTTCAGATGGCTTTCCAGTGGAGAGTACATACAAATGAGTGGTCGTGCTGGTCGGCGAGGTATTGATGAGCGTGGAATTTGCATTCTGATGGTAGATGAAAAGCTTGAACCTTCAACAGCAAAAATGATGCTTAAAGGAAATGCTGATAGTTTGAACAGTTACACATCATTTTTCATATGTGACACAAGTATGAGGACATTGTCACATAAGTTGAATCATGTTTGAGCGATCAAGTTTTTTACAGTACTGCACAAAAATATGTCCAACAAAGTTTCTTGAAGATTCTGCTTGATTGTGTTTTTTTCAGTGCCTTCCATCTAAGCTACAACATGTTGATAAATCAGTTGCGGTGTGAAGATGGTAACCCTGAAAATTTGCTTCGTAACTCGTTCTATCAATTTCAATCAGATCGTGCCATTCCTGATCTTGAGGTTAGTTGGCAGTGACCTCTGGAAATGTATTTCCTCTCAATTTGCTTAGTTATTTCTGACAGTTGACTTCTTAACTCTTCAGAGGCAAGCTAAACAACTAGAGGAAGAAAGGGATTCGATCATTATTGAGAAAGAAGATAGCTTGAAGAATTATTACTCTTTGATAGAGCAATATAAAAGTTTAAAGAAAGATGTACGCGATATTGTTTTATCTCCGAAGTACAGCTTGCCTTTCTTGCAGCCTGGAAGACTTGTGTGCATTGAGTGCGCAAGTACTGATGAAGATTCGCCATCTTTCTCCATTAAGGACAATGTGACATGGGGTGTCATCATAAATTTCCAAAGGGTCAAGAGTGCTTTGGAAGGTGAGTGTTCTATGTGGCTATGCGCTAAGTAAACATTGTCTCTATTATATCAGCCTGCTCATGATATTGTGGGATACTCATCCAGATGAAGCAAGTAAAAAGCCAGAGGACGCAAGTTACACCGTTGATGTTCTTACAAGATGCATGGTGAGCAGAGAAGGTGGGGTAAAGCGAACATCTAAAATAATTCCCCTGAAGGACCCTGGAGAGCCTTTTGTAGTGTCTGTTCCACTTTCTCAGGCAAGGCCTCGTTTACTGTCTCTGTATTATTTAAGTAAATCTATAACTCTTCCACGGACTGAGAACATTTTGTGTGCTTATGAAAGTAGATTCTAACTATTGCATGAACTAAACTCATTTTGTGTGCCATTGAGATCTTGGCCTAGTGGTTGTTGTCGGGGGCCTGAAATGAATGTGTAGGACCCAACTTTGGTTCTTCCTCATCCTTAGTGCAGTTGAGATATCTGCACTAGATTTCATCGGTGTATGAAGCAAGTTCCAGAAAATCTTCAATCTTAATGAGTCTGAATTGCAACAGATCTACAGTTTGAGTAGTGTACGCGTGATCATAGCAAAGGATCTATTGCCAGTAGAGGCTCGAAAAAACACTTTGAAGAAAGTTTCAGAAGTACTTTCGAGATTCTCTAAGGGAGGGGTACCG
The DNA here is from genome assembly GCA_038025085.1 of Tetragonia tetragonoides. NCBI lineage: Eukaryota > Viridiplantae > Streptophyta > Magnoliopsida > Caryophyllales > Aizoaceae > Tetragonia > Tetragonia tetragonoides. The sequence goes on from CM076141.1 coordinate 33,105,575, forward strand.
TTGCTGGATCCTGAAGAAGATATGAAGGTACACTAATAGGATTCTTCTTATTCTTATGGTCACGTATTGATATCAGTCTTTAACATCATCTGTAGTCTTCAGGTTCAAAGCAGCTCATACAGAAAGGCTGTTCGTAGGATTGAAGCTTTAGAGAGCTTGTTTGACAAGCATGAAGTGGCAAAGTCACCATTAATTGAGCAGAAATTGAAAGTGTTACATCAGAAACAAGAACTTACTGCTAAGATAAAATCTCTTAAGAGACAAATGCGTTCCTCAACGGAACTGGCATTTAAGGATGAGCTCAAAGCAAGGAAACGGGTTTTGCGACGGCTTGGGTAACAGTTCTCATCCCTTTTTATTTTATTTTAATTTTGATAAATTAACAGTTGTCATCCTTACTAGCTTACATCATTAGACCATTGTTATGTTCATTATTTGTCTTTTGTTTGTGAATACATTGTTCTTTTTTGCTCCTTCAACTTCTAGTCCTAGTGGTTTGACATGCATCAGGAATCCTAGGTGTCTCTAAGATTTGGCGCAAGTAAAATTTAAAAGGTGTGCTGGAAAGATTTTTTTCAAGGTCATGATTAGATTGGATTCCAATATATTTTGCAACCTAATGGACTGCTGTTTCTTCATAACATGGCTCTTGTAGACAGGACTCTTAACCTTAGCGTTTTGACCAAGCAATTGAATTTTAGCTTAAAATGATACAAATATGTTCTAACTACTTGACGATGAGAATTAGCTGCAAGCATGTGGTTCTTTCTTTGTATTTTGGTCTGCTTGTTATCAAACTTCTGTGTGCAAGGACCAACTTCCCCAAATTATGAATTGCTATGAACGAACTGTTTTTATTGCTTTGGGCCAAGGGGTGGGAAAGGTTATTGCATATTTTGAAAATTTTCTGTGGATGCAATTGCAGATATATCACCAGAGATGACGTCGTGGAGCTGAAGGGGAAGGTTGCATGTGAAATTAGTAGTGCTGAAGAGTTGACCTTGACAGAACTTATGTTCAATGGTGTTTTTAAAAACATAAAAGTAGAAGATATGGTGGCGCTTTTGTCTTGTCTTGTCTGGCAGGAAAAGCTTCAAGATGCTCAAAAACCTAGGGAAGAGCTTGAGCTACTTTTTGTACAATTACAAGATACGGCTAGGAGGGTTGCCAAAGTCCAGTTCGAGTGTAAGGTAGGCGGATATTCATGATTTATTTGCTTTGAGTGTGAAAAAGACTACACATGAGGGATGTTCTAAAGAGCTACACTCAATGCCCACTTGCCTCATATTATACTTTAAGATTGTAGGTTCTGGGTGGTCTCAATATTGTGTTAGGGGCAGGACTGTCAATTAGTGACCCGAACCCAATTCCCTCCATTTCCTCTTTACTTTCTTTTCTACCCGAAATAACCAGGTAAAATAAATATAAGATAGATTTGAACAAAAAAATCAATCTTAACCGGAAGCTGCCGACCTGTTTGAAAGCCGCTAGTTTTGGGGGCTTGGAATCTTGGGCGCTAAAGAGTGCAAATGTGGGGTACTTACTAAATAGAACTTGTGATGTCCTTCAGGCTTCTGGATCAGGAATCAGTGTCTTGTTACTTAAATTACAGGCTCTCAGAAATGACTACTTTTACGTGCATTATATATTTGGATTCTAAATGTGGGTCATGTCATGATGTGCCAGTGTCCTGGAAATCTCTGTAGAACTTGGGATGCTTCATTAAGGGAACTTTTCTGACACACGTTGATAACTTTTAACTTCTAGAAATGCTACAATAGTTGAATATCTTGTGGATTGTCCACTTCTGCAATCACTTGTCTTGCATACAGCATTTTCCTGCTGTAGAATCCTAACAATCCGAATAGGATACGTGATGATTGATGTCGTTGTCGTGTATATTATACAATAATGTATGAGTTGCACCTTAGACATGGTTTCAGGTGCAGTAGTGTGAAAGGGGAGAGATATAACTATTGACATTAATTACATAGAATCCCCCCCCCCCCCCCAAAGTATTTGCTAATTGAATTTTGTTGTTATTATTATGTGATAGGTGCAAATTGATATAGAGAGCTTTGTGAGCTCATTCCGGCCTGATATCATGGAGGCAGTCTATGCTTGGGCCAAAGGATCCAAGTTCTATGAGATCATGGAAATGTCACAAGTATTTGAGGGAAGCTTGATCAGGGCCATGAGGAGACTTGAAGAAGTCCTTCAGCAGCTCATTGAAGCAGCTAAATCTATTGGGGAAATTGAACTTGAAGCTAAGTTTGAAGATGCTGTCTCCATGATTAAGAGGGATATTGTTTTTGCCGCATCACTGTACTTGTAATTGGTCTGTGAAGGGTATCTTCATTTCTTCTGCTCATCTCTGTGGGTATGTAAGTTAATGCTCGAATGAATGTTGTGCGAATAATCAGGTGACTATTTGAGTGCTGCTACAAAGATGTTTGCTCACCAGTTGGTGTGGTGTGCCGAAGACATGGAAAGCGGCTATCTACTGGTAAATGAAGGTGATATTGGCACGCTACTCGGTGTTTGACGAGAATGATCCACTATGGCAGCATCGGGTTAAGCACCAGAATTACACTTGGAAGAATCAGGAGCACAGACACAATGCAGCTGCAAGTGAGGGGAGTTATCTGCTCGTGTATAACCTAACCTGCCATTTATTGAATGGTTCGATGTATCCTTAAAAGCAATTTTGTAAGCTATTCACAAGCAATTTTGTTAGCTAATACTTCTCATTTAAATTTAAATTGTAGTATTATACAAAGATATCTGTTTATTAAATGATTTATTCTCTACTTGGATATACTCTCTTCTCATCCTTACACCTTTCTTTAATGGTATTCATTGGCTATCCAACCAGAAAACTAAGCCAGAAAAAAAATAATTCCCAAAAGAGTGAAAAAAAGAAGTTGAAAAATGGTATATATGTAAGGGTAGAGGCACACTGAACAAATCTGTTGAAAACTACACACTGAATTTCTTATTTGAGCGAGGCTCTGAGATGTGAAAGCAGGGGAAGAAGCAGCGGATGAGCAAGGAACCAACACCCACAGCACATCCAAACAGCTCACCTGCAGCAGCTTTCTCCCTGGCCACAAGAGGCAAGTCATAAACTGGACTGGCAGCCATGTACTGCTGGTAAGATGAGCTGCTCTCGTCTGACACTTCTGCGCACGGCTGCTTGGTATTGACAACTACTTGGGAAATGCTGATGAGCTTATCAGTATCACACTCCTGCTGGCTCGGAACAACGAATGGGTCGACCCAGTTAGGACCCGAGGTGCCATCCTGGGTTGTCTCCAGTTGGGATTCGAGCCATGGAGGTAAAGGCGGGGCTGATGGCTCAACCTGGTGGCATAAATGACACGGGAAGGCTGCTCCACCTGTTGCTGGTGGAAGAGGTGGTGGTGATGGTCGTTTTGGTGCTGGTCGTGGCGGTGGTGGTGGAGGTGGAGGATAATAGGGAGGTTGGAAATACTGGTTGGCTCCATAATAATAATTCTTCTTATTCTTGTTCTTTCTTGACCAGAATTTAAGCTTCTTCATCACCTTCATCAACTTCATTTTTGACAAATCACAGATGCTATCTTTTTTCTTCCTTCCCCTTGAGGATTTGTGAAGTTTAGGCTGAGGTAAGGGGTTTTGTTTCAAATTTAGGAAGGGCAGAGCCAAACTTTCAAATTTAGTGACCGTTGGGCCTTTTTTTTAATTCTTGGTGGCTTACGGGCCCACCTCCCCACCCACTTTATGGGCCGATACTTTTTTCCCCTTGAACAGTGACTATTCGCCGGTAATTTTTTTTATATGGACCTGTGTCCATCTAAGTTGGATGGACCTCAATGGAAATGTAGTAAATTGTTAGATATTTGTAGGCAATTCGCGCGTGCCACTGCTGAAAGTGAAAAACAAAAAGCGTGTTATCACTTTCTTGTGATTTTCTCTTGTTCTCTCTCCTCACTTTCACCTCCTTTCTCTCTCCTCCATTTTCACCGCCGGCCACTCAGCCATCTTCGCTATCCACCATGTTCCTTCCCTTCCTCTCTCTTCCTTTTCTCCTCACTTTTGCGAAATTTCAATCAGTATGCATCAAGTTCACATGTCAAAGTGCGTGGGATTTTGGGGAAAATGGTGGGGTCTCGGTGGTATTCAAATCCATGGTGAAAATGTTTAGGAACTACTGATGAATTTGATGATGATGATAAATTATGATGATTTCATTTTTTTTTTTTGCCTTTCTTTCTTTCTTTTAAGTTTTGTTAGTAATCGTTAGTTGAACTTTTAAGCATAAATGTAGTGTTCACTAAATAATAAATAAAAAAGTAGTGGTTTATTTACAATAGTCTAATGGTGCATAGTGTATGAACGTAAAATTTATTAAAAATAGCTTATTCTAAAATATAAGGTTCATTAAAAACAGTATAATAATTCATAAGTCATAAACATAATGTTCATTTAAAATATCCTAATAGTTCATACGCTACAAACGTAAGGTTCATTTAAAATAGCCTAATAGTTCATGCGCTATAAGCGTAAGGTTCATTTAAAATAGCCTAATAGTTCATACGCTACAAACGTAAGATTCATTTAAAATAGTCTAATAGTTCATACGCTACAAACGCAAAGTTCATTTAAAATAGTCTAAAAGTTCATACGCTACAAGCGTAAGGTTCATTTAAAATAGCCTAATAGTTCATACGTTATAAGCGTAAGGTTCATTTAAAATAGCTTAATAGTTCATATGCTACAAACGTAAGGTTTATTTAAAATAGCCTAATAGTTCATACGCTATAAGCGTAAGGTTCATTTAAAATAGCCTAATAGTTCATATGCTACAAACGAAAGGTTAATTTAAAATAGCCTAATAATTCATACGCTACAAACGCAAGGTTCAATTAAAATTGCCTAATAGTTCATACGCTACAAACGTAATGTTCATTTAAAATAGCCTAATAGTTCATACGCTACAAACGTAAGGTTCATTTAAAATAGCCTAATAGTTCATACGCTATAAGCGAAAGGTTCATTTAAAATAGCCTAATAGTTCATATGCTACAAACGCAAGGTTCATTTAAAATAGCCTAATAGTTCATACGCTACAAACGCAAGGTTCATTTAAAATAGCCTAATAGTTCATACGCTACAAACACAAGGTTCATTTAAAATAGCCTAATAGTTCATATGCTACAAACGCAAGGTTCATTTAAAAATAGCCTAATAGTTCATACGCTACAAGCGTAATGTTCATTTAAAATAGCCTAATAGTTCATACGTTACAAACGTAAGGTTCATTTAAAATAGCCTAATAGTTCATACGCTACAAACGTAATGTTCATTGAAAATAGCCTAATAGTTCATAGGTTGCAAACGTAAGGTTTATTGAAAATAGTCTAATAGTTCATACGCTAAAGCGTAAGGTTCATTTAAATTAGCCTAATAGTTCATACGATAAAGCGTAAGGTTCATTTAAAATAGTCTAATAGTTCATAAGCTACAAACGTAAGGTTCATTTAAAATAGTCTAATAGTTCATAAGCTATAAACCTAAGGTTCATTAAAAGTAGTCTAATAGTTCATAAGCTATAAACGTAAGGTTCATTTATAATAGTCTAATAGTTCATAAGGTATGAACCTAAGTTCATTAAAAATAGTCTAATGGTTCATAAGCTATAAACGTAAGGTTCATTTATAATATTGTAATAGTTCTATGTTCTAAACACAAGGTTCATTTAAAATAGTATAATAGTTCATAGTTTGTAAACATAAGATTCATTAGAACTCGTCTAATAGTTCATAAACTATAAACATAATATCTATCTAAAATAGTCTAATAGCTTATAACCTATTAAGGTATTGTTCATTTAAAATAGTTTAATAGTTTATAAGTTATAAACGTAAAGTTCATTTAAAAATAAAATGATAGCTTACAAATTCATAAACTATAAAACATAACGTTCATAAAAAAAAATTATAATAGTTCTCTAATAGGGTTATTCATAACTTATGTATACCGTTTGTTCATAAAGAAATCGTACCCTAATAATTCATAATTTATACTCCCTCCGTCCCACTAAGTATGCAATTCTTTGAAAATAGTAAAAGTTAAAGGAACATCATTTAATGCATTGTCTCTCATTAAATTTTATATTTCATTTGTGTATACAATTTGAATTTCTTGGCATATTTAGAGTTCCAATGCAAATTTATTGAGTTGATTTACAATATTTTGGGACATCTAAAAATAGAAAGATTTGCATACTTTATGGGATAGAGAGAGTATATTTTTTGTTCATATAAAATAAAGTATCTGTTAATAAATAATAAATATAAATTTTCATAAAAAATAATTGAAAGTCTCTAAATACTAAAAGAATCTAAAAAAAAGATTTCTAACAAAAGAGAGCTAAAGATAAATAATAATAATAATAAAAAAAAAAACAAAAAAAAAACATAGAGTTGGGTTGGGGCTTGGGTCTCGTCATAAAATTGTTTGGCTCGCGTGGGAAAAGGAATGGAGAACGGAACAATTTTGAAAATGGACCAACTGTAATATTATTATTTTAGGCTTCTGTACTACGTCCAACTGTTGCGTCTCCCGTGTCAAAGCATTTTGCCCGCGCGGACTGAGCCTGGTCCAGCCAATAACAATTGTTCGCTGGACCTGTGGTTGGACCGACCCAGCGAGCGGGCAAGAATACCTTCGGCCTTCGCGTTTTCAAATCATAATACCGTTCTTTTTGAAATTTCGCAATGTTCAGTGGTGGCCTGGTGGGGACCAGGACCACTACTTCCAACACTTTCCTTTTTTTTCTTTTTTTTTTCCCTTTTTGTAAGGGTTTTCAATCCTCACTTTATTTCTTAGTTTAATTTTCCTTTTTTTCTTTGGTAGGAAATTTATTTCCTTTCACTATCAATGAACCTCAAGTTTATAGTTTTATATCATATGAATAATTAGAGTATTTTAAATAAAAATTATATTTATACCTTATAAACAATTAGACTATTTTAAATGAACATTACGCTTATACCATATGAAGAATTAAACTATTTTAAATAAACCTTGTGTTCATACCTTATGAACAATTAGACTATTTTAAATGAACCTTACGTTTATAGCTTATGAACAATTAGACTATTTTAGATGAACCTTGCGTTTGTACCTTATGAACAATTAGACTATTTTAGATGAACCTTGCGTTTATAACTTATGAACAATTAGACGATTTTAAATGAACATTGCGTTTATACCTTATGAACAATTTGAATATTTAAAATGAACATTGTGTTTATACCTTATGAACAATTAGACTATTTAAAATGAACATTGCGTTTACACCTTATGAGCAATTAGACTATTTTAAATGAACATTGCGTTTATACCTTATGAACAATTAGACTATTATAAAATGAACATTGCGTTTATAGCTTATGAACAGTTAGAGTATTCTAAATGAACATTGCGTTTATAGCTTATGAACAATTAGACTATTTTAAATGAACATTACGTTTATAGCTTTATGAACAATTAGACTATTTTAAATGAACATTGCGTTTATAGCTTATGAACAATTAGACTATTTTAAATGAACCTTGCATTTATACCTTATGAACAATTAGACTATTTTAAATAAACCTTGTGTTTATACCTTATGAACAATTAGACTATTTTAAATGAATCTTACGTTTATATCTTTTGAACAATTAGACTATTTTAGATGAACCTCGCGTTTATACCTTATGGACAATTAGACTATTTTAAATGAACATTTCGTTTATATCTTATGAACAATTAGACTATTTTAATTAGACTATTTTAAATGAACATTGCGTTTATAGCTTATGAACAATTAGACTAATTTAAATGAACATTGCGTTTATACCTTGTGAACAATTAGACTATTTTAAATGAACATTGTGTTTATACCTTATGAATAATTAGACTATTTTAAATGAACATTACGTCTGTATACTATGAACTATTAGGCTATTTTAAATGAACACTGTATTTATACCTTATAAATTCGTCAGGCTTTGGCCTTTTGAACTTGATCATTCAAATTTTGTTACCATTTTTTCTCTGGAGCCCATATATAATTGACTCCAAGTTTTGCAATTTGACTTCATTTCTTCATTTTTTTTTTTTGTTTTGTTTTTTTGATAAGACCTTTCTTCATCTCTATAATTACTTGATAAAGTTTTATTTAATACATGCAAGACTAAGGCCTCGTTTACTTGCTTGCAATCAAATGTAATGCAATGCAATCATTTTGTAGAGTAAATGTGGGGTGAAAAGTGAATGAGTGGGAGGAAAGGGATGGTAAAAGTGGAGTTGATTGCATCATTTAATGTAATCACAATTGCTCAACTTTTCCCATGTAATGTTGATTACTTTGAATGATGTAATCAACCTCACTTTTCCCATCTCCTTCCTCCCCCTCCTTCATTTTCCACCTCACATCTACCTTATAAAATGATTGCATTGCAAACATTTGATTGCAAGCAAGTAAACACCACCTAAAGATTTTTGTTCATAAAATTTTATACTTTTTTCTTTATGAACTTTACGCAAATAATTTTACGAACCTTATCGTGGATATTTTTTTTGTTTTTGAGAAAAATGAACTTTATGTTTATAACTTATGAACAATTAATTAGAATTTTTTAAATGAACATTACGATTGTACCTTATGAACAATTAGACTATTGTAAATGAATGTTATATTTATACCTTATGAACAGTTAGACTATTTTAAATGAACATTGCGTTTATACCTTATGAACAATTAGACTATTTTAAATGAGCATTACATTTGTACCTTATGAACAATTATACTATTTTAAATAAATATTATATTTATACCTTATGAACATTAGACTATTTTTTATGAACGCTATGTTTATACCTTATGAACAATTTAGGCTATTTTAAATGAACAATACTTTTGTACCTTATGAACAATTAGGCAATTTTAAATGAACACTACGTTTGTACCTTATGAGTTATTAGACTATTTTAAATGAACACTACGTTTGTACCTTATGAACAATTAAGCTATTTTAAATGAACACTACTTTTGTACCTTATGAACAATTAGGTCATTTCAGTTGTTGAAAATGATATTATTACAGCAGTTCATGATTGTCTTTCCTCAGGTGAGATGCTCAAACAATTAAATTCCACAACCATCTCTTTGATTCCAAATATCCCCAATCCAACATTTGCTTCTGATTTCCGTCCCATCTCTTGTTGTAACGTCCTTTATAAGTGCATTGCAAATGTGTTAGCTAATAGACTTAGTCCGGTGCTGCATGAAGTAGTAGGTTTACAGCAAGGTGCATTTGTCAAGAAGAGATCTATTGTTCATAACATTTTACTTGCTCAAGAGCTGCTTGCTCACTATGATAGAAGGCAAATTAGCTCTAGATTGGCTGTCAAGGTTGATCTAAAGAAGGCCTACGACTCGATTAAATGGGATTTCTTGCTTGTTACTATGTGTAAAATGGGATTTCCATCTGGGTTTGTGCACTGGATCAGAATCTGCATCACCACTGTGTCTTATTCCCTAGTGATTAATGGAGAACTTACTGGTTACTTTGAAGGCAAGAGAGGTCTTAGACAGGGAGACCCTCTCTCCCCTTATCTCTTTGTTATTGTTATGGAAGTGCTCTCAAGAGATTGAGTCTACTGCAACATGAGACATTATTCAGGCATCATCCAATGTGCAAGAAACTCAATATCACTAATCTTTGTTATGTTGATGACCTCTTCCTTTCTGTAAAGGTACGTCAACTGCTGCCTGCTGCCTTCTTACTGCTTTTTCTGAGTTTTCTACGGCTTCTGGTTTGGTTGCAAATTTGCACAAGTGTGAGGTTTTTATGGGAGGCATAAGTAGCTCTATTAGACAACGAATATTGCAACATTTGAACATGATTGAGGGAAAACTTCCTGTAAGGTATCTCGGGGTCCCTCTTACATCAAAAAATATCTCTATTTCAAATTGTCAAGGTTTGATTGAACAAATGACATAGAAAATTCAAGAATGGGCTAGTAGACATCTCTCTTATGCTGCTAGGTCCCAATTGATTCAATCGGTCCTGTATAGTCTCACAAATTTCTGAGGGGGGGGGGTATTTTTATTCTCCCAAGGAAAATAATTGCTCATGTGGAAGGTTTATGTAGAAAACTCTCATGGGGAGGGCATGAAAACAGTACCAAAACTGCATTAGTTGCCTGGAGTCATATTTGTCAACCTAAGAGTAGTGGTGGCTTAGGTTTCAAAAACCTTTTCTTCCTAAATGTGGCTCTTATCTTGAAGCTGCTATGGTGTATTGCTTTGAAGGAGGATAATCTGTGGGTGAAGTGGGTTCTTGAGAGATATATGCAAAGGGATTCTTTTTGGGAACAGACTGTAAAGTATTCACATTCTTGGGCTTTCAGAAAAATACTCAAACTCAGAGATGATGCCAGGAAGTGTGTTAACATTGAGGATGATGACCAGGCCCGTCCCTAACATTTTAGAGGCCCCAGGGCGGATTCAAGATAAGGGCCCTAAAACATTAATATATTTTTATATGAGTTTAGGGTAGCGTAGTGTGATGGTACAAATATGAGTTGAACTCATATATCCCTCAAAGTGGGTTATTTCGTTGCTATTAAAATAAAAAAGAGTTGTTACCGAAAAAATAAATAAAATAGAAGTCATGAAACGAAAAATAGTAGTAGTGGTTTTTATTCGTCTATAGTGTGCAAAAACTTATAGTTTCATTTCATAAACCCCCCCTCCCAAAAAAAAAGTATACTCACACGAAAAGACATTTTTTCAGGGTAAACGTTTGATCCATATCTTTTTTAGAGCCCATTTTATCTCCCTTGTAGCAATACGTATGATTCATATCGAAATTAAAGAGGTATGAAATAGAAAACCTTGAAATAAAATTGTTGTTTTACTCAAAATTAAAGATTTTTTTTACTAGATAATTAAAAAAACTCTTTTTACTAGTTTTTTTTGTTTTGGGTGAGAACTCTTTTTACTAGAAAATAATTATAAAAAAAACTCTTTTCAATATAAGTGGAATAAGAATGAACAAAAAAGCTAAAAGAAAGAGAACGAGAGCCCTTGGATTCGAAGCTGGGATAAAGGGCATTAGTTTCACTTTTCTTCCAAACATAACCACTGAACCACTGCTATTTTAGTAGTTCATAACTTCAGATTTTACTATATAATATATTTTGTATTTATTTTTGGGCCCCCTTAGTGCATTGGGCCCTGGGCGCTCGCCCTCGGGGCCTATGCTCTAAAACGGCCTTGATGATGACCTACTGTGGACTGGCTGTAAGCCTAGCTTTTCTTGTAAGGGAGCTTATTTTTCTCTGGCTCATACGGTAGAGAAGAAGCCTTGGGCAATGATGATTTGGGGAAAGAACTGCTACCCCAAATACAGTTTTATTGCTTGGCTTTTCTGTCATCAGAAATTGTTAACCAAAGATAGACTCATTAAAAGAGGTTTGGAAGTTGATCCTTTATGTCCTCTATGTAAGCAAGCTCCTGAAGATCACACTCACTTATTTCTGCAATTTCCTACTGCTAGGGACATGTGGAGTGGTTTCTGTAGCTTTGTTTCGCTGACACCTCCTCCTTCATCCTGGCTAGAGGTACTTGTTTGGGGTAAGAAATGTTTAGCTGGAAGGCCAGCTATCAAGAACATCAACAAAGCTGTTTTGACAGCTAGTGTGTATTATATATGGAGACTCCGAAATGCTATTGTGTTTAAAGATAATCCCCCTGTTGTTGATGATCTTTATGCGAGATTTGTGTTCGAAGTCAAGATCCAACTTAGTTGCATACAATCTATGCGAGACACCGTAAAGAATAGAGCATGGTGCCAACAACGAGGCATTGAGCCAGATTGGACTACAAAGAAGGTCACTTAATAGTCTGTCTTGTTGAGTTTTTTTTATAGTAGTTTGAAGTACTGTATAGGTGATGTCCATATTTTGTTTGAAGTATTGTAGCTCTGATTGTTTGTGCTCAACTCTTAATATTTTCGTAATGAAAGCTAGCTCACATTCTTACCAAAAATTTAAAAAAAAATAAAATAAATAAAATAAAAACAATTAGGTCATTTTAAATAAATACTACGTTTATACAATATGAAAAATTAGGCTATTTTAAATGAACCCTACGTTTATACCTTATGAACAATGAGACTATTTTAATGAACATTTCGTTTATAACCTATAAACAATTAGCCTATTTTTAGTGAACATTGCACTTATAACCAATAAACAATTGGACTATTTATGATGAATATTACTTATATAACTTATGAACAACTAGACTACTTTTAATGAACATTACATATATAAGCTATCAACAATTAAACTATTTTAATAAACATTGCACTTAAAACAACAAAGGAACAAAAAAAGAGAAAAAGAAAACAAAAAAGAAAATAAAACAAAATTCATCGTGCGTTATCGTCACTCATCATCTCATCATCTTCATCTTCATCATCATCATCGATTCATCGCCATCCCTCAAAATCTCAAAAGATATGGCAGTACGGGCTATACACTAAAAACCTCACTGGCCAACCACCACTACTGCGTCACCCACTAAAAACCACCACGACGCCCGTTTCCTCACTGCTCAACGCCACCATTAAATAGTTCTATTTTCTCTCTCCTCACAAATACCATCCCCGATCCCACCTTCCGATGTGCGACCACGATGTCGGGACGAGAGATGGGATGAGGTGGTGGCAGTGCCGATAATGGTGGTGGATGGAGGTCGGTGGATCTGGTGATGGTGGTAGTGGTGTCGGTGGATGCTTGACGGAGGTAAGAGAAAATGGAAAACTAATTAAGCGAAGGAGAGAGAAGACAGAAAATATGCACGCACGGTTTTAATTTCTTCAATTTAAAAGCTAGGTCCATCCAAGTTGGATGGACATAGGTCCATATAAAAAATTTTACCCTTGAACGACTTCTCTACGTTGATTCAATAAGACCAAAGATCAAATATTTTTAAAAATATCTCTCATGTCCCTAAAAGATTTAGACTATATCCTTGATTCACCCTTTGGTCTTCGGTGGACTAAGTCCACACAAGACGAGCTGCTTCGTTGAATATTTCGTCTCCCTTCAATGATAGTGGAGTTCTTGAGCACTAGTACTCACTTTGTTGCTTATTCTTTCTTTGGAGTTTTTGAGCATTAGTACTCACTTTGTTGCTTATTCTTTCTTTCATTTGACTTTATACAGTTTTCAAAATAGACTTTAATCATAAATAACTACAATTCTATAACTATAAAAATTATAGAAATATTATATTCTGATAATACTATCTAAAATAAATCTAATATGAGTATTATTACTTTGTAAATCTATATACTTTTTCATAAATTTATGGTCAACAATTGTAAACTTTGACCTCAAAAAGTCAGACGGAAATAAGAATTACGAATGGAGGGAGTATTATTTTCTTTTGTTGGTTTCGAAAACATCGTGATTTCCTGGATATGTATAATAAACTTGTTTCTGAAATAATGAGTGTAAAATATTTTTCAATATAAGAAGAATTACAAACGGAGGGAGTTATTTTCTTTTCTTGCTTTTGAAATCATCGTGATTTTCCTGGATATGTATGCATAATAAACTTGTTTCTGAAATAATGAATGTAAACTATTTTCCACTATATACGCCACGGAGGTTTGGAATAATACGAACCTTCTATATTATTATTATTATTATTATTATTATTATTATTATTATTATTATGAAAGCAGTTGTGGCACACAACAAATTATGAAAACCGCTAACGCCTACAACAAATCATTAGTTTCCATTTATTCAAAGCGAGCATAATGGATGTGTTTATTGAAACTAGAAAAATAAATCTTAGCTAAAGTTGTTGTGGGAAAAAATGGGTTTGGTAAGTCGTTATGGTTTAGAAAGACTTACAAAAGTCATCATGTCCCACATATGCTTTCCTAAATGCAACATCCGGAATTTTCGACTAAAATAAATAAATTAAATAAATAAACTCAAGACGAAAATCGGCAGAGTTCCATTTGAAAAATGACTATCGAGTCTAAAAAGAATTATAAAAACTTGTTCAAACAAAAATATAACACAATATCCAATAACCCATCAGAAGACTCTTATAATTTATGGCGCTACTGTCACACTCACTCATGTGAATGAGTGTAAGACTCTTCAACTGGAACTAATAATAATAATCTCAAAAGATTCTAGGTAATCTGATTGTTACAACTTAATTAACTCTATAAAAGAAAAAACTACTATTTATTTGTGCGCGTCTAATCTGAAGCGTTCCTCACAATATCGGTATAAAAATAAACTTTAGGCCTTGTAGACACTAACAAGTTTGAGACCAACTCAAGTTGCCAAATAGGTGAATGAGCTCAAATAATCTCTCTCCTCTCTAGACGTCGTAGATCACCACACTCTAACTTGGCTTTTTAAGTGTTTTATTCTCGAACACCTCGAGGGATGAAATTTATTAGATGAGTTAACTGATTGTTTTCTTAATCACCACCCCAAAACAAAGGTTTAACCAGAGCCAAACATTTTTTATGTCAATATTTTCTAATACTAAATCAAGTCCAAATTGTATTGATCAGGTTCATCAACCAACTTGTTTATAATCAAATTTAGAGGCTGATTAGTCCACACACAGACCAATCTTGTTACAAAACCTCTCGTCATGAACTTGTTTCAATATCGAGGTCTTCAATGCTGAGATGGATATACACCTATGGTATTCGTCAGATAGCTAGTGTTGTGGTAACCTATCTTTTTATTAGTAAAGAATACACTTCGCAACAAAAAAAAAAAAATTAACAAAGAATACACTAATTATCAAAAAAGAAAAATACAACCTTTTTGGAGAGTCCTGTCTTAGTAACACCCTAATAGTTTTCTAAGAAAGAAGTGTACCCAAATTTGTAATCAATAAAAGAAGTCGAGAGTAATTAATTATACATATAGAACTAAAACTAATTCCTTTAGTGTATAAAATTTTCTACTTTGAAGTAGTGAATTGAAAAAAGTGCCATTATTTTCTGTACCACACGGCATAGACAAGAGATACATTCTCCAAAATATGGTTTTGACTAATACCTACTAAAGAGTACAATCCATAGGCAATACCCATGTCCCACATCGGCAGAATGTAAGGATTGTAAATGGTTTATAAGTGACTTCACCCACCTATAAAGCAACAAGCTAGTCTTTCCTTTTTAAGCTTAAGTGGTCCATTATATGAGTCCATTGGGGATTTTTCCACTACAAGGAAACCTGTTGTACAACGTGGTGATGCTTGATAGCTTTCTCGAGGTATTTATGTATTTAGCAACAACACCTTCCCTTGGCCAACTAAGGGAGTTTTCTTTTTTTCTTTTTATTTTTTTTTTGTTGAAAAGGCACGAAAGGTGGTCATAATTTGCCAATTGAGCACCGCAACTCAAAACACAACAATAGTAACAAGTAACAACAGAAAAGAAAAAGAACCCAAACAAGAGCTATTGTTGGCTTCAAAACTTCAACTGCGTATTCGTCTTTTCCAATCGTAAAAATTCGATGCCTCCACCGCCAAGACAACAACTAGTTTCACCATTATTAACAAACAAATCAGTGAACCACCCATGATGGCTAACAGTTTAAAAGTAAGAGCAATTAATATAGTAATAACCGACAAAAAATTGATTTAAACTGTCAAACACTAGTAGGGGGAACGACAACTTATAATCTTCATCTTGACCTTATGGCTGAGAAAGAGCGGAAGTAAGATGCATGTATGGGCAGATGTGAACCAGCAGCTCCACCCCCATTATCTGGAATGCGAGCCTTAAAAACCCTCCTTAAACCCGTCTAGACTTCCAAAAACTTTGCAGAAAAACCATAAAAGGGGACTATAACCTCCCATGACCGCTGTAAACAAACTTATAACAAAAGGGTGAGCTTGAGTTCGAGCCGAAAAAAAGTTGAGATTACCATCGCCTTTGGACTTGTAGAAATTAGAAGTTTTACAACGAGAGAGCATAATTGCTCCAAAACCGGTTCCAAATCGGTTTTACCATCATCAATCTACAATAACTTTTGGCAAATAGCAAAGTTAGCTTATATGCCTTCTTTAGGCAAACAGAAAAGAAAAGGATCCATTTGACACTCAGCCTGAGATGGAAATATAGTCTTTATGAATTCTCTGAAAATTACATAAACAAATAAGTTATTAAGACTAACTAAGGGTATTTGAGGGATGCTGAAAATCAAGTACTGAGAGGACCCAATTTATATAAATTCGCAAATTAGGGTTAAGGCTTTCAACGCCCATCACAATTTGAATGAAGACTATTTCAGGGCTTTAAACTTATTTTCATAGAAGATTGAAAGATATGGCTAATTTTGGATTATTACAAAATCTTGTGTGGACTTAGTCCACGGTGGACCAAGAGACCGTATCTTTTTAAAAATACCTTTTATGTCCCTAAAGTATTTGCACTATATCCTTGATTATTCCTTGGACTACGGTGGACTAAGTTCACACAAGACGGGCTATTGGATTATTGTGGTGGGTGAGGTTTAGAAAGACTGGGCCTTGGTTTTTTTTTTTTTTTTTTTTTTTTTTTTAAGTTTCTCTCCTCTAACCACTGGACACTTCTATGATAGTGGGTTGTCTTTGTAGATATTTCGATCCTTGGACTTGTGAGTTATGAATCCACCACGCTTCCGCTGCTTAATACCTTAACTAAAAATGTAGAAGTCCCAATCCAACAGATTATTTTGCTTTGGACCAAACCTTCTGGTTTGGAGGGCTTAAAGATTGAATATAAAAAAAAAAATTATGTTCTAGCTTAGGTTGTGGTACAAGCACATATGCGAACTTGCATCTGATGTGACAAAGACCAAAAGTTAGAAGCATGTTAACTCTAATTTCACTAAAAATTATTGTCGTGGTATCCTTTGTTTTTCCCATTTCTACTCCGGTTGCATATCATTTTTGTCCCTGCAAATTCATATCGCCGGATTTTATAGGTTAGTCGTTAGTGACCTTCGGTTGTTGTCATTTCTTATCTTTTTCCTTTTTGCTCTTATATTTCTAAATATTTTTCCGAGTTTGGTTTTTCTTTGATTTTAAAAGGAAACATAATTTGGAGGAAATTAATCGAAATAATAATGCTTAAATTGGAGAATGTGCAATAAGTGATATTAGGACTTATCTCAGAACTTAACAGTTCACTTCTCTATGTGTGTAAGTTTATTTGATAAGAGTTTTTATTCTCCTGCTTTGAACAAAAACTAAACGAATATCTATACTTCATTAACATGTTTGCTAAATGACACTCAGAAAATTACTAAACACCACTAAATTCGTCCAAATTAGACTAATCTACCTTTTTCATTTTCGCATGTCCCCTTCTCCATTTCCCCATGCTCCTCTTTCTCTCTCATCTAACCCCAGGCCCCCAACCCACGAAAGTAAAAAAAAAAAAAAAAACAAAAAAAAAAAAACAAAAAAAAAACAACTCCTTCACCGTCTTAACACTGTCACCACCACCCCCTTTGTCCCGTCACGAAGCTTATCAGTAAGCTTATGAAGCTTACTGATAAGCTTCATGAAATGTTGACAAAACTTACTCATGAGCTTTGTGAGTATTTCGTGAAACTCATCCAATCGATGGTTGCATTCTATTAATTATTACTCCGACACGAGAAGCTAATGGACATAACGAAAACGTTCCATGACGAACCCATGAAACTTATGAATGAGCTTCATGAGCATCTCATGAAGTTCATTTGTGAGCTTCATGAGAGTCTCATGAATCTCCTTCAATCTGTGAATCTTTTTTACGGAACTTGCGAAAACTTTTTTTACAGCACTTAACCCACGAATGAGACTAAAATACCTCAAATTCATCGCCAAAAATGTTAACGCTATCATCCATCATATCGCCAAAGATATTGTCACTATCCTCCATCATTAAATTGTACTCCCTCCGTCCCACACTAATGCTATCACTTTTCTTTTTCATCCGTCTCACACTAATGTTAGCACTACCTAAGATGGAATATATTTTGTAGTCATATTACTAGAATACCCTTACTTGTGGGCCATATGTTTCTCTCTCATATTCAAATAAAAAGTTTGAATTAAGAGTTGGGATCACATGATAAAAGCAACTCAATCATGGGTAAAGTGGAGAACTTTGCACCCTTTTGATTTTTCCTTAATCTCCGTGCCCAAAAGAAGTGATAACATTAGTGCGGGACGTAGGAAGTATTCAATATGTTGAATCCAATAAAAAAAAATACGTTCTTTTTGATAATTTTTGGGTCTATTGAGAAGTTTCAATTAGAGAAATGGTGAAGAGAGTAAAAAGGAGGTTCTCAACCTTTCGTAATATATATTAGGGTGTTTTGGGAAACCTAGAATAAAAGTTGGTGACGTTTAGTAATTTGGTGGCTGCGTTTAGCACCACTCTTCATTAATGAATATTTTTTGAAACATAGGTTTGAACTCTTTGTTTCATGCATAAAACTTGTATAGTGATCTCTATATTTGTAAATATTGATCTCTCATTTTACTGTGAGTTGATCTCCCACAAGTTTATACTTGCTCTTGTTTAATATGCGTAATTTGATTTCATGTCTTCCAATTTGAGCGTAGGCCTAAATGTTTGGGTTTAATTTAGAGGATTATTAAATAGTTTAAAGTTCGTGTACTTCTTTCATGGGTGAGGTCATCGTGTAAATATCACGTGGTCGGAGTTTGGAACTGATTTTGTGTATAATTTTCAGCTACATTTCCAGAATTTTCAAGTTATCTTTGCATATATATATATACTTTACCACTCTTATTTCCTATGTATATAATCAACCATTATTCCTATAATTAGTTCACAAGTTCGTTTGAATTAGCCCATGCAATGCGCATTCACCATACACTAGTGATAGAAAAAAAAAGGTCAACTGGAAGTTAACGTACACAGTAACTTGGGAGACTTCCATGTCTACTCTAATGATTGTAAGAACCACCCTAATTGGTTTATTGCTTGGTGATTACAACCCGTCCAATGGTCTTAGATAAGGATTACGGTAAACACCACATTAACTAAAGACAATTTTGATGAATAACTAAACATGAATGGTAGTAACTAAACATGAATGGTAGTAACTAAACAATCAACTAGAGACAATTTCAGGCACATTTTTTGAAAGGGATACTTTCCTATGATCTTGAGAGTATATGAATGTCTCTTCATCTATCATTTGGTCAGAAATCTTCAAATATGTAATTGTTTGGGAACTCAAACCCTAGTATGGTAGAAAACATGTCTAAAAACCCTAAGGCCCCGTTTGTTTGGCCTTATAGAGGTATGAGGTATGGGTATTGGGAATCGCAAACCGATACTAGGCGTTTGTTTGCAATTTTAATTTTCTCATACCCATTCTCGAAACCCCTCAAGTATGGATTTCTGATACCTACCTTCCCCCTCCGGTTTCACTCATCCACGCCCCCTGGAATCAACTTTTATTTATAATTTTCAATTTCTTCTTTTTCCTATCACAAGCCAAACCACGCACCTGCCACAACCACCACCTCTACCCTTCTGCAAAATCACCATATCTCCCCATCTTCACCATCTCCATCAATAACTCCACTACAAAACCATAATTTTTCAGATTCTCTCTCCAGGCAATTTTTTTTTTAAAAAAAAAAAAAATTGTTCTCTAATTCTGGCTCTCTCTTTAAAATCCAACCAGAAACCCAAAGTCTCCCTTCAATTTCCTTCTTAAGAACCCAAGAATTTTGATTTCAATTTCCCCAAAATTAAAAATGGTATCCAAAATGGTGAAGAAACTCCCAACAAAATCAATCAAAGATTATGTTGAACCACCAATTGATTGTTGCCTTTAACGAACTACTGTAAATTTGCTTGAGTGGAGGTAGCAATCGAAGGCGGAGCTGTCAATGGCGGCAGAGAGCATATAAGGATCGGAGTGAGTGAGGGGAAAGGGTCCATTACTCGATTAACAGATCAGGAGAGAGAAAAAAAAGAGGGGACTTATTATAATAAAGTTCAACCAAACATGAAGAATGTGGTATGGGGTTACAATTCCAAACCGGGGTGATTTCATTCCTCATACCAAACCGATACCGGATTTCGAACCAAACGGGGCCTAAAAATACTCAATATAAGTGAAAGTGAGAGAAAGAATAAGAGATAGAAACCAACTCTCCAACATCGTTTTCCTCTTGTACTCCAAATTTTAAAATGTTTTGGGATTTTGTGGTTTTGAGATTGTTTTCTCTACAAGTTACCTGGTCCATGACTTTTCCGAACTTCAAAGACACCAAATTGAAAAAAGAATGCACTCGGTCTCTAGTTTCTTCACCCGTGTTTGAACTTTGAATAAACACAATCTGAAAGTCCTCATTTCTTTGTGGTTACAGCTCAGAGCAACTTCAAAGCTAGAATAAGACTGTTGAGTCTCAAATGGAAGAGATACAACATAAATCACAGTTACATACTTTAGTTCGTCTCAAAAGGCCATGGCAGGCAGCAGAAGTTCCAAGAGACCCCTAGCCAGACTGGCTTCCAATCACAATGTACGCCACCACGGCACCACCACCAGCAGTAAATAAACAGACCACATAAATCTAGCTCTACATCACATGTAACTGAATCTCCAGAAACAGAAGTTGAAGCAAATAAAGGGACAGAAACTGAAATTAGCCTTAAATAGGTATATATTTATATACAAACGGAGGCAGCATTTGATCATACATCACAGGAACAAGGGGGTCGACAAGCGAAGGGGACGGGTGGTGAACGAAAACTACAACGCCTCTCATGTTCGGGAAAGAAGCAGAGACCAACTTCCTTAAACCTACTCCGTATTTGATTCCTTAACTAGGAGCATACTACAGAAGCTCTCCGCAAAATATAAAAAGAAACACATACTACTGGTAACGCAAGCAGCATATCAACTTCAAGTGCTGCGGACTAGCCTAATCCCAATTCCCATGTGAAATTGACACTGTGCATGCTTACTTGTTTATAAGCTTGGGTCACAAGTCTCTGATCACCATACTTTGACCTCTTCCTTCCTAAGTTTCGTCCTCTTTCTCACTGCAATTCCATTTCTTTTTTCCGCTATTAGTTTGGTCTAAGCTTAAGGTTCATGCTTCTGGACAGTCAGGTTTCCAATAAGCATCACCAAGATCAGCAGCTAGGGCCCACAGCAGAAGACTGCTCCTCAGAGGCAACCGGCATATCGGTATCAACATTGCCTGGTTTCGCATCTTCGCCAACAGAGATTTTATTCTTCGGCGACAGACGCTTGACTTCTTCAGATGTGTAGATAAAGATCTTCCTAACCATGCTGCAAAACTCACTGTAGAAAAGCCAAGAGTCAGAAGCCACCTAGGAAACGGCAACTAGCAAACTTTTAGTGTGACTTTATGTAGTGTTAGAAACTAGGAAAAAAGATTCCACTTTTACCGTAAGACCCAAGTTACACTCCTGATGAGATAGCTCAACTTTAAATATTTCACTTCGAAGTCTCAACGAGTACTAACAATGTCAGAGGAATACTAACCTTGAGTGCAGGAAGTTGTGCATAATACGTTATGGTATTTTCCTTTTTTTTCGGCGGGGGGGGGGGGGGGGGGGGGGGAGGACACGTGAAGTGGATAGCAGGGGTATAATAATTATATTTTTGATTTTTTTTTTATTGAATAATGTGAAAGAATTTGATACCTCCCTTAGACCTAATAAGTTCTAGACTACTATATTGAGAAATAGATATATAAATAACAGCACTCCAATTCACATATAGACGTAAAGGGAGAAAATTAAAAAGAGAATAGCAGAAGAAGCCAACAAGCAAGAGCATCAAACTCTTCACTTTAATGGATTAAAATGAACCTTCATGTTAAATACAAGGAAAATTTGAAAAGTAAAAAGACATTGAACCCAACATAACTCAAGAACCCCAAGTTTTCACTTTTGGAGTTCAATAGAATTTTCAGCTAGCAACAAACCGCACAGTGCGAATAGAAAGCTATTCACAACCTCATTTTGTTACGTAGTATGAAGTATGGCACTTCCATGGTACAAATAAACCAAAAACTGGGACTTGGGAGGTCCATAGTTGGAATCCCAGAAGCCAGAAACAAAGGGCCTATGTCATTTTCACAATTCTGGCCCAATAGGTTTTTACGTTATGATGGATATGTAGTAGGGTGAGAGCCCCCAGATAGGGCCTCCCCAAACAAGCTAGACCTTTGAGGAACTTTAAGCTCTCCTATATTTCAAATCTTGAGCTCAAGCCTGTCCTTCTATACTTGGGATCCATCCAGTTTCATGTTTATAAGAACCAAATGATTTTAATATTTCATCCGTGCAACAAATCAATGAACCCATCTATCCACCGAATATTTGTTAGTGTAAGGACAATTTATCAGATTTAGTTCACAATGAATTTTAACTAGGCTCTGTCTGTTATACGGACTGCTCACATCTCCTTTATTTTATCAGGACTAAGCCAGCCAAGATGTGCTGTCACACTCGAAAAAGTAACGGCGAGCAGTATAAGCACCATTTATCTAATCCTTTCCCAGTTAATGAATTAAAACAGGTAGATAAGATGTATGATAGAAACAAGGCACACAAGGAAAGAAGATAGAGGAGTCAATTTCAAATACTTCTAAAACCACTTTCTCCACCCTATTATCTGAAATATCCGCCTCACTACGTTAGGAAAGCAAGAAACTTAGAAAGGTACATATGCCAATGCCAACTGCGTTCTGCTTAGTTCTCCTGTAGGGAGTTAAATATCACACCTGTTTTCCATTTTATTACTATAAGTTTCTTGAGAGAGAGGGGGCAGGGGCAATTTTGTGGTGTAACCTTCAAAGAAGGGTTGAAATAAACAATGAAAATGGATGAGAAAACTTACTGCCATGGATCATCCCCAACCATCATCATGTCATCCTCGTCATCTGTGTAGACAACTTGCCATTTCCCTGATGAACCGCTGAGCTCACCTTTAATGTCAAACATCAGTTCCAGTTTCTTAAGGAGGTCTTCATAGCAGTCAAAACGTGTCAAATCTACAGCCCTCCCAACAGCTACACCTTGCATATGAACCTGGCATAATCCGTCAGCATAATTAATTAAATTAGCAAACTTAAAGTTGAAGGTGGAGGCTAACTGGTTAAGCATGTGTTTGATCTATATATCTCTTTTTATCTCTTTCCAATCTGCCAAACAGCATGCAAAAACTTAAAATAAGCTCAAAAGCTATCCTTCTAGCAGATTATTGAGAATGACAAAAGCAAAGTAAACCTTCTACGATCAACGCATTTCGAATGTATATTTGGATATGAGTTCATGAAGCAACTTTAACAAAGCCATGCAGGATCATAGACTTCAACAACAAATAGTAGACAAAAATCTAGCTTATGATGCTTCATGGACCATATACAAAATTTGTCAAATTTACCATGAGGACATCATGGTTCCAACTTTCAATGAACTACTAATCCCATGGTTGATAATGACATATTCATCAGGCCACTACTAGTCTCTTTCATCAGATACAAGCTAAAAAAATTCATAGTCAAGTTTTTAAAGCACAAAGAAAAGAGTCGGCGATTGATTACCATAACCATTAGTGACAAAATCGTTACTATATAATGCAAATTAACTGATTCTGGCACCCAGCTATTATAATAGCCTCAAAATTTATTGTCACTCATAATGGAGTCAAGAAAGCAAAGAATAGAGAGAGATGTCTTCTACTGATAACAAAATTGCCAAGAAAAGCCCAAACATATAAATTACAAGCTCTACACCCTTCAGGATTATTTTCAAGAATTTCAACACTAACTAGTTTAGTAGTTTTTATACATTTGGATCAATAAGCACAAGACTTTAGGGCAGTAGAACAATTTACAAAACATCCTTACCTTTGTGCACGTTCGAATTTGCTTGCTCTGTGACTCTGGTGGAGATCTTTGAGAAGATTTCTCAAGATCACAACTCAGTGAAGGCACATCAGACCGGTTAATATTTGATCGATAAGAATCAGCCTCTAGAGATGGATTTGGCTGGTCCTCACCAACTCTTGCCGACAGTGTTGCACCAGCAGCAGTTTCATCCAAATTCGAGTGATCAACAAGTTGAATCCCAAATAGCCTGCAGCCAGCTCCACCACTCTTCCTCTTTTCAGCAGATTCTTTATTGACAACTGAACCCAAAGACTCAGATATATGGTCTGTTCTGTTGGACAAATAGATTGACTGGCTGGACACTGCGGCAATGGAACTGTTTGCTGGCAAACCAAGTGAACCAGCTTTTGTAACCGAGGAAAACTGATCACGTGCACGGTCAATTTCAGAACATGCGGCAGAGGCTGGTTCACCAGGAGACTTCCAAATTCCTGATATGAGGAAAGAATATATATATATGAAGGCAACTCCCTAGTTAAAATTCACAAAGTCGACAGGTAGCAGATCATTTACCAAGTGGAGGCATATCTGGTACCGAGGAGGGCATCATTGCAGGTCGTGGACGCTTATTTCTCTGGGCAGGCTGGGAGTTCCCTGAGTTAGTTGCCACAAGCGGCTCCAATTCCCATGGTGAAACCCTCTCTGGACGCACAATTGATGAAGGTTCATCCCATTGAACCTGCACAAGGATATAACAAACAAAAAGTCTACAGTTTTATAAGGTACTCTACAGAATTCAACCAAACATGAAAAATGAATCCTTTCCCTACAGGCTAACAGAAGAGCATGACTAAACTAAGCGGGCAGCCTCACTTGAAAGTACAATGAAGTAAACAACATTTCATGAATGCACTTTATCAAAAAAAAAAAAAACATTTCATGTATGCAAGTCAATAAATTTCATGTAAAGCATCTTCACCTTTAACGATCTCCATTCTGAGTTTGCCCAACTGGACGATGACGTATCACTGACACCAACAATTGTGCCACTAAACCTGTCAGGTTATTAAAGCAAACAGATAAGCATGTGTTTGGAGTACTTGCATCAGGAAACAAAGGCTCAAGTCAACACAACAATACCTTCTTTCAGGAACTTCGTCACCTTCAAATCTCATTTTGAACCTCATTCCAACATTAAGTTTGTGGCTTTGGGCCTCAAGGTACTTGTTAACACTCACAAGGAACTCAGACCTACTAGTTCTGTGACAAACAGGTTTTTTCAGATACTCGGCCCATTGAAAATATATTAATACGGTATACGATAAATAAATAGCTAATGCAACAAATGCAGATTGCAGCAGAGACATAAAAAATAGCCTCAACATGTGAAACATCTATCAACAGTCAGCCAAAGAACTTTCCCTTCAAAACATGCATTACAAGAAGCTTTGTCACACACTGGCTTCTTCGACAAGTACCACTTCATTTACGATTTCATGGAACATGAAGTATCATTGTCAATACCCCCCCCCCCCCTAAGCACACAAAATCGATTTTCATCTACTCTCCCCTAGAACACAGGTGTGGCAGACTGGCAGCAACATTAGTTCTCCGCTGATACAGCTGTCTTTGGCTGCATTTGCTTCACTCACTTTCAAGCCTTCATTTTCTCTCCTTTTCCAAAGAAAGGTAACCCTATCCATAGTAAACATTATGAATTTTCCCTATTAATATAAGCATTTCAGAGTGATCATCTCATAATATTCAAAAACTTAGTATAATACGTGGTTTCGAATATTCAAGAATAGAGGGATTACTACTTTATCCAATTTTAGCAAATAGTTAGGAAGAGTTTTCAGCTTCTATGGCGAGACATGTATGGAAATTCAGTATTATTGTTGTTATTTCTGCGTAGGGTCTGCCGCTCAGTTGAAAGTTAGGTGCATTTTCTAGAAATTTTCAGATTTCCAGAGTAACTTTATGCATTTAGATCACATTATTGAGTTCATAAATGATAGTTGGTCAATAAGGCATCAAAGCCAGGCTTGTATAAGGTAGAGGTAAGTCATAAACTCTCTTTGTCCGGATTATTGTCTATTTTTGTTAAGATTTATAAAGGTAATTATTATATTTATAAATTGCTAATATTCCTAGATATTAAGTATTAACTATGCTTAGACTTCTAAAAGAACTAAAAAAAAGTGAGAATGTTCCTTTGTGGTTCCACAATGGATGCATAGCCGTGACACCTCATTTTCAATGAACTCTGCCACTATAATTTAGTTCACAAATCCCAAAATTCGGGTGTTACAAATACAATACCACACACACATACCCTTTCCCAACCCATCTCTCTGCAATAATATGGGACTTTGAAATTGTGAAAGGAGTTATTCCGTAAGGCGACTGCTACACCACCACTTCTAGAAACAAGGTGATAAGAACAACGAGATAGATGCAGAAACAATTAGTACTAACACCCAGAAGAAGTGAACTTATTTAGCAGAACTAATGGCATGTTTGGATTGGGGTAATGATTAAGGCGGAGATGGAGAAAATTAAAGTGTAAAATAGTACGGTGAAGTGGTGATGAGGGTAATGATTAAAGGGGTAATGGAGAAAATGAAGGGAAAATGGGGGAAAATCATTACCCTAGGAGGAGGTGGGTAACTATTATCCCCCAAATGGGGGTAATCATTACCCTCCTTTTCACAAAATCTAAACCCCCACTACCTCACATACCTCCCATTTTAGCCTATAAATTTAATGTATTACCCCCTTAATCATTACCCCAATCCAAACATCCCCTAATAATACTGACCTAAATGGACACAAATTTAATGGAATGCAACTGTTGCAAACCAATTAACCTGCTATTAATCCTAAAATTAAGAACAGAAATGCATATGCGAACCAAACCTTGGCTTGTAGAAAATGGAAAATAGTGTTCCCGTTTGAATCGCATGTGCTGCTGTTGCAAGGACACCAAGGTGCATACTGTGACTAGAAATAACAGAAGATGGCATATTGTTCAACTGCCTCATCAGCCTCCTCACCCCAACACGCAGCTCGCCATTTTCACCTCTGTCAGTGTGCAAAAAGGGAGAAATAGAAATGGGGAGGGGGGGGGGGGGACAAAAACAATTAGATTATGCTTCTACCTGCCACAATAAAGCTGAAAGATATCCAAGAGGATTGACTCCCCCATAAAGTTTTGGGGGGTGGGGGAGGGGGGGAACACTTGCCTCAAAAATATAAATGCATCACCAGCTACTAGCTTCTTTGAACTGACAAAAACACTCCATCCTGTTGTCAGTAGGTGACGCCTTGGTTGACCTGCATAGTATCCTTAAACGTAAACAAGTTGTGCATAACCATATTTCAATCTCCATAAAAATCATAACTTAAACTCCGGTAAGAGCCATAGATGACAATGAAGTCTGAAGATAGAAGAGTTGACTAGTATAGGTAGATTATGCAAAGGAAGCAACCTATATCAAGCCTTACCCTCAAAAGGTGATTAACCTTAAAGTTTGCTACACAATGGTTACAGGTTCCCCTTTTTTTCCGCTTTTCCTTTGAAATAAAGATGTTACAAAGATCACTTACTCCTTTCTTTTTTAATTTTTTCTCTTTAAACTACAGGCAAACAACAATTTGGCTAAATGCCCTAAAAAAATGCAAGCAAGGAACCAACCAAGATGCACAAGCACAACCCAATCAGGTTAAGAAGAGTAAACATATTATCAACGCTAGTTCAAAAACAGAAATCCCTTAACATTTTGAATAGATGGTGCGTAGGTCATATTTTTAAAATGGGCATTACAATTTAATGGCCATGGAAAAGTTGGTTATGTTTTGAGTTCAAATCAGCAATAAACACAGCTTCTGCAGTAAAATATTTCCCATGGAAAAGTTGGTCAGATTTAAGGGCCCTCTAACCAATTGTTCAAGGAAAGATGGTTAACCAAATATCAAAAGGTTGGCTCTTCCAAGCAAGTCCCGTCACCTGTTTGCTGGACCAACGATATATCTTCCCAGGAAATTAGATCACTTTTTCTTCTAGTAGCTACCTATTTTCCCATGGCCACAGGAAAATACTCTCAGTAAAGAGGAAGTGAAATTATTTTTAGTCTGCAGCATAATTCATGGGACGCTCATGCGGGCTCTACTGTTTCTCATGCTTGCCCATGGAAGTTTGCCACTCAGGTTTCGTCTCTCTTCTTGCCTTTGGTCATGTTCAAAGTGGGTAATGGTAATCGTGTTCGGTTCTGGGGGGATGTGTGGAAGAGGATCTTCCCTTCTCTACCACATATCCCCGGGTTTATCCATTTGTCCACTCTTCATGATGCCCCGGTTTCCGCTTTCTACTCAGGCTCCAGTGGCTCTTGGGATCTTCACCTACAGAGAGCTCCCCAACAACAATACAACAACAATAACAACCCAGCAAGTATCCCGCCTAGGGCGGGGTCTGGGGAGGTCCAGATGTACGCAGTCTTACCCCTACTAGTCGCCTAGAAGGGAGACTGTTTCCGATAGACCCACAAAAACTTTTTTTGAAAAACATTTGCAAAAATGTTTTTGTTATTTATTTATTTTTTTTGTTTTTTTTTTAGCGAGAGTGCATGCACAATATAAGGAAATGAAGAATGAGCAAAAAAGCAAGAGAAGGCAAGCATAAGTAGGCTAACACATAAGAATACTAAATGGAAAGGATAAAACGAGGAAGACAACTACAAGTTGGAAACAAAATTAATGTCTGCTATAAATCCTAAGCAATGCAAAAACCACAATCTAACGAGGATCCTCTACACGAATCCTACTACGCCAAATTTTCCTATCTAGGGCCAAGTCCTCTGTAAGTTCTAGAAGGGTCAAATCCTGTTTGATTAACTTTCCCCAACTCTTCTTCGTGCGCCCTCTTCTTCTCTTACAGTCACTAAGTAAAATCCTCTCACACCTTCTTACCAGGGCATCTCGATGTCTCCTCCTAACATACCCAAACCACCTAAGCCTCGTCTCTCGCATCTTGTTGTCAATGTCGGTCACTCCCACCTTGCCTCTCGTCACTTCATTCCTAATTTTTTGTCTTCTTGTAGAGTTGCACATCCAACAAAGCATCCTCATCTCGGTCACCCGCATCTTCTGCACACGCACCTGTCTCACCGGCCAACACTCCACCCCATATAGCATAGTTGGCCTAATGGTTGTACAATAGAATTTACCTTTTAATTTGAGTGGTATTTTCCTGTCACACAACACTCCTGTAGCACTCCTCCATTTTAGCCACCCTGCTCTAATACGATGGGTCACGTCCTCATCAATCTCGCCGTTGCCCTGTATAATTGAACCAAGGTACTTGAAACACTCCCTCTTCGGAACTTCAGTACCAATCTTAATCTCCAGGTTCGAGGCAACCCTATCTCTCGTGAAGTTGCAATCCATGTACTCAGTCTTTGTCCGACTCAACTTAAAGCCCTTCAACTCTAGTGTACCCCGCCAAAGTTCTAGTTTGGCATTAACACCTTCTCTAGTCTCGTCTATCAAGACAATGTCGTCAGCAAACAACATACACCAAGGCACATCCTCCTAAATTGTCTTGGTGAGCTCATCCATGACTGTTGCAAATAAGAAGGGGCTCAACGATGATCCCTGATGTAACCCAATATCTATAGAAAATTGCTCAGTTTCCCCTCCTGTAGTCCTCACCCTAGTCTTCACTCCTTCATACATATCCTTAATAACTCGAATATAGGCGACTGGAACCCCCTTGGCTTCCAAGCACCTCCACATAACTTCTCTAGGTACTCTGTCATAGGCCTTCTCCAAATCAATGAAAACCATGTGCAAGTCCCTTTGTCTATCTCTATAGTACTCCATCGAACGTCTAAGTAGATGAATCGCTTCTGTTGTTGACCTCCCTGGCATGAATCCAAATTGGTTCTCCGAGATAGCAGTACTCTTCCTTAATCTCTTCTCAATCACTCTCTCCCATAACTTCATGGTGTGACTGAGTAGCTTGATGCCTCTATAGTTGTTGCAACTTTGAATATCTCCTTTGTTCTTGTATAACGAAATCAATGTGCTGAGCCGCCACTCCTCTGGCATCCTTGCAGATTTGAGGATAATGTTGAAAAGTCTAACTAACCAAGAGCTCCCCATGATAGGGATATTGAGGACCTTACCGCCCTTCTTAGTGTTCTAAACACCATTCGTCTCGTACCTAGTGATGATTCTCGGGTTTGGGTGGGGGACTCTTCTGGGGGTCTTCTCCTGCAAATCCTTCTTTCACAGTCGTAGCCTTCCTTCACAATACCCCCATTTCCCTTTATATATATGGAAGTCTAAGGTCCCCCTGAAGGTACTGCTTTCTTTTGGACACTGGTTTTGGGGAAACTAAACACACATGAGTTGTTACAGCGGAGAAGGCCTTGATGGGTGCTACTCCCAGACGTGTGTGATGTGTCGCCGAGGGAGTGAGAGTTGTTTGCATTTGTTTGTGATGTGTGACTTTGCGAGGTCCTTGTGGGATAGGCTGTTTAGGGGAGAGTACTTTGCTTGCCGGCCCTCAGCAGTGGGAGCAGGGAGGGTAAGGTGTTGTGCCGCTGCTTTTATATGGCCATCTTACGTTGTGTTTGGTTACAAAGGAATTCGAGGATTTTTGAGGACGTTAGCAGATCAATTGATTTTGTTTTTGTTTGGGATCGTGTGGTCTACTTGGCTTCTGTTTGGGCCAAGGCGGTTGGGGTTTTTAAGGGAGTGCCCCTCACGGATGTGCAACGTGTGTTGGCTAACTTGTAGACGGTTTTATTTTTCATACGGAGGACTCTTTATCCTCTAGCTTTGTAATATTCCAATTTACTCTTTATTAAAAAAATTCTTATCTAAAAACTGGAAGTGAAATTATTTTCAAGGCTTCGGTAATTCCAGATCCTACTAAACACCAAATATGCTGTTCTTAAACGAATTCCATGTCAGATCGTAACTTACAATTAAAACTGTTAATGAGACCCCCCCCCCCCCCCCTCCATGAGTCCATCCTCCCTTCTCGAATGTGGCAAGTCTTCAAAAACACTACAGTAGATGATTTTATGTTGAAAAGATCATATTGTATGAATAGAGCAGAAAAGGTACATTGCAAGCAAAACAAGGTGTCTTAGAGAAGAATAATCCCAAAAAAAAAAAAAGGTGTCCCAGAGAAGAGCTAGCTACAAATTTGTTCAGTTCCGCTGATCTTTTTAATGGTACTCTTAAAAGACCCTGTGTCTTGGCCCACAAAGATGCTAAGTACAACTGTCAACGCATATATTATCTGGTGGGTAACAAATTCCAGAGAACACTCAAGAATTTCTCTCTAAGCAAAGCCACCAGAAAAACCGCCAAGAAGGCACACAGTAAAAGCAACTTCTTCTCCCCTAACAAACATGTCCTGTTTGCAAATGTCCAAAGATAGTACGGAGCAAGGCACAGTGGCACACCTCAAATGTAATTCACAGCATCAAATGATTAAATTACATCCTACCTTTGACAGTTCACATAAACTACATATGAAATTCCCTAGAAAGAAAAATAAAATAAACTATTCTTGTTATTCTATTAACTTCAATCAAATTCAGTATAAGTATGACTCCTCTGCTCACAAACACCTGACATATTCACATTGTGTGGGACAGGGAAGAATGTTTCATTGATATTTATTCTCACTCTAAGGGCTCCAGCTTTATCAGAGGCGTGCTTACCAACACCAGTGAGGACTAAGATCTATGGCTTACAGGAAGGCTTGTAAACACCCAGGGTACACAACCGAAAGGCTGGGGATGTGAATTTCTAAGAATCTCTATTGTTATTGTGGCAGACTTTTCTCATTGTAATTGCTATTAGAACCAACACTTCCTATGCAATCCCTGTTGCTTTCTCGGGCTCATACAGTGCTCGAGTGGAGTACAGCTTGGTAAAAGAATACATTGGTAATCATACAGGTGCTGACCTCGAAAAATGTGACGGAAATGCCACTCGTTACTATGGAGATCGGTAGCAACAAGCTCCTGCCAAGGTGGTTGCTGAGACATATCCTGAAATGTGAAGTAGAATATTAACATGCAGAAACAAAATTCAAAAATGAATAGGAAAGAAAGGTTTGAAAGAAAAAACAAAAATCCCCATGCCCCTCAGTTCTAAATGTTGACACTTGCAGAACATCATACATAAAGTTTTTTTTTTTTTTTTTTTTTTTGCAGGAAGAAATGCAGAAGAGGTTACATCCAAACTCAAAAGTCGCGTGAGATGCCCTGGGTTCTTGCAGTGTTAGCAAGACAATGGGCTTTCTCAACAGGACTCCTTGACACATCAAGTTTAACGCCTGCTAGAAATCCCTTTCCTTTTACTTAATTTCCATAAGAAAGCCCATCTGTCCTATAACCAAATTATGGTTCTTCAATATCCTTTTTCCCTTAAGGTGGATTTGGTATGGATTTGAAAGCATAGTTCAGCAGTAAAGCCTTACCAGGGGTGGTAAGCAGTCATCTGCATGTCTCCGAAGCACAGAAAATCCACCATGTGTGCTAGTATCAGAAGCTGTTAGGGTCTTGCAAAATGAATGAACATTGCATCTTGGAGGTTCAGGAACAGGAGGATCAGGTTTCGTAACTTCACTTTGCTGATCAACAGAAAAAGGCAGAAAATCTTAGATAACCATTTAAAATGACAGAACTACTACCATGAGGAAACATAAAATACTTTAAGATCCAGAAAGTGAAACTCCAACATAAGATGCACAAATACTTCCTCATGGGTTGTGTGTGAGAGAGAGAAAGATAGACTAACATCTCTTTCAGGAACCAGAGTTACTTGCGCATAAACTTCATCTGTTTCAGCTTCCGCCTGTACAACAAGCCATGACACAATAAGAAAACCATTTTCAAGTTGTACAAATGATGACAGACCTCGTCGAGAGGAGAACTTAGAAAAACATCCACATAAACAATGAGCACAAATACTAACCCGAAGTTCAACATTAACCACTTTGCAAAGAATTTTAGACGGCAAATTAAATGAAGGCATCTGCTGTTCTAAACCCTGATGTGTTGATGCTTCAAGCTGCAAAAGGAAAATGCCACTCTCATTATGAAAATACAATGGATAGATACTTAAGCCTAAGGTAAAATTTGACAGTCCCACTGGTAGGGCTATTGAAGTTAAAGCATCCTCTAATTTGGTGTATGAAAGGAAGAAGAAGAGGGTGGAGAGAGCATTGCAGCAATTGGCCTCTCCCATAAATTATGATCAGAAAGGTTAGGGTGTGGGGTTAGGAAGGCTAGGAATGAAGGCTCTTATTTGACATGTTCAGGGGGAGATTGGTGTTCAGGATATATAGAAGCTATAGACATAAGGAGGTGTATGTTCGGACAACAGCGGTTTACTATTGTTTGCTTTAGAGGACATCTTGTCCTACCTTTGTAGCTCTTTGGTTATTTATTTAAATAA
The DNA here is from genome assembly GCA_038025085.1 of Tetragonia tetragonoides. Taxonomy (NCBI): domain Eukaryota; kingdom Viridiplantae; phylum Streptophyta; class Magnoliopsida; order Caryophyllales; family Aizoaceae; genus Tetragonia; species Tetragonia tetragonoides. Next base: position 33,139,053 of record CM076141.1, read on the forward strand.
TAATTTTCTTCTCTTTTAATAAAAACTAAAAAATAAAATAAGAAACAACAATTTTTTATGTTCTACCACATGCATAAAAGCAGCACAGAGATACAAATTAAAAAGAAAGCAGATCAAACACAAATATGCTACCATACACCAGAATCCAGAAGTGACAAGGGACCAATAGTAGGATGCCACTAAAGGAGGGGGCACTCAACGAAGGCGACAAATCATGCCAGCAATAAAACAAGAATTCAGCTACCTGCTCCATGTGACCTTGAGGAAAGTAATAAACGCGCTCCCCTTCCCGGGGAACATTTACAAGGGGTCCAGCACACGCATACCACAGCTCCTTGTATAAGGCATCTGCAAATGATCACTCAAACAAATCATCATAGATGTACTACAGTGATAAAAAGTAAGAAAATAATAAGCACATACAAGTGGGAAAAATAGGGCAATGATGATTGGCTACACACGGCAACAAAAAATCCCAACTGAAGATAGAACTTACCTTTTGATTTTTTTTGTTTAGGGGGGGGGGGGGTTGCTTGGTGCAATTTTAAAAATCAAAAGTAGGCATCCATAAAGACCGAATGATAGGACCATGCAAACGTTGATTCAGCAAACGCAACCCTGTACGCTTGCCAAAATCAACGGCAGGATGGAATTTCAAAGTTTATGGATTTGGATCTACTTACTTTTCAATTTTTCGGCACGTGGGATTCTTTTTATGTTTTAAATCTCCAAATAATCAATTACATTCAATTTTCTGGCGTTCGATTTGTTTCCCTCTAAGTATTCTGCACTCAACCCATGCAAGGACTTGTAGAGTGATGGACGCACCTACTAAAGACTCCTAACCTGGGAACTCAACCAAACAGAGAAAGCCCTACAAGCCCAAACGAGCAGGGACCCTTGAGCCTTAACTAGAGTATGGCACATGTAGAGTCACAAACTCGCAAGTTTTCCCATTTCGGCTTTCTCCTCTGTTGGCGTTCCCCCCTTAAAGAACGTTTTCCTATTTTTCAACAAAAAAAATTCAGAATTATAGCTTAAATTCTAATTTACCTTCGGCTGTTCGGTTACAATGATATTTGTGTCACTTTGGCAGTTTGGCTGTATGCTTTTATGTGTTTATTAATTATTAACCTTGTGAAGTTTTGTGAAAAGGACAAATTTATTTAGATACAATCTAAAAAATGAGTTAACTGGATCATGAATTGAGTGCATCTGATTGAACCCATTTGCAAAGTCGAACTCAAAATCATCTTGGACTTACTTTTTAAAAAAAAGTAGAACAATTGAACACCAGCAAATATCTCACTCCAATCAATATCGAGATCCAATTAAATAAGAGAAGTCAGACCCCTATCAACCACGTATTCAAAGTAGTGGAACGAATCATGTAGCAACAAGCCATGCTCAAATATACTAAAGTGACAAAGTCACGGCCAGTGTCACGACTGCGTTAAACAGTCGTGGCACAGCACAAAGGTAGTATTATCAGTGTTGAGTAATAGGTCGCGGCTATCACAGTGAATTTATAACTGCCCTGCCATTTCTACTGTATCAGTAATTTATAGGTCGAATAAACTGTATTGGCCATTTATCAGCTTGTGACCAGTCGTATCAGACTCCCCATTTCTTACTGACTTTCGTGTATCGGCAAGCTCACAAATCGATACATCGACCGATAAGTAGATAGAATACTTCCTAATAAAATCAAATATTGGCCAATATGCAACGCATCAATCGACATATATTGCTAAATTGACAAATTGTGGCACCCTGATACATAACGGGGTGCCAAATCTTTTTTTTTAGATAACATGGGTATCCAAGCTTTTTATTTTGCTTGACTATTTCCATGGGCCCTGAAGTTAACAACCAGGAAAACCTCCAGTGGCCCTGAGGGGACTCAAACTTGGGATCTCTGGAATAGATCTCAGAGGTCTTACCAACTGAGCTACCCCCTCAGGTTAACGGGGTGCTAAATCTGTTGACAATATCTGACCATATGATGGATGAACAGTCAATAAACTGGTCAACACGATCAAAAAACAACGGATACGGTCAACACAGCCGATAACAACCCACTAAAATTCATGCCATCATAGCCACGATTTATTGCAACACCCATAACACCACCTTTGTATGATTTTGCTAATCATAAACATGATAGACCTCAAAGGCGATCTTTTCCCTGGACTTTCCAACACCCTACGCGACTACTGATTAATCTAATGTCTTTAAGTACTAAAATCAATAAGAATAAATTATGTCAAAACAAAGAGAATTTAAACACAATAAAGATCATGTAATACAGGGTTCGTGATGAAACCAATGTGGAAAAAAAAGCAACGAGTTTCATCTTAGGGAAGTGAAAACCGAACGGAAAAATATTTTCACAGATTTTGCAACCATCAAGTCCTAAATCTAAACTGATTCAACATCAAAATTAGGGGGAAAAATCCATTTCAAACGAAGAAATAAGTAAAACTTTCCATATCAAGGACGCTTCTTTATTCTTTAAGCATGTCGGTTAAACTGAACAAAAGTAACCCAATTTCTTTACTCAAAACCAAATTGTCTTGGTATAACATAGAAGTGCATGCAGAACCATCAAGCATAAATAACTGAAGGAGAAAATAATGCAAACCTTGCTGAGGTCGCCCACCAGGACGCTGTGTGCCTGCGAGCGCCATTAGAAACTACCCACAATCACACCAGAGCTCTCAATATATGGTAAAATCTCCCCTCCAAGGTTGTGAAACGTGTAAATTGTCACTGTGAAACGTGTAAAGGGTAATAGTGAAACGTGTAACAGCTCACAATAACGTGTTTGTCATGGCCACGGCTGAACAGCATCAAATGCGACAGGTGGTCTCCGATCACAGACCCTTAAAACACCAAACCAAACAATCAACGATTACCAAGTGTTAATATTGTTACCATAAACTCAAGATAATGGCATTAGAAACACGATTAATGACATGGGGCAGCTGATTAGGAGATTAAGTTAAACAAACTTTCAAGTTTCTATAATAAAGAGGCAATCCCAATTTGATTCATTCATCTAATTCAGCTCAGAAAAAGGCAATGTTGTTCAATTTTAAACGTCCGTGTGCGTTACAAGACAAACAGCAAAAACTTTTTTTCGCGAGCTTTGCATTTTGACTTGCCCCAACAAATAAAACAAATTTTCAACCTTCTAGACTGAAGAGGCAATCCCAATTGGATTCAGCTCAGGAAAAAGCAATGTTGTTCAAATTTATGCGTTACACGACAAACAGCAAAAACTTCTCTTCACGAGCCTCGCATTTTCACTTGCCCCAATAAATTAAACAAATTTTCAACCTTCTAGATTGAAGAGACAATCCAATTGGATTCCTTCATCTAATTCAGCTAAGGAAAAAATAATGTTGTTCAATATCAAACGTCCGTGTGCGTTACACGACAAACAGCAATAACTTCTTTTCACAAGCTTAGCATTTTCACTTGCCCCTTTACCCCATATTCATTGCCTAATTTCTGCTCTCCTGAATAGCCCCCAGGATTAAACAACAACCAAAATGGCCGTTTCTACAATCATATCCCCGAATTTCTAAATAAATAAATAAAATTACAAGTTTACAACAGCAACACATATCCTTTTAAGAGTCCATATACCAAAGAAACCAGCAGAAAACCCAAAAATCAAATCAAAACCAAAAAAGAGAGAAAATCTACCCTATTAGTCATGAATTTCCTAATCACACTATACACACAAATTACTTCATAAAATCCTATTTTAGGAACTTCAGAAAATAGAGACTAAGTGCTTGTTTGGTTGACACACAACTAACATGGGAAGTGCAACTTCCTAGGAAGTGTAAAATCCCTTATTGTTTGGTTGACAAAAAAACATAGGAATTAACTTCCATGGGAAGTCACTTCCTCCAAAATGGAGGAAGTCACTTACCAAGCCCCCCTAGGTAAGTACCACTTCCCACATCACTTCCCATGAATTCAAAGTTCCTTTGTGCAACCAAACAAGTTTAGGCACTTCCCATGATTTTATATTTTCCATGAATTAGTACTTCAAATGGGAACTCACTTCCCTCATTCAAACCAAACAAGCACTAAGTTCAATGTCTGCTACTACTTTAAGCTCAGTATAGTAATAAACAACAGCAACAACAACAACAACAAAAAAAAAGAAAAATAATAATAAAACAGCAAACATAAAAGCTCATTTCAACTACAAAATCAAACACAAATTCAACCAAACAAAACAGCTAAATTAAACACAACAAATGAACTGAAAATTTTATAAAGCTTAAAAAACCCTCACCTCAAAAACTCCAGGACCGATCTGAGCAAAAACAAGATCAAAATGAGCCATAAAACAAGCCCCCAAAAAAGCAAAAAAAAAAACAAAAAATTCAACGATCTGAGCAACCAAAGTCAAGTCTAAGTCTCTGATTCAGTGAATATTCAAGCTAAAGAAGCAAAGAAAAGGTTGTGACTTGACAATAATAATTAGGGTTTCAGACAAAAAAGAAGAGGAGAGAGAAAATGAAATAAAAAGAGGTGTAGAGATGGTAAAGGGGGGTTGGGGTTGGGGGGTGTTGCAGGGAAGAGATGTGGATTTGGATCGTCCTTGCCTGGTCGAAGCCGACAGCTCCTTCCCCTCCCTTCAATATTAAAATAATCAAAAAGTTTTACAAAATTGTTTTCTTTTTTTTTTTGTTTTTTTTTTTTTGGTTTTGTGTTTTTGTTTTCCACTACAGTCCTGTTGGTGGTGCTGAGTGTTGCCTACCTCAACTTTGGTAAAAAAGAAGATTTATTTTTAGGAATTAATTAAATGTTTTTTTTTTTTGGAAAGGAATTAATTAAATTTTGGTGTTAGTTTAAGGAATTATTAAAGAAAAGGAGAAAAAGAAACATGTGGAGTATTATTTTTTTATTTTTTTGGGGTTAAGTGTCCTTTGCTTTGGTGTGACTCTAGTACATTGGATTTGGAGCTTGTATTGTGATGTGGTGGACTGATAGTTGAGAGGAGAAAGAGAGAGAGAGGATTAGTGGAAATAAAAAGGGTGTCTTATTATTTTTCTGGTAAATTAGATTTTGTGTCCGTGCGATGTACGGGTTCTTGTTTATCATGCATACTCCGTTATTAGAAAAAATATAATAAAAAATTTTAATTATATCAATATGTAAAGTTGAATAATATAAGTAACAAAGAACAATAATAATATTTTTATCAACAAAAAAAAATTCCATTTAACAAAGAAATTACGTTTTTAGTGAATGTTTAATATTTTTTAGGATAATAAATATAATACGTATGTTACTTATTTCTTATTAAAATAAAATAAAACTATTTTTAGTTTCTTTTTAATCACCCATGCATTTATGTCTATTTATTACTTATTCAATACTTGGTGAGAACTCAGTTTTACACATATATATATATATATATATATATATATATATATATATATATATATATATATATATATATATATATGGGTCTTTTTTTCTGGTAAATGAAGGGTTTTCTTGTTTTTTCACTAATGACAACTAAATAAGGTGTTTAGGTCTAATTGGCAAATATGGCGACTCAACTTAAGTTTGAATGGTAAATGTAAAAATGGATTCAAGTTTAAGGCATGTATGGTGATTATGATTCTAGTTTTCACGATGATAAATTATTGTTTTGTAGTTATATGTGTTCTTCAAAAAAAAAATTTATATACAATTTATCAGAAACAACATTTTTTCGTATGCAACGAAAAAAGAAATTTTAGAAGTAGTATACAACTAGTTAGGACTTAGGAGTAAGGTTGCATTCATCTGAAATTTTCCAAACTCTTCCCTTGATTAGATATATCCTGACTTATTGTTGTAGTAATGCTAATAAGGGTATATTCTTTTCAACTTATTCTCACTGATTCTCACTGATTGGGTAAGGTTCTGCCACTGATTTCCACTTATTGGGTAAGGTCATGCCACTAATTTTCACTGATTCGGTAAGGTCCTTCCACCGATTCTTACTGATTCATCAAGGTCCTGCCACTGATTCTGTGAGTAATAATGTGGATCCCGCCACTAAGGGTCTGTTCTCTTCACCTTCTTATTACTGAACTTATCTAAACAATACTGAATTGAACTGAAAATTACTGAACTGAACTGAATTTTACTGAACTGAACTTATTTTTACTGAATCTACAATTACAAAGAGTAAATTTGTTCTTTGGTTTATCGAACTCTATTGAATTTTTCTGAACCGAACTTCTTTTTACTGAACTGAACTGAAATTTACTGAACTGAACTGAAATTTACTGAACTGAACTGAATTTTACTGAATACTTCAGGGGAAAGTTGAGGAGAACATGCCCTAATTTTCACTGATTGAATAAGGTCCACCACTAATTCTCACTAATTCAACAAGGTTTATCCACTGATTCCCACTGATTAGGTAATATCTTACCACTTATTTTCACTGATTGGGTAATGTTCAATAAGTAGAAAAAAACATTCTAAGCAAGCTATCACTAATCAAAATTATGAAGACAAAGTAACTCAGTAATATTTTATTTTTTTGCTCGTCAACTCAGTAATAATATATATACAACAATCGCTACATCTCTTATACTATGGTTAGTTACAAATGTATACATTAAATAAACGAGCTACATGTACCTTGAATAAAATTTTCCTTTTTCTTGTAAGAACTATATATATTTTTTTAACTTCATATGAAATACCCACAAATGCTTGGTTAACAGTAAAAGAAATCATTGCCTCTTAAAAAAAAAAAAAAACCGTTAAAGAAATCATTGCCTAGAGGTATTAGGTAAACAATTTCATATGTTATGGACTATTTTCACTATCTTGTCCATATTTTTATCAAACATCTATACCCAATCACTAAAACACATTTGAGTCTTGTTATGTGTCATCACTTTTATGAGATTTCTGACTCTCTACTATCTTTCAATCGCCACGTAATTTACATTTATTCATGTGGCGCTTATATCACCCTTGTCATGTGGCACTCTCTGCCACGTGTCACTATCTTGATAATCTGACATGTGTCATCCTTTCATTGGTCAATTTTAATTTGTTATTTTCAATAATAAAAAAAAGACTACTAGAAATCAAACACTTGACCTTACGATTATCATACTAATCATTTTATCATACTAATCATTGAACCAATTGTGTCACCTGTTATGTCCAAAAGTAATATCATACAAAAGATTGTCAGAAGGTTCCTGTTACATAAAGAACCTGATCGTCGGAAGAATTTTACGGGTGTACAATGACATAAATTTCATCATGAATTTATATTGGGATTAAAAGTTATTTAAGTAATAAGGTACACAATAAAGTGAACTGAATTGAATCGAATTTAGGTGAAGTTGAGTTGAAGTGAGAATAGAACCAAAATTTGAATGCGCCTATTGATGCAGACACGATTGGTAAGAAGTAAGAACAGAACACATTCTACGAATTTTTTAAGTAGAAAAATATAGCAAGCTAAAAGACCACTTCATGTTCACCAAAATACGTAGCCATTTATTTGCCTTGTGAGTTATGTGATCCTTTTTCCCTTTTTTATTCATCTAATTCCTCTCCATGTCTCTCTTTCTTTGCTTGTTCATTGCCGGTCTTCATGGTGCTGTCAACTACCATTTTTAATTACAATAATTTTATGGGCCTAGATCTCCATCGGTGAACAAAAAAGGGGTTTTTATGTAAAGTGGCAGTTGCCATATCATCAATACTATTAATTAATTTGCCATCTTATAAGGGTTGAAACTAAAAACAAAAAAGATTAAGGGTCCTTTGCAAATATGATAGACAACATTATTAAAGTAGAGAATTGTGATCTCGCAAGCGATTAAAAAGGAATGTGTAATGTTCTTTCTTCATTGATATATGAGTAAATTATTCTAATTGAAATTGTTACCATCTTTGTTTACTTTCCACCTTTGGATTTATAACCGCATTTATCCATATTTAGTTTTTTTTTTCCTTCTTTGTGCCTCCCATTATTTTTATTCACGGTTGTCAATTATTAGAAAAAGAAAAAAAAACTTCCACTTCCCATTATTTTTATTCACGGTTGTCAATTATTAGAAAGAAAAGAAAAAAAAAATAGTTAATCTACTCTCTCATAGGAGTAGTATCTAAATTCTTTCACTTTCTCTTCAGTAAAGAATAAACCTTTCAATGGAAGAATTCTTAAATTTTATTAAAAAAAGTAAGGTCTTCCAATGTTTTCATTAATTGCAACCTTCTACGTTCTAGCTAGTAGGAAGCAAAAGAAGAAGACAAGAAAATACATGTTGCAAAACTAATTAAGATTTTTTTTTCTTTTTTTAAGTGAAGTTGCAAAACTAAGCTAATCCGGATTTCAACTCATACCCTCCCATTCATATTCTTTGTTCATTTGGGCACATCCAACCGACAACCTGAGGTATATTCACTTCATAACACGAATTCGCATTCGATCTACTCTAACGGCCTACACAATAATGACTAACTTGATATATGTTAGTAGAAAATTAGAAGTAATATACAGTAAAATCATAAAAGTATGTTGGAACATTATAGAATTTTCAAATTAAAATATAACTTATATCTACTTTACGCCTATATGAATTTATAATTATTAAGTCTAGCAGCAGTCAAAAACATAAATTATGAATCCCTAAAAAAAAGAGGAAAATTACAAACTAATGGGTCTATCTTAATCGGTTATTAAAGCTAATTACTACGACGAAAGCAATAAAGTTAAATTATGGTATTACATAGTAAAATTATTAAACTACAAGGTCAAATTGCGATTGCAGTTTGTGTAATCACAAACATACATGAACACTGTAGAAAGTATTTTTAACCCATTTATATGTTGTGGATAAATTGAATTAAACCCTACACCCTAACTATTTTAGTGGTGTGAAGAAAAATAATCGTTGAAAAGGTTATTGGCCTTGTTTAGCAATTAGCGGATAGCGGATTACGGATTGCGGATTGTATTAGTAGATTTGACTAGAGGATTGTATTAGTGGATTTGACCAGATGATTGTATTAGTTGATTTGTATAAATGTGTATGGTAAATTAGCTGATTTGTATAAATGTGGATAATTATGTCCTTTCTTTAATAATTAGAATCCGCTAACTTGAAAAAGCTATTTTTTTAGCGGATTGGAAATTAGCGGTTTCAACCCAATCCGCTAATCGAATCCGTTGTTAACCAAACACATTAAATTAGCGGATTTTTTAGCCAAATCCTCTAAAGTAACCCCAATCCGCTAATTTTGATACAATCCACTAATTACCAAACAAGACCATTATCTTTTTTATATATAGAAAAAACTATCATGTTCCTCGTTTCATAAATTAAAACCCAAATCATAAAAGTATTTAAAGACTAAAATCATCTTTAGATATTGATATAGTTATTTATTGCTCGACGTCCATGAAACCTAAATCATAAGCCCTAAAAAAGTCAGAACGTAAAAATTTTCTGAAACCAAGAAAAGTATTAAAGAACATATAATATGGGATAGTCCCTAAATATTTTGTCCACTTTATTAATTATTCTTATTATCATTGTCATCTTTAATTCATTTTCAAAAACAAGAGGCATGAAGTGTTTTATTATATGATAGGGTAAATTATATGATCAGTATACCGAGATTTGGCGAAATTGCCGAGAGGTATACCCACGTTTGACTAAATACATTGAGGTATTGATCGTTGATCAAAGTCAAACTAATTTTTGGACATAAATACCCCTAGTATACCTCATTGAAAGTTTATAGAAAAAATTATTGTGCAATGATTTCCCACTTATTTTACACTGCATGCTCGTATAACTTTTGCTGATTGTGTCATATCGTGCTCAAATATGTTACCAAGATCGACATATAGTTGGCACCAAACTCTCATGATTTTAGATTGATAGCCTTTTTTTTTTTATGCAGACACTATATTATACTTTAGTCTATTTTGCATGATGAAAGAATTGTTTAAATCGACCCACGAAAATATTAATTTGTGGTGCAGTTATCTCAAAATCAAAAACTAAATAAAAAGAAAAAAAGTGAAAAATCATTGCACAATTTTTTTTTAAAACTTTTAATAAGGTATACTAGAGATATTTATGTCAAAAAACTAGTTTGACTTTGATCAACGATCAAAAAGTGTTCAGGACTCAAGAGTGTAGCTTAATGTATGTACTACCCTTATAAAAGCCAATAAGGCCATCTACTGTTCAAATGAACAGTACCGTTCATAACCCCCTTTTTTCTTTTTCTTTTTCTTTTTTTTGTCCTGCAATTTTCCTTCTTTGCCATCAGCTACTCGGCTACTGCGTACACAATCCACTTTTCCGGGTTTTGCTGCGTTCGTCATACCGTCCCCCATACCTTTCAGCCTCATGCCTCAACTCTCTGTGTCCCATACTCCCATCTTTCTCACTCCAGATTTCAATTTTCTCCTTACCCTTTACTTCAGAATTGATCTACCCTTTCCGTTCAAAATCGCTGCCTCGGCTGATGCAATCTCAAGAGGCATGTTACTCCCAATTAGTTTAATTTTTTTTTTAGCTGATGCCATGGCCAATTCAATCAATGGTTCTTAATCTCCTTTCTAAATTTCATCTAGCAAAAATTCCAAATGTCATTCTCTCTTGTTGCTTTTTGCTTCATCTATGTCAATTCGATTAATGTTGGCAGGAGGTAACACCAAACTATTGAACTATTCCAGCCTTCATGAATGAAGTGGAACGCAGAGCAAATCAACCGTAGTAATTACCTCTTCTCATATATGTATTGGTTGTTAAGCATCTTTTTCGTCCTTTTGTTTCACTTAATACTCTGTTGAGTACTGACAAATTTGGGGTCATGGATTAAATTTTCTTTCATGTCTTCTACTTTGATGGAAACGATTAAAATACCTTTTCATTAGGTAACCAGTTAATCTGCGGGGAATAATATTCTTGTTCTGCAGAATTTTGCTTGTCTCCAATTATTGCATAGCCTGCAGCAACTTACACCTTGACAAATTGGATTGCAGGTATGATAAATAGGGTTTGTTAGTTGCTATACTTCTGGTTTTCACTTTAAAACCGTACTAAACTATACATGATCAGTTATGACATGGAAAGAGATTTGCAAGTTCTAACATATTAGTTAATGTGCCCCTTTTACTACCCTCCATGGTTATCATGTCATAGTTATTAGGAAAGCAAACCCTCTTTTTCCACTAGAATTTTGATTTCAAACAATCTATTTTATTACAATCATAATATATATGCTTGATTTCCCACAAATAATGTTCTGAGGTACTATGCGAGAAGGTTACAAGATGTCTTCTTACTTTATTTGTAGCCTAAAAGTGGTAATTTATGAATCGGTATTGCCAAGCAAAAAGAACATAAAATCCCAGAACAAGCAAATTCCTGCAAAACGAACCAAATTCTGTGGCAGACTATGCAATGAAGGATCAGTCATCAATCCTTTAACCCATGGATATGTCTTTCTCCATCCACAAGTTCAATTCCCCTTGACTATTCTTGTCTCTACTGAGTCTTTTTTTTGTTTCCCTGAACTACCTGCCCCTACTGTCTCTTTTTCTCCCTGCACTAACTGCCCTTGCTATCTCTTTTTTCCTTGTACTAACTGTGCTGCTTGACTTCAATTTCAGTCTTCTATTAAAGTTTTTTGTAATATGAGCTTTTTGATTAGGCAATCAGTGAGCTTTGCTTTTATTTCTACTTCATGTCTCATGCTCCATCTTCAGCAATGATTAGGGGTGCAAACGAGCCGAGTTGAGCCGAGTATTTCTGTGTTTGTGCTCGGCTCGTTTATTAAACGAGCATCATATTGGTGCTCCTGCTCGGCTCGTTTTTTATCGAGCGAGTTTTAAACGAGCTTTGACCGAGCCGTTCACGAGCTGCTCGCGGGCACACTAATTTTAAAGGCATTATCACCCTTGAAAATACTAATGAGCCGAGTTGAGGGGTGCTCGTGCTCGGCTCGTTTAGTAAACGAGCCCTGAATTAGTGCTCGTGCTTGGCTCGTTTATTATTAAACGAGCTTTGACCGAGTATGTTCACGAGCTGCTCGCGAGTGCATCGGCTCGTTTGCACCCCTAGCAATGATTTAGTATTTTGGTACTTCCATCATCCCTTCTCAATGTCGATGTTTGTGAGGTTTGTTGAAAGTGAATTGTGAGGTTTGTTTCAGTTTTCTTTTTCTTTTCTTTATTTTTAATTTTTTTATATGTTGATGTTTGATTTTGTTAACGAATTTTGTTGTTGTTTTTTTAAATATAAATTTCAGGGATTTTTATGTACAAGAGAGAGCAAGACAAGAGATCAAATTGCCAAAAGCTCAAGGTATTGTGAATAAATTTTTACATTTGCATACATTTCAGGGATGCTTTGAGGTCTTGATCTTGAGTTCATTGCTGTACTGATTGTAATTAATGAGAGAGAAAAAAAGAAAGAGAGAAAGTTGAGTGAGAAGAATCCCTCCAAGGATTCCCCTTCTACAGCTGCAAGTCTAAACAATAGATTGAATATGATATTATGATGGTGTATTTGTGGTGCAGATTAACTGTGAACAAACTGAAGAAGAAAACAGAGGGCAATGGAGGTTAGAAAAATGAAGCACTTGTTCAATGAGTCAATGAGTTCTGTAGCTCCACCAAGTAAACAAATTTCTTTCTTCCTTCTTTTATTGCTTTTTGTTTCATTTCATTAGATCAAGCTTTTGAGTTCTTGGTTGCTTTGTTATTTTTATTTGCCAAAAATGGGAAAAGAAAAATGAAAATTTCGCGCATTAGCTTAACTGGATCTGGTCAATTTTACTTTTTGTACAAGATTTAGTTATCTTTAAGAACTAGGTTAGTGCACTTGCATGAAGTATACTACATCTTGTATTTGTGTAATTAGACCTCTGAAAGATAGTAAGTTCCTTTATGATTAATTAGAATCTTACCCAGATTTTTTTTGCCTTTCTTTTATTTTTTTTGGGTTGGTTTTTCAGAAATATTTGCACAATTATTTGGTGAAGAAGAACATCTTCCATGTTAAATCTTCTACATCTTATGCCACGTAACTTTGCAATACGTATTACCATTAATTAACAATTTTTTGGTTCTAATACTACTGTGTTAAAATTCTTAGTTTTGAGTTCCTGATACTTTTTGATATCTTATGCTAAAGATTTTTTTTTTCTACCACCTACTTTCCAAGTGCTTTTACACTGAACTTTGTTGGTGTATGTTTTTCTTCTGGACGGTATTAACTAGGAGGCAGACTTGGACTGGTATCGGAGGCACTGCAAACAGACAAAGAGGGATGGAGGGAGAGAGACTGCTTTTATTATGTTTATGAACTGTGCAAAGATTTTAATTTTGGAATTTTCAGACACAGGAATTTTTTTTTTGAGAAGACATATAGAGGAATTAAGCAGGTGATGAAAACCATCCAATTTCTTGGAAATGAAATTTTATTTGTTTATTTTTGTTCTTGGTTTTCTCATCTCTATTTTGTATGTGTGGAGGGATGGCGGGAGGGAGGCTTATATTTATGAACTGTTGATGAAAACCATTCAATTTCTTTGAAATGAAAGTTTTTTATTAATTAATTGAAAAAAGTAATTTTATTTTTGGTTTTTCCTTCTCTTTTGTATGTGTGGACTTTTAATGGTTGATACTCATCATCTATATTCAATACAATAATGTTTACCAACTTCCTCTCATAATTACTTTTCTCCTCCTTATCAGGCAATATTTTCTATCAATTTTGAAAGATTACTTATTTTAAGAGACCATAGATTTTATAATTAGCTTTTTAATTATCTAAAAATAGTTAATAATATTGTTCTGGATAGTATTCATCATGATGGCATTGTTTTCTATAAGTTTGTTAGTTCTCTATCAGCCAGTTAAATTTGTGTTTCACTGAGAAATCTCATATATTGGATTGCAATTCATGTGTTAGAATTTCAAACTTAAATTGAAAATGAAGTTTTCCTCATTTGTTTGCAAGTATGGGGCGTATTACTAAAAGATACTTAATGCAATTTGTCCTTGTCAATCCTACTGTCTATGAGGTTTGAATTCCCATTTCTGTCGCACAAGAGTGTAAGAAGCGAGCTATTGTGACCGTAAATATGGGTGGGAGGGAAGCTTGCTAATGTACTAGATAAGTGACAACATGTTCATAATTTTGTCATGCATGTGAACTGGGCGGAGGTGTTTATGAATAGGTTCTCCTGGGTTATTGTATCTCTTCCTTCCCTCAAGTTGGCCCTATTTGATCGGTGCCTTTTAATGATTGATCTATGTTGATGATAGAAAGAAGGAAATTGAAAATTTGTTCCTTGTTTCTTAACATATTTTTTCTCATTAGTAAGGGTTGGATTCCTTGGAATATATCTAAGACTCATAAATTATACTAGGATACGTACGTCATCAATATTTTGTTAGTCTCACCATATCCTCTACTTTCTGTGACTGGAAACCATGATTATAGTTCCTTTATGCCTTTACATGAGATGGGAAGGACATGGAACCAAATGATAGAAATCTGATTTCTTTGCTGTTGGGCTTTATTGTATATTATTTAACATCTGGCATAGTTTATATTCATCTTAAACGCAATAGTGCATAGTATGTTTCTTGGGTCTGATGGTTGTTCATAAAGATAAATGTTGGGCACTTAATTTATAATAAGTCTTGTATGAGGCCGCCTCAAGGTGAGGCTACCTCTATATACAAGCATGACGTCGGCATGACATCATGCTTGTATGAGAGGGCCTCACCTTGAGGCCGCCTCATACGAGATTTTGTGCTTAATTTTAACTATTTAAGTATGAAAATTTATCGCTTGGACTTCTATTTGCTGTGGATGAAAACTTTCATTGGTTGTTTGAACAAAGGATCCTGCCTCATTTTCAACTACATTTGATAACAGGTTGCAGTAGATGAAATTTTTGCAGTAGTGTCCTAGATTAACAGATTTATGATCTGGACCTCGAGCAGCTAGCGCTAAGGCCTTGGGCAGGTCACCTTTCACTTTTACCATTGACTGGAGGTCTGCATACATTCCAGTCATTCATCCTGATTTTTTTTTTCTTTTTTCTTTTTTTTCCCAGTCATTCATCCTTAATGAGTTGTACATTCCAGTCTTTGCTTGTTGTGTTCTTTGGAACCAATCTCATCCTCATTGCACGGAATTTGTGTTTTGTGGAACATGTGCATTGTTCTTAGTAATCAGGTTTGCTGATGAGTAAATGTTGATCATTTGCACCTGCTTACATATATATTTGATTGTTGTACTATTCATTTGTCGAATATATGAGAACATGGGTAGATTAATTTCTGTTTCCAGTAGTCTAATTTGATTTATCGAATCTGTAGGTGGCTATTTTTGGCAGTGTCACCATGGGAGGCCGGCATGTATTCATACAACTATACAAGATTGTCAATGTGAAATGTTAACACTCATTCTTTGCTGTAAATATGACTTAGGCCCTGTTCTCTTCAAAGAAATGGTGCGGGACGGTGAGAAACTGAACGGAACGGAACGGAACGGAACGGCGCGGCGCTGATAATTCAAAAATATGTGAGACAAAATGAAGTAGAGAATGCGACGCGGAACGGAACGGAACAGAACGGAATGCAGCATGGAATCGACGAAAAGAACAGGGCCTTATTCTTGTTCGTATGTTAAAATGTTTTATGTAGTACAAACAGTGAGTCATTTACTGAAGAAGCAGTATAAACTATAAGTAGGGAAGATTTCCATTAAATACTATGAGAGGGAGTGTTTGATTAGTCAGATTAGCTTGATCTCCCTGTTTGTATTAACTACTCATGTTTTCAAAATTAATACATCGCCACGTAGTATTATTTTGAGGATTATAACTTGGGGGGCCGCGTGCATCGCACGCGGACCAACAACTAGTTTAATCAAATATGGGTATACCTTTTTGCAATTTCGCCAAACTTCAATATACCTCAATGTAATTTACCCTACATGATAATACAAAGTACAAGGTAAAATTCTCAATAATCCTGAAGTAAGGATACACATTAAGATGTATGATGTAATTGAATGATAAAGTGTTTAGTAAAATGATGAAACCTAAACATTTAAAGTCAAAATTAGTTATATCTTACAAACTGGCTAATCGAGTATTAAAGAAATATATGGAAGAGTCCTTAAAAGGAGCAAGGATCCTCTCCATTTTATGCAAGAAATGGAGGCTTCCATTTCCTAAATCAAGGGTTAGATCTTCTTCTCTCTTTTACTTGTTTGTATTTTATACAAGAAAGAAGGAGATCCAACCTTTCATTTAGGAAATGGAACCCCTCCATTTCTTGTATAAAATGGAGAGGATCTTAGCTCCCTTAAAAGCCTTCTCTAGTGGTTATTCTTTTTGTAATCATAGCGATACTTTATTTTTAGTATATTTTGAAATGCAAGTACAAAGTACATAGTGAAATTGTCAATCTTATAGCACAGTCAGGACGCGTGTGAAGTAAATCCAGATGATCGATTGAAATATAAGAAAAAAAATTGTAAAATGATAAGTAAATTTAGAATAAGGGTTGTAGACTTGTGGTTGATAAAAAAAAAAGAAAAAAGAAAAGAAAAGAAGCTTTGTACATTGGTGGAAGAAGTAAAATTTGATTGATCAGACTGTAAAATATGAGAAATTTTGCACAATGATGGTAAAATTAGACTAAGGGCTATAATTTATATATAAAAAAAATATATTTTGAACATTGATTAGTGGAAAGATAAAGTAAAATCACGAAATAACCTAGTAATTTTTTTTTCCATAGACAAATTATGAATTATATAAAATACAATGATTTGATCGATAAGATGTAAATTCTTTAAAAATTATATATAAGCAAATTTGTTTAGCACAAACACAAATAAAGAGAACATATAACATGAAAGTACACAATAAATTTGAATTTCTTAATAGTAAAAATGATAAGGTCTACAAGTAAAGTCTAGAATATTGCAAGCAAAATATTTAATACTCTTGCTACCTATATGTAAATTTTTAGTTTCATTTTTTTGTTGTTGTTGTTGGATACACAAGAATAATAGATTTAGAGATTTTACTAGATTCAAATTCATTAATTAAGTATAAAATAAATGATAAGTACGCTGTAAAATTGGGTCTTATTCAAATAATAAAATGTAAAAATTAAGCTCTTTTTTTTTTTGAAGCAAAGAACGAAAATATCAATAGTATGAGCCTATACAACTCCTCCATTTGAAAGAGAATAGTATTCTTCACCTATGCATATCAAATGTTTTTTTAGAAGAGATAAGAAAGTAACTTTTTTTTTTTTACGTATGTCTTGAAGTTGAGATTAATAATTGAATATGGTTAGAAAAGTAAGGTAAAATAAATACTAAAGATAAGAGATTAGAGACATTAGTGATAATTGATATAATATGATATAATATTAAATAAATAAAAACAAAAAATAGAAATAAGAGAGAGAGGGAGAGATGCAATATGAGGGAAATAAAATCATGGTAGTTGTCTTTATTTATTTCCATATAAAATCATAAAATCAATTTCCTTCCTTTAGTGTTTTTGCTAATGGAGTTAACTTTATCACATTGATCCTTATTTTAAACCTTTTTTTTTTTTTTTTGAGGGGAAAATTAAATTCATTCATAATAATAAGTCATACGGCATCTACAAACGAAATCAGAAACAACAAGATGCAATTCTAAAACATCAAATAGCATTCGAGTGATAAAGCTATTTAGCATGGTAGATTCGACGAGTCCGAACGGTCTCCTTTCAATCGTTGTTTTCCATATTACAGCCTTTTCGCGGACCCTGTTGCCATAGCTTTGTTGAACGTACAAATTTGACATCGTAGAAAGCCTCTTGAAGAGGATGATTTGAAGTACCGCCATATGAATAACGAAATAGAAAATAAACAGTACTCTCACAAAAGGAGAGACAATTATACCCAAAAATTGGGACAAACTAACTCTCACAGGAGGAGAGACTGATTTTATTCTCAACAACGAAACTGAAAAACTAAACAAGATGAAGAAACTAAAAGGATTGGGGTTACCATCAGCTATTCGCTGATAGCAGCCCCTAGATCACAAAAATAGGGTTAGGGTTTTTTTGGAGATAGGAGAGAGTGTTGATTGTCATTACTTACTCGTTAGTTTAGTCTTCAAAACCCTTATTTTAAGCCTTGTTCCTAATATAAGTAACTACAACATCTTTTGTTTATTTGCCAAAAGACCCTTTTGTTTTGTACTATCTACTTTAACCCCTATGACATGGCATATGATAATTAGTGAATTTTTTTTTTTTTTTGAATGAGATAATTAGTGAAATTGACAATGTGGCAACTGACACATCATATGAGACACTTTTTTCGTGTCTCTAATGGAGACCTTTAGCATTATTGTTAGTTCTGTTTGGTAAAGTTAATGGCCACTAATAGGGCTGTTCATAATCCGGTCTGGACCGGAATGTTAGACCGGATCGGACCTGAATCCACCCGGAAAACCCGGACCTGAATCCAACAGGTTCCGGTTCCAGGTCGCATAAATCGTTGATACCGGTTCAGGTCTTTTTCCGGGTTTAGACCGGATTATTCCGGTCTAGACCGGAAAAGACCGGAATCTTAGTTTTGACAAAAAAAAAAGGGTGTTACTAAATGCCGCCCCTAAATTACTAGCTATCGCCCCCCAAAATTCCAATTTTGCCCTTTATTAATTTTTCACTCATCCTCTCCCTCTCTAACTCTCACACCAATTCTCCCTCTCTTTCTCCCACTCTACCACCCACTCTCATACCCAACCTTCATCAACACTCAAGCAACCCGCGGATGTCTGCCGGCGACCGGGAAGTGCCGTCGACGGTGGCGGAGGTAAATTTTTTTTTTTTTGCGCATTTTTTTTGCACGGTCGTCTGAGATTTTCGACTCACCCTTGGATGAGTCGTCCGCGAACGGCGACCCACCCAAGGGCGAGTCGCCTGTGGATCTCGACTCCCCCAGGCTGAGTCGTCTGATACAGGCGACTCACCCAAGGGCGAGTCGAGATCAACAGATGACTCACCCTTGGGTGGGTCGCCGGTGGCGGACGACTCACCCTTGGGTGGGTCGCCGGTGGCGGACGACTCACCCTTGGGTGAGAAGAAATCGACGACCGACAGACACAAAAAAATTATTATTATTATTATTATTATTTATTGTTGTTGTTATTATTATTATTATTATTATTATTATTATTATTTATTATTATTATTATTATTATTATTATTATTATTATTATTATTATTATTATTATTATTTATTGTTATTATTAATATTGTTTGAATTTAAGATTAAGCTAACATTGTTTTCGTTGTTTTCGTTAGGTTCCTTTGGAGCGGTTCGGTGGTGATGGTGTTGATTACAGTACGCATTTCGTCACTGATGAGTTATTTGATAGTGATACAGATGCAATTAATTGGGCAAAACAAATTGCCCTTACTATCGGGTTTGAGTTGATAATTTCGTCACACAAGAAGAATGGAAGCGTAAAATTGTTAAAATGCAATCGAGGTGAACGCTACAGAGGGGAATTAAGAGACTTAGATACTGCTGCTCGGAAGAAATCGAAAACAAAGGCTTGTAAATGTACGTTCCAGTTAAGAGCTCGGCAAGTGTATGTGTCCAATAGTTGGATGATTGTCACATTGCCTGGGATTAGGGGTACGCACAACCATGACTTTGCCGTGTTTCCTGAGGGATATCGTCAGATGAGTGGTCTTAGTCCTGGGTCAAAGAAACTCGTTCGTGACATGACTTCGGCACAAACAAAGCCATGTGCTATCTTGGCCGCTATTCAGGAAAAATTTCCCGAGGACAATGCAACTAGACGGCATGTGTACAACCACAGAGATCGTATAAGGAAACTTGATTTTGAAGAGAGAGATGTCATTGGTCAGTTTCATCATTTAGCTGTGGAGAATAAGTACGTACATTGGACAAGAGCCGATCGAGCTACTAATGAGGTAACTCACGTGTTCATGGCACACCCTACATCAATTCAGTTACTTCGGTCTTTTCCTTGGTTGATTGGCTTAGATTCCACGTACAAAACAAACAAGTATAAGATGCCGTTTCTTGAGATAGTGGGGATGACTCCAAGCAATAAGAACTTCCTCATAGCTTATGCCATTATGAAGGATGAGACTCAGGCAAGCTATGCGTGGGTCTTAGATAAGTTGAGGATGCTTATTGGAAATGATGTACACCCAACAGCAATTGTGACCGATCGTGAGCTAGGGTTGATGAGACCTATTAGAGAGATATTTCCCGAGAGTGCCCATTTGCTCTGTACATGGCACATTAACAAAGTCGTTGAAGACAAAGTGTACAGACTTTGTGGAAAAGATAAGCTTGTCGCGCAGAGGTTCAAGAACGGGAGGTGGAAAATTATCATGGAAGCTTCCACAGAAGCTGCGTACGATAGAGCAGTGCGTCAGATGAAGGATAGTTGGAGGAGTTACCCTCACGTGATATCCTATGTAGAGGAGACCTGGCTGAGATACAAAGAGATGTTTGTGGCTGCGTGGACGAATAAGGTGCTACACCTTGGCAACACTACGACTTGCAGGGTGGAGAGTGCACATGCCGCGCTAAAACAGTGGTTGAACTCCTCAACTGGAGCTTTGGATAATGTTTGGAACAAGGTCAACAAGTCAATCGAGTCACAAATAACTGAGATCAAGTACACACTTGAAGAGTGCAGAAGACGAAGAAGTGTGATGTACTCGGGTTTCCCATTGAACTATCTGACCGGGTATGTTTCCCATTACTGCTTACACATATTATGGGCTGAGCTGAACAGGATGAGAGAATTGAGTCACCAAGTATTTGATCGTTGCGGTTGTGTATTGAGATCCACTCATCAGATCCCGTGTGCGTGTGAGTTGAAAACGGCCACGGATACGTGCACGCCAATTAGCTTGAATAGTGTCCACAAATTTTGGCGAACACTCGTTATTAGTGATGCAGTGGAGATAGCTACGCTTGACATGACTGAGCATCCATCTGAGGACCATCGATACTTTCATTCTCTGGTCGACGAGGTTAACTCAAGCGACCCGGCAGTTGTGCGCAACATATCTGTCCTTATGAATGAGCAGCTTCATCCTGAGGAAGCGAGTTACGTCGAGCCGGAAGCGAACACGACAGTCAGAGGTCGACCGAGAGGGAGTTCCTCTACCAGACGTGATCCTAGTTCATGGGAGTACTCCCAGAGGGGTCGTGGTCGCCCTAGGTCATCCAGTTCGAGCCGCGGGCGTGGTCGTAGCTCATCCTCATCGAGTAACGTCGTGCGGAGTACTGGTATGAAAACCCATAATTTATTAACATGTACATAATGTTGTTAATTACTTTTTGATAAGTACTATTAATGACTTTCTATTATATTGTCTTGCAGCTGGACACGGAATAGATATCACTGAATTCTATCATGTTAACAAAATTCCGGGAATCATCATACCTTTCATTGAAGGATATCTCGATGTGCTTGGGGATGGTAATTGCGGTTTCCGTGTCATTGCGGACTACGTTTTCGGAGACCAAGAGCAATGGCGATTGACGAGAGTTTGCATTGCACACGAACTCTTAGCTAACCGAGCATTGTACGAAACCCTATACGTTGAAGGGGTCGACGCTGGTTACCGCCGTATTATGTGGGACGGAGGTGCGTGTAACTATGATCACTGGATGATAGTAATTGAGGATTTGTTCCCGATTGCCAACCTCTTCAATGCAGCGATTATGTTATTCGGATACGGCAGCGGAAGGGGGTTATATTCTTGTTACACAGTGCTACCGTTGCAAGCACCTTCGACTGCTACACGTCCAAGTAGGGAAATTGTCATGTGTCATTTAGGTCATTCGTACGAGCATTATATCCGTCTGGATTTAGCCTCAGATTTCCCTGTTCCTCCGATATGCGAAGCATGGTTTACTTCCCGTTCTGATAGTGTCGCTGGTTGGGAGCAAATGTATGTTAGGCAAAGAGCACATTGGGATCGTTTAGCGAGGTCGACGTAATTGAATGTTTTGCGTGATTGTTATACTTATATCATTGTCACATTTTTGTGTGATTGTTATATTTTGCATGTGGAGAGTGGTCGTGATTATTGGAGGTAAATAAAACAACAAATTACAATAAAACAAAAAATGTAAATAACAAACAACAAATTACAATAACACAAATAAATAACAATAACAATGAAACTCTTATATAAATATATAACAAATTCATCTAGGGTCAATACATCATTTGGCAGCCCGCCAATCTCTCATAAACTCGTCCATAAATGATCGAGGACCTTCCGCTTGCTCCGGAGGAATCAAAGTAATGGAAGACTCAAATCCGACGGCTAGACGATTCACCCACTGCAAAAAAGTAACAATGAGTGTGAGTTCAGAGATATGTAATACGTAAAAATATATATTTTTTAGTTAATCACTTACATAATCGCTGTTGGATCGTGGAGGAATCACAGGTGCTGCAGCGTCACATATCAGCCGAGGGTGGGAGTGAAGGTAGTACCATGCGAGGTAGTTATCCGTACATGCTGTGGGATCTGACGTGGATGCCTGAAACCCATGGAGACCAAGAATGTAAAATCCCGGGAACATACGCCAAGCATCAGATGAGATCCGTTCGGGGAAGACAACCTTGTACGAACGACTGCTCCATGACCTGATCGCTTTGACTGGCCTAAAGATCGGGGAAGGGATACTCTGTACGTACCCGATTTGTCGTAAACAACGACCAGGCATGTACGGTTCGATAATATCCCGATACTGTAGCCACCCCATGAATACAGTCCTCGGTACAGATACTGCCGGGTTAGAACCGTACGGCAGCCACACCACCTACGTAGAAATGTTGAAAGTTACGGTGAAGTAAAAAAATATAGCAAACGACGAAATAAATCATGAACACCGATAACTAAATGACGTACCTCTGTCGCTCGCAGATGATCCAAGCGTCTACGTAAGGAGTGCAATCGAACCACGTCCTTGCCCTCAGCCTGGGCACTCCATACGGACGCACGGGGAGCCTCGTCGTCCCCGACAACCATCCGCTCCCGATGAGGTCGGAAGCAGGGAAAGTACTCGTATATCCATGCCTGCAGGAGAGTTAGGCATCCGCAGATGCCCTGAGAATCCCCGCGACTAGCTATACCGAGCTGACGATATAGGAAGGCGAGGGCAGCAGATCCCCAAGAGAAGTCATGCACCGTATCGACACCGTCGTCCATCACCTCCATCACGCAGGAGGGTCTAATACGGTTACCACTCTTGTCGACAAACAAGGTGGATCCAATAAGTAACCACATCCAAGCTGTCGCCTGGTTGTCCTCCACTTGCTCACGGCAAAGCTCAAAAACCGACTCCGTGAGGACCGCACCGCCCTGCCAGTGGCTACACATCAGTTCCTCTCGGCTGACCCCGAGAACCTCCATGGCCGCCATCTGCAGCTGCCCATCCCGTCCGTCATTGGAAACGAGCTGTCCGTCTACAGGAATCCGAAGAATATGCCATACATCGTGCAACATGATCGTCATCTCTCCGAACGGCATGTGGAACGAGTTCGTATCCGGCTGCCACCTTTCAACGAATGCAGATATCAGGGGGAAGTCAATATGTCTGAACATAATGTCTGCCAGGTGTGATAACCCAGTCCCCTCGATCCGGGCCCTCATCTCGGCCGACATCTCCGCTCGCCACTGACTCAGCCGCTGACAGACATTGAATCGGTTCTGACACTTCAAGAGACCCCTCGTCTCTCCATTCCACACACGAGACGCTACGTGGCCCAGGAAGCTCGGTATGACGCTATCATCCGCCGGCCCACCCTCCACAATCTCTGTAACAAGCCACGTAGTGTCGTCCTCCGCTCTAGATCGTTTGCTAGTACTGGACGACCCAGTACTAACAAACCTACCGCCTCTGCCCTTCACCACGTGCCAATCTGAGGATGATTCGACGCCAATCTGATCATCGTCCATGGACTGATCCCCGGAGTAGAACTCGCTAGTGTCGTCTTGCTCAGCAGTCATCTCCCTCATCCGAACTGCCTCTCTCTGTCTCCGTACAGAGGCATCAATCCCGCGCGTCCTCGTGTGACGCGGTCCTGAACCAGCTAGTTCACTAAATAACCGAGGCACCGATTTACCGGCTCCTCCCATCTATCATTTCACATTTTTAATTAATTAAACAATAATCAATAATAATAATAATAATAATAACGATAAATAAGACTCACCCAAGGGTGAGTCGTCGGCCGATCTCGACTCACCCATGGGTGAGTCGTCTGAGACCGGCGACTCACCTTTGGGTGAGTCGTCGGCCGATCTCGACTCACCCTTGGGCGAGTCGTCTGCGACCGGCGACTCACCCTTGGGCGAGTCGAGATCGGCAGACGACTCACCCAAGGGTGAGTCGAGATCGGCAGACGATCGACGCAAAAAAAAAAAAAAATTCAACACAACTTCAATTCATAAGTTCGCGATTCAATTCAAGGCAAAAAAATTTCAATTCAAGGCAAAAAAAAATTCAATTCAAGGCAAAAAAAATTCAATTCAAAAAAAAAAAAAAAAAAAATTCGAAAAGTTACCCCCCCGCGATGCCGTCGGTCGCCGCCTCCCTCGCCGTCGAAGCCTCCGCCGCTGCCGCTAGCCCCTGACATGGTGGTGGTGGTGGTGGTGGTGGTTACCGGTGTGATGGTGTGGTGGTGAGGATGAGTGAGAGTGAGTGAGGAAGAGAGGATGAGTGAGAGTGAGTGAGGAAGAGAGGATGAGTGAGAGTGAGTGAGAGTGAGTGAGGAAAAGGGGTGAGGGTAAAATTGAAAATTGGGGGACGGTAGCTAGTAAAAAGGGGCGGTATTTAGCAATTCACAAAAAAAAAACTAAATAAAATTTGATCATCAGTTTCTAGGCCGCCGTTTAGGATTTAGGTTTTCAACTTTTCATTTCTCCTTCTCCTGCGCCTCTCTCCTCTTCTCCTCCTCCACACACCTCTCTCTCTCTCTCTCTCACTCATGCTCTCTCTCCACTCTCACGATCTCACCTTCGACCTGCTGCACCACAGCGCACCACCACTCCACGAGCACCACTCACCTACGGGCTGCGGCAGGGCAGCGGGCAGCAGATTGCGCCGCCTGCTCACGGGCCAGGGGTTGTCGCCTGTCGGCACCACCAGTCACCACTCGACTCCAGTCACTTTACCATGACAGTCGGCACCCAGTCACGACTCACGACCACGCTTCCCAGTTCCCTTATCTTCTTCCTTTCAAATTTCTTTTAATTTATTCTAATTGTCTTTGTGGAGAGACCTGGTAAATGGTGATAGTGAGCCAGTGAGATTTGATTGGTGGTGATGATAGAAAATAGATTCCACTTGTGCCATTTGCTAATGTAATTCCAAGGAGTGCAAAAATTAGTATGAAATCACCGTAGCTTTTTAATTGATTATGTTTAAGTTGATTGATTATATATGTTTAATATTCTGATTATCTTTATACTCACTTCAATACTTGTGTGATTTCCTCAAATATACATCATTCACAAACTAATTCCCAAATTAGCTTCGGTTCTAAACTATTTCCCCACATATACACCACGTAGGATCGGAAGGCCAACAGCGACTTTTGCCAAAAAAAAAAAAAAAAAAAAAAAAAAAAAAAAAAAAAAAAAAATTTAAAAAAAAAAAAATTCGCTTTCTTTTTTTAGTGAAAGGCAAAGCCGCTGTGGGCCACAGCGGCTTTGCCAATATATATATATATATATATTTTTTCGGCAAAAGTCGCTGTGGCCCACAGCGGCTTTGCTTTTCCGATCCTACGTGGTGTATATGTGGGGAAATAGTGTAGAACCGAAGCTAATTTGGGAATTAGTTTGTGAATGATGTATATTTGAGGAATCAACTGTCAATACTTGTATAAAGTTTTGAATCTAAGTAGAATTTATCAGATTATAAAAAATTAATAAAATAAAAAAAAAAAACAGAAATACAGAATTTCGGTCTTTCTGGTCTCAGATCGGATCGGACTTGAATTTTCAGGTCCGGTCCGATTTAGATCGAAATGATTCCAGTTCAGGTTCAGATCTCGATTTATGGATGATTCCGGTTTAGGTCTTTTTCTGTTCCGGTTCAGACCGGTGTTCACCCCTAGCCACTAATAACATATTACTATAATAAGTGAGTTCACTTGTTCCATTACTTGCTACTTTTACTTAGATTCTGTGCTCTTACGTGTTAATTTTTAGTTCATTTCAATTGAAGGCTCTGTTTTTGTTAACTTATTTTTAGTTTAGTTTGGTTTAGTTTAGCTTATTTTAGTTCAGTTTATAGGAATTTATGATTTGGATAATTTTTCATTCGAATGAAAATTCAAAATAACACGTGTAATTTAAAAAAAAAAAACATATAATTTTGCCCTTCTTTAAGCGTATAGGTTACTTTTTTTTAGTCCAATATTCTAAATTCTAATGACGCTTGGTAGCCAAAACGTAGTGTTACACCCCATATTCCACATTGCAAGAATGTGAGAATTGAAAATGGTTTATTAGTAGTTCCATCGATCTAGTAAGCAAAAAGGTCTTTCCCTTTTGGGCTTAATTGATCCACACTATGTGCTCATGTGGGAATTTCTCACTATAATAGGTTGTGTTGTGCAGGTGGTGGGTTGGATTGTTACAAAATGTATCAGCCCTATGACTATGGGGTTCGATTCCTACTGTAGTGGAAAATTCCTCAATGGGCTCATATAATGGACCAGTTAAGCCCAAAAGGGGAAAACATTGTTGCTTAGTAGTGGTGGAACCACTAATAAAATATTCTCAATCCTCACATTCTTTCAATGTGGGACATGGGGTGTTACACGTAAAAGAAAGAATTTTTTTAAGTGATTAAGTAATTGTTTATTTATTTACTTATTTATATTATGAAGGTAATGAGGTAAAACCACTAAGAACCCCTCCTCTCAAAGGTGGCTCCTAGCAGATCTTCAAATAAAATGCTATCCAATTATGTAGATATCGACTCTTTCCAAACTTGTCTCCTCGAATAACATGGAAAAAGCTTAATTTGCACACTAATTTGCTGCTCTATTGATATACGAGGTTGACGCTATGCTAGGAACTTTCGAGCATTTATATCATATTATAGATAGTTCAAGGATAATGATCTCATCTCTAATTGCTTGAATGAAGATTAGGTTATCTCCTTTTACTTATGTATGCGTTTACCATGCTTTAACTGCTGCACGGATCCCGTTTCGCATATATGTAGCTTATGCATTGAAATCGAAGTGCTTAAGAGATTTGTCATCCCAGCCTACTTCTAATAGTTTTCCATGGGCGTATCTAATAACGAACCCGATTGCAGCTACTTGTTGTTTGAGAGATTCGTCAAAGTTGACTTTGACATATTTAAGTGGTGGTGAGCACCATCGAACAAGTTCTCTACATCTTCTTTTTGGTAGTGTCTCCCTACTTTCTATGTTATCAATTAACGATATTTCTTGTATAGTTGCCTATTCCTTATAGCATCTGAATGCATGAAAGTAGGTCATGGAGAAAGTTTGTTCAGTAATATTAAAGACCTTGTCATTTCTATCCTTTCAAAGGCTCCATAGGATATATATATACATTTTACGATGTCAATAAAATCCAAATGGTAATTATGTTTTGACCGAATGAAGCCAAGGGATAACATCTAATCAGACTCATGAAAGTTGATCCATCCCGCATTTGCCTCTTTCTGCCATACTAGTGTCGACACAAAACAAAATGGAAAAAAATGTGATCTTGTGTTTCTTCACTGCCACCAGAAGGGGGGGCATTCAATAGGGATCTGGATTCCCTTTCTACAAAGAGTTGAGCGAGTTAGTAGGGCCCGCCACAAGAAAATATTAATTTTGGGGTTAACATCCTACTTATCTATTTGAAAGCTCACTCATTGTTTTTCTCCAAATCTAAGTTGTGGGCAAGCCATGTTGTAGTCATGGTTGAGAAAATACTGTTTCCCGTAACACCCAAATAAAGTTCTTTAATATCGTGAAACGGAATCGTAATTTTAGTGATTCCTTAGTAACTCATAAAGATAAAAGTAATGATAGTTCATATAAATTTCGGATTTTGTCGTTGTTAACAAAATTGCACACCAAGCTGAAAGAGATGTTTATTTGGTTTGCTTTTAGACCTAAGAACTCTACCGTAGATATATGATGGCATAAGCTAATTTTATTCCCATTTCCATGTTTCCATATTAAACCTTTTTCGCAAGATAACCCTATTTTGAATATTTTTCCATGGCCAAGAGTGAGATCACTTGGGTTTACAATCGCAGATTACAATATTTCAAATATTTAATGTACTACTTTGACCCCAAGATTATTAGGTTTTGAAAGAATTTTCCAAACTAGTTTATAAATGAGCACTTTATTAGTGGGCCCGATTTTATCACTTTTGTGCGCACAAATGTCACGCCACATGCATGAGGCCGCCTTAGAAGTTTATGTTTTAATTTAAAGAAAGTATCATCTAGTAGCCTTCCCAGTGAGCTCCTAAGCAGTACCAATGGCAAAAAATTATGTTATTTTAGGTATCTTTTATCCTCACACTTTAGTAGGCTTGATTTTCAATTCATATTGAATTCTTAATGACACTTTCTCAATGTTGTGTTGCTCTTGCATGAAATCAACATCATTTTTAGAGATCCATATGTGATCACTGCAAGTTGTAACTGCACCGTTGCAAATACGACCTTCAAGACCGAAGAGCATCTCACAAATTTAAGCCCCTACTTGATCACATCATCTCAACCTCAAGGAGGCAATGGGAGCTGTACATACTGGCATATCATCAATATAACTACTTGCGAGATCTCTCTTTCTATAAAGAAAACAAAATTTAAAACCTAGATAAGAGACTTTTGTTGCACAAATGTCAGACGTAACCTCATGACCATCATCCGAGCAAGAATAAGATCTTATTTCAATAGTTAAGTGAACCTAGAAATCAAGACTAGCGACAACATGAGCTCAACTTCCGAGTCTTCACCAAAGATACTCTGTACCGCTTTGTGTGCCATCTACTTTCACACTCTTATACATTCGACACATTAGCTTTTAAATTTTATTTATTATTAAATTGGGCATAAACATGTAATTCCAATCAATATTCACAGGATGATATAAAATGTAAAAGGAAATATTACAACTAATTGTGTTCATGCATTCCTGTAAATGATATTGATCATATAACATACTAAAAATGTTAGCCTCAACATTGCTGCCCAAATTTAACTTATAATCAATAATGAAGGCAAGGATTGCGCTACATATCCCAAAAAGACATCTCCAAAGCTGCAGATGACGTGTTTTCAAGGAGAAAATATGTTTAGCTCAACCTCTATTGTGGTAGTTTCTGCAACACCAACAGATATGTTTAGAACCTATACAGCAGAAGGATGCAAATAATGACCAAGAAAATGATGCTAGATGCATTGACCTATCAGAGAAAATGCCTATGTTGCAAGAGTCGAATATGGGGCAACAAGTAAACGCACCTTGAACAGTAACAATGCATGCAAGCCAACCGGCGTCACCTATTTTCTGTTTGGGCTTGCTCTAAGGAAGGCAATGCATCAACTTTGAATAACGCTGCAATTGCTGGTCCTGATGTTGAGCTGCGAGTTTCGATTAGATCGGATCCAGAATTCTTTACTATCAAAGGACTCCTCTCTTGACTTGTTCCCAAACAAACCAAAGGAAGAGAGCAATTCATATTTGCAAATTCTGCAGGCTCCTCATTTTGCTTATTATCAGTCAAGTGCTTAGAACATGATATAATGGTAGAACAAGAATTGCTGTCAACATTTTGGGACTGAAATTCGTCAGCTGTATTTCTCTGCATTTCCATCTTATTGTCTGTGACTTCCATAAATTTGCTCTGCGCACCTACTTGATTTTCAGCACAGCTAGTTTGCTTGGGCTCCATTGTCTTATGTCCCGCATCTTGAATCTCATGTGATACACCATGTTCCACACTTCGGCCTACATCTTGCCGTGCATGTATGCCACCCATTTTAATATCACTAGCTTCACCCCATTCTTGAAACGGATCACTATTGGCGACAATGATGTTGTAGCTTCTATCCCTTTGACCCACTTCAGAAGATGGACCAGCACTGAGAAGTTTTGTGCAATTAATTAAACCTGCAACGTTCAATCCATCTCCTGCAGCAACCACCACCTGATCAATTGTTGACTGCAATTTCCCTTCTGGGCTTGTTTCTTTCTTCAGAGCAATTAACTTGTTATCCTTCCTAGCCCCGGAACCAGAATCAGCTTCGATGATGACACTTCTATTTCTTTGACTCACTTCAGAAGATGTACTAGCAGTGAGAGTTCTAGTGCAACCACTTATATCCAAAACATTGATTCCATCTTCTGCTTTCCCTCCTGGGCTTGCTCCTTTCTTAAGAGAAATTAAGTTGCTATCCTTCCTAAGCTCTGAACCAGAATCAGTAACATCTTTCCCTTCATAAACATCAAAATTGCCAATTTTTTCCATGGTGAATCTTGGTAAAACACTTTCTGGTAGTTTAGAGGTAGTGTCCGAAACATAAACAACATTCTCAGCACTTGAAGCCTTTTGCAAACTAGTGGACTGGTCCTCCTTTTGCAAACTAGCGGACTGGTCCTCCAAATGTACGGCTGAATTGAGATTAACATCAGTCCTGCAGGGTTCAGGTGTGGTAGGAACAGCTACAATTGGGGTACTTTTAGCTGCATTATTTATATTCCCAAGCTTTTTCTTGTTTGCAGTCCCAGAAGGGCTACAGTTTCCTGCTGTACACCTAACCAGGTTACTAGGTAATGCAGAACGAGTTCGCGAAATGCCACTTGGAGTCTTGGCGCCAGCTTTTACCTGCGTAACATACACCTCTCTTGTATCATGAACTCTTACCACACACCATCATCGTAATACTATACTAAGAAGATATGAATGAAGGAAACAAAAGCACTCATAAGGGGAAGTGGGAGGTCCGTTGGTAGAACCCCCACCCCCTCCCCACATTAGGCACCACTTCACCAGGCCCGGGAATGGGCTGAGCTAGAGGGCCCTTATTACCTGAATAAATAGATATGAATAGATAGAAAACTGACCCCGTCAAAGAAACCAATTTTCGCTGATGGCATTCGAAGACCGGATGGTTTAGCAGACCCTGCTCGAGAAAGGGACAAAGCACTCCCTGAAGAAGGTTGCTTTGCAGATTGGCTTGACAATCCCACTACCTGATTTTCACGTCCACCCAAACCTCTATTGCTTGGATGATTCTGAGGAGTCCTTTTCACATCATCTTTTGAAGAAACGGGGCATGGTCTGACACCAATTTGCTTATGGTTAACAGTAGCAATTGAAGAGGATGATTCTGTGGACCATTCACTGATAGAGCTTGCTGGTGAAACACTTGGGGACAGCTTTGATGTAGACTTAAGATAATCTGACAGTCTCAAGTCTCCAGTCTGAGACTTACTCTTCACTGCCACTCTAGAAGGGTTTCTGCTTTTGGAACCAGATGGCAGATTGACAACCTTGTCCATCTTTCTTCTGACAGCATCAGATTGAGATTCACGAACCATTTTAGATGAAGAGCTACTAGAGCTATCACATGAAGATTGGGAACTACGTATTGCCACTCTGCTCAAGACCGAAGAACCTGAAGAAAATTCGGAGACGCCCATAGATTTTGGTACTGTATTCCTAGAGTCAGCTGGATGAGGACCTTTCGGGAAGGAAGTTCCTTTTCCTGCAACTGTTGCATCTAGAATTAATTTAATACTGTACTTGACATGTTGGTTGATAACCCAAATGTAGACTAGAAGTCTGCATACCTTTTGAGTTTCCTGAACTACGACTTTCTAATTTGACTCGGCTAGCTGAAACTGACATCCTCTTGATTGCTGCAGCTCCAATCAAACTTGGTTTACCAACTGCTGCAGGTGGGCAAGGAGGCAATGTGCTTGACTCTTTGCTCCTGGCAGCAGGCTTTATATGGAAACCAAAACATTTCGATGTCAGTTCAACTACATCATTGCAAGTTTGATTCACAAATAGAGCCCAAAGTTCAAAAAAGTAAAAAGGAAAAAAAACATTCAAGGAAAATAAACCAGAAGATATGTTCGACATCACTATAAGGATAGAGATGGCTGAAACTAATGTGCAATTTAAAACATAATACATAGATAATACTTCTGAAGGTGAAAATACATGCCTTTGGCAGTTGTTTGCACACAGAGCCTGGCTGTAATAATTTCACAGGTAGCTGTACACCAGGATTAAGTTTCTTGGAGGCAAATTTGGGCTTTACCTGAGAAACTCAGAAAATAAGATCAGACATTATGAAACTCTAGTCTAAGCTTCAGCGTGTTAAAACTCACCTTGCTGCCTGAAGAAGGTTGAACTATCGTCGTTGCTGGGAAAATCAAGATATGCAATTAGTTTGTAAATAACCTAAAGAACGAAATATCTGGTTGATAGAAAAATATTAAGGACTTTTTATTTACAACAAACACGAGAAACAAAATTCTGCCTTGTTTACCCCTAACGGAAAGAAAATAACAGAGAAGAGTAGAAATATACTTTTGATTTTGATTTTGGGAGGGGATTCCTTATTGCCCATGGTCCCATGGATGATGGAACTAGCCGTGTATTGATGAATAAATAGGCCACCAGGTTAACTTTTGAGCCTCTTTAAGTCTTTAATGTGGAAGGGGCGATTCTGAGTTTCTGACATTATATCTTCTTTGAGAACGCTTCAGGTGATTAAAATGGAACCACAATTCAGTTTTCATGTATTTTGGTTGTACATAATAGTGAAACATTTTGATCAGAACACAACCTTGCTCCAAGCTACTGTAGCCAAATTTAAAACCTCACATTCTCAAATATAATCCCAATCCCTTGTTTCACTCCTAGGTCCAAATCTATCAACCAGTCCATCCTTCATCATGAAATGTTCTCTCCATCTTGTCTCTCTTTGGATGAAATTGTATTAATCATATCAGTGACAACAGTATGGCCCAAAACTACTGGGTGGAGCTTGATTTTGTTACTGCAATATGTATGCATGGCGATTAAACAAAATGGCACTAGGGTAATAATAATGAATGACAATGATGCACTCGATCCAGAACCTGAGGAAAAACAAGGGTGTAGATTACTTAAATTTAGCTAGTAAGATCCTCAGCGATTTATTCCAGAGGTCCCAAGTTCGAGTCCCCTCAGGGACATTGGCGGTTTTCCTGGTCGATAACTTCAGGGCCCATGGGATTAATCAAGCAAAGCTTGGATACACATGTTATTTTAAAAAAAATCCTCAGCAAGTAGCATTTTAACCCTCAATTGATATGTACGACGAGTAAGTGAGAAATAACTACAATAGATACATGCTAGACGTGGAAATAGGGCTAGGCGGCTAGTAACCTAGTACTATTGCTATCAACAAAAAACTGTTCTTTATTTACTTAAACGGTTGACTCCAAGCAAGATGTAAGGTTATATGCAAGACTCGAAAGTGGTTACTTTACTTACAGCATCCATTTTTGGATTCTCCTTCATGGATTTTAGTGCTATTGCTGTTTCCAAGGGTGGAAGGTCTAGAGCACCTCTGGATTGAAGCTCTTATATCACAGAAAAGATCAGCCTCAAGACTTTCCAGTGTCAAATCACTCTCAAAAGTGGAGATTGAATCAGTAGATTTGCTTAAATCTTCTTGGATTCCAGGTAAACGGTGCTTCTGGTCCACACCAGCTTCAGCTCCTTCCATTATGCTAGACAACTCCTCAGCATCAAGAACTCCTGGTGGTGCATAGAGAAACAAGAAGGGAATTTTTTTTTTGAAGTTAACCACTCATTTGACAAAATAAGAGGTTGCTGACAAAGATCTGAACCTAAGGTAGTAATTAGACGCACTTCAACTATGCCTTTTATAGAGGGTTACCTGCACTTGTAAGAAAGGCACTATCCCAAGCCAAACTTTTTCGCAAATTGCACTTGCCATTTTTTCTGGGTCTTTCTACTTCCATGGAATCAGATTGTTGGTTTATACATGCTCCATCTGCAAGGATGTCATCTGGATTATCTACTCTGCTGGCCTCTGTGTTCATCAAAGAGTAAGCCTGAGTATAGATGACACCATATAAGGAGCTACTATGCTCATGATAAGCTAGTAAATTAGACAAGGAAACAAGTAATATCTCAAAAAACATGATTTCTTGGTACATGTTGGAGTGTGTAGTGTTTGCCTAAAACCTCAGTAAGAAGCTGAACCTCCCATGTATCAATCTACTAGGGAAAATTATGGAGGGCAGAAGTTAAGTAAAGGTTAAATAACTTTCTTCCTTCTATGTTGCTTTCTTCTCTCTCAACTAGAACTTTCAACTTCTTTTTACTTCGTATCTTCCGAAAAAGAAAATTGGGGATTTAGAAGTATATTCTATTATTTATCCTTTTCAAACTCCCCCAGCTGAATCATCAACATGTTGTAAACTGTTGAAAGTGAAAGAAACACGTGCAATGTAGCTTCCTAAATAGCAAATACGACTAGGAGTACGAAGTCACTTCCTCTGAAGCACAATTTCACATGAATAATGAACATTAGGTTAGCCCACTAAGGCCTTGCTGCATTTTTAAACATCACGAACATCAAAACGGGCCAAATTATAGTGGAACCTCCTGAAATAGCTTGAAATTATTTCATGAAAACAAGCTTAAGTCACTAGCAAGGATGAGTGCATCCAGTCAGTTGATACTTGACAGAAGATGGCTTTACAGTTTAAAAGGAGCTCAGAATTATAATCTCTACCAAAAAAGATAGATGGGCTAGCTACAAGGCAAATCATATAACCTTCACAGGAAATGCTCAATAGTAAGCATGCATAGATAGAACAGTGGTATGAGTGAATAAAGAAACTTAGGGACCCTTTGGTTTGGAAGGGAAGCAGCTACCATCATATTAACACCATAAGCGGAAAAAATTATGACCCATTTAGCGTTTCTCACGAAAAGGCAGGGATTTACTCTAACAAACAACTGTTATCCTACCAATCTATATCACTTTGAATTTCCCTAATCTTTTTACTTGCTTCATAATCAAAACCCATTTAAAGTTAAACTGCTTATATTTAGAAGATGGGTTCTAGCAAAACTCTAAATCAGCAAGAACTTTTTATTTATTTTTTTCTTCTTTTTCTCTCATTCAACTCAAAATACCCATCAATTTGCTCAAGTTTACAGAACAGATTCTCTAATTAGCAAAAATAGGAAACCAATCTAAATTCAGTAATTTCAAGCCAGGAGAAACAACACCGAGTGAGCTCCATTCACATGGATTGCCACAAATTAAGAAAGCAGTCAGATTAGATCTATAAAACCCAAAAATAAGAGCCAAGTGAAATTCGAACTTTACCTGAAGAAGAAGCCAAGAGGAAATCATCGTCAGAAGCGGAGACGTCGATGAGAGAGAAACCATTAGCTTCTTCTTTTTTAGCTATCTCAGACGTTTCAGGATCCTCCATCTTTTGTTGGAATTGCAGATCCCAAGCTAATTGAAACTTTAATGCTTGTCAAATTCACCACAATCGGAGGCACAACAAGAGTGTCAAGAGAGAGACAAAAGAAAGACGGAGGAAAGGGAAAACCTTCAAAATCCCGTACGAGGTTTTGAACTAGGAAGTAGCGGGTGTTTAAATTTTGAAAGACAGAAATAGCAGTTCAGATTCAGCTTGCACACTCCTGCATTATCAGATTAGGAAATATACTTTTAAGTTGCTTAGAATAGTCATTCCGGTGACAAAAAAAAAGTTTAGTTCACATACACAAACATAATCCAAGTGATTGCAATTTGCAAGTCATTTCCTTCATTAGTCACACATCTTATAAAATTCATGGGACAAAACACTTGAATTCATATTGC
This sequence comes from Tetragonia tetragonoides, assembly GCA_038025085.1. Taxonomy (NCBI): domain Eukaryota; kingdom Viridiplantae; phylum Streptophyta; class Magnoliopsida; order Caryophyllales; family Aizoaceae; genus Tetragonia; species Tetragonia tetragonoides. The sequence goes on from CM076141.1 coordinate 33,175,123, forward strand.
TAGACAAATAACATGGCAATTGCATGATTCATCCTGATCTATTAAAGGCAGACTAGGATGACAAGTACAATAAAAGGCCAGAATTTCAACTATCCCGTGGTCAATGAGTGGTAGACCAGCCATATACCTGGCTTTTCTTTGCGTCTCTCCATTATTTTTAGCAGCTTGAAATATAACTTGAGTTTTTCAGACAGCATGTATTTATTGGACACATCAACTTCTACAGAAACATTAGCACTTTAGCAGACTGATTCCACATAATTTTAGCATCGACCTAGCATAGGATTCCAACTAACGAATACAAGATTGTGTAATGTACACCACTAGAATATTTGCAAATCGTTGGTGATAGGCACTGAAACTCAAGATTCTCTTGGGCTATTCATTATGTGGCCCCAACTATCTTGCTGTAAACATTGCCCCTAGCATAGACAAACTTTTGTCAGATACTGAAAGTCCATGCAAAGCTAAAATTAGTAGAAGTCCAATAGAAATGCCATGAGGCACAATTAGTTTACCTATAAGCAGGAAAATGATTGATAGAGAAGGAAAAGGACAAACATGATATACGAATCCATCAGGACTTGCTCAACAAGGAAGCACTGGTTAAGCACTAATCAGAGACTTAGATCATACATTATGTTTCTGTTTCCAATTTGCAGCTTACTAATTCTGTCCTGACGTAGGTTAACCTCATCTAAAAAAACAGGTTGACCCAATATATATCTACTAGAGGACAAGATATAAGAAAGGAATAACAACTTGAGGAGGCAGTAATGAAACAGAGACAACTTAATTGCATCAAGGTTTGAGAGTAGTCCAAATTCAAACTACTAATACTTGTCGTAACTAAGAGTGATTCTCTTCAATCCTCCTTATGTCCTTAGCAAAATTGGCTCATCTAACTACCAAGCAACACATTACTCAGCTCTATAAATAAGATAATAAGGTCCAAGTGGGAAAGGGATAGAATTAAAGAAAAAGAGCAGAAACCCTCTGATAAAAAGGCGTAAACCAATTCTAGAATGCAGCTCAATGTAGAATAAGTTTCACAAACACCTATTCCTTCTCTAGACTAAGTGACAGGTACAGAGATATCAACCCTTTAACATAGAAGAAAGGTTGGAAAACTCAATTGGGTCAGTTTGTTTATGTTACACCAACAAAGTCCTCATTCTCGAGCATCAAACACGCGTTGACAACTGAATCCAGTTATCGACTTATCGTACATGAAGAATGTGACCCATTCTATAACTTCATTACAGTAACAAGTTCATACTCATCAGTCATCAGCACTCCAGATCAACTAAAATTCATAACTTGTAGTAGCTTTTCATCAGATGTGTGGGGTGCATTTCTAATTGTGATACAATATTAGCACGACAAGAAACCAGAATCCCCATTGAAGAAAACATCCCAATTACAGAATTTCAAACTCTAGCCAAACATTCAACAATTTGACAAAGATTTCCTCAACGACAATGAAAACCCTAGATAAAATTAAAGTAACCATATTTAATCTACTAAGCTCAAAACCCTAGACAAAATTAAAGTAACCAAGTAACCAAATTTAATCTACTAAGCTCAAAACCCTAGCAAATATTATATAGAATTCATCACAGAATACCGATGAGTTCTTCAACCACCAGCAATAAACTTGACAATTGAAACCTTCCACCAATTATCAGCCCACCATGGGAGAAAAAAAGAGGGGAAAACACAAAAGTTGTTTACAGCTTTATGAAGAAGAATTGTGAGATAGCTCAGAGAAGAAACCTTACCTTCGATCTACGATTTCAAGATGGTGAGAGATTGACGATTGTGAGGGCGAAATGGCGAAGAATATCGAAAAGCCAAAAAAACAAAACCAATTGTCTCAGTCAATAGAGTTAGCTTTTGTTTTTCTTTTTCACACAGGTTAAGCGCCCAATTCTAATTTTTGAAATATTCAAATATTTACCACGTTCCATAGAGCAAACGCCCGTACCTAGCTCCCGTGAAAACGTTTTCTGGAAGTTGTTTTCCATTTTTTATTTTATTTATTATTATTTTTTTAAGGTAAGAAGGAGAAACGATTAGGAGATCCTCCTATCGAGGGCCACTCCTATCATATCTGTGAGTAAAAGATTACGAAAAGGTATAGTTGGGTAGTTAGTCCAATGAGAACTATCGGAAATAGTTGTCGCATGTTTGGCCATCCAATCCGCTGCCCGATTTGCTTCACGGAATTTATGTTGAATGCGATAATTGTCGATTTGTTGCAGCAAATGCTTATATCCATGATAAGGCTAAATATTATCCACGGAGTTTTGCTTTTCCCTTAGAGTGCTTGGATTACTATTTTGTTATCGCCTTCAATAATTAGATTATTAATGTCTAAAGATATGACTTGGATTAGTCCATTACGCAGTGCCATTGCCTCTGCTACCAGAATTGGAGCATCCCCGAGAAATTCGCTTTCAGCCTTTATTAATTTCCCCTCATTGTTACGGATAACGTAACCAGCACCTGAGCGATTGTCTAGACGCGAGCCATCAAAGTTGAGTTTTGCAAAATGGATCGGAGGTGGTTCCCATGAAATTTGGATTGTCGAAGGGTGGCAAGGGGAATTAGAACTGTGAGGATCAGAGGTCGTATAGGTTTGATACTCTGAATCGAGACGATCCCTAATTTCCCATTCAGCGTAAAGTGATTTGGCCCTTATGATAATCTGCATGATATTTGGCTGTATGTTTTGGAATATCAATTCATTCCGTGCTTTCCAAATATACCAAATTAGATATATACTTTTGTTTAATTCATCGAACATATGTTTGGCGCGAAGTTCATTCCACCATTCAAAAATGTGGAGTGTGTGATCTTTATGAGGGATCCAACCGCTATTACTAGCTTGTTGCCAGATTTGTTGTGAGACAGTGCAGGAAGATAGGAGATGAAAAACATCCTCTAGTTCCTGGCTGCACAGGGGACATATATTATCTAAATTAAGGCCTTTTTTGGCTAGTGTATCAGGCGTAGGTAATCCATCATGAAAGAGTTGCCATAGAAAAATTTGTAATTTGGGTGCAATATCAAGTTTCCAAATCCATTTATGAGGCCATGATTTACAGTCGTGTTTATTGAGTCCATGACATAACCAAGTGGCAGTTTTGACGCTGAAATTACCCGTAGAGTCAGGGCCCCAACAATAGTGATCTGGTGCGTCACTCGAGGGAATCGGAATGCATTTAATAGCATTAACTATAGATGTGGGGACGATTTGTGCTAATTTGTACAAGTCCCAACGTTTATCAGCTGTTATGAAATCACTGACTTTACTATCAACATGGGGAATGTCCTGTACATTTAGTCCCAAATGGTTAATTAGGCTCGTATCAAGTACCCAATTGTCTTTCCAAAAATAAATATTTCGACCATTACCAAGTATCAATCAAATACCTTGTTGTAAAACATTTCGTTGTTTCAAAATATGTCTCCAAATCCAAGAGTCATTATTTTTTGCCTTGACAGAGAAAAATCCATGTTTTCGCAAATACTTGTGTCGAATAAGAGAAACCCAGATGTTGTTGTGCTCTGTTAATATTTTCCATCCTAATTTGGCCAAGAATGCCTTGTTGACAGCTTCTGTTTTTCGAAGTCCTAACCCCCTTGCAGATTTAGGTTAACAGTTTTTATCCCATGCTATCATGGGAATACCATTATTAGCTGAGTTTTGCCAAAAAAAAATTTGATGCATAACGTCTAAAGTATTGGATGTATGAGTTGGAATTTTAAAACTTTGCATTACATGCGAAGGAAGGGCCTCCAAATTTGCCTGAATGAGGATGATTTTTCCTGCTTTGGATAGATTGGAAGCTTTCCAAGGTTCAAGTTTGGCTTGAGTTTTTTCCACAAAGTTCTGAAATGTGACATGATTGACTCTCTGTTCTGGAAAGAAGCATCCTAGATACTTGACCAAACTTGATTTGTGTGGTATGTCAAAATAAGCATTAACAACTTGTTTTTGATGGCTAGTAGTGTTTCGTGAAAAAATTAGCGTCGATTTGTGGAAATTAATGAGTTGACCAGATTGTTCAAAAAAATGGTCTAAAATTTCTTATAATTAAGAGGATGTTTGTCTGGTAGTCTTACAAAAAAGGAGGCTATCATCAGCAAAGAGGAGGCATGGAACTTTTTGTCCTCCCAGGCTAATTGTAATGCCAATTCCATGTTTGTCGTGAGCAGCTTTTATAAGTCGTTGAGTGAATACTTCCATACAAAGAATGAACAAGTACGAAGATAAGGGGTCGCCTTGGCGAAGTCCTCTAGATGGATTAATAAATCCAGAAGGAGAGTCGTTTATAAGGAGCGAATAGCTAACTGTGGTAACACATTGATGTATCCAATTGATCCATTTATCATTGAACCCTATTTGTTTTAGGGTTGTGAATAGAAAATCCCGTTCAATACGATCATAGGCTTTTTCCATATCAAGTTTCATACCTAACCATCCGTCATTGGTTTTGGTTTTACGGAAGAAATGCATAATTTCTTGGCATATTAAAATGTTATCATGAATAGATCTTTGTGGGACAAAGGTTCCTTGAAATGGGCTAATTAAGTTTGGTAACAGAGGCCGAAGGCGATTAACTAAAATTTTAGCGATGATTTTGTAAATCGAATTGCATAAACTAATTGGGATGATATTGTTTCGGACTAGTGGGACTGTCAGTTTTGGGGATAAAAGTGATGAACGTATTGTTAATTTCTTTTAACAATTTGCCATGGTGGAAAAACAATGGTATTGCTTTAATTATGTCAGGCCCAACAATATTCCAGTGGTCTTGGTAGAAGGATGCACCAAAATCATCTGGCCCTGGTGATTTTAGGGGATTCATTTCAAAAATTGCCTGTGTAATTTCTTCTGGTGAAACAGGAGCAGTTAGTATATCATTATCATTATCTGAAATTTGCTTTTGTAAATCAAAGAGATCTAAGGGTGTAATTCCATTATGCGAGGAGGTAAAACGTTGTTGGTATTCAGTAATGAAACAATTATTAATCATACTTTCATCCTCAATCCAAGTACCACTTGGATCCTGAATTCGCAAAATAATGTTTTTCTTACGTTTAGCGCGATGTTGAAAATGAAAATATCGTGAGTTACGATCTCCTTGTGTCAACCATTTTTTCCGTGCATTTTTGCCCCAATAATTTTGGCCAAATAAATGAAGTTTTTCACGTTGGTTAAGTAGTCGGTATTGAATTTCTAAGAGTCGCTCGTTGTCTGGAGTCTGAAATAATTGATTCTGAATAGATTGGATTCCTTTTTTTATTGTTTGGTTTACCAAAATAAGAGAAGTGGGTGAAAATATTTTTTTCTTTAAAGAAAAATAGAAAGGAATTTTTATATACATATAGGACACTTATCCCATGACAATAAATCTGTACCTAGTTTCGATCAGATCTCAAGTTGAGTTTTCGAACCACTTTTTAAACTTTTTTTTCAAATATTTTTGATTGATATGAGTTTGAAGTCGATTATTTTTTGAATCCAGAAAACTTTCGAAATCTACGCAATCATGTTAGCAGTTTCTATTTTCACTTCAAAATGTTTCTACAACTTTTTTTTTTTTTATTTTTTTCTTTTTTGAACTTCTTTTAGATGTTTATTTTTTTTTTATTTTTTTAAATGCTCTATCCACGCCCCCATAATAACATTCACCAATGATATGCATATGCTTCACCCAACTTGACCCCCTCCCCAACCCTACCACATGTAGACATATTCAAATCCACCCCCAAGTGAATATCCACCAATCGACAAGTATTCATCAACCTACCTAAAATCCAATTATTAGATACAACTTTTTTCTCAAAGAAACAATTAATAAGTATTAAATAACGTATAAGTTCATCAAAAATTTGTTATAAAGTAAGAACATTAAACGTGTAGGAAAACATTTTAACCTATTTTATTAACATAAACTAGTGAAGTGAGTATGAGGCGGATACAAAGTCAAATCCAAATCTGGCCCGTCACTCATAGCGGGCTTTACTTTCAATAATCATCCTCACTCAGCCACCCACTTAAAGGACATTTTCCTTGAGTGATGTCAGAGCGAAAAGGCGCAGATACAAGAATGCTGCTACCATGTAGCTCGGAAATATCGACGTTTTCTACTTGTGAATTAGAGAAGAGGAATGCTGAGAATGGTCTTGAACCACATGCTTCTACTTTTGTCCGAGAGGAGGTTAAGGAGAATGGAAAGATTTGCTTCGCCCATCGAAAGCACAAGGGAGTTAGTATCAAACTCTCCCCTTTGACATATGAAATGATCACTAAAGGCACGGAAGTTAGTTTCTATAAACCTTGCTCGTTTGGGTTCATGACAGTACGAGCCCACATACCGATGAAGGCCAATGTTTTGAAAATTTTACCCCCTGGAGCAGGACCTGCTCCAAAACTTTTTAACCCTAATCACCCCATATTGGATGCGGCCAACCAGAATGGAGGGTGTGCTTTGGAGTCGTCTAGAGACTCAAAAGAACAAGTTGCAGATGAGACTGATTCAATGGTTATGCCGGATGTTCCGGTGCCAAGCATTGCCATCACTGATGGTGAGGTCGAAGGAAGCCGTGCCATGGAGGTGTTGGACTCTGCCATGAATGAGGCAGATAAGCTCGGTTAAAAATGTTTCGTTTATTGGGAACTCTGAAGTTACCCAGAAAATTGTCTTCGACTACTCATCAACTGCAAGCTCCAAAACCATTGAATCTAATCTCGATTTGTTCTATTTTGGTGCTCGAGCCAAGGCTCGACCTCGGTCTTTTCGAACCATAGCTCAATCGAAATTTTATTATCAGAAGTGTGTAATTTGTCTCCTCACAATTTTTCTGCAAGTAAGAAGAAAAAAGACCGCAACATTCTCCCTACCAATCAACTCTGTCCACAAGGTATGCGATACTACTGGAAGCTCAGCAAGCACCATGCTTTTCGATTGTTGACGACAGCCCTCTCAGGAAGAAGTCTTTATGTTTTCTCCTTTATGGTTATAATAAATCTTTGTGTAATGTATAGTTTAGTTCTTAGGAATTATGTTGAGGATGCCCATCATATTGCTTATGTTGCAAACACATTGGGCATATCACGTAATTTCTAATTTACTTTTATGTTATTAATCTGCATATCTTTCTGTCAAAAAAAAAAAACCCCTCATAAATCCTCATTTTACCAAGGGAAGATGCGGGACGGTATCCACCTTTATCCGCCCCACTACCATCCCTATTCAAAATTTCTTATTTTTTTTTAATAATTTTATAATTTAAAACTTTCTGAGTATTTTATAATTCGTGTTTCTAATTTTTTACAAAAATTCATTTTATTATTTATTTATTATTATTATATTTTTAAAAAAAAATTATTTATTTTTTTATGTTTTACAAGAGAAAATATTTTTTCTTAAAATGATAGGAAGGAAAAGTAATTTTTTCCCGTGTAACCAAACAACGGAAGTTGTGAAGGAAAATACATTTTCTACTGTAAATACTCTGAAAACGTTTTGCCCTCCAACCAAACAAAGCCTTAGTTCCCCACACATAAAGTGTGGAGTAGCTATGTGTTTTTCAGTTTCAAAATGGACGCGTTTGAAAGCGTGGAGAATTAAGCGTCCCCTATTGATATTTTTGTAGTAGTGTTGCAAGAAGAGGTAACTTTGCTACTCAGCTCCTAGCTTAACATTTTAAAACCCGCATTGTTGGTCTTTTTTTTTTTGAATGACCGTATTGTTGGTCTTGAATGACTTGTTTAAATCATTTTACCATTTAATATATCAGTAAGTTTTGTGTGAGATCAATTCACAAAAAATTGGGGTCACTTTTTAGAAATATAGGGGTCACTTACGGTGAGCAGTGACCCTTGTTTCATTGAAAAGTGACACCGTCTCACCAAAAGTTTCAAAAAGATCGTCTTATAGAAGTTTTGTATTACAACTTGTTTAATTGCATGAATAAGACTGGAAAGGGAAAGAAAGGAAGGGAAGGGAAGAGAAAGGAAAGAAAAATAATTATGTTTCCTACGTTTGGTTGTATAAGAAGGAACTGAAAGGAAAATAACATTTTCTATTGTTTGGTTAGAAGAAAAGGAAAGGAATGACAGTTTTAAACTCTCTTTCCGTCTAAATTCCACCGATTTGGGAGGAAAGGAAATAGAGGATTTCATAGGAAAACTTTCCCATCAATTTGCTTCCCTTCCTTTTTATTTTGAAAACCAAACATGAGAAATGTACTAAATTTCCTTTCCCTTCCTTTCTTTTCCTCTCATTTCCTTTCCTTTCCTCTCATTTCCTCTCTACCAATATATTAATAAAAGTAATTTAACCGAAAGGAAAAAAGGGAAAACTAATGTGAAGAAAAGACTAGATGGAGACCTCCTGCTTGATATTTCTGAAATTAAAGTGTGATGCTAGTTTGAGGGAGGGACAAGATATGAGCTTTGGCTTAGTGGGGTGTGATCACGAAGAAAACATTAAATTGGTGGGAGCACGAAGAAGGCAGAGAATTTGGGGATCGAACTAGCAGAAATGTTAGCTTTTGAGCATGGTTACAGCAAGGTTGTGGCAGAAACTGATTATTTACAACTCTTCCATAAGCTACAGTCGAAGGCACACTTGAGAACACCCTTAGAGAACATGGTTAGAGAGATTATCCAAGCAAGCAAGAGCTTTGAAGTATGTCGATGGTCCTTTGTCTCGTGTGAAGGGAACCACTTGCTCATGTTCTAGCTCTAATTTTGTTTCAGTAGAGAATGTGATGTCCCACTTGAACTCTGGGATTGTATCATTTCCTGACATTTTATTTCCTGAATGAAAAAATGAAATCATCTTGGACCCTCAAGAAAAAGAAAAGATACTATTTGCTGCTTAGAGATTCTTTTAGTATTGTAAGGTAAATGTAAGGGCAAGCGGATTAACATCTATAAGCGACTACAAACATATAGGTGCGTAAATCAAACTGAGAGCGCAAAGAGCTGATCACAGAGATGCTTAAAATACGACCGTGGAAAAAATGTCAGAGATGCTTAAAATACTTCAGTACAGTATGAGAAGCTCACTAGTCACTAGTCACCACAAATATGGTACAGAAATAATCAATTGCATTCCTCTTTCCATTGCCAACATATAGTTAACAACAAACGTTATCGGTTATACAATACCCATTCTGCTCCACCCACCCCTAGCACCCACAACAAATAAAGAAAAAGAATATGTGACACAATCTTTTGGTCATTATGGGTGGAAATTACAGGTACAACTTGCAGTTACCATTGTAACTTCCAACTAGGCCAAGTTATTGGTGGCCACCCCTTCCCAATTTTGATTAGGAGGGACAAAAGTGCAAGTTTACGGTCAGGCCATAACTAGTGTAGTAGAATGGATAAGAGTATGCTACTGGACAGTGCTTAATATAGATTAGACGAAAAGCATGCCTAAAGTTTGAAGACATCTTGCCTATGGTTTGATCAGCAGTGAGTAACAGATGTAGAGGCAGGTGACCCAACATATGTAACATGAACATCCTGGGGTAGAAGATGATAACTGATTCTCAGCTCTTCAAAGATTTTCTTCAGTTCCAGGACGAGATCAGATCTTCGGCTGCTTCTGTCCCCAATGTTTTGAAAGTTGATGGTGTGGTTGACATACAGCGCCATCTTGATCTTGTTCATGTCCAAAATGTCTTTTACTTGCACGCTATGACCTGGTCGCCAGTGTTGCGCTTTGGACTCTATGTACCTGAGGTCCAGGGAAGTATATTGGACTAAGTACCAACCTCAAAGCTGAAAACAGGAGGACCTGACAAAAGGTGAAATTGAAAACTATACAATTAACTTACGCTTTAATTCGAGTCTTCAGAGCAGCGATTGTCTCGACTGTAGTGGAGAAGTCAATAGCAAACTCTACAGAATCGCTCATTTCTGGACTCCGGTAGAAATTGCTGATAGGCTTGGTCGATAAGACAGAATTTGGATAGATAATCTTTTCATTATCATATCTCAAGAAGATTGTGGTCAATATGTTCATTTCTTCGACTACCATCTGTCAAAAATACCAACCAATTGATCATAATCAATGAGGTAATAACTGGAATATATGATGTTGCGCATGTTTTAGTACTTGCAGGTTACCTGAACTCCATCAATCACACAACGGTCACCCACATCAAATGGATGCATTATAAACACAAATATGATCGCCTCAAACACAGTCTTGACTGTATTACTAAACATAAATGCCACAAGCAACAGCTGAGATGTGATGAAGACGAGTATTTTGGTGGTTAAAAATCCCATCATAAGATTCCACTCTATAATAATGGCAATCAAAATGATGCCTGAAGCTATTCTATTCAACTCTTCCACAGCTGTTTTAGTATCATGTAAAGAATGAGCAAGTGATTTTCTCTCCAAGTAAGAATTAACCTGCATTCAGAAAGTAGTTTGTAAGTCATATATATGAATGGTGCAATGTTTTCATTTAACATGTACTTGAAAACTCTTTCATGGTTATAAAAGCAAAACCTGCTTCATCTAAATCCACATCATTCTGTAAAAACCAATGTAATACATGTAAAAAATTCTCGGATGTAAAGGAGAACTTTCCTCATCTGAATCAGTAAGTGAATGGCATCCTTAACAGCTGAAAATGCAAGAAAGGCCTCTTGATGATAGTTTATGTGAATCTGAAGAAAACTGAAGGAGAGGTATCCAAAGCTCAAGAAGGCATAATTATCTGCTTACTACCAAAGAGCTAAGTCTCATAATGTGAAAACAATAGATGAAAATATATTACTAGGTACTTCCACGCGGAAGTAGCTGAACACAAGGCCAGGGGAAGGATAGGCAGAGTAAAGGATAGAGATGGTAACTGGAGGAGTGAAAAAGCAGGGGTGTGCAATGCCTTTATGGAGTATTATGAGAGTCTTCTAGGTTCCGACTTCCGAGCAGGAGGTTGCACGGTTTGATGATGCCAATATCACAAATGGCACTTTGTTACCCGATAAAATCAAGGAAGAACTTACAAAAAAAGTGTTTGAAGATTAGATTAAAGCAGCACTATTTTCCATCCCAGAACTGTAAGAGTCCAGGGCCAGACGGTTTTACTTGGAGTATTATTGGGAAAGATTTCTGAGGCAATACAAGATTTATATCCCACTAACAAGCTCTGACACAGATTAATGCTACCTTTATAATTCTCATTCCCAAGAAGACGGTTCCTGAGAGTGTGACAGAATACAGAACTATAGCCTGCTGCTCAGTGTTTAACAAGACCATCTCCAAAGTTATTTCAGTTAGGCTGCAGGGTTGCATGGATGTTTTAGTTGAAAGGGAGCAGTCAGCTTTTGTCCCGGGGTAGGATCTTGTTTGATAAGGTGGTGTTAGCTCACGAATTGGCTAAGCACTACGGGGAGAAGAAAGTGTCACCTATAGCCATTATAAAAGTTACTATACGCAAAGCATACAACTCAATAAGCTGGGATTTTCTCGAGAATACTCTTTATGCTTTTGGATTCCCTGCTGTATTTGTTCACTGGGTCATGATCTGTATTAGATCCCTAAGTTCTCAATTTGTGTGAAAGGGGTTCCTAAAGGTTATTTTGATTGGGATAGAGGCCTTAGACAAGGAGATCCAATGTCTCCTTATTTGTTTGTATTGTGTATGGAAGTGGTTTCTAGAAATCTCAATCAAGTTAGTAGGCACTAGCCAAGCTCCTTTTTCCTGGCATCCCAAATGTGCTAGAATCAAGCTAAATCATCTGTGCACTGCAGATGATTTGCTTGTCTTCGCTAGAGGGGACTTACCTGCAGTGCAAGCTGTGATGAGCTGTTTACAAGATTTTGCAGCCCATTCTGGTTTGGAAGCTAACCGGAGTAAAACTAATATTTACTTTGGGGGAGTGAGAGAGGAAGTAAAGCACAAACATTCTTACTGTAACTGGGTTTGTAGAGGGTGACATGTCATTCAGATTCCTTGGCCTCTCGTTGAATTCTGCTCGATTAACTGAATCAATGTGCCAGCCTCGGCCTGTTAGAAAATGTGAAACGGAAGCTCAACATTTGGCTACTCAGTTCCTTTCATCAGCTGAAATATCACAGTTAATCAATTCCGTAATATTTGCTGACTTCAAAACTTCTGGTGTACTGCTTTTTTGCTTCCCAAGGCTGTGTTACAGAAGATTAAACAAGATGTGCAGAGCGTTTATGTGGGGGATTGCTGTGGGAAAGAGAAAACATATCTTTCTCAACTGGAAGGAAATGCGCAAAAGGAAAAAAGGGGGATTTGATGTCAAACTGAGCTCTCAGCATGAAGTGGGTCTGGAAATTAGACCAATATGTTTCATCTGTTTGGTCAGATTGGGTGAAGAAATATTATCTGAAAGGGGCCTCTATATGGCAGATGCAAAGTAAACAAGGGGACTCTGGGAGATGCAAAGTAAACAAGGGGACTAACGGGAATGGAAAGAACTTCTTCATGTCAGAAATGATTTATACAGGCAGCAGGTGGTATTCAACAAGGCAGGTACCCAGCCTATTAGATAAGTGATAAAAAAGTGAAAAGAGTCAAGGGCAAGCCATTTATCAGTTCTGGCAGGGGACTAGCACAAACTGTTTTCAGTATACATCCATCTGGGATCCTGCCTCTTTACCAAGACATGCTCACATTTCAGCTCTTGCAGCCCACCTCCACCATGCTCTCTCTAGTCTCTACCCACAATTGATAATCTTTGCAGGACGGGGTATGTGTTAGTAAACAGATGCAAAAAGTGCTATGCAGCAGGAGAATCATTTCAGCACTTGGTCTTTAAGTGTTCTTTTTCTGCAGTAATCTGGAACCAGTTTCAAGTTTTGATGAAATATCAAATGCAAGAATGTATTTGGAAGCTTGCACCAGATTTTTAGAAAGCAACAAGAGTTGATAGAGACAAACAGCTGAACAAAAGAAGAATTAAATGTACCCTGACAACAACTATATATCAGATATGGACAGAAAGGAATCGGAGAATCTTTAGAGGTAGTAGCAGAACCATTGAGCAGATAGTTTACCAACTAAAGTTGTTAGTGAGTATAAGAATGCTTGTTGTACAGAATAGTGAATTTACAGAGGAGCAAACTGTATATATGTTGTTGGATTAGATTGTATTATTACTTTGTAGCTGGTTTATTGGTATAGAGTTAGACAGTTGATTTAAGTGAATACTACACTAGCATCCAAATCTGGATAGTATTGTTTGTCCTTTGGATGATGAGATGGATATATTTACCATTTTCCATAAAACAAAAGTAAACAAGATACTATCAAGACACCTTTTCTTATCTTTTTTTTTTCCCCAAATCAGGAAAAGGTCACAAATGGGATGGTGAGAGCACATTTGGGGAAGTTCACAAGAGACATTTGGGAAAATAAATAAACAATATACAAAATCAGTAAGTACTTACCACCCACTTCCTCAGAACTGACTTCTTGATCTTTCCAGTTTCAACAGCTCCCTCAAATAAAGGAATTACTTGGTTCACCTCAGCAAGTCTCATGAAACGTAAGAGATCTTCCTCATCAATATATCTATGTCAGAAAAACATGGAGTATCAAATTGTAGTAGTTTTGCAGGAGCTCACAATTATAAGATACAATAGACCATTTTAAAAAGGAGCATATCTTACTTGTAACCTGGCTTGGCAACATTCTTGAATATCTTTGCAGCAGCAGCTTTGGCTTCCCACTCGCTCGTGATCTCTTTTGTTTGCTCACCCCCATCATCATCTTCATCATAGTCAAGACTATTGGAAATAGTAGACAGCTTTGTTCTCCTTATCACATTAATCAACCCTTTCATCGTCCGTGGTGAAACCTTATCTTGGCTTATTTTGTGAAGCTTCTCCACATCAATTACCTCTTCTTTTACCCCTTTCCCTTTCGACAAACGCTCAAAACTCAACCGACCACTGCTTCTAGATTTGTCTACTGTTTCTGCCATCTCCATCAGTGGAGGACCGGATAGTATTTGAAGCACATATTGATGAAATAGTGTCTCTTGAATTCGATCGAAGAATCTCTTGACATGGAAAGAGAGAGCTATAGTTTTGATGAATAGAGTCTTAAGTAGCCACATTCCTGCCCCAACTAGACACCCGGCAAGAGCCATTGTAATGTAATGTAATATTTTGGTGGCCTTCCTTGACCTGTTGTTTCCATGAATGAACAACAAAATCCATGCTAGAAGAATAAAACTCAACCAAAGGAAAACCTTTACACTTCTCTTCAGTCCAAAAGCAAAATAGAGAACTTTTTTCTTAAGCAAGAAGTTTAGTTCTACCAAGAAAACAAGGACATTGATAAACCAGGATGTGACCAGTCGACCGCAGAATATTACTATACCAAGCACACACCATTTCCAAAGTGCTAAACTGCACAAGAATATATCTTCCAAGTGGTGGATGGTTAAGCTAGCAATTAGTAGACCGATTAAGCTAATAAGTACTATCCACTCCAATAACCTTAGAACTTTCAATTTCTTACCAGATCGTTGCTTGACTTCAAGATCAATGGATTTGAAGACATCCTCATCCTCATCATCCTCTTCTTCTCCTTGGGCTGGTGTCATTGTGATCGACGTTTTGGGGGTACCAACACTAACTCTAGGTGAGGCCTTCATTGGTGAATTTCTAAAAGGTGACTTGGAAACTACCTTGGGAGTCCTCTCCTCAACCAAAAATGCATCACTAGGATATGGTGGCTCAACTAACCTCGATTTGGGCTTCGAGAAAGCTGACCTAGTCAGCAAAGAGCGCCTTCTTATAAGCTCATTTGCCATTTTTGGAGTTCTATTGGGAGTTGAAATGGGGCTAACATTTGAGGTTTTGATCCCAAACCCCTCTTGGGATGTGCTTGCATAGCTTGAACCTTCACTTCCCTTCTTTGCATCAGCAGCTCCAGTAGCCATAATTGACAATACAACATCTTGTGTTGCCCTTTCCACACTAAAATCCGCGCTACCCTCCATCGAAAATTCAATCACCATAACAATACACAATGAAAATCTTTTTGAAAGCAGGGTCTAGGGAGGGCAAGATGTATTCGGGCTTATCCCGGCCCGAGGAATTCAGTCACCAATCACCCATATATCTAAACTCCTTGCAAATCAACCAATTACACAGAAAGTACCCTCTTATCTCACTCAATCATCTTCCAAAAAAAAAGCTAGTGGCTGTAACAAACATTTATTTTTTGCTGAAATTCCAAAACATAAAAGGACAGATTTATCACTCAATACTGATCTGGAAGTTATGATTGAAGGCATAATAAACGTTTTCCAGCAAAAAAATTATGGATTTAAACGTCGGTAAAGAAAACCAGGACCAACTATGATCAGCAGCCTTTAATTGACCAAAGAGGTGAAGAGAGTGTACATGTGTGTAAGAGACCACTAATAGTGATCATTGTCAACGAACGTTTTAAAAGCTTTAAAATGGCGGGTTGATATGCTCAATAGAGTAGTTGACAAATACATCGAGCCAACTACCCCATCAATGACCATTGTATTATAAGCAATTCTATAAGCATAATGAATAAAAAAAGGCAGATTAATTCTTAAATACTATAGCATAAAATAATATTTTTCTTTCTTTGTTTCTGGATAGAAGCAAGGATTTGAATATTGGTATTGAGGAAAGTACAAGAAGCAATGACAAAGAACAAGAGTGGAATAGACTGATTGTAAACATATACAGTACATAGTGGAGGGAGTGTTTAAATATAGAACTCACTAGAAGGCGAAGATTCAATAGGTTTGGATCAATAGATTCTCGACCCGTTTAACCTGCACACGGACATCTAATTGGAAGTTTTTTGGGGGGGTTCACACCAGGCATATCCACCATTGACTACGGTGACTATTTTCCCAGGCACCTGAAAGTATAGTGGGATAGCTGACTAGAGGATTTAAGCCTTCTTCATACCCAAGGCCAGATTTAAACCCTCGACTTTGGTTAAGAATGGATGAGTCTTTACCCTATCACTCAACCCCACCTTTATTTGGCAGCTGCTTTAATTGTATGGGCATAAGCATGATTTGAAACAGTTGCAACTTGCAAGCAAGCAAGGGTGTTCATAAGCGGTTGTACATACAAAATTGCAACTAATTAATGAGAATCTAACTAATTGTAACATTATTGACAGCTATAAACTGAACTGAATTTTGTTAACCAATTATCTGCACCTGCTTAGGCTTATGCTTATGCTTGTAAAATTGTAAATTGTAACAAGTTGCATCATCTTAGCTTATGCTTGCAAATTGTAACAAGTTGTATCATCTCTTTTTGTGTTTCAATTCTACAGAAATTAGAAACTGGGGAACACACAAGTAAAACATAGATTATAGACAAACCCAAATATGAAATATCACCAGATAAGATGAATCTGCAGATTTTTTATTTATTCTTTTTGCTCGTCGGAATATGCAGATCTTCTTGGTGATGAATAATTCTTCCATCCGCTACTTTTCCTTGACAACAATCAATTAACAATGGCTCCTTTTCACATTTCAATTAGGTCAAACAAAAAACAAAGGACCAATTTGGTTTGGTCATTTCTTTTTCATCCTTTTAATTTGGTTTGGTCATTGAAATTGTTATCAGAGTAGATAATATTTGGGGCTCCCTGGCTAATGTTCTCTTCTTTTTTCTTTCGAGATGTTATGCTGCATGTGTTTCTCTTTCTCTCACTTTCCCTGTTTCACATTCTTTGAAATGCTCCGCTTGGTATTGGGGTTTTCTAGCAATGGTAATTTCTCATGCAAATCACCTACTTGAATTGCACAAGAAATTCAAGACACAATTAAAAATAAATATTCTTTTCACTGAATCTGAAATTTAAATATCCCTCCAAAGGTAAAGTTCTTTTTATAAAAGTTATGTCTTGATGGATTACCAACTAAAAACATGCTTCAACAAAGCAAAATCTTTATTCACAAGAGTGTGTTTTTTGTAGTCATCATAGCGAAGATAAATTCCCATTATTCTTTAAACGTCAAAATCTAGTCCAAACGTTAAAAGAAGTGGAGACTCTGTGTGGGGTCAATCTAAATATGAATGTGGATCCAACAATGGATTTCACTGAAAGTCTTAATTCCTTTAAAGATAATTTATTTGGACATAATCTGATACTGCTTATCATGACATGGCGGATGTTCTGATTCGCTAGAAATAAAATAAATTTTGATAACTTTGCTACAAGTCCAATACAAATTGTTATTTCAAGTAAAATTAGTTTCCTAAAGTGGCAGAGCCTCTCAACGAAGAAACTTCAGTTTGATACTAAAGGTATTTTTCCCCGTATGGGCTCTGTTAAAGTAACTCGAAAAGATATTCACTGCGATGTCCTGAGACACGAATATGTGAAGATAAACTTTGATGGATTAAAATTTGAAAATATGCAGGCGGTGCAGGTTTTGTGCTAAGGGATGAAAAAGGTGATGTTCTTTTCCTAGGTGCCAGGCCTTGTGGCTCTAGCTCCATTCTTATGGTAGAAGCTATTGGTTTACGAGAAGGGGTTAAAATAGCGCGTACTAAAGGCTATAAGAAAATTACTACTATTGAAGGAGATAATATGGTTGTCGTTAAAGCAATCAGGGGGGAATGACACATTCCCTGCAAATTGAAAATATTATTATTATTGTTACGAAGAAAGATTTGCACCATTTTGAAAAGGTAGAAGTCCTCCACTGCTACAGAGAAGCTAATGCAATAGCCGATTTATGGCTAAATTTGGTCATTCTTGCTCGCAATTACTTCTCTGGTCAAATTCCTTTGAGCAGTCCCTCGCTAATTTATTGGTGAATGACGCCTTAGATTAACATGTTTAGATTATCTGTTATCTTGCCTAATAAAAAAAAACAAATAAAAAGAAAAACAGGGGAGGCTGTGAATTGGAGTTGTGGGAAAGACTTCTTTTTTTTTTTTTTTTTTTTTTTTCACTATGCTTTTCTGAAGTGAAATGCACTGCATGAAGTACTCTATTTTATGGAGATTTATCAATAATGACCTCCTTAAACTTGGGTTAGTTAGTTCGTGGTTAAAATTAAGGTCCTGAGTCAAGTTTGAAATTTTTAAGATTATTGGAGGTTTTTTTTGGACGGTAACTTCAAGACTCATGGTAATAGTTAAGTAAAAAAAAGTTTGGATACCTATATTATCTAAATAAAAACAGATTGAGGCCTTAAGTAAATTAGGTTTCATTTTCGATTCCCTCCCGATATATGTATTGTAATGTATTAATCTAACACTTGCCTTTCTCATCCCAAATTGTCCCAAGCTGGCAACACTTTACATAATTAGTCTTAAAGCTCCATAATTACCTTGATAGACCACTCATGCTACAACACATATTATGTGATGCCGCTGAAATTATAATAGGTGAAATGATTATTTCCAGTCTCTATTTAAATTGGAGAGGAGCTGAACTTGACTAGTGGATGGCTGTACAGATGGTGGTTAGTGTTTTGAGCGTCTTATCTAGGGATGTGGAATTTAGGGATCTTATTGTAATTGAAAGACAAATTGAATATTCGAAAATAAGAAATTAAAGTTCATTTAGTTATCTCAATTCAAACTACATATTCATATCTCATAAATTAAAGACTCGTACGATAAAAAAGAAAAAATAAAGGTCATATAGACCCTTATCGTTCTCTCTTTTGGCTATACAAGCCACTAATATTTAAAATGGGTTGTATAGAACCCCGATGTTGTATTTTTGGTCGTACAGACCCTTAGATAGCCGGAAAATGAGAGAGTGATGTACACTCTCCGATGAGACAAGTGTTATATGAAGAATAAATATTAAAAAATGAAAAATCAAATCATTTATCTATTTTCTTTATCCTTTTATTCTTTATCCTATTAATTTCAATGAACATATTATCACACTATAAAATAATATTGTAGTAAAAATAATAATAACACACATAAAAAATAGAAAATAAAATAAAATAGGTTATAGACAATCAAACACTTTTTTTTTTCCTCTTCTATATATTTTCTATTATACGCTTTTTAATTTCCATAAAGTTTTTTCCATATCTTATTTTGTTTGTGAACTTGCCAACCTTTGCACGTTTTTATTATAATTTTTTAATACTTAAATTTGATCTTAATAGACGAAGAATTATAAGGTACAAGACTATCAATTTTAGACAATCGGATGAATTTTTTTTTAATGAAAATTAGTAAGTATTTCAATTGTAAAAATCTTATTAGAATGACGGTGATCAATCACATCAACAGAGACTGGGGCTTGCAGGGCTCCTGGAAACAAGGGTTAAGGCCGGGAACACCTCAGCTACTCTTGCAGTGTTTATTGACTGGAGTTTTTCTAGTAATGTTGCTTGTCACAAGAATGGAAGAATTGGGATACTTTGGAAGCCTCATATCTTCAATGTGAATATCAAAGGTACCTCGGCTCAGCATATCCATTGTGAGGTAACCCATATTGGCACTGGTAAGCTTTTTGCTCTTACTATCATCTATGCTTTCAAAGATGCTCATGATAGAATAGATTCGTGGAATGATCTGTGCACAATTAGTAACTCTATGTGTTTGCCTTTGCTGGTTAGTGGTGATTTTAACAATGTGTTAGCATTAAATGAGAGGCTTGGGGCCCCTGTTACTATTAATGAAATCTCTCTTTTTAGAGATTGCCTAGCCTTTTGTAATCTGCATGATGTCAAAACCACTGGTTCTTTCTTTACTTGGAACAACAAGCAGCCAGGAGAAAAGAGAGTATTTACTAGAATTGATAGAGTTGTAGCTAATAGTGATTGGTTAGCTATGTTTCCTAATACTGAAGCCAAATTTTACCTGAAGGAGATTATGATCACTGTCCTACAATAATTTATTTTACTGATATAGCTCCTCAAGGTAGGACTCCATTCAGAGAACATGTGGAGTCATTGGCCTGACTTTATTGTCAAAGTCAGAAATTGATGAAATATTTCTGTACATGGTCTACCAATGTACCCGTTGATTACAAGAATGAAGAATCTGAAGCATGTCTTTAAGGAGATGAACAAAGAGGATTGTGGGGATATTTGCAAAGAAGCCATTCAAGCTCAAAATTAATTGCTCTCTTGTCAACTGGCCCTTCATGTTGATCCTAGCAATAATAGCCTTAGGCAGACTAAACTGGAAGCCGTGCAACATTTCAGATTAATGAATAAGGCTAGAAGTAGCTATCTGAAGCAAAAAAGCAAAGCTCATTGGTTACAGTATGGGGATGCTAATACTGCTTTTTTCCATAACAATATCAGAATGAGAAGACAGTTTAATAGCATTTACACCATAGAAGATGGTGAGGGTCAGTTACAATCAGCTCCCAAGGATGTTGAAAAGGCCTTCTTGACTTATTATAAAAATCTTTTGGGAATTGCTAACGTTCATAGATCTTCTGTGAATGTTGCTCTTGTAAGAAAAGGAAAATTGTTTACTGATCAACAACAATCTGATATATGCCTAATGCCTTCCTTTTTTACACGAGGATGTAAAAAATGCTTTATGGTCTATACCTGGTGATAAATCCCTGGCCCAGATGGGTTTAGTTTTCAGTTTTATAAAGATGCATGAGAAGTTGTTGGGCATGATTTCACTAATGCAGTTTTGTATTTCTTTACTCACGAGAAAATGCTTAAACAAATCAACACCACATCCATCACTCTGATTCCAAAAAAAACCTCAACCAAAATCTGTAGCTGATTATAGACCCATAGTCTGCTGCTCAGTCATGTGCAAGTGCATTTCAAGTTATTATGAAGTAGATTGAAGAAAATTTTGCCTGATATTATAGATGAGGTGCATGGTGGTTTTGTTGCAAATAGATACTGTAGACAAAAAATTTAATGCGTAGGCAAAAATAAGTTGAACAAATATAATTTGTATTGATTTGAATGTATGGGTTACAATCTCTGTATTTCTATCTGTTACAATGAACAAATAATATAAATCCTCTGATTCTGTCTCTCAGTTTGAATGTTCTTGAACAAGGGTCTTCAAAGACTTAAATCTTGATCAAGGTAGCAATTTTGATGGAGGAAATGCTCTGGCAGGGCTTTCTGCTTGTAGATTTTCCAAGCTCTGGAATGAAGTGAGACTTCGGTATTTAATTATTTATAGAGAGGAACATGGAGCTCCGATCTCCTAACGGGCTTGGTAATCATAGACTGGCCCAACTTCTTGACTTGATAGTCTTTTCCTATAGGTTTGGCCTATTTAACTATTTACTTGGTCCAATAAGCATGGGTTGGCCCAAGGCTTAAATAAAAGCCCATTTTGATGGCTTTTGGCCCATCTTAATTTTCGGGATTAATTAATTAAATTAAGCTAGATATATTTTAATCCAAAATAATTAATTAAATTCAATTAAGGCACTTAATAAATTTTTAGTGCCTAAAAATTGCCCCCTCGAGACCGAATCACGTACACGACGTCGTGTTTCATCGTGACGGGGTGTCGAACTGGACTTGACATATCAGTCTACCATGTAGTTGACTCCATTCTAAGGGAGCGGGGAAATATCTAGATTCAAGGGCTTGGAAGCGTTTTCTTGAATCTAGCAGAATGAGGGTCTTGTCGACTTGTTTCCAAACTGCGTATCTACTATTTTGTGGTAGGGAGGTGACGGGGCCCTTTTTTTTGGCTTGTTCCATCGTGTCTGACGGGGCCTTTGACGTGTGTCTTGTTCCATCGAGTCTGACGGGGTCTTTGTGGCTTTCCGTCTCGCCTTGTCAACGACAACATGGTGTTATCACTTTATTTAACTTTTGACTTAGCAGGTAGACAAACTAATTTATAGCGTATAACAAACATTTTCAGTAGTCACCTTGTCAAAATTTGACTTGACGGTCCCATATTAAGATGTTGTCAAGTATATTTTGAATAATGTGACCTAGATCAAAGACCGATTTAATAAGGTAGCTCTGTAATTTACGTGGGGTTTAAAAAGACTGTTAAACCCAAAAAGATGTCGATGTGTCAATTTTTTTGTGCCTAACTTTGCTGCCAAGCCGCTGCCTTACTAGTATTAAACTACCAAGTCGATACCCGACTTAGTTGCGTAGTCCGTGTGATAGTCATCCTGGTTAAGGCTTGGAGTATCTCCCTTTATGTTTGCTTTCCAAATCAAATTAGGGAGTTGACTTCAACCTGGTTTCCTAAAAGTAATCCCAATTGTACTTGTAAAAGGAATATATGACTTGCCCTTTTTGAAGACCCTAAACCTATATAAAGGGACTTGAATACCGCCAGTTATCCATTGTTGCCGTGAAGCTTCAACCTAAGGATTATATTGATGTTTTTCTATCAATTGCCAACTCTGACGAAAGGTATTAAAACTCTACCTTACGTGCTTAAATTATTTGAGTTGCTAGAGGAAACTAGACTTAATCCCTATTGCTTTATAACCCCTTTTGAGTTAACATGTGCCTGCTACAATAGTTGACACATGTAGTCAACCAATCAATTTATAATTGGTTTTGTTTGTTTGTGCCTTCTTTGTTGCCATGTATTAAATTGTGGCTCCGTTTACTTCAGTCGGCTCAAGATTGATTGATATGTAGCTTCTTTTTTTTTCCTTTTTTTTTTGTACGCCATTCACCGTGGCTAAGTTTGGCGCTCTAATATGCCAGACTTCACTTGCAGTTTGGTGCTCTAGTATGTCAAGCCTCTTTCTTTTTTGTATTCTTTTTAAAGCCTGATTTAGTTCTGATGTATGACAGTATTTGTTCGTGCCCTGATTCTTGAAAGTGTGAGACCCTGCTAATCGGAGTTCATTGACGTCAATTACGCAACTGAACCAAGTAAGTTGCGAACTTCTTTCTTCTATGTATTACCTGGTATCTTGGAACTTTTATATATCCCCTTACTCTGTTTTGGGAGTTAGTTGCAGGCATATGAATCAACTGAACTAGGATATTAGATATCTCGTAGTTGACCATTATGTGCAGTGTGCCTCTTTTATTGCTTGGATTTTAGCACTATTTACGCAGATAAAATCTTTGCTAGTGTAGACCAACCTTGCACTTTCTTGTCTGCAATTGAATATCTATGATCATTAGTAGACCAATATAGTAGCAATTAACGTCACTTAATTGTGTTTCACGAATGAAGCTAGGAAAAGATTCCATGAATGCTGTAGTGAAACTCAATTAATGGCCGTGTGTCTGTATGAAATTATATTAATCCATACTTTATAAAGACAATTCGCCATGAGCCTTCATGTACTAGTTACCGAAATTACATGCTCGTAAGCCACATAATTTTTGAGTGCAGTAGCTTCGCTTTATTAATCTTGGAGCAAAATTAAACTGCTGTAGGATCACTTGTCTTGCACTTAGCTTAGTACCAAGCCTCCCATAACAGGAAAAAGAAAAGTGGATCTCTTTATCAGTGTTCATGGCCATATGTGAATTTCTTGATACCTGACACGTAATACCTTCCTTGAATTATATAAGCAAACAAAGCTAGGAAGCCTTTTTTATTTACTTCATAATTGCTAATTATATCCCACTATTTTGTCTTGTACTTTCAAGAATTTCCAAGATACACCATACTAGCTAGGCTTGCTGACTAGAATTATAGGGTCGTCTTCGAATCGAAGGTAGCTACAACTAACGTTAGGAAGGTATTTTGTCCTTTTCCTCTGGTTTTCTTTGATTTGCAAGCTTTTTTTTTTTTTTTTTTTTTTTTTTTTTTTTGCTTTTGCTTTTGCTGAATTTGCCTTGGTTTCATATCTACTGTTCTTGTAGGTGAGCAGTAAACCAGTCCGTGGCAAATTATTTTACTAGTTCCTTTGTGATTTAAGCACTTTGATGGGTACTCAAAAGAAGGTGAGATTTTTATCAAAACCCCCCTTTTTTCTTTTTACGCCCCTTTTTTTTTACCCCTTCTAGCCATGGTTTGCTCTTGGTATACATGCATGTCTTGTATTTGGTATATATATATATATATATATATATATATATATTATTTTAGGGTCCAAGTATGATGACTCGAAGGGCAAGACATAATACATGGGATCATCTCGGATTTGTGAACTCATGCGTTGTAACCGTTAGAGGCCATCTCGGGTTCACATCTCCATGCGTTGTACCCCATGTATTTGAAAACCAAGATATAGTACATAGAATCATCTCGGATTTGTGAACTCATGCGTTGTAACCGTTAGAGGCCATCTCGGGTTCACATTTCCATGCGTTGTACCCTATGTGCTTGAAGACCAAGATAAAGTGCATAGAATCATCTCGGATTTGTGAACTCATGCGTTGTAACCGTTAGAGGTCATCTCGGGTTTACATCTCCATGCGTTGTACCCTATGTGCTTGAAGACCAAGGTTCGCCGCCATACCTTAAGTCATCTTGGATTTGTGAACTCATGCGTTGTAACCGTTAGAGGCCATCTCGGGTTCACATCTCCATGCGTTGCACTTAGGTACCAGATGAAAACGACACACATGATCCTGAAGGCAACAATGAGTCCTCTAAAAGTGCAACCACAACACGCACGTAGAGTCATTAGTGCAACAATGATTCCTTTGGTATGTGCAATCTAAAAGATTATAAGAGTGCTGGCACCTTTTTATTTATTTATTTATTTATTTTTTCCAGGGTATAACCATGATGCGATTCAAGGAGCATACGCAAGACGGTCATCTTTACCTCTTAGCAAGCACATCTGAAGGTGGCAAGGCTAAGAAGGATGTAACTTTTCGTGTGCGTCACTCTCTCTTGTGATCTCGGGGACCAGCACCACAAATCGATCGCTCACTTGTTCATTTGGAGATGTCAACCAAGATTGAACAAGGAGCGCATGACGGGACCACTGCTCATATCTTGAAAAGTCCTAATCATGATTGTTTACCTTCGAATGATACTTTTCCTTTACTTGGTCGCAATATCATCTCTGGCACATCCAAGTGGAGTTCTCATAGTTTGAAGATTTCGGGAGAGTTTAATTATATTCCGAAGTATTGGGAGTGGACTGAAGATATTCTTTCTCGCTTTGGAAATATCTTGGCAAAGTGTTCTCTCCGCAGTGCTGTATATGCTTCCCTTTATACCTATGACCGAGAGCCTAGTGTTTTCCGTGCATTTTGTGAGGGTTGGTGCCCTACTACTAATACCCTCCACACTTTGGCAGGCGAGGTATCCATTTCTCTATGGGATCTATATAAGATCGCTGGTTTGTCTATTTCTGTCTTACCTTATGACGAGACAGTCCCTAGTTACAGCACATTGCAAGGGAAAGATAACGATGGCCAAAGACTAGTCCCGCAAACTTGTGAGTACTTATTTGCTGCGTACCATCACCTGGAAAATCACTCTTCCCATGGAGTTTCTGTTGAGAGATGGATTGATTTTTGGTGCAAGAAGAAGTTAGTCTACAAAGCCCCAACTACACGCCGACGCCGATGACAGGCCATAAGTGCCCCGAAACTTACTCACAATCCAGAGGGTAATTTCCAGCTTCAGTCGAGGGAGTGGAGTGAAAAGGAACTTAAGATTTTTAATGCTCTTGGGGTTGTAGAGACAGAGGTACAAGAGAAAGTGTACTTGACAGCATTTCTTTCTTGTTGGTTATGCACCTTTGTTTTACCGGACACTAAAGACAGGTTAATTAGACCTAAAACTTTTGAGGTTGCGGCATTGATGGCGTCGCAAAAGAAGTTTAGTCTCACTGTCCCAGTATTGGCTAGCATCTATCGTGGTTTGAATGCAAGAGCCAACTCTGCCAAACCATCATTTAGCAACTGTCTTTTTCCTGCCCACTATGTTTATGCTTGGCTTGCTTGTTATTTTGACACACAGTACTCTCTTGATCCATCTCCTACTGGTCCTGGAATAACACAATATTCAGGCGCCTAATCAGCCAGATTTAAGGATGATGCAGAGGCTCGAAAGCTTATTCATGTGAGGGGAATCATTAAATGGAAATGTAATATCTTCAACAAGAATCGGAATGAGGCCTTATGCGATGATGGTAATTTGGAAGCCTCGAGGCATGACTACATGTTTTCCCTTCGTTTTGCCTATTTACCTTTGCGCGACGGAGATTTCTTTCATGTTGAACCTTACAGTCCTCTTCGGTTCAGTAGACAGTTTGGTTTTTGTCAAGATATTCCTGGCAAGCTCCTGGATAATCCTGTTCCCAATGAGGTGTCTTATAGAAAAGCGTTGACATACTGGGATACGCTACTATTCATGAATAGCAAGTCCAGTGTCTTTCTACCTTGCCCTTCTTTAAACCTATCGCAATTTGTCACCAGTCGATTTAAGGATTGGCGGACTAAGATGAATGTTCACGACCTTAGGGACAATGTTGCTATCCTTCAGAGAGGACTTGAACCTGATATGTCTCGATCGTAGAAGGATCATAAAGATAAAACATCAAAGAAAGGTACAGGATGGGACGTCGTGGTCATAGATGGTGATAATACAAATGAGACCTCAAGCGTTGTTGCTACTACGCAAGATGCCTCTTCCCAGTCACGATCACATTCCAGGCACATGTCAGCTGCTGATAATGAGAGTAGTGATAAAGAGTCTGAAACTAACTTTAAACATCGTAGAAGGAAGCGAAAGTCCCGAGTAGACGATGTGGAGAATACCAAGACAATTTGTGCTGATAACGTTTTTGATAATATTCCTGATTTTTCGACCAAACCTAACGACCTTGTATTGGTATGCTTTCTTTTTATTTTATTTTTTATTTTTTTTATCCGTTCTATTCATCTTCTTTCTTTACTCATAATTCTTATCTATTTTATGCAGACATGGGATTTTGATCTTGACAAAGAGGTACCAAATGCGATCAATGAGCCCCTTCTTAATGAGATGCAACCAGCAGCGAAGACTTATGGGCCCCATTGTCGACCTGGAAAAGACTACAACTTTGTGAAGGGATTGACCGCTAAAGTCGCTGAAGAGAATGAAGAGGATGCAGACTCTCTATCCACCCATAGCCAAGCTTCTATTGAGGGACCTCATTCTTTGGAGACAGCAAGCAAGAAGCTTGTAGATGTTCCAAAAAACAACTCCACAGTTGAATTGTCCCCCGCAAAGAAGAAGTTTCTTCCTTCATATTCAGTTACTTCCTTTCGATCTGGTCCTCATTCAAGAAATATATTTGCAGAAGCCATACGCGACATTGGAGCAAAATATTTAGCGAGCTTACGCGATGCTCCTTTCATTGAGGTTGAGAAGAGGTATTCGGAGGCTTCCACAGTATATAAGGGCATTGCAAACCTAAAAGGAGATCCTACCTCACTGAAGTGTAAAGTGGACTCATACGTGGCTTCTGTCAGATCTTAACTTGCACTGGAACATGCTGTTGCGCAACGCAAGTGGCCTGGCGACTTAGAGCGAGAAGTGGCAGTATGTACAGTAAAGGTCACTGAATTAGAATCAAGCCTCAATACTGTGCGTGCTGAGCATGGTGTCTTAGTTAGGAGACGCTCGAGAGTCGAACAAAAGGTTGCGAATCTAGAGGAAGAGCTACGCGATGCTCGAGAAGAAGGACGTTAATTGACAAGTGACCTGGAGGCTAAAACAACTTTGGTGAGCCAAGTCGAAGAGCACGTCGTAGAGATGCAACGGGTTCTAGTTGAGATAGAGGTGAGCCAAACTTTAACACCTGAGGAAGCTGCCCAATTCGATGAGCACAAGAAGAGTCTTTTGGAGCTTCAGTCATCACTTAAACCCGAAGAGTGGATGAACTCAGAATGATTGCTCTTATGCTTATTTCTTGTTTATTTATTTTACTCACCTGCGAACATAGACCTCCCTTATGTATTATCGACTCCATTCTTTTATGAATAAAGAACGTTTTTTGTTTATTTGTTTGACTGTACTTGGTTTTATGTTTCCAAGTTGCCTACGTACTTATAAGAGCATGCAATCTCTAAATAAGATCAAGTCATAACGTAGTTCAAGAAAAGAAATTATTTTATTTAATTTTTTCGCCGTTCACAGTTTATACTTTTGCGGGCCAGGAGTAATGAATTTTTGTTTTGTTTTGCCGTTCACAGTTTATACTCTTGCGGGCCAGGAGTAGTACAATTTTTTTTTTCGGTGTGCAGTTTAAGCTCTTGCTTAGGAGCATTGTAGATGCACTCTTCAAGGATAGTAACGCTTCAAGAACTTGCCATTGATAGGGCCAATTCTAAGTCCTTCACCATCAACATTCTTATAAGCACCATTTGTGTAGACCTTTTGAATGACATATGGACCATCCCACTTAGAAGTAAACTTGCTTTTAGTTTTGCGCGAGACGATGATAGGCCTTCTGACTGCAAGGACCATATCCCAAACTTGGAAAGAGCGAGAACGAACTTTGTTATTGAAGGCACGTGACAAGCGTGCTTGATAACATTGCAACTTTTGTTGTGCCTCGATCCTTTTCTCGTCAAGGGCCTCCAACTCTGTTAGGCGAAGCTTATCTTTTTCGTCATCCGTGAGACCTTCCTGTATAGCGACGTGCAAGGATGGGATTTCAAGTTTCAAAGGCAAGACAGTCTCCACACCGTACACAAGAGCATAAGGAGTTGATTGAGTTGGCGTCTTGTAAGTAGTGCGGCATGCCCACATGGCTTCGTCAAGCCTTTCATACCAATCTTTCTTTTTGGGCTTCGAGACTATCTTGCTCAACAAGTTGCAAAGCGTTTTGTTGAAAGCTTCAGCCAAACCATTTGCAGGGGCATTGTACATCCAGGAGTTGTGTTGGGTAAACTTGAATTTCACACACAAACTCGTCACCAACTTGTTGACTAATGACTTACCATTATCAGTGATAATGTATTGTGGTACGCCATTCGATATATGATGTGTGTTCGGATAAACTCGACGACATTCTCCTTTTTGACTTCACGGAGAGGTACTGCTTCCGCCCATTTAGAAAAGTAATCAGTTGCAGCCAGGATGTATAAGTGACCAGCTGAAGACTTAGGTGTGATGGGTCCTATTACATCGAGTCCCCAAGCTTCAAAAGGCCAAGACGCCACTGTTGGATGCAATGGTTCAGGAGGTTGATGAATGAAGTTTGCATGGAATTGACAAGCATCACATCTTTTTGCATAGTCCATGCAGTCTTGTACCATGGTTGGCCAGTAATACCCCATTCTCTTGACACTGTCATAGAGTTTTGGTCCGGATTGGTGGGCACCACATATTCCTGAGTGAGCATCTTTTACTGCTTGAGTTGCCTCTTCTTCTCCTAGGCATCTCATCCAAATTCCAAGGAATGATCGACGATAAAGTGTTTCTTTGTAGTATATGAAGCGAGCAGCCCGTCGACGAATTTCTGTTTTGTGCGTTGGGTCATTTGGCAACCTTGCGTGCTTCAAAAATATGCTGCATGGCTCGTTGATAAGTGGCTACAGCATTTTTTAATCCAAACGGCATCACCTTGTAGCAAAATATTCCCTTCGGAGTATGAAAGGCTGTGGCTTCCTGATCTTGTGGCGCCATATGTATTTGGTTGTAACCAGTGGTGCAATCCATAAAGGATAAGGCTTCATGTCCAGTAGTAGCGTCGATCATTATCTCTGTCACAGGTTGGGGAAAGTCATTCTTTGGACATGCTTCATTTAAATCCCGAAAGTCAACACAGATTCGAAGTTGGCCATTTTTCTTCCTAATAGGAACAATGTTTGCAATCCATGTAGGATACTTAACCTCCTCATCGAAGCCGGCTTCGATGAGCTTGTTAACTTCTTTCTCAATTTCAAGAAGTAACTCTGGTCGAAAGCGACGCAATGATTGCTTTCTCGGGAATACTCCCTTTTTGATTGCCAAGTGATGAACTACAACTTTCGGGTCAAGTCCGGGCATTTCTTCATAACTCCAAGCAAATACGTCTTTGTACTCCGAGAGAAGCTTAACATATTCCTCTTCTTCTTCAGGCGTAAGTAAAGCACTTACGAAAGTGGGGCGTGGTTCTTCTGGAGTTCCTAGATTTAACTCTTTTAGATCATCCACTGTAGCTTGCCCCCCATCCTCAAGAGTTTCAGGAGCTTCTTCGGGCTCTATCTCAGTTGCAGAGTCCACATTTGGCACTTCTTGCACAGAGATATGACAAGATGTGACGATATCCTCTTCAAGTTTCACACCTTGTTGAGATGACTCTTGTTCGTTGGTATGGACCACTGTACGTCTCCTTATCTTTAGTGCACCATTTGTTTTTACTTCCAATGTTGAGAAGCGTTTCATGCGAGAAGGGACGACGCTATTGACATCTTTATCGGACGCGACATCTTCTTTCACCCTCTCAGTGTGATCTCGTCGTCGACGCCATTGCTTGGCAGGAGCACTTGCAGCGCCGATGCGACTAAAGACAGAACATTTTTTCTTTGTAGGTTTATAATCATGTGACACCTGATCGTTTGAATCATCGTGTTGGTCACTTAACTTACTAAACACATATGGGCGCACTGTAGATGGTGGGCGCAACCCGTCGAACACCGAGGTTCTTGTACTTGGCTCGGTCCTTTAACTTTCATCACTGGTAACCTCCTCTATAGTAATGTATTGAGAGGTTGACCTTTCTGTCTTGAGACGGCCAGGGATCTTGATTAGTTCAGGGGGAGTGTATCCTAGACCAACTTTAGGGACTCAAACGCGTCCTCCTTGTTGCTGCAACTTTGTTTGCGTTTTGTTAAGCCCATAAGGTTTAGCTTCAATAACCTTTCCCAAATGCGGAGGATTATCAAAGTTGTAGCCTGAAATCTCCATAAGTTTGTATGCCTTAGGATCAAAGTTTCCACTTGTGGAGGCTTCCTCGTCATTCAACAATTTAGAGGAGGGAACAAATCCAGGCGTAAAAGGCTTCTTCACTTGAGTTTGTTTTGAATCAGCCAAGGGAATGGTCGCACTGGCTTTTAAAAGTTTGACACTTTCTTCACTCATTTTCAGAGTAGTTTTCTGTTCACACCCATTACCTTTGCATTCTGAAAAAGGTGATTCTCCCTCTTTACGACGCAACTTTGGGATATATCGCAACAGAGGGGTTGACAAGAGTGAAGGTGTTGAAGTGGTCTTCTTTTCGAGAGGGTTAGTGCTTTGACTTTGATTCTCTCCTTCCTTGCTTTCCTTCTTCTCGCTCTTAGGTGTTAGTACAACAGTTGGAGGAGAAGCAGTATCCTCTTTCTCTTTGACACTTCGTTTACCAGTCGAGGAGATTGATGGTGGCAAAACCTCTCTCAAGACATCATTTTTTTGGTAGAATTTGGCATCTGTGAAATGTGACTCCGCCTTGGTGAAGGGCTTGACCTCACCCAATATCTTTTTCTCGCCTTCTCTATAATAGTTAAGGCATTGGTGAAGGGTGGATGCGCCAACACCATTTTCATGAAGCCAAGGACGTTAAAGGAGCATCTTGTAGGACATCTTTGAATCTATGACGTGGAACAAGGTAGTAGAGGACATGTCACCTGTAGCGAGGTCCACTCGAATCATGCCAATTGCACGTTGACTATCGAGGTTAAAACCCTGAATCACAAGTTGGCTAGTCATAAGTTCTCCCATAGAAATGCCAAGCTCCAACATGGTTGTCTTGGGCATAATGTTGACGGCTGATCCTCCATCAATCAAGATGCACTTAATTTTTTGCCCCTGGATGTATCCAGAGATGAACAATGGACGGTTATGAGGCTTTGACCCCAACAACAAATCCTCATCTGAAAAAGCCAACATAGTACTGCATGAAGAGCACTTCTTGGAGATTTCAGAAGATTATATGAAGTCTTTCACTTTTTCAGCGTAAAACTCTGGATGACTTAGAGCTAACGCTAGCACCTGGCGCATCTCTTCGGGTAAGTGGAAGGTTTGTCTCCACCCCATGCGTGAAGGAAGAGCTTCTAACACAGCAAGGATTTTGGCATCTCTCTCAGGATTTGGGAAATGTGAGGACCTTTTAACAGGTGTTTCATTTTCCTTTTCCCATTTTTCTTGCTCGTCATCTATTGTGTAGCACGAAACCACATGCACAGCAGCTGGAGTGAAAACTTTTACTGGGAAGAACTCTTCCAATGTTACAGGCTTTAGAGGTTCTTGCTCGAGAAAATCCATTGTCAATGTGTGTGGCTTGATGCCTGCCTTTGACTTGTTCTTTCCTTTGGAGCGACGAGGGTTCTTCCCCTTATTTTGCCTTTTCTTACGACGAGGTGCGGGTGGTTGTGCTCGCACTTGCTTCCTTGGCCTTCTTCTAGTCACAAGGGTCCAACCTTCATCATCATCATCATGATGCGAATGCTCAGCAAGGCCGTTAGACTCGACTTGTAGGAGTTGCTTCGTTACAGACACGACACCAGGTTCCAGACTCCCAAACTGAATTAGGCATAGTCGAGAAGACTTAAAAGATCCAAGTGTTGCTGAGGCATGATTAGATTCCACAGTCTCATCAACATCTAACAAGATCTTTCCTTCCTTAGCCAACCTCATGATACGTTCCTTGAGCGTTTTGCATTTCTCAAGAGGGTGACCAAGGACCTTGTGGTAACGACAATAGTTTGGGTCTGTAGTCTTTCGAGCTTCCTCTGGTCGCTTGGATTCTGGTAACTTGATGACCTTCTTCTCTAACAAATCGTCTAGCATACCAGACAAGTCAGAGTCCGAAAAAAGATACTTTTTTGCTTGAAGTTCCTTAAGTGTGGGACGGTTATTTTCAACCTCCCTTGAGTATGAGCTCGCTCCCTTTTCGAACTTTGACTTGGCAGAGATTTTCACAGGCATGGTGGAGATGCTCATGGATTCTTTAGTAGAACTTTTTGAAGACTTGTCGTTCTTCTTATAGTCCTTTTTCTCTTTCCTTGGCTCGGGGTAAGGAATGAGCTTGCCCCCATGACTGGCGATGGTGATCTCCATGTCATGTGCCTGTGTTGCCAGCTCTTGAAAAGTTTTAGGCTTGATACCTTGCAAAATGTAGAGCAAGGTCCACTCCATCCCTTGGATGCACATCTCAACCGCCGAGGTCTCGGTGAGGCGATCTTTGCATTCTAGACTTAGTGCTTGCCAGTGATTGATGTAATCGACGACAGGCTCCTCCTTTCATTGCTTTGTATTAGTCACTTCAGTCATGCTGGCTATACGCCTCGTGCTGCAGAAGCGATTCCAAAAATCCCCTTCCATTTGCTCCCAACTGTCAATGGATTCAGGAGACAAGTCCGTGTAGCAATCAAAGGCGATACCTTTGAGAGAGCGAACAAACTGCTTGACTAAGCGGTCACCAGCAGTTCCAGCATTATTGCACGTCTCTATAAAGTGCGCGATGTGCTGTTTAGGATTACCCTTCCCGTCAAACTACTGAAACTTGGGAGGTTGGTAACCAGCGAGCATCTTTAGAATGTCGATCCGCTTGGTGTAAGGCTTAGTGTAATGATGGGAAGCTTGAGAACCTCCACCAAATTGCACCTTAACTGCACTTGCTATCATTTCCTGAATCTGTTGGACAGTCAGCGAGCCAGTGTGGGATTCAGGATTTCCCTTTTCATTGTGCTTGAAATACACAGACTCGTCGCCGTCGCTGTCGTCCTCAGACTCGATAATCGGTTTCTTTTCCAGTTTTTTGGTCAAGGCAGCGATGCGCTTGTTCTGACGCTTAATTTTAGCATTCTTCTCCTTGCTTTCCTTAGAAAGCTTTGCAAGTAGCTCCTGCATGTCTTTCAATTGTTCTTCCACAGTTTTGGCTTCTGTCGCCATAACAGAAGCGACGTCAGAATGAGGAGGTTCAACAGTTTCTTGAGGCAGTGTGACTTTGCCTGAGGAAGGAGTTGAAGAATCGTTACTAGTAAAACGATCCTGTACCTGGGGTGACGATTGATATGTCAGATTGATGTAGGTAAGGATTTTCTCCGCTACATCCTTTGGGTTTTGCTTCCATGTTGAGGTAGCGGTAGTTCATTCCGCTTCAGCTGAATGTGTGGAACCGAACACAGGGGTTTCGCGAGACCTTGTAGGGCCTAACGAGAGTGCCTGAAAGGCAGTAAAGCCAGCTGCTTTCGCCATGCTCCTGATGAGCTTTCCTGACTGCGCACTAGAGGCGGTAACACTTGTGGATTGCGCAACAGTGGATCCAAATGGCTTCTTGAATGATCCAGCAGCGGATCCAGATGATTTCTTCAGAGACTGAGAGACATTTTCTTTTGAGGCCATGTCAACCGCAATGAAGTTGATGTTGATGATTTGATGAAGAGACAGAGATGAGAGGCAGAGAAGTCCCACCGAGCGTGCCAAAATTTGTAGACAACAAATTTAATGAGTAGGCAAAAATAAGTTGAACAAGTATAATTTGTATTGATTTGAATGTATGGGTTACAATCTCTGTATTTCTATCTGTTACAATGAACAAAAAAATACAAATCCTCTGACTCTGTCTCTCAGTTTGAATGTTCTTGAACAAGGGTCTTTAAAGACTTAAATTTTGATCAAGGTAGCAATTTTGATGGAGGAAATGCTCTGGGAGGGCATCCTGTTTGTAGATTTTCCAACCTTTGGAATGAACTGAGACTTCGGTATTTATAGAGAGGAACAGGGAGCTCCGATCCCCTAACGGGCTTGGTAGTCATAGACTAGCCCAACTTCTTGACTTGATAGTCTTTTCCTATAGGTTTGGCCTATTTAACTATTTACTTGGTCCAATAAGCATGGGTCGGCCCAAGGGTTAAATAAAAGCCCATTTTGATGGCTTTTGGCCCATCTTAATTTTTGGGATTAATTAATTAAATTAAGCTAGATATATTTTAACCCAAAATAATTAATTAAATTTAATTAAGGCATTTAATAAATTTTTAGTGCCTACAGATACATTGTTCAGAATGTATTGATAGCCAAAGATTTTGTGAGTCATTATACTAGGAAGGCTACCTCCACTAGATGTTTAATGAAAGTTGATCTGAAGAAAGCTTATGATAGCATTGAATGAGGTTTTCTGGAGGAAATGCTACAAGCACTTAATTTTCCTGAACAATTCATCAAGTGGATCATGACCTGTGTCACTTCTCCGTTCTATTCTCTAGTAATTAATGGTTCACTACATGGTTTCTTTCCAGGAAAAAGAGGATTGAGGCAAGGAGATCACCTCTCCCTTTTCCTTTTTGTTATATGTATGGAATACTTGTCAAGGGTTTTACATAGAGTGAGTGAAATGGAGAGTTTCAGTTATCATGCAAAATGTAAAAGTCTCAAGCTGAATCATCTTTGTTTTGCTGACGACTTATTGTTATTTTTCAATGGAGACTATAGATCAATTATGCTGATGCTCAGAGGGTTTGAAGCTTTCTCTGTGGCCTCTGGTTTAACTCCAAAGAAGAGTGAATCAGTCATTTATCATTGCAACATGGACAAGGACATTGTTAAAAGGATTCATCTCGTATCTGGATATCAAGAGGGCACTTTGCCCTTTAGATATCTAGGGGTTCCTGCTTCTTCAAAGAAGCTCTCAGAGACAGATTGTGATAGTCTTGTGGAGAAGGTTATAGCAAGAATTAGAGCTTGGGGCTCTAAACATCTCTCTTATGCAGGAAGAGTCACTTTGGTAAATGCACTGTTACTTACACCCCACACTTATTCGGCTGCCATGTTTTTATTACCAAGAACTTTACTGCATAAAATCACTTCAATATGAAATTATTTGTGGGATGGCAAAGCTATATACACAAGAACTCCCCCTATAGCTTGGGAGTTTGTATGCAGAACCTAAACAAATGGAGGTTTGGGCATCAGGGATTGTTTTCAATGGAACACTGCAGCAATGGGGAAATACACTTGGTGGCTTGCCTCTAAAGTTGAAAGCTGAATCACTCTGGGTACGATGGGTTCACCAAATCTATTTGAGAGACAAAAGTTGGTTGGAGTATTAGACGCCCAAAAAACGTCTTCAGATTTCTCCTCAAAAGCTCGATGATGAAAGGAGTAATTTATAAACTTGAATGCTATTTTTGCTTTGATAGGTAAAATAAGGTCTCAGGTTTTTCCTCGATCACTCCTTCATTTCGATCAAATTCAAAAGCCCTGTTTAAGAGCTTTCCAACGACACCTCTCGTATCTTTTTTCGACTCCCGGTTGCCAAGTTGCTAACCGAGGGTAAAACCATCTTTTACCGCAGAATGGTAAAACGATCTTTTCACATTTTTGGAACACTAAAATTCCTCCGAAAATTAAAATAGACTGGATGTCGTCATATGACGACATCCAGCTGACAAGCTGACAGCCGCCAGCGGCGCTGGATTTTCAGCCAGCGCCGCCATCGGCGATGGGTGATATCCCAAGGCCGCTAGCGGCACTCGCTGGGTCTTCCAAGCCCGTATTTTTTCAAGCTCATTCTCCAAATTTCGGCCATTTCTCTACCCGTCCAACCCTACTCCTTCGCCTATAAATATGACCCTCGACTCTCAGTTCAAAACACACAGTCTACAATTTACAACCTCTATTCTCAGTAGTATTGACTCTGAGCTTCTCTCTCTTTCTACCATAAATAATTCTATTCTATTCTCGAGAGTATTGACACCGAGCTTTCCCCTCTTTCTTTACTTGAGATCTTGCTTTACTATTCATTTGCTAAATAGCCTACAGTTCAGGTACTAAACTCCCGAGGGCCTAAATTAAACTAATTGTTTAACTGTATATATTCTAGTAGTCAAAATGTAGATATCATGCTAGTCATGTCATTTCTTGCTTCCTAAATACAGTCTTTCAATTGTGCATGTCTAATTGTTGTGATGCTCAACTTGCCAATCGAATGCATGTCTAAATAAGGGTCAATAATAAATGTGGTGATGCTTGTGATGAACCACTTAATAGTCTAACTCTAGCTTGTTAATCCGTTTGTGTGGGAATCATGTCTTTAAATTATTATGCAAACTTGAGTTAGTAGAGGCCGTCATAAAACGGGCGAGTTGGGTGCCTAACACCTTCCCACCTCGTACCTTCGCCCCCAAACCTTTTATTCTTGGCTACTCATATATTCTATATGAGCGAGAGTCTTTCTAAAAACATCATCAGTTCAATTATCGCGCTCTTGGGTTGTCCCTTCAGTTTGTCCCTTCGATAAAACGCGATAGCATATTTGTGACCTCTTTCATGGTTTTTATTCAATTCAAGTCTTTTAAAAAGCTTTTCTAACTCGACGGTTCCTTGAACTTATCTAAAGCCCCCAGCTTACAAATTTTCTACAAGGACACACTCTGTGGACATAGGAAAAATTCCGGGTTCTTACAGTGGCGACTTCACTGGGGATTTATTTAAGAGGGTGAGACTCGAAAGTCAAGTTTGCTTAATTGTTTAATTACATGTTCCATATATTGCATCATTTGCATGTGCTTTGGCACACCTTTTGACCCTTATCAACCCTCGAGGAAGTTTGGGCCGTAACTCATAGACAACCCGTATATCTAAAGGAATATACAGTTGTCCTATCGTGCAAATCGGCACTTCCTCACCCACGACTCATCGACTATTGTTGGTGAAAAAGAATTACAATTGATGTGTCGACCATTCGCCGGACGGAAATTGTAATTTGTCGTGGTGACCTCACAGGAGCTAAAAAGCCTCCAAACCCACATTCATGCATTCGCTTGCTTGTTGTGCATGTGTCGTTGTAATGCCCGTCTGATCACGTGTTTGCCCGTAACTGCGTCGTTGTAATGCTTGCCTGAATGCATGAATGTCGTGACTATGTGCCAACATGTATTTACGTGCTAAGAGTCTGTTTCTTTTATTTGTAGGTAGTTCCTAATGCCCAAAAATAGTGCGAGAATTCTATTCAATGAACACTCGTTTCCCGGATAATATGTCCCGTTGAAGTCATAACAGTTTTCTAGGACCTCTTTAGCAAAAAAAAAGAAACAATCTCTCCAATTTCCCCTCTCCCCCATTTTCTATTTTTTTCTTTCTTTTTTTTTTTTTTTTATGTAATTCATATTTGGCCAAAAAAAAAGGAAAAGCAAAAAAAAAATCAAAAAAATGGCGTGCAAAAGAAAACCCCGAAAAAAAATTCGAAAAAAAAATCAAAAAAAATCAAAATATATAAAGGCCGCAATTCTTTTATGTTTTATCTTATCCCATTTTTCATTTTCTTTGAGTCTAGAATAATAAAAAAATAGGATGGTCCGTCTTTTTCTATTTTTCTTATTTTCGTTCATCGACTTTATTTTCTTTTGATATTAGGAGGAAATATTTGGGCATTTAGGCTTAAGGTTCTTTTTTTTAGGACAACGTGTTTTCTATATGTGGGTCGTTATTTTTCTTAGGTGAGAGTCTCATGGTCTTTCTTGTTATAAGTGCTCCATGCTTCCTATTCAGGATAGGGGGTCCAAGGAAGGAAGAAACATTGAAAGAGGTCTAGCTTGACTTTCAACAAGACATCAATCCAATTCACTTCAACTGCACCATGATCAGAACAGTTCAAGAATACCTCGTCGAGATGACAGACCGGGTTGACAGGTTGGAAGCTGACATCACCAACATCAAGTCAAGGAAATTATGGGACACACCAATGTTTGTCCCCTCATCTGAAAATCGAAAATCCATATCTCAGGGAAAGCCTAATCCGGTTCTCTAAGAGCCAGAAAAGAAACGCAAGAGCGGTGAATCCTCCTCTAATGTTTCGCCGAATGAGAGTCTCATGTCCCGAATCAAGCCAAGGAGGGAATTTGCCCCATTAAGAATAACTCTCAGTACAACTTTTGAGAGGCTAGTGGACAAAGAGATACTGCGACCTTTAGGCCCTACTCCAGAACCTGAAGTTAAAGTCGTGATTGGAATGCCAGCCAATACTGCAAATATCACCAAGGCAAAGGGCATGACACAAATAACTGCTGGGCCCTCAGACATGCCATCCAAGACAAAATAGATAATGACACTCTACCATTGCCTAAAAGTGAAGAAACTGAAAGTACTGATGACCTCCTAGGTGCCATTAACCATATCACTACTGAAGATCCTAAAGATTACTTTCACCTCATTTACGCGGAGGAGGTTGCTTTGGTCTCGCAAAAATCTTACGAAGAGGAGTCAAATCTGAAAAAAGGCGAGGTGGAAGACAACAAGGATGAGGTACAAAAAAGTATGGGTTGCATAATCAGGGGAATTCAAGAAATAAAGGAAAAAGTCGATATTCTAGAGGAACGCACATCTAAGCGCAAGAACACAATCATATTGGCTAGAGAAGAAACTTGGTGGCGCCAAGATCTCATTTACCACAAGATGTCCAAATATGGATACGGCCACCCGAGGACTCCCACGTAAAGACTTCTCCCAAGGGACGGAAATCCATTCCTTAGCTGCACTTACTGCGCAGCCGAAGGACATCACATCAACCAATGCAGGCGCTTTAAAGGACTAGTCTGACGCTTCATCGACCAAGGAACAATGTGGTTGCCATATACTTGGACAGTCAGTTGGTGTCGTCATAGCCAAGAACGATACACCCCTCTCTTTGCACCAATGAAAGTTGTCATGAACACCTTGGTGTGAAGAGGTGACATTCAACCTTTCATCCCTCCAGAAGTGCCAAGGCTACACAGGAAGAGAATCGTCCTTATTGCAAATATCACCGAATCTTTAGCCACCATACGGATGACTGTCTTCGCCTAAATGACGACATCCAAGAAGTCATCGACAGGGGAGAAGCTCCCCCACCGCTAAGGGATGGTGATGTCGAAAATGGAGCCTGGAACTAGTTGGCTACCGACGAGAGCTAGAGTAGTCGAGTCTGAGTCCCCAATTTTGTTGAGTTAGGAGCTTAGCTAAATCTTTAGGTTGAGTCATGAACAGAGGGTGTTCCCCTTTTTACTGCTTTCTAAGTCTAGTTTCTTTTCTTTTGACGGGAGTTAAAGACCCTTTTCTCTAAAGTCATATGTGCTTATTTCTTGCAAATGGATGAAAATTCCTCTTGCTCATTTCTTTCTTTGTTTAGCTATTGATAAACCCGATGAACTCAAAATTGCACAAATCATTAACTAATCAATTTAATCAATGTAAGTAAACTTCGCAAAGCGAGAATGCATATTATTCTTTTTTTTAAAACAGGGTATTGAGCAACTGAACTCTCTCAACGATGCTACTCCACATGCAAAGAAGAAGTGAGCTCGTCTTCTGCAACAACCTCAACACGTGTCTAATCTTAGCTCCAATTGAAGAAGATCCTTGGTACCAAGACATATTCAACTACATCACCAAGGGCACATACCCTCCGGATGCACCAATAAAATCTCAACGGGCTATCCGTCTCTTAGCGGCACAATACATAGAATACAAGGAGTTCTATACAAAAATATCCCACAAGGGAGTCAACCTCAGATTTGTAAACGCCGAAGAAGCTACAGAAATCATAGATGAGGTACACAATGGTGTGTGCGGATCACACATGAATGGTCGAATGCTCACCAGAAAAATCCTACGGCTAGGATATTACTGGACCACCATGGAAAGAGACTGTTACGACTATGTCAAGAAATGCAAGAAATGTCAGATATATGCCAACCTACAGCATATGCCACATTCAATGCTCCATAACTTCCCCTTGGCCATTTTCTGCATGGGGAATAGACATCATTGGTAAGATCACCCCCAAGGGCTCTGGAGAATATGAATACATCCTAGTAGCCATAGACTATTTTACCAAGTGGGTTGAAGCACGGTCCTATGCCATCCTCACATCCAACCAAGTGTCTAAATTCATAAGGAACAACATCATCTACCGGGACGACATTCCGCATGAAGTCATTATCGACCATGGATCCCACTTCAAAGCCGAAACAGCCATCCTACTAAAAAAACTACAAAATCCAGCACCACAAATCATCCTCTTACCGACCCCAAACCAATGGCGCAGTAGAAGCCGCCAACAAAAACCTCAAAACTATCATCGAAAAAATGATAAAAAACTACAAAGATTGGCCTGTAAAACTTCCATTTGCACTTTGGGGGTATAGAACGTCCATAAGATCATCCACAGGAGCTACACCTTATTCCCTAGTTTACGGGATGGAAGCCGTACAAACCATAGAAGTCCAACTACCCTCCATGCGCATAAGCTTAGAAGGTGAACTTTCAGAAACACAATGTTCATGGATGAAAGGCGCCTACGAGCTCTAGACCACTCACACATGTGCCAACAACGCATGGCAAGAGCATTCAACAAAAAGGTTCGGCCTCGAAATCTGAAAGAATGGGACTTAGTTTGGAAGGAGTTACGTGCACCAGTTACTGACCCTAGAGGCAAGTTCCGACCAAACTGGTCCAGTTCGTTCTTCATAAAAGACATCTTATCAGGAGGCGCAGTCCGACTTATGGACATTGATGGCATCGAGTTCAGTCAGCTCACAACCATGGACCAACTAAAGAAGTGCTACGTCCAAAAAAAAAAAAAAAGAAACGAAAATCCGAAAAAAAAGAGACGTACACAAACGCTGGCCTGATTCCACACTGGATACGTAGGTAACCCTTTTAAGGGGCCCGGCCAAAATCAATCCGAAATTCCATTCAACTCATTCAAAAAAAAGACAATGTTTCTTCAAACTGAACGAATAATCTTACATAGCATAAATTAAAATTCCTAAGGTTACAAAAAAAAAAGTGCAACTACGAAGGTTTAAGCTAAACAAATTCTTACTACTTTTTTTAACTAGACTTGCTTTTTAAAGAAAACTACTTTAATCCTTCTTCCCTTTAGAAGGCTTCATTGAAGAGTTATTCTTTGAAGGACCTTGGCTTGAGGACAACCTATGATCGCTTTCTTGAGCTGGGGGTTTGTCTCTTTTCATTACATGATAGCCTTCCTCGTAAGGTCCTTCCTTTCTTTTCTTGCTTTCTATTCCTGAGTCATACCTAGGTACTAGCTGGTTCCACTCCTCATGACGAAGGGCTCGCCTCGCTTCTCCATCACTACAAGAAAGCCAAGTTAAGTAGGTCTCAGAAACTTGAGTTGGGGCAATCACTCGGGGTACTGTCCAACGATCCCTGCCACACCAGTATGTGCTTTAGTTCTTAGCAAATTCAGTTGTCAGAGCCAGGGTAGGTTGTCTTGTAGTCTCCTGACGAGGGATAACCTGCTTTAACCCATATTGCCTCATTACCCTAGAGGGAAAGAAGCATGTACTCCTGTACAGACCCACTATCGTAGTGTAAGGGACAAATTTGCGGCTCTGACCAGCGCCACTAGCGGCCCTCAGCATTGGCCCAGAGCCGCAAGCAGCCCTGACCTAGGCCCAGTCCGCTTTTCCCCTTTTGCTCTCGTCCGCCCATTTGATCCATTCCGCACGGTTTAAGCCCGATTTTCAAATGCACAACGTAGTTACAAGGCCTGAGACTCTCTTAGTTTTATTCTTTTTCTATTTTCTTTTTTTTTTTTAGTATTATTTTCTTTTTTTTTAGGGGGTATAATATGTGTAATTTTTGCTTTTTCTAGAAATTTTGGCCTTATTCTATTTTATTCCCTAAATTGTGTCATACCCTTTACTGCATAACACATTGCATATTTAGAGATCAGACGGGCATAATCGAGTCATAGTAGCATACACGTCACATATAAAATGCATAAAAATAGGAGTTCAAGTTTCAAAGACCAAGATCTACAAATCAAGTCTACACTACTCATTTGGGGTCATCATCACCATTGCTATCAGCCTCATCTTCAACGGAAGGTCCATGACCATAATTCCCGGCCGAGTAGTAGAAAGAGCCTTAAGTATTGAACGAGTTGTAAATCGGCCTGCTGTTGTTGGGTTTCATGTCCCGTCCATCATGCACA
The DNA here is from genome assembly GCA_038025085.1 of Tetragonia tetragonoides. Taxonomy (NCBI): domain Eukaryota; kingdom Viridiplantae; phylum Streptophyta; class Magnoliopsida; order Caryophyllales; family Aizoaceae; genus Tetragonia; species Tetragonia tetragonoides. The sequence goes on from CM076141.1 coordinate 33,217,938, forward strand.
GGTGCACGCATAGGGGTGCCCGCCGAAAATCCCGGCCCGAAGAGGCTCTCCGTGACCTGACTAGCAAAGTGCATAGCCACATTCTGATATGAAGGCCCAGCTTGGGGCACATCCCACCTAGGAGATTTCACCCAACCTCCAGCCATAGAAGTCACAATGGGCCTACTACTCAAAGAAGGCTGGAAACCCGCTGGAGAAAACATCTCAGGCACAGGAATGTGCGGCATAGAAGGTCCGGTCGCCTCATCAACAGGAGGCCTGGTTTCCGCCACAGTAGAAGAACGAGCAACAGATGGTCTACTCGCCAAAAAGGCTCTCTCTGCTGATGAATGTCGGGGTCCCACAGAAGACGAAGACCGCGACATCTGCATACAATCAAGACCAAAATGTTAAACTAAGCAATCCACTTAGCTAAACAAAAAAAAATACAAGAGCGTACTTACGCTGGCAGTTCCAGATCGGGAACTCTTCCCTCTACCCATCATCCGGCTATATCCTTTCTTCAGCAAATGGATGAGCTTGAAGACTTGGGAAGTCTTCTCCCGGATCAGCTACAAGAGAAAACAAGAGACAAAATCAGTATTCGAAAGCAACACAAGTCAGAAAACAAGAAAGGATAAAAACTTACCCCCACACAATCATCGGGAAAGGGTAAGCCCTCCACTGCCTCTCCGTCAGCAATATATAGAGGAAGCTCCTCTATTATACGACCCCACTCTCAACAATGTACCTCACCTCATTACTTGGTAAGGTCACACCTGAGGGCTGACTACGAGGAACACTAGAATGGGACCTCCTGGGTCCATGAGGAGTCAAACGATCCGCCTACAAAGACACAAAAGTCAGTACACTACATATTTAACTGAAAAACACGAATCAAGATCTTACCCTAGAAGTGAGGTCCGAAATCAAACGACCCAAGCATTAGGCCAGGTACACTGCTGTACGGTCTAAGCCAACAACCTCTGGCTCAAGAAGCTGCATGGCTGTAGCTCCCTGAACAACGACCCCCAAATCAGCTACGCTCAAACTTCACAGGATGAACATGGTCATAGGGGGGTCCTCCGGAACCAAATGACCACCCAAGCCAGAATAGACCAATCGAGTCAAGCGGTCCCCCAGATACCACTCAAAGCTGAATGGCCTCTCAAACACTACCCGCAGGGTAGATACTTTGAAGGACTCAGTGGTAATATGGGACGGGACCGCAGGAATGTCGTCGAAAGCGATCCATATCACTTGCAGATTACAAGATCAAAGTTCATTCACATCAAATGAACCAAAAATATATATACAGAAACAAGTCGAAGGAAACATACCTCGGACGTGGCCCGACTCTCGAAAGTAACCCAAAAATCCTCCAAAGAGGAAAACGGATGACTATCTCTACCAACCCACCGGGAACCCAGTGGGAACATCCTCAAACCAGGACGATGAGGACCAAAAGGTGGAAAATACTCAAAGAACCACAACTGCCATACAAGCAAGAACAATCAGATACAGATCTACTACAAAGTATGCATATACACAAAGAAGGAATATATATATATATATATATATATATATATATATATATATATATATATATATATATATATATATATATATATATATATATATATATATATATATTCTTTGTGTATATGCATACTTTGTAACACCCCGAATTTCCGTCTAATTTAAAACCAATTAAAACCACGAGTTGCAGGGAAAAACCCTAGAAATTCAGAGCGCTACCGCCGTATTTAATGTTCAAATTAAATACAAGGGTAGAAAGAAACCAAATGTTTATATGCCAAACATAGATACTAGATAATTAAATAATAACTATCTTTTCCAGCTAACTTAAAACAAATAATCCAAATGAAATAAGAAATACTTAAATTATTAATTCTCATGCAAGAGAATTAATCTCAATACAATAATAAAAATCTCAATGGTAAAAGGATTCCAATCTAAACAATAAAAGTAAATTATTCTTAGAAGATTTACAATCTTCTTCAATCGCCTTCCTTTAGCTCAAACCTCGAGCTACAAAATCCTGTCAATAATACACACACACACACACACACACACACACACACACACACACACACACACACACACACACACACACACACACACACACACACACACACACACACACACACACACACACACACACACACACACACACACACACACACACACACACACACACACACACACACACACACACACACACACACACACACACACACACACACACACACACACACACACACACACACACACACACACACACACACACACACACACACACACACACACACACACACACACACACACACACACACACACACACACACACACACACACACACACACACACACACACACACACACACACACACACACACACACACACACACACACACACACACACACACACACACACACACACACACACACACACACACACACACACACACACACACACACACACACACACACACACATATATATATATATATATATATATATTCTTTGTGTATATGCATACTTTGTAACACCCCGAATTTCCGTCTAATTTAAAACCAATTAAAACCACGAGTTGCAGGGAAAAACCCTAGAAATTCGGAACGCTACCGCCGTATTTAATGTTCAAATTAAATACAAGGGTAGAAAGAAACCAAATGTTTATATCCCAAACATACATACAAGATAATTAAATAATAACTATCTTTTCCAGCTAACTTAAAACAAATAATCCAAATGAAATAAGAAATACTTAAATTATTAATTCTCATGCAAGAGAATTATTCTCATTACAATAATAAAAATCTCAATAGTAAAAGAATTCCAATCTAAACAATAAAAGTAAATTATTCTTAGAAGATTTACAATCTTCTTCAGTCGCCTTCCTTTAGTTCAAACCTCGAGCTACAAAATCCTGTCAATCTACTCTCCTATATAGACAAATTCCACATAGGTTCATCATAGGCCCACCATTGAAGAGAAATGGACAACAAACACAAGTAAGAAGAAAAACAACCAATCAGCTATGCTGAGTAATTCATAACCACATATTCCATTTGAATCTCCAAGTTAAGCCAACATGCTTAATCAAAAATTACCATCACACTTAAGAAAAATAAAGACAACATGCTTTAATTTAAAGACACGCATAAACACCATATAATAAATCCAACATTTATTATTATCCATTAGCCAAGTTCATTAGAGAGAAGAGAATCGTAAGAATGTCGGAACCAACCGCAGAAGGCTTAATAGGATCTTAGTCCCATGCACAGGGGCAAAAGAGGGATCAACCGTCCCGGAGTATAGGTGACTCCCAAAGTACTTCTAGATGTTCCTAAGTATGCATACCCCTCTATCAACCCTTAGGTTTATAAGAAGAACAGTTTCACAATAAAACTTTACTTGCCCAATTGCTTACTGTATGGATACAAGTGCTACATTGGGGCTACGACTCGCAGACATAGACCTGCCCAATATTTCTCAATGACAATTACCATTCGCATCCTTTGGTGGATCCATTACCAAAGAAATCTTAACTCCCAATTAATCAATTCAAAGGTGATCACATAGTCAAGTAAATCACATAATCTTGGCAATTTCTCAAGTAACACGATATGGTTACAATTTCCGATGGCATTTTACATGAAGGGCATCTAGGCCTCAATTCAAAACCACCTTAGTTCAATACCTTTAAATAGGTTCCAATAGTCAAAGTTCATTTCAAATTATTGAAGTAACATGCTTCTAACATGAATCCACATGCTTACCAACATGATACAAAAATAACAATACAAGCTATATTCCAATTGAACAATTATTAACATAATTTTCGTTCAACAACACAATAAATCATGCGTCTCCTCACATGAATATTAACAAGTAGACATTGCTACACAAAGTGAATTTCCAACATATTACATGCATTCACTAACATAATTCTATACAAATTATCACAATGAAATAAATATCAATTATCCCTTTCCAAAATACTCACAAGTTCAAATATGAATTAACATTCCCAATCCAATACTAGACCAATGAATACAATTCCACTAAACATTAAATCACCACAATGAATTACATAATTCATCTAGACATGAATTACCTTTAGCAGTAAGGCAATCACGACAATCTAACGTAAGCTCCTTAGGTTCACGTGCGGTCAACGGGCCCTAACAAATCCACAATACACCAATGGTCAATACCTTGACTTCTAAACCTCTTTATTAAACTTTAAAGATGATTTAGTACCCTTAATTAAATTAATTAAGTTGCTGGAATTTTCAGTTACTCATGCATGCTCAAAGTTTCCGAAAACAATTTACATAAACTAAATTAAAAAACTTCCCAAAACCCTAAAACATGTCAACAAGTCAAAACAAGTCAAAGGAAGTCAAAACCAACAACACCACAACCACCGTCGACCACCAACACGGCCCACCACCTACAGGTGGTGCAGGGCGGCGGCTGCTGCTGGCTGCACTGCCAGCAGCAGGCACGGTTGTGCCTTCGCGCACGGCCGTGCTTCTCCTTTTTTTTTTTTTTTTAATAAATTTAACAAATTTAAATCTAAACTAAATCCGAATAATTAATAAATTTCCAGATTTAATTAAACACAAGATTCAACCTTTTAAACTCAATCTTTGATTCAATTTCAATAAAACAACAAACCCAACCCTAATCATGATCCTATCATGCAAAAATAATAGAATCTAGCAAACCCTAGGCAAAACATAATTTAGGGTTTACTCATACAAATTAGCGTTTATCAAAAACAATGAATTTGGATCGAGAATACACTTTTAATTGATCAAAAGGCATTAAAATACTTGGAATAAAAAAGGGTTTAAATTTGAGCAATAGGATGAATTGTGAAAGAGTGTTGAAATTTCTCTTTCTTTTCTCTTGGGTGTCGTGCGTGAGTTTTGAGAGAGAGAAAGATGAGTGACTTTTTTGTTTTGTCTAGGTTAAGTTGATGAGTGAGGAAGTTAAGTCCAATTAGGAAACCAAATCCCTAATTCTACTCCTTCCTTTTCTCCTCCAACTTCTTAAACTAACAACCAGTCACACCCTCCCAAAATCCACCTTTTTAGGAAAAGATTTTAAAAAAAAATAAAACTGATATTTGCCCATATTTTCTGCTCTTGGCGGAAAATAATGGCCCTAATTAGGTCTTAATTATTTTCGGCCAATCTGAAAATAATTAAGCCCAATTGTTTAATTTATTTTGGCCCAATTAACTTAATTGGATCCAAAACAAACCCATACATTAATTAGGCATTTTAAATCATGAGCCCAATATATATTTTAAATCTAAAATTACATTTTCTTTTTAAGTAATTATTATTCTAAAATGAATAATAATACGGCGTATTACATCCTCACCCCCTTAAAAGAAGTTTCGTCCTCGAAACTTAGGATCACCACCAAAGTGAAGCTAGTTCCATAAGGCGAAATTTTTCCACCACACTTTCAAAGTTCAACACAACAATGTAACTCAAAAGTTTAAAAGTTTTCACAACTTTTCCAAATAACAAAAATGAGCATGATGCAATGCAATGCAATGAGTTTTCCAGTCTTTAATTCTTTTCTTTAGTGGATTGTTACACCCTTCCCCCCTTAAAAGGGTTTCGACCTCGAAACTAAGGTTAAGTACCTTGTTCGAACAGTTGAGGATAACGCTTGCGCATATCAGCTTCAGTCTCCCAAGTCGCCTTTTCAACTTTGTGGTTAGCCCACAACACTTTCACAAGATTGATCGTAGACGCACAAGTTTTCTTCGTTTTCTCGTCTAGGATCCTGACAAGTTTAGTTCGCTCCTCAAGGACTCGAACTGGTTGCTCTTCATAGGTGAGTGTGTCATCTAACACTACCCTTTCAGGATTCAGCACATGACTTGGATCATGGTGATACCTCTTGAGTTGTGACACGTGGAACACATCGTGCACTTGCTCCAAATCCATAGGCATAGCAAGCCTATAAGCGACCTCTCCTATTCTTTCAAGAATCTTGTAGGGTCCAATATACTTTGGGCTAAGCTTCCCTTTGCGCCCAAATCTCATCACTCCACGAGTAGGTGATACTTTGAGAAGTACCTTCTCACCAACTTGGAATTCCTCCATTCGTCGATGTTGATCTACATAGGCTTTCTGTCTATCTTGTGCAGCTTTCATCTTCTCTTGGACAAGTTTCACTTGTTCCACAGTTTCTTGGATAAAATTCGGACCCAAAACAAAGGTCTCACTTATGTCGTTCCAATACGTAGGAGATCTACACTTCCTCCCATACAACGCCTTGTAAGGTGCTCTACCAATGCTCGCATGGTAGCTATTGTTGTAGGAGAACTCAATCAAAGGCAAACTCTTCTCCTAAGAGTCCTTCATCTCTAGAGCACAAGCTCGCAACATGTCCTCCAGTGTCTGAATAGTACGCTCCGTTTGACCATCTGTTGCAGGATGAAATGGCGTACTAAACGTCAACTTTGTACCAAAAGCATTCTGCAATTTATCCCAAAAGTTGGACAAGAATCTCGTATCCCTGTCTAACACACACTAGTACAGAAAGCGCCATGTGCGACGGCTGAAAACATTAATATGCGTCGATTTTCAACCGTCGCATATGCGAGCGATGCACATGCTAAGAAGGAATGCGAGTCGGTTGTGTAACCGACGCACAAAGGTTTTGTGCGTCGGTTGACCTAAAGAACCGACGCACAAAGTCTGAGCAAGTGCGTCGGTTCGTCAGTTCAACCGTCGCACATACTAGTTTTGTGCGTCGGTTGACCAAAAAACCGACGCACAAAGTCTGAGCATGTGCGTCGGTTCTTCAGTTCAACCGTCACACAAACTAGTTTTGTGCATCGGTTCTTTTAATCAACCGACGCACAAAAGCTAGGTATGTGCGTCGATTGATCTAAAGAACCGTCGCACATACCTTTTTTTTAAAAAAAAATTCTTATTTTTTTTTGAAACTATACAATTAAATTTATTAAAACAAAATCAGCCTATGTGGGATTCGAACCCACGTCTTTTGTGCTATAACACAATTGCTCTACCATCTGAGCTAATAGGCTTCAAAAATAACAATAATTATACAAATTTCTGACCTTGAAACTAATACCTCGGAACATACTACAGCCATAGAGAAAACCCACTAAACATTAAACCAGATAACAAAACCTAAATTGGAGTAGAGTAGAATTATAACATGATCAGACATAACAATATATTTGAGTAAAATTACAGCCACAATGAAAACAAAGAAAAAATAGAGGGAAAACAATAATTATACAAAACCAATCAAAAAACAAAGACAGAGAAGAGCACAAGAAATCGAAAAACAAAAAAAAAATTGCACTTAAAGCCCACATGAAACAGAGTTAGCTTACTGTGTACCAGAAGTAGAAAAGTTCTACCTGAGCATGCACCACATCACACATTGAAGAAAGTCAAAATGGAGCAAGCAACATATAACAGCCTAAAATACTCAATGAATAGCAAGATGACAGCAGCACAAGGAAAGAAACAGAAGACTACTTACAGGTTACTAATCTGCTAACTTGTGCTTCCTAACACCAAGGAATTGAAAGAGAAGAGTAGGATACCAAAGGAAATGAGAGAACAATACTTACATAGCTTTCATTGTCTCAAATCCAACATGACACTAACTTAAAAAAAATTTACTTACAAAAATCCAAACAACACTTACAAACAAAACCCAAGTGAGTGAGAGTTGGAGAAATGAGTTTTTTTTTTTTTTTTTTTTTGCTTGTCGGGAAAAAGGGTACCTGCATCCTGAAAAACATCCACATAAATTGAGTTACTGATAAATTGACAGAAAGTACTAAAACAAAATAAATCAGTGGATATTGATCGAGATGGCTTCAGATAGGAGAAAGAGAAAGAAACTCTCATCAAAATAAAGGTGTTCGATTATTGAATCAGAAAATTATTATAACCATACCACGATAATTTCCCTATAATAAGAAAGATCAAGCTGTCTGGTCCTATCCTATCACTACCATTACCACCAACCCATCTCTTTCTCACATAAACCTGGTAAAAAACACAATTACAGCAAAAAGAAGAAGCAAACAGCAGCAGCAATTACAGCACACAATTGCAGCATTTTACAGAAAACAGCAGCAGCAGCAGCAAATACAGCAAAAGACAGCAACAATTTCAGCAAAAATACAGCAGCAATTACAGCAACAAAAAAGGAGCAGCTTTTTACAGAAAACAACGACGACAAATGCAGCAAAGGATAGCAGCATTTTACAGCAACAGAAACTTACAGCAAGCAGCAACAACTTCTTACAGCAAACAACAATGGTCTTTGTAAGTTCGCTAAATAAGCCTGGACTATTGCCTTAGCATCAGTGTCCGCAACCACACCTGCATTAGAAATTACTAAATTCCCAAATCAGTTGCAATTATTATTATCTATATTGCCATTTTTTATAGAAAAAAAACCACAATCTCACAAAATGAAACAAATCACCAACTTGTTCCAAGGGCACAATCACATATCAATAATTCCACCTTCTGCATTTCAATATAATACTATCATTCTTGGCTTATTTCCAGAAACACCAGAAACTTGCACCAGAAACATTATTATATATATATGACCGTCAGGCTGTAAGTTTGCAACTTGCATACACAGTGCTTAAAGTTTCCCTTTACCAGTTGTAACTGCTACACCCAGCCAGTTCACTTCATTGATCCATGCTTTACGCCCCTGCTAACTACTATGGAAAATTAGTGCAACTTCATAGGGATACCTAATGTTAGACATCAAATATACCTAGTCTAAAGGCACACAAATCTCAGGTTGAAAACAGAACGCTAGTACTCCAATGTAGTATTACTAGACTCTGACCTGGAATGTAAAAACAGTCTTAAGAACCTCAAAAAAAAAAAAAAAAAAAAAAAAAAAGGGAAACAGAGACAAGCTAACAAATCAGTAGGAGAGCACCAGCAGCAGCTAGCAGAATGAGATCCAAATGGTTGATTGACACACAGAACAACTAAAGATAATAATTATAAAACATAAAACATCAAGCCAACATACTTAAGACACGTTAATTTCAAGCTCAGTTAGGCTCATGAAAATGGTACAGCCCTAGTGACACAAGTGTTTTTCATCTAACCCAGTAGACAGGCTTTGAAGTCACTGGCATACATGTAAGTAAACCCAGTTTGAAGAAGGCAGAGTTAGTAATTTATTCACTTCTATGTTGTAACCCAGTTGATCAGATCCAAATATTTTTCTCAAAAATTACAATAAACTAGAGCAGGATAAAAAATCAAATTTAAATCACAGAAATAAGAAAAGAAAAAAAAAGTAGCAGGGTCCTGGTTGCTTTAACTTATAAAGAAACCAACTGAAAGAACTGAAACAGGAACTAGGGCCACTAAACACCATAGCAAGAAGCACATAGTCAAAGATATTGAACCTTAGAAGCAATGAAAAGAAATGTCCAGGATATATATGGAAGTTAAATTAATAGAGCGAATAACAACAGTGTTGACATGGCACGTGCAAACCCAAAATCACAAAAAAAAAAAAAACAAACTAAAGAGCAGTACAAGTAATAATACTTCTTTTGTGTCCTATGTTAAGAGAAAGCTCAAATCATAGATATTACGAAGAAAAAATAGAACCCTTCAGAAGTGAAAAGAAAAAAGTATGAATAGAGATAAAGAAATGAAGAAAAAGACCTGGTGCGTGAGTATGAGGTTGACGAGAGCAGATTAATCAATGGGCTTCTTGTCTTCCTCGCGGGTTGCTGACATTTTCTCTTTCTTGGGCCTCTTCCTTGACTTACTCGCCATCATGCCATGACCGTCCAGCGTCATCTCATCTTCTCTCACGATATCATCTTACCCAGGAAAAATGAAACTGAGCAAAAGAATCAGCAACTGGAATAGACTGAAATGCATACCAAACATGAAGAAACGGAGCTGAAATACAGCGAAATTCACATACCGAGCTTGCAGTTCACAAATGAAAATGGAACAAGTTAAAGAAAAGGAAAGACAAGACTATAGAGAAGCACAACTAAAATCCTTAAGCCGTTTAGCAAAAAATTAACCTTGATGAAGGAATCAAACAACAAACAGATTGCAATTAATGCCCAAACATAAATTCAGACACATAGCTAGAGCATGCCAAACAGAAGAAATGAGAAGCCTGGACAAAATGCAGAGTGAGATTGAGATGAAGTACAACAAACCTACTGCGTACCTCGCACCCCAGCACTCAACAAACGTAGTCCAATTTCCTTCACTAAGTAGCCCATCCTGGCCTCCCGCCTTGTGGGGGTAAATCACCTTCTTTCAAATGTGGCACCCCTATTCACCAATTAGCAATATCCCACATTACACCACTACACCAACATTCTATAATCAAAATCAAAGTACAAGCAAAAAGCCTACTGAAAAACAGCCACCAAATGAATTACCAAATGAGTTTAACACCCATACACAAAAAATGGAGAAGACTCTTTTCCCACAAAAAACCCACATGACAATCAACAACCCCACAATGAAAATCAAATGAATACCCATAACCCAACACAATGAATTGAAAGGGCAACAAATGTTTCGTCAATTATCATTCAAAAAATGTTAAGAAAAGTACAAATAGTATGGATGGTGACAAATCCAGAACCCCAGTTCAAAACCCTAATTTTGGGGCGAAAATAAATTACCTGAGATATTTGGCAAAATGCTTCTCGGATATGTAACAGTCGTTGGGCTTCTAGACGAGCGAACATTTTAGGATGAGAGTTGAGAGCTTCGACAACCATGGAGATATTTGGGGGTCTCAATGAGGAGAGAGAGAAATCAGCGAAGCAAATCGGCGAACTCCATAGTTAAACCCTCCGAAATCAGATCAAGTTGACCTCCTGAGCGATTCAGATGGAATGTTGATTGAAGCAGGGGAACCGCCACCTCCAACACAGAACTTGAATTGAGCGATTCTCGAAATTTCCATCAACTAGTGGAGAGAGAAACAGAAGGGGAGGGAAGAGGAGATCTGATGAGCAGATTGGGGAATTGGGGGAGTGTGGGAAAAGGCAAGGCAGTGAGAGAGAGAGAGGGGGAGGCGGTAGAAAATGGGGATTCGGGTATGTATTGATTGAACGATTTTCTTTTAAAAGAGAATGGACGACAATCTATTTCAATGACCGACGCATATTCGTAGGCTATGTACGTCGGTCGTTTTAGTTAACCGTCGTCCACTCATTTTCGTGTTTTCATTTTTTCACTTTTTAAAGTATGTACGTCGGTTGTGAAGTAGAACCGTCGCCCATTCTAAATATTTATTTACAAAAATGCCACCGCCTTATTATGGACAACGGTTATCATGATCAACCGTCGCATATTAGGCGATGTAGATGGTTGTTTTTGTACTAGTGACAATGTCTTTAGGCACTCCGTGTAACCTTAAGACTTCCTTCACATAAGCTTCAGCGAGTTGGTCCATTGACCAAGTCTTCTTCATTGCAATGAATCTCGCCGTTTTCGTCAATCGATCGACAATAACTCAAATAGTGTCATTCCCAGACCTCGCCTTTGGTAATCCAGTCACGAAATCCATCGAGATTGAATCCCATTTCCATCCAGGAATTTCCAGTGATTGAAAGACCTTCAGGCCTCCTGTGTTCGATCTTCACCTTTTGACAAGTAAGACACCTTGCCACATACTCAGCACATTCTCGCTTCATGTTTGTCCACCAAAACTGAAGTTTCAAGTCTTTTTACAGCTTATCACCACCTGGGTGAACAGAATACGCAGTTCCATGCGCCTCATCTAGAATCGTTCGCTTCAGCTCGGCGTTGTTTGGTACACACCAACGCCCCTTCATCTTGATCGTACCATCATCAAGGATCTCGTAATCAGGATGCTTCCCATCATTGATCTTGACACGTAACTCCTCTAGAAACGGGTCATGAACTTGCAACTGTCGAATCTCATCATAGATCGACGGTCGCACTACAAGTGCATTTAGCAACACTGCAGTCTCTTGTTGAAAAACTTCTAAGTCCAACTTCCTGAATTCCTCACACAAGTCATATGGTAGCACCATCATGTTATTCACAGTGTGTGAAGTCTTCCTACTCAACCCATCAGCCACTACATTGACCTTTCCCTCATGATACTGAATATCCAGATCGTACTCAGATATCAACTCGAGCCATCTCCGTTGCCTCATATTCAACTCCTTTTGAGTGAAGATAACTTCAAACTCTTGTGATCTGTAAAGATCTTGCAACGTGCTCCATACAAGTAATGCCTCCAGATTTTCAAGGCAAAAATCACGGCAGCTAACTCCATGTCATGAGTAGGGTAATTCTTCTCATGCACTTTCAACTAGCGAGAGGAATAAGCAACCACCTTGCCATTGTGCATAAGTACACACCCCAACCCATTCTTAGATGCATCGTTGTACACCTCAAACCCTTCCGTTCCAAACGGTTAAGTCAAAACTGCTGCCGTTGTCAACCTCTTCTTAAGCTCTTGGAAAGCTTCTTCACATTGGTTAGTCCACTTGTATTTTATCTCCTTTTTCATCAGATTTGTGATAGGTCTAACTATCTTGGAGAAATCTTGCACAAACCTCCAATAATAGCCAGTCAATCCGAGGAAGCTTCTTACCTCAGTCACACTTTTCGGAGCAGGCCAATCCATGACAGCCCGAATCTTAGAAGGATCTACAAAAACTCCTTCTTTAGAGATAATGTGCCCAAGAAAAGCAACACTCTCTAGCCAAAACTCACACTTTGAGAGTTTAGCATACAACTTCTCATTTTGTAACACCTCCAAGACAATCCTCAAGTGTCTTGCGTGTTCCTCCTTGTCTTTCGAATACACCAAAATATTATCGATAAACACGGCCACAAAACTATCCAGATATGGTCTAAAGGTGTTATTCATCATCTCTATAAACTTGGTAGGTGCATTAGTCAACCCAAATGGCATAACAGTAAACTCATAATGCCCATACCTTGTCCTAAAGGCAGTTTTCGCAATGTCGACCTCATCAATGCTCAATTGATGATAACCAGATCGCAAATACACCTTCGAAAACACTCCAGCCCCTTGGAGTTGATCGAATAGGTCTTCAATCCTAGGTACAGGATACCTATTCTTGACAGTGACCTTGTTCAACTCACGGTAGTCAATGCAGAGACGCAGACCACCGTCCTTCTTACGCACAAATAGAACTGGTGCTCCCCACGGCGATACACTAGGTCTAATGTACCCCTTTTCTAACAACTCTTCTAGTTGCTCCTTTAGCTCTTTCATCTCTAAAGGTGTCATTCTATACGGTGCCCTCGAAATCGGACCTGTTCCAGGAACTAGGTCAATCTGAAATACAGTATCCCTCACTGGTGGCATACCAGGAATCTCCTTTGGAAATACATCCGAAAACTCATTGACCACATCAATCCTTGAGATTTCCTCGTCTATTCCCTCTACATCCTGACTGTGACACAAAAATCCCTCACATCCCTTCTCTAAGTGCTTTTTTGCCACTAACATTGAAATAATCCCAATTTCTCCCTTAGAAACAATTCCTTTATAAGAGATTCTATTACCTCTAGGCCCTTTCAGCGATATCTTTTGTTCACTACAATCAATTCTCGCTTTATACTTGCTAAGCCAACTCATTCCCAAAATAACATCAAAATCTCCCAATTGAAACTCAATCAGGTCTGCAGGCAAATCAGACCCTGCAATGTTCACACGAACATTGGGATGCACTACTTTACACAATACCACATCTCCAGTACGAGTGGCAATATTAGTCTCTAAAGACTCCACTACTCCCATCCCATGTTTCTTAACAAAGTTTTCAGATATGAATGAATGAGATGATCCAGAATCAAATAATACATAGGCATGCAAAGAATTTATAAGAAACGTACCAGTCACCACATTGTTGGCCGCATCAGCCTGTACTTGATTCATCACAAACAAACGACCTCCATTTCTGTTCTGGTTGCCATTATTGTTCTGAACATTTCCAGCCTGTCCATTCAGCCCATTCTGACGATTACCACTCTGGTTGTTCCCATTTTGACCCTGAACTACAGGAGCTTGCACATTGTTGTTGCCCCCACCATTGTTCACAATCTTGCCCTTCTGAGGACAATCAAAAGAATGATGCCCCAACTCTTGACAAGTGAAACATCTATACCTACTTCCAGCACAATCAACCCCTGGGTGATTCTTATTGCACTTCTTGCAAATGTAGGGTTTGCCCTTCCAACCCCCATTATTCCGATGGCCATTTCCATTGCCATTCTTCGAATTTCCATCCTCATTGTGGTTATTCCCCTTGTTGTTGTTGTTGTTGTTGTTGTTGTTGTTGTTGTTGCCATTCTGATTGTTCCCTCCCCGGAACTTCTCCTTCTTCTCACCACCACTACCCTGATGGTCATCAAACTTCCTCTTTTTCCCAGTCACCTCTTCTCTGTGCTTAAAAACCGCAGCTTGGTTCACATCACGATTATAGACCTCTTGCACGGTTTGACACTTATAACCCCCAAAAGACTCACGAATGGTCCAGTACAACTCATTCTGGAATCTACGGGTCCTATGCTGTTCCGTAGGGACTAATCCTATCGCAAAACGAGCTAGGTCGTCAAACTTTTCAGCATATTCCTGAACGGTCATCCTTCCTTGGATAAGGTTCAAGAATTCGTTATACTTCTGGTCCTGGAGATACTCTGGGTAGAACTCCTCTCTAAGAACCGTTTTGAACATTTCCCAATTAAAACCTTGTCGAGCTCTAATGGATGTGCCGTTGGTTGTCCACCAACGATCTGCCTTCTTCCGGAATAGATAGACATCACTGTCTACCTTAAGTGCCTCCGTACACCCAGTTATTGCGAAGATTTTCTCCAAATCCCGCGTCCAATCGTCGAGGAGTACGGGATCCTCGCGCCCCTCAAACACAGGCGGATTATGCCCTTTAATCTTCTTAGATACCAAGGTGAAATCGTCACCTCTAGTTACCCTCGTATCCTCCCTCTGCATCATTTGCGCGATGAATGCATTAGACTGCGCCAAGGCTTGCTGCGACTGTGCAAGTTGCGCTAACAAGGCTTGCGCCATTTCCTCTCCATTTCCCACGTTATTGTTATTATCTCCCATTGAGCTGGTTGACTCCTCGGCTCTTTTTCTATTTCTTCTAGGTGGCATCTAGCAACCAAAAGGATCAACAAAAGCAAAAGACAAGGGTTTTAGCTACCCAAATCACACTCATGTGTGATAATCACAACTAACATATACACTTGACTCATAAGTCATATATGTGTTTAATAGCCAACTAGGGCTCTAGGCTCTTATTGCATTCAAGCATGGCCTTATCACACTCTTGCGTACAAGCAAGTTCAAGGTTTCAATAGACTTTGTTCTTTCTCAAAAATAAACAATTCACAATCATAATGAAACATCAATGCCTCTTTCATAGGCGCTTTCACAATATTCATGCTCCAAATTGCAAGTAAATAACACATTTCTTGCAAAAATTCTATCTCATAAATCAAATAATCACGTATTTGTTCTCAAAAAAAACGAATACTTGCCAGACCAAGTCTCACTAGCATGAATAAAGCAAAAATTTAACATTCTAAACAAAATGTCAAAAACTAATGGCTCGCATGCCCAAATAAAATCTCAAATTGTTTACTTCCAATAAAACTAAATAAAACTAAGAATCACGCTCTTCTCGCGCGGTTCCTCAAAGGATAGCGACACACATGTGTCACTTGGACCTCATCCATCTCCTCCTCTTCTTCCATTGGTTCCTCCTCTTCTTCTGGATCCTCCTCCTCTTCAGTAGGGGTCCTTGGCTCATTGGGCTTTCCATTCAAGCCTATGGGCCAATCTCTCACAGCGCTAGGTCTAGATGACCTCGTAGGAACCTCAGGAACAGTAAGCGAAGACTCCTCCTCGACCTCGACCGTAGGCTGTTCGGCCCCCTCGGCGAAGTAGTCCTTCTCGAACGCTAGTGCTCGATCTAAGTCAGCATCTGCCTCCTCTTGGGTCATTTGGTCATCCACCTGAAGCAATGGATCATACCCTCTGGCATTCTCTACGTACACCTCGTATGGATCTCTAAGCATATCCGGGTGCTCCTTGTACCATACGTAGGCCCTTATCATCAAGGACTCCAATGTCTCCAGATTGGGGTAGTCCTTATCGTTCCTCATCTCCCAGTCCTGTGATACCCCAATATTTTCTATAATTATAATATCGATTTATAATTCATTTATAAATAGTTTAGGAGATTTAAATCGTATATTTATATAACGATTCGATTTAATCAAATTAAGCCATAATAATATTAATGATTATGATGGGAATTTCGTGATTTATAAGTATCAAATTTGAGAGATTTAACTAAATTGTTTTGTATATGAATAAGGTTTATTCATATTGTTTTAATTAGTTTTAAATTAACATTTAATTGGTTTTAATTTTTTTAATTAGCAATTAAATCAGAAAATTATTCCTAAGCCTAGTAGGTTTTGACCTTCATTGACTGGGGACCTATATAAGCAAAGAGATGGGCTAATTGATCACCAAAAACCTCCTCTCTCTCTCTCTCTCTCTCTCTCTCTCTCTCTCTCTCTCTCTCTCTCAACCGTGCCTCTCCCCTCCCCCTGTTGTCGCAGGCCACTAGGCCAGCCACCGGCCTCCTCCCCTGCCGGTAATCTCTCCCTCTCCCTCTCTCTTTCTCTTTCTTTCTCCTTCTCTCTTTCGTGCTCTGTTTTGCCCCCTCCCCTGTTTTCGCGCGTCGTGGCCCGCCGCGCCACCAGGCCGCGCCTGGGTGGTTACCGGCGGGTGGCCGGCGTTGCTGGAGCCACCCTGTCGCTTCTCTCTCTCTCAGTCGCTCTCTCTCTCTCTCTCTCTCTCTCTCTCTCTCTCTCTCTCTCGCAATCTCTTTCTCTCTCTCTCGCGATTCTCTCGCTCTTTCTCGCCTCCGTCGCCGTTGCTCCGGCGAGCCACCGCCGACCATGGTGGTCGGTGGGTGGTGGTCATGGTGATGGGCTAGGCCGTGGGTCCCCATGCTTGGGTGATCGTGGCCTAGACTCGAAAAACCAATTAGGGTTTCGCTTAATAATTTCGTTTTAATTAATTTTGAATTTTCAGTATTTTTTTAATAATTATTTTTATTTTGCTGTACTCGTCTGGAACCCGAATCCGGATTTTAGAAAGCCTAGATTGATTGAAATAAATCAAAGAATTTAAATAAAATAATAGATTAATATTTTGTTACTATTTAGATTTTCGTATTTACTGATTATGTCTTGGTAATTATTTTTAATTAGGACCTAACGAACAAGCGTGATCGGGTTGTGATTTGGAAGTTTACCTACTGCGTAGTGAGCATTTGTTAGGTAAGAGATTGTGCCTACCTCTTTCCAAAACCCATAAAAAGGTTTTGACTTGTTATGTGCTAATTGCCTATTTGTTGTGAATTTAATATGCGAAGCATGATTAAATTATATCGTCATTAATTATGAGAATTAGAAATATATTCTTTGCTGTAATTATGAAATATATTGAGTATGATGAGATTATGAAGTTTCGTTAATTAAATAGTTCATATGATAATTATCGAGCATGTATGGCGATGGTTAATTTCTAATATTATTATGATATAATATACGTGCTACTTGGAATGAGTTAGTATTGAGTGCTAATGAGCATCTATTATACTTGGATGGATTATTTGTTGAAAGTGTAATTTTTGGATATCATGTTTTACTGCCGAAGTGCTGCCGAAATTTTATTAGACATATATGAAGCATGATTATTCTTAATATGCATTAATGTCATTATCGTCGTTATTATTATTCATTGTCATGAGCATGAAATGAAGTAGTAAGTCGTGGTCTCATTGTATCACAAAGTCAATGAATGCAAGTATGTGAATTGAATTGTAAATGAGAATAAGACTCCTAATGGATCCCTAGGAGTAGTCGAGCAATCGAGACTTATCTAATTGATGTAGTCTAGAGATACGTGATTCCCAAGTTACCTATTATGGACACCTCGTAGCGTGTTCGGGACGGATCATTTCCCATTGTTTAATTCTCTACGTATCGATTATTATGTTAGAGATAGTGTGAGTATACACTAGAGTAAGTCCATGGCATGTCTATATCTATCTATGAACAGTATGGGTAATCGTTGTTCTATTCGCTCTCTTATTACTCTAATCAAGATGGTTTATTTGTTTGTGTTCAAATGATCACTAAAGCAAGAATTGCATGTAATTGAATATTGAGTATGCGTGTGGTTGATTGTATGACTACTTGTGCATGCAAATGAGTTTCAATGATTCTTCTAAAATCCAGGTAAGGTTTGCGAAAGTGTTTTTACTTGGTATGGACGACGTTTATTCAGTTTATCTGATTTTAGTTTTCTTTTGTTTCTTCTCTTTTCTTTGTACCTCGTTTCCGTCACGGAAACCAAAGTGCAGGTGTTGCTGAGTGATGACGGATAGCTTTGGAGTTTAACTGTAGGCGTGTTCTCTAGACTTGTTATTTCTTTTGGATTATGGGATGTTTGGTTTGTGCCCTTGAAGGCAAAGTTGTAATAATACCATTATGGACTTAAGTTCACTCATTATACAACTCTGATATTAATATTTAGTTTGTTTAGATGCTTCCTTTGATACCTAGTTTTTCTTTCTGCTTAACATTTATTCCATAGCGATAAATGTTGCAGTAGCAACCATCGGGCTTGGGACTATTCAATGGTGTTGAGCCGTGTATAACGACGTCGATAGTTCCCAGGAAATCGTTGCGAATTCGGGGGTGTTACAACTGGTATCAGAGCCCTAGGTTTAAAAGGTTGCATAAGTTAAATAAACAAATTAATAAAGATTAGTTTCATTATGGGGAAAATAAAATGTAATTCCGTTGAGCGTAGTAGTCCTAGAAGTTAGGAATTTCTTGAAATCACCTTAATTGTGATTTAAATGTTCTTATTGTTTGATTGCCCTTTTGTAAATGACAATTACTCGTTTGACCGCGATGAAATCGACCAAAGGTAGAAACCTGCGAGCGATGATCGTTGCACATGAGAATAAGGTGGAATACGTAGACATCTCCGATAGCGAGCCAACGCACGACGAGTGTGACGAGGCCACAGCTGTGCCTGTGGCACACGACAATGGCGTATACGAGCACGAGGTAGACCAACCCACGCATGATGACCGTGATGATGACGTGCCAATCGATTTTAACCATGACTTGGAAGCTAACGAGGATCCTGAGTCTGAAGAGAAACCTACTGAGTCTGAACCTAAGGCTGGCAATGCTCCTGCTGATGAGCCAAGCGTTGAGCCTAACTCTGTGGATCTCGAGATGCGATTTGAGTACGGAGCTGGAGTCCCTGATTCACCTAGCATGTCGGACTTAGAGGATATTGGTTATGCAAGCAGCAACAACTCTGTACCTCCTTCGCCTCCTACTGATGTGTCTCCTCCTGTGGAGCCTTTCTTTGCCACTGATGCCGAGCTAGATGACATTCGTGCCTACATCGATCGCGTACACTGTGATCGAGCATTACGAATATGAGAACCGTACGAGGATACACCAAAGTTTTTGGTTAGAACTCTTACTAGCTGGCTTACCCAACATGCATCTTGGAGAGGTCTCAAGGATAAGTATGACGATGTGGTACTGAAGAATGGCTACATTAATGACGAGAAGTATGGCAAAGGCAATCGTTGGGCGCTTAGTTTTCAGGGTGTTTGCAATGAGCTATGCTTGTTTGAGTTCGAGTGGAAGGTTACTAACGTCTTAGTGCCTGTTCCGAAGGATATATGTGAGAGCTGCTAGTCAAAGAAGTGCAAGCTTGTGGACGACTTTAGAAGGCGGCCTCAAAAGTTCAGAGGTGACGAGCATCCTTACACGCCATGAAGGTGTAAGGACCCGGATTTCTACGGCCCACGGAGTGCGTCCTTATAGAAAATTTGTAAGCTGGGGGTTTAGATAAGTTCAAGGAACCGTCGAGTTAGAAAAGAATTTGAAAAGACTTGAATTGAATAAAAACCATGAAAGAGGTCACAAATCTGCTATCGGCGTTTTATCGAAGAGACAAACCGAAGGGACAACCCAATAGCGCGATAAATGAACTGATCATGTTTTTAGAAAGACTCCCGCCCATATAGAACATATGAGTACCCAAGAATAAAGGGTTTGGGGGCGAAGGTACGAGGTGGGAAGGTGTTAGGCACCCAACTCGCCCGTTTTATGATGGCCTCTACTAACTCAAGTTTGCTTAATAATTTAAGAACATCATTCCCATGCAAAACCAGATTAACAACCTAGAGTTAGACTATTAATTGGTTCATCACAAGCATCACAACATTTATTATTAACCCTTGTTTAGACGTGCATTCGATTGACAAGTTGGGCAGCACAACGACTATACAGACAGTATTTAGGAAGCGATAAAAACGTTATTCTAGCATGATATCTACATTATGACTACTAGAAAATAAACAATTAGAAAATTAATTTAATTTGAGCACTCAGGAGTTTGTACCTGAACTGTAGGCTATATTTGACAAGAATAGTAAAAATAAGATCTCTAGTTTGGAAGAAAGAGGGGGAAGCTCGGTGTCAATACTCCCGAGAATAGAGGTTGTCAACTGTAGACTGTGTGTTTTGAACTGAGGGTGAAGGGTTGTTTATATAGGCGAGGGGAAGTAGGGTTGGACGACAGAAATTGAGGTGAAAAACGAGACGGGCTTGAAAAATCAGCCGGGCCCGAAGAAGGGTCAGCACAGCTAGCGGCCCTGGGAAACTTGTCAGCACCACTAGCGGCCCTGGGACTTATTCCAGGGCCGCTGACGGCTCTCAGCAGCCAGCTGGATGTCGTCATAATGACGTTATCCAGTCTATTTTTATTTTTCGGAGGATTTTTTGTATTTCGAAAAATATGAAAAGACCGTTTTACCCTTGGACGGTAAAAGACGGTTCTACCCCTAAATTGCAACTTGGTGACCGAGGTCGGAAAAAGGCGTGAGACGTGTCGTTGGAAAGCTCTTGAACGGGGCTTCTGAATGAAATGGAATGAAGGAGTGTTTGGAGGAAAAACTTGAGACCTTATCTTAATTATTAAAGCAAAAATAGTAGTTCAAGTTGATAAATTACTCCTTTCATCGTCGGGCTTATGCGGAGAAATCTGAATGCGCTATTTTGGCGCCTACAGAAGCCCCCACTTTGAACGAGGTTGAGTAAAGGCGAAGATCAAAGTACTCCGAAAGCGACATGCAGGATGCTGATGTGCGCATGGTGTGTGAGAGTGTACAGTATGCATGCATATGAAGACAAACCTGAGTTGGGACACGCTCGTAGTGTGCTAAGATTTCATCTCTGTGAACACCAGAGAAAATAAAGGTTATGTTAGCAGGATAGAACACCGCTCGTAGATGGTCTAAACGTCTGCTGGGGACCTGTAGACAGAGTGAATGAAAAAGTTAGTAATACTTTGAGAATGATCAACGCGGAGCGCTTCGACAAACAGTGACTAAACACCGCTCGGCGGATGTCGAGATCTCGTCCCTGTTATAAGAAACGAAAAAGTCAACGAGATAAGTGCGATTAAAAATAATCGGCCATAAGGTGGTTAGGACATATGAACAGTTTAAATGCAATAGCTTAAGCAATCATTGACTGAAACATATAAAAAATAAATAATGGACAGTATAACCGCAGCAGCTTCAGCAATCATTGACTGACACAAAAATAAGTAACCTCGTAGAAGGGACAGTTTAATCGCAATAGCTTAAGCGGTCCTCAACTGTCCCCCCAAAATTTGTAACCTCGCAGAGGGACTGACCCCAAAAATTTGTAACCTTGCAGAGGGACTGACCCCAAAAATTTGTAAAAGCTCAGAGGGACTGACCCTAAAAATGACCCCAAAAATTTGTAAACCTCGTAGAGGGACTGACCCCAAAAATTTGTAATGATTAGTAAGGCCAACAGGTTTTCCGGGCTAAAAATATTTTTGGGCGCTACGGGCGGTAAGAGTCGTCGCAGTGTAGATCCGGGCTTCAGTACCTGGGACCTGCAAAAGTAAACGGGTAAGTTTTACTGAGAAAGTTGGTACCGTAAAATAGGCCAACTGTCAAATTTGAACTTGTGGGCCAGAGTGCTTTGCTCCCGCGCGCTACTGATTTTTGTCACAAATGAACTGAAGTAACGAACTTCGGACTGGAAAAAGGGGCCGTGGGTTAGCAGTGGGGCCCGTGTTGCAGGTGTGCAGGGCCACTAGCGGCCCAGGCCAGCGCCGCTAACGGCGCTGGGCCTTGGAGTGAGGCCGCTAGCGGCTCTGGCCAGCGCCGCTGGCGCTGGGCTTGAGCCGAATAAAATGGCTCCAACGATTTTTTTCTTTTTTGCGTGCCGTCCTCCTTCTTCGTCGAGCCATTGTCGAAGCTTCCCCATTGTTGAGTGCTCCACTTTGCTTGAGGTAAGTCGAATCTTGACCGTTTTCCTCGGTTTTTGTCTTGAACTTGCTTATTTTTTCGCCTAGTTGCTGAATTTTGGGTTGCATTGTTGAATGGGTCCTTGTTTCTTGCGAATCTGAAACTTTTATTTTCCCACTTGTAGAGAGAGAAAACTCCATTGTGTTCCCATGGCTCCCGTAGACAAAGAAAAGCGTCCTATGAGTAATGAGGAGTATGAACGGAGCCTTTTCCGCACCGGGTTAGCTTCTACTAGAGCACCTCCGACTAACCACGCAGACGGAGCTCGACTGTCCTAGGACTCTTTTATGCGGTTGGACTGGCGCCCGCCTGGAGTTTGGAACCGCGGTGTTCTATTGCCGGATAGACGGAGTCATCTGTCTAACTTAGAGCTGGTATGTTTTCTGACTCTCTTTTTTTTTTCTTGTTCAGTATATTTGAGCTGGAAATTTGAACTGTTAGTGCTTCGGCACACGAACAAATTGGGACTTGTACTGGATTGGTGGTCAGCTGTATATAATCTTTGTGGAATTATTTTAGCTGTATTTGTAGTATATGGGGTGTTGAGGAAAATTTGTTTGTTGGCTAGGGTGTCGGAGTTTTTCTGCAGGCTCATGGGACTACCTCCCATTGGGCAATGATGTTGGGGACCTTTTCAGAGGGGGCCAGGAATTTGGTACTGGGCTCGGGTCTTGACGAGTTTCTGGCTGTCATCCCTGCGTGTCACTCGGGGGATTCTAGGATTATTGCTAGGGGTTTGCTGGAGAGGTTTTGGGATACCACGAACACTTTCCATACACCTGTGGGAGAGATGTTCCCCACCCCCCTATCAGTTTGCTGTGCTGACAGGGTTGTCTTTTAGAGGGCGTCGTATTCAGTACGATGAGAACTACTGGCGACAGAGTGATACTTTGCTAGAACTTTACTGGCCTGTATCCATCCACTTTGATAAGGATCGGGTTTCTTTGGCGTGGTTGTGGGAGGCCGTGGCAGAGCAGGGACTTACCGAGGAGCAGAGGGCTTGTATTTTCCTGACTTGGTTGCTGGGTTCGACGAACTTTGCTCAGAAGAAGAGCCTGTGTCAAGTCGGTTTCTTGACATGCTTGGAGGATTTGACCAAGGTTCATGAGTATAACCTTGGTGCCGCTGCTTATGCTTCTTTGGTGAAGTGGTGATGTCGGGCTTGTAGGCCCAAGGAGACGAGTGAGAGGACATCTATCACAGGTCCATGGAGGATACTGGAGGTAGGCTCTCATATATTCCGCTTTCCTTTCTTTTGTGCGCACATGTTTTTGGATTTGGAGCTTACTTGTTTGCTTGTATGGCAGCTGTGGTTCTTTGAGTACTTTCCAGCTTTTGGTCCTCACCGTCCTGGTTTGAGGATGTTCCCCTTAGATTCACGGTGGGTTGGTAGGGATACCCACCCATTTACCTCTTTGGAGCATTTTTGGACTCTCTTCGAGAGTTGTGCCGCATCTACGGTATGTGGTTGTTGACTTGTACACATTTTCATTAATTTTTTGGTTCATTTGGTGTGAATGAACTTTTGAGCTGGTAATCTGCAGGTATCTTGGTCTACTTTTGATGATATTCCCGGTGTTCCACCCCATATTACCACGGAGTCCTTTAGAGTGTCTTTTCTGCGGGTGGTTTTTGAGGGGCCATTTGGATTTGTATGGTATTTGGGGGAACGCTTGACTCGGTTGGCCTATCCCTCCCTGGGTAGTCACTTGGTTCAGGATGATCCTCCTTTGACCATGTTCTATCTGCGGGGTCTGAGTGTGCGGGACCTGGTAGTCGTGAGTCGTGGTAGGGCGGCGTAGGAGTTTCTTATACCGGAGGTTGTTGGCTTGGACCGCACGGCCGTATACCTGGCTTACTGCTTGGACCGTTTGATGTCGGACCTTACTTCTGAGGTAGGAAACTTATCTCCCTTTTTCAGCTATATGTGTGATATACTGACCTCTTGTGTCTTGTAGGCGGATCGTCTAGCTCCTCAGGGTCCTAGGAGGTCTCATTCTAGAGCTCCACGGGGTCAACCCCCAAGTGTGACCTTGCCGACCAATGAGGTGAGGTACATTGGGGAGAGTGGGGGACGCATAGTGGAGGAGTTCCCCCTTCACATGGTTGATGGAGAGGCTGTGGAGGCCTTGCCTTTGCCCGACGGTTGTACTGGGGTAAGCTCCTTTTTATCCCTTCTTGTGTTTGTGTTTGCTTTTGGGTGTTGATTTTGTCTTGTGACTCTCTCTTTTGTAGTTGAACCGGGAGCAGACCTCTCAGATCTTCAAGCTTATTCACTTGCTGAAGAAGGGCTATGGTTGAGTGATGGGCAAGGGGAAGAGTTCTCGGTCCAAGACCGTTGATGTGAGTAGACTCTCTTCTTTTTGTTTAGCTAAGTGAGGTGCTTAACTTGGATTATCTGCAGATGTCCCAGTCTTCATCTTCGGTGGGACCTCGCCACTCTTCTGCTGCGAGGGCTTCTTCAGCGAGTCGGCCATCTGTTGCTCGTTTTCCTCCTGTAGTGGTGACCAGGCCTCCTGTTGGTGAGGCGCCCGACCCTTCTGTACCATACATTCCTGAGATGTTCTCTCCCGCGGGCTTCCAGCCTTCTCTTGATAGTAGGCCCGTTGTTATGCCCTCGAGTGGACGTTGGGCGAATGCCCCTGGATGGGATATGCCCTATGGTGGGCCTTTGCATCAGGATATGGCCATGGACTTCGCCAGTCAGGCCACAGAGAATTTCTTTGCTGCGGGGCTTTCGGCAGGTACCTCTATGCTTGCACCGGCATATGATGGGCGGGATATGAGGCCTGACAACAGTAGGCCCATTTATAGCTCTTCTCTCCATTATTCGACCGGGAACTATGGTCAGGAGCCGTCCATTGATGATGAGACTGACAGCAATGATTTTGGTTGAGCAGTTTTGGACCTCCTTGTAGACATTGATCTTGAGATTTCAAACTCCTGCATTTTTTTAATGATATGTATGATATGATGACTCGACTATGCCCGTCTGAACTAAGTATGCAATGTGTTATGCAGTAGGATGAAGCCACAATTTAGGGAATAAAATAAAGAAAATGGTAAAAATTGCGAGAAAAAGAAAAAATTACACACATTATACCCCCTAAAAAAATGGAAAATAATAATAAAAAACAATAAATTGAAAAAGATAAACTGGGAGAGTCTCGGGCTTTGAAATTCAGTGCGGGTATAAAAACTGGGCTTTAATCGGGCAGACCGGAGCAGTGGAGCGAGCTGGAGCGAGGGAAAAGTTCAGATCGGGCCAGGGTCTGGGCCGCTAGCGGTTGGGCTGCAGTCTGAGGCCGCTAGCGGCGCTGGTAAGAGCCGTTGACAGCTCTGGTTTGGGCATTTTTTTGTGGATTTCTGATCTCTTTGGCCCGCGTTTTTGCCTATAAATAGGATTTACGGGATACTTGATATTGTATCACTTTTTAGACCTTAGTTTTCTCAAATTTTCCAATCTTCTATCATGGTGAAATCCTTTGAGAACCTGTTCGATGCCTGGTGCAAAATCTATCCGTAGAAGATAAACTTGAACTAGCCCCGTTTCACGTTTCTACCCTGCTGACTTTGAAACCAACCAAAATATTGTGGCCCCTTCTTCGATCTGCTTTGAACTATTTGGACCCCGATCTGCATGTTTTCCGTTTTGGTAACTCTGAACTATGCCCTTTGGTTGAGGAATTTGCTGCGATTACTGACATGCCTGATGCTCTTCCCCCAGCCGTGCCTTATTTGAGAGATGGTTTTAAGGATCAGTACAGGAAATACTTGGGTTTGTCATCTGCCGAAGCCAAAAGTATGGTTTTTGGTGTCGATGTGGACTTGGTTCAACTCTGCGAAAAGTTTGCTATTTCATCTGAAAAGGATGTAATATTCAGGCGTTGTCATCGACAGGCTTTTGTGCTTTGCCTATTAAACCGCCTACTGTTTGTTAGTGCAGAATCTTCTAACTTGGGTCGAGCCTCGTTGCTGCGAATGGTCAATCAGATGGTTGAAGGGCATTCTCCTTTGCATCTGGTTGTAGGAGAGACTATCATGGGGCTCGACAGGTTGAAAATATCTCTTCAAGAAGCTTTTTCCGGCAGCGCCCTGCTGCTTCAAATTTGGTTATGTGAGCATTTGAGGCTGATAGAGTCGCCAGATAATTTGATAGTTCGTGTTCCTCGGACTTGGTCAAAGAAAACCTATACCACTGCTAGCTTCTTGGTTATGAAAAGGCTATATTCTGAAAAGTCGCTTGCTGAATGGGATGCCTTTTTCCAAGCGGGACCTGTCATCCGTTGGCATGTGCCTTGGTGGAGCTTGACCTCCTTGGTGGCCTGTGATGCCTTTGTTTCTTTCACTACCATATTGAGTTTGTATAGGACTACCTTCTTCTTTCCCTCTAGGGTCATGTGGCAGTACGGTTTGAAACAGGTGATCCCTCGTCAGGAGACTACGAGACCAAATGTCGTAGCCGAGACCAATGAATTTGTTGCGGAGTGGGGAAAGTATTGGCGTAGCCGGCACCGCTGGACTGTACCTCGGGTGTTTACATCAACTCAAGTTTATGAGATCTATCTGAACTGGCTTTCCTACAGTGATGGAGAAGCGAGACGAGCCCTTCGTCATGAGGAGTGGGACCAGCTAAAGCCTAAGTATGATTCGAAAACAGGAAGCAAGAAAAGAAAGGAAATGCCTCAAATGGGAGGCTATCACGTACTGAAAAGAGGCAAGCCCCCAGCTCAAGGGAGCGATCATAGGTCGTCCTCAAGCCAGGGTCCTTCACAGAAGAACTCTTCAACGAAGCCTTCTAAAGGGAAGAAGGATTAAAGTAGTTTTCTAGGAAAGCAAGTCTAGTTTTGAAAAAAAAAGATAAGAACTTGTTTAGCTTAGACCCTCATAGTTGCATTTTTTTTTTTGTAACCCTAGGAAGTTTAATTCTTGTAATGTAAACTTATTCGTTTAGTTTGAATAAAGATTATCCCTTTTTGAAGGAGTTGAATGGAATTTTGGATTGATTTTGGCCGGGCCCCCTTAAAAGGGTTACCTACGTATCCAGTGTGGAATCAGGCCAGCGTAGTTCGTTCAAGTTGTGTACGTCTCTTTTGTTTTAAAAAATTTTCGGATTTTTTTTTTAGACGTAGCACTTCTTCAGTTGATCCATATTAGTGAGCTGGCTGAACTCGATGCCATCAATATCCATGAGTCTGACTGCGCCTCCTGACAGGATGTCCTTGATGATGAACGGGCCGGACCAATTTGGTCGAAATTTGCCTCTAGGGTCGGTAACTGGGGCACGTAATTCTTTCCAAACTAAATCTCCTTCCTTTAAATTGCGAGGTCGAACCTTTTTATTGAATCCTCTTGCCATGCGTTGTTGGTACATGTGGGAATGGTCTAGGGCGCGTAGGCATCTTTCATCCGTGAACATGAGCTCTTCGTAGCGGGCTTGTAACCATTGGGTTTCAGAAATTTCACTCTCTAAGGCTAAGCGCATGGAGGGTAGTTGGACTTCTATGGGTAGAACTGCTTCCATTCCATAGACTAGGGAATAAGGTGTTGCTCCCGTGGAGGATCTTATGGATGTCCTATACCCCCAAAGGGCAAACGGAAGTTTGACAGGCCAATCTTTGTAGTTTTCTATCATTTTTTCCAATGATAGTCTTGAGGTTGTTGTTGGCGGCTTCTACTGCGCCATTGGTTTGGGGACGGTAAGGGGGTGATTTGTGGTGCTGGATTTTGTAGTTTTTGAGGAGGGTGGCTGTTTGGGCTTTGAAATGGGAACCGTGGTCACTGATGATTTCATGCGGAACACCGTATCGACAAATGACGTTGTTCCTTATGAATTTGGACACTTGTTTGGAGGTAAGGACAGCATAGGATTGGGCTTCGACCCATTTGGTAAAATAATCTATGGCTACCAGGATGTATTCATGTCCTCCCGAGCCCTTCGGGGTTATCTTACCAATGATATCTATTCCCCATGCGGAAAACGGCCAAGGGGACGTGAAGTTGTGGAGCATCGAGGGTGGCATATGCTGCAGGTTGACATTTCTTGCACTTCTTGACATAGTCGTACCAATC
The DNA here is from genome assembly GCA_038025085.1 of Tetragonia tetragonoides. Lineage (NCBI taxonomy): Eukaryota > Viridiplantae > Streptophyta > Magnoliopsida > Caryophyllales > Aizoaceae > Tetragonia > Tetragonia tetragonoides. The sequence continues at coordinate 33,246,561 of CM076141.1, forward strand.
CCTTTCCATGGTAGTCCAGTAGTATCCCAGTCGTATGAGTTTTCTAGAGAGCATTCGACCATTCATGTGTGGTCCGCACACACCATTGTGTACCTCGTCTATAATTTCTGCGGCTTCTTCGGAGTTCACGCATCTAAGGTTGACCCCGTTGTGGGACTTTTTGTACAGAACCCCCTTGTATTCTATGCACTGCCGCGCTAACAGACGGATGGCCCGTTGAGCTCTTAGGGGTGCGTCTTGAGGGTATATGCCTTTGGTGATGTAGTTGAAGACGTCTTGGTACCAAGGATCCTCTTCGATCGGAGCCAAAGTCATTTCTGTGTCAAGGTTATTGCAAAAGGCTGGCTCGCTTCTTCTTGGTGGGGCGGCATTTTTGAGAGAGTTCAGCTACTCAAATTCCTGTAAAAGTGAAAATCTGTATTCTTGCTTTGCGAAGTTTACTTACATTGCTTAAATTAGTTAGTTAACAATCTGTGCAACTTTATATTCATTGGGTTTATCGATAGCTAAACAAAGAAAGAAATGAGCAAGAGGAACTTTTATTGATTTGCAAAAAGAGATAAGCACACATGACTTTAGAGAAGAGGGCCTCTAATTCCCATCACAAAAAAGAAACTAGACTTAGAAAGAAAAGCAAAAGAGGGAACACTCCCTATTTAAGACTCAACCTAAAGATTTAGCTAAGGTCCTAACTCGACAAAACTTAGGGACTCAGACTCGATTTCTCTAGCTCCTGTGGGTGATCTACTAGTTCCAGGCTTCATCGTCCATATTGCCATCTCTTAATAGTGGTGGAACCTCTCCTCTGTCAATGACACCTTGGATGTCGTCTTTTAGGCGTAGGCAGTCATCTGTGTGGTGCCCGAATACTCGATGATACTTGCAATAGGGTCGATTTTCTCCCGGTTCTGACTTGGCCTCTTCCAAAGGGATGTGAGGTTGGATGTCACCTCTCCATACTAGCGCATTCATAACCGCTTCCATTGGTACGAAGAGAGGGGTGTACTTTTCTTGACTATGACGACACCAGCTGACTGTCCAAGTGTATGGTGGCCACATTGTCCCTTGGTCAATGAAACGTGTGACTAGCCCCTTAAAGCGCCTGCACTCATTGATGTGATGTCCTTCAGCCGCGCAGTAGGTACAACTTAGGAATGGATTTCTGTCTCTCGGAAGGAGCTTTGATGTGGGGGTCCTTGGACGAACATACCCATATTTGGACATTTTGTGATAAAGAAGGTCTTGGCGCCACCAAGCTTCTTCCTTGGTTAGGATGACCGCATTCCTGGGCTTGGAGGTGCGTTCTTCTAGAATGTCAACCTTCTCTCTTATCTCTTGTATCCCTTTCATTATACGGACCAGACTTTCTTGTATTTGACTTTTGTCATCCACTGTTTTGTGGCCTCTCACGTCTAGTTCTTCTTCATAGGATTTTTGGGAAATCAAGGTGATTTCCTCACCATAAATGAGGTGAGAGTAATCTTTGGGCTCCTCAATTGTAATATGGTTGATAGTACCCAGGAGGTTGCCAAAATTTCTAATTTCTTCAGCTTTGGGCAATGGTAGAGTGCCATTGTGTATCTTGTCTTGGATGATGTGTTTAAGGGCCCAACAGTCATTCGTGTCATGCCCTTTCCCTTGATGATACTTGCAGTAATCACCTTGTTTCCAGTTACGACTCTTGGTACTTGGTTCTGGAGTGGGACCTATGGGTCGGAGTATGTCTTTGTCCACTAATCTTTCGAAAGCTGTACTGAGAGCTATCCCCAATAGAGAAAGATCTCTATTCGGCTTACTTCGGGGCATGTAGTATTCCCTTGATGAGACATTGGAGGAAGACGCGTCACTCTTACGTTTCTTTTCTGGCTCTTGGGGGACAGGATCAGGCTTTCCCGGAGTCACGGATTTCCGATTTTCAGACGAAGGGACAAACATTGGTGTATCCCACAACTGTCTTGACTTGATGTTGGTAATGTCGGCTTCCAACCTATCCATTTCGTCAGTCATCTCAACCAGATACTCCTGAACTGTCCTGATCATGATGTGACCAAGGTGGCTTGAATCGAGGCGTGGTAGAATGGTGAATTAAACCCTAGTCGAATCTTTCTTCTTTGGATCCTATCCTAAATAGGAAGCACGGGGCACTTAGTAACATGAAAAAAAGACCACGAGACTCTCATCTTAAGAAAAAGTTGACCCACATATAGAAAAACACATTGTCCTAGAAAGGAAACTCCTTAAGCCTAAATGCCCGAATATTTCCCTAATATTAAAGGAAAATAAAGTCAATTGAACGAAAATAATAAAAATAGAAAAAGATGGACTATCCTATTTTTTTTAATTTCCTAGACTCAAAGAAAATGTAAAATAAAACAAAAAGAATTTCGGTCTTTTCCTTTTTTTTTTTTTTTCGATTTTTTTTTTGTTTTTTTTTCGGCATTTTTGATTTGCCTTTTTTTTTTTAATTTTTTTTGACCGAATCTGAATTACATCCAAAAAAAAAAAAAAATAAAATAGAAAAAGGGAGAGGGGAAATTGGGAGACTGATTTTTTTTTGCTAAAAGATCCAAGAAAATTGTTCATGACTTTTAGAATATATCATCGGGAAAATGATGAGTGTTCATTGAATTGAATTCTCGCACCATCTTCGGGCATTAGGAACTAGCTAAAAAAAAGGCTCCTAGCACGTAAGTACATGTTGGCACATAATCATAATATTCATCCATTCATGCAAGCATAATAACAACGCAGTTTACAGGCAAACATGTGATCAGACGGGCATTACAACGACACATGCACAACAAGCAAGCGGATGCACAAATGTGGGTTAGAGGCTTTTGGCTCCTGTGAGGTTACCACGACAAATTACAATTTCCGTTCGGCAGATGGTCGAGACATCAATTGTAATTCTTTTCATCAACAAGGATTGATGAGTCATGGGTGAGGAAGCGTCGATTTGCACGATAGGACAACTGTATATTCCTTTAGATATACGGGTTGTCTACGAGTTGCGACACAAACTTCCTCCAGGGTTGATAAGGGTCAAAAATTGTGCCAAAGCACATGCAAATGATGCAAATGATGCAAAATATGGAACATGTTATTAAACAATTAAGCAAACTTGACTTACGAGTCTCACCCTCTTAAATAAATCCCCAGTGAAGTCACCACTGTAAGGACCCGGGATTTCTACGGCCCACGGAGTGCGTCCTTATAGAAAATTTGTAAGCTGGGGGTTTAGATAAGTTCAAGGAACCGTCGAGTTAGAAAAGCATTTGAAAAGACTTGAATTGAACAAAAACCATGAAAGAGGTCACAAATCTGCTATCGGCGTTTTATCGAAGGGACAACCCAATAGCGTGATAAGTGAACTGATCATGTTTTTAGAAAGACTCCCGCTCATATAGAACATATGAGTACCCAAGAATAAAGAGTTTGGGGGGCGAAGGTACGAGGTAGGAAGGTGTGAGGCACCCAACTCGCCCGTTTTATGACGGCCTCTACTAACTTAAGTTTGCTTAATAATTTAAGAACATCATTCCCATGCAAAACCGGATTAACAACCTAGCTAGACTTAGACTATTAATTGGTTCATCACAAGCATTACAACATTTATTATTAACCCTTGTTTAGACATGCATTTGATTGACAAGTTGGGCAGCACAACGACTATACAGATAGTATTTAGGAAGCGATAAAAACGTTATTCTAGCATGATATCTACATTATGAATACTAGAAAATAAACAATTAGGCAATTAATTTAATTTGAGCCCTCAGGAGTTTGTACCTGAACTGTAGGCTTTATTTGACAAGAATAGTAAAAATAAGATCTCTAGTTTGGAAGAAAGAGGGGGAAGCTCGGTGTCAATGCTCCCGAGAATAGAGGTTGTCAACTGTAGACTATGTGTTTTGAGCTGAGGGTGAAGGGTTGTTTATATAGGCGAGGGAAGTAGAGTTGGACGGCAGAAGTTGAGCTGAAAAACGAGATGGGCTTGAAAAATCAGCCGGGGCCGAAGAAGGGTCAGCGCCACTAGCGGCCCTGGAAAACTTGTCAGCGCCGCTAGCAGCCCTGGCCTGGGCCCTAGCGGCCCTGGGACTTATTCCAGGGCCGTTGACGGCTCTCAGCAGCCAGCTGGATGTCGTCATAATGACGTCATCCAGTCTATTTTTATTTTTCAGAGGAATTTTTGTAGTCCGAAAAATATGAAAAGACCGTTTTACCCTTGGACGGTAAAAGACGGTTCTACCCCTAAATCGCAAATTGGCGACCGGGGATCGGAAAAAGGCGTGAGACGTGTCGTTTGGAAAGCTCTTGAATGGGGCTTCAGAATAAAATGGAATGAAGGAGTGTTTGGAGGAAAAACCTGAGACCTTATCTTAACTATTAAAGAAAAAATAGCAGTTCAAGTTTATAAATTACTCCTTTCATCATCGGGCTTTTGCGGAGAAATCTGAAGGCGCTTTTTTGGCGTCTACAGTAGGGAAGTGAAGCCAAGGAGGAAAGATGATGATGATACACCTCCTGGATCAAAGCAAAACCCAGTCGCTGTTTAGCTATTTTATTGACTAGAGTTAGTCGTTTTGATTAGAAACATTATTTCATTTTTGTGATGACCCTGTGTGGTCAAGTTTGGTGTGGTGTATAGTTGCCTAAGCAACAAAAAATTATAACTCTTATTTATTTTGCAATCTATCTTATTGCAAAACTATTTCATTTGATTATATGAAAGTCGTGGTAATTTGTTTACATCATTGTCGTATCCCATATTTGCATGGCTGACCAAAAGCATGAATGCTATCTCTTATCGTCGTCACATTATGGGAAATCCATGTCGAATTTATGGCAAATTTTTTGTCGAACATTAGCAAATCTTTTGTGAGCCAAGAGCTACAGCATATCAATATGATTAAGTGTGATTATCTATTGCCCTACTAAAATAGTATGGAGCCTCATTATGTGCATTATGAACTTCTTTGTCTATTTATGTGAGACCTATGTGTCTTAAGTGTATTATATGCCTTGCATGAGAACTGAGAACAATAAAGCAAGTATGTTGCTTAGACCTACAATGTAAGGTCGATCCTCGAAACTTGTATGCTATTTGCTAAATAGACCTTAATGGGTCGAGATGTGCAAAGTGTGTGAATCGTGTTCATGCCATTACTTTTATATTCTCAGATAGCGAAATGACAACCAACGCTGATAGAATTGCACGACTCGAAGATGGTCTGACCGACGTGGCGAGATCATGGCGCGACAATTGGAACGCCAAGAGCAAATGGAGACCACACAATCCTCTGAAACACGCAGTTTCCGAGACTTTGACGCTCTTAAACCTCCTACGTTTGAAGGTGGTGCTGATCCGACTAAATTGGAGAATTAGATCATTGAGTTCGAAAATTTGTTCCTGGCTACAAGTCGGCCTAACAACATGAAGATTAGCTCTGTGACGTATTACACTAAAAGGTGAGGCCAACAAGTGGTAGAACGATGTGCGAACTGACTTGCTTGGTATACCGAACTATAATTGGGATCGTTTTAAGGAATCCATTCGTGCTAGATTTTATCCTAGTTCTCTATGACGCCTTAAGCATCGTGAGTTTGAAGGGTTAAGCCAAGACAAGCTGTCTGTGGCTGAGTATGCTGTCAAGTTCAACGAGCTTGCTATTTTTACTCCTAACCTGCTGACAACTGAAGCTGAGCGAATCGAAAGGTTCGAGGATGGACTAAAATGGGACATTCAATGTTTTGTCGCTGGATAATTCGTCACTTTTAAGGAATCTTATGACAAGGCCCTAAATTAGGAGAGGATTGTAGGACGTCGTGACTCGCATCTAGGTAAGAACAAGGGCGACGAAGGCAATCCATCGCACAAGAACAATGGCGGCAAGAGGCTAAGACCTAATGGCAACAACAACTACCAAGGTGGTCAGAACCACAATGCGAATAGAAATCGTGACTCGAATAGTCATCGAGCTACAATAATGGCTAGAAGGAATACGCCTTGTACTCGCCGTAATAAGACGCATGCTGGTACGAACTGTCATGGTGACGTGCTGCAGTGCTATGAATGCAACAAGTCGGGTCACAAAGCTTCTGAATGTAGGAGCTGAGGTAGGAATGGTAATGGGCAGAACCGCGTAACAACTACAATCGTGGTGGGAATAATAATTGCTATCGTGGTAATGGTGGTAACTACCGTGGAAACGGGGGTTACAACAACAACAACAACCGCAACAACGCTGCTCCTGCCGTGAACAACCAGACAAAAGCTCCTGCAACTGCTAATCCCGCACCAAACAACAACAACAACAACAACAACAACAACAACAACAACAATAATAGAGGGGTTAATGGCAGAATTTTTGTGATGAATCGCAATGAGGCAAAAGCAAACCCGAACGTGATTGCTGGTACTTTTCTTGTTAATTCTTTTCCCGCTTTTGCTTTGTTTGATAGTGGTGCATCACATTCTTTTCTTTCTAAGAACTTTGCATCTAAGATAGGCCTAGAACCTAGTTCAGTGTACAGGGCAAACATTACGATGCCTAATGGGTCGAATGTTAGTTGTAATTCGTTGTACGAGAAGTGTTCGATTAGGATAGCTGGTTCCGAGCTACCTGCGGACTTGATTCAGTTTGAATTGGGTGATTTGATGTTATTTTGGGAATGGATTGGTTGTACAAGTATAGGGCTAAGATAGAGTGCTTCGAACAACGCGTTTCTTTGCGAGGACCTGAAGGTAAGAAGATCACTTATCGAGGAGATGTGGTCAAGCCTAGCTGATGGTGATGGAAACAATGAAAATTAAGGAGTGTGTGACTAAGGGTGAAGCGATTTACATTTGTCATGTGGTGGATACAAGTCGCGAGACGGAAGCTCCGCAGCCTATTCCTGTAGTTTCTGAGTACGCTGACGTATTTCCCGAAGAGATTCCCGGAATGCCTCCACAACGCATTATCGACTTTACGATCGACCTAACTCCAGGTTCTGCACCAATTTCGAAAGCACCGTATTGTATGGCACCTGCTGAGATGAAGGAACTGAAAACACAACTTGAGGACTTGTTGGAAAAGGGATACATACGTCCGAGTGTATCGCCTTGGGGTGCTCCTGTTTTGTTTGTACGAAAGAAGGATAGTAGTATGAGACTGTGGATTGACTACCGCGAGTTGAACAAGATCACGATCAAGAATCGGTACACACTTCCCAGAATTGACGATCTGTTTGACCAACTGCATGGAGCGTCTATTTTCTCAAAGATAGACCTGCGATCAGGATACCATCAGTTGAGGATTTTCGAGCCTGATATTGCGAAGACCGCGTTTAGGATGAGGTACGGGCACTACGGGTTCACTGTGATGCCTTTTGGGTTGACGAATGCACCTGCAAAGTTTATGGACTTGATGAACCGTACGTTCCAGCCTTACCTAGACCAGTTCGTTGTAGTCTTCATCGATGATATTCTGGTTTACTCAAAGAACGCCGAAGAGCATGAGCAACACTTACGTACTGTCTTGGAGATTCTACGAAGACATCAACTTTACGCCAAATCATCAAAGTGTGAGTTTTGGCTAGACACGGTATCTTTCTTAGGACATGTGGTGTCTAAGGATGGTGTGGCCGTAGATCCAGAGAAGATTCGAGTTGTTACAGATTGGCCTAGACCAACGACCGTGACCGAAGTTCGGAGTTTTCTTGGACTCCCTGGATACTATAGACGATTTGTAGAAGGTTTTTCAAGGATTGCGCAGCCTATCACGAACTTGATGAAGAAAACGACAAAGTTTGTATGGTCTGACAAGTGTGCGACTGCTTTCCAAGAGTTGAAGAAACGTCTTACAAGTGCATCTATTTTGACATTACCGTCGGGAACAGAAGGATATGAGGTCTACAGTGACGCATCTAAGCATGGCTTAGGATGTGTTTTGATGCAACATGGAAAGGTCGTGGCTTACGCCTCACGACAATTGAAGAAGCACGAGGATAATTACCCTATGCACGATCTAGAACTTGTTGCTGTCGTATTCGTATTGAAGATTTGGCGACACTACCTGTATGGTTCCGCAGTCAAGATGTTCACTGATCACAAGAGTCTCAAGTATATCTTTACGCAGAAAGAGTTGAACATGCGCCAAAGGAGATGGCTAGAACTTCTGAGGGAGTACGACATTGATATCCAGTACAATGAGGGTAAAGTGAACGTAGTCGTTGATGCTTTGAGTAGGAAGACTCGACATAATTTAAACACTGCTTTAGTGCTTCCTAAGGAGATCATACGTGACTTACAAAGTCTCGAGGTGGAGATTGTGTTTCAAGGTGACGTCCAATGTACCTTAGCACATATGATTGTTCGACCAACGTTGCTAGAGGAGATCAAATATAAACAAAGTGGTGATGAGGATCTTCAGTGGATTCTAAACCACAAGGACGAGGGTAGGTCTGAGGACTTCACTTTGGGCCAAGATGGAATTTTGAGGTTTCGAGAACATGTTTGCGTACCCAATGAACCAGTTATCAAAAGTCAGATTCTGGGTGAAGCTCATAATACTCCGTATTCTATACATCCTGGTGGAGACAAACTTTACAAGGATCTTCGCCAAGTGTTCTGGTGGAAAGGAATGAAACAAGAAGTCGCTGAGTTTGTAGCGAAGTGTTTGACATGTCAAAAGGTCAAGATCGAGCACAAGAGACCTGGTGGAATGGTACAATCACTGGAAGTTCCTACTTGGAAATGGAATTCGATTTCTATGGATTTTGTCATGGGTTTACCTTTGACGCAAAAGAAGAACAATGCTATTTGGGTCATTATAGATTGTTTGACGAAAGTCGCAAGATTCATCCCAATGCATGACACTTGGGAAATGGAGAAGCTAGCTGACGCGTACGTCAAGGAAGCCATGAGACTTCATGGTTACCTGAAGATATTGTTTCTAATAGAGACTCGAGATTTCTCTCTCACTTTTGGCAGAAACTACAAGAAGCTTTCGGAAGCAAATTGAAGTTTAGTACCGCTTTTCACCATGCAACAGATGGCCAGACGGAAAGAACAATTCAGACTCTAGAGGATATGCTTCGAGCGTGTGCCCTCGAATATCAAGGTTCGTGGGACAAGCACATCCCGTTGATCAAATTTTCTTACAACAATAGCTACCATTCCAGCATCGATCGAGCACCATATGAAGCCTTGTATGGTAGGAAGTGTAGATCGCCTGTATGTTGGAACGACATTAGCGAGACTGCAGTTTTGGGTCCTGACTTCATCCAGCAGACTATCGACATTGTGAAGGTGATTCAAACGAAGATGCGAAGTGCACAAGATCGCCAGAAATCATATGCAGATAGAGGTCGTAGACCTGAAGAATTTGAGGTGGGAAGCAAGATACTTTTGCGAGTATCTCCTACCAAGGACGTAATGCATTTTGGTCGTAAGGGGAAGTTAAGTCAACGTTACATTGGACCTTACGAGATCCTAGAAAGGATTGGCGAGGTTGCTTATCATTTAGCTTTGCCTGTGGATCTTGAAAAAGTCCACAATGTGTTTCACGTCTCTCAACTGAAGCGATACGTACATGATCCAACTCATGTCGATCAACCTAAAACGATTGAACTTGATAAGAGTTTAACGTATGAAGAACGTCCAGTCAAGATCACTGGCCGAAAAGAGCGCTCAACCCGTACAAAGACTATTCCGATTGTGAAAGTTATTTGGTACCGTCATGGTCCAGAAGAGGCAACATGGGAAGCTGAATCCATGATGCGTGAGAAGTACCCAGAACTCTTTATCGAAGGTACTAATTTCATTTGAGTTTCGGGACGAAACCCTTTTTAAGGAGGGTAGAATGTCACACCTAGTAATTTTGCGTTTTGTTTAACTCTTTGCACGAGTTGCATGTTCTAGCATTGCATGTTGCATTGCTAATCGACTTAGGTTACGATCGTAGTACACGGATTGCATTGTCATAGTCCAAAATAGTTTTATACCTTCGAATGGGTAAACTCGTTTCGTCGTTGAGAAGTGATTACTTCATGTTTCAAGTTTCGGGACGAAACTTCTTTTAATGAGGGTAGAATGTGATACCCCAATATTTTCTCTAATTATAATATCGATTTATAATTCATTTATAAATAGTTTCGGAGATTTAAATCGTATATTTATATAACGATTCGATTTATTCAAATTAAGCTATAATAATATTAATTATTATTATGGGAATTTCGTGATTTATAAGTATCAAATTTGAGAGATTTAATTAAATTGGTTTGTATATGAATAAGGTTTATTCATATTGTTTTAATTAGTTTTAAATTAGCATTTAATTGCTTTTAATTGGTTTTAATTAGTAATTAAATCAGAAAATTATTCCTAAGCCTAGTAGGTTTTGACTTTCATTGACTGGGGACCTATATAAGCAAAGAGATGGGGTAATTGACCAGTTTACAAAACTGAGCCAAAAACCTCACCTCTCTCTCTTCTCTCTCTCACGGCACAACTCACTCTCTCTCCTCTCTCTCTCTCTCTCTCTCTCTCTCTCTCTCTCTCTCTCTCTCTCTCTCTCTCTCTCAACCGTGCCTCTCCCCTCCCATTGTTGTCGCTGGCCCCCAGGCCAGCCACCGGCATCCTCCCCCACCCGTAATCTCTCCCTCTCCCTCTCTCTTTCTCTTTCTTTCCCCTTCTCTCTTTCGTGCTCTGTTTTGCCCCCTCCCTTGATTTCGCGCGTCGTGGCCCGCCGCGCCACCAGGTCGCGCATGGGTGGTCGCCGACGGGTGGCCGGCGTTGCTGGAGCCACCCCGTTGCTTCTCTCTCTCTCAGCCGCTCTCTCTCTCTCTTTCTCTCTCACTCGCAATCTCTTTCTCTCTCTCTCGCGATTCTCTCGCTCTCTCTCTCTCCTTCGTCGACGGTGCTCCAGCGAGCCACCGCCGACCGTGGTGGTCGGTGGGTGGTGGCCATGGTGATTGGCTAGGCCGTGGGTCCCCATGCTTGGGTGATCGTGGCCTAGACTCGAAAAACCAGTTAGGGTGTCGTTTAATAATTTCATTTTAATTAATTTCGGATTTTCAGTATTTTTTAATAATTATTTTTATTTTTTTGTACTCGTTTGGAACCCGAATCCGGATTTTCGAAAGCCTAGATTGATTGAAAGAAATCAAGAAATTTAAATAAAATATTATATTAATATTTTATTACTGCTTAGATTTTCGTATTTACTGATTATGTCTCGGTAATTGTTTTTAATAAGGACCTAACGAACAAGCGTGATCTGGTTGTGATTTGGAAGTTTACCAACTGCATAGTGAGCGTTTGTTAGGTAAGTGATTGTGCCTACCTCTTTCCAAAACCCATAAAAAGGTTTTGACTTGTTATGTGCTAATTGCCTATTTGTTGTGAATTTAATATGCGAAGCATGATTAAATTATATCGTCGTAAATTATGAGAATTAGAAATATATTCTTCACTGTAATTATGAAATATATTGAGTATGATGAGATTATGAAGTTTCATTAATTAATTAGTTCATATGCTAATTATCGAGCATGTATGGCGATGTTGAATTTCTAATATTATTATGATATAATATATGTGCTACTTGGAATGGGTTATTATTGAGTGCTAATGAGCATCTATTATACTTGGATGGATTATTTGTTGAAAGTGTAATTTTTGGATATCATGTTTTACTGCCGAAGTGCTGCCGAAATTTTATTAGACATATATGAAGCATGATTATTCTTAATATTCATTAATGTCGTTATCGTCGTTATTATTCATTGTCATGAGCATGAAATGAAGTAGTAAGTCGTGGTCTCGTTGTACCACTAAGTCAATCAATGCAAGTATGTGAATTGAATTGTAAATGAGAATAAGACTCCTAATGGATCCCTAGGAGTAGTTGAGCAATCGAGACTTATATAATTGATGTAGTCTAGGGATGCGTGATTTCGAAGGTACTTATTATGGACACCTCGTAACGTGTTCGGGACGGATCATTCCCCATTGTTTAATTCTCTACGTATCGATTATTATGTTAGAGATAGTGTGAGTATACACTAGAGTAAGTCCATGGCATGTCTATATCTATTTATGAACAGTATGGGTAATCGTTGTTCTATTCGCTCTCTTATTACTCTAATCAAGATGGTTTATCTGTTTGTGTTCGAATGATCACTAAAGCAAGAATTGCATGTAATTGAATATTGAGTATCCGTGTGGTTGATTGTATTACTACTTGTGCATGCAAATGAGTTTCAATGATTCTTCTAAAACCCAGGTAAGGTTTGCAAATGTGTTTTTACCGGGTATGAACGACGTTTATTCAGTTTATCTGATTTTTGTTTTCTTTTGTTTCTTCACTTTTCTTTGTACCTTGTTTCCGTCACGGAAACCAAAGTGCAGGTGTTGCTGAGTGAGGACGGATAGCTTTGGAGTTTAACTGTAGGCTTGTTCTCTAGACTTGTTATTTCTTTTGGATTATGGGATTTTTGGTTCGTGCCCTCGAAGGCAAAGTTGTAATAATACTATAATGGACTTAAGTTCACTCATTAGACAACTCTGATATTAATGTTTAGTTTGTTTAGATGCTTCCTTTGATACCTAGCTTTTCTTTCTACTTAACATTTATTCCTTAGCGATAAATGTTGCAGTAGCAACCCTCAGGTTTGGGACGGTTCAGCGGTGTCAAGTCGTGTATAGCGACGTCGATAGTTCCCAGGAAATCGTTGCGAATTCGGGGGTGTTACAAGTCCAGCAGCCACTCTTTGTGAAACTGGTGCCACTTGGCCGTCGCGTAGCCAAAGCTTTTGATGAAGTAGAAGGCCTTCATCTTTTCCGAGCGTATAGTGGATTGAACACCATAGTGCTCGTTGTACTGCATGAATACTTCACGTACGAGATCAAAGTATTCCTCTAAGAGGCCTCCCTCATAACGGAGCTGCCTCGGATCCTCAGGGGTAACGGGTCGTTCAAGCATCACCATCTGCACGCGAGAAACAACTCATTAGTACTTCACTCGAGTACTTCAAATAATACCAAAACAAGTAAAACAAACGAATCAACTCATTTCGGCTTACAAATCTTTTATTCACATAACTTAAGTCTATTCAAGTTTTCAACCTAAGAGTATATCTTAATGACATACTTTACCCTTTCAAAACGTACATTAGGGACAGTAATATACGCTATGATACCAAATTGTAACACCCCGAATTTCCGTCTAATTTAAAACCATTTAAAATCCCAAGTTGCAGCGGAAAAACCCTAGAAATTCGAAGCGCTACCGCCATATTTAATGTTCAAATTAAATACAAGGCTAGAAAGAAACCAAATGTTTATATCCCAAACATACATACTAGATAATTAAATAATAACTATCTTTTCCAACTAACTTAAAACAAATAATCCAAATGAAATAAGAAATACTTAAACTATTAATTCTCATGCAAGAGAATTAATCTTATTACAATAATAAAAATCTCAATAGTAAAAGAATTCCAATCTAAACAATAAAAATAAATTGTTCTTAGAAGATTTATAATCTTCTTCAGTCGCCTTCCTTTAGCTCAAACCTCGAGCTAAAAAATCCTGTCAATCTACTCCTCCATATAGACGAATTCAATATAGGTTCATCATAGTCCCACCATTGAAGAGAAACGGACAACAAACAAAAGTAAAAAGAAAAATAACCAATCAACTACGCTGAGTAATTCATAACCACATAGTCCATTTGAATCTCCAAGTTAAGCCAACATGCTTAATCAAAAATAACCATCACGCTTAAGAAAAATAAAGACAACATGCTTTAATTTAAAGACACGCATAAACACCAAATAATAAATCCAATATTTATTATTATCCATGAGCCAAGTTTATTAGAGAGAAGAGAATCGTAAGAATGTCGCCAGAACCAACCACAGAAGGCTCAATAGGATCTTAGTCCCGTGCACAGTGGCAAAAGAGGGATCAACCGTCCCATAGTATAGGTGACTCCCGAAGTACTTGTAGATGTTCCTAAGTATGCATACCCTCTCTCAACCCTTAGGTTTATAAGAAGAACAGTTTCACAATAAAACTTCACTTGCCCAATTGCTTACTGTATGGATACAAGTGCTACATTGAGGCTACGACTGGCAGACATAGACCTGCACAATATATCTCAATGACAATTCCCATTCGCATCCTTTGGTGGATCCATTACCAAAGAAATCTTAACTCCCAATTAATCAATTCAAAGGTGATCACATAGTCAAGTAAATCACATAATCTTGGCAATTTCTCAAGTAACACGATATGGTTACAATTTCCGATGACATTTTACATGAAGGGCATCTAGGCCTCAATTCAAAACCACCTAGTTCAATACCTTTAAATAGGCTCCAATAGTCAAAGTTCATTTCAACTTATTGAAGTAACATGCTTCTAAAATGAATCCACATGCTTACCAACATGATACAAAAATAGCAATACAAGCTATATTCCAATTGAACAATTATTAACATAATTTTCGTTCAACAACACAATAAATCATGCATCTCCTCACATGAATATTAACAAGTAGACATTGCTACACAAAGTGAATTTCCAACATATTACATGCATTCAGTAACATAATTCTATACGAATTATCACAAGGAAATAAATATCAATTATCCCTTTCCAAAATACTCACAAGTCCAAATATGAATTAACATTCCCAATCCAATACTAGACCAATGAATACAATTCCACTAAACATGAAATCACCACAATGAATTACATAATTCATCTAGACATGAATTACCTCTAGCAATAAGGCAATCACGATAATCTAACGTAATCTCCTTACGTTCACGTGTGGTCAACGGGCCCTAACAAATCCACAATACACCAATAGTCAATACTTTGACTTCTAAATCTTTTTATTAAGCTTTAAAGATGATTTAGTACCGTTAATTAAATTAATTAAGTTGTTGGAATTTTCAGTTACTCATGCATGCTAAAAGTTTCCGAAAGCAATTTACATAAACTAAATTACGAAACTTCCCAAAACCCTAAAACAAGTCAACAAGTCAAAACAAGTCAAAACCAACAACACCACAACCACCGCTGACCACCACCACGGCCCACCACCAGCAGCGGCTGGTGGTGCCGGGCGGCGGCTGCTGCTGGCTGCACTGCCAGCAGCCCGTGCTGCTCGCTGCAGCCCGCGGCAGGCACGGTCGTGCCTTCGGACACGACGGTGTTTCTCCTTTTTTTTTTGTTTATAAATTTAACAAATTTAAATCTAAACTAAATCCCAATAATTAATAAATTTCCAGATTTAATTAAACACAAGATTCAACTTTTTAAACTCAATCTTTGATTCAATTTCAATAAAACAATAAACTCAACCCTAATCATTATCCTATCATGCAAAAATAATAGAATCTAGGAAACTCTAGGCAAAACATAATTTAGGGTTTACTCATACAAATTAGGGTTTATCAAAAACAATGAATTTGAATCGAGAATACACTTTTAATTGATCAAAAGGCATTAAAATACTTACTTGGAATAAAAAACGGTTTAAATTTGAGCAATAGGATGAATTGTGAAAGAGTGTTGAAATTTCTCTTTCTTTTCTCCTGGGTGTCGTGCATGAGTTTTGAGAGAGAGAAAGATGAGTGACTTTTTTTTTTTGTTTTGTCTAGGTTAAGTTGATGAGTGAGGAAGTTGAGTCCAATTAGGAAACCAAATCCCTAATTCTACCCCTTCCTTTTCTCCTCCAACTTCCTAAACTAACAACTAGTCAAATCCTCCCTAAATCCACCTTTTTAAGAAAAGATTTTTACAAAAAAATAAAATTGATCCTTGCCCATATTTTCGGCTCTTGGCCGAAAATAATGGCCCTAATTAGGCCTTAATTATTTTCGACCAATCTGAAAATAATTAAGCCCAATTATTTAATTTATTTTGGCCCAATTAATATATATATATATATATATATATATATATATATATATATATATATATATATATATATATATATATATATATATATATACCTCTAGTATCCTCCACAGGCCAGTGATAGACGCCCTCCGACTCGTCGGCTTAGGCCTATAGGCCAGGCGACACCATCTCACCAAGGAAGCATACGCAGGAGCACCAAAATTGTACTCATGTACTTTGGTCAAGTCATCCAAACATGTCAGAAAGTCAACCTGACATACACTCTTCTTCTGGGCGAAAATAGTAGCCCCCAACATATAGGCCAAAAAGATACGGGCCCGCTGGTCCTCGGTGAGCCCCTGCTCAGTCAAAACTCCCCATAGCCTAGGTAAGGAAACTCGGTCCTCCCCAAAGAAAGCGACAACATGCCCATATACCTCATACAACCTATCAACCTGCCGATGGTAGCTTGCATCATACCGAAGAGGACGCCCTCTAAAGGACAAGTGAGTGGGGAACATCTCTCCCACAGGTGTATGGAAGGTGTTCGTAGTGTCCCAAAACCTCTCCAGTAAGCCGCGGGAAACTATCCTAGTATCCCCGGAATGACAAGCCAGGATAACCGACAAAAAATACTCGAAACCCGAAGCCCGAATTATCCCCCTAGCCCTCTTAGAAAGAGTGTCCAGCATCATGGCCCAGTTCGAAGTGGACCCATGAGCCTGCAAGTAAGCGTCAACTCCCTAGCCAACAAATAAAAAATTTCTCAACACCCCATATACTACAAATACAGTCCAAATAATTCCACACAAGTATTATATACAGCTGACCACCAATCCAGTACAATCCCAATTTGTTCGTGTGCCGGAGCACTAACAGTTCAAATTTTCAGTACAAAATAAATAAATTGAGCAAAATCGAAGAAGTCAAAAAACATACCAGATGTGGGTTGGGCAGATGACTCCGTCTGACAACAGCAAGATACTACGATCCCAAGCCTCTGTCGGGCGTCAGTCCAGACGCATGAACGAGTCCTGATACAGAGTCGCCCCATCTGCATGTCGTGGAGGAGGTATCCTAGATGACGGGAACCCAGTATGAAAGCTAGAGGTCACAGTTTTCCTCTTCCTCACCCATAGGACGCTTCCCTTTGTCTTTGGGAGCCATAGATGAAGAATGCAAGCTTTCTCTCTCTACAAGTGCAAATTTCGAATGTCAGATACGCGAGATACAAGTACCCATTCAACAACGTAACCCAAAATTCAGCTACTAGGCAAAAAATCAAACAAGTTTCAGACAAAAATCAAGGAATTTGGTCAAGAATTGACTTACCTTCAACAAATGTGGAAGGCTCGACAAAGAAGAAGAAGCAAAAGTGGGCAAAAACGCGAAAAGCCTCGCGAAAAATCAATTTATCCGGCTCAAGTGAGCACCGCTAGCGGCGCTCAAAGTGAAGTCCAGCGCCGCCAGCGGCCCTGGTCGGTCTGCACACGTGGGCCCCTGCTGCCTCACGACATCTTTTCAGCACAAAAGACGTTATTTCGCACAGTTGGCTCGCGGCGAAGACCAGTACCCACCGCGCGGGAACAAATCCCTTTGGCCCACAAATTCAAAATTCAACAGTTGGCCCATTTTACTGTATCAAGTACTATCAAGTAAAACTAACCCATTTGTTTTGCAGGTCCCCAAGGGCATAGGGCCAGGTATTCTCCCACAACATTGATCACCCGGAGCGGTCATATTATTTTTTAAGCCCTGATTGGTTCTCTGGCACAATTTATTTCAGGGACAAAGTCCCTATAATCGGGCGAAAAGTCCCCAATTTAATATTCTCGGCTGCAAAGCTCCCAAGGACGAAGTCCATATACCAGGGACAAAGTCCATATACCCGGGGACGAAGTCCCCATTCCATGAAATTTCGGGTGCGAAGTGCCCAGGGACGAGGTTCCCATTTTAAGAAATTTCGGGTGCGAAGCACCTAGGGGTAAAAACCTCGCCTTATGTTTCAGTCAATTATTGCTTAAGCTATTGCATTTAAACTGTTCATTTGTTCTAACCATTTACAGCCGTTATTTTGATCGCGTTGTCTCGTCGACTTTTTTCGTTTCTCGTGCAGGGACGGATTCTCGGCATCCGCCGAGTGGTGTTTAGTCACAGTTTGTTGAAGCATTCTACATTGGTCATTCTCAAAGTGTCACTAACTTTTTCATTTACTCTGAATACAGGTCCCTGCAGGCATTGATACCATCCCCGAGCGATGTTTGCCCTGCTAACCATTATCTTTGTTTTTCTTGTGTTCACCGAGATGAAGTCTTAGCGCGCTACGAGCATGTCCCAATTCAGGTTTGCCTTCATATGCATGCATACTGTACACCCTCACACACCATGTGCACATCAGCATCCTGCATGTCGCCTTCAGAATACTTTGATCTTCACTTTTACTCAAGCTTGATCAAAGTGGGGGCTTCTGTAGATGCCAAAAAAGCATATTCAGAGTCCTCCGCAAAAGCCCGACGATGAAAGGAGTAATATATAAACTTGAATGCTCTTTTTGCTTTGATAGGTAAAATAAGGTCTCAGGTTTTTCCTCGATCACTCCTTCATTTCGATCACATTCAAAAGCCTCGTTCAAGAGCTTTCCAACTGTAAGGACCCGGGATTTCTCGCCACAGAGTGTGTCCTTATAGAAAATTTGTAAGCTGGGGGTTTAGATAAGTTCAAGGGACCATCGAGTTAGAAAAGATTTTATAATAACTTAAATTGAATAAAAACCATGAAAGAGGTCACAAATCTGCTATCGACGTTTTATCAAAGGGACAAACCGAAGGGACAATCCGAAGGGACAACCCAATAGCGCGATAAGTGAACTGATCATATTTTTAGAAATACACTCGCTCATATAGAACATATGAGTACCCAAGAATAAAGGGTTCGGGGGCCAAGGTACAAGGTGGGAAGGTGTTAGGCACCCAACTCGCCCGTATTATGACGGCGTCTACTAAGTCAAGTTTTCTTAATAATTTAAAGACATGATTCCCACACAAACCGGATTAACAACCTAGACTTAGACTATTAATTGGTTCATCACAAGCATCACAACATTTATTATTGACCCTTATTTAGACATGCATTCGATTGGCAAGTTGAGCATCACAACGACTAGACATGCTTGGAACTGAAAGACAAAATTTAGGAAGCAATAAAAGACGTGATTAGCATGATATCTACATTTTGACTACTAGAACGTAAACAGTTAAACAATTAATTTAATTTGGGCCCTCATGAGTTAGTACCTGAACTGTAGGCTATTTAGCAAATGAATAGTAAAGATAGATCTCAAGTAAAGAAAGGGGGGGAAGCTCGGTGTCAATACTCCCGAGAATAAAATAGAATTGTTTATGGAAGAAAGAGGGAGAAGCTCAAAGTCAATACTATTGAGAATAGAGAGTGTCAACTGTAGACTGTGTGTTTTGAACTGAGGGAGGAGGGTCGTATATATAGGCGTGGGAAGTAGGGCTGGTCGGCTGAAAAAAGCCGAATTTTTGAATTGGGCTTGAAAAAATAGTCGGACTTGAGGCTGAGTCAACGCCGCTAGCGGCCCTGGTAAGGGCCACTAGCGGCCCAAGGTTTTAATCCAGGGCCGCTGACGGCTGTCAGCTGCCATGACGACATCCAGTCTATCTTAATTTTTCGGAGAAAATTTAGTGTTCCGAAAAATATGAAAATACTATTTTACCCCTGGGTGGTAAAAGACGGTTCTACCCCTGATTCGCAACTTGTTGACCGGGAGTCGGAAAAAGTCATGAGAGGTGTCGTTGTAAAGCTCTTGAACGGGGCTTTTGTATGAGACGGAAATGAAGGAGCGATCGAAGAAAAATCTGAGACCATATCTTACTTATTAATGCAAAAATAGCGTTTAAGTTTATAAACTACTCCTTTCATCATCGGGCTTGTGCGGAGAAATCTGAAGGCGCTTTTTTGGCGTCTACAGAAGCCCCTACTTTGATCGAGCTTGAGCAAAAGCGAAGATCAAAGTATTCCGAAGGCGACATGCAGGATGGTGATGTGCACATGGTGTGTGAGAGTGTACAGTATGTATAAATATGAAGACAAACCTGAGTTGGGACATGCTCGTAGCGTGCTAAGATTTCATCTCTGTGAACACAAGAGAAAATAAAGGTTATGGTCAGCAGGATAGAACACCGCTTGTAGATGGTCTAAACGTCTGCTGGGGACCTGTATTCAGAGTGAATGAAAAAGTTAGTAATACTTTGAGAATGATCAACGTAGAGTGCTTCGACAAACAGTGACTAAACACCACTCGGCGGGTGTCGAGATTCCGTCCCTGTACGAGAAACGAAAAAGTCAACGAGACAGCGCGATTAAAAATAACAGTTGTAACTGGGAAGTAACATTGGTGAGAGTGAAAAGTATAAATGCTTTATTCTGAGCAAACAGTGACTAAGCACCACTTGGCGGATGCCGAGATTCCGTCCCTGCACAAGGATCGAAAAGGTCGACGAGACAGCGCAATCAAAATGACGGTTGTAAAATGGTTAAAACATATGAACAATTTAAATGCAATAGCTTAAGAAATCATTGACTGAAACATATAAGAAATAATGGACAGTATAACTGCAACAGTTTAAGCAATCATTGACTGACGCATAACAAGTAACCTCGTAGAAGGACAGTTTAACCGCAATAGCTTAAGCGTTTATTGACTGACCCCAAATTTGTAACCTCGCAGAAGGACAGTTTAACCACAATAACTTAAGAGACCATTGACTGACCCCAAAATTTGTGACCTCGCAGAAGGACAGTTTAACCGCAATAGCTTAAACGACCATTGACTGACCCCAGAATTTGTGACCTCGCAGAAGGACAGTTTAACCGCAATAGCTTAAGCGATCATTGACTGGCCCGAATTTGGGACGTTGGGACATTGGGATATTGAGACTTTGGGACATTGGGATTTTGGGACATTGAGACTTTGGGACATTGGGATTTTGGAGAATTTGGGACATTGAGACATTGGAATTTTGGAGACTTTGAGACATTGGGACATTGAGACTTTTGGATATTGGGACTTTTGAGATTTTGAGGCTTTGGGACATTGAGACTTCGGGATATTAGGATTTTTGAGACATTGGGACACTGATCTGGCCAGTAGATTTACCGGACTTAAAATAATTTGACACTCCGGGCGATAAATGTCGCCGGGGCATAAATCCGGGCTCGTGTATTTGGACCTGTAAAATAATTGGGTTAGTTTTACCTGAAAATAATTGGTGTCGTAAGATGGGCCAACTGTTGAATTTGAATTTGTGGGCCAAAGGGACTCGCTCCTGCGTGCTTGGTATTGATCTTTGCCGCGAACGAACTGAAATAAAGTCGTGGGACACCAGGAGGGGCCCGCGCGTGCAGACTGTTGTTGGGAGGTTATTTCCATTCTTGGTTGTAGTCGGAAGGTCGCTTCTGGGCTTGATCATGAGTTCCGGGCTTGCTGGTTTCAATGGAGAGTGGGTAGACTCAAACCTGTAGTGGAAATATGCACATAGGGAAAAGATGCAATAGACATGCCTGATCGACCATGACAAGATGCACAAGCCATGACATAGTAATATGCACGGGGCAAAGGGGAATTAACATGTAAACACGCAGCGACTCAAGACACCGAGAAATTATGTACACATGCATGCCTTTGAAGGCGACTCTAGTACTTATACAAATATGATGTATGCAGACTTTATTGACTCACAGCTCCATGCGGCCTAGCCTAACATGCACGACTCTCCTATAGGGTCTGAAGATGGTCTTCATATGGGAAAAGTTTTTGTGATCAAGAATTTCATTCCTGTGGTGATTTTGACAGAGTATGAGACAAGTGGACAAGACCGAGTGCAGTCAAGGAAGAATCAGCCCCCCAGCTTGATGTGTGGTTCTTGATGGTTATGTCCTACTCGAGGATTTATGGGTGTTGATGTAGCGGTACAAAATATCCTATTTAAGGTATGGGGATGAAATGGACAACTTTGAACGTAGCGGACAAGGAACCGACTCATTCTGAAAAAGCCCCAGTTGGGAAATCTGTGTGCAAGCCTACGAGAAAGGCGATGAGTATGACCTGTAGACGACTGACCAAAGAGCGCTTACATGAAAAACAATGCTCTAAATCCTTAGAAATTTACGTTGCCTCAGGATATTGAATTTATTTTATATTTTTTTTTGGTTGCCCTAACTTTTGCCTAGGCCGCCCATTCGGGTTTTCAACCTACCGGGCTCATTTTTTTTTAGCCTTAGATGAGAATGGTGGAATGGGAAAACTCCTTATGATCATGTGACAAAGTGGTTGTCGTGGTCGGACCTCCTTGAGGTTTCCTACGTATCCAGTTTGTGGAATCAGGCCAACGTAGTTCAGGACTATACAATTGAATGGTCGTACCTCTAGGAAGGCTTTTGGGTTGTAATGTCAGGCTGGGTTAAGGTGTCAAAGAAAGGATAAAGGCTCAAAGAAACCCAATGTAAATCCCCTCCCCAAAGTATGCTAGATGGTATAGAAGTTTTTGATCTAGGCGAGGTGGCTTAGGGACCAATGTTTAGGTAAGGCCACCTTTTGGTTGCGCTTAAAGTGTATGCAGTCTTTTAAATCTTTGATCGCTCTCGAATTTTTTTCTCTTTTTTTTTTTTTTTTTGGCTCTTGAACTTTCGAGTTCTCTCTTTTTTTTTTGGTATTTCTCTAGGTAGATCTTTTGTAGGTCGGTCCACCTTGCCTAGAAGGTTGCTTCTATTCCCATGTCGCACACACCCATTTCCCGGGTAAGGATGATGTGGTTAAGAAATGAAAGACTATGGGTTTATGGCTCAAAGGGTTGCAAATGGTAATGATGTATAGGGTAGTAAACAATATTGATGCATGTGAGGTGCCAAATGAATGCCTCCTGTCCTCAGCACGGACGGTTCAACTGTATGTCCTTTGTGGAGATGATCATTAGGGAGTTTTTGTTTGATGTTTTCCACAATGAAGGCTTTGTTTTGAATTTATTTTTTTTTATTTTTTTTTTGTTTTTTGTTATTCCGTCATAGGCAACTTAAGTTCGTCATAGGATTGAACAAAGAACAATGATGGGAATCAAAATGCAATCTTTATTGAATCGAAGAAAAGCATTACACGATAAATAAGCTAGACTCTATGGACGAATTGAAAAGACACACTAGACATCATTAGACTTGACTGGACTCAACTAGACTTGCACACTAGGAGACTTCGACTCTCTTCAACTTCTCGAGCACGGGCTGTTTGACAAGGATATGGAGGACAACCCTCTGTAGATACTCATGTTGTTCACGACTTAAGTGGAATTCTTAAGAAGGTAATCTTCAATTAGGATACCCACGGCATAAAGCCGGTTGTAGGAGTCAATCGCTTGATACCTGAGGTGTTCCTTTTAAGCAGGTTGCAGATTCTTGATGCATTGGCAGATTTGATCAGTTTGCGAAGGTCGCTCGACCAATTCGGCTATCCTTAGCCTCCAACGCTGAAGGGAGGCAGTGAATCCCTCATCTTCTTCTTGTTTGGTGATCTCTTACTCTCAAAGGGTCATAGGTAGAGCAACATTTTCCTTGTAGCGTGCAAGGAAGACTGTAGTGAAATCTGACCAAGTGCGGTAGTTCTCCAAATTCAAGGTATAGAACCAACGACGAGTTGGGGCATCAAGAGTCTGTGGGAACAAGTGAATGTAGATATTTTTCTCAAATCCTCTTAAACCCATAGCAGTAGTGAAGGCTTTGAGGTGGTCTTGTGGATTATAAGTTCCAGTGAATGTCGGAACCTCGGGCATGGAGAACTTGGCTGGAAACTTGCCCTTAACTTTGAGATTGACTTTACCAACATTAGCATGGTAGTTGGCAAACAGGCCGCCGTTTTCGAGCACAGAATTAATCTTAGCCGTTTTGGCATTTGGTCCTTCTTCCTCAGAGTCGAAGTCAGAGGATTCTTGCATCATCCTCTTTCTTTTTTTTCCAAATCTTCAAGCTTGAGTCGCACCTTTTCTAACTCACTCATGAGCTCATCAAGCTTCTCGTCAGTGGTTTTGACCATGGTGAAGTTTGGGGGTGTGATTGGCCAGGTAAGGGATGTATTGAGTGGTGGCGAGCTTTGTGGTGGTGATGGATTATGGGGTGATGGCCTTTTGGAATGTGATAGTGTCTTGGATGTAGGTTGAGCACGAACCAACCTTCCGGACGATCGAGCCCAACCTTTGTCACCGTAATTCTTCCTCGAGCCCCCAATCCTGAACACAACTCTCAACTTAGAAAGATGCCAAAGAAAGGACTTGAAAACAAAGACTCGTGATTTTAGAAGACCCTCGATAGCCTCTAAGGTGAATGTGCCTATGGACGTGTATATGAACTCGAATGCATGATGACGACAATGCAATGACAGAGTTACGACAATGTAAGGACTCGGGATTACTACAGCCCACGGAGTGCGTCCTTATAGAAAATTTGTAAGTTGGGAGTTTAGATAAGTTCAAGGAAACGTCGAGTTAGAAAAGCATTTGAAAAGACTTGAATTGAATAAAAACCATGAAAGAGGTCACAAATCTGCTATCGGCGTTTTATCGAAGGGATAAACCGAAGAGACAACCCAATAGCGCAATAAGTGAACTGATCATGTTTTTAGAAAGACTCCCGCTCATATAGAACATATGAGTACCCAAGAATAAAGGGTTCGGGGGCGAAGGTACGAGGTGGGAAGGTGTTAGGCACCCAACTCGCCCGTTTTATGACGGCCTCTACTAACTCAAGTTTGCTTAATAATTTAAGAACATCATTCCCATGCAAAACCAGATTAACAACCTAGACTTAGACTATTAATTGGTTCATCAAAAGCATCACAACATTTATTATTAACCCTTATTTAGACGTGCATTCGATTGACAAGTTGGGCAGCACAACGACTATACAGATAGTATATAGGAAGCGATAAAAACGTTATTCTAGCATGATATCTGCAATATGACTACTAGAAAATAAACAATTAGGCAATTAATTTCAGTTGAGCCCTCAGGAGTTTGTACCTGAACTGTAGGCTATATTTGACAAGAATAGTAAAAATAAGATCTCTAGTTTGGAAGAAAGAGGGGGAAGCTCGGTGTCAATACTCCCGAGAATAGAGGTTGTCAACTGTAGACTGTGTGTGTTTTGAACTGGGAATGAAGGGTTGTTTATATAGGCGATGGGAAGTAGGGTTGGACGGCAGAAATTGAGCTGAAAAACGAGACGGGCTTGAAAAATCAGCCGGGCCCGAAGAAGGGTGAGCGCCGCTAGCGGCCCTGGGACTTTTTCCAGGGCCGCTGACGGCTCTCAGCAGCCAGCTGGATGTCGTCATAATGACGTCATCCAGTCTATTTTTATTTTCCGGAGGAATTTTTGTATTCCGAAAAATATGAAAAGACCGTTTTACCCTTGGACGGTAAAAGACGATTCTACCCCTAAATCGCAACTTGGCGACCGAGGGTCGGAAAAAGGCGTGAGACGTGTCGTTGGAAAGCTCTTGAACGGGGCTTCTGAATGAAATGGAATGAAGGAGTGTTTGGAGGAAAAACCCGAGACCTTATCTTAACTATTAAAGCAAAAATAGCAGTTCAAGTTTATAAATTACTCCTTTCATCATCGGGCTTTTGCGGAGAAATCTGAAGGCGCTTTTTTGGCGTCTACAGAAGCCCCCACTTTGATCGAGCTTGAGTAAAAGCGAAGATCAAAGTACTCCGAAGGCGACATGCAGGATGCTGATGTGCTCATGGTGTGTGAGAGAGTACAGTATGCATGCATATGAAGACAAACCTGAGTTGGGACACGCTCGTAGTGTGCTAAGATTTCATCTCTGTGAACACAAGAAAAAATAAAGGTTATGTTAGCAGGATAGAACCCCGCTAGTAGATGGTCTAAATGTCTGCTGGGGACCTGTATTCAGAGTGAATGAAAAAGTTAGTAATACTTTGAGAATGATCAACGCGGAGTGCTTCGACAAACAGTGACCAAACACCGCTCGGCGGATGTTGAGATCCCGTCCCTGTTATAAGAAACGAAAAAGTCAACGAGATAAGTGCGATTAAAAATAATCGGCCATAAGGTGGTTAGGACATATGAACAGTTTAAATGCAATATCTTAAGCAGTCATTGATTGAAACATATAAAAAAAAATAATGGACAGTATAACCGCAGCAGTTTAAGCAATCTATGACTGACACAAAAATAAGTAACCTCGAAGAAGGGACATTTTAACCGCAATAGCTTAAGCGGTCCTCGACTGACCCCCAAAAATTTGTTACCTCGCAAAGGGACTGACCCCAAAAATTTGTAACCTCGCAGAGGGACTGACCCCAAAAATTTGTAAAAGCGCAGAGATACTGACCCCAAAAATTTGTAAAAGCGCAGAGGGACTGACCCCAAAAAATTGTAAACATGGCAGTGGGACTGACCCCAAAAATTTGTAAACATCGCTGAGGGACTGACTCCAAAAATTTGTAAGCCTCGTACAGGGACTGACCCCAAAAATTTGTAATGATTAGTAAGGCCAACAGGTTTTCCGGGCTTAAAATATTTTTGGGCGCTCCGGGCGGTAAGAGTTCTCGCACTGTAGATCCGGGCTTCAGTACCTGGGACCTGCAAAAGTAAACGGATTAGTTTTACTGAGAAAGTTGGTACCGTAAAATAGGCCAACTGTCGAATTTGAACTTGTGGGCCAGAGTGCTTTGCTCCCGCGCGCTTGGTACTGATTTTTGCCGTAAAATGAACTGAAGTAACGAACTTCGGACTGGAAAAAGGGGTCGTGGGTCAGCAGTGGGGCCCGTGCTGCTGGTCTGCCGGGCCGCTAGCGGCCCAGGCCAGCGCCGCTTCGCTGGGCCTTGGAGTGAGGCCGCTAGCGGCTCTGGCCAGCGCTGCTAGCGGCGCTGGGCTTGAGCCGAATAAAATGGCTTCAGCGATTTTTTTCTTTTTCGCGTGCCGTCCTTCTTCTTCGTCGAGCCATTGTTGAGTGCTCCACTTTGCTTGAGGTAAGTCGATTCTTGACCGTTTTCCTCAGTTTTTTTCTTGAACTTTCTTATTTTTCCTCCTAGTTGCTGAATTTTGAGTTGCATTGTTGAATGGGTGCTTGTTTCTTGCGAATCTGAAACTTTTATTTTCCCACTTGTAGAGAGAGAAAACTCCATTGTGTTCCCATGGCTCCCGTAGACAAAGGAAAGCGTCCTATGAGTGATGAGGAGTATGACCGGAGCCTTTTCCGCACTGGGTTAGCTTCTACTAGAGCACCTCCGACTAACCACGCAGATGGAGCTTGACTGTACCAGGACACTTTTATGCGGTTGGACTGGCGCCCGCCGGGAGTTTGGAACCGCGGTGTTCTGTTGCCGGATAGACGGAGTAATCTGTCTAACTTAGAGCTAGTATGTTTTCTGACTCTTTTTTTTTCTTGTTCAGTATATTTGTGCTGGAAATTGGAACTGTTAGTGCTTCGGCACACGAACAAATTGGGACTTGTACTGGATTGGTGGTCAGCTGTATATAATCTTTGTGGAATTATTTTAGCTTTTTTGTAGTATATGGGGTGTTGAGGAAAATTTGTTTGTTGGCTAGGGTGTTCAAGTTTTGCTGCAGGCTCATGGGACTACCTCCCATTGGGCTATGATATTGGGGACCTTTTCGGAGGGGGCTAGGAATTTGGTACTAGGCTCGGGTCTTGACGAGTTTCTGACTGTCATCCCTGCGTGTCACTCGGGGGATTCTAGGATTATTGCTAGGGGTTTGCCGGAGAGGTTTTGGGATACCTCGAACACCTTCCATACACCCGTGGGAGAGATGTTCCCCACCCCCTATGAGTTTGTTGTGCTGACGGGGTTGTCTTTTAGAGGGCGTCGTATTCAGTACGATACGAGCTACTGGCGGCGGAGTGATACTTTGCTGGAGCTTTACCGGCCTGTATCCATCCACTTTGATAAGGATCGGGTTTCTTTGGCGCGGTTGTGGGAGGCCGTGGTGGAGCAGGGACTTACCGAGGAGCAGAGGGCTCGTATTTTTCTGGCTTGCTTGCTGGGGTTGACGATCTTTGCTCAGAAGAAGAGCATGTGTCAAGTCGGTTTCTTGACATGCTTGGAGGATTTGACCAAGCTTCGTGAGTACAACCTTGGTGCCGCTGCTTATGCTTCTTTGGTGAAGTGGTGTCGTCGGGCTTATAGGCCTAAGAAGACGAGTGAGAGGACATCTATCACAGGTCCATGGAGGATACTGGAGGTAGGCCCTCATATATTCCGCTTTTCTTTCTTTTGTGTGCACATGTTTTTGGATTTGGAGCTTACTTGTTTGCTTGTATGGCAGGTGTGGTTCTTTGAGTACTTTCCAGCTTTTGGTCCTCACCGTCCTGGTTTGAGGATGTTCCCCTTAGGTTCACGGTGGGTTGGTAGGGATACCCACCCATTTACCTCTTTGGAGCATTTTCGGACTCGCTTCGAGAGTCGTGCCGCATCTATGGTATGTGGTTGTTGACTTGTACACATATTTATTTTTTTTGGTTCATGTGGTGTGAATGAACTTTTGAGCTGGTAATCTGCAGGTATCTTGGTCTGCTTTTGATGATATTCCCGGGGTTCCACCCCATATTACCACGGAGTCCTTTAGAGTGTCTTTTCTGCGGGTGGTTTTTGAGGGGCCATTTGGATTTGTATGGTATTTGGGGGAACGCTTGACTCGATTGGTCTATCCCTCCCTGGGTAGTCATTTGGTTCCGGATGATCCTCCTTTGACCATGTTCTATCTGTGGGGTCTGAGTGTGCGGGACCTGGGAGTCGTGATCCGCGGTAGGGCGGCGCATGAGTTTCTTATGCCGGAGGTTGTTGTCTTGGACCGCACGGCCGTATACCTGGCTTACTGCTTGGACCGTTTGATGTCAAACCTTACTTCTGAGGTAGGAAACTTATCTCCCTTTTCTTAGCTATATGTGTGATATACTGACCTCTTGTGTCTTGCAGGCGGATCGTCTAGCTCCTCAGGGTCCTAGGAGGTCTCATTCTAGAGCTCCTCGGGGTCAGCCCCCAAGTGTGACCTTGCCGACCAATGAGGTGAGGTACATTGGGGAGAGTGGGGGACGCATAGTGGAGGAATTCCCCCTTCACATGGCTAATGGAGAGGCTGTGGAGGGCTTGCCATTGCCCGACGGTTGTACTGGGGTAAGCTCCTTTTTATCCCTTCTTGTGGTTTTGTTTGCTTTTGGGTGTTGATTTTGTCTTGTGGCTCTCTCTTTTGTAGTTGAACCGGGAGCAGACCTCTCAGATCTTCAAGCTTATTTACTTGCTGAAGAAGGGCTATGGTCGAGTGATGGGCAAGGGGAAGAGTTCTCGGTCCAAGACCGTTGATGTGAGTAGACTCTCTTCTTTTTGTTTAGCTAAGAGAGGTGCTTAACTTAACATTTTAACTTGGATTATCTGCAGATGTCCCAGTCTTCATCTTCGGTGGGACCTCGCCACTCTTCTACTGCGAGGGCTTCTTCAGCGAGCCGGTCATCTGTTGCTCGTTCTCCTCCTGTAGTGGTGACCAGGCCTCCTGTTGGTGAGGCGCCCGACCCTTCTATACATTCCTGAGATGTTCTCACCCGCGGGCTTCCAGCCTTCTCTTGATAGTAGGCCCGTTGTTATGCCCTCGAGTGGAGGTTGGGCGAATGCCCCTGGATGGGATATGCCCTATGCTGGGCCTTCGCATCAAGATATGGCCATGGACTTCGCCTGTCAGGCCATTGAAAATTTCTTTGCTACGGGGCTTTCGGCAGGTACCCCTATGCGTGCACGGGCATATGATGAGCGGGATATGAGGCCTGACAACTTTGATTCTGGTTGAGCAGTTTTGGACCTCCTTGTAGACATTGATCTTGAGATTTCGAACTCCTGCATTATTTTTATGATATGTATGATATGATGACTCAACTATGCCCGTCTGATCTAAGTATGCAATGTGTTATGCGGTAGGATGAAGCCACAATTTAGGGAATAAAATAAAGAAAATGATAAAAATTGCGAGAACAAGCAAAAATTACACATATTATACCCCAAAAAAAATATGGAAAATAAAAATAATAATAATAAATTGAAAAAGATAAAACTAGGAGAGTCTCGGGCTTTGAAATTCAGTGCGGGTATCAAAACTGGGCTTTAATCGGGCAAACTGGAGCAGTGGAGCGAGCTGGAGCGAGGGAAAAGTTCAGATCAGGCCAGAATCTGGGCCGCTAGCGGTGGTGGGCTGCAGTCTGGGCCGCTAGCGGCGCTGGGCTGCAGTCTGGGCCGCTAGCGGCGCTGGTCAGGGCTGCTAGCGGCCCTGACCAGAGCCGTTGACAGCTCTGGTTTGGGCCTTTTTGTGGATTTCTGATCTCTTTGGCCCGCGTTTTTGCCTATAAATAGGATTTAAGGGATACTTGATGTTGTATCACTTTTCAGACCTTAGTTTTCTCAAATTTTCCAATCTTCTATCATGGTGAAATCCTTTGAGAACCTGTTCGATGCCTGGTGCAAAAAACTGTCCGTAGAAGATAAAACTTGAACTAGCCCCGTTTCACGTTTCTACCCTGCTGACTTTGAAAGCAACCAAAATATTGTGGCCCCTTCTTCGATCTACTTTGAATTATTGGGACCCCGACCTGCATGTTTTCCGTTTTGGTAACTCTGAACTATGCCCTTTGGTTGAGGAATTTGCTACGATTACTGACATGCCTGATGCTCTTCCCCCAGCTGTGCCTTATTTGAGAGATGGTTTTAAGGATCAGTCTAGGAAATTCTTGGGTTTGTCATCTACAGAGGCCAAAAGTATGGTTCTTGGTGTCGATGTGGACTTGGTTCAACTCTGCGAAAAGATTGCTATTTCATCTGAAAAGGATGTAATATTCAGGCTTTGTCGTCGACAGGCTTTTGTGCTTTGCCTATTAAACCACCTACTGTTTGTTAATGCAGAATCTTCTAACTTGGGTCGAGCCTCGTTGCTGCGAGTGGTCAATCAAATGGTTGAAGGGCATTCTCCTTTGCATCAGGTTGTAGGAGAGACTATCATGGGGCTCGACAGGTTGAAATTATCTCCTCAAGAAGCTATTTCCGGCAGCCCCCTGCTGCTTCAAATTTGGTTATGTGAGCATTTGAACCTGATAGAGTCGCCAGATAATTTGATAGTTCGTGTTCCTCGGACTTGGTCAAAGAAAACCTATACCGCTGCTAGCTTCTGGGTTAGGAAAAGGCTATATTCTGAAAAGTCCCTTGCTGAATGGGATGCCTTTTTCCATGCGGGACCTGTCATCCGTTAGCATGTGCCTTGGTGGAGCTTGACCTCCTTGGTGGCCTGTGATGCCTTTCTTCCTTTCACTACCATATTGAGTCTGTATAGGACTACCTTCTTCTTTCCCTCTAGGGTCATGAGGCAGTACGGTTTGAAACAGGCGATCCCTCGTTAGGAGACTACGAGACCAAATGTCATAGCCTTGACTACTGAATTTGCTGCGGAGAGGGGAAAGTATTAAGCCGGCACCGCTGGACTGTACCTTGGATGATTACGTCAACTCAAGTTTCTGAGGTCTATCTGAACTGGCTTTCCTACAGTGATGGAGAAGCGAGGCGAGCCCTTCGTCATGAGGAGTGGGACCAGCTAAAGCCTAAGTATGACTCGAAAACAGGAAGCAAGAAAAGAAAGGAAAGGCCTCAAATGGGAGGCTATCACGTACTAAGAAGAGGCAGGCCCCCAGCTCAAGGGAGCTATCATAGGTCGTCCTCAAGCCAGGGTCCTTCAAAGAAGAACTCTTCAACGAAGCCTTCTAAAGGGAAGAAGGATTAAAGTAGTTTTCCAGGAAAGCAAGTCTAGTTTTGAAAAAAAAAGATAAGAATTTGTTTAGCTTAAACCCTCATAGTTGCATTATTTTTTTTTTTGTAACTCAAAGAAGTTTAATTCTTGCAATGTAAACTTATTCGTTCAGTTTGAATAAAGATTATCCCTTTTTGAATGAGTTGAATGGAATTTTGGATTGTTTTTGGTCGGGCCCCCTTAAAAGGGTTACCTAAGTATCCAGTGTGGAAGCAGGCCAGCGTAGTTCGTTCAAATTGTGTACGTCTCTTTTTTTAAATATTTTCGGATTATTATTTTTTTATTTCTTATTTATTTATTTATTTTTATTATTATTATTTTTTTTTCCAGACGTAGCACTTCTTCAGCTGATCCATATTAGTGAGCTAGCTGAACTCGATGCCATCAATATCCATGAGTCTGACTGCGCCTCCTGATAGGATGTCCTTGATGATGAACGGGCCGGACCAATTTGGTCGAAATTTTCCTCTGGGGTCGGTAACTGGGGCACGTAATTATTTTCAAACTAAATCCCCTTCCTTTAAATTGCGAGGTCGAACCTTTTTGTTGAATGCTCTTGCCATGCGTTGTTGGTACATGTGGGAATGGTCTAGGGCCTGTAGGCATCTTTCATCCGTGAACATGAGCTCTTCGTAGCGGGCTTGTAACCATTGGGTTTCAGGAATTTCACCCTCTAAGGCTATGCGCATGGAGGGTAGTTGGACTTCTATGGGTAGAACTGCTTCCATTCCATAGACTAGGGAATAAGGTGTTGCTCCCGTGGACGATCTTGTGGATGTCCTATACCCCCAAAGGGCAAACAGAAGTTCGACAGGCCAATCTTTGTAGTTTTTTTTATCATTTTTTCAATGATAATCTTGAGGTTCTTGTTGGCGGCTTCTACTGCGCCATTGGTTGAAATGGGAGGGTGACTGTTTCGGCTATGAAATGGGAACCATGGTCACTGATGATTTCATGGGGAACACCGTATCAACAAATGATGTTGTTCCTTATGAATTTGGACACTTGTTTGGAGGTAAGGACATCATAGGATTGGGCTTTGACCTATTTGGTAAAATAATCTATGGCTACTAGGATGTATTCATGTCCTCCCAAGCCCTTCGGGGTGATCTTACCAATGATATCTATTCCCCATGCGGAAAATGGCCAAGGGGACGTGAAGTTGTGGAGCATTGAGGGTGGCATATACTGGAGGTTAGCTTATATTTGACATTTCTTGCACTTCTTGACATAGTCATAGCAATCCCTTTCCATGGTAGTCCAGTAGTATCCCAGTCGTATGACTTTTCTAGAGAGCATTCGACCATTCATGTGTGGTCCGCACACACCATTGTGTACCTCGTCCATAATTTCTGCGGCTTCTTCGAAGTTCACGCATCTGAGGTTGACCCCGTTGTGGGACTTTTTGTACAGAACCCCCTTGTATTCTATGTACTGCGCAGCTAAGAGACGGATGGCCCGTTGAGCTCTTAGGGGTGCGTCTTGAGGGTATATGCCTTTGGTGATGTAGTTGAAGACGTCTTGGTACCAAGGGTCCTCTTCGATCGGAGCCAAAGTCATTTCTGTGTCAAGGTTGTTGCAAAAGGCTGGCTCGCTTCTTCTTGGTGGGGCGGCATTGTTGAGAGAGTTCAGCTACTTAAATTCCTGTAAAAGTGAAAATCTGTATTCTTGCTTTGCGAAGTTTACTTACATTGCTTAAATTAGTTAGTTAACGATCTGTGCAACTTTGTATTCATCGGGCTTATTGATAGCTAAACAAAGAAAGAAATGAGCAAGAGGAACTTTTATTGATTTGCAAAAAGAGATAAGCACACATGACTTTAGAGAAGAGGGTCTCTAATTCCCATCACAAAAAAGAAACTAGACTTAGAAAGAAAAGTAAAAGAGGGAACACTCCCTATTTAAGACTCAACCTAAAGATTTCGCTAAGGTCCTAACTCGACAAAACTTAGGGACTCAGACTCGATTCCTCTAGCTCCTGCGGGTGACCTACTGATTCCAGGTCTCTTCCTCTTCCTTCAGAGGTGGCGGGAGCTCCCCACTGTCTATGATTTCCTGTATATCATCCTTCAAGCGGACGTAGTCGTCCGTATAGTGGCCGAAGACTCGATGATAGCGGCAGTAGAGTAGGTCCGTATAGTCGTTGGTATTTCCTGTATATTATCCCTTTTTATCTCCTGGAGGTTGTCTGTGGGGATTACAGGCTTAAGGTCCCCTCTCCATATGAGGACATTCATAACGTTCCCAATGGGAGCGTTCAGTGGAGTGTGTTGTTTCTGGTCGAAGCGTCGCCATCCTTTCCTAGCCCACGTACTGGGAGACCACATGGTTCCCCGATCGATGAAGGAGGTGATCAACATTTTTAGGCGCCTGCATTGGTTGGTATGATGTCCATTGGATTCACAATATATGCACCGAAGATAGGGGTTTCCGTCCCTTGGAAGAATTTTTGAGAAGTAGGCCTTCTCGGATGAGCGTATCCATATTTGACCATCTTGCCAAACATTTCGTCTTGTTGGAAGGAAGCTTTCCCTTTGGCCAGAATAATGTTACAATCTGTGGGCCGGTCCAGTGAAGTAATTTTCTCCTTTATTTGACGAATTGCATTGTGGTGGTGTGCCACATAGATGGAAATCCCTTCAATGGTTTCTTTCATTTCTTCAAACTCATCGGGTTCTCCTATCTCTTCGGGAGGATCGGTCTCGAATTCTCTAGAGCTATCTAAGTTGTAAGATTTGGTGTCTTCCTCTATGAGGGCTACCTCTTCAGTAGAGAATCCCCAAAGGTCGACATCCTCACTGTCGTGTTCTATTTTCAAGACAGGAGCTTTGTCAATGGTTGCCTTGGTGGGGTTGGCGTCGATTTCCACAATTTCTCCTTCTAGCATCATCTTGACCTTTTGGTGGAGGGTAAAGGACACAATATTCAAACCATGGAGCCAAGGTCGTCCCAATAACAAGTTGAAAGTGGCTGGAATATGCATGACGTAGAACTGGACCATCTTCTCTATAGCCCCAGAAGTGACGTTTATAATTATGGTGCCAAGGACCTTTCGACTGGAATTGTCATAAGCACGTAGACCTTGCGCCGAGTGAGCCAAATTATTGATATCAATGCCCAATTTTGCTGCAGTTCTCAATGGGCATACATTCAAGGCAGATCCATTATCTACTAGGGTCATAGGCACATACTTGCCCATGGCGAACACAGTCAAGTACAAGGTATTATTGTGTGAAGACCCTTCGGGAGGCAGCTCGCTGTCGGAGAAGGTAATGGTTGGCCGAGGTTTATCCCCTACCAAGAAACTGACCTATTCGTCCGGCCTCATATCTGGTGATACCGAAACTTTGGATAAGGCTTCCAAAATGGCCTGGCGATGTTCGTAGGATGAGGCCAAGAGTTGCCAAATGGAGATGTCGGCTTTGATTCTCTTGAGCTGTCCTGTCATAGGAAGATTCTTTGTCTTTTGCATGAATTTCCTCAACTTCTTCCTCAGCTTGAGGTCGGGCCCTGTCGTTATAAATGTTTGGTGGCCTATAATGACGACCAGAACGTGTCAAATGGGCCACGTCTACGGGAGATATGGTTTGGACCTCCCATACGTCTTCCTCATCGCTGTCCCATATTCCGGCAATCTCGATCCCCAAGGCATCTTCAATACTAATATGCAGGATTGCGCCTAAAGGGTTGTTCGAATTGCTGGGCACTTGACCAGGCTTTGGTAAAGGTATGGTACCGTCCTCGATTCTATCTTGGATAGCATGTTTAAGAGCCCAACAGTTGTCGGTGTTGTGCCCTTTTCCTTGATGGTACTTGCAGTATTCACCCTCTTTCCAGTTGCGGCCCCTAACAGATGGTTCAGGAGTAGGTCCAATAGGCTGCAGCAGGTTATTTTTTATCATTCTTTCAAGAGCATGTGACAAGGTCATGCCGAGAGGAGCGAACTCTCTTGGTGGCTGATGCGGGAGCAAGTGTATAAAGTAAACAAAACAACCAAGGAACTAGCAAGAGAACATCTATTCCTGTTTACATCGAGTTTCTTTGGTGGTTATGCATTAAATTGACTCCTACAAAGATAATTACATGGAGTTTACACACAAGATCGGGATTAAAGCTCTTATTATATGATCTCATTCGTTATAAGGATTCCCGTGGGAACAGCTTTGCACTGTAAATTAAATCGCCTTTTAAACCCTGTTACGTTTCGAATATGAGAAAACTCAAAAGATAGGAGTTTTAGATCTCTTTTCCAGCTTTCTACAGAACTTTGAATCACCATGATCCCATGTCGTATGAGTGATTTATGATCAAAATACGAACCAGTGTAGAAGCTGTCAAAATTACGGGAATCCTTATAACGAATGAGATCATATAATAAGAGCTTTAATCCCGATCTTGTGTGTAAACTCCATGTAATTATCTTTGTAGGAGTCAATTTAATGCATAACCACCAAAGAAACTCGATGTAAACAGGAATAGATGTTCTCTTGCTAGTTCCTTGGTTGTTTTGTTTACTTTGTACACTTGCTCCCGCATCAGTGGCTTCCTTTCAGCAAATGTATTCACAGCAGCTACCTCATTTACCTGAGTACCAGAAGAGGCTCCAGCAGTTGTCTTCCTGTCTCTCCCATAAGTAAAGGGCTTAGGGGTGACATGGTCCTTGTTCTTGTTGAGATCATCTTCAATGAGGATGCCAACGTCATAGAGGCGCTGGTATGAGTCGATAGCCTGATACTGAAGATGACTCTTATAGGCCGGTTGCAGGTTCTTAATGAAATACCTGATTTGTTCAGTTTCAGAGGGCCTTTCCACCATTTCAGCTATGTTGGATTTCCATCGACGGAGGAATTTAGTGAATCCCTCATTCTTCTCTTGAGTTGTAATTTCAAGCTCTCTCAAAGTGATAGGGAGCGTAGCGTTGTCCTTATATCGAGCCAGGAAGACTGTGGTAAAATCTGATCAAGTTGGGTAGCTTTGCAGATCTAGAGAGTAGAACCATCGTCGAGCATGTGTATCAAGGGTCTGGGGAAACAGATGGGCATAGAGTTTCTTGTTGATTCTCCTTAGAGCCATAGCAGTAGTGAAGGATTTCAGGTGATCCTGTGGGTTGTCGACTCCCGTGAAGGTGGGTACTTACGGCATGGAGAATTTAGTCGGAAGCTTACCCTTGATCTTAGTGTCAAACTTTCCCACATTGGCGCTATAGTTAGGGATCAGGCCGCTACTCTTGAGTACAGAGGTGATCTTAGCCAGCATGGCGTCTGACTCTTCTCCCTCAGAATCGGAATCGGAAAGGATCCTTGGCTCTTCTTCTCCTTTCCTCTCTAT
This sequence comes from Tetragonia tetragonoides, assembly GCA_038025085.1. Classification (NCBI taxonomy): domain Eukaryota; kingdom Viridiplantae; phylum Streptophyta; class Magnoliopsida; order Caryophyllales; family Aizoaceae; genus Tetragonia; species Tetragonia tetragonoides. The sequence goes on from CM076141.1 coordinate 33,283,684, forward strand.
CTCTTCGACCTTACGTCGTACCCTTTCTAGCTCGCTCATGAGCTCATCCAATCTCTCATCAGTGGTCTTTGGCATTGTGAACTCGGGAGGGGTGATAGGTGTGGAGAAAAAGGTATGTAGTGATGGTGAATTTATTGATGGTGAGGCTGTTTGTGGTGGGGGTAAACGAGAACCTGGTGGTGTAGACGGCTGCAGACGAACCAGCCTTGCCGAAGGCCGAGCCCAACTTTTCTCAAGATTTCCTTTCTTCTTTGGACCCCCTATCCTGAATAGGAAGCACGGGGCACTTAGTAACATGAAAAAAAAGACCACGAGACTCTCACCTTAAGAAAAAGTTGACCCACATATAGAAAAACACGTTGTCCTAGAAAGGAAAGTCCTTAAGCCTAAATGCCCGAATATTTCCCTAATATTAAAGGAAAATAAAATCAATTGAACGAAAATAATAAAAATAGAAAAAGATGGACTATCCTATTTTTTTAATTTCCTAGACTAAAGAAAATGGGAAATAAAACAAAAAGAATTTCGGTCTTTTCCTTTTTTTTATTTTTCGATTTTTTTTTCCTTTTTTTTTCAGCATTTTTGTTTTGCGGTTTTTTTTTTTTTTTTTTTTTTTTTTTTTTTTTTTTTTTTTTACCGAATCTGAATTACATCAAAAAAATATATATATAGAAAAAGGGAGAGGAAAAATTGGGAGACTGACTCTTTTATTTTGCTAAAAGATCCTAGAAAATTGTTCATGACTTTTAGAATATATCATCGGGAAAATGATGAGTGTTCATTAAATTGAATTCTCGCACCATCTTCGGGCATTAGGAACTAGCTAAAAAAGGCTCCTAGCACGTAAGTACATGTTGGCACATAATCACAGTATTCATGCAAGCATAATAACAACGCAGTTTGCAGGCAAACATGTGATCAGACGGGCATTACAACAACACATGCACAACAAGCAAGCGGATGCACAAATGTGGGTTAGAGGCTTTTGGCTCTTGTGAGGTTAACACGACAAATCACAATTTCCGTTCGACGGATGGTCGACACATCAATTGTAATTCTTTTCATCAACAAGGATTGATGAGTCATGGGTGAGGAAGCGCCGATTTGCACGATAGGACAACAGTATATTCCTTTAGATATACGGGTTGTCTACGAGTTGCGACACAAACTTCCTCGAGGGTTGATAAGGGTACAAAATTGTGCCAAAGCACATGCAAATGATGCAAAATATGGAACATGTTATTAAACAATTAAGCAAACTTGACTTTCGAGTCTCACCCTCTTAAATAAATCCCCAGTGAAGTCGCCACTCTAAGGACCCGGAATTTCTACGACCCACGGAGTGCGTCCTTATAGAAAATTTGTAAGCTGAGGGTTTAGATAAGTTCAAGGAACCGTCGAGTTAGAAAAGCATTTGAAAAGACTTGAATTGAATAAAAACCATGAAAGAGGTCAGAAATCTGCTATCGGCATTTTATCGAAGGGACAACCCAATAGCGTGATAAGTGAACTGATCATGTTTTTAGAAAGACTCCCGCTCATATAGAACATATGAGTACCCAAGAATAAAGGGTTCGGGGGGGCGAAGGTACGAGGTGGGAAGGTGTGAGGCACCCAACTCGCCCGTTATGACGGCCTCTACTAACTTAAGTTTGCTTAATAATTTAAGAACATCATTCCCTTGCAAAACCGGATTAACAACCTGCTAGACTTAGACTATTAATTGGTTCATCACAAGCATCACAACATTTATTATTAACCCTCGTTTAGACGTGCATTCGATTGACAAGTTGGGCAGCACAACGACTATACAGACAGTATTTAGGAAGCGATAAAAACGTTATTCTAGCTATGACTACTAGAAAATAAACAATTAGGCAATTAATTTAATTTGAGCCCTCAGGAGTTTGTACCTGAACTGTAGGCTATATTTGACAAGAATAGTAAAAATAAGATATCTAGTTTGGAAGAAAGAGGGGGAAGCTCGGTGTCAATACTCCCGAGAACAGAGGTTGTCAACTGTAGACTGTGTGTTTTGGACTGAGGGTGAAGGGTTGTTTATATAGGCTACGGGAAGTAGGGTTGGATGGCAGAAATTGAGCTGAAAAACGAGACGGGCTTGAAAAATCAGCCGGGCCCGAAGAAGGGTCAGAGCCGCTAGCGGCCCTGGGAAACTTGTCAGCGCCGCTAGCGGCCCTGGCCTGGGCCGCTGACGGCTCTCAGCAGCCAGCTGGATGTCGTCATAATGACGTCATCCAGTCTATTTTTATTTTCCGAAAGAATTTTTGTATTCCGAAAAATCTGAAAAGACCGTTTTACCCTTGGACGGTAAAAGACGATTCTACCTCTACATCGCAATTTGGCGACCGGGGGTAGGAAAAAGGCGTGAGACGTGTCATTGGAAAGCTCTTCTGAATGAAATGGAATGAAGGAGTGTTTGGAGGAAAAACCTGAGACCTTATCTTAACTATTAAAGCAAAAATAGCAGTTCAAGTTTATAAATTACTCCTTTCACAATCGGGCTTTTGCGGAGAAATCTGAAGGCGCTTTTTTGGCGTCTACAAACAACAATATGCAAGATGCATGACGGACTGACCTTAGCATGTATGACAATAAATTGACGCAAAATGACCTTAGAAGACTTAATGCATGAGACGTAGTGAACAAATGGAGACATTGATGAATGCAAGATTTGGACTTTTGTACAAATGCAGATGCAATATGATGACAATGTATGCATGACGATTATTTATGAATCCTAGCATGGAGCGTCTAATACGTACAATGCAAGGCAATGCAAAGAAATGAAAAAAAAAAGAAAGTAAAAACCTAAGCCTAAATGCCCGATTATTTCCCCTCATATCAAAGGAAAAATAAAGTCGATGAACGAAAATGAGAAAAGTAGAAAAAGACGGACTATCCTAGTTTTTAAAAATTTTCTAGACTCAAAGAAAATGGAAAATGGGATAAATAAATAAAAGAAAAGAAAATTTCGGCAATTTTTTTTTTTGATTTTCCGATTTTTTTTTTCTTTTTTCCTTTTTTTTTAAGGCCATTTTTTGCTTTTATTTTTTTATTTTTGCCGAATCTGAATTACATCAAAACAAAAAAGAAAAAAAGAAAAATAATAAAAAAGTGGGAGAGGGGAATTGGAGAGACTGACTCTTTTTTTTTTTTTCTAGAAAATTGTTCATGACTTCGACGCTATATGAAAATATATCATCAGGAAAAATGGCGAGTGTTCATTGAATGGAATTCTCGCACCGTCTTTGGGCATTAAGAACTAGCTAAAAATAAAAGAAAAGAGACTCCTAGCACGTAAGTACATGTTGGCACATAGTCAAGGTATTCATGTATTGAAGCAAGCATTACAACGACGCAGTTTACAGGTAAACATGTGATGAGACGGGCATTACAACGACACATGCACAACAAGCAAGTGAATGCACAAATGTGGGTTAGAGGCTTTTGGCTCCTGTGAGGTCACCACGACAAATTGCAATTTCCGTTCGGCGGATGGTCGACACATCAATTGTAATTCTTTTTCACCAACAAGAGTCGATAAGTCATGGGTGAGGAAGCGTCGGTTTGCACAATAGGACATTTGTATATTCCTTTAGATATACGGGTTGTCTACGAGTTACGATACAAACTTCCTCGAGGGTCGATAAGGGTCAAAAGATTCTGCAAGAGCACATGCAAATGATGCAAATGATGCAATATGGAACATATTATTAAACAATTAAGCAAACTTGACTTTCGAGTCTCACCCTCTTAAATAAATCCCCAGTGAAGTCGCCACTGCAAGGACCTGGGATTTCTCGCCACGGAGTGTGTCCTTATAGAAAATTTGTAAGCTGGGGGGTTTAGAAATTTCAAGGGAACATCGAGTTAGAAAAGGTTTTGTAAAGACTTGAATTGAACAAAAACCATAAAAGAGGTCACAAATCTGCTATCGGCGTTTTATCGAAGGGACAATCCGAAGGGACAACCCAATAGCGCGATAAGTGAACTGATCATGTTTTTAGAAAGACTCTCGCACATATAGAACATATGAGTACCCAAGAATAAAGGGTTCGGGGGCGAAGGTACAAGGTGGGAAGGTGTTGGGCACCCAACTCGCCCGTATTATGATGGCCTCTACTAACTCAAGTTTGCTTAATAATTTAAAGACATGATTCCCACACAAACCGGATTAACAACCTAGACTTAGACTATTAATTGGTTCATCACAAGCATCACAACATTTATTATTGACCCTTATTTAGACATGCATTTGATTGGCAAGTTGAGCATCACAACGACTACACATGCTTGGCATTGAAAGACAATATTTAGGAAGCAATAAAAGACGTGATTAGCATGATATCTACATTTTGACTACTAGAACATAAACGGTTAAACAATTTATTTAATTTGAGCCCTCAGGAGTTAGTACCTGAACTGTAGGCTATTTAGCAATTTGAATAGTAAAGATAGATCTCAAGTAAAGAAAGGCGGGGAAGCTCGGTTTCAATACTCCCGAGAATATAATAGAATTGTTTATGGAAGAAAGAGGGAGAAGCTCATAGTCAATACTACTGAGAATAGAGAGTGTCAACTGTAGACTGTGTGCTTTGGAGGGAGGAGGTCGTATTTATAGGCGTGGGAAGTAGGGCTGGTCGGCAGAAAAGAGCTGAATTTTTTAATTGGGCTTGAAAAAATAGTCGGGCTTGAGGCTGAGTCAGCGCCGCTAGCCGCCCTGGGTTTTAATCCAGTGCCGCTGACGGCTGTCAGCTGCCAGCTGGATGTCATCATGATGACGACATCCGGTCTATTTTAATTTTCCGGAGGAATTTTAGTGTTCCGAAAAATATGAAAAGACCGTTTTACCCCTGGGCGGTAAAAGACGGTTCTACCCCTGATTCGGAACTTGGCGACCGGGAGTCGGAAAAAGTCATGAGAGGTGTTGTTGGAAAGCTCTTCAACGGGACTTTTGAATGGGATGGGAACGAAGGAGCGATCGAAGAAAAACCTGAGACCATAACTTACCTATTAAAGCAAAAATAGCGTTCCAGTTTATAAATAACTCCTTTCATCATCGGGCTTGTGCAGAGAAATCTGAATGCGCTTTTTTGGCGTCTACACCAACGATACCTCTCGTGTCTTTTCCTGACTCCCGGTTGCCAAGTTGCTAACCTAGGGTAAAACCGTCTTTTGCCGCAGAAGGGTAAAACGGTCTTTTCACATTTTTGGAACACTAAAATTCCTCCGAAAATTATAATAGACTGGATGTCGTCATTTTGACGACATCCACCTGGCAAGCTGACAGCCACCAGCGGAGCTAGGTGATATCCCCCCGCTAGTGGCGCTCGCTGGGTCTTCCAAACCTGTATTTTTTCAAGCCCATTCTCCAAATTTCGGCCATTTCTCTACCCGTCCAACCCTACTCCTTCGCCTATAAATATGACCCTCGACCCTGAGTTCAAAACACACAGTCTACAGTTGGCAACCTCTATTCTCAGTAGTATTGGCTCTGAGCTTCTCTCTCTTTCTTACATAAACAATTCTATTCTATTCTCAAGAGTATTGACACCGAGCTTCCCCCTCTTTCTTTACTTGAGATCTTGCTTTACTATTCATTTGCTAAATAGCCTACAGTTCAGGTACTAAACTCCTAAGGGCCAAAATTAAACTAATCGCTTAACTGTTTATTTTCTAATAGTCAAAATGTAGATATCATGCTAATCATGTCATTTATTGCTTCCTAAATACTGTCTTTCAATTATGCATGTCTAGTTGTTGTAATGCTCAACTTGCCAATCGAATGCATGTCTAAATAAGGGTCAAATAAATGTCGTGATGCTTGTGATGAACCAATTTTTAGTCTAAGTCTAGGTTGTTAATCCGGTTTGTGTGGGAATCATGTCTTTAAATTATTATGCAAAGTTGAGTTAGTAGAGGCCGTCATAAAACGGGCGAGTTGGGTGCCTAATACCTTCCCACCTTGTACCTTCGCCCCCGGACCCTTTATTCTTGGGTACTCATATGTTCTATATGAGCGGGAGTCTTTCTAAAAACATGATCAGTTCAATTATCGCACTATTGGGTTGTCCCTTCGATTTGTCCCATCGATAAAAATATCGATAGCAGATTTGTGACCTCTTTCATGGTTTTCATTCAATTCAAGTCTTTTCAAATGTTTTTCTAACTCGGCGGTTCCTTGAACTTATCTAAAGCCCCCAACTTACAAATTTTCTATAAGGGCACACTCCGTGGACATAGGAAAATCTCGGGTCCTTACAGAGTACATCCCGTCTCCCGCTACCAGCTGGTCCTGGAAAAAAATATGTGAAACCAAGAACATCTTCAGAACTGACTACTGTAGACGCCAAAAAAGCGCCTTCAGATTTCTCCGCAAAAGCCTGATGATGAAACGAGTAATTTATAAACTTGAACGCTATTTTTTCTTTAATAGTTAAGATAAGGTCTCAGGTTTTTCCTCTAGACACTCCTTTATTCTAGTCTCAATCAAAAGCCCCATTCAAGAGCTTTCTAACGACACCTCTCATGCCTTTTTCCGACTCCCGGTCGCCAATTTGTGAACTGGGGATAGAACCGTCTTTTACAGTCCAAGGGTAAAACGGTGTTTTCATATTTTTCGGAACACTAAAATTCCTTCGGAAAATTAAAATAGACTGGATGTCGTCATTATGACGACATCCAGCTGGCAGCTGACAGCCGCTAGCGGCGCTGACTCAGCTTCAAGCCCGACTATTTTTCAGCCCAAATTCAATTTTCGGCTCTGTTTCAGTCGTCCAGACCTACTTACTGCGCCTATAAATACGACCCTCCTCCCTCAGTTCAAATCACACAGTCTACAGTTGACAACCTCTATTCTCAGTAGTATTGACTCTGAGCTTCTCCCTATTTCTTCCAAACTTGAGATCTTATCTTTTACTATTCTTGTCAAATATAACCTACAGTTCAGGTACTAACTACTGAGGGATCAAATTATTGGCTAATTGTTTATTTACTAGTAGTCATAATGTAGATATCATGCTAGAATAACGTCTTTTATTGCTTCCTAAATATTGTCCCTCCAAGCATGTCTAGTCATTGTAATGCTCAACTTGCCAATCAAATGCATGTCTAAACAAGGGTTAAAATAAATGTTGTGATGCTTGTGATGAACCAATTAATAGTCTAAGTCTAGGCTGTTAATCCGGTTTTGCATGGGAATTATGTCTTTAAATTATTAAGCAAACTTGAGTTAGTAGAGGCCGTCATAAAACGGGCGAGTTGGGTGCCTAATACCTTCCCACCTCTTACCTTCGCCCCCGAACCCTTTATTCTTGGGTACTCATATGTTCTATTTGAGCGGGAGTCTTTCTAAAAACATAATTAGTTCACTTATCCCGCTATTGGGTTGTCCCTTCGGATGTCCCTTCGATTTGTCCCTTCGATAAAACACCGATAGCAGATTTGTGACCTCTTTCATGGTTTTAATTTAATTCAAGTCTTTACAAAATCTTTTCTAACTCGATGGTTCCTTGAACTTATATAAACCCCCAACTTGCAAATTTTCTATAAGGACGCAATCCGTGGAAACCAGATGTATGGAAAAATCCCGGGTCCTTATAGTGGCGACTTCACTGGGGATTTATTTAAGAGGGTGAGACTCGAAAGTCAAGTTTGCTTAATTGTTTAATAACATGTTTGCATCATTTGCATCATTTGCATGTGCTTTGGCTCAAACTTTTGACCCTTATCGACCCTCGAGGAAGTTTGTGTACAACTCGTAGACAACCCGTATATCTAAAGGAATATACAGTTATCCTATCGTGCAAAGCGACGCTGCCTCACCCATGACTCATCAATCCTTGTTGGTGAAAAAGAATTACAATTGATGTGTCGACCATCCGCCGAACGGAAATTGTAATTTGTCATGGTAACCTCATAGGAGCCAAAAGCCTCTAGCCCACATTCGTGCATTCGCTTGTTTGTTGTGCATGTGTCGTTATAATGCCCGTGTGATCACATGTTTGCCTGTAACTATGTCGTTGTAATGCTTGCCTGAATGCATGAATATCGTGACTATGTGCCAACATGTACTTACGTGGTAGGAGTCTTTTCTTTTTTTTTTTTCGCTAGTTCCTATTTCCTGAAGATGGTGCGAGAATTCAATTCAATGAACGCCTGTCATTTTTCCGATGATATATTCTAAAAAAGTCATGAGCAATTTTCTAGGATCTTTTTAGCAAAAAAAAAGGAGTCAGTCTTCCAATTTCCCCTCTCCCTTCTTCTATTTTCATTATTTTCTTTTTCTTTTGATGTAATTCAGATTCGGTCAAAAAAAAAGGGAAGGTAAATCGAAAAGAAAAAAAAACGGCAAAAACAAAAAAATGCCGTCAAAAAAAAAATCAAAATCGAAATAAAATAAAAATAAAAATAAAAATATAGAGACCAAAATTCTTTTTTTTTTTATCCCATTTTCTATTTTCTTTGAGTCTAGAAAAATAAAAAAATAGGATAGTCCGTCTCTTTTCTATTTTTCTTATTTTCGTTCATCGACTTTATTTTCCTCTAATATTAGGGAAATATTTGGGCACTTAGGCTTAAGATCTTTTCTTTAGGACAATTGTTTCCTTCTATATGTGGGTCACCATTTTTCTTAGGTGAGAGTCTCATGGTCTTTTTCATGTTACTAAGTGCTTCGTGCTTCCTATTCAGGATAAGGGGTCCAAAGAAGAAAGGAAATCTTGAGAAAAGTTGGGCTCGGCCTTCGGCAAGGCTGGTTCGTCTGCAACCGTCTACATCACCAGGTTCTCGTTTACCTCCATCGCAAACAGCCTCACCATCAATAAATTCGCCATCACGTACTACATACCTTTTTCTTCACACCTATCACCCCTCCCAACTTCATGATGCCTAAGACCACTGATGAAAGGCTGGACGAACTCATGAGTGAGCTAGAAAGGGTACGACTCAAGGTTGAAGATGTAGAAAGGAAAAGAGAAGAAGAAACAAGAGTTCCCTCTGATTCCGACTCTGAAGAAGAAGGGCCAAATGCCATGCTGGCTAAGATCACCTCTGTGCTCAAGAGTAGCGGCTTGATTTCCAACTACAGTGCTAATGTGGGTAAGTTTGACACTAAAATCAAGGGCAAGCTTCCGGCCAAATTCTCTATGCCTGAAGTGCCCACCTTCACTGGAGTCGACAGTCCACAGGATCACCTGAAATCCTTCACTACTGCTATGGCACTAAGGGGAATCAACAAGAAACTCTATGCCCATCTGTTTCCCCAGACCCTCGATACCCATGCTCGACGATGGTTCTACACCCTGGATTTGGAAAGCTACCCAACCTGGTCTGATTTTACCACGGTCTTCCTGGCTCGATACAAGGATAATGCCACACTCCCCATCACTTTGAGAGAGCTCGAAATCACCACTCAAGAGAAGAACGAGGGATTCACTAGGTTCCTCCGTCGATGGAAGTCTAAGATAGTTGAAATGGTGGAAAGACCTTCTAAAGCTGAAAAAATTAGGCATTTCATCAAAAACCTGCAGCCAACGTACAAAAACCATCTTCAGTATCAAGCCATTGACTCATACCAACGTCTTTATGACATCGGCATCCTCATTGAAGATGATCTCAACAAAAACAAAGACCAGGTCACCCCTAAGCCCTTCACTTATGGGAGAGACAAGAGGACAACTACTGGAACCTCTTCTGGCGCTCAGGTTAACGAGGTAGCTGCTGTGAATACCTTTGCTGAAAGAAAGCCACCAAGAGAATTCACCCCTCTCGGTATGACCTTGTCACATGCTCTTGAAAGAATGGTCAAAAATAATCTGCTGCAACCTATCGGTCCTACTCCAGAGCCATCTATTAAGGGCCGCAACTGGAAAGAGGGCGAGTACTGCAAGTACCATCAAGGAAAAGGGCATGACACCGACAACTCACTACAACAAAAAGTACCAACGATAACAATTAAAAGCCGTTGTCTAATATCAAAAAACTGTTGCCTTGAGTCTAAGGCAACAGACTTAATGCATTGCATTTGCCTCCATTGCCTTTTCCTAAGGCAACAGTTCTTGCATAATAGGCAACGGTTTCTAAAGATAAACCTAAAATGTACCTTAGGCAACGGTTTTACAAAGGCAACAGTCTGCTACCGGTACTACTTTTAGCAACAATCTTACAATTGTTACCTTTACGATTAGGCAACAACATATAATCGTTGCAATGTAGACAAAAATAAATAAATAAATAAATTATACGAGGGGACAAATATTAATTCACACGTATACCAACCAACCCGTCCTTCCTCTTCCAAGAATCTTTACTACCGTACACATTAATACCTCTTAAAGTAATGTCCATGTGATGTTGCTGGGATTTGAACCTGCAACCTAGTGTAACTATCTCCAAGAAAGGACTCCTCAACCACCAAACTAACTTTTGTTTCATGTCAAGTTTTTGTTATCCTTAATTTATATAGTACATATCTTTAACTTATGAATTTCAATTCCTTTATCTTTTTTTCCTCTTTTTGTTTTGGGTAGAATCCTATTACCTTCAATAGTTCACTTTTCCCTCAAAAAAATTGCTTTCTTCATTTGTTAACATATTTTGCAATAATAAAAACTAACATTATTAGTAATTTGTTTGTGTATTTTAATCATGACATGACTTCATCACTTTGAAAGAATATTGTGATAATTTCTCATTCCAACAAGTATAACCAAGGTTTTTTTTTTTTATTGATTTAGATTTTTCCTTGTGTTGTATGGAGTTCATTGAAAAACAAGTGGACACGTAGATTATTGACATTCATATTCTATTTTGAGATTTGTTTCATTTTAAGGGTCAAACTAGACATTATCTAACTCCAAAGTTTCCTTTCTATAAAGTTTAATTGTATTTTTCTACGTATAACGAGCGTTTTTCAAACAATCTCGTTGCAAATTTTTATTTATGGAGCTAATTATTTTGTTGATCTATTTTGAAGTACGAGTACATATCTTCTCTAGGTTTTAACTCTCCCCCACCCTCAAATTAAACACACACTGAGTTTAATGGTAATGTTGCAGTTAATGATGAGTTTATTTTATTTATTTATTATCTACTACTACGGCTACATTGAAATGAACAGCGACATACTAATTATGTTTTCTCAATAAACTTTAAGCATCTTTCTTTTTTAATTGAAACTTTTTCGATGAGTTAAAGACATGTCATGTTTTTATTCTAATTATTTTTAATGTATTATATCCTCAATCACCTCTTTTAGTTTTACATACCCCTAAAAAAATTGATTTGATTAATCATACTTAAAAGTGTTATCATATCATTTATTACAAGTTGGGCATCGATATCAAGAATCTGGCTCACTCAGCACAAGGCTTGCGTGCTTATGACAACTCCAGCCGAAAGGTCCTAGGCACCATAACCATGAATGCCACCTCAGGAGCTATAGAGAAAATGGTCCAGTTTTATGTCATGGATATTCCGGCCACTTTCAACCTGCTGTTGGGATGACCATGGCTCCATGGTCTAAATACCGTAGCCTCTACTCTCCATCAAATAGTCAAGATGATGCTAGAAGGAGAAATTGTGGAAATCGAAGCCAATCCTATCAAAGCCACCACTGATAAGGCTCCTGTCTTAAAAATAGAACATGATAGTGAAGACGTTGACCTTTGGGGATTCTCTCCCGAAGAAGTGACCCTTATAGAAGAAGACACCAAGTCTTACACCTCCGCTGGTTCTGAAGAGTTCGAAACGTACCCTCATTAAGAAATAGGAGAACCTGATGAGTTCGAAGAAATAAAAGAAACCCTTGAAGGGATTTCTATCTATGTGGTACACCACCACAACGCAATTCGGCAAATGGAGACCGACCGACAGAGTGTAACATTGTTTTGGCAAAAGGGGAAGCTTGTTTCCAACAGGATGAGATGTTTAGCCAGATGGTCAAGTACGGATACGCTCATCCGAGAAGACCTACTTCTCAAATTCTTCCAAGGGACGGAAATCCCTATCTTCGATGCAAATATTGTGAAGCCAATGGGCATCATACCAACCAGTGCAAGCGCCTAAAAAGGGTAATCACCTCCTTCATTGATCGAGGAACCATGTGGTCTCCCAGCACTTGGGCCATAAAAGGGTGGCGTCGCTTCGACCAGAAACAGTACACTCCACTGAACGCCCCCATTGGGAACGTTATGAATGTCCTCATGTGGAGAGGAGACCTTAAGCCCATGATTCTGACAGACAACCTCCAGGAGACAAAAAGGGATAAAGCTTTCTATTGCCGCTATCATTGAGTCTTCGGCCACTACACGGACGACTGCATCTGCTTGAAGGACGACATACAGGAAATCATAGACCGCGGAGAGATTCCTCCTCCTCTGAAAGAAGAAGATGATACCTACGGAGCCTGGAATTAGTTTGCTACCCGCAAGAGCTAGAGGAATCGAGTCTGAGCCCCCAAGTTTTGTCGAGTTAGGATCTTAGCTAAATCTTTAGGTTGAGTCTGGAACAGGGGGTGTTCCCCTTTTACTTTTCTTTCTAAGTCTACTTTCTTTTTGACGGGAATTAGAGACCTTCTTCTCTAAAGTCATGTGTGCTTATCTCTTTTTACAAATCAATAAAAATTCCTCTCGCTCATTTCTTTCTTTGTTTAGCTATTGATAAATCCAATGAACACAAAGTTGCACAAATCATTAACTAATCAATTTAAGCAATGTAAGTAAACTTCGCAAAGCAAGAATGCATATTATCACTTTTTACAGGAATTTGAGTAGCTGAACTCCCTCAACGATACTACTCCACAAAAAAGAAGTGAGCCAGCTTTCTGCAACAACCTCGACGTAGATATGACCCTGGCTCCAATCGAAGAATTTCCTTGGTACCAAGACGTCTTCAACTACATCATCAAAGGAGTATACCCTCAAGACGCACCACTAAGAGCTCAACGGGTCATCCGTCTCTTAGCGGCGCAATACATAGAATACAAGGGGGTTCTATACAAAAAGCCCCACAACGGGGTCAACCTCAGATGCGTGAATTCCGAAGAAGCCGTAGAAATTATGAACGAGGTACACAATGGTGTATGCGGACCACACATGAATGGCCGAATGCTCTCTAGAAAGGTCCTACGACTGGGATACTATTAGACCACTATGGAAAGAAATCGTTACGACTATGTCAAGAAATGCAAGAAATGTCAGATATATGCCAACCTACAGCATATGCCGCCCTCGATGCTCCACAACTTCACATCCCCTTGGCCATTTTCTGCATGGGGAATAGATATCATTGGTAAAATTACCCCGAAAGGCTAGGGAGGACATGAATACATCCTAGTGGCCATAGACTATTTTACCAAATGGGTTGAAGCCCAATCCTATGCCGTCCTTATCTCCAAACAAGTGTCAAAATTCATAAGGAACAACATCATTTGCCGATACGGCATTCCGCATGAAATCATTAGTGACTATGGATCCCATTTCAAAGCCGAGACAGCCACTCTCCTCAAAAACTACAAAATCCAACACTACAAATCATCCCCTTACCGTCCCCAAACCAACGGCGCGATGAAAGCCGCCAACAAAAACCTCAAGACTATCATTGAAAAGATGATAGAAAACTACAAAGATTGGCCCATAAAACTCCCATTTGCCCTTTAGGGATATAGGACATCCATAAGATCCTCTACGGGAGCAACACCTTATTCCCTAAACTACGGAATGGAAGCAGTGCTACCCATAGAAGTCCATTTACCCTCCATGCGCATAGCCTTAGAGGGAGAAATTCCCGAAACCCAATGGTTACAAACCCGCTACGAAGAACTCATGTTCACGGATGAAATACGCCTACGGGCTAGACCATTCCCACATGTACCAGTAACGCATGGCAAGAGCATTCAGCAAAAAGGTTCTACCTCGAAATTTAAAGGAAGGGGACTTAGTTTGGAAAGAACTACGTGCCCCAGTTACTGACCCTAGAGGAAAATTTCGACCAAACTGGTCTGGTCCGTTCATCATCAAAGACATATTATCAGGAGGCGCGGTCAGACTCATGGACATTGACGGCATCGAGTTCAGTCAGCTCACCAATATAGACCAATTGAAGAAGTGCTACGTCTAAAAAAAAAAGACGTACACAAATTGAACGAACTACGCTGGCCTGATTCCACACTGGATACGTAGGTAACCCTTTTAAGGGGCCCGGCCAAAATCAATCCAAAATTTCATTCAACTCATTCAAAAAGGGATAATCTTTATTCAAACTGAACGAATAAGCTTACATTGTAAAAAATTAACTTACTAAGGTTACAAAAAAAAAAAAAGGTGTAACTACGAGGGTTTAAGCTAAACAAACTCTTATTACTTTTTTTTAAAACTAGAATTTCTTTCTAAGAAAATATTTTATTCCTTCTTCCCTTTAGAAGGCTTCGTCGAAGAGTTCTTCTTTGAAGGACCCTGGCTTGAGGACGACCTGTGATCGCTTCCTTGAGCTGGGGGCTTGCCTCTTTTCAGTACTTGATAGCCTCCCACCTGAGGCCCTTCCTTTCTTTTCTTGCTTCCTGTTCTTGAGTCATACTTAGGCTTTAGTTGGTCCCACTCCTCATGACGACGGGCTCGTCTCGCTTCTCCATCACTGCAGGAAAGCCAGTTCAAGTAAGACTCAGAAACTTGAGTTGGGACTATCACCCGAGGTACAGTCCAGCGGTCCCGGCTACGCCAGTATTTTCCCCAATCCACAGCAAATTCAGTGGTCAAAGCTCTGATAGGCGGTTTCGTGGTCTCCTGACGAGGGATAACCTGTTTCAACCCATACTGTCTCATGACCCTAGAAGGAAAGAAGAAATTACTCCTGTACAGACCCAGTACCGTAGTATGAGGAACCAAATTGTCACAAGCCACTAAAGAAGTCAAGCTCCACCAAGTCACATGCCAACGGATGACAGGTCCTGCATGGAAAAAGGCATCCCATTCAGCAAGGGTCTTTTCTTCATATAGCATTTTCCTAACCAAAAAGCTAGCCGCAGTATAAGTTTTCTTTGACCAGGCTCCAGGGACACGAGCTATCATATTCTCTAGTGACTCTATTAGCCTCAGATGCTCACATAACCAAATTTGAAGCATCAGGGGGCTACCAGAAAAAGCTTCGTGAGGAGAGATTTTCAACTTGTCAAGCCCTATAATAGTTTCCCCTACCACCAGATGCAAAGGAGAGTGCCCTTCAGCCATTTGATTTACCACTCGCAACAACGAGGCTCTACCCAAGTTAGGAGACTCTGCATTAGCAAACAATAGATGGTTCAACAGGCAAAGTACAAAAGCCTGTCGGCGACACGCCTAAATATCACATCTTTTTCAGAAGAAATAGCGAATCTTTCACAAAGTTAAACCAAGTCCACATCGACACCAAGAATCATGCTTTTGGCTTCTGCAGATGACAAGCCTAAGGATTTCCTGTATTGACCACTAAAACCATCTCTCAAATAAGGCACAGCTGGGGGAAGAACCTCAGACATGTTAGTGATTGCAGCGAATTCTTCAACTAAAGGGCATAATTCAAAGTTGCCGAAACGGAAAACATGCAAGTCAAGGTCCCAATAATTCAGAGCAGATGGAAGAAGGGGCCACAATATTTTGGTTGGTCTTAAACTCAGCAAGGTAGAGACCTGGAACGGAGCCAGTTCAAGCTTATCTTCTATGGTCAGATTTTTGCACCAAGCATCGAACAGGTTTTCAAAGGACTTCACCATGGTAGAAGCTTTGGGAAATTTGAGAGAGCTAAAGTCTGAAAAGTGATACAACATCCAGCATCCCGTAAATCCTATTTATAGGCAAAAACGCGTGCCAAAAGAAGTCAGAAATCCACGAAAAAGCCTCATCTGCAGCCCAGTGCCGCTAGCGGCCCAGACCAGCGCCGCTAGCGGCCCTAACCCTGTCCCAGTCAGCTTTTCTTCTTTTTCCAGCCCGCTCACTTGGTCTATTCAGCTCGGTTTAAGCTCAGTTTACGCACGACGGAATTACAAAGCCCGAGACTCTCTTAGCTTTTATCTTTTCTATTTTCTTTTTTTTATTTATTTTCATTTTTTTAGGGGGTATAATATGCGTAATTTTTGCTTTTTCTTGCAACTTTTACCTTTTTACTTATTTTATTCCCTAAATTGTGGCCTACTCTTTACTGCATAACACATTACATAATTAGAGATCAGACGGGAATAATCGAGTCATCATAGCATACACATATCATAAAAATGCATAAAAATAGGAGTTCAAAGGTCCAAGGCCAATATCCTACACCGCTCAACCAGTCATCATCGCCATTACTATCAGCCTCATCATCAATGGACGGCCCCTGACCATAGTTCCCGGTCGAATAATGGAAGGAAACCTGGGTACTAAACGAGCTGTAAATGGGCCTGCTGTTGTTAGGCCTCATATCCCGCCTATCACATGCTAGTGCGCGCATGGGGGTGGCTGCCAAAAACCCCGCTGCGAAGAAGCTCTTTATGGCCTGACTAGCAAAGTCCATAGCCATATCCTGATACGAAGGCCCAGTATGAGGCACATCCCATCCAGGGGCATTCGCCTAACCTCCAGCCATGAGGGTAACAATAGGCCTACTATCAAGAGAAGGGTGGAAACACGCAGGAGAAAACATCTCAGGGACAGGAATGTACGGCGTAGAAGGTCCGGGCGCCTCATCAACAGGAGGCCTCGTCACAGCCACGGGGGGTGAACGAGCAATAGATGGCCAGCTCGCCGAAGAGGCCCTCGCAGCAGAAGAATGTCGAGGTCCCACCGAAGATGAAGACTGAGACATATGCAAACAATCAAGATCGAGATACTAAGTTAAGCACTTCACTTAGCTAAAACAAAGGATGAAAGTCTACGTACATCAACAGTCCTAGACCGAGAACTCTTCCCCTTGCCCATCACCCGGCCGTAGCCTTTCTTCAACAAGTGAATGAGCTTGAAGATTTGAGATGTCAGCTCCCAGTTCAGCTACAAAAACACAAACAAAAAAGATAGAGTCAACACTCAAAAGCAAGCACAAAACACAAGGAGGGATAAAAAGGCACTTACCCCCGTACAACCGTCAGGCAAGGGCAAGCCCTCCACAACCTCTCCGTCAGCCATATGTAGAGGGAACTCCTCTACTATATGTCCCCCGCTCTCCCCAATATACCTTACCTCATTAGTCGGTAAGGTCACGCTTGGGGCTGGCCCCGAGGAACTCTAGAATGGGACCTCCTGGGACCCTGAGGAGCCAGACGATCTGCCTGCAAAACACAAAAAGTCAGTATATCATGCATATAGCTAAAAAGATGCAGATAAATTTCGTACCTCAGAAGTGAGGTCCGACATCAGACGACCTAAGCAATAGGCCAGGTACACAGCCGTACGGTCCAAGTCAACAATCTCCGGCTTCAGAAACTCCGTGGCCGCCATACCACGAGCCACGACCCCCAGATCCCGCACACTCAGGCTGCGCAGGTAGAACATGATCAGCGGAGGATCCTCCGGAACCAGGTGACTACCCAAGGAGGGATAAACCAGCCGAGTCACACGGTCCCCCAAATACCACACAAAGCCGAATGGCCCCTCAAAGACCACCCGCAAGGAGGACACCCTGAAAGACTCCATAGTAATATGGGGCGGAACCCCAGGAATACCATCAAAAGCGGACCACGACACCTGCAGATTACCAAATCAAAAGTTCATTCACACCAAATGGACCAAAAAAAAAATAATGCACAAGTCAACAACAACACACCATAGATGTGGCATGGCTCTCAAAGGTAGCCCGAAAATGCTTCAAAGAGGTAAATGAGTGGTTATCTCTACCAATCCACCGTGAACCTAGTGGGAACATCCTCAAACCGGGACGGTGAGGACTGAGAGCCGGAAAATACTCGAAGAACCACAGCTGCCATACAAGCAAAAAGGGAAAGAATGAGCTCCAAATCCAAAAGCATATGCAAAGGAAAAAGTGAAATATATGGGCCTACCTCCAGTATCCTCCATGGGCCCGAGATAGACGCCCTCTCACTCGTCGGCTTAGGCTTGCAAGCCCGACGATACCATCTCACCAAGGTAGCATAGGCAGGAGTACCGAAGTTGTACTCATGGACCCTGCTCAAATCATCTAGACATGTCATACGCTCTTCTTCTAAGCGAAAATGGTCGACCCCAACAAGCAAGCCAGGTAAATACGGGCTCTCTGCTGCTCGGTAAGCCCCTGCTCTGCCAAAGCCGCCCATAACCGCGGCAAGGAAACCCGATCCCTATCAAAATGAGAAGACACAGGCCCATAAAGCTCGAGCAACCTGTCACTCTGTCGCCAGTAACTCGCGTCGTATCGAATACGATGCCCTCTAAAGGATAGACCCATCAACACAGCGAACTGATAAGGGGTGGGGAATATCTCTCCTACAGGCGTATGGAAAGTGTTCGTGGAATCCCAGAACCTCTCCAATAGCCCCCTAACAATAATCCTAGTATCCCCAGAGTGACAAGCAGGGATAACAATCAGGAAATGCTCAAAAACCGAGCCCAATACCATATCCCTAGCTCCAACTGAAAAAGTCTCCAACATCATGGCTCAATGGGAAGTAGACTCATGAGACTACAACAAAATTCCAACACCTTAGCCAACAAACAAAATTTTCTCAACACCCCATATACTACAAATACAGCCAAAATAATTCCATACAAATTATATACAGCTGACCACCAATCCAATACAAGTCCCAATTTGTTCGTGTGCCGAAGCACTAACAGTTCAAAATTTCAGTTCAAAAAAAAATATACTGAACAAAAAAAAAAAAAAGAGAAAGTCAGAAAACATACCAACTCAAGGTTAGACAGATGACTCTGCCTGTTCGGTAGTAAGACACTACGGTCCCAAACCCCAGCTGGGCGCCAGTCCAGTCGCATGAACGAGTTCTGGTACAGACGAACCTCATCCGCATGATGGGCCGAAGGTGCACTGGTAGAGGGAAGCCCGATACGAAAAAGATCCCGGTCTTCATCCCCCTCACCCATGGGACATTTTCCATTGTCTACAGGACCCATGAGAGTACAATGGAGCTTTCTCTCTCTATAAGTGGAAAATTAAAAGTTTCAGATTCGCAAGAAACAAGCAACCATTCAACAATGCAACCCAAAATTCGCAAGAAACAAGCACTCAACAATGGTGGGTGTTCGACAATGGCTCTCGACGGAAGAAGAAGAATGAGGCAACAACGCGAGGAAGAAAGTCGTGTAAAACCTTTAGGCCACTCAAGCTGAGCGCCACTAGCGGCGCTCGTGAGGGCCTCTAGCGGCCCTCACACAGAGCCCAGCGCCGGCCTGGGCCGCTAGCGGCCCTGCACACGCGGGCCTCACTTGCTGTCCCACGGTCTTTTTCAGCCCAGAATTCGTTTCTCCAGTTCGTTCGCGGCAAATATCAGTACCAAGCGCGTGGGAGCAAGTCCCCTTGGCCCACAAGTTCAAATTCAACATTTGGCCCATCTTACGGTACCAATTATTTTAAGGTAGAACTAACCCGATTATTTTTGCAGGTCCCAAATACTGGAGCCCGGATACATACCGTGACAACCTTTACCGCCTGGAGCGTCAAAGTATTTTAAGCCCCGTAAATCTGTCGGCTTCCCAAAAATACAAAATGTCCCAATGTCTCAAATATCCCAAATGTCCCGATATCCCAAAGTCACAAATGTGCCAATATCTCAAGTATCCCAAATGTCCCAATGTCTCAAATATCCCAAGTGTCCCGATATTCCAAAGTCACAAATGTCCCAATATCTCAGGTATCCTAAATGTCCGGATGTCCCAATATCCCAAATGTCCCAATGTCCCAATGTCCCAATATCCCAAATGTCCCAAATATCACAAATGTCCCAATGTCCCAATGTCACAAACTTTGGGGTCATTCAATAATCGCTTAAGCTATTGCGGTTAAACTGTCCTTCTGCGAGGTCACAAATTTTGGGGTCAGTCAATGGTCGCTTAAGCTATTGCGGTTAAACTGTCCTTCTGCGAGGTCACAAATTTGGGGTCAGTCAATGATCGCTTAAGCTATTGCGGTTAAACTGTCCTTCTACGAGTTACTTATAATGCGTCAGTCAATAAATGCTTAACCTGTTGCAGTTATACTGTCCATTATTTTTATATGTTTCAGTCAATGATTGCTTAAGCTATTGCATTTAAACTGTTCATATGTTTTAACCATTTTACAGCCGTCATTTTGATCGCGCTGTCTCGTCGACCTTTTCGTTTCTTGTGCAGGGACGGAATCTCGGCATCCGCCGAGTGGTGCTTAGTCACTGTTTGCTCGATAAAGCATTTATACTATTCACTCTCACGTTACTTCCCATTTACAACCGTTATTTTTTTAATTACGCTGTCTCGTTGACTTTTTCGTTTCTCATACAGGGACTAAATCTCAACACCAACCGAGCGATGTTTAGTCACTGTTTGTCGAAGCCTCCACGTTGATCATTCTCAAAGTATTACTAACTTTTTCATTCATTCTGAATACAAGTCCCCAGCACACGTTTAGACCATCTACGAGTGGTGTTCTATCCTGTTGACCATAACCTTTTATTTCTCTTGTGTTCATAGAGATGAAATCTTAGCACGCTACGAGCATGTCCCAACTCAGGTTTGTCTTCATATGCATACATACTGTATACTCTCACACACCATGTGCACATCAGCATCCTGCATGTCGCCTTCGAAATACTTTGACCTTCGCTTTTACTCAAGCTCGATCAAAGTGGGGGCTTCTGTAGACGCCAAAAAAGCGCCTTCAGATTTCTCTGCAAAAGCCCGATGATGAAAGGAGTAATTTATAAACTTGAACGTTATTTTTGCTTTAATAGTTAAGATAAGGTCTCACACTCCTTTATTCTAGTCTCATTCAAAAGCCCCGTTCAAGAGCTTTCCAACGACACCTCTTATGCCTTTTTCCGACTCCCGGTCGCCAAGTTGTGAACCGGGCGTAGAATCGTCTTTTACCGTCCAAGGGTAAAATGGTCTTTTCATATTTTTCGGAACACTAAAATTCCTCCGGAAATATAAAATAGACTGGATGTCGTCATTATGACGACATCCAGCTGGCAGCTGATAGCCGTCAGCGGCCCTGGTTTAAAACCCAGTGGCCCTGACTGAAAATCCAGGGTTGCTAGTGGCCCTGACCAGGGCTGCTAGTGGCTCTGACCAGGGCCGCTAGCGGCGCTGACTCAGCTTCAAGCCCGACTATTTTTCAGCCCAAATTCAATTTTCAGTTCTTTTTCAGCCGTCCAGCCCTACTTCCTGCGCCTATAAATACGACCCTCCTCCCTCAGTTCAAATCACACAGTCTACAGTTGACAACCTCTATTCTCAATAGTATTGACTCTAAGCTTCTCCCTCTTTCTTCCAAACTTGAGATCTTGTCTTTTACTATTCTTGTCAAATATAGCCTACAGTTCATGTACTAATTCCTGAGGGCTCAAATTAATTGCCTAATTGTTTATTTACTAGTAGTCATAATGTAGATATCATGCTAGAATAACGTCTTTTATTGCTTCCTAAATATTGTCCCTCCAAGCATGTCTAGTTGTTGTAATGCTCAACTTGCCAATAAAATGCATGTCTAAACAAGGGTTAAAATAAATGTTGTGATGCTTGTGATGAACCAATTAATAGTCTAAGTCTAGGTTGTTAATCCGGTTTTGCATGGAAATTATGTCTTTGAAATATTAAGCAAACTTGAGTTAGTAGAGGCCGTCATAAAACGGGCGAGTTGGGTGCCTAACACCTTCCCACCTCGTACCTTCGCCCCCGAACCCTTTATTCTTGGGTACTCATATGTTCTATATGAGCGGGAGTCTTTCTAAAAACATGATTAGTTCACTTATCGCGCTATTGGGTTGTCCCTTCGGTTTGTCCCTTCGATAAAACGCCAATAGCAGATTTGTGACCTCTTTCATGGTTTTTATTCAATTCAAGTCTTTACAAAATCTTTTCTAACTCGACGGTTTCTTGAACTTATCTAAACCCCCAACTTACAAATTTTCTATAAGGACGCACTCCGTGGAAACCAGATGGATGGAAAAATCCCGGGTCCTTACAACTACCTGGATAATAAATGGCTGGGACAACCCAGTGGAAGATTTTCAATCAGCAATGGATACAAATGGCTCACTGGCACGACTGAGAAAGTAACTTGGGCTAGATAGGTATGGAATTGTATGAACCAACCAAAGTACTCTTTCATTGCTTGAGTTGCAGCCTTGAATAGGCTACAAAGAAAGGAGAAGCTACATAGGATTCAAGTTTGCCAAGATGATTTATGTCTCTTAAGTGGAACAATAACTGAGACTTCCTCCCATCTTTTCTTTAATTGTCTGTTTAGTATGCAGTGTTAGGAGATGATGAAGAACTGGCTAGAGATTAAAATCACCAGCCAATATGTTTGGAGAATCCTTAAGTGGGTTACAAGACAATCAAAAATTGTTGGCAATGTGCTGTGTGCAGGTGTCATAAGCATGATATACCACATCTAGAGGATATGCAATGAGGCTTTTCGGGAGCATGCTGTGACTAAGCCTGTTTTAGTTTTCTAGAGAATTAAGCAAGATATGCAAATCAGAATTAGGTAGATCATACAGAGGAAAACTTCTGAAAAAAATATTGATTGGTTTAATGCTTTGTTTTAGAAATTGTGAGATGTATTGTTACAGTTACTCTTGGTTTTAGATGGGACCTTCCTAGAAGGTAACATCTTGCTAAGAGTGAGGAAAAACTCTTTAAGAGGGTATACCCTCTTTGTTTGTAAATACTTCCATTTGGTAATATAATTTCTTACTTATCCAAAAAAAAAATCACTGTGAGCAACAAGTTTTCCTAGTAAATTATTATTTTGTCATTAAAAACTAACTAACAAGACCAATGATCTATTATTCTGTAGTTTATCTCCAATTATATTAATGTCTCTTGTTAAAAGATATATTATTCAGTTTTTGCAAATATATTATTGCCTCAAGTAAAAAAATTCTGATCGAAATAACAACCATAAAAAGAATTATGCCTAATTCTTACATTTAGTTCAAAATGAGAAAAAGTAGTGGAATTCTTCTGCATTTACAAGTAGTTAAGTTTTAATTGAAAAAAAATCATATTTTTGTGAAACTCAATTATGTAATCGGAGAGTGTACTTCACTCACCCACCCCATTCCCAACACTACTTCAAGGGTCTAAATGGCCAAAACTGAAACGTTAGGGGGTCTAGACAATCTATTTCCAACGTCGGTGGCTTGTACAACCGAACTTCATAACGATAGGGGCTTGTCTGACCTTTGTTAAGAGCAAAAAAAAAGGTTCACAAAACATATACCAGAGGTTCATTAATCATTATAAATCTCTCCCAGTAAGTTTCTTATGAGGTAGCGGCGTTAAGATGAGGTCACCTGTATAACCATTCATGTCGTCATTGTAATCTCTCCCTTCAAATTACATGTTCATACTCCCTTTGGACCACAAACTATTAGAAATACTTATGAGATTAATAAGCGATAATGATTAAGAACGTGATGAGATCATTCTCCTTTCATGTTTATTAGCCCTCACTACTTTGTCGTTATTGGGAATGTGACCATCTACCCCGTGATACCCTATCAAGTAGAAAAAGTAGACAACAATCCTCCTAATTTTCATATGGACACCATAATTGCAGAAGATATTGGGAAGAAGGATGGAGAAGTTGAGAAAATGACCAGACCTTAATTCGTATTTATAAGTCTCTAAATAGGCGGTTACTAGTAGTTATCATAACTGTCAAAAAAGATAAACAAGAATTAACTAATTAATTAATTACCAAAAATAATTATTATGCCTAATCCAAAAATATAATCCTCAATTAGACACACTCACATGCGAAGTTTTATTCACATATAAAAGAGAAATTAACATCCAACTCCAAAGTGATTAGAAAGTGGTTATATGTTGTGATTATATTTTCTAATTATTCATTCAAGTGTAATTTATAAAGCATTAAAGTATGTTGGTTTTGTTATTGAGTTTTGTGGCAGTGATACCCCGGATTGGTTAGGAGTCTTCCGCTGTCAGTTTGGATCTTTTGTGTTGGTTTGTTGTATTTTCTGTTTAAGTAGATTTTGTAAAGTCGATAACTTGGGATGTTTATTTACAAAAGAAACTCTGCCCGATTTTCGACTCGACTTTATTCATTTTTATTTATTTATTATTTAGAAAATCCGGGGTGTTACAAGTGGGTATTAGAGCTCCAGGTTAAGGTCAACACTAAATTATATTTGGTGTATAAACTAAGGAAAATAAAATTAGTAATAAGAATAGGAGTATGTGTATTAAAATGCTATTAAGCCGACGAGTGTGGAATGATATGAGTTTGAATGAGATTAATATTTTACTCTAGTTTCGTGGACAAAACCTTTTAAAGAGGGGGAAGGGTGTAACATCTGCATAAAAACACATACATTCGCATCATGGTTACATTGCATATGTTGAGAAGTTGGTTTTGGTTTGTATGTTTCAGGGACGAAACTTCTTTTAAGGGGGATAGAATGTAATACTTCGCATATTTATAATATTTATAATAAGCAATAATGTGATTATTTGATTTGGAATGTGAAGTTTTCGAGGAAAGAATATTCACTAATATTTATTTACTTATTATTTGGTGTTGAAAAAGGAAAATATATTTTCTTTGAGATAGTTTCCTTAATTGAGTTGTGTTCTAGTCGGAATTGGATTCTAACTAGGTAAAAGTTTTCTAACCTCTATAAATACCTATTGACACTCCTAAATTTGATTATTTTTCTCTTTATTCGTGCCCTACTGAGTCCATAAAGCTCACTCATGTTATCTCTCTTTCAAGCCTCACAAAACCCTTAAAAACTGTCCTGCACACACCGTCGGATTGAAAAATCTGTTTCTCCCGTTCTACTTATTGTGTGGACTTGAATTTTGGACATCGTTTATAACTAGATGTCTAGAACTAGACTGCACAGTTTCGTAATTTTTAGAGATCGTTTGATATCCCAAACAATTTTGCTCTTGAAGCAGCGCAGTGTTGATGCGAGATTCAGATCTGCATACTTTGTTCTATCATATCTCAAAACCCGCACATGCTTAGTACAAATCTTTCGGTTTAATTGAACCTTAGTATGTCCACAGTCTGTACGCCAATTTTGAGATGATATGGACTTCGTTTGATGGTCCGTTCGAGCGTTTGATTCAGATTGTATGTGCTGATTTCGTATTTCAGATTTGAGTTGTTTGGAGAAGTTGGATCCGAGGTTACCGACTAGAGTAGTAGGAGCTTGCATTGTTTTGTTTGGAGATTAGGACTCAAGTTAATTCTATATCTACAATTTTACTCACTCCCATGAAAAGTTTGAGTACGTGCTAAGTGGTATATTTGACTATGCTTGGATGGACATTTTAAATTTGATTTGTATGATCATAAATTTATTATTTAAAATGGTTTTATGATGAATTAATTTATGGTGGATTAATTATATGGAAAGATTATATATGATGGATTAATTATGGGAATTAATTTTATTGGAAGCATAGATTGGTTAAGTATTGGAATATTGGCTTATTATCGATATATTAATATTGAAATTGGATTTTATATTGTGAGTAATGGATAGATAGAACCTTGTGATTGGTTCATGTGTAATATGAGTACATTGGAATAGGATTATTATTGAACTTTTGTGATATAACTAGTGTGAATTATTGTTGTTGGTATGATCATGATTATTAAAATTATGTCGAGGGTTAAGAGACCTTTAGGTAGGATCCCCTAAGAGCACCTCCAAGGGTGTATTTTTGTCTTGCCAAATTCAATTTTGGCAAGCCAAAATTGGCAAGTCCCCATTGGAGTGTATTATTACCCTTGCCAAATACTTAGCAAATACAAGCAATTGCCAAAAATTTGGCAATTGGTATCAGATGCCAAATTGCCAAAACCAACGTGCATGGGGTAGTGTGTGAGGTTGGAGAAATGGGGAAAAGGGATGCGTGGGTTTCAATTCCCCTGGCCCACATAATAAAAATGCAAGGTGTAACCCAATTCTAAGAAAAGGAGCGTGAGAGCTAACAATTGACAGCAAGCAAACTTTGACCAGTCTTTTTACTCACACGAGAACAAATTGACCAACTACAATGTGACACGTGTAAAGTGCTCTGCTCTGTGAATAAAATTCCAACTACATTTTGCTCGGCTACAATTAATTTGTACCGTAAAAAAAATTAATAAAAATGATAAGGCCTTGAAAATTTTAAAAAAATATATATTAATTTGATCTATAAATAGTTTGGATGCTGTAAATTATTTTCATATCTCATCTCAACTCATCCTCCCAAAAAGTTTCTTAACTTTATCTCTTGTAAAGTGTATATTTGCATCTTTGTTTAAGATTAATTATGCATAGAAATAGAAATTCTCAAAATCCAAATTTTGATAATTGTTATAATAATCAAAACCAAAATCCGATTAACCCACAAAGTCCTACAAACCCACAAAATTTTACTGCTTATGCAAGCCAAAACTTCTCTTTACCTAATCATTCGTCAGCTAACTTTTTTTTATTTTCACAAGAGGTACTAAGTCAATTTTCACAAGATGACTCCCAATCTGATTTTGGGAATTTTGATCTTAATCTCTCAAATTTACCCGAGTCTCAAGACCAATAGCCACAAATGAGAATATTTGGGTATGATTCTCATATTCAACAATCTGTCGTCGGAGACGAATCACCCGTCGAGCAAGTGACACCAACGTCTAGGAGAACAAGGCAGAGATATCAAACATGGACTCATGATGAAGTAGCTGCACTACTCAGCTCTTGGCTAGACGTTTCCAAAGACCCTGTGGTTGGCACAGATCAGAAATCCAATACTTTTAGGGTGCGCGTTTTGGAATATCATTAAGGTAATGGTGAAAGTTTGTATAATGATAGAAATCTTATGCAATTACAAAAGCATTTCGGTAGCATCTCCCAAAGTGTGTCGAAGTATGTTGGATGTCATAACCAAATACTCCAACATCACTGTAGCGGTTCTAGTGAAAATACGATAATGTTTGAAATGGAGGCACTGTACAAGACAGAAACAGGTAAGGCATTCAAGAATCATTATGCTTGGAGATTGGTCAAAGATGAACCCAAATGGCAATCTTACGTAATTTGATGCCAAACTTCAAGTAGCAAGATGTCAAAGATGAACGAATCTGGTGTTTATACCTCCGGATCTAATGCTGAAGAAGGTGAGGGGAGTGAAGTTCGACCGATACAACGTCCTATTGGCTAAAAAGTGGCAAAAAGGAACGCTAGGGGAAAAGAGTCGCTATTGATGTCGATAAGGTTGCCAAGGCAACCGCTCGAATGAGTGTATACAATGATACTCATATGCAAAAAAAACAAATGCGATGAATTCACTTACAGAAGCGCTTAATAATCAAAATGCGATTAGCGAACGACAAAATGCGCTTAAAAAACAAGAGCTAGAAACGCAACTTCTAACAATAATGGACACCTCCATCATGAATCCACAACAATTGCGCGTTTATCAGAGAAGGATGGACATTCTACTCATGAAGATGGATTAGAAGTTTAATTTTAGTAGTTTTAGTTTAATTTTATGTTTTAGTTAATTAAGGTGTGTTGTATTTTGAAGTTTAATTAGTAGTTTTAGTTTTTTAGTTTAATTTTAGAAGTTTAGTTTACTTTTTTTAACTACTGGTTCACCACTCCAAAAAAAATGTACTTGTATTTTTTTTAATGTTTAAGCAATATTTTTTGGTTTTAACTTAATTTCTATTCCAAATTTATTGTTATTTTAATATAACAAGTTTAAATTAATTTGCGTTTTAGTTAAACCAATTCTCGAATTTCATTTATTATAAATGCATTCCCTCTTTTGGAGGTGCGAAAAGGCATTCCGCCCTTTGGGGATCCGAAAAGGCATTCAGCCCTTTGGGGGTCCTAAAAGGCATCCGGCCCTTCGGGGTTGTAAAAAGGCATTCTTCCCTTTGGAGGTGTGAAAACTTGCCCTTTAGAGGCGTAAGAACTTGCCCCTTTGAGGCGTGAAAACGCATCCTACCTCTATATATATGAAGCACATTATATATTTATCTCATAAAATCAAAATCAGATACATACTTTGGAAACTGTCACTCTACTCTATAGTAAACCTATCCTTCCCAAACCATTTTAACAATGTCTAACGATTTCAATCCTTACACAATTATGACCCCACAAGAGTTAATCGCTTCTTGTATGGAAGAAGATCCCCAAGAGGAAGAAGATGTACGACTTGTGAATGAATTCATACTAAGTCAATGTTCTTCTAGTGCACCAAGAAGACGACGAGCTTATATAGAGAGGGATCGTGAAAGAGGTCATGCTCAACTATTCAAAGATTATTTCGATCCTGATCCTACAAATACCGATGAAATATTTCGGCGACGATTTAGGATGCAAAGGTCACTCTTTATTCGTATTGTGAACGGTGTTACTGAGCAAGATTCATGGTTTCAACAACGTAAGGATGATATTGGTAGGAGTTAGGCCTGGCAAAAGCTGACCCGACCCGACGACCCGACCTGAACCTAACCTGAAAAATGTGGGTTAGGGTTGAGATTTTCAACCCGTTTATTAAATGGGTTAGGTTAAGGTTGAAATTTTCAACCCGAAAACAACCTTTTTACTTACATATGTCAATTTTATTTTTGAACTTCAGTAAATATTTATGAGCCAAATAATTAATAATCACTAAAAAGTATAATTTTTCCTTAATCCAATAGTTTGTTTTGTATATATCTACTTACTGTAGAAATTTGAGGGTATCTATCCCCTTTATATCAAGTTTTTACCCTTTTTTACTTATAATAAATTAGTTGAATGGGTTAAATGGGTCAACCTGATTAATACTTCAGTAAATATTTACCTAGTAGGAGTGGACTATCTACATACTACATTACAGAAATGTAGTGCAACTTTACGTATGTTAGCATACGTTATAACAGCTGATGGTGTTGATGAATACTTGTGTATTGCCGAATCTACAATGGTGGAATGTGTTCGTAGAATTGTTAAAGCTATAAACGCAAAATACTCCACTGAGTATATGAGAAAGCCCAACGCCGCCGACGTTCAACGACTTATGAGATAGGGAAGAGGAGCGTGGGTTCCCTAGTATGATAGGGAGTATAGATTGCATGCACTAGGAGTGGAAAAATTGTCCAGTTACGTGGAAAGTCCAATATGCTCGAGCCAGTGGAAAGCCGACAATCATGCTTGAGGCAGTTGTTTCGAAAGACTTGTGGAAATGGCATGCATTTTTTGGCGTGCTTGGGTCAAACAATGACCTCAATGTGCTTGCCGATCACTTGTTTTCAAAGAAGTATATGCAGGGCGATCTCCTCAAATCACTTATACGGTGAACCACACCGACTACAACTTGGGATATTATTTAGCAAATGGTATTTATCCAGAGTGGTCAACTTTTGTAAAAACAATCTCACTTCCTCAAGGACCGAAAAGGAAGTTATTCGCTGAACGTCAGGGATCAGAAATGAAGGATGTTGAGCGAGTATTTGGAGTGCTTCAAGCTCGATTTGTGATTATTCCTGGTCCAGCACGTATGTGGCAACCAGAAATACTGAAAGAGATAACGCTTGCTTGCGTTATAATGCACAATATGATCGTAGAAGACGAACGAGAATCTTTTCCTATTATCACCGATCCTGGAAACACATATGAGCAAAGTGAGCATGGTGTAGGTATAGCGATCCCTGAAGATGAACCTCCTCTTGAGGAATTCACAATTTATCTGGCTCGATATATCCGTGTTCGAGATCGAGGAGTACACGAACAACTAAAATCCGATCTAGTTCAACATCTGTGGGACACATTCCAGAGGCTCATTAGTTTTTAGTGTGTTACATTTTAATGTTTAGTTCTGACAAAAAAAAAAAGTGTTTTGTATGTTTAGTATGTTTTTAATTTTGTGTGTCTTATTTTAGTTTAACTAGAAAAAAAAAATACGCAAATTGTAATATTTAAATTAGTTTGCTTATTGTTTCGTGTGTTGTATTATTTTTATTTTACAATTAAGTAACTTATGGGAATGTTTTTGTTTTTATGTTTTGCACTAATTACCAGCTTCATCATTAAAATTCAAAAATGAAAAAAAATAGTTTTTTTTTTTAAATCAGAATTTTGAATATGCAAAGGAAACAAAAATTTCGATTTTAATCTAATATGTGAATAATTTGGTTTATAAACGAGATATTAGTATAATATTTTAAATACAATTAAGTATTTCACAACAAAGTTATTCCTAAATAATATTAATTGATTTAGGACAAAGAAAATAGGTTGGGTACAAACTTTGATGAAAGTGGAGAGAGAAAATGGAAATTGGCATGTGCATTAGAGTAGCTCATGTCAAATTTTCACAAGAGAGGAGAGAGAAAAGAAAGAGTATTGTTGGTATAAAATACTTACCAAATTTTGGCATGGGGTTGGAGGTGCTCTAAAGGTTAGACATAGATATGGTGGATACTTGTATATCTTGCAGGACTGCAGTTTATGTAAGCTCTGTACTTATTTTGACTCTTAGGGCATTGATCCCATGAGTTTGGTTATATTAGTTGTCCAAATTTGACTAAGTACAGACGTATTGTGGTACCCTATTGTCATCCTTTTAAGTCGTGGGAGTTTTAGAAGGGGGTGACCACACTTAAACTTTTGCTGGCCAGTTGGTGGAACTATTTATGGTAAGGAAAGGTTGAAATCCCTTCTCCATTGGTGGAATTTTGTCTTGTCGTTCTTCCCTCTAAACAAGATGGCTTAATGATTAATGAATAAGTATATGATTGGTGTGTGTGTGCTTGGTTTGATGCTATGTACGTATGAAACGAATTTAAATAAAATATGTTGGAGAATCCAGGTAAGGGTTTGCAAATGAATTTTACGGGGTAGAGTAGAGTTACCGGTTTTTGCTGATTTTCTTCTTTGTTTTTCCTTGTTTCACTTCTTATATATTTTACAGGTGAGTTTGATGAATAAGCGTTGGAGTGAGGACGATAGATGGAAGAATTGTTATTTTTCATCGAAGACATTATTTAAGTTTTATTAGTTGGATTAGGATTTGGGGTTATTATTGTTATTATTAATTATGTTTTAAGTTGGACTATGTTTAGTATAAGTTGAAAATTAATTATTAATTTAGTAATGTTGGTATTATTTATTTTTAGTTTTGAGAGAGAAAAAAAAAGACCCCCAAAGAAACCCTTTCCCCTTCTTCTTCCCTGTCAACTGCCTCACAAAATCCCCATTTCCCATGTTCCAGTCAACTTTTAGTATTCAAGCCCAAATCTCAATTACCCACATCAAAATTTCCCTTAACAAAGTTTTTTAACTCACTTTGGTCTGCGTTTATCAAAGCTCCAACAGGTATTCATGGAAACCCTAACTTTCATTTACATAGAAATATTTGTCAAATTCATCTTCTTAAGCTCAATTCATGGAGAAATAGGTCATGTTGGGTACTTCTCAAGAATTGTACTTTGTTTATACTCCCTCAATCCAATTTCCTACTGTTTACTGAATTTGGGAAGAATGTGATAAACCCTAGATTTCACTCTCAACCACAAATTATCTTACCTACCTTCTCAAAAGTTCAGCCCCAAATTCATCACATAACTAGAGCATGCTTTCGATCTACGGTTTCTATTAGCTATCAAATTATTTTCCAGCCCTGTTCTCAATGTCCCATTTGCTTATGTTGTTGTATATCTCAGCAATTTATACCCCGTTTGCGTTTTGCTCCGAATTTGGGGGAAAATCATATAAACCCTAGAAATATTTTCCAGCTACAAATCCTCTTACCTAACCTCTCTAATGCTAGTTTGTCTGAGTCTCTTGGGGTTTGCTACTCTCTACCAGTGGTTTGTGATGATTTTAGTGCTTGTTAGTCTTCTACGTGGCTTATTTTCTTCGGAGAATTTTTCTTCCTCGATTTTTGGTTCCCTTTGTTGCCTTTTTGGGAGCTCGAAATTGGGTTCAAGTGTGACGTCTACCCTGTATTTGGGGTTTCGTGGTGTGGTTCGTTGATTCTGTGTTTGAAGGATCTGGTTGTAATCCTGGGATTTTTTAATCCTCTTCTCTGTTCTTCTCTGAGGGAGATTTTAAATGCCTCTACTGTTCTCAGCTCACTCTATGAGCTGAGAAAAAGTTACCTGCCCGCTTTCTCCCTTGAGAGAGGCCATAGCCTCAATTTTACAGCCCATATGCTGCGTTGCCTCTTGCAACTGCCTGCTGATTTCATGGTTGGTAAGGCCCTCTCCTTGGTCTCCAGTGACTTATTTTGCCCTCTTGACGGCTATATAAGGCTTAGGCCTTGCAGGTTATTTCTTACACCTTTCTTCAGTCTCCCTCTAGCCAATTCTATCTTTTTCTTGCAAATTGTTATATTGCTTTGCATTATGAATACTAGAAGGTTCAAGCCTGTGGTTTTGGAAGAGAATCCATTTAAGGATTCTCAAGTGATCTTTGAAAAGAGCAAACAACTAACCCTTAGCTGTTTCTTTATAGCATGTTGATGGTGTTTATTTAATTAGTGTTTTTATGGATAAAATTGCCTTTTGGAATGTTAGAGGAGTGGGTAGGAGAAATGTAGGTGAAGAAGTTAAATTGTTTTGCAAATTTCATCAAGCCCATTTGATTGCTCTTGCTAAAACTAAAGTTCAATATGAGCCCTCTCAACCTCTAGTGCATCAGTTTGGCTTCTCTAGTTATGATTTCATATCTTGTGTAGGCTTTTCAAGTGGTATTTGGGTTCTGTGGCAATCTCAGTCTGTTAATGTTACCATTTTATGTAAAGATGTGCGTTTTATTGCCTTACTTCTCAAAGACTATGCAAACTCTCAACCCCTAATTGTTATCTTTTGTTATGCTCTTGCACAATCTGCTCATAAAAATCAATTTTGGGCTGATTTGATTGCCTACTTCAGTACTATCACAGTTCCTTATGTTATAATGGGTGATCTAAAAGAGATTGGTAAGGAAACAGAAAAACTTGGTGGTACAACCCCAAACCAAAGCAGGTTGCTAGATTAAATACATTTAAATTAAATGCAAATATTTTGGACATCCCTTTTGTTGGTGGTTCATATACTAGGAGGAAAAAAAGATCAGGAACTAATAATGTCTTAGAAAGACTTGATAGAGTTTTGGTGCCCCCTTCTAGTCTATCATGTTTTCCTTTAATGCATATCTCACACCATGATTTTAGTACCTCAGATCATGTTCCTATCATTCTTTGTCTAAATGCCAAGTCAAATTTCAACCCTCCCCCCTTTAAATTTGAGTTGGCTTGGATTAAGCATACTGATTATGATTCTTTGGTTAGAAAAGCATGGAACTCTAGACATAATGGCTCTCAAATGTATCAATTCTTGCAAAAACTTAAACACTTGAAATTGCTCTCAAAGAAATGGGCAAAACTCAAGTTTAATAATATAACTCGTCAACTTCAAGAAGTTGAAGGGCAGATTATAAATGTACAAAGCAAACTTTGCAGAACTCCTGTCAATACCAGACTTATTCGTGCTCAAAATAATTTGATCAAGAAAAAAGCATGCCTTGTTAATTTTAATCGTACCTATTGGTTCCAACGTTCACGAGAAAAGAATCTGCTACTAGGTGATAGAAATACTAAATATTTCCAAACTAAAGCAATAATTCGCAAAAATAGGAAAAAAATAATTGACTTTCAAAGTATAGATGGTATTCATTTCACAGACCCTGCTGCAATCACTTCAGAGGTTACTAAAGAATTCAAGGCACGATTTATAAAGGACAACAATTGCTCACTTAATCCAGAAGTAGACCTCCAAGATATTGGTGTAGAACTAAATGATGAGGATAACGCTAAGTTAACTCAAGAAGTCATCACAAATGAAGAAATTAAGGAGACTGTTTTTCTTTTGGCACCTAACAAGTCTCCGGGACATGATGGCTTCCCAACTGCATTTTTCCAAAATTATTGGAACATTATAGGCCCTTCTGTTATCCGTGCTGTCAAAGCTTTTTTCTTCTCCGGAAAAATCTTAAAGGAAATAAATCACACATTTATAGCTTTAATTCCAAAGATTGACAACCCTATAGCGGCTAATCATTTCAGACCTATTAGCCTTTGCTCGTCTATTTATAAGATCATTTCGAAAATATTAACTACTAGACTAAAAACAGTATTGAATAAACTTATTCACCCTTTGCAAGGAGCTTTTGTGTCAGATAGATGTATTCAGGATAATATCCTTCTTGCACATGAAGTTTTTCATTCTTTCCGCCTTAAGGAAGGCAAAAGTGGTTGCCTGGGTATCAAGTTGGACATGGAAAAGGCCTATGATAAAATAGACTGGCATTTCATTTTTGAGGTTTTTAAAAAATTTGTGTTTAATGATGTTTGGATCAACTGGATGAAAGAATGTATCTCATCAGTTTCTTTTTCTGTTCTTGTTAATAATGCACCAGGTCCTACCTTTGTTCCTTCCCATGGTATAAGACAGGGTGACCCGCTATCTCCGTACATTTTTAGCCTCTGCGCTGAAGTTCTTGCTCGCAGACTCCAGCGTGAAAGTGAATCTTCTTCCAAAAGTATCGGTATTAAAATTTGTAGACGAGCACAAAAACTTCCCTTCTTAACCTTTGCAGATGATACTATAATTTTTGCAGAAGCTTCTAATCAAAGTTGCCTCACCATTAAAAAGATTCTTGACCATTACTGCAAAATTTCTGGTCAAAAAATTAACTTTGATAAATCCGCTTTCCAATGCACAAAAAATGTCTCTCGTAATACAATTGACGTTTTTAAGGGTATCTTGCTAATGAGTCATTCCGTTAGTTTGGATAAATATCTTGGATGTCCTATTATTAACACGAGGGTCAATGACCAGACTTTCACTGAGGTTCTAGACCGAAAGCAAACGCATCTTGCCAAGTGGAAAGCCAACTCCTTATCTCAAGTAGGGAGGGCTACCCTCATTCAAGCAAATCTTGCAGCTACACCTATTTTTACAGTGCAAAGCTTTTCTCTTCCAATGACTACTTTAAAGAAACTTGATAAAGTTAACAGAAATTTCCTATGGAATAAACCTGCTGATAATAAATCGCCAAATCTTATAGGATGGGACAAGATTTGCCGCCCAAAAAATATGGGTGGATTGGGTCCTAAAAAAGTTGAGGCAGTAAATCAAGCTATGCAAATGAAACTTATATGGAAAATAACTAAGGAACCACAAAGTAAATGGGTACGTCTGGTTAACAGCAAATATCTTAAAGGACAACATATTTTAGATTTTGATAAAGGCACCACCAATTCTTGGCAATGGTCTCACTTGTTAGAAGTTCGACAACTTTTCAGACAAGGCATCCGTTGGCAGATAGGTAATGGGGAAACGGTAAAATTCTGGACTGATATTTGGGTTTCCCAAGTTCCCCTAAAAGACATGTTCTATAATGAATTTTTGGATGATCCTCTGTTTGATCTTGATATTCTGGTTAAATGTTTATTTTCAGCTGTGGATGGTTGGGATACTACTATGCTTTCCAAAGTTGTTCCTAATGAAACTATCCAAGCCATTTTAGGTATTCCAATACCTCATAATGATGCTTCGGATAAGTTCTATTGGGGTTACTCTAGTAACTGGGAATTTTCCTGTAAATCAGCAACTTGGATTGCCCAAGGTCTTCAAGGCTCTTATAAATAGAATTGTGGTTTCAGTTGGATTTGGGATATTAACATCCCCCTAAAAATTAAAATTTTCCTTTGGAAACTTTGTCTTGATGGTTTGCCAACCAAACAAAGGCTCTAACAAAGTCATGTCTTCATCCCTCAAGAATGTGTTTTCTATAATTTCCATAGTGAAGATTAATATCATCTCTTCTTTTATTGCCCTTCTTTTATTCAAACTTTAAAGGAAGTGTAATCCCTTTGCGGAGTGTCCTTGCAAGTGAATATTGATCCACACCTCTCCTTCATAGAAAGCCTTAATGTGTTGAAAGGAAAACTTTCAGAATGGAATTTTATACTACTTATCATGACTTGGTGGTTATTTTGGTTTGCACGTAATAACATCCAATTTGATAATCTAATTACTAGTCCGATTCAAATAGCAGCCTCGACTAAAGTAAGTTTTTCTGAATGGAAGTCATTATCAGAGAAAAATGTTGATTTTGATATTAGAGGACTTTTCCCAAAAAAAAACATGTTAAAAAAGGGCCCATACAAGGTATTATTTGGTCACACCCAAGGAAAGATTATGTAAAGTTAAATTTTGATGGATCTAAAATAGACAATTTAGCCGCAGCTGCAGGTTTTGTGCTTCGAAATGATGCCGGAGAGGTGCTTTACATGGGGGCTCGACAATGTGGCTCCGCGTCTACTCTTATGGCTGAAGCGATTGGACTGCGGGAAGGTGTTAAGTTGGCAAGAGCTAAGGGTCTCAGGAACATGACTAATTGACTATTGAAGGAGATAATTTGTCAGTCATCAAAGCTCTCCGAGCGGAATGGCATATTCCGTGGGAGATAGAGAACATTCTCATCGACACGAAGAAGGACCTCCATTATTTTGACAAAGTGGAGGTCCTACATTGTTTCCGAGAGGGAAACACGGTGGCAGATTACCTTGCGCACTATGGGCATTCCTGTGCTATGTTACGGTTTTGGTCATCCCCATTTGACCAGTCCATTACCAATTTTTTGATAAAGGACGCTTTAGGTTAACCCAAGGGTTACTTGGTTGTATTGCCTTTTCAAAAAAAAATAAATAAATTATTTTTAGT
Organism: Tetragonia tetragonoides; assembly: GCA_038025085.1. Classification (NCBI taxonomy): domain Eukaryota; kingdom Viridiplantae; phylum Streptophyta; class Magnoliopsida; order Caryophyllales; family Aizoaceae; genus Tetragonia; species Tetragonia tetragonoides. Next base: position 33,320,590 of record CM076141.1, read on the forward strand.
TTTGGTTGGGCCTTGCATTTAATTTATTAAATGTGGAATAACACATTGGGATTCCCGTTTATCTTCCGCTACATTGTATTTATATAAAAAAAAAAATTTGTTCGGAAATTTCGAGGTGTTGCAATTGGTCTTGCAATCAATTGCAAATGCTTGATTAGTGACTCCGCAAGACCATTTTGTGTATGAACATGTGCAACAGGATGCTCAACACTTATCCAAATCGACATGCAATATGCAATAATCATTAAAAGTTTGGGATGTAAATTCACCATCATTATCAAGACGAATTGTCTTTATTGGGTAATCTGAAAAATGTGCTCGTAACTTATAAGTTGGGTAAGTAATCGCGCAAACAGTGGCGGATCCACCACAGCATGAAGGTACGCAAGTGTGCATACCTTTCATTAATAAAATTTCTGTATTTTAAAGTACAAACTTGGTGCTAAAACTGTAATACCCCATATATTTAAAGTATTTTTTTAAAATGATTTATTTAGCTTTGGAGTGATTTGATATTTTTATTGATTAGATAAATGTTTTATGGGTTTTATTAGATTAGTTTTGTATTCGGAATATAAGTTTTAGAATTTCATTTTACTAGAAACTCTTCCCACCGCTAATTGCCTCTTTTAGGTCGGTTTTTGTAAGCCCTTTTATACGTGAAAAAGAAAAGTCTTCCCCACAATCACCATCTTCCCGATCTCCTTTATTTTCTTTCTCACTCCCAAGTCCCAAACCCACCACCGGTCACCATCACCAGCTCTCTGATTCGCTAACCGCCATCCCTTCTTCCTCACTTCTGTTCGCAAAACTATATTGCTGAATCGAAAACTATACTGCTGCTGCTGTTGCTGTTGCTGTCGATTGAAGGAAGCGAGGGCCCTTTCTCTCTCGTTTTCTCTCTCCTCTGTTCTTTGCGAGTTTCTGCCATGATGTCTACCATGGATTCCGGTGACCACCAGAAACTCGAGTGCTGCCGGTAGTCGCCATCCAAGCCCGAAGTTCATGCCCAGTTCACCCTTTTCGTGGTTCAATTTGTGTAAACCCTAAACCCTTAATTGTTCAATTTCTGTTTTTGGGTTGAATTAATTTGGGGCTTTGATGCTATAAATTCTGAATTGGTACTCTTATGCATATGTTTCAGATATTGAGTGTTTATGATTGATTGAAGGATTTGGCTTGCGTAATTGCTTTGGAAATTGACAAGAGGTAACCCTTTCTAGTCACTTTGGAGTTGGATGTTAATTATTTTTTTTTTTTATGGGTGAAGATGATGTTCAATATGTATATTTTTATTTGATGGTTTATATAAATTGATTGTTGCTATAAGCATGCTATTGATGAGTTCTGTTGATGAATGATTTAAGTGTATAATTGCTGTAATTCATATTATGTTGCGATTTTGTAAAGCTTGAGCTAGTTCCTTTATTTTTGGTTAATTGTGATTACGGTGGCAGAACTAGTGTTAGTCTTGCATTAGACATGTGGGCAAGTAGCCTAAGACGTTGACTCTTAGGTGATGAGCAATATTTTATGAAATGGTTACATGGTTATGAGAATTGATCCGAGAGTGGACTTTTGAGAGCCTGCGGGCTATATGTTATGAGTTATGGGGCCTATGGCCAAGTTATGAGAATGGATTTTGTTTCTGCTGTTTACTGCCAGTTCACTTCCCACGTTGTCGAGGCTAGGAGCTAGTGAATGAGAGCAATTGGCACAAGTTATTGGGTTTTGAGATATAGATAAAATAGCACATATTAGAGTGCAACTGAGACTATTTTTGGGACTTATGTGACTACAAGGTCATAGTTGACCTGAGTTGAGAGTCGAGTGTTTTTATTTATTATTCGATAGAATGCTTGGTTACTCAGCTTTGCTGATTGGTTGCTTTGTGTGTTACGTGTGTGTGCGTCCATTTTTCTTCAATGGTGGGCCTATGATGAACCTATGCGATATTCGATTGCATGGGTCGAGTAGATTGAAGTATGTTTTAAAGGTTGATTGAAGGTCGCTATTGGATGATCGTTGTGAGTTGACAAGAAGATTAGTCTTTTTGCTTCTGGTTATATTAGTTGGATTGATTCAGTTGTAATTTGTAAAGCTTTAAAGTTAGTTGGTCTTTATTGAGTTTTGTAAGGTTTGCCTTGTACTCATTCTATGAGTGAGTGTGGCAGTGATGCTCCGGATTTGATTGGAAGTCTTCCGCTGTCAGTTTGGTTTTGTTGTATTTTTTCTGTTTAAGCAGGTTTTTAAATGGTCGATAACTTGGGATGTCTATTTATAAAGGAAACTCTGCCCTATTTTCGGCTCGAGTTTGTTCATTTTTTTTCTATTTACTATTTAGAAAATCGGGGGTGGTACAAGAGCAGATAGTTAGGCTAGTTGATGGACTCTCATAAGACCCAAGTTCGAATCTTTTTAGAGCCATCACTTGGTTTTATTTTATTTTGTTATTGCTTTATGCTCATCAGCACACTTTTTCTCTTTCACTTTAATTTATTTTTGAAAAAAAATCACGGACAGTTCTATTCATTTAAATTGTGCATACCCAAGTTATAAATTCTGGATCCGCCATTGCTCGCAACGGGTTGCAAGTTGACAACAAGGATACATCTGACCATCTAGTTGATGCATCAATCAAAACCATAATATATCTAAACGGTCCACATGGTGGATGTATAGGTCAACATATATATCCTTCTATACGTTCCAGAAAAGTAAGGGACTCAAACCTTACTTTAGTTGGTGGTGGTCTACAATTATAAACTTCCCTTGTGAACAAGCGGCACACAAAAATTTATTTGTTTGAAGAATCTTCTGGCTCTTCAATGTGTGTCCACAAGAATTATCAGTGACTTTTCGCATCATCAATGACACGGGATTGTAATACATGGAAATTTTCTCCATATTTGTATAAAAAAAAATAAGTAATAAAATAAAATAATAATAATAATACAATAAGATAATCAAAGTATTATTCTAATGTTTAGAAATATAACTCTTTTGGAAATGTTCTAATTTAACAAGTAAGAAAATATCTAAAAAAAAAAAAAAAGTAAACAAAAAAAAAAAAGAAAAAGAAAAAAAAGGGCGGTGAGAACAATTTAGAAAAGACTCACCCATTCTTATCAAAAAAAAAAAAAAAAAAAAAAAGAAAAAAAGAAAAGACTCACCCATTCCTAATTATCTACATATGGCTATTAGTTGTTATATAAGGAGCTTATTACAATTTTTGCCATTATTAAGAACAAAAACCCTAAAATTCTAGAATCCCTCTTCCTCCCTCAAATTCGATACCTGTGTACCACCATAACCATCACCTTCACAAGCTCCACCCATTTTAAAACTCAATCAAGAAGAAACAAAAGCTACTAACAAGGACCTAGAGTTCATCAATCCAAACATCTATACAAGTACAAGGTAATTTTCTCTCTCCTCTTTCTTTTCTCTTCTCCTTGTGCTTCTGGAATTCAACCACAGACCACCACAATTGGTGGTGGTGGGTGGCGTATAAGGGTCTTGTGAGGCCAATCGGCCATATGTCTTTGTTATCCACTTCATTTCCCCTCTTTCTCTCTCCTGTCAGTATCGTGCAGACCTGAAATTGGGTCATCTGAACCTTATTTCAGAACCCAACCGCAACTGTCAGGTTGTGGCTTTTTTAATTTTCTGAACTGTTCTTGATAATTCCCCCCCTTATATTTATATATATACACAGATGACTAATTTTAATAAAACAGAACAATAGAACCAAGATTATGCAAAGTACAGATTTCACATCTTATAGTGTAATAGTATTGATCCTAGAAAACTACTTGATTTGATTTAGTCCCTGGAGCAGAGTAGGAGCGTATCTTGAACACCTTTTGCTTCAGGTTAATACCATGTCTACCCAAAACCCCTTTTCCGTAAAAAATAATTTGGTTGGTGACTATGCGTATATGTACTAAATTTACTGTTGGTTTGATGAAATTGGATGAGTTTTTCTTTGTTCAAGTTAAGTCATTGGTCATATGAATTTGTAGCTAGCTGGAACATTATTGCTATTATATATTTATTAAGAGGTACAAGGGTATCTATAGAACATATTAACTTACAGTAGAGATGGTTTTCATCGTTTGTGAGCGGCAGGTAGATATAATACTCTCCTTATGTTGTTGGGTGAAAGGAAGTAAACTTGGCAGACTTAGTAGGAGAAATTACTTTTAGGAGAGAAAGCATGAGAAGTGAATCATGACTTCGATAATTAAGTTGTTTACTCGATTATAACTCTCAAAGTTTCTGTTAAGTGTGTCTGGCATGAAATCAGTGTACACTGGCTTTGAAAATCAATGGCATAGTTGGTTGCTAAGGTGTAAAATAATTGGTTTTGTATTTACTCACTTGTGGAAACTAAGTATCTTTGGTTCTCTTTGACAAAAACTAAAGTATGTGTATGTAGAGCTTCTTGTACAGCAGTATAATTAATTGTATAATTAATTGTGGCTTGTACATGAGAAATATGTGTTGATGTATGAATGCGTATGAATGGAGATATCTGGCATGTTAAGAGCAAGTGTAAGATAAAACAAGCTTTATTCATGAAGAGAATGTTGGTTGACTTATTGAACTAGCTAGTTTGTACAGCATGAGCTGATGAGCATAATTATAAATGTATAGTAGTGTGTATGCCATGTGATCTTGGCACTAGAAAAGTAAAAGAATTCAACAAGTAGTATAGACAGATTATAAGCTTTTGTGGAGTTGAGCTAGTTTGAGCTTATTTTGTTAAAATGGTTGAAGTAAAAGATTTCGGGGGAGAAGTCTCTTGTTGGTAATCCGGAATACTTTACTAGAGATGAGAAACAGGATCGGTGGTAGTTTTTTGTGAGTTCAAAAGTAGTTGTAGTCTTTCCTTTTCAGGTTGAGATCGGCTTGGTCTCCCAGGTAGAGATACCTGAAAAGAGGTGTGCGCATGCTTTCAAGACTAGGAAGTTGGGATAGACTGGCTGGGTCTCTCGGGTCATCCATTGTGATGGACTGGCTGGGTCTCTCGGGTCATCCATTGTGATAGACTGGCTGGGTCTCCCGGATCTTTCACCGTTCTCTTCCCCGATAGCATAAACAAAATAGTATAGGTTTATGTGTGAAAATAGGAAGTACCTTAAGGAGATTGTGTACGTAAATATTGTAAGCTAGCTAGATTACTTAATTAGTTGATTTTATGGGTAGCTAACTAAGCATAGTGAACCGAGGGACTACTTCTCACTTTTAAAATAAATAAATAGAATCGACTACTAAAGCTTTCATGATTAAAAGTTCTTTTCTAACAAATATTTAAAACCTATTTTCATAAAAGTTATTTTTATGGGGTAGAGTGGGTTTATTTGGCATTTTTGCTAATTTTCGTGCGTTTTTTGTTTTTCTTTATTATCTGCTCTGTTCCTTCTTATATATAGGTGAGTTTTGCTAGAGTAGGAAGGACGCTCAGAAGACTATTAGAAGATGAACTCATATCCTGATGTAAACTGACTGTATAATGTAAAGGTGTAACTATTAGTTTATGACTTCGCGCATATTTGTAAATAAAGAACAGATTTTTGGTTTATTTATTCCCAATTTTCTTCTTCAACTCGAACAGGATCGGAATAATTTATTTTCCAATATTCTCAACGAAGTTCTCAGGCAAGGTTAGTTCCTAATTAAACCGTTGTTTCCTTTTTGCTTCAAGAATTTTGTGGGGAGAATGAAAAATATTCTTTCAAGCGCTCAGACATTTCCAGTTCATGTTTTGACATTCATTAAACTATTTTCTTTTTGTCTAACTATCTGGGATTTATTTCAGGAAATCAAATAAACTTTTACAAGTGGCCACATTGATTTATCGGTGAAATTTTAGCTTCAATTTCAGTTTTTAGGGGTCATGAAACGTGGGTACCCAGATTCTCCAACTAGATCTTCTGGGCCGCCTCCTCAGTCTCGATTCAAACACAATCCTGAGGGTATTTTTTTTGCTTCATGCAACTTTATTTAATCATAATTAGTGTAGAATTTTATTCTTTTTGGGTGGGTGCTGATGTTTTTGAATTGGGTTCTTTGGACTAGAAAGTCTATCAAAATTATGAATGTAACAGAAAATTTGGTTTCAGCATTTTGTTCAATCACTAGTTGTTCCACAAGTTGCTAAAGTGGAAAGTCAGTGGCTTTGAAAAATTGCTTCAAATCTCATGTTAGTTAGGCTTTATTTGCTTTTATTCTTAGGTTACTAACTTCCTAATAGATGCAGGACATCATATTTAAATCCCCTAAATGGTAACTTGTTAAGTGTGGTTTAGGAGATGGAAACTATTTGGAGGATGAGACCACAAAAATCGTTGCTCGGAAAGTGGCTGATCATTACAGTGCTAGAACTAATCAGACATTAGAAGAACGAGAAGCGAGCCCGATTATTCATTTGAAGAAACTTAACAACTGGGTGTTTTTTCTATTCTATAAATGAACTTATCTTGAAGTGGTGCCATGAATGTTTCTTTATATGCGGTCTTATTTGCAGATAAAAAGTGTCTTGATTCAGCTTTATGCTCGTCGTGGGGATGCTGTACTTGATCTTGCTTGTGGAAAGGTAATAGTGGATTCATGTGGTTAATGCTTATCTCCAGTGGGGCGGCAATTTAATCACATTCTAACTCTTTTCTTTCACCAATATGTGTTAGGGTGGGGATCTCATAAAATGGGATAAGGCAAAGATCGGATATTATGTTGGAATTGATATCGCCGAAGGCTCGGTAATGTGCAAACTCTTATTATTAGTTGTTAGGTTTTGTCTCATCTCAGCTTTTGATAAAAAGCTGCTGTTGTGGTTTGTCTCCTCCTCAGTGCATATGCTGTCTGACAGCTATATTCATGCTCATCCTCTTACACTCAAAGTTAGGATGAAATATTTTTCCACCTCTACTACTTTCTTCAGATATAGCTAAGTTAATGGTAATTTTGTGAAATTTTATTGCAATGTGCCTCAAGTTTGATACTATGTGCAGATAGAGGATTGTCGTACACGATATAATGGTGATGCTGACCACCATCAGCGTCGTAAGAAGTACACATTCCCTGCTCGCCTCATATGTGGAGATTGCTTTGAGGTAATGAATATTTTGTTGAATTGCATCCTGATGTAAAGTGAGATTATGTTATTCTGGTCTAGTAACTGATATTATTATCAACAACTGTATTTGTTTTGAACGTGCATTAACTAACCGTGGTTCCTTGGGTATGTGTTGATTTCCAGGTTCGCCTGGACAGAGAATTAGCGGAGGATGCCCCATTTGACGTTTGCAGTTGCCAGGTGAGTCATGCACATTTGGATGCTAGAGTTCCCCCAGGGTTCTCTATTGCATATGGGATGGCATTTTTTGGTGTGTTTTTATGTGAAATCTTATGATTCCTTCCATAATTTTGTTCGTTGGTAGCTTTCGCCAGCCTAACTATTGCCCCGCAATGTGTCTGTTAAACCAGATTGGTATCTGCTGTATGCATAATGGTGGTGTATTTTAAATAGGAATGGGAACCTGCGACGGAACGTATACATTAAATTTAGAGTACTTCTATGTCACCATTGTGCAATCCTGGGTTGGGGTAAAGGGTTGGGAGATGGTGAATTCAGTGGAGCAGAAATAAATTTCTTCATCTTGATTAAGTTAGATAGCATTTTAAAATTGCTTTCCTCTTGATACACTGTACCGATGTTTGTTTCACTCTTGGCCTTTGCAGTTTGCCATGCATTATTCATGGTCTACTGAGGCACGTGCACGGCGAGCCTTGGCAAATATATCAGCATTACTTCGACCAGGAGGCATCTTTATTGGAACAATGCCTGATTCTAACGTAATTGTGAAGAAGTTCAGAGAAGGTCTTAAATTCTTGCTTATTCTGCACTATAACCATGGAAGTCTGTTAAAGCCTCAAGCAATTAGTTTTCTTGTTGAAGTTGTTGTAGTTCTTGCTCTGAACTTGCTAAAGGAAGAAGGTTGTATTTTTATTTTCAAAGTCATATTGTGAGTGCTTATGAGTGCCTGGACCTTGAACCTTTATTTGTTCCCTTATTTAATTAGTTTCCCCATGTACCTTTGCTCATTAGCAGCATGCCTTCCACGACAACTGGCTCTTGGCTCATAGATAAATTGTTTTTAGCATTTTGCTAATATGTGCTGTTTATGATTTTGAATGCTGCTGGTACCCCTCGTTAAGTTATTGCACTAAACACACCAAGCAAAAAACTTACCAGAATCTCAAGAGTAAAGAGCATCCCCCAGAACCAGTTTCCCTTTTGCTTCCCCTGGCAGTGATTTTTCTTCCCTTGGATCATCTCTATTTGTCACTCTCATGATCCATCTCAATCTTCTTGTCAGGAATTCCTTTTCCATTTCTCTAACCTCTCTGACTGAGTACTGTTGGCTTGGTTGTATTCGTTATTTAACCTGAAGTACTCGTCTTGGATCCTCGACAATTTGACATGGGAGCAACACTTGACTTTTCATATAAGGCCAAAAGCTCTCAACATCTTCAAGAAAATGACCGCGTTTGACACTTGGACATGTACCTGTTTGCAATACTTGTAGCCGAGTTTGAGTACCAATTTTTAAATCATTAGGCATGGATGAATCGGTCACTATTCCTGATTCATTCCAAACATTTTCTGCTTGAGGTCTTTTAAGTTAATTGACAGAAACGAATGTCAGAGGCCAGTAACATTTTCTAACTCTTAGGCTTTGTATCTAGGACTTCTTCGTCCTTGGTGATCTAGTGTTCAATGGTGTCAAGGGATGGGAAACTGCAGAAGTTTATTGAAAATGTGATGCTATTCTTGATTTGAAAGTTATGGCAGCAAGTTGATGTGCATAGTTATGGAAATCTTAGCTACATGATGTATGTATAATCCTTAATGATGACATGAACTTAGGATGAATGTTTAATAGTACCAAACAGTCTTCACTCTACGTCTCTTAGAAATTCAAATGGATAACTTTGATGATTTTTCCAGATGGTTTTGATTTCTGTTTGTTTCTATCTTAGAAGTATATATATACATCTGTATATGCATTTTTCCTATTTCTAAAGCCCACTTTCCCCTCATGTAGGTGGTTTCACATGTAGGTTCTATAGTTTCTTCAGGTAACAGACTCGAGAAATCCCGAAAACCCAGTGTCTATTAGTAAACAGACTCAGGGCCTACAGATAAGAGGGAGGGAGGGGGGGGGGGGGAAGAGATTTTAGCGTGTTTGATATTTACTTATGTAGTGCTTTCTACCAAAGGTTATTCCTCTTTCTTTTTAAGTGAAAATTCTAATGTAAAAATGTATTATATGCAGCGGAAGGTTTGTCCTTTGGAAACAGTGTCTACTGGATACGTTTTGATGAGGAGTATGCTAGTAAGGTGATTTCTCATCTTCTTCTGTTAGGACCCAGTAGGCCATTACATTGAGATTGTCTTTTTTTTTGTTTGTCTGGAAATCCTCGATGGGGGATGACTGGTGGTTCTTCTTTTATGTTTCAGAAATTCAAAGCTTCCTGCCCTTTTGGTGTCCAATACACGTTCCATTTAGAGGTATAATCTTCTTCGGAGTTTCTTTGGAGTTTGTCTACATGTCCTTGTTGTGTTGTGAGAACTCTAGTTGCGTGATAATTTGAACGAAGCTTGTTCTGAGCGATTTTGTCACATTTCGTTGAAAAGCTTTCGACTGTCGGTCTTTTGTAGATGCAGAATTCATACTATGTCTTCTACATATCCTTGTTGTCTTGTGAGAACTCTGGTTGCGTGATAATTTGAGCAAAGCTTGTTCTGAGCGATTGTAACATTTCGTTGAAAAGCTTTCTACTGTCAGTCTTTTGTAGATGCAGAATTCATACTGTCTGTTAGGAACATGGCTCCATATAAGCAAAGTTGTGGCATTGCATATACCCTTGAGGACTGGAGCCCTTAAAGATAACTTCTTTGCAAATCTATCTTTGACCTCGTGAAGTTTGTTGATATTTCTCGTGTTTTATTTAAAATTTCCTTCAATTATACTCCCTCTGTTTCATAATATAAATCATTTTTTGTCTCTGCACATAAATTATATAAGAGTGAATTCAAGAAGATGAGATGGTAAAAAGACTAAACTATCCTTAAGCATTACATGCAACATTGGAGAGAGAAAAGAAGTAAATGACAAGAAAAAGGAAGGGTGAAGTGGGAACTTGCAATAAATACTCATTGGGAAGTGTTAAAAGTCAATATATGTCTTATATTGTGAAACAAAAATGAAGTCAAAAAATGCCTTATATTGTGAAACGGAGGGAGTATTATGTAAGTAGTTAATTTCTAATGCTTTCATTCAAGTTCTGACCTTCGGGAAATATATGTTGTGACAAGATTCTAATGTAATTTATCTTGCATTTCTTAATGTCGTATTTTCCAAATGCTTGGTTGCTTTGTAGGATGCTGTTGATTGTCCCGAATGGATCGTCCCTTTTCATGTTTTCAAGGCACTAGCTGATGAGGTTTGACTTTCTTTATGGCTTTTTCCAATGAGCATGAAGTTGTATATGTATGCTTTTAGCCTTTATAAGGATCAAGAAATATATAAGGTATTATCGGTTCTGGCTGACAAATTTACTTTATTTGTTTATTTGTTATGTTTTGCTTTGTGGTATTTGGCTATCATGGAGGGTTTATATTTTCCCTTCTAATTTTGGTTGCATCGATATTCGCTTTTGCTACTGAGAGATTTGGAAGGATTTGAGTAGATAACGGGGGTATGTGTAGCTAATATTTATTACTCGTATTTTTGTGGTCTCTAATAGATAATTTACTAGAGGAGAAGCTGTGGGGCTGGGGTAGAAGAGAATCTGACAAGGGCCACTTTTACCTGAAGAATTGCAAAAACCTACGTGCTTGTGCTTACTCTATTTTTAGGTGAGACTCGTGAGACTATATAGGAGATGGTAGTCATTTGGTGGTGAATCTGGAGAGCCAGACAGGATGAGTTTGCACTTTTGCAGCCTGTAAGCAGAATAATATTTATGAGTTATGTTTTAGAGGGCGTTATTGATGTACCGTACTGATACCCACTTTTCCAGTACCTCTCACGAGTCCCAAATCCCGATTGCTGTGGAATCCCCTAGAGGGGTGTCTCAACAGTAAACATACAAATGCATCTGCAAAGTGCTGTTTTAGAACCTGACTTCACAACAAATTATTCAAGGAGTTCAAGTGGTGAACATTCAATCAGTCCGTCATAATTAGTCAGTTAAAAATTTGTGCATGTTGGTGTAGAGAGATTTGACTGAAATAAAGGGGGCCTCATTGTACACTTTTAGGATTTGCCAATTGCTACTCGTAGAATTTTGCATTGTCCTAACTCATTGCACTTTGTGGAACCTCGCTATGTCTTTATTTGATTACTGTTGAATTAAATATCTTATGTTGTGGTGGAATAAATTTTTTCATTGAACTACTATAAAAATCTTCTTGCAGTATGATTTTGAGCTAGTGCTTGCAAAGAATTCACATCAATTTGTTGAAGAATATATGAAGAGACCAGATTTTGTTGACCTCATGAGGAGGCTGGGCGCTTTGGGTGATGGAAACCAGGACCAGAGTGCGTGCCTAGTTTTAATTTCTGGTTCATCAGTTTTATTTTCTATTTAAACTTTTCGCTCTTTCATTTCCCACTTTCTGGAGTTATAAGTTCATGAATTAAAGGAAATTCCTCATTTTGAAGAAATCATGCCTTGGAAAGATTTGAGTTTTCCTCCTTGGTCCTTCTACTACTATGGTCTCTTCATTAGTTGATTAGGTTTTCCATATTATTGATTATTTTTCTTCTGGTTTCAGGTACTTTGTCACCAGATGAGTGGGAGGTAGCCTATTTGTACTTGACATTCGTATTGAAGAAGGTAGGCACATTGTGTTAATCGAAGTCCAAGTTTACAATATAACACTGTTGGACTTTTATTCCAGCCCAAAGTACCAAGTTCTACTTTTGGAACCCGGATGTGATATGACCGTTTTATAGTTGATTTGGACAAAAGGCTGATGATACCTCTAAACGTAGCCTGGTTCAAACATTTAGTGCACACCTGTACGGCGTCCTTGGCCTCTCATTCCCGAGTATCATCAGACTGTAGCATATGATCAGTTCTCAAGTATATACAACTCAAGTGATGTAAGTAAAAGCTTCTGAGGATATCTTTTTTGATTGTTTTCAGCGAGGCCAATCAGACCGAACACAACAAAGAAGTGGAAAAAGAGACAAAGGGAAGATGCATATACAAAAGGAGGACATCGTGTATTTGAGTTAACATTACCACTATGCCAGTTTAGCCGATTTCAAAAGAAACAGCAATTGTGGAGGTGTGCCTGTTCTTATATGAGTTGCCAAAATCCAGACCATCATTCAAATTCGTTAAACCTAATATCGGTTTGGAGACGCAAGATTTACTGAACATGGATCAGAAGTCGGCTTTGCATTCCAGTTTTGTAGTTTGAAAAGTACACTGTTCAGATACCAGAGAACAGAAGGAAATGTAGATTATCACCCTCATTTAAATTGGTTAGTGAATAGTGATGGTGGCTTGCAGTTGCAGCTTTCAGGTCTATAATTTCCAGGAACGAATGTGTTTTTACCTTTGATCATATGTGAATTTTTCCTAGAAACGATTAATAGTGGTGGAACATTAACAGTGGTTCCAATTTAGGGCATAACTAATGACCCCTTTGTATTAGTGTCTACATTTCACTTGTAAGAAAATCCCTTTCTATTATTTATAGGAAACAGCTGATAAAACAATGTTATACTTTGAAATACAAGTATGAGCGATGAGGGAACTATTTGGTTCAACACTTGGGGTTGATTTGTGACAGGAATGGAATTATTTGTTTCAAAATCACTCTCATTAAACTAGGTGTCATGCTCCGATTATTATTATCGCTTTCGCTTAATAGGAGAATTGTTCATATAATGTTATATCTGACCCAACCGGTCATGCCAAACAATAAATTGCTCATAGCCTGTAAACTTCGGGTTTACAATTACATGCGTCTCAATTATACTGATTTTGGTATAGTACAATCCAGAAGAAAATGCGGATAATCTTTCCAATACACATCTGTTATCCGCAATCATGCATGTAATGTGAAGGTACTCATCATTTTGTTCACTTTTTGTCTCAATATGATATCTCTTTCGGCGAATATCTTTAAAACTCAATAAATTTCTTTGTGACATGCTAGATAACAATGCATTATCAATTTCAAATGTTGTTCTTCCAGGCAATGATATATTAGCTCTTCCGGAGCCATCTATTAAATTTGTACTACTAGATATAGTACTAACACTTGCCAAATAAGAAAAATATTTCTTATTTTTCAATATAGAGTGTGTGTTTGCACTATCCACGAGACATACTTCTTCTCCATTGATCACTAGTGGAGCCTCCATATTCTTCATTTGAAATAATAAAAATGTTCAATAAAAAATATCAAAACTTTATGAATAGCAATAATAATTATAATGTTTATCAATAACAAAATCACAATCCAAACATGACTAAAATTAAGTAACTAAAGTCCGTAGTAAATTAAAATACATTCAAAATAACTCCAACATGATATGAAAGTAACGTCTACTAAATCTAGTAATCTAAAAATTCATTCTTCGAGAACTCCACCGCCAATTAGGTGATCAATCTTTCCTTCAAGATGAGAGAAGAAGTTAGAGACATCATAATGGGTGGCATCAACATGGCCATAAGGTCCAAACTCTGCACAGTTTTCTTCCACTTGGCCATCTTCTTTCACATAATTAGTCTCTATCATATTTCCTTTTCCCTTTAGTTATTGTTGATAGAGATCAGCCAGATGTTTGGGCGTACGACAGGTACGTTGCCAATGGCCTTTGTCTCCACAACGATGGCACAAGTTTTCCACGATCTTTCTTTCACTTTTATGTTTATCATGTCTTCTTTTCCACTTCTGGTGGGTATGTGTATTCTTAAATTGAACACCTCGATAATTACCTCGACCACGTCCTCGCCCATGTCCGCGGCCACGACTTCTGGCGCGGCCTCTATTATATGCGGTCACATTCGCTTCAGGGAATGGAGCAGAATTAGTTGGACGGTTCTCATGAACTTCATTATATGCAGTCACATTCGCTTCAGGGAATGGAGCAGATCCCGTAGGACGGGTCTCATGATTTCTCATTAATAGTTCATTGTTTTGCTCAGCCACAAGAATGCATGAGATCAGTTCATGATATTTCTTTAAACCATTTTCACGATATTACTGCATCAGGAGAAAATTAGAAGGGTAAAAGGTAGAGAATGTATTCTCTAATATCTGTTCATAAGTAATTTTTTCACCACATAAATTCAATTGAGAGGTAATTCAAAAACATCAGAGTTATATTCAGTTACAGATTTAAAATCTTGCAATCTTAAATGTATCCATTCAAAATGAGCTTTTGGAAGTATCACCGTTTTTTGGTGATCAAATCTCTCCTTTAGATTAGTCCAAAGAGCAAGTGGGTCACTCACAGTCAAATACTCATTTTTGAGACTCTCATGGAGGCGACGACGAAGGAAAATCATCGCCTTTGCCTTGTTTTGGGTAGATGTTGTACTCTTTTATTTGATAGTATCTCCCAGGCCATTAGCATTCAAATTGATTTCACCATCTAGCACCCATGATAAGTAGTTCTTCTCGAAGATATCCAAAGCCACAAACTCAAGTTTTGAAAGGTTCGACATAACAGAACTAGCGCAATTTGGTTAAAACCACCTAAAAAGTTTTAAAGTTTGTCCAGTACCCCTGAATCGTTGCTATTTGGTGAGTACCACCTTAAATCTTTATTCTGTCGTATGACTCAGACCTTAAATGATTTTCCGGGCAAATCCTTAACTTCACTGACCGTTATACCCTCACGTGTGCCTCACATGACAACTTAAATGAACTATCCTATTTCATCAATTAATTAAATTATTTGACCAAATAAATTTGCTACTCCCTCTGTCCCAGACAAATACTTACAGTTGCTTTTTCACGGTCTTCAATGCACTCATTTTGACCTTAAATAATTATAATTATATGAATATATAAATTATAAAATTATGATTTTCCAAAAGTACTATTTAAGATGTATCTAACAATAGTATTTTTACATTATAAATCTTTGTATTTTTTCACAAATTTATGGTCAAAGTTTGTGAACTTTGACATTGAAAAAGCAACCGTAAGCATTTATCTGGGACGGAGGGAGTATTTCTTAAGAAACTAATCCCCCACCCACTTAAAAAACACGACACTCTTTTTTCTCCCTTTCCCTTCTTCCTCTCCGTTCTCTCTATCTTTCATTGTCGTGAACACCATCTCCAAACACCATCTCCAAGTGCCTCTCCAACAATTTCCAGGTAAATAAACTTCTCCTTTTTTGTTTTCCTCTTCTCCTCTTTTCTTTTCCTCTGTTTCTCTCTCTTCTCTTTTTCTCCCCTAATTTTTCACCGATTTAGGGTTTGTTTGATTTTTAAGGTGAAGTATGTCAAGCTCCAATTCAACCCATTTTTCATGGCCTCCAACTTGTAAATGCAAGAAAAGGGCCTCACTTGTCAAATCGAAGACAAAGAAGAACCCAAGGAGACTTTTTTTTGGATGTGGGGATTATGATCATTTAACCCAAAGTCGGAAATGTGATTTTTTCATATGGTATGACCAGGAAATGACAGAATGGCAGAGGTTATTATCAATTGAACTGATGGATGAGAATAAAAATTTGCAAACTGAGGTGGGATGGTTGATTGCTAAAAATGGTGTCCAAGTAATGGAGATTCAGAAATTGAAGGCCAAGGGTATTGAAAGGTCAAGTGAGCTGAAGAAATTGAAGATTAAAATGAAGAAGATTGGTCATATTTTGTCCACCCTTTGGGTGGTACTGATTGGAGTTGTGATGTTAATGTTTGTGTGGGTTTGCAAAACGTAGGTGGTAGTTTGTGTGTTGTAAGATCATGTAACCTGTGATGAGAGGTGTTGTGGTAGCAATTAGGGTGTTGTGTTTTGTGGTTTTAGTCATGAGAGTTGTACTAATACAATTGTATAAGCAATCTTTTGGTATGAAATGAATTGTTGGTGAATGAAAATGTGTTTGCTATGAAATGAAGATAAGCATAGGAATTCTGTAAATACTTGCCAATTGTAGAATTTCATCTTGTTCTCAAAATTTCCATACAATTGCAATAATAGCAGACTTTGAACATGTTCAAAATACGAAACACCACTAAGTTCAAATACCATACAAACACTTCTAAATCCTCAAAACACCAAATACCATAGTTCTGTAAGACATCTAATGAACTAAATCAAAATACAACAACCACTAGTTCTCAAAACACCATAGGCTTAAGCAGTCAAGGCTTCCATGGAGGCCTCTCAGAAGTTGATGTTGTTGTTCCTGCTGTTGTTGTTTGTGACTGAGATGGGGTAGGTTGAGGTGGTGGCATGTCTGAGTGGCTCCCTTGCTCTTGGCTTGACTGAGATGGGGTAGGTTGAGGTAAGCCATCTGTATTGAAGTCCCCAAAGTTGACATCATGAGTTGAGCTGTGCTTATCAGTCCTCTCAGCATTGACAACCTACAAAAAATAACAACAATATCAGTCCTCTCAGCATTACAAACTAAAACCAACTTACAAAAAATACAAGGAAATCACACTTACAGTCTTCTTCTTCTTATGGTATTTAGGAACTCTCTTGTATGCTCCAGCTGGTAATGGGGGCCTCCTACCTTTAGACTTAGGTTGAGGTTCAGGTAAAGGCTCAGTTTGTTGCTCACTTGAATGGTCATTTGAGTCTTTCTTCTTGCAGGTTCTGCTATTGTGACCAAGAACTCCACATGTCTTGCATTTGTTAGGCTTGAACTTCCTCTTCACCCTCTTCCTTTTCTCTGCCTCTCCTGGTTCCAACTTCCTCTTCTTCTTAGATGGCCTCCCAGGCATCTTTCTAATAGTAGGTGGCTCGGGTTCAGTCTCATTAGAACTCTTCTCCCAATGTTTCACACTAGGCATGGCATGAAAACGAACACCATAAGCAGCACAAAACTTTTCCTTGCTATATGACTCATGTATGAAGCTTATTGGACTCTTCCTAACATACTGTATGCACTTGCAAGCATGGGGACAAGGTATACCACTAAGGTCCCACCTATAACAAGTACAAGTATTCTTAGCAAGGTTCACAACCACACGATCATCTCTATGCATTACTTCATACTCATCTAATCCTGCAGGAATTAATGTGCAATTCCTTGACTCTGTATCAGCCTACTCAAGCCTCTTCAACACATTGGGCATGACTGTTCCATTGTAATCCTTAATCCCCTCCCTTTTGGCAAAGTTTCTTTGCATCACATACCTTCTAGTCCACTCCATAAGGGTTAAAATAGGCTTATCCCTAGCCTCTCTCAGCACATTATTAAATGACTCACATATGTTATTCAACAACATATCAGACTTGAACAGAGTTGAGAATGCATGCCTTGACCAACTTTTTGGGGGGAAACCACTAAGATATGTGTATGCTTGCTTAGATATTAGCTTAATCCCCTCCATATATGTATTAAACTCCTCCTATACATTTTAGAAAATGAAAGCAAGCACAACATCAGAATGCATTACACACACAATATGAGAATGCATGACACAGTTTACATGCCTAAGAAAAACAAAACAAAAGACTTGCCTTGGTTGTTGCTGTTGCTGCTTGCCAAAAGGCCTCCTTAAAAGCCTTTCCAGGAAACTGGGTCTTGAAATTTGCCCAAATATGCCTAACACAAAACCTCAAGAAGGCATGAGGAGCTGCTATTGCAAAGGCCTCTAACAATCCCTGCAAAAAAACCCAAGACAGTTAGTGTGACTGTCTATGCACATAAACATAGACAATAATGTGACAAATACAATCTTACCTTTGCCTATCTGACATAAATGTCAGGCTTTCATCAGCCATTCCAAGATCTTGCAAAAGCAATTTCAAAAACCAGCTCCAAGAATCCTTTGTCTCCACCTCTACAACACTCCAGGCAATAGGGTAGATATTATTGTTTGGATCAATACCTACTGCTACCAATATCATTCCAGGATAGGATCCTTTCAAATGACAGCCATCCACTCCAATTAATGGCCTACAACCAGCCTTAAACCCTTCCTTACAACCTTTCAAACAAATATACATCCTCTAAAATACTGGAATAGGCCTATCTACACTGTCAACCACCACAGCTACATTACTACCTGGGTTGTATTTGATGCTTGCATCTTTGTAGTCATACACCCTCTTGTACCGATCTTCACAAGCTCCATAGATTAGGTACTTGGCCCTGCATCTTGCATTCCAACACAGGTAATACCCTGCAGACAACCCAGTGTCCCTCTCCACTTGAGCTTTGAAAGCAGCAAGCTTCCAAGTTGGATCTGCCCTCCAGTTAGCAATATAAGTTCTAGCTAGGAATGCTACTATCAACCTCTTACTGTGACTGTCTTTATTATATATATATATATATATATATATATATATATATATATATATATATATATATATATATATATATATATATATATATATATATATATATATATATATATAATCGGGTTCAAATGAGAGCAGACTTAGGGTAAGAGTATGAGATCAATTATCAGCCGTTGGATCCCAGATCTAAGGGCTACAAATCAATTTCGGTCATTACAAAGAAAAAAGGACACGCTTGGCATTAAACAAAAAGATATGGCTATTAGGGTCATTCCGCTTCACTGATATAAAAGAAAACTTCAAGCCCAAACCCTAACATTTCAGCCCCCTCTCTCTCTCCTCTTTCTCTCTCCTGGGTTCTCTGTCTCTCCCTCCATCTCCGGCGAAGCTCCGGCGAGTCTCACACACCTACGCCCTCTCTCTCTCATCAACGCCCTCACTACTCTCTCTCTCTCTCTCTCATTTTCGTCTCTCTCCTCTGATTACCGCCATTACTGGCGACAAGAACTCAGCCCAAGCTTCCATCATAAAGCCTTATCGCCATTAACGACCATACAAGAGCTTAGAAGCTCCGATCTACCGATTTCGAGCTCCGGTGAGCTCGATTTTGAAGGTTATGAGCTCCGACGAACATGCAAGGGTTCAACGAAATCCGATCTCACTTTCTCTGTCCTCCAGTGACACATAAATGCAAAATTTCGACGGTTTAAAGCTCGATTCTGATGATTATTGAAGGTTTTGAGCTCAATTTAAATTTCGTGTATAATTCTTTGTTTAATGGTTAATTTTAGGACCAGATTTTGATTATTTAGCTATTGATTTCGCAATCGTGAATTCGTTTATTTCGTTTCTGAATTGTTGTAATTAGTTCTCGATTTTGAAGAATCAAGGTTTATTTTTCGCAATATGTTTTCTTCGTATTCGCTCTGTAATTTTAGAATTTTGTATGTGATTAATTATCGTTTGATTTGTGTTAATAATTGCTTGAATTGTGAGCATGTCCTATCATTTTCGATTTTTTGTCAATTTCATTTCGCCAATTTCTAGTAATATTTCGATCTGTAATTTTTTTCTTAGCTTCAATTCCACTTGTTGTTTATGTTTTTTGAATTATTTAATTATTTTGTTGTTGGTGGTTTGTTTCGATTTTAGACCTAAATTTTTTGTGGATTTTTATTTGCATTTTCAGTTTAAGCATTGGAGTTTTGTGTTTTCTTAATCTGAATTTTGGTTTGGAAATGGAGAAACCGAGGAGAGAGAAAGTTAGGGTTTAGGAGGGTCATTGTTGGAAGGACAGCGGGTTGGGCGTGGGGGAAGAGTGAGAAACTTAGGGTTTGGGAGGATTCTTGGTGCGGCTGGTGGATCATGGGAGGGTGAGGAGACAGGTCTCGAACGGTAAGTCATCAACACGAGTTACACCCGATGCCCACCAGTTTAGGTTGAAACCGGGACTAGGGTTCACCCTGCCCTACTGTACACCTTTTTGGTCCTTAGGGTATCTAATGTTGCGGGGGCGGTAGCGAGTGCTTAGGGTTTGGGGACGAGCGTCCCCAAACCCTAAGCCGTCTTAACCCGGGATTCAGATTTGCGATTTTGGTTTTAGGGTTACGGGTTAGGGTCTGGAGGGCTAGGAATAGGATGGCTAGGGTTTGGAGGGTTGGGGGGTTAGGATTGGGGGTTAGGGTTTAGGGGTTATGGTTTGGGGGTTAGGGTTTGGGGTTAGGGTTTGGGGGTTAGGGTTGGGGTTTTAGGGTTTGGGGGTTAGGGTTTGGAGGGTTAGGGTTTAAGGTTGGGGGGCTAGGGGTTAGGGTTGGGGGGTTAGGGTTTGGGTTTGGAGGGTTAGGGTTTGGGGGGTTAGGGTTTGGAGGGTTGGGGGTTGGGGTTTCGGGCGTAAGGGTCGGGGGGTTAGGGTTTTGGTGGTTTGGGTTTGGAGGGTTAGGGTTTAGGGTTAGGGTTTGGAGGGTTAGGGTTTGGGGGTTAGGGTTTGACGGTTAGGGTTTGGGGGTAAGGGTTTGGGGGGTAAGGGTTGGAGGGGTTGGGTGGATAGGGTTTGGAGGGTTAGGGTTTGGGGGTAAGGGTTTGGAGGTTAGGGTTTGGGTGTTAGGGTTTGGTGGGTTAGGGTTTGGGGGTTAGGGTTTGGAGGGTTAGGGTTTGGGTTTGGGGGTAAGGGTTAGGGGGGTTAGGGTTAGGAGGGTTATGATTAGGGTTTAGGGGGTTTGGGGGGTGAGGGTTTGGAGGGTTAGGGTTAGGGTTTGTGGGTTAGGGTTTGGAGGGTTAGGGTTTAGGGGATTAGGGTTTGGGTGTTAGGGTTAGGGTTTGGGCGGTAAGGTTTTGGTTCAATTTACAGAAATGCCATTAATGAGGCATGTGCATAGCACATGACCTCTATTGGTGGGCAATCTGTGCCTTACATTGAATCTGATCCAAGGGCTTAGAATTGCTCATTTGCTCCCATGCTCTCACCCTATAATTGCTCTCATGTGATCTCAACCCTATATATATATATAGAGAGAGAGAGTAGGGATTTGGTGAGAAGGTATGCTACAGTGAGAAGGTGAGAAGGGATGGTGAGCGTTCAATTGTGCGGATCCGACGGCTTAGAATAATCCCGTGCAATTAATGAATTACCCGCAAATTTCTTTTCATTTAGCTTGGTTTTCTCTCTTCCAATCGCATATCTCATTTTCTCTCTCCTCCTCATGCTCTCTCTCGCGCTTTGTAACAGTGTTAACTTCTCAATGAGAAGTTCTCAACTTCTCATATGTCACTCTCACTCTCTCTCCCTCCCTTTATCTCTCTCTCCTCTCTCTCACTATCAAATTTCACAATTTCAAGATTCCTCCCGTTCGCTCTTTTGTTCGATGTTTCAATTTTTATGGTTTCCAATTAAACGCCATAAGTTTGGAATTCGTGTTCAATGAACGAGCTTTCAAGCTTCAGAGCATGAAATTACCAAAGGTCCGATGCTGTTATTTTACTTTTTGCTTCTTAATTGTTTTTGCTTGAGTTTGAATTTTAATTCTCCACATCTATTGTTGTTGTGATCAGTTGGTGGAAAATTTGCTAATTTAGGGTTTGCTTCTATGAACTTCAATTGAGAAATAATAGGATAGTTGTGTTTTTTTTTCCATTGAATTGCTGATTTGTGAGGTAGTGGTTGGGTATGGGATGGTGAGGTGTTGCTGATGGTTATGGCCATGGCATTTGAATTGATGGATGCTTGCTTTCTATCCCTTACTGTATTGTTTTGGTGTTTACACTGAAATGCCAATGGACTAGAGATTTGATAATGTGATGGTGGATTTTGTAATGTATCAATCTGTTTATTATAAGAAATTAGGGCTCACTTTAAGGATTCCAAGATTTAGTGTAGTTCATCTGATCTAAAATAGTAGGTTGTAAGGGTCACTTTATGTTATGTAATGGGTAACTTAATCAAATGTAGGGGGTCACTTTTAACTTATGAAATTTGAGGGAAGGCTGAAATTACATACTGAATTCCTTGATAGCTTGACATTGCTTTCTTTTTCTCATGTGTGTCTTCTAAACTCTGCTTTCTTGGATCCCTTTACAATGTCGTATGCAACTTAGATAACAGTGTGTGTAAATTTAGTAAGCATCTGGATGTCCTTGGCTATGTATTACCGCTGTTTGTGCATCGAAAGCCAGTAATTTGAGGGAATTATGCATGTGTGCATCCTGGCATTCACAGAGTAATACCCAGTTGTATTCTGTCAAGGTGCGTACATTCTGCTCCCATTGTATCTGTGATCTTTGTACACCTACCACTACAGCCATCTACGAAAGAAAATTATTCTGGAACATCTTTGCAAGATCTAGAGGGATTTCTTTGACTCTGATTTTGCTTCTGGAGCAAACCAGCAAAAGAGTTAGTTCTATAGAAAGAAAAAAAAACTAATAGAGAAGGACCGCGATTAATATTTGGGATGTAGGTAGATCCAAAACATTTGATTCTGCAATGATTACTTTTACTTGACATAATTTGGGATGACTGTAACACATTTTGGGTCACTTGTATGAGAATTTAGGGTCACTTGTATGAGAATTTAGGGTCACTTTTGCTGTTACTCTAATGTTTTGTTAGGAGAATCTTTAACATAGTTTTTTTTTTACTTTTGCTAGTATTGTAGGATTATGTATTTTGACCTCCAGCCCTCTGTACACGATGTGTTTGAAACATTGTATAACTTTTGTTAAGTTTGTCAATGTAAGTAGCACTGATAATAATGTAGCCTATTAGCTCAATTGGTAGAGCACCGTGCAATTGCGCATGAGGATGTAGTTTCGATTCCTACATAGACTATGAGTTTATATATTGGAGTGTGACTCTTGTTTTTTAGGTCACTTTTTGAGTAGCTTATGCTACTTACATGTCAGTCTTTGTTTTTGAATGGGTCACATTTGGTTGTGCAAGAGGTCACTTTTGCTTGTACAAACAGTCACTTCTAGTCATAAATAAGTAAATGAGAGTGTCACCTGAGTCGGGTACTTGTAAAATAAATTCTGATGTGGCGGTGTTTGACGGGAAGTTTGTGGAATCGGGGGTGATTATCAGATTTGTGACGGGAAACTTGTGGTTGTGGAAGCCAAGCGGATGAAGGCCCGGGGGTCAGCGGAACTGTTCGAAGGCATACAACTGGTTGTTTTGGTATACTGGTGGTTTAGAGGCTTGGTTACAGGAAAGTTCAGCTGGAAAGTGATACTTTATCACTTATTCAGAAAATCAAGAAGGGACGTGTTGGTTTGACCCCTATTTCTTGAGTGTTGGCTATGTTCTTGAGTGTTGGCTGTTGCAGGTCTCTTTTTCAGTAAATGTAGGTTTGAATTCTACATAGGCTACTACTTAATAATTGGAGTCACTTTTGGTTGCATGAGGGATCATTTGTAGGACAGTATCTGTCAATATCTACAAACGAAAATTTAAAAGCAAACACTGCATAGTGAAGGAAAAATGGTAATATCAACAAACTAAAAGTTACAAGTAAAGAGCAATTCTAGGGGTCATTTTAAAAAGAGAGAGGGGTCACTTTTTAGTTAAGTAGCGGTCACTTTTTAGCTAAATATGGGTCACTTTTCAGTTTAACATGCGGTTTGTATTCTCCCATTTGATAGCCTATGTAGGATTCGAACCTAAATTCTTGTGCATTTACTCATTGCTCTACCAATTGAGCTAATAGGCTAGAAAAATACAGGGGACAATCAAGAAAAATAATACATACATAGAAGTTCAAAATAAATGACAGATACTTGGATGTACTTTAACGTACAACTATCTTAGTGGCAATATAAGAATGTGATGGGTGCAACAAAAAGCTAGCATCCATATGTTCATGTAATTCTTAGGAACACAATTCATGTTCTAGATATTTCACTAAAGAAAGTACAATTAGATTCTAGGGCATTTTACACCGATACCCTTAAACCTCAAGGAGGTTCGGTGTAAAACATAAATCAAGAAATGAGGGGTCACTTTAAAAGGAAAGAGATGTCACTTTTAACACTATTGGGTCACTTATAGAATGATAAACGAACGCATGTCGTACAAACCTTGTGACCGTTTTAAGACAGTCACCAAACCCCTAAATCTCACCAAACTTCACTTTTCAGGATGCGTGACTGTCCCCTGAGTCAAGTTACTCTAGAGACAAAGGATGTAACAAACAGCTTTGCCAAGCTACACTAATTAGCATTTGTATAGCAACAACACTTCTACACCAGAAGCCAACATAATCTCTATTCAAACCATCATCCATCACTACTGAAAATAACACCCGAATAATGTTATTCTTTTTCCTCGCGACAGTGGTACCATGCTACCAACCCAGGTCACCATGAATAATCTACCATTTGAGCTAATAGGTTTCAAAATATTAAATGTCACAAACCAAGTAATATAGCTTTCTACACCTTATCAACATTTCTAAGATCATGCACATAATGGTCATTTTTTTAGTTAAGTAGGGGTCACTTTTTAGTTAAGTAGGGGTCACTTTTTCGCTAAACAGGGGTCACTTTTAAGTTAAACATATAGTTTGCCTTAACAACCTATGTAGGATTTGAACCTAAACTTTTGTGCAATCGCACAAAGGCTCTACAAATTGAGCTAACAGACTAGCATACGAAATTTTCAAAACCAACAATCAGCTTAATATCACTTAAAAATATTGGTACAAAATAAAGAACCTTAGTCTAACTTGTTGTGGGAAAACTGTGGGGGACCTTGTTCCCGTGCCAAGTTTTCTAAACTGGTGGGGGTATGGATATTGGATCCATCGAAACCTACAAAGATATTGACACCAAATTTGTAGTGCGACCCACAACCCTCCCATATATCATATATCTTTCACCTGTGATTGAACTCACTGATGACTTAGCAAAAAGCTTACATGACTACAACATTTGTAGCACAAACCCAAAGTCTGCTTGGGTCGATAGGCAAACCTAAATCAAAAGGCACCAGGGAAAACTCTAGCAGTTCACTAGTAATCAGATTCATAGTAGCACAAAGAACTACATAATTTGCATAAAAAAAAAAAGGAAGACTCAATTCTCACTTATACTACTTACATAACACATACCAGCAGTATAACTAACCACCATAGTTTTAAAACCTAGCATACCAGCAAGCATGATAAGTGAATATATAAATTCAAAAGGCAAAGAGACAAGTCACCAACCAGGAGAAAGAGATTGCTTCCACTTGTCAGCCTTCACGGAGTCAGCGAAACATAGTGTGTACAGGTATTTGGGACAACAAACCTCAAACTTGATGAAATTCTTGCTTGTCTTGATCTCACAGAATACGCATCTTTCCTTCTGGCAGTCACAAGTGAATTCTTGATTTCATGTATCTACTTCAACAGTCATTTCAGCAAAATCATTTCAGTCAACAAAAAATAGCTTCGCAATATGAAATGTAAGGAAAACATAGGGGTCACTTATACTGAACACAAGTGTCACACACAAGTGTCACTTATACTGAACCCAGGGGTCATTCGATCTTGTATGAACTAAGAAATGACTTTAAACAAACAGAAATGACAACTTCAATAAATTTGTTGACATTTAATTTGCATTGCTCTTTCACTTTCCGACAAGTGACCCTACACAATATACGAAGTGATCCCTATCTCTTTCTGAAGTGACCCTAATTTCTCATACAAGTGATCTTAAGTTGTGTTACAGTTATTCCAAAATTCAATCATGTACCTCAACAATATTGTGACCAAGATTCAGAAGTTGCTAATTAAGCTTTGAAACCCTAACAGCCGAATCAATCAAAACAAGATGAACAATTTCAAGGAATCGAAAGCCTAATCGCAAAAAAAGAAAAGAGATAACACTCTCAATTGAACAAATACAAACAATAACTAATCGAAAGCCTAATCGAAAGTACAAACAATAACTAATTTGCATAGCTAGCTCGAACTTTTAATCGCAAAAAAAAAGAAAAGGAGATGTGAACAAATACAACAACAAAATGAACTAGATTAGTAGTCAATCGATGAAAACCTAGTAATCGAACATAGAAAATAAAAACCTCACAAATCGACATAGACAACGAACACAACCCTAGAAATCGAAGATGTGCAAACATTAAACCCTAGAAATTAAAGAACATACAAAATCAAAACAAAACTTACCTAGAAATCGAGACCAGTACAAGTGTGAGCTCAATATTTCTCCTTCACGATTAATCTCTAGCTTCGTCAACCATACAATGGATGAGGAGAGAGAATGGAGGTTGGGTGAGTAGAGAGAAGGGGAGGGTGAGGAGAGAGAAAGAAACAAAAGGACGAACGTTTGGGCAGTAAAGAGAGAGAGAAAAAGAAAAGAGAGAGACAAAAAGAAAAGAGAGAGAGAGAAAAAAAAGCACTATCACTAGCTAAAAAGCACGCGATGATTTTGAGTCGTGTGATCTGACTAATGAACGACTGAGATCGACTTCTCACCATCTCACTCTACGGACCCATCTCATCTGAACTCTATTATATATATATATATATATATATATATATATATATATATATATATATAGTAGGGATCTGGTGAGAAGGGTTGCTAGAGTGAGATGGTGAGAAGGAATCTCAGCCCTCCGATGGCGCTAATCGCACTGTCCACAATAAACGTGTGTCACTAATGGCACACACGTAATTTCTGCAATATTTACCTGTAAACTGTAACACGTTCTCTGACTTCTCTCACCCACGAGATGGATCATATAGAACTATCTCTCTCCTCCCTTCATAAGCCCTCTTTCTCCATCTCTCTCCACCCCATTCACGTTTCACTGTTAATTGCCATTGATGGCACATGAATAAGCTCTGATGAGCAATCAAGAAGTCCTCAGTCGCCCTTCTGAAACTTATAGGAATTCGGAAGCCTATCGGAGCATCGTCATCGATGAACAGTACGAAGGTGAGAAAATTCTTTGATTGTTTTTCTAGGGTTTGAAAAATTCTTTGCGAATTGTACTTTGGGACTCAAATCATACCTACAACAAAGATGAATTTTGTTTTCCTTGTTATGCGAATCATTTTTTTTATTCTGGTTAATTGTAGGGTTTTCCCGTCAATCTTCTTTATTTTAGTTAAGGAGCTTGTGTATTTGATAATGGATCGTGGAGCTGCGCCCGCTTTGATGATACACAACTCCAGGCATGATAATGAGGTGCATTTCCCCTTTTCTCATCCTTGATTCCAATTTTCATGAGTTAACTCCTGATTTTGTTTAATTTGTTGAATTGAAACATGTTACTGAACCATCATATCTATTAAGGGTCACTTTGTAAGCCTTCATGGGTCACTCGAAGAGTATAATGAGTTTATTAAGGGAGCAAAAATAATGGTCACTTTATCTTATAAAAAGGGTCACTTTATCTTATAAAATGGGTCACTTCATAAAGTAAAGGGGGTCACTTTTTCCTAATGCAATTTGAGGCAAGGTTGAAATTGCATACTGAGCTAAAATTGCAAACCGAGCAAACCGAAGTCTACAAAAGCAGGTGAATACAATATGTTGTGCTTTAGTTACTTAGGTTGCATTAGAATTTATGTTTCTATTGATTTCAAAAACAGTCCAACGACTTTGGTGTTTGACACTACATAGGTAGTATCTTGTTTCGATAATGGTTAGATCATGGGGCTTCCTTGTTCAGGGAGCTTGTGGTTTGATGTGGTCTTTGTATTGAAGTACGATGTTTTTTTTTTTTTTTTTTTTTTTATATTTTATTTATTGTTATGCTATGAATTGCTGATTTGTGGCAGTAGAGATTGGATATGAGATGGTGTGGTGGTGGTGATGATTATGCCCATGGTGTTTTGAATTGATGGACATTGTTGCTTTCTATTTCTTATTGTATTTGTGAAATATATTGACAGTAACACAACCTAGGTTCACTCCTATAAAAATTTAGGGTCACTTTCAAGAGAACTTAAGACGACTTTTAAAACTATAGGATGTATTGTGGGTGCTGCTGGGTCGGGCATGATACCTTAGCTAATTAGAGAACGTGGACCCTTGGTAGTCTGACGGATCATCAATGGAGCATTTGACAGGAACCTAAACAAGTAGTTGACAGTAGGAAAAAGAACCCGTGAATTTGATGATAGATCGTTAAGTATTTAGGATCACTTGTATAAGTATTTAGGGTCACTTTTATAAGTATTTAGGGTCAGAAATTAAGATACCTTTTAAATAACCCTTTGTTTTTCATGTATATTGTCACTTGTATGAGGCCATAATTCCTTGTCAAAGATTATGGGGTCCGATCAACAGCCTAGGTGTTGGACCTAGGCTTGTTGAGGGGTGGTAGACAAGGAGTATCCTTTTCCACCTAGTTTGCATGAATATTTGTACGCCTAGTGTCCTGTGTAGGAATTTTCCAGACCATGCATGTAGTGCCCCTGCCATTTACGCAACATTTTGCGCTAAATTTTTTAGAGCCCTTTACAGTTAAGTTTTGTTAACACAAGGTTTTTCTTATGCATATATAGTTCTTACGTAAGTCAGTAACTTCTGTGTACTGCTTGTCACTATTTGGCAATAGCTGTCACCATAGGATCTGGTGGTATACTTTTTGATTGCCTGCGTAGGTTAACAGAGAAATTAGAACCTCTTGTCGGGGCTTGAGGTACCTGCGGCCTTGTTGTGTGTTGGATGTTATTTGGAAAAGTGTGCTCAGTTTGCTTGTAGAAATGTTTTTTGCAAAATAGTGTAATCCTTAGCTACATGTGCAATGTATCTTTAATCCCAGGTTGTCAAGAAGAGGATGAGATTAGGACACCACAATAGCTAATAATGTGAGATTCATAAGTCCCTATTGTTATTGATTTGGAAGCCTATTAGCTCAATTGGTAGAGCAATGTTCTTTGCACAATGGATGTAGGTTTGAATCCTACATAGGCTCTGCTAGACAATTGGGGTCACGTTTTGTTGTACAAGGAATCACTTATCCGATAGTGAAAGAAAAGTAACTGTCAATATCAACAAACTAAAAATAAACGTAAGTCTCAATGAGATTGGGGTGTCATTTTTTTGAAAATAGAGGGGGGTCACTCTTAATACTGTGTAGGGTCATTTGTAGCTTTATTTATTTTTTTTCTTGAGATAGCAAGAAAGCAGGCCATTCGAGTACACAGGCTCATGTACAGAGTCACTCATAGGATGATGTAAGAACAATTATCCATATAAACAAAATAAAAACTTAAAGTTAACTTCAACAAGATTGAGGGGTCAGTCGAAAAAGTGAGAGGGATCACTTATAAGATTGTGCAGGGTCACTTATCGCATACACTAAGTGAGTTACTTATTGTTGATCACTAAAAAGGGAGAGGGGTCACTTCTAATGTAATGATTAAAGATAGCAAGAAGTCTATGTGGGATTTGAACCCACATACTTTGTGCATTACACAAATTCTCTACCATTGAGCTAATAGACTAAAAGGAAAACTATCAGTCTATAACATTCACAATAGTCCCAGCCGTCTCCCAAAGGCAGTCATTTTATCAATGAATAGCTACATGAAGTTAACAGCAACAAGGACATAGTGCTCACAAAGATCATAAAGCTGATTGCACTAAGATTTGACAATTAAGGGAGGAAACCAGTAGTAGTGTATTGTCGTGAAAAGAAGGTAAATATGAGCAGGACTAGAAGGGAACGTCATTACGAAGGTTCATTTACAATAACAAATCAAACAAACAATTACAAAATAAGAGTCAATTTTACTGAAGAAAGGGATAATCTATTTTTTCATATGAAGTTACTTAAAGAAACAAAATTCAAAGCTTCAACTAATTAACATAGATATCACCCTCTAGACTGTAAGATTGAAAATAATCCACTTTGACAATAGCCAAGGGCTCAATTATGATGAATAAAGGGGTCACTACAAGCTTTATAAGGGATCACTTTATCAATACGTTTTTCGAAGTACATTCTGCAGATAGTCGATGCCCACCAACAACTACAACTTCACGCCTTATAGCCCCAATAGTAGCAGAGGAACTAGAATCAGGAAAAGGAACAATGCACAGGATTTAAAGAAAAATTTAAGCACCTATCGCATTGGAAGACGCATTCCTACTTGAATGAGAATTACTTGACTTCGTCTAATATATTTGTGATGGTGAGTCGGAGGATCACTTTTTAGCTATATAGGGATCAAATTTTAATTATAAATGGGTCACTTTTTAGCTAAACACGACACACATTTTAGCAAAAAACTCTTTGAACTGCATCAAATTCAATTATAGCTGAAACCTACACAATGATCATAAAGAGACAATACATGACATGGGCATGTGGCTAACCCTTTTTGTTCCTAAACTTCACTTCTCTTGCCAGATGAGAAGGAACATTGTACTCACACTTATATGAAACTGAAAATGTCATCTGCCCTTACGAAACAAATAACATAACACTGTCATAATGCAAGGACTTGCGGCAATTGCCCACACAGGCACAATCTACAGTAAAACAAACTTCAGAATGTACATCAATATCGACACTCATTGATCCAAAAAGACAGGGAAAGGTAATTACATCAATATCGACACTCATTGTTTCTTGGCAAAGAAGAATCGAGTGGATTCTCACCAAGGTATTTCACCACACTCTATTGGCTAAGAAACTAGTTTGAACTTGTAAAAACAAGCTTGGAAGTCGCGCAAGCGCATGCACATGAATGCAATGAATGCTATTTAATAGATGAATGACAAGGTACAAAATAATAATAAGAACACTCAAGGTAGTGAACCAAGCAAAAATAATAGCATTGAATCGATTTTCAAGTTACACCCTCTTAATCATGTCCCCAGTGAAGTCGCCACTATAGGCTACCAGATTTTTCTCCCCTCTTTTTCCCCCTGGTTTCCGGGCGGCCGGACGGGTAGCCTGGGAGAGCGCAGTTGTTCAGGTTTTCGTGAATCTTTGAGTGTGAATGCACATGAAGATTTTCCTTTCCGACTAATGACATGATTAAGATTGTCGGAAGTTGCCACCAAATTTAAGGAAATTTGGAACCCTTGGAGTCAAGTCGATAGTCTAAAAAGACGTCAACCCAACTCCTATGCACCCCAATCCCTATTGGGGAAATTGACTTCATAAATGAGTTCGGGGGCGTGAGTACGAGCTAAGAAGGTGTTAGGCACCCAACTCGCCTGTTGACAACAACGGCCTTTACTAATCGATTCAATGTAATTATTAATGCTAAGGTTCCAAACAGGGTTCAATATGTCCAAATTCCTAGTTTTAACTAATGGGTTGAACAAACATTATTATTGTGGCCACTTTTAACAATTTATCAAGTTACATGCTTTTATTTCTAGAAACGATAAATATCCTAAAACCTGCGAGTTAGAAGGCAAACAGATAATTCATCCACCAATCCACAAACAAAGCATAATTTAATCATAAGAAGCAATAAATAGCAAAATATTCATTCATCCATCCATTAATTAGGCTTAATACAAGCCTTTTTACTCAAAATGCGCTATGCATGTACATATCACATAAACCAAATTCGTTAGTAATAACAAGCAATATAAAATTTATTGAAAACCCTCAGGTTGGATTACCTGGATGCTCACAATGAACTTACTGGGTTGTTATGCTTGAATTCTTGCTCTTGATGAAGTATGAAGGTTTATTTTGTGGTGCTAGGGTTAAGGAGTAGAATCAGAATTTCTGGTTTAATTTGAGAGAGAATGTCTAAACTCTAAAATTCCCAACCTGAGAGAGAAACTACCAACCAAAAAAGACCAACCTCTCAGAGAGAATGTCCAACCTCTTCAACTGAACCCTAAGGTTGTTTATATAGAAGAAGGGAAGCTGCCAGGGTTTGGCACGGAAATCGAATAGGCCTCGAATTTTCCATCCACAAGAAAAGGTCCAGCCGGCCATACAACTAGGCTGCGCGGCTGAGCCGACAGCACAAGCGGTCAAGCCGCTTGTCCTAGCGGTCACCGCTTGAACTCAAGCGTGGCTGCTTGGACCTAGAACGGCATGCCTGTATAGGCGCCTGGCTGATTTTCTAAGCGGGGGAGGCTTTTCCGAAGGGGTCCACGCGGAATTGAATGAGTTCCCTTGTTTGACCAATGGTTGACTCATGGGTTTGGATTCCCTTTCGGGCCCTTAGGTTCAAAGAGGCCTATCTCTCAGTTTTGGACTCCAATTGAATTGAGTCCAACTGGTTTGGATCACCTGTACAAAAGGCTTCCACTGGTTAATTCAAACGATCAGGGTAATCATCAGAGCAATTATTCTCACAATCCAAGTTCGAGCAAAATCCAATCCTTTCATCATCGGGTTTTTATGGGGACTTATCATAGACACAATTTTTGGTGTCTACAGTAAGTACATGTTTGCACATAGTCATGACTTTCATGTATTCAAGCAATCATTACAACGACGCAGTTACAGGCAAACATGTGATCAGATGGGCATTACAGCGACACATGCACAACAAGCAAGCGAATGCACGAATGTAGGGAGGCTTTTGGCTCCTGTGAGGTTACCACAACAAATTATAATTTTCTTTCGGCGGATGGTCGACACATCAATCGTAATTCTTATCAACAAGATTCGATGAGTCATGGGTGAGGAAGCGCTGGTTTGCACAATATGACAACTGTATGTTCCTTTAGATATACGGGTTGTCTACGAGTTACGACCCAAACTTCCTCGAGGGTTGATAAGGGTCAAAATTTGTGCGAAGGCACATGCAAATGATGCAATATATGGAATATGTAATTAAGCAAACTTGACTTTCGAGTCTCACCCTCTTAAATAAATCCCCAGTGAAGTCGCCACTGTAAGGACCCAGAATTTCTCGCCACGGAGTGTGTCCTTATAGAAAATTTGTAAGCTGGGGGCTTTAGATAAGTTCAAGGAACTGTCGAGTTAGAAAAGCATTTGAAAAGACTTGAATTGAATAAAAACCATGAAAGAGTTCACAAATCTGCTACCGGCGTTTTTCCGAACGGACAAACCAAGGGGACAACCCAGTAGCGTGAAAAGTAAACTAATCATGTTTTTAGAAAGAATCCCGTTCATATAGAACATATGAGGACCCAAGAATAAAGGGTTCGGGGGAGAAGGTACGAGGTCGGAAGGTGTTAAGCACCCAAGTCGCCCGTTTTATAACGGGTTCTACTAACTCAAGTTTGCTTAATAATTTAAAAACATTATTCTCACACAAACCGGATTAACAACCTAGACTTAGACTATTAATTGGTTAATCACAAGCATCACGACATTTATTATTGACCCTTATTTAGACATGCATTCGATTGGCAAGTTGAGCATTACAACAACTAGACATGCTTATTTACATAATTGAAAAATAATATTTAGGAAGCAATAAAAAGCATGATTAGCATCACATCTACATTTTGACTACTAGAAAATAAACAGTTAAGCAATTAATTTAATTTGAGCCCTCAGGAGTTTAGTACCTGAATGGTAGGCTATTTAGCAAATGAATAGTAAAAATAGATCTCAAGCAAAGAAAGGGGGGAAAGCTCGGGATTACTCAACCGAGAATAGAAATATTTTGTAGAAGAAAGAGGGAGAAGCTCAGGAATACTCAACTGAGAATAGAGATTGTCAACTGTAGACTGTGTGATTTGAACTGGGGGAGGAGGGTCGTATTTATAGAGAAAGGAGTAGGGTTGGGCGGGTGAAGAATGGCCAAATTTTGGAGATCAGGCTTGAAAAAAGACGGGCCTCAGAAGACCCAGCGAGCGCCGCTGCGGCTCCCGCCATAGCCGCTGGCGATGCTGGCTAAAATCCTAGCAACGCTGGCGGCTGTGAGTTTGCCAGCTAGATCTTTGTCGGGTCATATCTCACTCAATTGGGCTCCAAATTGGATGACTAAAGATGATTTGGAAAATATATTGAGTCTAGTTTCAAATGGCTTTGGTTTCAGGCCAAAATGTTTTGCTGATCTCGAGATATACCTAAAAGAGTAAGGAAAGGTCAGTTTTAGAGTACGCATCAATGTTCGGCTCGTTAATCCTTGGTTAGAAATGTGGTGTGTGATCATGATATGTCATTGGAAAGATATTTGAATAAGGAATCAAGAAATATAAGACTAGCAAATTAAATCAATCAAATTATCTCCCAAATAGGGTTGGGGGCACGGTCTACAGTATTCGGCTACATCAGTTTTGACGCTTAACTTTGATTGACCATAACTCTTAGGTGCGGGAATCGTATTTGGACACGGAAGCAAACAATGAAAAGATATTGAAAGAGGATTTTAAATGAAGTAAAAATTGGAAGAAACTTTCATAAGACTTGAGGTCTTATTTACTTAACAAAGCATAATAGCACGCAGGTACATAAATTACTCATTTCATCATCGGGCATTTGGGGACATCTGACGATACTTTTTTGGCGTCTACAAGAGGCATTTTTGACATCCAAAGTGTGAATGGGCCGAGAGCGAGAGAGTGCAATGCTGAGAATTGTGTGAATAGTAGCTGGTTTCACAACAAGACTAAATGTCTCATCACAATCGATAACTTCATGCTGATTTTTTCCATTAGCAACCGAACAGGCCTTATGCCGCAGCAAGGTACCATCAGAATGAAACTTATTATAAATCAAAATAGAACGAATCACTTTCACCCTGGGAGGACAACGTACAAGATCCCAAGTACTGTTTTTAATAGGAGCGTCATATTCATCTTTCATTGCTACACGACAGTTAGGGTCCTTTAGGGCTTGGACATGAGACTTGCGTAAAGGGGATGAAGTAGTAGTGTCGAGAGAAAATATCTTTGTAGGTTTAAAAATTCCGTGGTGAATGTGATATACAGTTCAATGAGCAGGTACTAATGCTGATAAGTAGCACCTTTTGAGGGCCTGCCGAGTGACAAGCTTAATGGGCACCGACTGCATGGTGTATTAGGATGGTAGTGTAACATCCCGTAAATTTTTTATTTTTGAATAGTTTATTTATTTGATTATTTATTTTGGTGAAATATTTAATGATTTTGGATTAAGCATTTAAAAAAAAACAAATTCAGATTTTTATTTTAAATAAATTAAAAATCATATTTTAAGTAATTTAATGGGTTTCAAATTGTGTTTTGCCTCTGTTATATATGCCTTTTAGAAACAAAAGGAGTCCTGCTTCCCTCCAACGTCAGTCTCATGCTCAAAAGGAAAAAAAGAAGAGCCCCTCAATTCCTCACAAACTCTCTACCTCCCATGACCCTCTATCTCTCTCGCTCTCTCCCTCTCACTCTGCTTTGCTACTCGTGCGCCTGCTCCGGCGAGCCTTGCCGGCGTTCCTGTCTCTCCCGTTCTCCCTCACCCTCAAGGTTTTCTCTCTCCTCTGTTTCTTTCTTTTTGGCGTGAGCTGCTTCCGTCACTCCATTGTCGCGTGGGCTGTCGACTAACAGCAGCCATGAGGCCTGACCCAAATTGCTAGCTCTCGTGCTCCTTCTCTGATAAGTGCCCATAAATGTAACACCCCAGATTTTGGACCAGATAAAAACTTTCATAAATAGGTAATATTTACAACAGCGGAAGACTTCTATACAAAATCCCGGGCGTTATCGCGACACTCATTCTAACGAATGAGCGCAGATGGTATCAGAGCAGGCTAAATTTTGGTTTAACGCTCGCATCTTCATATGCTTGCGTTGTTTTTCTTTGGAAAGTAGATTAAAGTGTTGAGTTAGCTCTGATACAGATGATATCAGAGCGAGGTTTGGTTTCGGTGTAACGCGAGTACCTTCATATACTTGCGTTGTTATTAGGAATGTGGTGTAAAGTATTTAGAGTTGGCTCTGATATAGATGGTATCAGAGCGGGTTAGTTTTGGGTTTAACGCTTGCATCTTGATATGCTCGCGTTGTTCTTTGTTAATGTGTTTTACGTGACTTTAAATTTAGTGGACCCATAACCCAAGGGCCCAAGATCAAACTCGTATGTCCTAGTTGTGGTCTAGTGATTTTCGGGACGAAAATCATTTTAAGGAGGGTATAATGTCACGTCCCAAATTTTCGTGTCTTTGTCGTCTTGCTGTGAGTTTTATGTGATTATATATTGAAGCATTGCTAAGCGAATTAGAAAAGCGCGTTGTGCCTACGAATACTGGTTCTTAAAAATATTTCTATATTTATAAAAAGTATTTTCATATAATTTATCGTAATTCTATTATGATTATTTGAATTACTAATTATGGATGGATAATTTCCATAATTAATATTAAAGTCCTAATAATTAAATATTATGGATTTTAATTATTCAAATATTTATGGGGAGTTATTATTTAAATAATTTGAATTATTTGTGTGGGAGATTTCAAAATAAAAATCTGATTTAATGGGGAGTGAATCATGCATAATTGATTTCATAATCAATTAGTATTAATTAGTGAGTGATATGGGGAGTGAATCAAGTTTGACCAAGATTGACGAATAGTCTATTTAAAGGGGTCAAAGCTGAAGTCAAACCAAACTCACACACACTCTCTCTCCTCACTCACGGTTCTCTCTTTCTCTCTCCTTCTCATTTTCATTTTCCCCTTTCTCTCTCACCGTACTCTCTTCCCTCTCCATTGTTGCTGCTGCTGCCACCACCTGTCAGCCACCGGCGGTGAGTCGCCGGTGACCAGGGCTGCCGCCCTGCCGTGGTCCCTTCTCTCTTCTCTCTTCTCTTCTCTCTCTCTCTCGCATTTCTCTTCCCCTCCCCTGTTTTGGCGGCGATGAGGATCGAACCACCACCTAACCACCACTTAATGGTCGGCCATGGTAGGGTGGTGGTCGACTAGGCCCTTCTGGCGGCGATAAGGCGCCGGCCATCGTGTTCTCTTCCTCTCTCCTTTGTTTTCGGTCTCTTTCTCTCTCCTCTATTTTCGACCTCTCTCTCTCCTTCGATTACGCCCGCCCGTGACCATGGGTCACCACCCAGCGCCGCCGTGAGGTCGGCCTTGTCTGGGGGTGCCATGGAGGCAAGGACGGCAACCTTGGCCGCCAGTCCTCCTCTGTTTTCTCCCTCATTACTCTCTTTCTCTCTTCTCGCGTTTTGTGCCACCAGCGCCACCATGGCCGGAGGGTGGTGGTCTGGTGTTGGGCGGACCATGGGCCCCCTTGTGGGTGGCCATGGTCGTGTCATTTGGAGGGAATCGATTTTCGAAGTTATGAGTGTTCTTGACAATTTTTGAATTAATTATTTATTTTCAGATTTGATTTTCGAATTTCAGTGAATTTGATTTCGTATTTTGATTGTTTGTAAAGTTTTACAAATCCGATTGTCGAATTTCAAAAGCCTATTTCGATTGGAAAAATTCAAGAAATTAACAAATTTATCAGATCTAAATTCTGGGTTGATTTAGATTTTTAATTTCGCGTCTGAATGGGTTTTAATTATATTTAATTAGGAACCAACACTTGTTCTTCGTCTCGTCAATTATGAACGTTCCCGACAGAATCTCGGAGCGTAATTCAGTGGCAAGCTAACGAGCCTACCTTCTTCCTATCCCAAAACAAAATGTTTTGATGTGATATGTGTTAAGTGGCAATTTACGTTTAATTACGGAAAGCATGTTGAATTGCTTTAATTATGCAATTATGCATTTAATTATAATTATTATAGCATGTTTCAATTATAGCATGTTTAGAATTGAAATATATTGTGATACGAGATTTAAATGTTAATTGGGCTATTTATGGCAATAGAATGTATTATGGCTTATGTCAAGCTAAATTGAATTAATTGCCTTATTTGAATCATAGTTGAATATGTTTCCTAATTGGAATGTGATTTATGCTAAAGGCATGTTAGAATCCTTATTAGGATTTGGGTGATGATTAATCGAGTAATTATGCTTAGCAATTCATAAAGCGATAGCTTGTATATGAGTAAGCATGTTGGCCTCTTAGTGCCTTAGTCTTTATTTAGACCCTTTGCATGTAAATGAATTAATAAGAGATTAAGACTCCTATTGATTCCGTAGGAGTAGTCGAGCATCAGGACTGCACATGCATATTGTGTAGTCCGGGGATGAGTGATTCCCAAAGTATCTATTTCATTATGGACACAGCGATGTTTGTGTTCGGGACGGATCATTCCCCATTGTATAAGTCCTCTTGTTAACCATGAGTTGCAATTGAGGTAGTGTGCACATTAGAGTCTTTAAGTCCATGGCATGGTTATAATTTGAGGTGATAACCTCTATAGGCGACGTGAATGTACGCCCTCGGTCTATGTAAAGATAGGTGTCGTGATGGTTTGCCCTCGGTCTATCTAGCTCTCTTAATTCTCTTCAGATGGCTTATACAAATGTTGTGGTGGTGATCGATTTAGAAAGATTAAACTAACCTGATTGATTGCGTGTGCTTGAATTGTTTAATTACCTGCGTATGTAATTAAGTTTCAATGATTCTTTTCAATTCCCAAGGTAAGGGTTTTCTATATGTTTTTGCGTGGTTTGATCGTTGATTCCTCAGGCTTTGCTAACTGGTTGTTTTTCTTTTCTATGTGTGTGTGTTATCCGTTTACTTATGGTGGGCCTACGACGAACCATTATGGCTTAACTATAATGTGGGAGTAGATCAAGGATGGACTTACATGTTTTGCTTGAAGATCAAGTTTGGCGACCAAATAGAGTATTCAAGAAGTCAGTTTTATGTCCTTTTTATTCATCAGTCGTATTGATTAGTCAATTGTTGTACTATCAAGTGGTTAATAGTTGTTACGGTTTAGCCTTGTGCTCATTCATTGGAATGAGTGCAGCGATAATGCGCGGGATTTTGTATAGAAGTCTTCCGCCGTTGTAAATATTACCTATTTATGAAAGTTTTTATCTGGTCCAAAATCCGGGGTGTTACAATAAACCCTAACCCTAGACCTTTGATCTCGTTTAGTCATTCAATTAATTTCAGTTTTGGGTTATAGATTGCAATTTCTGATTTGCTAATTATGTGTCTAGATAATGTGGTGATTGATTGGAGGGTTTTGGAGGGATGATTGTTTGGCTTCAATTGATTAGAGGTAACCTTCAATCTATTGGTTTAACTTGAATGATTATAATTTTTTTATATGGAAATCATGATTAATATGTGAATTGATATGTGTTTCGTTCTGAAATTTTAATTATCAAGTTGCTTGAGTTTGAATGATTGAATAATTGAGTTTGTGTGGATTATTTGGTGAGGGAAATCCTGTTTCGCACCTTCATGCTTCAATTAGACTGTTTTAAGCTTGGATTCTGTAGATGGTCAAAACATGAAAGTTGTAGGCCTCGTCGTAAAGTTTCCACAGGTTTTTGAATCACCTCGATACGATGTCTAACAAGTGAGATATGGCCAAAATACAGAACTGCTGTAATAATCACCCGAAAACAGAGAATTTAACCCTTTAAGCTCTTGAACCCAAATTGATGCTTGAACTACATGGCTTTTGTGAAAACTTGTGTAAGTGTATATTTTCCTATGATCTTGGATGTGTATTAGTTATATTAAGGTGGGATATAATCATTTGATATGTGCAAGAGTTAGTAATAATTACTGATGGGTTTGTAGTGTGTTTGTAGCCCTCTAGATATGATTTATGCTCATGTAAATCTTGTTTATAGCTGATGGGTTTATGGTATAAAGTACGTATTTGCAATGTAAAAGATTGGTCTATTGGGTGTGTTATTAATTTTGGAAAAGCTTGATTAGTTGCAGACTGATTGTGGTATTAAATGTCTATTGTTTGTGCTTGTTTTTGGAGCTATTGAATGCTGAAATTATGACGTGAATTACTTGCTTGGTTAGTATAAAGAACTATTTGTCTTGTGATTCTGAGATGGACTTTGGTGAAGATTGAAACATGTGTTATGACCTTGACCTGCATATCTTGTTGAGAACTCTTTGAACCCTTTTGAATTTATTTGGCTATGAACTTATGAGAAATGGATTTGATTGATTGTTGGTTTTGTGGTGGCTAGTATGCCTTGGATTGATTGATGGTTATGGATTTGAGATGAATTGGTGATATGACGTTTTGTTGGACTTGTAATGTTTATTGGTGTGAACACTTGAATTCTCTTAAGCTATTAATACTTAAACTTGAACAATTGAGGGCAAGATAGCTTTTGGGTAGGATCCCCCGAAGGTGATGAACATGGGCAACTTATGAGAGCAGATTTGTGGAGCAGGTCTTCCACAAACCCTCTTATGAGATTATTTTGATTACTCATGAACTTGGGGTAATCCTTTTGATTATGAATATTTTGATTACTCATGAACTTGGGGTAATCTGTCTTCTCCTAGCCATGAACCACTATGGTAGACTGCGGTCTTGAAAACCGCATAGGTCTAGGAGGGTGTGCACACTAGGGACTTGGCCATTGATTTGAATTGATTTATGATCAGCATTGCACTGAAAGTTGAGATTGTCTGATCTCGTCGTTCTCTTCCCTCTAAAAAGTAAAATGATGGAGCGAAAGTTTAAAACCATTAAAAACTATGGATATTTGAAATTTGATATGTATATGAAATGAGTGTATGAAGCTGCATGAAAATGATGAGGTTTGAATGAGTTGTTGCGTGAAGTAAGAAAGTGAATTTGTATATATTACTTGATAACTGACTTGCGTGGTTTCAAAGTCGTAATAACTATGTCTGAATAGATATGATTCTTTTAACAATTGAGCATGCCTCTTGGATTTAGTTTGCTTATTCTATAAATGTTATTGCTTATGTTATCTCGATAGAATGCTTGGTTACTCAGATTTGATGATTGGATGTTTTTCTTTTTTATGTGTGTGTGTGTTGTCCATTTGCTTATGGTGGACCTATGATGAACCTTTTGCGGCTTAACTACAACTGTGGGAGTAGATTGGATAATGCTCTATAGGTTTGTTTGTTGTGAAGATCTCGTTTGCTAGATGGACCAGTTGATTCAAGGATGTCAAGAAGTTTGATAATTGTTGTCGTTTATTGCCAGTTTTTGTAATGTAAAGATCATTATATTTTATTTGGTTGGTAGGGATTTGTAAGGGTTTGCCTTGCACTCATTCTATAAGTGAGTGTGGCAGTGATGCTCCGGATTTAGTTAGAAGTCTTCGGCTGTAAAGTTTGGTTTTGTTTTAATTTCTATATTAAGCAGGTTTTTGACAGATCGATAACTTGGGATGTCTTTTTACAAAGGAAACTCTGCCCGATTTTTGGCTCGAGTTTATTCATGTATTATTTAGAAAATCCGGGGTGTTACAGGTAGTGAACCAGTTGTTAGTGCAAGGTTCATCAACTTTGTTGAAGAGGTTGATTCAATAAAGGACTATGCATGGGCGCATCAAGCAAGTTGGACGAACTTGCGTTCTAGTCTCCAAGAAGTGAGGAATGGCGGGGAAAGGACCAACCTATTTGGGTGTGTTACTTCGTTGATGATATTTATGTTGCCTCGTGTACCGAAGATATATAGTATGTGCTTTAAAAATGTGAAATTTGTAGAACTCGTTTTTCATCTCATGTGTACAAAGGTGAACAACATTGGGCAATAATCATTTTACATCAAAAGGCACCAAGTAAAGAAGGAAATGTTCATGGAGTTCTTCAAAAACTTGTTTCGCACAACATAGAATTTCTTCCATATGAGAACATTATTGTCTCTGGGCCCTAAGCTTCCCAAGTGGCTTTAGGGAGATCAATTACTACTTCAATATGCCTTTCCTACATCGTAAAACATCGCCCGTACATGGCTAAAAAATAATTCTACAGAGGAGAGCTGAGTGTGGAAGAGTCTTGGATATCTGAGCTCCCCACAGTAACATCGGGTCGGGGGACAAAAGTTAGTGATGAGGTAATGGTGTCAGTGGTTGGAAGTTGGAATCAGAGGTGAGATCGCTTGATTGACCCATAAGATTCTCAAACCAGCATATCTTCTCCTTCCCGAGATCAGTTACAATCATCACTGTTGGACGTGTTGAGGAACTCCTTTCCCGAAATGGAAGACTGGATTAATGATACTGTTTGTTTAGGTAATTGGTTTAAGGATGGTGGCGGCAATGATGTTGGAGATAGTGGCAACTGTAGTGCTGGTGCCGGAACTAAGGGTGATGAGAATGCTATCAACAATAGTAATGATAGGGATGAGTAGACTTCTGCAAGTGTTCTCAATGTTGGGGAAATAAGCTCCGTTGGTGACAAAGGGGGTGATCCTGGCGTCGATAGTGGTGGCAAAACTAATGAAGATGAGACTGCTATCAAGAATAGTAATGATAGGGATGAGCAGAGTTCTAGAAGTGTTCTCAATGCTGAGGAAATAAACTCCATTGGGGACAAAGGGGGTGATCTTGGCGTTGATAGTGGTCAAAAAACTAATGGTGATGACAATGCTATCAACATTAGTTTTGATAGGGATGAGCAGTGTTTTGGAAGTATTCTTGAAGTAAGTAAAATGAGGCAGAAGAAAGTGTCACCCGAACTAGT
Organism: Tetragonia tetragonoides; assembly: GCA_038025085.1. NCBI lineage: Eukaryota > Viridiplantae > Streptophyta > Magnoliopsida > Caryophyllales > Aizoaceae > Tetragonia > Tetragonia tetragonoides. The sequence goes on from CM076141.1 coordinate 33,363,074, forward strand.
GAAGATGATAAATAGAGTTCCTAAAACAAGTGAAAAATTGAAGGGTCATAAAAGAGTCATAGAAGAAAGTATCATTCGAACAAGTCAACCTTCTCTATGGAAGTCGTCAGCCAGCCACTACAGCGCGCCTTCAAATCACTCATCAGCCTTCTCAATGTACGTCGTCAGCCAGCCACCACAGCTTTCAAATAACTTGTCAGCCTTCTCTATGGAAGTTGTCAGCTAGCAGTACAACCCCATACAGCCCCGAGATCACATAAAATTTTACGAAGGTGTCAAGCTTGATGAAAGGATCAAGGAAAAACTCAGAGGCCCGGCTTTGAACACATGTTCGACATTCACTGCAAGTTGTCTTATAACAAGCCACTTCTAGAGGGACTCATAGAGTGTTATCAGCCTCAGTCCGGGGTTTTTCAAATAGGTTGTCACGAAATTTTATTTAGCTTGGAGGATGCCCTGATTTGCTTTGCCTTGCCTATCGATGGTAACTTGTTGGTGTGGAGATATTTCCAGCTGTAACTTGCCGCAATAAGTGCTCCGAACTTCTCAGAGTGGTGCCTCCGTTATATTTGAAAACATTAAAGAATGTGATAAAGGAGTTCAATGAGGCAGGTACTAATGCTGATGAGCAGCACCTTTTGAGGGCCTACCGAGCGACGACCTTAATAGGCATCGGTTGCATGCTGTATCAGGATAATAGTAAACCAGTTGTTTGTGCATGGTTCGTCAACTTTGTTGAAGAGGTTTATTCAATAAAGGACTATGCATGGGGTGCAGCAAGCAAGTTGGACGAACTTGCATTTTAGTCTTCAAGGAGTAAGGAATGACAGGGAAAGGATCAACCTCTTTGGGTGTGTTACTTCGTTGATGATATTTATGTTGGCTCCGGAGATATGCTGTATGTGCTTTAAAAATGTGAAATTTGTAGAACCCTCTTTTCAACTCATTTGTACAAAGGTGAACAACATTGGGCAAAAAAACATTTTTCATCAAAAGGCACCAAGTAAAGAAGGAATCGTTCATGGAGTTCTTCAAAAATCTAGCTTCGTCCAGCATATAATTTCTTCCATATGAGAACATCATCGTCAAGGAACCCTATGCTTCATAATTGGCTTTAGAAGATCAGTTACTACTGCGGTATGCCTTTCCTACATCGTAAACCACCGCCCGTACATGGCTAAAAACAATTATGCAGAGGGAAGCTGAGTGTGAAGGAGTCTTGGGTATATGAGCTCCCCACAGTACATGTTCGTGGAGTTCTTCAAAAATCTAGCTTCGTCCAACATAAGATTTCTTTCAGCCTGGAGGATGCCTTGATTTCTTTCAGCCTGGAGGATGCCCCGTAGAGTGTTATTAGCCTCAATCTGGGAATTTCGAAATAGGTTGTCACGAAATTTATTTCAGCCTGGAGGATGCCTTGATTTCTTGTGCTTTGCCTATCGATGGTAAACCTGTTGGTGTGGATCGGAGAATTTTCCCGCTATAACCTGCCGCAATAACTGCTCTGAGCTTCTCGGAGTGATGCCTCCGTTATATTTGACTACGTTAAAGAATGTGACAAGGAGTTCAATGAGGCATGTACTAATGCTGATGAGCATCACCTTTTGAGGGTCTGCCGAGCGTCAGCCTTAATAGGCATCTGCTGCATGGTGTATCAGGATGGTAGTGAACTGGTTGTTAGTGCAAGGTTCATCAAATTTGTTGAAGAGGTTGATTCAATAAAGGTTTATACATGGGGTGCAACAAGAAAGTTGGGCGAACATGCATTCAAGTCTCCAAGGAGTGAGGAACGCCGGGAAAAGGACCAACCTCTTTGGGTGTGTTACTTCTTTTATGATATTTATGATGGCTCTTGTACCGAAGATATGCAATATGTGCTTTAAAAATGTGAAGCTTATAGAACCCGATTTTACACTCATGTTGACGTGGGTGAACAACATGTGCTTTAAAATGTAAAACTTGTAGAACCCGCTTTTCCACTCATGTGTACATGGGTGAACACTTAAACAACATTAGTCTAAAAGCATTTTGCAACAAAAGGCACCAAGTAAAGAAGGAACTGTTCACGGAGTTCTTTAAAAATCTAGCTTCGTCCAACATAGAATTTCTTCCATATGAGAACATCATCGTCCCCGAGCCTTATGCTTCACAAGTGGCTTTAGGAAGATCAATTACTACTGCGGTATGCCTTTCCTACATGGAAAACCACCGCCCTTACATGGCTAAACAACAATTATGGCGGCAATGATGTGCGAGATAGTGGCAACTGTAGTACTGGTGGCGGAAATATTGGTGATGAGAATGCTATCAGCAATAGTAGTGATAGGGATGAGCAGAGTTTTGGAAGTGTTCTCGAAGTAAGAAAATGGAGGCAGATGAAAGTATCATCCGAACAAGTCAACCTTCTCTATGGAAGTCGTCAGCGAACCACCACAGCCTTCAAATCACTCGTCAAACTTCTCTGTGCAAGTCGTTAACTAGCCATCACAACCTTCAAGATCATTTGTCAGCCTTCTCTATGATAGTCGTCTGCTAGTATTGCAAGCCCATACAACACCGAGAACACTTAAAATTTTACGAAGGTGTCAATCTTGATGAAAGGATCAAGGAAAAAAACTCAGAGGTTCCGGCTTCGAACACATGTTTGACATTCACTACAAGTTGTCATATAACAAGCCACTTCTAGAGGCACTCGTAGAGTGTTATCAGCCTCAGTTTGGGGTTTTCTAAATAGGTTGTCACGAAATTTTATTCAGCCTGAAGGATGCCCTGATTTGCTCTCCTTTGCCTATCGATGGTAAACTTGTTGGTGTGGAGAGTTTTCATGCTGTAACTTGTCGCAATAAGTGTTCCGAACTTCTTGGAGTGGTGTCTCCGTTATATTTTGACTACGTTAAAGAATGTGATAGAGGAGTTCAATGACGCATGTACTAATGATGATGAGCAACACCTTTTGAGGGCTTACCGAGCAACGGCCTTAATAGGCACCGGCTGCATCGCATGGTGTATCAGGATGGTAGTGAACCAATTTTTAGTAAAAGGTTCATTAACTTTGTTGAAGAGGTTGATTCAAAAAAGGATTATGCATGGGGCGCAACAAGCAAGTTGGGGGAACTTGCATTCTAGTCATCAAGAAGCGAGGAATGCGGGGAAAAATACCATCCTCTTCGGATGTGTTACTTCTTTGATGATACTTATGTTGGCTCGTGTACTGGAGATATGCATTATGTGCTTTAAAAATGTGAAACTTGCAGAAGCCGATTTTCCTCTCATGTGTACATAGGAGAACATCATTGGTCAAAAAGCATTTTACAACAAAAGGCACCAAGTAAAGAAGGAAATGTTCATGGATTTCTTTAAACATCTAGCTTCGTCCAACATAGAAGGTCTTCCATATAAGAACACCATCATCCACAAGCCATATGCTTCACAAGTGGCTTTAGGGAGATTAATTACTACTGCGGTATGCCTTTCCTACATTGTAAACCACCGCCCGTTCATGGTTAGAAAAACAATTTTGTAAAGGGGATCTAAGTGTGGAGGAATCTTGGGTAACTGAGCTCCCCACAATAGCATCGGGTCTGGGGATCGGACAAAAATCATTGATGAGGTGATGGCATCGTTGTAGGAAGTTGGAATTAGAGGTGGGATCGCTTGATTGGCCTATTAGATCCTCAAATCAGCATGTCTCCTCTTTCCCGACAATAGTCACAATCATCACTGTTGGACGTGTTGAGGAAATCATTTCTCGAAATGGAAGACTTGATTAATGAAGTTGTTTTTTTAGGTAATTGGTTTGAGGATACTGGCGGCAATGTTGTTGGAGAACTGGCAACTGTAGTGCTGGTGGCGGAACTAATGGTGATGAGAATGCTATCAACAATAGTAATGATATGGATGAGCAGAGTTCTGAAAGTGTTCCCAATGCTTGGGAAATAAGCTCCATTGGTGACAAAGGGGGTGATCCTGGAATTGATAGTGGTGGCAAAACTAATGATGATGAGAATGCTATCAAATTTAGTAATCACAGGGGTGAGCAGAGTTTGGAAGTGTTCTCAATACTGAAGAAATAAGCTCCATTGGAGACAAAGGGGCTGATACTGGCGTCGATAGTGATGGCAAAACTAGTGCTGATGAGAATGCTATCAACATTAGTGTTGATAGGGATGAGCAGAGTTCTAAGAGTGTTCTCGAAGTAAGGAAAAGGAGGCAGAAGAAAGTATCATCCAAACCAGTGAAGATTATGAAGAGAATTCCTAATACAAGTGAGAAATTGAAGGGTCAGAAAAGACTCATAGAAGAAAGTATCATTCGAACAAGTCAGCCTTCTCTATGGAAATCGTCAGCCAGCCACCACAGTCTTCAAATCATTCGTCAGACTTCTCTATGTAAGTCGTCAGGCAGCCAGCATAGCTTTCAAATCACTCGCCAGCCTTCTCTATGGATGTCGTTAGCCAGTAGGGCAAGCCCATACAGCCCCGAGAATACTTAAAATTTTACGAAGGTGTGAACTTTGATGAAAGGATCAAGGAAAAGCACAGAGGCTCCGGCTTCGAACACATGTTCGACATTCACTGCAAGTTGTCTTATAACAAGCCAATTTTGGAGGCACTCGTAGAGTGTTATCAGTCTTAGTCTGGGGTTTTTCCAAATAGATTGTCACGAAATTTTACTCAACCTGGAGGATGCCCTGATTTGCTCAGCTTTGCATATCGACAGTAAACCTGATGGTATGGAGAGTTTTGTTGTTGTAACTTGCCGCAATAAGTGCTTCGAAATTCTTGGAGTTTTGCCTCCATTATATCTGACTACGTTAAAGAATGTGATAGAGGAGTTAAATGAGGCAGGTACTAGTGTTGATGAGCAGCACCTTTTGAGGGTCTGCCGAGAGACAACCTTAATATGTATTAGGATGGTAGAGAACCAATTTTACTACAAGGTTCATCAACTTTGTTGAAGAGGTTGATTCAACAAAGGACTATGCATGGGGCACAGCAAAAGTTGGGCGAACTTGCATTCTAGTGTCCAAGGAGTGGGGAATGTTAGGGAAAGGACCAACCTCTTTGTGTGTGTTACTTCTTTGATGATATTTATGTTGGCTCTTGTATCGGAGATATGCAGTATGTGCTTTAGAATTTGAACCTTGTAGAACCCGCTTTTTCACTCATGTGTACATTGGTGAACAACATTGGTCAAAAAGCATTTTACAACAAAAGGCACCAAGTAAAGAAGGAAATGTTCACGGATTTCTTCAAAAATCTAGCTTCGCCCAACATAGAATTTTTTCCATATGAGAACACCATCGCCCCCTATCCTATGCTTCACATGTGGCTTTAGGGAGATCAATTACTACTGCGGTATGTCTTTCCTAGATTGTGAACCACCCCTCGTACATGGCTAAAAAACAATTCTGCAGAGGGGAGCTGAGTGCATAGGATTCTTGGGTATCTGAGCTCTCCATAGTAGCATCGTGTCGGCGGAAAAAAGTCATTGATGAGGTGATGGCGTCAGTGGGTGGAAGTTGGAATCAGAGGTGGGATCGCTTGATTGGCCCATCCGATCTTTAAACCTGCATATCACCTCCTTCCCGAAACCAGTCATAATCATCACTGTTTGACGTGTTGTGGAACTCGTTTCCTAAATGGGAAGACTAGATTAATGATATTGGTTTTCTAGGTAATTGGTTTGACGATGCAATCGGCAATGATGTTGGAGATAGTAGCAATTGTAGTGCAGGTGGTGGAACTAATGCTGATGAGAATGTTATCAACAATAGCAATGATAGGGATGAGCAGAGTTCTGGAAGTGTTCTTTATGCTTGGGAAATTAGCTCCATTGGTGACAAAAGGGGTGATCCTGGCATCGATAGTTGTGGCAAAACTGATAAGAATGCTATCAACATTAGTAATCACAGGGATGAGTAGGGTTCTGGAAGTGCTCTCAATGCTGAGAAATTAAGCTTTATTGGTGACAAAGGTGGTGGTCCTGGCATCAATAGTGGTGGAACAACTAGTGGTGATGAGAATGCTATCAACATTAGTGTTGATGGGGGTGAGCAGAGTTCTGAAAGTGTTCTCGAAGTAAGAAAAAGGAGGCAGAAGAAATATCATCCGAACTAGTGAAGATAATGAAGAGAGTTCCTAAAACAAATGAGAAATTAAAGGGTAAAAAAAGTCATAGAAGAAATTATTATCCGAACAAGTTAGCCTTCTCTATGGAAGTCGTCAGCCAGCCACCACATCTTTTAAAGCACTCGTCATCCTTCTCTATGTAAGTCGTTAGCCAGCCACCACATCCTTCAAATCACTCGTCAACCTTCTCTATGGAAGTCGTCAGCCAGCAGTGCAATCCCATACTGCCTCGTGAACACTTAAAAGTTTACGGAGGTGTCAAGCTTGATGAACGGATCAAGGAAAAACTCAGAGGCTCCGGCTTCGAACACATGTTCGACATTCACTGCAAGTTGTCTTATAACAAGCCACTGCTAGAGGTATTCGTAGAGTGTTATCAGTCTCAGTCTGCAATTTGTCTTATAACATGCCCTGATTTGCTCTGCTTTGCCTATCGATGGTAAACCTGTTAGTGTGGATATTTTTCCTACTGTAACTTGCCGCAATAAGTGCTCCGAACTTCTTGGATTGGTACCTCCATTATATTTGACTACGTTAAAGAATGTGATAGAGGAGTTCAATGAGGCAGGTACTAGTGCTAATGAGCAGCACCTTTTGAGGGTCTGCCGAGCGACGAACTTAATTGGTATCGACTGCATGGTGTATCAGGATGGTAGTGAACAAGTTGTTAGTGCAAGGTTCATCAACTTTGTTGAAGAGGTTGATTCAATAAAAGACTATGCACGGGGCGTAGCAAGCAAGTTGGACGAACTTGTAGTCTAATGTCCAAAGAATGAGGAAAGTCGGGGACAGGACCAATCTCTTTGGGTGTGTTACATCTTTGATGATATTTATGTTGGCTCGTGTACCGAAGATATGCAGTATATGCTTTAAAAATGTGAAACTTGTAGAACCCGATTTTCACACATGTGTACATGGGTGAACAAAATTGGTCAAATTTTTTTTTACAACTAAAGGCAACAAGTAAAGAAGGAAATTTTTATGCAGTTCTTCAAAAATCTAGCTTCGTCCAACATAGTTCTTCCATATGAGAACATCATCGTCCCCGAGCCCTATGCTTCACAAGTGGGTTTAAGGAGATCAATTACTAATGGGGTATGCATTTCCTACATTCTAAACCACCGCTCGTACATGGCTAAAAAACAATTCTGTAGATGGGAGCTGAGTGTGGAAGAATCTTGGGTATTTGAGCTCCCCACATTAGCATCGGTTCGGGGGACAAAAGTCAGTGATGAGGTGATGGCGTCAGTGGTTGGAAGGTTGAATCAAAGGTGGGGTCGCTTGATTGGCCCATCAAATCCTCAAACCAGCATATCTCCTCCTTCCCGACAACTGTCACAATCATCACTATGTGACGCATTCAGGACCTCGTTTCTCAAAATGGAAGACTGGATTAATGATATTGGTTTTTATAGATACTTCGTTTGGGAATGCTGGCGGCAATGATGTTGGAGATTGTGGCAAGAGTATTGCTGGTGGCGGAACTAATGGTGATGAGAATGCTATCAACAATTGTAATGATAGGGATGAGTAGAGTTCTGGAATTGTTCTTAATGTTGGGGAAATATGCTCCATTGGTGACAAAGGGGGTGATACTGGTGTCGATAGTGGTGGCGACACTAATTATGATGAGAATTCTATCAACATCAATATGACAGGGATGAGCAAAGTTCTGAAAGTGTTCTCAATGCTTAGAGAAATAAGCTCCATTGATGAAAAAGGTGGTGATCCTTGCGTCAACATTGGTGGCAAAACTAATGGTGATAAGAATGTTATCAACATTAGTGTTAATAGGGATAAGCAGAGTTCTAGAAGTGTTCTCGAAGTAAGGAAAATGAGGTAGAAGAAAGTATCATCCGAACCAGTGAAGATGATGAAGAGAGTTCCTAAAACAAGTGAGAAATGGAAGGGTCATAAAAGAGATGAACGTGTTAACCCGAAACATGGAAAAATGTTAGCATTAGGAATAGAGGCCCGTAGTCTTGATAAGGAGTTTGATTCAGCCTAGTGGAGAGATCACTCAATGAGCTCATGATTTGGGCAGCACAAACCCAAATTAGATGTGTAATTCTTTGGGTTTTGAACTTTTTGATCAACTAGATTTATTGCAGATTTAAGACCATCTTGGTTGCCATTTATTTTTTGGGGATTTCGATTGATGTATTTAGTTTTTGGGGACATCCCGCTCATTCTGGACTTCAATGACCCTAACTACGCAACTTGGCGTGAGTTATTCAAGACCCATGCTACTAGTTTTGACATTCCGGGCCACCTTAACGGGACATCACGCTCTTCTGGAGAAAATGACAAGGCGTGGAAACATCTTAATTCGCTTGTGAAGTCATGAATATAAGGCACCATTTCCCCATATCTGTTCCGTATAGTTATAGTCGGAAAGAAACCCACTGCCCAAAAAATGTGGCAACATTAAAAATCTGTTCTGTGACAACAAGGAGGCTCGTGAAGTACAACTTGAACAAGAACTTCGTATTCTTGAAATGGGTGATCTTTCAGTTCGTGAATATTGTCACCGCCTCAAAACACTTGCCGATGTTGATGCTCCTGTATCCGAGAAGACACTGATCACTCATATGCCCAATGGGCATCCTTCCAAGTATGGTAATATTGTGAACTCCATCCGCTACTGAACTCCCTTCCCCATATTTATGGATGCCCGGTCAATGTTGTTGCTTGAAGAGATTAGGCTAAGAAAGGATACTCACCATAACTCAAATATGGTCAACTCCTCTTCACATACTGTTCTTTACTCCTCTAACAATAATCATCCCAATTATAATGGCCATGGACGCTCCTTTAAAAATAATGGTGGGAACACAGGAAATGGTGTATGTCATAATCCAACTTATAATAAAAATAATAAGGGTCGTACAAATTATGATAATCGTAAATATAACAAAACTGGTCATACATCCGTGTATGTGCACTACCGAATTGGCTTGCTTGGCCTGGTCCCTTTTTATTGGCCTTTGTCACCTAGGCCTGGCTCCCCTTGCCCAAAGCTCACTACAATATCCAGCCTAACCACCTTGCAATCAAACTGGAATTTTGGGCCCTGCCCCACGTCATCCATCTTACTTAGTCTGCTACTACCCCTTCTTCTGATGTCCAGCCTACAATTGATGTATTGGGTGCTTTTCAAACCATGACTCTACAGCTGCTCGCAGATGCTACTTGGTACATGGAATCAGGGACTACTTCCCATTTGACATCCAATCCAGGTACTCTCTCAACTATTTTTAACTCGAGCTCTCAAGACAATAATTTTGTCACCGTTGGTAAGGGTCCTCCGTCCCCATATCTCATGTTGGTTCCTCATCTCTTCATTCTTTATCCCGTCCCCTTCACTTACAACATGTTCTCTTTGCACAAAATATTATTAAAAATCTTGTTTCTATTAGACGATTTACTCGTGATAATTTATGCTCTATAGAATTTGACCCGTTTTGTTTTTCTGTGAAGGATTTGCTGACACGGAAGCTCCTTCTTCGATCTAATAGTTTTGGGATCTCTATCCTCTCCGTGTTCCCTACACATTCACATCAATTTCCAACCAGTCTATTTTTGTGTCAATTAATCCTACCACATGGCATCGTTGCTTGGGTCACCCAGGTGCTGATGCTCTTAAATCCTTAATAACTAGTGGGGGTTTTTTTCATGTAATAAGGAGACTTCCTCTCATATTTGTTATGCATGTCAATTGGGAAAGCATGTTAGACTACCAATCTCAAACTATTTGCACTTCTCCTTTTGACATTGTCCATGTTGATCTTTGGACTTCTCCAATCATTAAATAGTGGTATTCGTTATTATGTCGGCTTTCTTGATCAATTTTCTCATTTTATTTGGGTTTATTCTCTTCATCATAAGAGTGATGCCTTCTCTAATTTTTTGAACTTTCGAGTTTACGTTAATAATCAATTCCAAACAGACATCAAGGCCTTTGAATGTGATCATGGCAGTGAATTTGACAACACTCCCTTACACACACTATTCACCAATCATGACCTTTTAGTTCGCTTCTCATTTTCTCCGATCCCTTTAAGGGTTTCAACCCGAATAAGGTCAAAGAAAGCAACAAATAACACATTATAAGTACCACTTGCATGAGTACTTGACCAATCATCTAACTTACTCTAACTCTCACAACTTTACCATTTTAGAGCTCTAATTCCTAGTCTTGTTCTAACCAATTTATCGTAACTCAAACAATAACGCTAAGATATGAAGATCCTTGCGTTAACCCAAACCTAACACTCTGATATCAATTTGTAACACCCCGAATTTTCTAAATAATAAATGAATAAAAATGAATAAACTCGAGCCAAAAATCTGGCAGAGTTTTCTTTGTAAATAGACATCCCAAGCTATCGACCTTTCAAAAACCTGCTTAATATAGAAATTAAAACAAAACCAAACTTTACAGCGGAAGACTTCTAACTAAATCCGGAGCATCACTGCCATACTCACTCATAGAATGAGTGCAAGGAAAACCCTTACAAATCCCAACCAACCAAATAAACTATAATGATCTTTACATTACAATAACTGACAATAAACGACAACAATGATCAAACTTCTCGACATCCTTGAATCAACTGGTCCATCTAGCAAACGAGATCTTCACAACAAACAAACCTGTAAAGCATTCTCCAATCTACTCCCACAGTTGCAGTTAAGCCGCAAAAGGTTCATCATAGGTCCATCATAAGTAAATGGACAACACACACACATAAAAAAGAAAAACATCCAATCAGCAAAGCTCAGAAACCAAGCATTCTATCGAGATAACATAAGCAATAGCATTTATAGAATAAGCAAACTAAATCCAAGAGACATGCTCATTTATTAAAAGAATCATATCTATACAGACATAGTTATTACGACCTCAAAACCACGCAAGTCAGTTACCAAGTAATATATACAAATTCACTTTCTTACTTCACGCAACAACTCATTCAAACCTCATCATTTTCATGCAGCTTCATACACTCATTTCATATACATATCAATTTCCAAATTTCTATAGTTTTTAAAGGTTTCAAACTTTCACTCCATCATTTTACTTTTTAGAGGGAAGAGAACGACGAGATCAGACAATCTCAACTTTCAGCACAATGCTGATCATAAATCAATTCAAATCAATGGCCAAGTCCTTAGTGTGCACATCCTCCTAGACCTATGGGGTTTTCAAGACCGCAGTCTACCATAGTGGTTCATGGCTAGGAGAAGACAGATTACCCCAAGTTCATGAGTAATCAAAATATTCATAATCAAAAGGATTACCCCAAGTTCATGAGTAATCAAAATAATCTCATAAGGGGGTTTGTGGAAGACCTGCTCCACAAATCTACTCTCATAAGTTGCCCATGTTACATCACCTTCGGGGGATCCTACCCAAAAGCTATCTTGCCCTCAATTGTTCAAGTTTAAGTATTAATAACTTAACAGATCTCAAGTGTTCACACGAATAAACATTACAAGTCCAACAAAACGTCATATCACCAATTCATCTCAAATCAATAACCATCAATCAATCCAAGGCATACTAGCCACCACAAAACCAACAATCAATCGAATCCATTTCTCATAAGTTCATAGCCAAATAACTTCAAAAGGGTTTAAAGAGTTCTCATCAAGATATGCAGATCAAGGTCATAACACATGTCTCAATCTTCACCAAAGTCCATCTCAAAATCACAAGACAAATAGTTCTTTATACTAACCAAGCAAGTCATTCACGTCATAATTTCAGCATTCAATAGCTCCATAAACAATCATAAACAATAGACATTTAATACCACAATCATTCTGCAACTAATCAAGCTTTTCCAAAATTAATAACACACCCAATAGACCAATTTTTTACATTGCAAATACGTACTTTATACCATAAAACCAGCAGCTATAAACAACATTTTACATGAGCATAAATCATATCTAGAGGGCTACAAACATACTACAAATTCATCTAAAGTCTTAGTAGTAATTATCACCAACTCTTGCACATATCACATGATTATATCCCACCTTAATATAACTAATACATATCCAAGATCATAGGCAACTATACACTTACACAATTTTTCACAAAAGCCATGTAGTTCAAGCATCATTTTGGGTTCAAGAGCTTAAAGGGTTAAATTCTCTGTTTTCGAGTGACTATTACAGCAGTTCTGTATTTTGGCAATATCTCACTCGTTAGACATCGTATCGAGGTGAATCAAACACCTGTGGAAACCTTACAACGAGGGATACAACTTTCGTGTTTTGACCATCTTCAGAATCCAAACTTAAAACAATCGAATTGAAGCATGAAGGTGCGAAACAGGATTTCACTCACCAAATAATCCACATAAATTCAAATATTCAATCATTCAAACTCAAGCAACTTGATAATTAAAATTTCAGAACGAAACACATATCAATTCACATATTAATCATGATTTTCACATAAATAAATTATAATCATTCAAGTCAAACCAATAGAATGAAGGTTACCTCTAATCAATTGAATCCAAACAATCATGCCTCCAAAACCCTCCAATCAATTCACCAAATTATCTAGACACATAATTAGCAAATCAGAAATTGCATTCTATAACCCAAAACTGAAATTAATTGAATGACTAAATGAGATCAAAGGTCTAGGGTTAGGGTTAGGGTTTATGAGCACTTATCAGAGAAGGAGCACGAGAGCTAGCAATTTGGGTCAGGCCTCATGGCAGCTGGTAGTCGACAACCCACGCGACAATGGAGTGACGGCAGCAGCTCACACCAAAAAGCAAGAAACAGAGGAGAGAGAAAACCTAGAGGGTGAGGGAGAACGGGAGAAAGAGAGGAACGCCGGCAAGGCTCGCCGGAGCAGGCGCACGAGCAGCAAAGCAGAGTGAGAGGGAGATAGCAACAGGAGAGAGAGAGAGAGAGAGAGAGAGAGAGAGAGAGAGAGAGAGAGAGAGTTTGTGAGGAATTGAGGGGCTCTTCTTTTTTTTTCCTTTTAAGCGTGAAACAGACATTGGAGGGAAGCAAGACTCCTTTTGTTTCTAAAAGGCATATCTAACAGAGGAAAAACACAATTTGAAACCCATTAAATCACTAAAAAGATGATTTTTAATTTATTTAAAATAAAAATCCAAAATTCCTTCCTTTTTTTTTTTTTTAAATGCTAAATCCAAAACCAATAAAAATTTCACCAAAATAAATAATCAAATAAATAAATTATTCAAAAATAAATAATTTACGGGATCTTACACTACCATCCTGATACACCATGCAGTCGGTGCCCATTAAGGTTGTCGCTCGGCAGGCCCTCAAAAGATACTGCTTATCAGCATTAATACCTGCTCATTGAACTCATATATCACATTCTTTAACGTAGTCAAATATAGCAGAGGCACCACTGCGAGATGTTCGGAGCACTTATTGCGGCAGATTACAGTAGGAAAACTTTCAACACCAACATGTTTACCATCGATAGGCAAAGAAGAGCATATAAGGGCATCCTTCAGGCGGAATAAAATTTCTTGACAACCTATTTGGAAAACCCCAAACTGAGGCTAATAACACTCAATGAGTGCCTCTAGAAGTGGCTTATTATAAGACAACTTGCAGTAAATGTCGTAACATGTATTCGTAGCCGGAGCCTCTGAGTTTTTCCATGCTTTCATCAAGCTTGACACCTTCGTAAACTTTTAAGTGTTCTCGAGGCTGTATGTGCTTGCACTGTTAGTTGACGACTTTCATACAGAAGGTAGACGAGTTATTTGAAGGTTGTGGTGGCTGGCTGACGACTTACATAGAGAAGGCTGACGAGTGATCTGAAGGTTATGGTGGCTGGCTGACGACTTCTATAAAGAAGGTTGACTTGTTCAGATGATACTTTCTTCTATGGCTCTCTTGTGACCTTTGAATTTCTCACTTGTTTTAGGAACTCCCTTCATCTTCTTCATTGGTTTGGATGACACTTTCTTCCGCCTCATTTCCCTTCCTTCAAGAACATTTCCGAATGTTGATAGCATTCTTATCACCATTAGTTTTTCCACCACTATCGACGCCAAGATCACCCCCTTTGTCTCCTTATTTTCTCAGCATTAAGAACACTTCCAGAACTCTGCTAATCCCTGTCATTACTAATGTTGATAGCATTCTCATCATTATTAGTTTTTCCACTACTATCGACCCCAGGATCACCCCCTTTGTCATCAATGGTTCTTATTTCCCCAATATTGAGAACACTTTCAGAACTCTTCTCATCCCTATCCTTACTATTGTTAATAGCATTCTCATCACCATTAGTTCCGGCACCAGCACTACAGTTGCCACTATCTTCAACTACCTAAACAAACAGTATCATTAATCCAGTCTTCTATTTCGGGAAACAAGTTCCTCAACACGTCCAACGGTGATGATTGTAACTATTGTCGGGAAGGAGGAGATATGCTGATCTAATGGGCCAATCAAGCGATCCCACCTCTGATTCCAACTTTCAACCAGTGATGGCATTACCTCATCACTGAATTTTGTCCCCCGACCCGATGCTACTGTGGGGAGCTCAATTACCCAAGACTCCTCCACACTTAGCACCCCTCTGCATAATTGTTTTTAAGCCATGTACGAGCGGTTACGATGTAGGAAAGGCATACCGCAATAGTAATTGATCTCCTAAAGCCAATTATGAAGCATAGGGCTCGTTGACGATGATGTTCTCATATGGAAGAAATTATATGCTGGACGAAGCTAGATTTTTGAAGAACTCCATGAACATTTCCTTCTTTACTTTGTGCCTTTTGATGAAAAATGCTTTTTGTCCAATGCTGTTCACCTTTGTACAGATGAGTTGAAAAGCGGGTTCTAAAAATTTCACATTTTTAAAACACATACTGCATATCTCTGGTACACGAGCCAACATAAATATCATCAATGAAGTAACTTACCCAAAGAGGTTGATCATTTCCCCATCATTCCTCACTCCTCGGAGACTAGAATGCAACATCGTCCAACTTGCTTGCTGCACCCCATGCATAGTCCTTTATTGAATAAACCTCTTCAACAAGTTGATCAACCTTGCACAAACAATTGGTTCACTACCATCCTGATACACCATGCAGTTGATGCCTATTAAGGTCGTCGCTCGGTAGGCCCTCAAAAGGTGCTTCTCATCGGCATTAGTACCTGCCTCATTGAACTCCTTTATCACATTCTTTAAAGTAGTCAAATATATTGGAGGCACCACTCCGAGAAGTTCAGAACACTTATTGCGGCAAGTTACAGCTAAAAAACTCTCCACTCTAATAGGTTTACCATCGATATGAAAAGCAGAGCAAATCAGGGCATCCTCCATGCTGAATAAAATTTCGTGACAACCTATTTGGAAAACCCCAGATTGAGGTAGATAACACTCTACGAGTGCTTGTAGAAGTGGCTTGTTATAAGACAACTTGCAGTGAATGTCGAGCATGTGTTCGAAGCCGCAGACTCTGAGTTTTCCTTGATCCTTTCATCAAGCTTGACACCTTCGTAAAATTTTAAGTGTTCTCGGGGCTGTATGGGCTTGCACTGCTGGCTGACGAATTTCATAGAGAAGGCTGACGAGTTATTTGAAGGATGTGGTGACTGGCTAACGACTTACATAGAGAAGGCTGACGAGTGATTTAAAAGCTCTGGTGGCTGGCTGACGACTTCCATAGAGAAGACTAACTTGTTCAAATGATATTTTCTTCTATGACTCTTTTATGAACATTCAATTTCTAACTTGTTTTAGGAACTCCCTTCATCATCTTCACTGGTTCGGATGATACTTTCTTCTATGACCCTTGATCACCCCATTTCTCACCAATGGAGCTTATTTCCTCAGCATTAAGAACACTTTCAGAACTCTGCTCATCCTTGTCATTACTAATATTGATAGAATTATCATTATCATTAGTTTTGTCATCACTATCGACGCTAGGATCACCCCCTTTGTCAACAATGGAGCTTATTTCCGCAGCATTGAGAACACTTCCAGAACTCTTCTCATCCCTACATATCATTACTATTGTTGATAGCTCTCATCACCACTAGTTCCGCTATCAGCACTACAGTTGCCACTATATCCAACATCATTGCCGCCAGCGTCCTCAAACCAATTACCTAAAAAAATCAATTTCATTAATTCATTCTTTCATTTCGGGAAACGAGTTTCTCAACACGTCCAACTGTGATGATTGTGACTGTTGTCGGGAATGAGGAGATATGCCGGTTTGAGGATCTGATGGGTCATCAAGCAATCCCACCTTTGATTACAACTTCCAACCACTGACGCCATCACCTCATCACTGAATTTTGTCCCCCGAACCGATGCTACTGTGGGAAGCTCAGATACCCAAGATTCCTCCACACTCAGCTCCCCTCTACAGAATTGTTTTTAGCCATGTACGGACGGTGGTTTACAATGTACGAAAGGCATACCGCAGTAGTAATTGATCTCCCTAAAGCCATTTGTGAAGCATAGGGCTCGGGGACGATGAGGTTCGCATATGGAAAAAATTCTATGTTGGACAAAGCTAGATTTTTAAAGAACTCCATGAACATTTCCTTCTTTACTTTGTGTCTTTTGTTATAAAATGATTTTTTACCAATGCTGTTCTTCCATGTACACATGAGTGGAAAAGCGGGTTCTACAAGTTTCACATTTTAAAAGTACATATTGCATATCTCCGGTACACCGAGCCAACATAAATATCGTCAATGAAGTAACACACCCAAAGAGGTTGGTCATTTCCCCGACATTCCTCAGTCCTTGGAGAATAGAATGCAAGTTCGCCGAACTTGCTTGCTGCGCCCCATGCATAGTCCTTTATTGAATCAACCTCTTCAACAATGTTGATGAACCTTGCACTAAAAACTGGTTCAATACCATTCTTATACACCATGCAGTCGGTGCCTATTAAGCTCGTTGCTCAGCAGGCCCTCAAAAGGTGCTGCTGATCAATATTAGTACCTGCCTCATTGATCTCCTCTATCACATTATTTAACATAGTCAAATATAACAGAGGCACCACCCCGAGAAGTTCAGAGCACTTATTGCGGTAGGTTATAGCTGAAAAACTCTCCACACCAATAGGTTTACCATTGATAGGCAAAGCAGAGCAAATCAGGGCATCCTCCAGGCTGAAATAAATTCGGTGACAACCTATTTGGAAAACCCAAGACTGAGGTCGATAACACTCTATGATTGCCTCTAGAAGTGGCTTGTTATAAAATAACTTGCAATGAATGTCGAACATGTGTTCGAAGTCGGAGCCTCTGCGTTTTTCCTTGATCCTTTCATCAAACTTGACACCTTCGTAATATTTTAAATGCTCTCGGGATTGTATGGGCTTACACTGCTGGCTGACAACGTCCATAGAGAAGGTTGACGAGTGATTTGAAGGCTGTGCTGGTTGGCTGACGACTTACATAGAGAAGGTTGACGAGTGATTTGAAGGTTGTGGCGGCTGGCTGACGACTTCCATAGAGAAAGTAAACGAGTGATTTCAAGGTTGTGGTGGCTGTGATGGTTGGATGAAGACTTCCAAAGAGAAGGCTGACGAGTTATTTGAAGGTTGTGGTGGCTTAGTAACAAATAAGCTCGCCTAAAATCGCAATGAATTAGCCACCCTGAAGTCGCCTGAAACCGTCAAACCGTCGCCTTGAAATTTGGTGCTGAGTCCCCTGAATTCAATGAGGATCGACGGAGAGGAGAAGATAGAGGAAAGAAGAGCCGAAAGGAGATGAGAGGAGCGTCGGAGGGAGAAGAGAGAGCTGGGTGGGTGGGCTGAGAAGATGTCCAACGGGGACTAGATAAAGATTAAAGAATGAATTAGAAAGAAGAGAGAATGGGTGGCTCTGATACCATATTATTCTGTGTAGAAATCCCTTTGAGGGATGTTGTGCATTGCTACGATATTTATAGTACAAAGAGATTACATCAGAATATTCTAGAGTACAATCATATCTTTTTATATTGTATCTTCCTATATCATATCTTCCTATGATTACATGATACTACTAGAATCAGAAAATAGATACACAATATTTTCATTAATTATATTATATTCTATTAGTAACTTGTCACCTATCCACATTCCGTGATTAGAGGGATCCTATTTGATTCAATGCACTATCCACCCACATATATGGATATATGGACTTAGACATGCGGTGGCACGAGGGACGACATGGTGGATCGGAGCAATGGGTCATTTAGATTGCTCTTAGAACTTTTTTGGGAATTGAAGAATGGAGGGGAATTAGGGAAAAAGTGGGGAATTATGGGAAAAGAGTGGAAAGGATGCGAATTTTTAAGTGACAACATTTTGTTCCAACCTCAAATTGAAGGAGGAGGGGGATGAAGGGGAATTTTTCAGTGACAACAGTTTGTCTTTGTTCCCTACCATTCCCTTCCATTATCCTTACATAAAGTTCCAAACAAGGTGAAATATTTGGCCTTCCTCCTCATTCTCTTCCATTCTATTCCCACCAAAGACTTCCAAACAGCCTGTTAGTGTTAAGTGACACAACATAACACAAAACTCACTGAATGAGTCATGGGACGTATCTCCTTAAACCTATTGGCGGGCGTACTCACAGAATAATGGAGTCAAGTTGCCCTCTTGAGGAAATTTTTTCAATAAAAAAAAACCTTTATTTAGAGGGAAAAATTTATAAAATTAAAGAGTGCCCCAATATTCTAAAGAATGTGAGCCGCCTTGGAAATATTTTTGGGTCCGCCACAGCTTAAATCCACGACTCGAATGCATGATACATGGCATGACTAGGTATACGACTCATGACCATCTTTATACAAGGTATACCTACTCACTTGACCACAAGTAGAGTGACCCATGCGCAAGTAGATTGACCCATGCCCAACCAAACGACAAATATGTTAGGGGTACCAAAGATTCAAAGAGATGTCTTGATCGATACTTCGCTAGTACGGAGTAAGAAGGTGTATAGTTTAATTCTTGGAATACTGAAGGTAGAACCCATAAAAGTATAATGGCAATGCAACTTGTGACTCTACATAACATAACAAGTTTTTGTCAATTATAATTATAATTAACAACATAATAAAGTTTGGCAATATTAAATATAGAACTAGTTTATGTCCGTATTTCATACAAGCTCAATTTATGCCTCATATGATTAAGTATCACATGTTTTGTTATTTTAATTTATAAAATTTAGGACTATAACATCTTTTGAAAATGTCAATTCTAATGGAATTTTAGAATTTTACAGTGTAAAATAAAGTCCTTAAAAAAATGGAGTAACTTTTAGATAGCCTTGCATTAATACAAGATTTTATTTATGTATCAATTCTAATCTGTGGATGTGTAGCATTTAAATATCCTCAAACATAAATTTGAGACATGCTGAATAAAGTACGTTTTAGATAATTTTACATTAATGATACATAATTGTTTCCTTAGAAAACGAGAACATAAGTGCGTTTGGATGTCACATTATGTTGCTGCCTAACGTTACGCAGATGGTGAGTTGGCCACATTTTCAGATTGATATTTTAAATGAACCCTTTATAATAAATTGGTATTTAGAAAATCTTCGATCACTATAAGGTATTTAAAATGGTTAATACCCAAAAACGGTCATAAATGTACTTTCCAATGATAATTTTGAACTCTTTTTTTTTTATCCGCGTTTTCGCATCTTGCTATATTTTCTCCAAATTTCTACAATTTTTAAGTAAACAAATACTTTTGACATGTGTTAAAATAATAAATATAAAAATTATCATCGAAAAGTCTATGTCGTACTGATTTTGGGTGAATATACACTAGTCAACCATTATAAATACCTTATGGTAGCCGGAGGTTTTTTAAACGCTAAAACTTGAATGCAACAATCTGCGGCCGCGTGTAGTGACGTCATTTTTTTTTTAAATCTTTTCTTGTTGCTGCGTTGTCACTGTTGTAAATAGCAGATCTTCTTCTTTCTCTCTCTTAGCGAATACATGGCAATTGCGTGGTCTCGATCTTGGTAAATACCATACTTTCTCTCTCCTCCGAAATCAATCACGTGATTCCCATGTTATCGCGTTATTTCTCTCTCCTCTGGAATCAAGGAGAGAGAAACTGAAATAATCGGCGTTTTCCAAACGTTAGATGTTAAATGCTTGAGGAGATTGAAGTTACAATGCACATAAAGGTTAAATCTGAGTCAAATTCGCACAGAAGGAAAGAAATTTGTGTTTTCACAAAAAGATGGTGGTGTTTGATCGCAAATTGTTGTCAATGGAGATTGGTAGTGGTGGTGGTGGTGGAGGATTGGTAGATATGATGGTGTTAGAGGATTGGTGTAAATTGTGGTGTTTTCAAGCTATCATTAGTGACATATTTGTGTTGTTGCTATTGAACGAATCATGTTGTTGGTGGTGTAGGATTCGTATTTTTATTGGGCTAAAAATTGAGAACAGTGGATTAAAAATTAAGAGTGCAAGGCGTACAAATACCAGTGCACTAAAAACTAATACTATTGGAACAAATAATGATACTACAAGGCAAAAAAGTATTAGTGCAAGGCGTACTAAAACTTTTATACACAGTGGTCAAAACTGATACCAACATTATTTAGTAAAGTTGTCTTGTTAACACATGAATGTTACAAGTTGTTGAAGGTTATCAATAAATTCTTTGGTTATTTATATATGTTCTATGTATTGGCAGTATCAGTTATAATATCTATTGTATTTGTTTAATATTTGTGGTATTGATTTTAATATCTGTGTATCAGTTTTAGTATATGTGGTATTAGTTTTAGAATGTGTGGTATCAATTTTAATATCTGCGGTTTTAGTTTAAATATCTGTGGTATCAGTTATAATATCTATGGTATCTGTTGTATTAGTTTTTGAATGTGTGTTATTAGTGATATTTATGTTCAAGTGAGCAATGGAATCAGTTAAGTTCATAGTTTGTCGTATCTCAAACAGTATCAAGTCAGAAATCCGGCAGAGTTTCCTTTGAATTTGGGTATCCCAACTTATCGACTTTTCAAAAATCTGTTCAAACAGATAATTACTACAAAACCAACTCTAGTCTTCTAACCAAATCCAGGGCTTTATTGCCACATCCACTCATACCATCTTTAAAACATAACTGTTGGGTTCCTAGTTTTGATGATAACAAACAAAGTGTCCTTATCTATGTGTGAACTAACTATGATGGCAGGTTGACTTAAGGATGCAAGAAGGTACAATGCTCAAAGCTTGATTGCTCTTGAAGATGCTTGGATCCTAACAAGACATGAAGACAATGTAATGTAGTTAAGTGCATTTGTCGTTAGTCTTTATGTACTATGCTTGACTAGTTAGCAAGAGTCTAAATTGATCATGACAAGGGAACAAGGTTGTAGGACTGAGTGCATGTGTCTATGAGTACAGGGGAGCATTCTTGTGAACCCTGTTCTCTATGACTAGCACTGCAGCTTGAAGGAACCAAAAGGGAACAACGAGTTGGACCCTGTTCCTTCTAAGCTGTGTATCTAGACAAGTTTGCGTAATATCGTATTTACTATTTCTACGAATATTTTTTTATTATCTTTTTAGATATTCACACAAATATTCTTCTAAAGAAATATATTTTATTTTGGAAAAATGAATATTGCAAAATCGTGTTTTAAACAGAAAAAGTATTTTATTTTGAAAAGATATTATCTTGGAAAAAGTATTTTACTTAATGGCCAAGTTTATATTGTTTAAGGTAAGTGAATTATCTTTTGGAATATTTCTAATTATCTTTTAGAGAATATATTCTGATAAATCACTTGCCAGCTGGCCAAGATTTTATGTTAAGGTATTTGGACGATTTTTATAGAATAGGACGAGTTAAGGAAAGATCTTTGATCTTTACTTAAAGTCTATCCTATCTTTTGAGAAGATCTTATCTTTTATATTCTAAAGAGATTTAACCTAATTGGACTGAGCTCCTTGGCCTGCCTATATAAGGCGCCTGATAGGCTCAGTTGTGGGGTTAAGCTTTGCGTGCATTATTAAGATCAGAATCATTTGTGCAAAGCGTTCATTCGTCCAAACCAGATACGTCCAGTACTCACAAGAACAACCTTGAACCCTGTTCCCTGCCCTGGTCAGTTTGAGTCTTGCTTAGATTGGTCATTGCATAATAGGTTTTCTGTGGTCTTATTTTGCTTAGTATTGAAGCGTGTAATAGGACAAACAATCTGGTTATTTGTAATTGCTCTAGCTTAGTGACAAGTGTAGAGTTTCTCTCAGGTCAGTGTGTGACTTGGAGAGATAAGCAACGCATTAGTGACGGTGTGTGGTGGTGTTAGGATACTGTGATGTATCCTGTGTTTTGGCTCTAGTTATAAGAGAAGTAGTGTGACAAAATCCCAAGTAACTGGATCGTGGTTTTTACTCCTATTGAGCCTAGGAGGTTTTCTACGTGAAAAAAGCCTTGTGTTATTTACTTTCTGTCTTTACATTCTGTTTCAGTTCACTGCGTAGGAACAACGTCCATAACGTTGTTCCCTACCCTGTTCTCAAGTTGCAAAACGCGAGAATTTGGAGTCACTCTATTAACCCTCCCCCCCCTCCCCTCTAGAGTAACTTAGGCACTCTTCAATAACAAAAACATACATGAGATTAAATATATAATACTAGGTCACCCAAACTTGATACTAAAACAGATACTTGATGAAGTTCTATTCATAAGATAAAAGTAAAACACCTGTTGCTGTTTGAGTGACTGAAAAACACATCTAGCAATATACTAAAACATTTACAACTTTAGTCCATAACTTTTTCATTCCTCTTTTTTCTTTTCCTTTTTCTTGGTCTCGGCAACTTGCTTCTTTTCTTCTTTCTCCTTCTTCTCCTCTTCTGCTTTTTGCTGTTTCTTTTCCTCGATCAGCTTCCTTCTTGTGCTCTTCGGCAATCATGTTGATTAATGTAGGCTTAGTGTCCTGGAAAGCCCTTACTTTTTTAAGCATTGCATATCTACAATTTGGAATTATAGTAACTAAAATATGATACATCAAGCAAACAATATGATACTAGACACACTGCATTTGATACTAGATAGCATGTGTGTGTTAGGAAGTGACACTTGCTTGTGTATGCACTTGTTTGAAAAAGTATGATACCTCAATCAAACAATGTGATACTAGACACACTGCATTTGATACTAGCTAGCATGTGTGTGTTAGAAAGTGATACTTCCTTGTGTATGCACTTGTTTGACAAAATATGATACCTCAAGCACACAATATGATACTAGACACACTGCATTTGATACTAGCTAGCATGTGTGTGTTAGAAATTGAGACTTGCTTCTGTATGCACTTGTTTGACAAAGTATGATACCTCAAACACACTATATGATACTAGACACACTACATTTGATGCTAGCTAGCATGTCTGTGTTAGAAAGTGAGACTTGCTTGTTTGTGTTGAGTGAATATTCAAGAAGTAAAAATAAATACTTGACGATATATAATACCAGACACAAAAGAGAAACACATAGCTGTGTTAAAATGTCTATGGTATCAGTTTTAGTTCCTGTGGTATTAGTTTAAATATATATGGTATCAGTTTTAAAATTCTCAATAACTCTTCTGGTCACAATAACCATTCATCTATTCAGGTTCAAATACAATCTCTTATAATAAAATTAGATACTTGAGTCAATTGAACCAGCAACATGGGAATGAACAGGCCCTCTTTTGAGGTGCCAAAAATACTTCACTACAAAAAACACTTTTTGGAGCACTATTTACTATATCAGCTTTCCAAATCTCCACTATAATAAATCATACATGATACATAAAACTAGATACAACACTTATAATAACTAGTATTGCACGTGAAAACTCATACAACATAGTATCAGTTTGATAAAAAACAACCAAAAGCCAAACATCATCTTAAAAAACTGTGCACTTTCATAACTTATACTGGAAACAAAATAACTGATATCACACTTATGAAAACCAGTACTAGACATGAAAACTAATACAATATACACAATTGATACCTCAGACATGGAAACTAATACAATATACAAGAAAATTCATACTACACAAACAAATTACTTATTTACTTATACAACTCAAATTATGGTTAGCATCAGTAACAAAAATCAATACCAGAACTCAAATAAGTGAAAATGATACTTGTAAGCTAAAACCTAGATACTGATACTCTTAATAATAGATCTACCTAAAAAGCATGACCTAGTGCCTCACAATTTCGTAAAAATAACTGATTTGTAAGTAAAATTTGATGGAATTTAAAGTAACAAAATAGTGATACCTTCTGTTTTTCTTTGTCTTGTAATTAGCTTCTTTGAGACATGTTTTTCCTTCACCATTGTTGCTAAACAGTGGAGCTTAATGAATAGGCCAAATCCAGGTCAAAAATTGAGTTTTCGTGGAAATTTAAAAACGAAATTGAGCTTGAAACCGATTTTGCGTTCGGAAGTAGCTACTTTTGCGAATTTGAACAACGAAATAGCCTGAGAAATCGCGATTTTAAGGAGAGAGAGAGTGACAGAGAGCTTGCGGTGCGGTTTTGAGCAGAGAGAGTGTGAGCGTTAACCGTTTGAGGAGAGAGAATGTGTGTTTAATGCTCCAATTAATTAGTCGACGTTTTGATTTTGTTTGGGCTGGGTGGGACGCGCGTTTTTGTTTGGGTGAGGCCTGGGCTTCTAGCCTTTTAGTTAATTAGGAGGCCTCACATTGAGGCGGCCTCACAGGAGATAGATTGTTTTTTAAATACCAATTTATTATATGGTATTCATCTAATGTATCAATTTGCACATGCGGCCTGGTGAATTGTCGTCCACGTCTTTTTACAGAATTTAAGCGTTCACGTGGCTTGGTCACACAAAGGAAGACCAGTGACGGACTCAGGAAATTTTAAGTGTGGGTGCAAAAAGGAAATCCTAAAATACAAAATTAATAGGTGTCAATTTCACCCGCATTGACGACACCGAATACCCTATTGTTCCATTATTCAAAACCAAAATCACAAACTCCAACCCCTCCACGGCTCCACAAATCAACAATAGTTATAAAAAAAAAATCAATTACAAGCCTTTTCTATTATGGAGTCTCATTCAGTAAAGACCCATTCTTGTCTTTCATAAAAAACAATCATATTCCCTTTCAACTCTCCATTTTGTAAAAAACTCTATACCTACTTGAACATTTTATAATATAACCATTTTGGAACTATTTTCCTAGAAAAGTTTAAAAAAACCTACTAAATTTACCAACAATTTTCCACACATTTTGTCGAACAACTAATATGCATCCCAAATCAGTAATCAAATTAGAGGAAATCAAACATTCAACAGTGCAATATAACAACTTAAATATTAAAAAAACCTTTTGAAATTATCCATTCCATACAGATACTAGTGTGAAGTCCGATTTTAACAAAAGTATGCACCCTCAACCATAAAGGACTACAAAATTTGCAATGGACAAACTATTTCCAACCTGGAAACAATTGTCCTTATCAGCCATTTACCCATAAACTTCCACCAAAGTGATATATCTAACCAGGCAAACCTCACAATTCAATTAGAAAACCCAAAAATACTCAATTAGAAATTCTTTGCGTGAAAGAGATGTGGAAGAAACCTTGCTTAACTCCATTGCTTTTGCTCGGCATCACAATTTTGCTTCTAAAATCACTAATTCTCACTTCCCATCTACCTTTCTTGTTTGTAAACATTAAAAACCCCCCCTTTCCATTATTTCCCAATAATCTCTCTCCTCAAATATACATTGGGGCACCAAAATCAGCTCAACATCGATAATTTAAGGTGAAATTGAGTGAATTCCAAAAGTAGTAATCTGAGAAGTGTAATTACCTGAAGAAAGAGCTTTGATGAGGCACTACCGCTATCATTATCTGGTTTTTATTGTTTGCCTTCTGGTTTCTTTGGATGAGAAGAGAGAGAGAGTGTATGTTTCAGCTTTTGGTCAGCTATTGGCCCTCATTCACGTGCCCTTGTTTCTGCTTTTTGTATAATTTCCATTCTACCTCAACTTTATAGGCTAGTAATGTACTTTTTATGGGTGCATTAGGAAATTGCTTCAATAATATGGATGCAAATGGGGAAATAATTTCTATTTTCCTTTAAACTGCAAAAGCTTGCACCAAAAATTTTTAAAAATATGGGGTCAATTAAATCCATACCGCTATACTTGGGTTGGCCCTTGAGGAGGACCAAGTTAGATATCAACCCCCGAAATCGGAGTAATGTTAGACATACACTTGGTGTAATATACACCAATATGTTTTGAGTCTATCTCTCTCCTCTACTCCACACCCACACTATCTCCATGAAATCCAAAGGGGCCCAAGAGGAAGGAGAAAAATTGACACAAAGACATGATTGTGTATATTACACCAAGTGTAATCCAATCATGGTCCCCGAAATCGAGTGCACAACTCATCCTCGACACTGTATATGTTCAGTAGTGCAGGACTTTAGCCAATTAGTGAGAACCAGTGTAAGTTAATTAAAAAAGAACACAACCTACTTGGCCACACCAGAAAACTTGTTTGTTTACTTCCGTTTTTGGATACTTTTTTTTTATTTTTTTTTATTTTTTTTTTTTCTGAGATCATGGATTAACGAGTGAGTCTTGTGTGGGACCAACTCACAATAAAATGGGGTCACTATTTAGAAACATAGGGGTCACTTTTTATGAATCGTGACCCTAATAGGGGTGAGCGCAACCAGGTACCTACCAGGTATTACACTACCCGAATTTGAAATTTGATCCACCGGCGTAGGAATTGGAATTGGAATTGGAATTGGAATTGGTTGCACCGGTTCCTAAATTTTAAGAATTAGAATTGGATCCACTGGGTACCCACCAGTTCCTAGGTACCCAAATCCACATTAAGTCCAAATTTTACTATTTTGTAAATCAAATAAATGTATATTTTAATAATAAAAAATATCAATTATAATATTGCACTAACAAATATTAGTTCCTGAAAATACCGCAAACATAAATCAAACACTACAATAAAAATACGTAATATTGTAAATCGAAGCTTAATTAACGTATACAATCATTTAATTTTAATATACAAATACAATCACTAAAACATTAAAATTACAAATAAAATTTTTAAACCACTAAACTTACTAGAAAATCACCATTCTTTATTTCTATCAAAGGAAAAAGTCTTGTAATTTTTTTTATACTGGGTACCCAACCGGTTCTGGTTTCCAAAAGTCAGCAATTGAAATTGGAATTGGTTGGTACCGGTTCCTATTTTTGAGAATTGGAAATGGTTAGATCGGTTCCGGTTCCAAACCAATTCCGGTTTCGATACTGGGTACCTGAAATTTTTGCTCACCCCTAACCCTTATTTCACTTAAACGTGGCCCTCGTCTGACCGAAAATTACGAAAAGACCACCTCATAGAAGTTTTTGTGTTACTCTTTTAGCTTCATCGTCATCGTTCATTTTTGGTCGTTTTTAAGCTTTTAATTCCAACAGAAATGCAAAGCCACCGCCCACCAATGTTTAGTGCAAAGGTGACATACCCAAAGTAGTAGTTTTGTAGTACCATCCCCCTTCCTTTCCATACGCTCTTGTTCTTAATCATGATTTCCGGAACATCTTCGACAATCGGATTTCTTGGGATCTTAGCATTATCTGAAGTTTTATATAAGAAACTTTGAGGTCAAAATTGCTTAGGAACTTTTTGAATGGAACTGCTGTCTTTTTGTATTAATCAAATGGGGGTTGTTTTTCTCTTTTTCACCGTCTTAAGACTTTGTCTCGCTTTCTTCCATGGCGTACTATATATTTTTGCAATCGTTTTCTTGGATGGTCATTTTTTTTTCACAACTAAGAGTATCCACCGTTGATTACAGTGACTATTTTCACGCGTTGGCTTGTAGGCATCTTAAAAGGTTGGACAGCAGACCAAGAAATTTAAAGCTGCTTCATGCTCAGAAAAAAGCCAGATTCAAACTCTTAACCTTGATTAAGGTCACTCTGATCTACTTGTGGTCAAGTGAGTAGGTATAATGTGTATATTTGTATAAAGATGGCATCAGTGATAGCTAATCATGCCATGTATGATGCTTTCGAGTCTTGGGTTCAAGAAGGCATGTCCCTTCGGTCGCTAAAATCAGTCGCTATCAAGTGCATTTCGTGTAGTATAACCATGTTTAAGGCGAAATTTGAACCCTCGACTACCTTGGTTAAGGATGGATGAGTCCCTATCACTCAACTGTTTTCTTGGATGGCCATGGTGTGAAGGAACTAATTACAGTAGAATCTCTATAAATTAATAATCAATAAATCAATAATCTCTCTAAGTTAACAATTTTGCTCGGTCCCGACTCGGGCCTAGCGTCTAAATTAATAATTTCGATAAAATAATAAGATAATAATTTTTCGTAAAACCCTTCTATAAATTTATGGTCCCATCAAAATTATAAATTAAAAATTAAATAAAATTACAAAAATAATTAGGATAATTTAGCAAAATATGATTATATTGTTGATTTTTTTTCTAAAAATATAAATCTAGCTGCATTTCATCTCTAACTATCCTTAATGCATCCAAAAGTTTCAATGTTGTGTTCTCATACTGCAACAAAAAATTGTGAAAAGTTGTTGTCGCTATGAGTGCTTCCTTCGCGTAGTTAGTCACAAAGGTATTGTATCATATTCAGTTTAATCCTCAATAAGATTTTCAACAATGTTAGCTTTAATTTTTTCTAAACTTTTGACCTATGAACATGTATCATATTCACCCGGGTAATCCAATAAGTAATTGACATCAGTTTTCTATGGTACCCAAGACCATTATCATTGTTTGAAATTGTTGAATGTCTTCTTCACTATTAGTTCCTTCATTTTAGTTATTTGAGGCTACTTCCCGCAAAACTCTCTTTAAATTAATAATTTAATAATTTATTGATTAATTAATATCTCTCTAAATTAATAAAATTACGTGATTCCAACATTATTAATTTATAGAGGTTTTACTGTACGAGCAACTTTTTTAATTGATAACATCAACAATTAAGCACACGATCTATAACATTGTTGGTAATTTAACTGTGATACTATGTGAAAGAATCATAGTGTTAAACTGATGGTTAGATTTGTCACTTTTGTTTTTTTGTTTATTCTGTAATGTTATTTTTTTGTGTAAATTACATTGAGGTATACT
The DNA here is from genome assembly GCA_038025085.1 of Tetragonia tetragonoides. Lineage (NCBI taxonomy): Eukaryota > Viridiplantae > Streptophyta > Magnoliopsida > Caryophyllales > Aizoaceae > Tetragonia > Tetragonia tetragonoides. Next base: position 33,392,450 of record CM076141.1, read on the forward strand.
GAGATTTGACGAAATTGCAGAGAGGTATACCTACGTTTGACTAAATATACTGAGGTATACTCTTGGCCATTTTTTGACCGTTGACCAAAGTCAAACTAATTTTTGGATATAAATATCCGTAATGTACCTCATTGAAAGTTTTTCTAAAAAAAATTATTGTGCAATGATTTCCAACATTTTTTTGTTTTTATTTAGTTTTTGATTTTGAGAGAACTACACCACAAATGATTAAATTTTGTGGCTCGCTTTAAACAATTCTCCCATTATGCAAAATTGACTCAAGTATAATCTTGTGTCTGCACAAAAAATCTATCGGTCTATAATTATGAGAGTTTGATGCCAATTATATGTCGATATTGGTAACAAATTTGAGCACAACATGACACAATCAACCAAAGATATACGAGCATGCAGTGCAAAGTAAGTGGGAAATTATTGCACAATAGTTTTTTCTATAAACTTTCAATGAGGTATACTAAGGGTGTTTATGTCCAAAAATTTGTTTGACTTTGGTCAACGGACAAAAAGTGGTCAAGGAGTATACCTTAATGTATTTAGTCAAACGTGTGTATACCTCTCTGCAATTTTACCAAATCTCTTTTTTTTTTATATCATATACTTATCTATGGAAATTTTGGCTAAAAAATCCCTTTAATTTTACCATTAATTGTGAGTAATTTCTTTAAAATATCAATTTTTTCGGTACCCTAATAGATTTGAAAACTCAGTTATAACCCCCTAATCCAATTTCATTCCGGTCAATATTTAAACTTACGGAACCGATATACCCTCTCGTGTTACGTATTTGAGTCATTTACGATTGTTCTTACCCAATCCCTTCCTCTAATCTCTAAACCAAGCCCCCTTTAGCCTTTTGTAGCAACAATTTTAAGCCCATTTTTTAAGTGAATTGCTAAATACCGCCCCTTTTTACTAGCTACCGCCCCCCCCCCCCCTTTCCAATTTTACCCTCACCCACCCCTCTTCCTCACTCACTCTCACTCACTCACTCTCACTCATCCTCTCTTCCTCACTCACTCATCCTCACCACCACACCATCACACCGGCAACCACCACCACCACCACCACCACGACCATGTCAAGTGCTAGCGGCAGCGGCGGCAGAGGTTTCGACGGCGAGGGAGGCGGCGACCGACGGCGCAAGGGGGTAACTTTTCGAAATTTTTTTTTTTTTTTGTTTGAATTGAATTTTTTTTGCCTTGAATTGAATTTTTTTTGCCTTGAATTGAATATTTTTTGCCTTGAATTGAATCGTGAAGTTATGAATTGAAGTTGTGTTTTTTTTTTTTTTTTTTTGCGTCGGTCGTCTGCCGATCTCGACTCACCCAAGGGTGAGTCGCCTGAGACGGGCGACTGACCCAAGGGTGAGTCGTCTGTCGCAGACGACTCACCCTTGGGTGAGTCGAGACAGGCAGACGACTCACCCTTGGGTCAGTCGCCCGTCTCAGGCGACTCACCCTTGGGTGAGTCGAGATCGTCAGACGACTCACCCTTGGGTGAGTCGTCTGAGACCAGACGACCGACACAAAAAAAAATTATTTATTATTATTATTATTATTATTATTATTTATTATTATTATTATTATTATTATTTATTATTATTATTATTATTTATTGTTATTATTATTATTATTATTATTATTTATTGTTTATTGTTATTATTATTATTATTATTATTATTATTATTATTTATTGTTATTATTATTATTATTATTATTGATTGTTATTATTATTATTGATTATTGTTTAATTAACTAAAAATGTGAAATGATAGATGGGAGGAGCCGGTAAATCGGTGCCTCGGTTATTTAGTGAACTAGCTGGTTCAGGACCGCGTCACACGAGGACGCGCGGGATTGATGCCTCTGTACGGAGACAGAGAGAGGCAGTTCGGATGAGGGAGATGACTGCTGAGCAAGACGATTACGCAACTAGCGAGTTCTACTCCGGTGAGCAAGACGATGATGAGATTGGCGTCGAATTATCCTCAGATTGGCGCGTGGTGAAGGGCAGAGGCGGTAGGTTTGTTAGTACTGGGTCGTCCAGTACTGGCAAACGATCTAGAGCGGAGGACGACACTACGTGGCTTGTTACAGAGCCTATGTCCGGTGGGCCGGCGGATGATAGCGTCATACCGAGCTTCTTGGGCCACGTAGCGTCTCGTATGTGGAATGGAGAGATGAGGGGTCTCTTGAAGTGTCAGAACCGATGGACTGTATGTCAGCGGCTGAGTCAGTGGCGAGCGGAGATGTCGGCCGAGATGAGGGCCCAGATCGAGGGGACTGGGTTATCACACCTGGCAGACATTATGTTCAGACATATTGACTTCCCCCTGATATCTGCATTCGTGGAAAGGTGGCAGCCGGATACGAACTCGTTCCACATGCCGTTCGGAGAGATGACGATCATGTTGCACGATGTATGGCATATTCTTCGGATTCCTGTAGACGGAGAGCTCGTTTCCAATGAGGGACGGGATGGGCAGCTGCAGACGGCGGCCATGGAGGTTCTCGGGGTCAGCCCAGAAGAACTAATGTGTAGCCACTGGCAGGGCGGTGCGGTCCTCACGGAGTCGGTTTTTGAGCTTTGCCGTGAGCAAGTGGATGACATCCAGGCGACAGCTTGGATGTGGTTACTTATTGGATCCACCTTGTTTGTCGACAAGAGTGGTAACCGTATTAGACCCTCCTGCGTGATGGAGGTGATGGACGACGGTGTCGATACGGTGCATGACTTCTCTTGGGGATCTGCTGCCCTCGCCTTCCTATATCGTCAGCTCGGTATAGCGAGTCGCGGGGATTCTCAGGGCATCTGCGGATGCCTAACTCTCCTGCAGGCATGGATATACGAGTACTTTCCCTGCTTCCGACCTCATCGGGAGCGGATGGTTGTCGGGGACGACGAGGCTCCCCGTGCGTCCGTATGGAGTGCCCTGGCTGAGGGCAAGGACATGGGTCGACTGGACTCCTTACGTAGACGCTTGGATCATCTGCGAGCGACAGAGGTACGTCATTTAGTTATCGGTGTTCATGATTTATTTCGTCGTTTGCTATGTTTTTTTACTTCACCGTAACTTTCAACATTTCTACGTAGGTGGTGTGGCTGCCGTACGGTTCTAACCCGGCAGTATCTGTACCGAGGACTGTATTCATGGGGTGGCTACAGTATCGGGATATTATCGAACCGTACATGCCTGGTCGTTGTTTACGACAAATCGGGTACGTACAGAGTATCCCAACCCCGATCTTTAGGCCAGTCAAAGCGATCAGGTCATGGAGCAGTCGTTCGTACAAGGTTGTCTTCCCCGAACGGATCTCATCTGATGCTTGGCGTATGTTCCCGGGATTTTACATTCTTGGTCTCCATGGGTTTCAGGCATCCACGTCAGATCCCACAGCATGTACGGATGACTACCTCGCATGGTACTACCTTCACTCCCACCCTCGGCTGATACGTGACGCTGCAGCACCTGTGATTCCTCCACGATCCAACAGCGATTATGTAAGTGATTAACTAAAAAATATATATTTTTACGTATTACATATCTCTGAACTCACACTCATTGTTACTTTTTTGCAGTGGGTGAATCGTCTAGCCGTCGCAGCTGAGTCTTTCATTAGTTTGATTCCTCCGGAGCAAGTGGAAGATTCTCGATCGATTATGGACGAGTATATGAGAGATTGGCGGGCTGCCAAATGATGTATTGACCCTAGATGAATTTGTTATTATAAGAGTTTCATTGTTATTGTTATTATTTATTTTGTGTTATTGTAATTTGTTGTTTCTTGTTTACATTTTTTGTTTTATTGTAATTTGTTGTTTTATTTACCTCCAATAATCACGACCACTCTCCACATGCAAAATATAACAATCACACAAAAATGTGACAATGATATAAGTATAACAATCACGCAAAACATTCAATTACATCGACCTCGCTAAACGATCCCAATGTGCTCTTCGCGTAACATACATTTGCTCCCAACCAGCGACACTATCAGAACGGAAAGTAAACCATGCTTCGCATATCGGAGGAACAGGGAAATCTGGGGCTAAATCCAGACGGATATAATGGGAATACGAATCACCTAAATGACACATGACAATTTCCCTACTTGGACGTGTAGCAGTCGAAGGTGCTTGGAACGGTAGCACTGTGTAACAATGATATAACCCCCTTCCGCTGCCGTATCCGAATAACATAATCGCTGCATTGAAGAGGTTGGCAATCGGGAACAAATCCTCAATTACTGTCATCCAGTGATCATCGTTACACGCACCTCCGTCCCACATAATACGGTGGTAACCAGCGTCGACCCCTTCAATGTATAAGTTTTCGTACAATGCTCGGTTAGCTAAGAGTTCGTGTGCAATGCAAACTCTCGCCACTCGCCATTGCTCTTGGTCTCCGAAAATGTAGTCCGCAATGACACGGAAACCGCAATTACCATCCCCAAGCACATCGAGATATCCTTCAATGAAAGGTACGATGATTCCCGGAATTTTGTTAACATGATAGAATTCAGTGATATCTATTGCGTGTCCAGCTGCAAGACAATATAATAGAAAGTCAATAATAGTACTTATCAAAAAGTAACAACATTATGTACATGTTAATAAATTATGGGTTTTCATACCAGTACTCCGCACGACGTTACTCGATGAGGATGAGGTACGACCACGCCCGCGGCTCGAACTGGATGACCTAGGGCGACCACGACCCCTCTGGGAGTACTCCCATGAACTAGGATCACGTCTGGTAGAGGAACTCCCTCTCGGTCGACCTCTGACTGTCGTGTTCGCTTCCGGCTCGACGTAACTCGCTTCCTCAGGATGAAGCTGCTCATTCATAAGGACAGATATGTTGCGCACAACTGCCGGGTCGCTTGAGTTAACCTCGTCGACCAGAGACCGAAAGTATCGATGGTCCTCAGATGGATGCTCAGTCATGTCAAGCGTAGCTATCTCCACTGCATCACTAATAACGAGTGTTCGCCAAAATTCGTGGACACTATTCAAGCTAATTGGCGTGCCCGTATCCGTGGCCGTTTTCAACTCACACGCACACGGGATCTGATGAGTGGATCTCAATACACAACCGCAACGATCAAATACTTGGTGACTCAATTCTCTCATCCTGTTCAGCTCAGCCAATAATATTTGTAAGCAGTAATGGGAAACATACCCGGTCAGATAGTTGAATGGGAAACCCGAGTACACCACACTTCTTCGTCTTCTGCACTCTTCAAGTGTGTACTTGATCTCAGTTATTTGTGACTCGATTGACTTGTTCACCTTGTTCCAAACATTGTCCAAAGCTCCAGTTGAGGAGTTCAACCACTGTTTTAGCGCGGCATGTGCACTCTCCACCCTGCAAGTCGTAGTGTTGCCAAGGTGTAGCACCTTATTCGTCCACGCAGCCACAAACATCTCTTTGTGTCTCAGCCAGGTCTCCTCTACATAGGATATCACGTGAGGGTAAGTCCTCCAACTAACCTTCATCGTACGCACTGCTCTATCGTACGCAGCTTCTGTGGAAGCTTCCATGATAATTTTCCACCTCCCATTCTTGAACCTCTGCGCGACGGCCTTATCTTTTCCACAAAGTCTGTACACTTTGTCTTCAACGACTTTGTTAATGTGCCATGTACAGAGCAAATGGGCACTCTCGGGAAATATCTCTCTAATAGGTGTCATCAACCCTAGCTCACGATCGGTCACAATTGCTGTTGGGTGTACATCATTTCCAATAAGCATCCTCAACTTATCTAAGGCCCACGCATAGCTTCCCTGAGTCTCATCCTTCATAATGGCATAAGCTATGAGGAAGTTCTTATTGGTTGGAGTCATCCCCACTATCTCAAGAAACGGCATCTTATACTTGTTTGTTTTGTACGTGGAATCTAAGCCAATCAACCAACGAAAAGACCGAAGTAACTGAATTGATGTAGGGTGTGCCATGAACACGTGAGTTACCTCATTAGTAGCTCGGTCGGCTCTTGTCCAATGTACGTACTTATTCGCCACAGCTAAATGATGAAACTGACCAATGACATCTCTCTCTTCAAAATCAAGTTTCCTTATACGATCTCTGTGGTTGTACACATGCCGTCTAGTTGCATTGTCCTCGGGAAATTTTTCCTGAATCGCGGCCAAGATAGCACATGGCTTTGTTTGTGCCGAAGTCATGTCACGAACGAGTTTCTTTGACCCAGGACTAAGACCACTCATCTGACGATATCCCTCAGGATACACAGCAAAGTCATGGTTGTGTGTACCCCTAATCCCAGGCAATGTGACAATCATCCAACTACTGGATCCATACACTTGCCGAGCTCTCAACTGGAACGTACATTTACAAGCCTTTGTTTTCGTATTCTTCCGAGCAGCAGTATCTAAGTGTCTTAATTCCCCTCTGTAGCGTTCACCTCGATTGCATCTTAACAATTTTACGCTTCCACTCTTCTTGTGTGACGAAATTATCAACTCAAACCCGATAGTAAGTGCAATTTGTTTTGCCCAATTAATTGCATCTGTATCACTATCAAATAACTCATCAGTGACGAAATGCGTACTGTAATCAACACCATCACCACCGAACCGCTCCAAAGGAATCTAACAAAAACAACGAAAACAATGTTAACTTAATCTTAAATTCAAACAATAAATAATAATAATAATAATAATAATAATAATAATAATAACAATAAATAATAATAATAATAATAATAATAATAATAATAATAATAATAATAATAATAATAATAATAACAATAACAATAACAATAAATAATAATAATAATAATAATAATAATAATAATAATAATAATAATAATAATAATAATAATAATTTTTTTTTTTTGTGTCTGTCGGCCGTCGATCTCGACTCACCCAAGGGTGAGTCGTCTGCTACAGACGACCAACCCAAGGGTGAGTCGTCTATTGATCTCGACTCGCCCAAGGGTGAGTCGCCTGTAGCGGACGACTCACCCAAGGGTGAGTCGCGATCTACAGACGACTCCCCTTTGGATGAGTCGCCTGTAGCAGACGACTCACCCAAGGGTGAGTCGAAAATCTCAGACGACCGTGCAAAAAAAATGCGCAAAAAAAATTAATTTTACCTCCGCCACCGTCGACGGCACTTCTTGATCGCCGGCAGACATCCGCGGGTTGCTTGAGTGAATGTTGATGAAGGTTGGGTATGAGAGTGGGTGGTAGAGTGGGAGAGAGGGAGAGGATGAGTGAAAAATTAAAAAAGGGCAAAATTGGAATTTTGGGGGGCGGTAGCTAGTAATTTGGGGGCGGTATTTAGTAACACCCTTTTTTAATCTACTTTTGGGTTTCTCTTACTCGTAATGACCCTTTCCCCTTGGCAAAGTGGGAGAAACTCCAAACAATTTCTTAGCCCTATTTCTTAGTCTCTTTTATGTTAATTGATGTCTTCTTGGCTCCCTCACCCTTATTATCTTTCCATCTGTTTTTGATGGAAGCTGTGGTAGTTCCTCGGCTTTCGGCCACAGATACAATGATTATGAGACTGTAGACATTATCAAAAATTCCATTTGTGTTGTAGGAATAGTAACAACATTAAGATCTAAAATTTATATGTTCCGCTCTTCTTTCGTCACCATTGATAGGTAGCTTTACGATGATGATGGTGATACTGAGATGATCTGACAATAGAGGCATCGATGTTTGATCTATCGAGTCTAAGCGTGACATGTCTCCTATGGAGATTAAAGAATCATCAAATTGTCCATTTTTTCCATCTAATTTACATTTTAATTTTATTTTTTTGTTGGTTTTGTTAGGGTGGTCCATATACTTGTATATGGCGGGTGATGGGAGTTGCCAGGGCTTCTCATTCCATCATATTCATTTCAAATCTGTATGAATTATTGGAATCTCAGTAATTTATGACTAACTTTCTTCCCATGACTATAATATTTTAAAAAAAGGCAAGAAAGTTAGTCATAAATTACTGGGATTCCAATGATTTATACAAATTTGGAACCGATACGATGGAATCAGAAGCTCTTACTAGGCACCTTCAATCATCTTGAATGAGAATTAAAAAAGATTTTTGTTTTCAAGGGGATACTCGAGAGAGTTTGTTTTTATTAGGTGCACTTAAACAAACAGTGTGTTACAGCTTTGGTTGTCAATTGCCTGGCCAACATTATCCACATTTGTAGGCTTTGATACCCTTTTTCTTTTTTCTTGAGCTTTTTGTTTTATTTTTAAATTGGAAAATTTAGCTAAAATCTGCTAAAGTTTAGGAAAATTTCCACTTTGGTGCCCTGACGTATGAGATAATCATTATTTAGTGCCCTGTGTTTTTCGTATTCTCACTTTGGTTACCTATGATTTTGAAAATAATTTCACTTTGATTCTTTCCGTTAGACCCGTTAAAAAATTCCGTTAATTTGCTTACGTGGCTACTAAATAAGAAAAAGGAAAACTAAAACACATGTTTAATAACCAAAATATTCCCAATTAAGTTAGAGTTACCTATCCATTCAACCAAAAAAAAAAGTTGAGAGTTACTTATTTTTATTCAAATTTTCAACCAAACAATCTGAACATTAAAAGCCATCACATCTACCAATTAAATCTAGCATAAAGGGATAGACAATGAAAAATTTCATTGCGATCTGATAACATTTTGATAGAGAAAGGCAAAGGAGGAGGGCTGATGAGGGTGATTGGGAGGATTCTATTTTCTTTAGGTGAAATGGAGAGAGAGAGAGAGAGTGTGTGCGTGTGTGACAATGGGGTAGTGGGTTTCGAAATTTTCTGGGTTGAAGGAGGGGGTGGCGATTCTGGAGAGAGAGGGAGTCCGGGAGGTGGTCGGCGTGAAGGAGTGGTGGTGACGGTTGGGTGGTTGGTGGTGGGGTTGTGGGTTGCGGTGTGATGTGGCATGTTTTGTGGGTGGTGCGTCAAAATTGCGGTGGTCGGTATTTCGTGGGGTGGGGTTTGTGTGGTTTTTGGTGGCAGGGAGAAGGAAGGGTGGATGGTTCGTGGGTGTAAGGTGGTGGCTGGGTTGTTGCAGGTACGAGGTGGCGAGTTTTCTGGTCTGGTGTGAGGGGAAGTGGCGGTAGTGGTGGTTTTGGGGGTGAACGAAATCGCTGGTGCGTGGTTTCGTTTTTGGAGGCCGAGCTCTCTCGTTAACAATGGTGGGCGAAGATGATGAAGAAGATGAAAAAGGAAAGGGATGAATGTTTCCACATAAATGACCAGTTTACCCCTCAAATAGTAAGCACTTAACAGAAATGTTAACGGAGTAGACGGGAATACTTTAGTGACACAAATTTAATTAACCCAGGCAAGTGAAGTGGAATTATGTAAAACACATGTCACTAAATAATAATTATCTCATACGTCAGGACACCAAAATGAAAATTTTCCTAATTTTTAGCAGATTTTAGCCAAATTTTCCAATTTAAAAATAAAACAAAAAGCTCAAGAAAAAAGAAAAAGGGTATCAAAGCCTACAAATGTGGATAATGTTGGCCAGGCAATTGACAACCAAAGCTGTAACACACTGTTTGTTTCACCTTTCTTCTGTTCTAGCTTCATCCATGACGCACCCACACAAACAAGATGAGGTCAACGAAGCCTTCTCATTCCTCAAAGACAAGAATATTAGTTGACATTTAAGTCCGTAGGGAAGATTAGACATATATATAGCTATTAGCTAGGGCCTAGGGGTCTTTTTTAAGTGGCACAATTCAATTGGCCAATTCCCAAATGGAATATTCTCATCCAATATCTATATTATTCCTATTTCCTTTGCCCTTTGTAAACATTCTAGTAATTGTTCAAATGAAGAGGCCCCTACAAAGCCTTTCTATTACTAATGTTTTGTGTTAAGTTAATGGGTTCCACTCTTGGAATAGAAACCCTTTAATTGTTTCCACTTTGTCTCCCACTTTTTGATCAAATGCTTAGGCTACAGAACACCTCTTTCAAATTCCTCACATTTTTCCATTCAAAAAAAAAAAAAAAAAAACCTCACAAATTTTGTAATTAAATATGCAAATACCTCCCTACTTACCACCTTTAGGTATGGTAGGCTTGGTAGCACTTGAGCTCACTTTTTTGCCGACCAACCAATTAGGTGTTGCCACTTGTTCAACAAAATGAAGCTACAATTACGATTTTCTTCACTTCCTAATGTCGTTTGGTAGAAATAAAAAAAGTTACCCCAACATTGTGCACTTATGTTGGAGCTATTTTTATTATGGGTGAGGATCCTCTGTTGTGTTGTATGTTATTGTATAGTTCTTCTTTTCCAGTGTAAATATGGGGTGGGTAATTATAAAAAATAAAAAAAAAAATAGTAAGAGAATTGTGAGAGACTAAGAGAATTGTACTGGAACATCACAACAAAGGATCTATACATCTTTATTACCCCTTCCTCCAAAAAAAGTTAAAGATGTTAGCCTCGAATATTAAAACCAACTCACAAAAAAATGGGGTCAATATTTAGAGTGTAATTGTCAATAATTATGAGTATAGCGAATTTTGTTTCATTAAAAGTGACTTCTGTGCACCGAAAAGTTACTATAAGTTCATCTTATTTAAGTTTTTGTACATGAAGAAGAAGCTATTATTTTTATTTTAGATAAATCTTAGGCTAGATGTACCATAATATTGTGCCATATACCTCACTTAGCACTTTCATAGTAGATCGCTGGATAAATGGTTAAAATTCCAAGTAAAAATCGATGTAGTATTGTAAAAACTAAGTCGTCTACTAACAAAATGCAATATTTGTAGAATCGGAAAGAAAATGCAACCTATAAATCTAGTATATTAAGCTATTGTTAAGCATGAACTGTTTACACTTTTGTTTGATCCAATAACTTGTTCTATCCAAGCATAATCTCATAATCAACAATAGATGACTTACCAGGGGTACTTCGTACTTGATAGTTAATAGGGAGTGTTGTGCTATAACATGATACTTAATATAGTACATTCCACATGTATAAATGAACTACATACTTGATTTTGATAAGAACACCTGCTCTCAACCTTTATATTTTTCAGGGGAACTTGCTATTTGACATACACCTCGCTCTAAGATATACACTATTCACTATAATCGTATAAGAATTACAATATATTCACTAAAAATATCATTAAAGATACTTATAATGATAGACACTCAAATACATATAATATCTCAATTTTCTGTAACTACTAATTTACATTAGCTATCCAAGAATACCCTCGGTGCCCCGATAAGGCCATTCAGGTTCCCAACACTGATTTCATCCATACTTTCAATGTTCCGGCTCTTAGAGTGGTGTCCCGTAAAATGCCCGTCCAAATCTGCCAGAAACCCGATAACCAATCCCGGGGGCATTCCATGTCCTCTAAGGGTGTCCGTGGGTTGTGGTGCAAAAATATCCGCCTTCGTCTTGGAGCCTCCCAGAGGCGAGCAAAATCATGGATAATATATAGCCTCCGATTTTTGGCTTCTGGGGGGTCGTGATTTTTGCCCAAAATTCTTCTGGGGGGTCTATCATGACCTTAGAGGACCACCGTTACCCCGAGAAGATCATTCGAATCCCCGAATTTCGATTTCACTCATGCTTTCGATGTTCCGTGTACTGCCTCGTTAAATGCTCGTTCACGCCTACTATGGACCCGATAACTGACCCCAAGGGGCCTTCCATATATCCCCTAGGGGGTGTCCCATGCAATGTTGTGTGAAAACATACAACTTCGTTTCGGGGCATCCCGAAAGCCTAAAAAGTGAAGATTATAATATTTGATTATCGGCTTTTTAGGGTTTCGATTGTGATTTTTGCCCAAATTTCTACCCAGGATCTATCAAAAGCAATCCTGAAATGTAAAAAGGTGACCTCATTCAATGATTTATTATTAGTTTCGTTCAATTTGCTCTTGTTAGTGTTTGGATAAATGTAGTGTGGTAATTTAGTATAGGGATAACTCATTTATCCTTAGTCAAGGTTGAAAATTTGAATCTTTTTTTAGACATTTATAAAATAGTTTTAAATTTCTTAACTACCTCTCCTATTTTTTAAGATCATATAGATTAGTATGAGAAATAATCACTGTAATCGACGATAGTCACTGGTCTGGTGTGTACCAAAACAAATAGAGTGGACGATAAACGACAATAGTAAGTCATAGTGCAAGACACTGTTTTGAAAGGGGGAGGACTACTGGAGGGGAGAGAGAGAGCAAACGAAAAGAGGGCCGTGGGGTGAAAAACACAAGTCAAAAAGGTTGTCGGCATTAAGCAACCTATGACGAAAGGGGGATGCTTCTATAATCTATATATGCTCCTGCAAGTACTCTTTTGATTTGAGTGCTTTTCATTGGTCTAAAGTTGGCTTTTAGCAGTAGGTGTAGTCTCATGATATTTCACCCCTCCATCGGTTTCATGCAAAGTAGACAATTCTACACAAGTCATCATGTAATTATGGTATTAAATAATGAATGTTATTATTAGTGTAATATATGATAATATTATTACGTTAATAATAATATTAATACAAATGTCAACCTCCATTGGAGAACAATGTTGGCATTGCATATAGACATGTGTATAGTCTTTTTACAATGTAAGTATGTGTTTACAGAGCAACCACACGCTTCCTAGTGACCAAATAAGTGGAAGTGGAGTACAACAGGAGTATTGGAGTAGTGGCTAGCTGATAATAAACAGATAATCATTTGAGCTCAACTGATATGAGCTGGCTTGTGTAATGGTTAATTAGGTCTACCTGTTAACTTTTGAGAATGTTTGGCAAGATTTAGCATTCAAAAAATGTTAGCATATTTAGAATGCGTGCTTTTTTATTTGTTGGACCTTACCTAATGAGTGAAAATTAGTGGAATAACCTTTTTAAATCAGTAAAAATTAGAGTCAGTACCTTACTAATCCGAGAGAATCAGTGGCAAACACTTGCCCAATTAGTGAAAATCAGTGGTAGGACCTTACTAAATCAGGGAAGATCAGGGGAAAAGAACACATTCCTACTCACAAAATCAATTGCTCAACCTTACTTAATCAGTGGGAATATGTGACAGTACCTTAACGTATGTGTGAAAATCAATAGTATAACCTCACCCAATCAGTGAAATTATTGGTAAGACCTTACCTAATCAGTGAAAATGAAAATCAGTGAAAATCAGTAGTTTTTAGCCAATTTACTATCTCTAGAAGATAATTGTGTATAGTATTAGGTGTTTCATATTATTTGTCGCTTTAGGAATCCAATATTTTCTTTGTGAGGCTCTAGCATTAAAATTTATTTTATAAATTTAACTTTAACTATTGCTCTTTTGTCAACATTATTTTTATAAATGGGGAATGAGATTGCCAAGTATTTTAGTCATTCTTATTTGGCTATTGAGTAATTAATATGGAGTACAGTCTTTCTTTGTATTTGTATAGATTATAATGACAGATTACATGCACTGAACGGAGTATTATTAGTTATAGGGTTGTAAACGACTCAAATAGAGGACTCGTGTGTGATACCCCAATATTTTCTATAATTATTATATTGATTTATAAATGATTTATAAATAGTTCAAAAATTTAATCGTATTATAAATGGTTTATAAATAGTTTCGGAGATTAAATCGTATATTCATTTAAGGATTCGATTTATTCAATTAAAGCCATAATAATATTAATTATTATTATGGGACTTTCATAAACTGCATTTATTAATTTTGAGGAGTTTAATTAAAATTTTTTATATATGAATAAGAATTATTCATATTGTTTTAATTAGTTTTAATTAGCTTTTTAAATCAAAAAATTATGAAATTAATTCCTAAACCTAGTAGTCCTTGACTTGGGTTGACTAAGGGCCTATATAAGGAAAAGGTGAGACAATTAGTCAGTTTTGCAAACTGAGCCAAAACCCTCAAGCATTCACTCTCTCTCTCTCTCTCCTCTCGCCGTCCTCTCTCACCCGAGCTTTCTCTCTCCTCACTGTCGCCCGACTACCGGAGGATCGCCGGCAACCCCCTCCCACCGGTACTCTCTCTCTCTTCTTCTTCTCTCTCACGCATTTTCTCTCTCTCTCTCTCTCTCTCTCTCTCTCTCTCTCTCTCTCTCTCTCTTCCCCTTGCTCTGTTTTGCTCCCCCTCCCCTGTTCCGGCTGTCGCGCCACCGTGAGCCATCACGGCGCCACCAGGCCATGCCTGGGTGGTTGCCGGTGATGACCCATGGTCGCCGACCAAGCCCCCCTCTCTCTCTCTCTCTCTCTCTCTCTCTCTCTCTCTCTCTCTCTCTCTCTCTCTTTCCTTCTCTCTTTCTCGCATTCTCTTTTTCTCTCTTTCGTGATTCCTCTCTCCTCTCTTCGCCGGAGCTCCGGCGACCACCACTACCGACCATGGTGGCCCGTGGGTGGTGGTGGTGGTGATGGGTCGGGTTATGGGTCCCATGTATGGGTACCCGTGACCTAGACCTAGTTTTAAAATTAGGGTTTCGTTTTTATATTTTTCGTTATTATTAATTCGATTTTCAGTATTTTTGATTTAATATTTTTATTTTTCTGCACTTCGAAATTGGAATTCAGACTTTCAAAAGCCTAGATTGGTTGAAATAAATCAAGGAATTTAATAAAAATATCATATTGAGATTTCATTACTGTTTGTATTTTCGTATTTAATTAACACTGATTCAGTAATTGTTTTTAATTAGGACCTAACGAGCAAGCGTGATTATTGTCGATTGGTTGGAGCAAACTTACTGTTGGTAGCATACTTACTGTTGGTAGCATATTAGTGGTAAGCGCTCATTCCTACCTTCTTCCAAAGCCCCATCAAAACTATTTTGATGTGTTATGTGCTAATTGGGAATTTGTTGTGAATTTAATATGCAAAGCATGATTTAATTATATCGTCGTTATTATGAAGTTATTAAGCATGATTTAGGGCTGTAAATATGAGTTATAATTAGCATGTTGATGTTAGCATGTTTTGGGAATTAATTAGTCCATATGATGATTATTGGACAATTGTTGAATAGCGAATTATTAATATTATTATGCTATTAATTATATGCTAATTGGTATGGGTATTATTGAGTGCTAGTGAGCACCTATATATTATCGTTGAATGCCTTTTGGTGATTTGTGAATTTTTGGATATCGTATTACCCTGCCGAAGTGCTGCCGAAATTGTGCTAGACATTACTTGTCATCATTATTGAATTATCGTCGTTATTGAATTAAAGCATGTTTAATTCTCATCGTATTGAATTATCATTATCGTCGTTATTTACTATTCATTGTCAAGAGCATGAAATGAATTAGTAAGTCGTGGTTTCGTAGTACCACTTATGTCAACCAATGCAAATTTGTGAATTGAATTAAATGAGAGTAAGACTCCTAATGGATCCCTAGGGGTAGTCGAGCAATCGGGATTGCACCTAACGGTGTAGTTCAAGGGATGAGTGATTTCCAAGTTACTTATGGACACCTCGCATTGTGTCTGGGACGGATCATTCCCCATTTATCAACTCCTCTAGGCTCGTGTAATTGTACTAGAGGTAGTGTGCACTATAGAGTCATTAAGTCCATGGCGTGATTGTATCTTCGGTGAATAGTATGGGTAATCGCTGTTCTATTCGCTCTCTTACATCTCTCTATTCAAGACGGATTGTCTATGTCGTATTTTGTATGATCACTATACAAGAATTGTATGTAAAAGAATGTCGTTGTGCGTATGCTTGATTATATGCTTATGTGCGTATGCAAATGAATTTCAATTATTCTTCTAAAACCTCAGGTAAGGTTTGCGAAATGTTTTTTCTGGGTACGGATGACGTTTATTCAGTTTATCTGATTTTTGTTTCTCTTTTGTTTCTTTTCTTTCCTTCTGTATTTTGTTTCCGTCACGGAAACCAAAGTGCAGGTTTAGTTGATTGAGGACGTACAACTTGGAAGTTAGAGTTGGCGTCGGTTTTTAGAACTGTTCTGTTAAGATAGATCGTGGGATTATTTTTATTGGATTTAGCCCTTTGAAGGCAAGTTGTAATAAATTTGGTTTAATGGTTTTTAGCTCACTATATAGACAACTCTGATATTAACTGTTTAGTTTGTTTAGTTCCTTAGTAAGTTCCTTTTGATGCATAGTCTTTCTTTCTGCTTAGCATTTACTCCTTAGTGATAAATGTTGTAGTGACACATTTCCCCCGGGTTCGGGACGGTTCGGCGGTTTCGATTCGTGCACAGCGATGTCGATAGTTCCCAGGAAATCGTTGCGAATTCGGGGGTGTTACAAATGGTATCAGAGCCCTAGGTTTAAAAAGGTTGCTTAAGATTAATTAATGAATTAATAAAGATTAGTTTCATTTTGGGGAAAATAAAATATAATTAAAGCCGTTGAGCGTAGTAGTCCTAGAAGATAGGAATTATTTGAAATCACTTTGCTTGTGATTTATAATGTTCTTATTGTTTGATTGTCTACCTGTAGATGGTAAGGACAAGAAAGACCGCGCGAATGACGATCGCACACCAAAGGGCACGCACCCTAGCCCATCGTGCACCATCTGCAGAATACATAGCTTCATCGGATAGCGAATCGACAGGAAACGACGCGAATGTACGCCGTGAACCCGCGCAAAATCGCGCCGCACGCGTGATCGTCGTACGCAACGAGGCCGCACGCCCCGCGCCTATTGCTGCCCCATTTGCCGCACCTGCTGCATATGTTGATGAAGAGGAAGATCCCTCTGAGCATACAGCGCCGGAAGAGCATGATGACATGCCGGAATTGGAAGATACTAGTGCCGAGAGCGACAACAACATCGCGCCTACTCCTGCACCTATTGCTGCACCTACTCCTGCTGCAAATTGGTCTCCTCCTGTGGAGCCGTTCTTTGCTATTGATGCTGAGCTGGAGGATATACGTATCTATATACGACGTGCTTACACTACGATCGAGCGTTATCAGTACGAGAATCGCACGAGTCTACATGAAGGCTTATGGGTAGAGCTACTGCTGGCTGGTCTGCCTAACATCCATCCTTGGATGGGACTCAAGGAGAAGTACGACGATGTAGTCTCCAAGAGCGGTCACTTGCACGAGAAGAAGTACGGAGAAGGTACGAGATGGTCTCTTTGCTTTAGAGGCGTCGCAGCTGAGTTATGCCTATCCGAGTTCGAGTGGAAGGTGAACCACGTGTTAGTGCCTGCGCCGAAAGGTATGTGCGAGTACTGCTGGACCAAGAAGCGCAAGCATGCAGATGATTTTAGGAAGCGTTTCATGCCCCAGAAATTCGGTGGATATGCTTATCCATACACGCCCTGCAAAGAGGTGAAGCCTAGGAGGAAGGACGATCATGACGAGTCCCCTAGCGCGAAGAAGATGTGTGCTAGTGTCAAGTAGAACTAGATTATTGCCTTAGTAGTTTTACTTGAGTTTTGTTGAACTTTTAGCTACTGTGATGGCCCTACGTGGTCAATTTTGATGTTGGTGTAGTTGCATAGGCAACAAATAATTATGATTACTATTTACTTGCAATTTGTCTCATTGCAAGACTATTTCATTTGATTATATGATATCGTTGAGAATTTGTTCTATATGATCGTTTTATCACATAATTGCATGGTTGACTCATAGCTTCATGATGCTATCTCGTATTGCCTAGACATGATGGAATCCATGTCAGAGTTATGGCGAAATTTTCATTGAGCATCATCATATCAATATTGAGCCAAAGGCTAAGCATGTATTGTATGCAATCAAATGTCATTGTTTATTGCCCTACTAAAATAGTATGGAGTCTCGATGTGTGAACTGCGAATGTCATTGCTTATCAATCGTGGGAGACCAATGTGTCTACTTTGTTATTGCATTATCGAACTATTATGCATGGGAACTGAGAACATTCAAAGCAAGTATGTTGCTTAGACCTACAATGTAAGGTCGATCATTAAAACTTATATGCTATTTGCTAAATGTCAAGAGATTGGTTTCAATTATAACCTATATCTCTCAATTAGACTTCAATTTGGGTCGAATGTGCCAATTTTGCTGAAATGGTGATCAACCATTGCTCTTTTATGTCTCAGATTTGTTATAATGGATACCAATGACCGACTCGCGAGACTAGAAGTAGGTCTTACCAACGTGGTCGAGCACATCACGCTCCAGCTAGAGCGCCAAGAGCAAGATCACAACGCGCAGAACCCTGAGACGCGAAACTTTAGGGATTTCGATGCACTCAAACCTCCGACGTTTGAGGGTGGCTCTGAGCCCACCAAGTTGGAGAAATGGATAATAGAGTTCGAGAAGTTGTTTAGGGCGACTAATCGGCCCAACAACATGAAGGTCAACACCGCTACGTACTACCTGAAGGATGAGGCTAACAAGTGGTGGAGTGATGTGGGTACTGATCTACTCACCATTGAGAAATATGGGTGGACCGAGTTCAAAGAGTCTATTTGTGAACGGTTCTATCCAAGAGCTGTTCGTCGCCAGAAGCAACGGGAATTCAAGAACATCTATCAAGGAAAGCTATTTGTGGCTGAGTACGCAACAAAGTTCAACGAGCTTGCTGCTTTTGCACCTAACTTGGTGACGACCGAAGCTGAACGGGTCGAGAGGTTCGAAGATGGCCTGAAGTGGGATATTCAGCGTTATGTTATGGGAAACTCGCTGACGTTCCAAGGATCTTACGAGAAAGCCTTGAACCAAGAGCGTGCTGTGGATCGTCGTGATTCGTTGCTCGGAAAGCATAAACATGACGAAGGGAATTCTTCCCAGTCAGGTGGCGCAAATAAGAGGCCAAGGCCGAACAACGGCAATCACAACAACCAAGGTGGTCAGAACCACAACGGGAACAGGAATCGTGACTCGAATAGTCATAGAGCTACGATCTTAGCTAGGAGGAATACGCCTTGTAGTCGTTGCAACAAGACGCATCCTGGAAAGAACCGTCGTGGCGATGTACTTCAATGCTACGAGTGCAACAAGCCTGGTCACAAAGCTTCTGAATGCTGGAGTCGTGGAAGGAATGGCAATGGTCAGAACTGCGATAACAACTACAATCGTGGTGGAAATGGAAATGCTAATCGCGGAAATGGTGGTAACTACCGAGGAAATGGGGGTTACAACAACAACAACAACAACAATACTGCTGCTCCTACTGCGAATAATCAAGCACTACTTCCTGCACCTGCCAACCCCGCGCAGAACAACAACAACAACAACGACAATAGAGGGGTAAATGGAATGGTCTACGTGCTGAACCGCGATGAAGCTGAGGCGAACCCGAATGTGATCGCTGGTACTTTTCTCGTTAACTCTCAACCTGCTTTTGTTTTGTTTGATAGTGGTGCAACACATTCTGTTCTTTCTAAGAGCTTTGCATCTAAGATAGGTTTAGAGCCTAGTTCTGTGTATAGTGCAAATATTAGGATGCCAGATGGAACGATCGTGAATTGTAAAGCGTTGTATGAAAAGTGTCTGATTAGGATAGCTTGTTCCGATTTGCCTGCAGATTTGATTCAGATGGATTTGAAGAATTTTGACGTAATTTTGGGAATGGATTGGTTAGCCAAGTATAGGGCTAAGATTGAATGCTTTGAACAACGTGTGTCGTTGCGTGGACCGAAGGGTAGGAGGATTACCTACAAAGGAGTCGTGTTTAAGCGAAAGTTGAAGGTAGTGGAAACCATGAAAGCAAAGGAGTGTATGTCATGTAGTGGATACAAGTCGAGAAGCCGAAGTTTCAAAACCTATTCCAGTTGTTTCGGAGTACGCTGACGTCTTTCCAGACGAGATTCCAGGAATGCCTCCGCAACACATTATCGACTTCACGATTGACTTAGCTCCAGGTTCTGCTCCGATCTCGAAAGCTTCGTATCGTATGGCTCCTGCAGAGATGAAAGAACTGAAAACGCAACTCGAGAAACTACTGGATAAGGGATATATATGCCCGAGTGTATCGCCTTGGGGTGCTCCTGTTCTGTTCGTACGTAAGAAGGCTGATAGTATGAGACTGTGCATAGACTACCGAGAGTTGAACAAGATCACGATAAAGAATCGTTATCCACTTCCGAGGATTGACGACCTATTTGACCAACTTCGTGGAGCGACTGTTTTCTCCAAGATCGATCTACGTTCAGGATACCATCAACTTAGGATTTCCGAGCCTGACATTGCAAAGACCGCGTTTAGGACGAGGTATGGACACTACGAGTTCACGGTGATGCCTTTTGGGTTGACGAACGCACCTGTGAAGTTTATGGATTTGATGAACCGTACGTTCCAGCCTTATCTCGATCAGTTCGTAGTTGTCTTTATTGACGATATTTTGGTCTATTCGAAGAACGCTGATGAGCACGAGCAACACTTGCGAACCGTTTTGGAGATTTTGAGACGACATCAGTTGTACGCCAAGCTGTCGAAGTGCGAGTTTTGGTTAGAAACTGCTTCCATCTTAGGACATGTGGTGTCTAAGAGTGGAGTTACTGTTGACCCGAAAAAGATTAGAGCTGTTATAGACTGGTCCGCACCAAAGAGCGTGACCGAGGTCAGAAGTTTTCTTGAGTTAGCTGGTTACTATCGTAGGTTTGTGGAAGGATTTTCCAAGATAGCGCAGCCTATGACAAACTTGATGAAAAAGACGACGAAGTTCGTGTGGTCGGAAAAGTGTGAAGCTGCTTTTCAAGAGTTGAAGAAACGTCTTACAAGCGCGCCGTTTTTGACTTTGCCATCGGGAACTGAAGGTTACGAAGTCTATAGTGACGCGTCTAAGCATGGCTTAGGTTGTGTTTTGATGCAACATGGTAAGGTAGTGGCTTATGACTCAAGACAACTGAAGAAGCATGAGGATAATTACCCTACTCACGACTTAGAGCTCGCTGCTGTCGTATTTGCCTTGAAGATTTGGAGACATTATCTTTATGGTTCTGCTGTCAAGATGTTTACGGACCACAAGGGTCCTAAGTACATATTCATGTAAAAGGAATTGAATATGCGACAAAGAAGATGCTAGAGTTATTGACAGAGTACGACATCGACATACAGTATCACGAAGGGAAAGATAATGTGGTAGCTGACGCTTTGAGTAGAAAGACTCGTCATACGTTGAACACTGCTTTAGTACTTCCAAGGGAGATCATTCGTGACTTGCAGAGTCTAGATGTGGAGATGGTGCTGAAAGGTGACGTTTAATGTACCTTAGCACATATGTCAGTTCGACCAACCTTACTCGACGAGATCAAGGGTAAACAGAATACAGATGAGGATCTTCAACGGATTCTACGCCACAAGGATGATGGTAGATCCGAGGACTTTTCTATTGGTCAAGATGGTGTCTTGAGATTTCGTGATCGTGTCTGTGTGCCGGATGACCCGGAGATCAAGAGTCAGATTCTGGGTGAAGCTCACAATACACCTTATTCTGTACATCCTGGTGGATACAAGCTTTACAAAGACCTTCGCCAAATGTTCTGGTGGAAAGTTATGAAACAAGATGTTGCTGAATTCGTGGCTAAGTGTCTGACGTGCCAGAAGGTGAAGATCGAACACAAGAGACCTGGTGGAATGATTCAATCGCTTGAGGTCCCTACGTGGAAATGGAATTCGATTTCAATGGACTTTGTCATGGGTTTACCATTGACACAGAAGAAGAACAATGCCATTTGGGTAGTTGTGGATCGTTTGACGAAAGTT
This sequence comes from Tetragonia tetragonoides, assembly GCA_038025085.1. Classification (NCBI taxonomy): domain Eukaryota; kingdom Viridiplantae; phylum Streptophyta; class Magnoliopsida; order Caryophyllales; family Aizoaceae; genus Tetragonia; species Tetragonia tetragonoides. The sequence continues at coordinate 33,414,158 of CM076141.1, forward strand.
GTGAGATTCATCCCAATGAATGACACTTGGGAAATGGAGAAGCTAGCGGATGCTTACGTCAAGGAAGTCATGACACTTCATGGTGTTCCAGAGGATATCGTTTCAGATAGAGACTCGAGATTTCTATCTCATTTTTGGCAGAAATTGCAAGAAGCTTTTGGAAGCAAATTGAAGTTCAGTACTGCTTTTCATCCTGCGACTGATGGTCACACGGAAAGAACGATTCAGGCCTTGGAGGATATGCTTCGAGCGTGTGCTCTCGAGTATCAAGGCTCGTGGGATACACACATTCCGTTGATCGAGTTTTCTTACAACAATAGCTATCACTCAAGCATTGATTGAGCACCATATGAGGCATTGTATGGTAGGAAGTGTAGATCGCCAGTTTGTTGGAACAACATTAGTGAAACTGCAGTTTTGGGTCCTGAGATGATCCAGCAGACCGTCGATGTGGTCAAAGTTATTCAAGCGAAGATGCGTAGTGCACAAGATCGCCAGAAATCGTACGCAGATAGAGGTCGTAGACCTGAAGAGTTTGAGGTAGGAAGCAAGGTACTTTTGCGAGTATCTCCTACCAAAGGTGTCATGCGTTTTGGTCGTAAGGGGAAGTTAAGTCCTCGTTATATTGGACCTTACGAGATTCTGGAAAGGATTGGTGAGGTTGCTTATCGATTAGCTTTACTTGTGAAACTTGCAAAAGTCCACAGTGTGTTTCATGTCTCTCAGTTGAAGCGATACGTACATGATCCAACTCATGTCGTTCAACCTGAAACTATCGATTTCGATGAAAGTTTGACTTATGAAGAGTGTCCTATCAAGATAGTGGATTGCAAAGAGCGCTCAACTCGAACAAAGACTATTCCGATCGTCAAAGTCGTTTGGTCTCGACAAGGTCAAGAGGAAGCAACATTGGAAGCTGAATCCATGATACGCGAGAAGTATCCAGACCTCTTCCTAGAAGGTACTAGTCCCACTTGAGTTTCGTGACGAAACTCCTTTTAAGGAGGGTAGAATGTCACGCCTCGAAATTTCGTTTTGTTTATCGCTTTGCACGAATTGCATGTTCAAGCATTGCATGCTAATCAACTTAGAATCACGATCGTACTTGCTCATCTTGCATATGTTAGTGTCCTAGAAATTGTTTTATACCTTCGCATGGGTAAACTCGTTTTGTTTTGGGAAGTGATTACTTCATGTCTCAAGTTTCGGGACGAAACTTCTTTTAAGGAGGGTAGAATGTGATACCCCAATATTTTCTATAATTATTATATCGATTTATAAATGATTTATAAATAGTTCGGAAATTAAATCGTATTATAAATGGTTTATAAATAGTTTCGGAGATTAAATCGTATATTCATTTAAGGAATCGATTTATTCAATTAAAGCCATAATAATGTTAATTATTATTATGCGACTTTCATAAATTGCATTTATTAATTTTGAGGAGTTTAATTAAAATGTTTTATATATGAATAAGAGTTATTCATATCGTTTTAATTAGTTTTACTTAGTTTTAATTAGCTTTTTAAATCAGAAAATTATGAAATTAATTCCTAAACCTAGTAGTCATTGACTTTGGTTGACTAAGGGCCTATATAAGGAAAAGGTAAGACAATTAGTCAGTTTTGCAAACTGAGCCAAAACCCTCAAGCATTCACTCTCTCTCTCTCTCTCCTCTCGCCGTCCTCTCTCTCCCTCTCTCACCCGAGCTTTCTCTCTCCTCACTGCCATCCGACTACCGGAGGATCGCCGGCAACCCCCTCCCGCCGGTACTCTCTCTCTCTTCTTCTCTCTCTCTCTCGCGTTTTCTCTCTCTCTCTCTTCCCCTTGCTGTGTTTTGCTCCCCCTCCCCTGTTCCGGCTGTCGCGCCACCGTGAGCCATCACGGCGCCACCAGGCCATGCCTGGGTGGTCGCCGGTGATGACCCATGGTCGCCGACCAAGCCCCGCTCTCTCTCTCTCTCTCTTTATTTCCTTCTCTCTTTCTCGCATTCTCTTTTTCTCTCTTTCGCGATTCCTCTCTCCTCTCTTCGCCGGAGCTCCGACGACCACCATCACCGGCCATGGTGGCCCGTGGGTGGTGGTGGTGGTGATGGGTCGGGTTATGGGTCCCATGAATGGGTACCCGTGACCTAGACCTAGTTTTAAAATTAGGGTTTCGTTTTTATATTTTTCGTAGTTATTAATTCGAATTTTCAGTATTTTTGATTTAATATTTTTATTTTTCTGCACTCATTCGCCATTGGAATTTGGATTTTCAAAAGCCTAGATTGGTTGAAATAAATCAAGGAACTTAATAAAAATATCATATTGAGATTTAGTTACTGTTTGTATTTTCGTATTTAATTAATACTGATTCGATAATTGTTTTTAATTAGGACCTAACGAGCAAGCGTGATTATTGTCGATTGGTTGGAGCATACTTACTGTTGGTAGTGTATTAGTGGTAAGCGCTCATGCCTACCTTCTTCCAAAGCCCTATCAAAACTATTTTGATGTGTTATGTGCTAATTGGGAATTTGTTGTGAATTTAATATCCAAAGCATGATTAAATTATATCATCGTTATTATGAAGTTATTAAGCATGATTTACTGCTGTAAATATGAGTTATAATTAGCATGTTGATGTTAGCATATTTTGGAAATTAATTAGTCCATATGATGATTATTGGACAATTGTTGAATAGCGAATTATTAATATTATTATGCTATTAATTATATGCTAATTGGTATGGGCATTATTGAGTGCTAGTGAGCACCTATATATTATTGTTGAATGTCTTTGGTGATTTGTGAATTTTTGGATATCGTATTACCCTGCCGAAGTGCTGCCGAAATTGTGCTAGACATTACTTGTCATCATTATTGAATTATCGTCGTTATTGAATTAAAGCATGTTTAATTCTCATCATATTGAATTATCATTATTGTCGTTATTTACTATTCATTGTCAAGAGCATGAAATGAATTAATAAATCGTGGTCTCGTAGTACCACTTATGTCAACCAATGCAAATTTGTGAATTGAATTAAATGAGAGTAAGACTCCTATTGGATCCCTAGGAGTAGTCGAGCAATCGGGATTGCACCTAACGGTGTAGTTCAAGGGATGAGTAATTGTCTATGTCGTATTTTGTATGATCACTATACAGGAATTGTATGTAAAAGAATGTCGTTGTGCGTATGCTTGATTATATGCTTATGTGCGTATGCAAATGAATTTCAATTATTCTTCTAAAACCTCAGGTAAGGTTTGCGAAATGTTTTTACTGGGTACGGATGACGTTTATTCAGTTTATCTGATTTTTGTTTCTCTTTTGTTTCTTTTCTTTCCTTCTGTATTTTGTTTCCGTCACGGAAACCAAAGTGCAGGTTTAGTTGATTGAGGACGTACAGCTTGGAAGTTAGAGTTGGCGTCGGTTTTTAGAATTGTTCTGTTAAGATAGATCGTGAGATTATTTTTATTTAATTTAGCCCTTTGAAGGCAAGTTGTAATAAATTTGGTTTAATGGTTTTTAGCTCAATATATAGACAACTATGATATTAACTGTTTAGTTTGTTTAGTTCCTTAGTAAGCTCCTTGAATTTACTTGTGTCATTAGTTCGCATATACTCAACAAGATGAAAAAGCTCAAAAGGCGAACTACTTGCAACATGAAGAACAAGATAGAAGATGGGTATTTTCTATTTTAGATTCATGAAAAAGTGTTGAGATTAATTTCATAGAGTTTGGAACAAAGGAATTAAAATGGCCGAAATTAACTTGAGGGTAAAACTGGAATGTAGAACCTGAGCTGGAACCACTGTCCCACTGTCAGGTCCCACATCCAGTCCAGTTGTAACAAATGAATTTCGAAAACCAAAATATCTTGCAACTTGCTTAACAAACTCCTTTTATCCAATGGGTTCTTTAGTATACTAAAAGGAATCACCTTAAAGTGGTAATTTGCAAAAGAACTTCTGATTTGCTAAAGCTTGCTAGGCTTAAAAAGAAAACTTCCTTTTTAGAGCCTTGTGCATTGAATAAGTCAAATAAGCAACCTCACCTTGAAAATCGGTTGCTGCATTTTCTGAGACATTAAGGTGGCCCCCTTATACTTATCGAACTGATTTTTAATGTTGTTTTGCTTAAGATAACACATGTGACTTGATTTGACTTATTGGAGCCTTGTTTTCGAAAATACTTAACCATTAAGAAAAGGGCCTCAAGCTCCCTCTATATAAGAGATGAGCTGAGGTTGTGGAAAACTTAAGAGAGGATATTCAGATTTTATCAAAATCCTTTTTACACAAAAACCTCTTCTTCACTTTGCTCTTAAATTGCCCTCACATATCCAAAGTAACACAGCCTAGAAACTATTCATAACTCAGTTCCTACTCTCATAAGTCTCAACACTTAGAAATTATTGTAACCTTACTTGCTTATTCTAGAAGCACCAAAAGTTTGTATTACTTTACCCTTTCGAGTGAAATTGTAAGCTAGCAATAGCTTGTGTAATTGCTCAAGGCCGAGTGTTGGCTTGTAAGTCTTGGCAAATTGTAGAGAAGTTGTAGGCTTGCTCATAGCCCTTTATTGGCGTGTGAGTCTTGGCAACTTGTAGGGAAGTTGTGCCTGCTCTTTTGTGATAGAGTTAGGTGGACTTGGCAACTAAAGTTAAGTTGTGGTTGTAGTAGGTTAGGAATGGGCTTGTACAACGTTGGCTCGGAATACAACAAGAAGTTATGAAATCCTACTAGAGAGAGTAGGCCGTGGTTTTACTCTCAATACAACCTTGGGTGGTTTCCACGTTAAAAACGTCTTGTGTTATTTACGCTTTATTATCTTGCTTCCTCACTTAATTTCTGACAGAAGGAACAACCATTGGACCTCAGTTCAGATCCCTTGGTTGGTCCTTTACTTCATTAAGAGAAAATTAGAAGAAAATTAGTGACACAATTCACCCCCCCTTCTTGTGTCTTAGGGTCGTGCATTCTAACAACTCCTATTCATCATAGGCCAACCTCTTTTGCACAGATTATATATCCATAGTAGCCAAGCAGTTATTCACAACCATTTGAGCAATAACATAATGCCTTGGCACTGCCATACTATCCCAGATGATTATGTAGCTTTTCTGGATCCTCCCTTTACGCCTAAAAAAGTTATAAGCTTCAGACATTTTAAATTTTCCTTGCTCCAACCAATCAGCAACTTTAAATTTTAGTTTCAGTTTTACTTTTAATTTTAATTGTAATTGTAATTTTAATTTGAAATGGAATTTGAACTTTATTTTTAGTATTAGTTTTAGTTTTAATATTAATTTTAATATTATTTTAATTTTAATTTTAGTTTTAGTTTTAATTTTATTTTAATTTAAATTTAAATTTTTTACTTTATTTTAATTTTAATTTTAATTTCTTCTGGGTTGGAAAAGATGAGAGTTGGTCTTCCCTCTCCTCTTGGCGATGGTGTGAGAGTAGCCATTTTAATTTTAATTTAATTTTATTTTAGTATATATTTTATTTTATTTTAATTCGAAATATATTTTATTTTTGACAGGGATGGATGAAATAGCCCACAAACTACAAGCATTAGGTCAGCCAACTCATTTATAGAGGTACAAGACCCTGATATGGTAATACAAGATCAAGATTACATATTCTTTTAGAGGATTCTATATTATTCTCATAATATATTGAGAATATCCTAACTATTTTAGTAGTATTCTCTAACACTAACTAGCTACCCTTTCTCCAAAACCCTTCTCTTCTAATCTAAGGGCTCCAAAATCTTCTAAATACAGTGGCTCAATTTTGAGGAATAACTCTTTGGGTGTGTTCAACAACCAGCTTTTGGGTAGTTGCTAGTGATTTGAAGTACTCAAACCACCACCTATCCTAATTGGTTGTGTTTGTTAACTAGTTTTTAGTAGTAGTTGTTAGTTGTTAGAGTAGTATTCTACAAAAGCTAATAAAATTAGCCTTTCAATTCCAAATGCTAGATAAAAGAAAACTCTAGCCCTTTTTCTCTCTCTCTCTCTCTCTCTCTCTCTCTCGCCCAAAAAATCCCTAGCCCCTTTTTGGTTTAGGGGCTGCCATTAGCGATTCTTTACTAATGGTAAGCCCCAATTCTTTTTGTTTCATTATTTTGTTCTTTTTTTATTTTATTATGTTGAATAATATCAGTCTCTCCATCTGTGAGGGTTAGTTTGTCCCATTCATTTGGTTCGGCTGTCTCTTACTTTTTGAGAGTATTGTTAGTTTTTTGTTTTGTTGTTCGTATGGTACTTTGGCGGATCTATTCCATCAAGAGGTGATCTACGATGTCGGATCAGAGCATTCAAAGTTATAGCAGAATTTTCCACAAATAGGCTATCATATGAAAAACAGCAATTAAATGAAAGCCGGTCGAAATCGTTAAATCTATACTCCCACCTTATCCTCCTCCCATGTACCTAAGTTAGAAAGATACTCGAAAATATGTAGTCAAATATGTATAACTCCACAGTCCACTACCACTAGAGTGCAAGTGTAGCTATATCCTTCAAAACTGCAAGTCCCTATGGGAAAAGGCGTAACAGAAATACAAATGAGGCCAAAATGTGTCTTCACACGTTGCTAGTTTTGCACTTGCACCTAGCGTAAAGTTCTGACGTCACTTTCCAAAGATACCCAAAACCGTTCTCATTTGAGCTTTGAGCACCCATTAATTCCCCCCACTACCCTTTCCCCTCTATAAAACATGGACCAAGCCACAAACTCCATCCTTACCCAAACATCAAGACAAAAAAGAAAAAAACACACATCGCTTTTCTCTCTTTCTCTCTCTCTCTCTCTTTCCCCAAAAAAACAAATAAAAAAAAGAAAAAAAAACTCACACCTTATTCATGTGTTAGTTTTTTTACTAGTACTAGAGTAACCCCCCTAAAAGATATTCTTTTTTTGTTTTTGTCTTTGTAGCTAGGGGCTTATCTAGCTAGCCAAAGACAAGAAGAGATAGAGAGTTTGAGAGTGAGAGGTTGTTAGTGAAATGGATATGGAAATGGGAAAAACAGCAACCAATGATTACAAGGGTGGCTCTGAATTAGCCACCACCACCACCACTGAAGAGACCACCGTCGATTGGCGTGGCCGGCCTTCGAATCCCACCAAGCACGGTGGCATGAAAGCTGCTGTCTTTGTTCTTGGTATATATTCTCACACACTCATTATTCATTTTCTTCCCTATTTTGTATGACAGCTCGTGTTTAAAACGGTTTCGAGTTCAAATTCTGAGAATCTAGTCCATTTTGTTCATTGTACAGTTCTAGTTAATCTTGAATTTTTTTTTTGTTATTCATGACATATATCATCAATTGGACATTTATCGATCTACTCTAATTCCTTTAACATGATACTTTGAGTTCAATTACTATTTATTGATTGTCGATGGGTAATGTGGTACAAATTTAATTTTTTAATTATGTTTAAAAAAAAAAATTCAGGGCTTCAAGCATTTGAGATAATGGCAATAGCAGCAGTGGGGAACAACTTGATAACGTATGTGATAAATGAGATGCATTTCCCTCTATCAAAAGCAGCCAATATAGTGACCAACTTCATTGGCACCATTTTTCTTCTCTCTCTCTTTGGAGGTTACCTTTCAGATTCATATCTTGGCAGCTTTTGGACCATGCTCATCTTCGGCTTCGTTGAACTTTCTGTACGTATCATTATGCTTTAAATTAAGAGAACGACTATTTCCACACCCTTTATTCTTAGATTCGTTAATAAAACATTTTTTAAAAAAAAATAGTAAATGGAGGTGCAAATAGCATGTTTGGATGTGAGAATAGTGACTCGATAAATTAATTAATTCCACTTGTTTTTATTGATTTATTTCCAAATGTATATTATTCAAAGAAGCATTTGATAAGCTATGATCATTGCATTGAAAACTTTGACTATAAAGAATACATATTATAGAGATTGAGTGAGGGAAGCAATACTAGTAGTATTATGTGTAGTGTAAGTGGGTTATGTTGATTATAATTAAGATGGCGCAATTTTGGCACCTTAGGCCAAAATTTGTGCCAAGCTCCTCTCATGGGTGTGGTCCCAATTCTCATGTATTTTTCACAATGGTGGGTGGAGAATCATTACCTTGGTACTCTTTTAAGTCAGTCACGTCACTTATTAGCTCTGGTCAAATGTGAAGTTTAACATTAGTCTTATTAAGATGCATGTACATGGAGAGTACATGTTTGGAAGATGTGAAATTGTCAACTAGCAGTCCCATTTTGTGCGATTTCCTATTTTACTTGTTTATATATTTGATACATCGACTTTTAAATTTATGTACTCTCCATGTATATATATGACAAAATCACCAACGGGAAGAAAATAATTGGAATAAAGAGTAGTACAAAGAATGAGACAGAGTATTCGGATGCCAGACCTATATGAAGCTTTTTTTTTCCTTTGGTGTGTGTGACCTGCCTAAGAAAATTTTTGTGAGTCCTTTTAGGTTGGTCTAGCACTCTAGCTATTGGGGATAACTATTAGATAGGACCATTCGGACTGGATGCCACTCAATTGGTCCAACCCAAAATTTAACTTTTTGTGGAAGAAGATACTATGACAAACAAAGTTTTAAGTAGACCAACTCAATTTATGCAACCCAAATACCTTTGTACTTTATAAAATCATGTATCTAACTTCTTATGTAGTCTATAGGCTTTGTTAAGATGTTGATATTCTACCCAATATCTTATCAATTCGGATTATTTGTCTTGTTTTGTATATCACTTCCTTTTGATATGATTATCGAGGATTATCTAACGACATGTGTACAAAATTCATCTTCATCCGTCTATACAACTAACAATTTCATTTAAACCAGATATAGTATTTGTAATCTTATTGTATAAAAAGTGAACTCTAATTAATCAGAGTTTGTAGAATGTATGACTAATTAAATTTTTCTTAATGGTGTATGTACCAGGGATTCATATTGCTAGCAGTGCAAGCACATCTACCACAACTAAAGCCACCAAAGTGCACCAACATTCTAAGTAGTAGCACAAATGGAGATTTATGCCAAGAAGCAAAAGGCATTAAGGCCTTAATCTTCTTTGTAGCCCTTTATCTTGTGGCACTAGGAAGTGGATGTGTTAAGCCTAACATGATAGCTCAAGGGGGTGACCAATTCAACCCCAAACAATCCAAGAAGCTCTCCACCTACTTCAACGCCGCCTATTTCGCCTTCTCGGTGGGCGAGCTCGTCGCGCTTACCGTCCTCGTGTGGGTGCAGACTCACTCCGGCATGGACGTTGGCTTCGGCATCTCGGCTGCTGTCATGGCCATGGGTTTGATCAGCCTTGTTTCTGGTACTCTTGTTTACAAGAATAAGAGGCCTCGTGGAAGCATCTTTACTCCCATTGCCCAAGTATGTATTATATGCACATGACTTAATATTGAGTATACTTTATTGATTATAATATTTTGGACTACATTAATTCTTTGGGGTAGGATGAATTCTGTTTACATCGGGTCAATTCACGAATGGATAAAGTGTTTCCAACAAGTAGTGTTTTCATTTCCAAATTTTAAACATTCTACCTTGATTAGGGGTGAGAGTGCCGAACCATACACTCACATCAACTAGTAGGCAACTACTTGTTGATAGACATGGAGTAGTACTTAAGAGCCCAATGGCATGTGTCGCACATGTATGTATGATAATCTGGTTAGATATTGAATTAATCTTTAGGTACCAACGTACTCATCAAACTTTTTAGGATTAATAGGTCTTGTTAACATGAAGCTGGCCGATAGCTGATAGAATAGTTTACATCTACTATTAACATTAAAAATTCAGCTTTATTTTACACAGAAACCATTATAGAGAAAGAAAATGCACAATACTAGAAAATTTCTGGCAAATATGATTTTCTTGCTACTCCATTAATTTATACCTAGGCTTATAAATAAATTAATTATAGTACTAATTGAATTCCAATCAAGTCCTCATAATGATATAAAACAGGGTGAATACTTTAAGATGGCCAACTGTATATACTGTCCTATGATGAAATCAATGTTTGTAACCTTGTGGTGAATGAGACAAGAGAGTTTGATAGAATCCTTTATTTGTTCATTATATTGTTCTTCTTTCATAACCCAAGTTGAACACTCTTAATGAGTGCTGTCTGCCTGATCCCTAACCAATTTTATAAACACCAAAAAAAAAAAAAAAAAAAAAAAAACGAGTAAAGATCCTTTTTATTTGATTTGCAAATAAATTAATTATCTGTCAGATCATACAAATCATCATATGTGCACTATCAAGTGGCAAAATAAAATAATAACATTTTTTTTTATTTTTTGTTTTTAAATTTGCAGGTGTTTGTGGCTGCATTTGTAAAGAGAAAGCAAGCTTGTCCATCAAATGTAAAGATGCTTCATGGAAGTAATCAAAACAATCTGCCCCCTACAAGTTTTGCTTCTGACTATCTTCTACATACTGAGAGATTTGGGTAAATCCACTAACTTTCTCTTTTTATTGAGTCAAAACTTGCTATCCTTAGCTTTTTATATTCAACCCCACTTACAATAAATGATTACAAGTGTACAAAGTCATAAGAAACTATAATATTTTAAAGTTTGGATAAGTACAAATCCATGAAACTATATTTGCCCACTTTTTAAGGGTCAATTTTGACAATGATGTCATTTGAAGTTGACATTTTCTAGCAATTCATTGTATAGTAGTAACACCACCTCATTAGTGTGACCATTGAGTATTGTTTTTTCTATTTATAAAATAATATGGCAACCCGACTCAATGATAAATGGTCATCAAATGTTAGATTACAATAAAAAGAAATCAATGAATATGCAAATGTTTCATGATTAGAAGTATTGTCTCCTAACGATAAGATTACTGATTTGATAGCTTTGCTTTCTTTAAAACCACATAAAAAATAAAAAATGAACAAAAAATAACTAATACCAATAAGCTTATACAATACTGATTGTGATGGTTATACCCTTAAACCATTGTATTGTTTAATTTAATAGTGTTATTTGGATTAGGATTCTCTTTATTTGCTAATAGAAATAAAGGCTTTCATTTTGTAAATGGAGGGTCAAATATCCCTTTAGAACATGGAAGTAAATAAAATGCAAAAGATCCCAACTTGTGTTAATCACTAAGCTAGACTCAAACATAAAGTTATGTCTATACAATTACATCATTTCATTTCTCTAAAGCAAAATGACCAAACTTTTGCAGGATCTTAGACAAGGCATGCATCAAATTGGAAGAAACAGAATCAGGCAATAACAATAAAGAACCAGAAGGACCATGGAGATTATGCACAGTTACACAAGTAGAACAAGTAAAGATCCTTATTTCAGTTCTCCCAATCTTTGCTTGTACAATAGTTTTCAACACCATATTAGCTCAACTCCAAACTTTCTCAGTCCAACAAGGAAGCCAAATGAACACTCACCTCACCAAATCCTTCAGTATTCCCCCTGCTTCACTACAAGCCATCCCTTACATAATGCTCCTCTTCGTCGTCCCCGTCTACGACAAACTCATTGTCCCCTTCGCTCGTAGGATTACAGGCCATGAGGCCGGAATCACCCCTCTACAGAGGATAGGTTCCGGCCTCTTCATGGCCACGTTCTCTATGGTATCCGCAGCCCTCATGGAAAAACAACGTAGGGATACCGCGATTCATCACAACAAGGCACTCTCTATCTTTTACATAACCCCACAATTCCTAATCTTTGGGTTATCAGAAATGTTAACTGCTGTTGGACTTATTGAGTTCTTCTACAAGCAATCATTGAAGGGGATGCAATCTTTCTTAACTGCCATGACTTATTGCTCGTACTCGTTCGGGTTTTACTTGAGCTCGTTGTTGGTCTCACTGGTAAACAAGTTAACTTCGGATTCTTCTAAGAAAGGGTGGCTTAGTGACAATGATCTCAACAAAGATAGGCTGGATTTGTTCTATTGGTTATTGGCTGGTCTTAGCATCATTAACTTCTTTAATTACCTGTTTTGGTCTCGTTGGTACTCTTATAATCCTTCTGTTATAATCACTTCTCAACAGCATGTTTCTCCTGAAGATTTGAGCTCTCCAAGATATAGTGGGGATAATGCTGATAATAGTTATAAACCTTAAGCTTGTATTTTGTAGCTTTGCTATATATCATAAGTAATTAGCATCTAGTTTAATTAGCTTTGTACTAAGATTGAAGTGTATTAGGAATGAGTTATATCAAGAGTCCTTAATTATCACTCTTGTCACCCAGGACAGAGTTCATAGGGCGCCCAAAGAGAGCGTAATCCCCCTGTTTTTTTTAGTTATCACTCTTGTCATAAAACTACATACATCTAACCCCTAAATGCATCTTAAGCGAAAGCCTCGTGAGGGGCATTTGGGGTGTGAAGATAGGGTATCAATGTACAATGATAACATTTTCTGAGATGATATATGACTATATATCGTGATTCATTCTCTTGATCTCTATGTACATAATGAGTACTATGCAAATGAATGATATTGATTTCTCCAGGAGTGTTTATGTTAAAGCAAATCTCATGAGAGCTGATTTCTAGTTAAATTAGGATTTTACTCAAATTTAATTAGGTCAATCACAACTGAATACCAATCAACCCAAACGCACAACTTTTAACACAATGCTTAGTATGGTATTGTAAAACCACACTATATAACAACAACCAATAAGTAGTTTGGAGTGATTTGTCGCTCTTATCCCTTAATTAAGGACAATAGCTCGAATTTTGAAAATGGAAACTCTGTTTTCTAGGAACACTTTACTCTACATGGATGGACATGGTGCAAACCGGATTAGTCCTGACCAGAAAGATTTAAGATAAACCTTGATTCAAACCAAAACAACACACTTTGTAACAAAGTTAAATATTATACTCAATGAAGTCCAAAATTAAACTATTTGAGAACCTGGATCTGCCACTGTACTTTACCCTACGTGGACGGATACGGTGCGAACCGGATTAATCCTGACCATAAGAATTTAGGATAAACCTTGATTCAAACCAAGAAAAACATACTTTGTAACAAATTAAAGTTAAATATTATACTCATGCAAGTTCAAAATTAAAGTATTTGACAATCAATATCACATGCACCTAAAAACTCAATCTCTGTAATGTACTTATTATATTATTTCGACCTTCTACTCCGATCCACAACCCCAAATAATCACTAAACAAAACTAAAATAAAAGGTCTAGATTTGCCAATAAAAACCACTAAAAATGCACAATAGTGATGTTATGAGAAACCTGGTTGGTCATTTCTAGTCTGAAAGAGTATATCAATATCATGCACCAGACGCTTTTGTACAGGCGAAGCACAACATGGTGTACGTATGAACATTGCACAAACCATTGAAATTGTTGAGAACTATTAAACTGACCAAAAGTAGCACTTTGTAGGGATCCTAAAGAATATCAGTTGGTCAAAGGATCCTTGTGGAAAAAGGAATTGCTACTTTAACCAAAAAGGCTTATTCAATTTTCTACCATCTATCCTTACTACTGTATCATCATCGATCTGTCCTTCATATATGCTTGGAGGAGGGAGGGGACCCCCTTACTTTGTGCTTCTTTGGCCTACCAACGGAAAAGGCTTAAGCACTTGGGATGGTATGCTTTTGCCCCACCCTTACCTTAGCCGTGTTCATCTTCGAATATCAGATTTTTCGGATTCATACCAATTGGGCTCATATTCAAAAGTTCAGATATCCGATTTTTGGATACCAAATACGATATTATATTTTTAAAAATTCTTTTGTTCTATTTTGTGCCCAACATGTTGAAAATTTGGAAAACAACGAATATCAGAAAATTTGGAAAATTATATCCGTATATCTGAAGATATCTGAATTTTCGGGATAACGTCAAATCGGATTGAAGGGTTTTCAAATCGAATGCTTAAGTTTGGATTCTTTTAAACATCAACAAAGGTCATGTGAACCCTTAACGTTTCAGTTCTTGGCTATGTGAATCATCGACGTTGAAAATCGGCTATATAGGCCATCAACGTTTTGTTTTTGGGTCATGTAAGTCATTCATTACCAGAAAATTAAAGAGTGACGTACACACTCCGACGAAAGCAAGTGTGGCAAAGAGAAAAAGCTTGTTTATAAGGATATTCCTCAATTTTTACAATTTTTTTTGTTAATAATACTACATTACTATAATATTCTATTAATCAAAGTATCATTAGCCCTAGATCAACAAAAGTGTCATTAGCCCCAAAGAAATTTTTTTTGTTGGAAAACCCCAAAGAAATTTAAAAATAATAAATAACAAACATCACTAAAAAAAAAAATCCTAATGAAATTGCTTGTAATGTTAGAGAATGAACAATTAACTTTTACGTTTGTTTTTAATATTTTTGTGATGTCTTTTTTGGATGAATATATTTCGGACATGCATGCATCCAAATTTATGGATAAATTACAAAACTAACAAGCAATTCTAGACAAATGAAACTTTAATCTAATTGAACTGCAAAAGAGGACGGATTACTAACGTAAGATTAAAACAATTCAAGTACAGAAATCTCGCATCCATAAAGTACTACTGCTAATAATTTCTATTAGTGCGACTTTGACATAAACCAAATATTGAACTAGAGTTTTGTTGCAGAACTATGGATTAGAAAATGACCTAATTGTAGAAGAAAGTTACGGATATAAAGGAAAAAAAAAGGAGTATGTTGTGCGGGAGCAGACACAAAGTAAGTATATGGGAGGAAGAAATTTTAGATTTTGATAGTCGCATGTCTGGCACATGATCTATTTCTGTGTGTGAGTCTCACCTTCCGATGGCCAATGGTTCAAATGGCCCAAAAATAAAATGTTGATGGCTTATGTAACAAATTTTAAACGTCGATGGTCTACGCAGCCGAACGATGAAACGTTAAGGGCCTACGTGACCTTTGTTATTTAAACATCCCTAATCCCGCCCCCACCCCAAAAAAAACCAATTAAATAACTTAATAATTCACGGATAGTGTAAATGAATTTTCAAACTCAAATGATAAGTTAAATTCAATTAACCAAAATATTCAATGTTGGTTTTTTTTACGGATGTTATAGGGGTAGACAACTAACATTGATACTTGGACCGACATGGAAACTTTTGCTACAACGTCAATTTTATTAAGAACCGACGTGAAAATTATGGTGAAATGATTGTTATCTTTTAAACAAAAAGTGTTGTTTTTGGATTGAAAATATGTTATACTTTATTCTAAACACTTTTTTCCATTGAAAATTAAAAAAGTATTACTTTTTGCACATAAAATATTATATTTTGAATAAACGGTCTGAATCGGTCTCACATCAGACCAACTAATATATGGATAAATAATAAATTAAGTATTTTATGCTCTCATTTGTAATACACAAAAACTTCTATAAGTCGGTCTTTTTGTAACTTTTGGTGAGACGGTGTTCAATTTTCAATGAAATAAGGGTCACTGCTCACTGTAAGTGACCCCTACATTTCTAAAGTGTCACCCCATTTGTCTGTGAGTTGGTCTTACACAAGACTTGCTGTTTGTAATATCTAAAAAAATACATATAAAATTAAATTAAGCTCTCGGATACGATTATAATGTTGTTTGAACTTTTGGTGGGGCTTTAATCCCCCCAAAAAAATTAATTCTAGAATCATTTAAGATAACTTATGTCATTGTGATGCACGTATAAAGATTCATGTCCTCATCCAATGGACTTGAGAACTAAACCTTTTAGGAGATTGACAGGTAATGAACGAGAGGAAGAGAAAAGAGAAAGAGAAAGAGAAAGAGAATGTACTACAAGGGTGATAAGTGGGATATACCAACAAAGAGATAGTGTCTCATTGTCTTGTTTCAAATCATCAAATCCTTTGCTACAAAAACGAACATGTCTCAAACAAAGATATTACATCAATAATCAATTGGGGAAAAGAAATAAAAGAAGTCATCATCAGTGGTGTTCTCAAGAATGTGGGAAATGGAAGGCAAACGAAATTTTGGTGGGATAAGTGGTTGGGTGACTTTAGACTAAAAGATAGATTTCCAAGACTATTTTCTATATCCATACAACAAGAGGAGTATATATCACAAATGGGACTGTGGGATGGAATTTCCTGGAGATGGAATTTGTGTTGGAGAAGGACTCTTTTTGTTTGGGAACAACAGCAACTAAAGAATTTATGGGATTTGTTACATGCAGACAACCTTTGTGATAAGGTGGACGATAGCTTTTTCTGGAAATACGGAAATAGAGGTTTATTCACAACCAAATCCTTTATACACACAGTTTTTGATAAATTGGAGATGAGCCCAAATGGTATTAATCTTACAAAGGGCCTGTGGAAAGGGCTAGCACCACCTAGAGCGGAGTTATTGGCTTGGTTTGTAATTCTACAAAGATTGAACACAAAAGATCTCCTCATGAGATTACAGCTCCTAAGTGGACAAGAGCTATCCTGTCCTTTTTGCCAAGACATGTCAGAGAGTATAAACCACCTGTTTCTTCATTGCAAATATACATGGGCCATATGGAGCAGAACCTGTGATTGGTGGGGAGTCAACATTGTCATGCCAGATAACCCAAGAGCTCTTTTTGATATGTGGCTAAGCACAATTACTGGAGGATTTCAAGGTAAGTTGTGGAGTTCTTTGTTCTTTGTGATAATTTGGACAGTTTGGCACACTCGAAACAGAGTTATCTTTGAACAATTTGAGCCGGATTGGATTCATATTTTTGACATGATAAAATTGAGAATGAGATTCTGGGCAAAAGGATGGTGTGCAGACCTCCCATATTCCCCTCAACAGATTGCGAGTCATCTAGATGGGGTCAGAAAATGGAGAATTCATAAGGCTAGAAGACCACTCATTACGTGGAATCCACCATCACGAGGAGTACTAAAATGGAATGTTGACGGCTCATCATATGGGAAGCCGGGGCAAGCAGGGATTGGTGGTGTACTACGAGATTGCTATGGAGTAATAAAATGTGTGTTCTCTGTATCAGTATGCATATTGGACTCAAATGAGGCGGAGTTCGTGGCTATAGTCTTTGCTTTAGAAACATCCCTCCAACAGAATGCAACGATGGACATGAAAATGATAGTGGAGTCCGATTCGCAAAATGCACTTACATGGGTGCGAAACAAAGGGGAGTGTCCATGGAGTATGCGTTTCATGTGGAATAAATAAAGTCCTGAATACAGTGAAATTTAAGCACGCACCCCGGAAGGCAAATGATATAGCAGATTACTAGGCGAAGTTGGGAGCAAGCAATGAAGGGACATGGATTGCATGGTCCTGAAAAATAATGAGATGCTATGGTTAGAAAATTGATCCTCTTAATTTGTTTTGCTTTGATATATTCATACAAGATACACTTGTGTTTTGTGAGCAAGCTCTTTGCTCATTAATAAAATAGCCTAATTATCAAAAAAAACGAACATGTCTCAAACATGTAAAATTGGAACCAGAAGGGGTCCACGCCATTCCCTCCAAATTTCTTTACCTATACTAATTACCCAACACTACTTACAGCTAATAGGCTCATCAATATGTTTGATGAAAGATCTATTAGGCGATTTGTGTCTCGAGTATGTGGTCTATGTATGATAATATGTATGTATATTACCAACCGATGTTAAAATGTGTCATTGGACATATCTTTGTGAAAAAAAAGTATTCACCCAAAAATACAATAGGAGTAAGGAATGTGATATGCATAGGGTGCAAACAGCCAATACACTTGTGAGCAGCTCGTGAATGTACTCGGCCAAAACATGCTCGATAATAAACGATCCGAGCACGAGTAGCACTTCCAGGCTCGTCTAATATATGAGCCGAGCATGAGCACTTCCCTTCTCAGCTCATTTTAGTGCTTTGATGGGTTATACTACCTTTAAAGTTAGTGTACTCGGAAACAGTTCGTGAACGACTCAGTCAAAACTCGATCAAATTTCGTCTATAACTCGCTTGTTACTAAACAAGCCGAACACAAAGGCACCAACAATATGAAGCTCAATACATAAACGAGTCGAGAATGAACACAATAATACTCTGTTCGGCTCGACTCATTTTGCACCCCTAATTCTACCTCCTACATGTCGTGAGACTATTGATCTAAACTACAAATTCAAAATCGTGACCACTCAATGCTCAAGGCTATCAAAGTGTAAGAACTCTCCACAATGTTTATTTGATAATATATATGAGACGCAAGCTTGCAAATATATTTTTTTTAATACGAGAAATCCACGGCCACTATTTTTAAGGTGTGTCTAGATAATTCCCGAGTGTATACAATAGCATGTAAATTACATATACAAGACAAGCCAATAAAATAATCTTGCAGATATACTCAGTAAAGAGGGTTTAGTGGGAAATGAACCCATGACATTTGTCATGAAATTCAACCCCACAGATGGTACTGGGCACGGTTAATAGCACGAGGCACGACACGACCGAGCACGCTTTTTAAATGGCACGA
The DNA here is from genome assembly GCA_038025085.1 of Tetragonia tetragonoides. NCBI lineage: Eukaryota > Viridiplantae > Streptophyta > Magnoliopsida > Caryophyllales > Aizoaceae > Tetragonia > Tetragonia tetragonoides. Next base: position 33,432,698 of record CM076141.1, read on the forward strand.
CACGACCGAGCACGCTTTTTAAATGGCACGACACGGGCACGGAGGAAGCACGGGCATAAATGACCAGGCCTGGCCTGGCCCCATTCCTGGATTTTGAAAAGAAAGCACGACGGGGCACGGTCAGGCCCGTCACGACACGACATGGCACTGCGAAAATTTTAATTTTATTTGAAATAAGCATGAGCACGGCACCGACACAAGCACGGGTACGGACACGATCTGGCCTACCTTTTGAAAGAGCAGGCACGACACGTCACGACACGAAGCACGACAACTATAAGCATGGCACGGCACGATACTGTACAAGCACGAAGACATGGCACAAATATAGCTAGAGCACGACACGAAGCCATCTTTACAGGTCACAACCAATTATACTACGCCTTTCAGGACAGCTTGCAACCATCTATTAACTTTACCATCTTCATTCTCTTCTAGACGAGATAACTAAGTCTTTTTGTGTCTTACAGTGCTGGTCATGAAGACATGATGGTTCCCACTGGCTCACATAAACACAAGGGAAAAGAAGGGGAGGGGGGTCATTTTGGTGGCTTCTTTTTGGTGACTCTTCTACAGGATCAAAAGAGGACCTTGTTAATTTGAGTGCGACTTAACAAAATTATGTGCCTATATTTACTGTGTTCCTATTATGACATGAAGAAGCCCCTACATATATTTTTGTCATGCTAGCCCACCATCTAAAGTTCCAACACATCGATGTAGAAACCAAAACAGTGTTGCATTATTGACACCAAAAGACATCACTAATGTTTTATTGTTTGTGTTCAAAAGCAATTGTAAAAATTATTTTTTAATGTCCCAAAAATTAGTACGGAGTAATTGAGTTTTTACTCGTTCAAGATATTATATACAGATATGAAGTCAGCATGACATAATGCTTTGTATAAGTGGCCTCATCTTGAAGATGTCTCATACGAATTTTTGTGTTAATCCTGTCTATCTCTAAAACTAGAATCAAATTTGATAATTATTTCTTCTCTTGTGATCATGTTTTTTTTCTCATGCACTATAACAACAATCAGGAGGGAAGTTCGGTATATTTGTGCTCTCGTGACTAAAACACTTTTTACCCGTTTGACTTAATAAAATAACATTCTATTATAAAAGAAAAATGATCTAATGCAATCCACCTGAGGAAAATATTTAATTTTCCAATATTCTGAAAACAAAGTGAAATCTCTAAACAGTTGACATTTTGTTGTATACTCCATGTCAGTAATATTGTGAATCTTGTGGTAGAGGGTACTTCTGCCACCTTTGTACTGTGCAAAAATATTGAATAGAATTTTAAAGTGGATATATGATTTGATTAGACTTTGCAGTGTTGCGTCTTTTACCTATATTTTTGTCATTCTCTTGTTTCGTTTGTGCACCTCTATATTTGTGATTGGTCCATTGAATATGCCCACAAAACATAAAATGGAAAACATTTGGTCGTTTGATTATGCCAACCAATCACCAAATGGAACCTTCCCTTAAGTATCGACGTATAGTTAAAGATGGCTTTGTGCCCTGCTGCCCGAGCCGTGCTCTTGTCGTATCGTGCTAATAATTGTTGTGATTTGTGTCTGTGTTTGTGTCTGTATCGTGCCGACTCATCCAAAAGGTAGGCAATTGCTCGTATCGTACGCGCCGCGCGTGTCTAGGTTTTTTTGAAATATTATCTAAATTTTTATCGTAACTTTGTCGCACCGTACTGTGCCTAACCATGCTTTCAATTCAAAATCTAGGCCTGAGCCCAGGCCCATAACTGCTCGTTCGTGCACATGGTTGCTTTGTGCCCGTGTCTTGTCGTGCCATGTAAAATACGTGTCACGTCGTTCTGTGCTTCCTGCTAATCATATCCAGTGCCATCTCTAAGGATAGTACTCAATCTCTCTTCTCAGAATTATGCATTACTTTTTGAGGAGAGATAAGAGGTGACTGGATCAACCTATCACTTTCGAGTCTCCATGACAACAATATTAAAAACAATTTATAATTGAGCATGTGTGTCATTTCTCAAAAACCACCCTCTTTGTAAACTTTGTTTTAAGAAATCAACTCTTTTACTAAAAAATTTCTTTGAAATACCATATTTTGCCACCTTAATTGACCTTTTTCTCCCCTATATGAAATAATTATGTGCCAATGAAAAATGTCATTTTGAGGAGTTAGATGTGCTTGGTCCTTAACTTAAATTTTTAAAGGGTTATGGAATTAGTCAAACAAAGCTTGAATATTCATCTTATCTTTAAAAAAAAATAAATAAATAAAAAAATAAAAGTGATAAACTGCTAAAAATTAAACAATAGAACAACGTTACTTTAAAAAAAACTTTTTTTATAAATTGTGGTTTTATGTATAATATTTATAAATGAAATATGTGTATTTTTAATTTATGTGAATATTGTTTATCATATCTACTATAGGACTCCCTAAGGAAAGCATTTTTCTTTGCCCTCATTTTATCATGCTCCATAGACTTTTAGCTAAAACCCTCAAAAATTCCCCACCAGGCCACCATGCATGAATTAGACACCAGAGACGAATCTAAGAGGGGTATGAAAATATAGCTATATTTTTTTTTTTTTTTGGCAACAGGAAAGATAAACAGTTATAATTACATATTGTTGATGAGGCTGTTAAAGTTAGAGCATGACAAACCTGACAAAGAAAACTTAAATTTGTTCCTAAGCCTACCTAACGAACGATCTCCGGGAATAACTTTGCGCTTGAGTTTACTATGATTCCTGCAAAATAACGACTTGCTAAGATAAAAAATTTGATTACCTTCTTTCACATTATACTTCGAGGCTTTGAACTGCAGGAGTCTAGGATGACTTGTGCTTGAACGGGGGCGATGAATAAAAACCCTTAAGCTGAAACTTCAATCTATAACTTGGGCTTCTGGGCTTTGCTCTCGATGCGAAGATGAAGGAGCTAGTTAGAGTCTTGTTTTGCAACTTTGAAATAGTGGAACTGTTGAAAATATAGTGTATATTCAACCACAAAACAGAAAGATCTTACTTGAAATAATTGTTGTGCCGTGGACAGACCACTGTCCTAAAAGACGATTTCGCCTAGCCCCGGTGCAAGCTTATGTTGGTGGCCGTCCTCCAGGATTAACACAACTCCGGCCAAGGTGTGCACTCACAATGAAACGGATAGAGTAACCAGTACCGACTTGCTCAAACCAAAAATCATTTTAGAGAGTTTACAAGAGTAGAAAATAGATGGAGAAAGAGAGCCTTTTCTCCGTGAAATCTGTTTAGCAAAATCGATTTTATAGAAGAAATTAGCTTGTAATCTGAACAATCAATCCTGGAAAACGTAAATAATAATAGCTAGTTTGCATAGAAACCATGGGCAATCAGTTTTGAAGACCAAAACAATTTCGTAAATGCCCAACACAATTAATAAGGGAAGACTTTGTTGAAACAACAATTTCCGATGCATTTTAAATAAACTTTGTGTAAAATATAATAACCCAACCAACAGTCGAGCTCGACCCGCCCGACCGTATGGACAACGGCGGCACGTGAGTGTGTGGTGGTCCATTCTTTTTCCTTTTCTCTTATTCAAAGTCTAAGGGGAGACCAACATATATAAACTAAGTTTCATTTTGTTTCCTCACCAATGTGGGACAAATACCTTTTACACAAACCAAGTTTTACTTCACAAAACTTTGAAGCTTTTATCCAACAATCTCTCACCAGGTTCAAAGTTTGAAGCTTTTCCAACAATCCCCTACAAGGTTCAAATTTTAAAACAATTTTAACAAGTTTGAGCAAGAATTGGAGTTCTATGCATAAGTGCTAATGTCTTGCGACTTGAATTAACACATAGTGTCATTAAGCTAAGGCTCACATCCTATCAAGTGACTTTCGTCTTGAACTCAATAGGGAGTTTGCAAGCCCGCTGCTTAAGACAGACATTTCACTCAAATGATACATGTTACTCTGCGAATATTAGGTGGCGCGTTATACTGGCAATACGCTCATGCCTGGATGCTCATAGGTACTCTAGGGAGACGACCCCGTCTCTCCCATAGGAAGCGGCCAACTTCCACACCTAAGTAGGTGGATCCCATCAAGTGTGTGTTACCTCACACCACCACACATATGTGGATATGGGTCCATTAAGAGCCAATTGCTCAACCTTCACACATTGGTAACAAGCACTACAACACTTTACAGGGATGGAAATAAAAAGTAGTGCTCCTGAATTATTACTTATGTTACCCTTTGAACTTTACAAATGCAAAGTAGGGATCCATGAGTACAATTCACTCAACGGGTCTCAATCCCATCCCCTTAGATGATTCCAAAACCATCTTTTTACAAAGGCCTTTCGTTTAGTGGATCCGCGAGATTCTTTTTGGACTTTCATAGTCCAGTGATATCACTCTAACAACTTTTTGACAACCTTGTGTCTCAATCGTATGTGTCTCTTTTTTCCATTGTATGCATTGTTCTTTGCAACTCCAATGGCAGCTTGAGAATCACAATGCATTGCAATCAACTGAGCTGGCTTCCCCCAATGGGCTATCTGTGAGCAGGTTTCTCAACCATTCTGCTTCACAGCATGCCAATTCCAGAGTAATAAACTCAGATTCCATAGTAGACATAGCAGTACAAGATTGCTTACATGATTTGCAAGATATAACACCTCTACCTAGTGTAAAACATAACCACTAGTGGAATTACTCTCATCATTACCAAATACCCAGTTGGCATCACTATATCCTTCTAACACAGCAGGGAACTTACCATAATGTAACCCCAAATTCATAATTCATTTCAAATATTTAAGCAATATTTTCAAAGCATTTCAATGTTCATTATTAGGACTATGAGTGTATCTACTAAGTCTACTAACAACATATGCAATATCATGCCTTGTATAATTCATGAGAAACATCAAACTACCCATGATTTTTGCATACTCAGATTGACACACAGGATCACCTTTATTTTTCATCAAATGAACACTAGCATCATAAGGTGTTCTAACAGGAACAACATCAAATGAATCAAACTTTCTAAGAATTTTCTCGACATAGTGTGACTGATTTAAAGACATACCAAATGGAGTTCTTTTGATCTTAACTCCCAAAATAACATCAACCTCACCCATATTTTTCATATCAAATTTGGAACTCAGAAAGTTTTTCGTTTTGTTCACAATTAGCAAATCAGCGCCAAATAATAACATGTCATCAACATACAAACATATAATGACATAGCTATCACCATCACATTTAGAGTATACACATGCATCACCTTCACTTACTGCAAAACCAAACTCCTTGATAGTTTTATCAAACTTTTCATTCCACTGTTTCGGAGCTTGTTTAAGTCCATACAAAGACTTAACTAGTTTGCATACCTTGTGTTCCTGACCAGGAAAACGGAAACTTTTAGGTTGTTCCATGTATATTTCTTCATCAAGATCACTATTCAAAAAAGCAGTTTTTCCCATACATTTGATGCACAATTAAATCACGTATAGAAACAAGTGCAATCAAAGCTCTAATAGTAGAAATTTTAGTAACAGGAGAATAAATATCAAAGAAATCAATACCTTTCTTTTGAGTATTACCCATTAGTACTATTCTAGCTTTGAATTTATCAATAGTACCAATAGTTTCAGTTTCTTCTTGAAAATCCCCTTGCTTCTCAAAGGCCTACACCCTCTAGGAAGGTCTGTCAATTTCCAAGTATGATTACTAAGGATTGACTGCAGTTCACTATCAGTGGCCTCTTTTGAAAATACAGCATCAATGGATCTCATAGCATCATTACAACATTTGGGATCTTCTTCCAAAATAAATACAGAAATAAAACAATCATTCAACACCTTTTCCTCAGTCAAGAAAGCAGTAATAAAGTCAGGACCAAAATCCTTTTCTTTTCTTACCCTTTTACTCATCCTCCTAATTTAATCACAAGTCTCAACTTGAGGCAAACTAGAAGAAGTAACATCAATATCACGCACAACAATATCATTCACATTATCAATATTACATGCAAGAATGTCATTCACATTTGAATTCAAATAACAAACATTTTTCATAGGAAACGCATGGTCAAAGAATTCTGCATCTCTACATTCCATGATATGTCCAGATGTAAATGAACCACTAGCACTTTAAACAAGAAACCGATATGCAGTACTATGATATACATAATCAACAAAAACAGCATCAACAATTTTTTGGTCCAATATTATCACGTTTGAAACTTGTTACACCACACTTCGCAAGACATCCCCACATTTCAAATGTTTCTCGTTAGGAGTATTTCCTTTCCACATTTCATATGGGGTCTTATCAAGTTTCTTATGAGGTATTCTATTCAAAACATGGCATGCAGATAATAATTTTTGGTACACTAATTTTAATAATTAGTCGATTACCCCCACATTGCCAAAGATTAGGGATCAACCAAATTATACCGAGAACATCGATATAAATAACTATAATTTTATACAACTTACCTCACATGTTCTCAATATACATACCAAAAATCATATTCTTTCTCATCAATCTAACAACAAAGTCTTTGATAGAGATATAAGATAATAAATGTCAATATACTACAAAATAATATCAAAGAACCAACAAGTCTGAATTTTGTAGCATGTAGTGAATTGCAAATATCATCCAATTATTCACCCAAAGTTCCCAAATATTAGAAAATATATTTAATCAACTCACAAAACCTGTAACGGTTTTTGGACCAAAGGAACAAACTTTAATGACAATATAAAGCTTAAATTATAGTCCTCATATAATTGTCACACTAACAATTACAGTACTTGCTTAATTCTGTAAGCACGCACTATATGGGAATTTAAATTCTTACCCAAGTCAACCAACAAAACCACATGTTTATATTGAGCAAAGTTATGCATATCCGATTTGGCTTTTGAACAAGTCAGTGAGTATACTAACACCACATAAAATTCAAATAGCTAATTACTCTGGACTTTTATTACTCTACATATGAGTCCATATATAACTTTCACTGATTAACACACTTTAAGAAAAAAGGTTAACAAACACACTACTTACCGTAGTATATGTAAAGCCACTTGGTATTGCCCACCAATTTACTCACAAAAGAGTTTGTAGTAACTAATTTCAACTTACTGTATAAACTTGGCAAAAATATGGCTATCAAAAATAAATATAATAATTCTACCAATTAAAAGGAATCTGACTCAAATCTATCACATTAAAATAAAATAGAACTTGATCAACTTATATTAGCGATCCCTGCGCCAAATTCCAAGTTCATCAAAATCCTTGTACACAATTCCAGGTTCACATGTACACTACACAAAACATGCACAAGAATTATGCATTGGAATATGATATGGATGATATTAGAAGATTCCAGGTGTTCTTTTGGAAAAGAGGCATGCTAAATAGATCAAGACAACACTGAAACTGCTTCTGTATCCGTGAGCTAAAAAAAAATCACATCATAGCAACTTAAGTCTCATGATCAAAAAAGGCAGATCTCGTTTCTATTCATGTTAAGATTTAATTTTATTTTTTTTTGGTCACAAAACCAAGCAGGCATCATCACGAACAATGTTATCATGAAGTACATAACCAACATCAATTTGATCCAAATAAAAAACGCATCCTAACAGCCCAACGCTTGACATGTCAGGAATAACCATTCTAGTAGACATGATTGAATATACTTCAAATTGTCTTTTAGATTGCTGGAAATATAGTGTATATTCAACCACAAGACAGAAAGATCTTACTTGAAATAATTGTTGTGACGTGAACAGACCACTGTCCTAAAAGACGATTTCGCCTAGCCCCGATGCAAGCTTATGTTGGCGGCCGTCCTCCAGGATTAACACAACTCCGGCCAAGGTGTGCACTCACAATGAACCGGATACAGTAACCAGTACCGACTTGCTCAAACCAAAAATCATTTTAGAGAGTTTACAAGAGTAAAAAATAGACGGAGAAAGAGAGCCTTTTCTCCGTGAAATCTGTCTAGCAAAACTGATTTTATAGAAGAAATTAGCTTGTAATCTGAACAATCAATCCTAGAAAACGTAAATAATAATAGCTAGTTTGTATAGAAACCATGGGCAATCAGTTTTGAAGACCAAAACAATTTCGTAAATGCCCAACACAATTAATGAGGGAAGACTTTGTTATAACAACAATTTCCGATGCATTTTAAATAAACTTTGTGTAAAATATAATAACCCAACCAAAAGTCAAGCTCGACCCGCCCGACCGTATGGACAAGGCGGCACGTGATTCCCTTTTCTCTTATTGAAAGTCTAAAGGGAGGCCAACATATATATAAACCAAGTTTCATTTTGTTTCCTCACCAATGTGGGACAAATACTTTTTACACAAACCAAGTTTTACTTCACAAAACTTTGAAGCTTTTATCCAATAGGAACTAATGGGGACAGCGTCATTTTCCGTAGCAACCTTCGCGTTGATAAATCCAATCTTCTCCACAGAGGTGGAAACCTCGTGTGCAACCTTGTCAATATCCACCACTGTCTCCAAAATGGTGGAGTCACTCTCCTCCACTGAATTGCTTATAGTTGAACTAGTACATGTGGAGTCAACAGAAGAGACACCCATATCAACCTGGGTGACATTACTTACAGTCCTGTGGACTCGGATCGTCATCAACGCCAAAGAGGAAGGCTTGAAAAAATCGACTTCCTGCCACTCCATTACCTTTTGATACACAATAGGAGGAACCTTAAGAGTTTGATTCCTATTCCTATTAGAATACTTGAGAGTGGACTCCTTACCACCCACACCTGTAGAAGAATCATCATTGGGAGAAAGATGTGAACACTCAGACCTAGTATCTTGAACAACAACGTCCTTAATTTCATTACTTTGACACTCACTCCAAGAATTATTACTACAGTCCTTAACCTGATTAGGAACACTTGTGTACATAGAGGAATCAACTTCAATGTCCAAGCTATGTGAGCACTCGGAATACGCATCTGAAATTTCGACATCATTTTATTTTACTTTTATTTTTTTGGCTACAAGGACGCATGCAATAGTCCGCAAACCACAGGCATCGTTCAAGCCAACCCAACTTTGATGGGTTGACAGGCTCAAGTAGAGAAGGGGACCCTCCCTACAAAGAAAGGTAGAGAAAGATTTTATTCTCCCTATAAAAATGAGAATTCGAACCCCTAACCACTGAATTGTGAGAATAAGGCACTTACCACTTGTTCTCCCACCTCATCCTCGAAATTTCGACATCATTAAGTTGAACACTATGAGGCTCACTCATAGAACTCTCAACACAAACCCTAGCAACTTTTTTCCCTTTCCTCTCGCAGTCCAAACCAAGCACTTCATCTGAATGCCTTTTCCCCTTATCAACAAACTTCAATAGCTGCATTTCTTTTCCCCAAAAGAAAATTGTCACATTTATTTTGCTTCAAGATGCACCCTTGTTGAGTGGCAAATTGCTGTGAGATAAGTTCTTGGACCAGAAGATACAAGTTGAATCCTAGCCATACCTTTTTAGCTAAAAACTTTTGACTACTTTTACATTATTCAAAATTTCAGATTTTGACTAATTTCTTTGAACTCATGTCACTTAGTAATGATCAATTATTCAAATTTTAGCATAAAACAACACACCTAAATACACCTGCCAAGCAAAATAACATTGAAAAAATGTTCTAAATGTGCCTAAAATACAATGTGAATTGATTTCTGTTAGAAAGTTGAGCATGTAGCGTTCTACACGTCGTTTAAATTACACAAGTTTACTGGCCTTTTGGAGAATTGGTAATCAACTTTGGTAATAAACCATCTCACCATTATATAATGAAAATCTCGCCACTTAGCTTTGGCATGTAGCCTACTTATGTTCAGAATGTAACCATTGTAAAAACTTGGCTTCGTCCAGCAAAACGAGACAATTGAACAGAGATCGGGGATTTGAGCCCTCGTTACCCAGGTGAATCGACACAGCACGTTTCGCAACCTGTTCAAAATTCAGATCTCACGTTAGCATGCACAAGGAGATCGCATTTCAACTAGGCAAGCATAAAGAAAAAAACATTTACTTCGAAGATTGCATTTGTGATCAAGTTCCAACTTGTCATATGAGTAACCCAAAAACCATACACTGACAGGCTACTGGCAAGGGCATGCTATTGGTGAGGTGAACATCAAAGAGATGCAATAGTGACGAATTACAAGGCTCACTTTCTTTCCTTATTGATTTGTATATTGTCATTGATACATTTGGCAGAAGTCCCAGATCTGTCAACGTTGAACATATTCCATACAGAAAAGGTCGCAGTTGAGGGACCTTCCAAATTAGAATCTCAAAACGGGTGGTAATAAAGTGAGAATAAATCAACCGGAAAAGAAGGGGGAGTGGGGCGATATCTAGATTCTCACTTGTAACAGAAAATAGCACATTCATGTTGTCCTAGAGCTCAAATGCTATCCTAAGCCAAAGTAGAGGACATACTCTGAGATGAAACTGATACTTGACATGGTGCTAGCAGGAAGCCTAATCTTCTGCATCGGCATTTTCATTATCTATGTTTGCTCCTTTGAGGTGGAGGTGCTTCTCTCTTTTCTGAAAATCAGTCAAGCCTTTCCCACTTCCAGTCACCCCAACCTTGCCAAATGGATCATCAGGAGACTTGAATATGCTCTCTTTTTTCCTCCCAGAGAAGAAACCGACCTAGAAGCACAAATGAGTAACTGAATTAGTTGTCACACACACAAAAGGTGATTGAACCGATAAAGATCAAAGTTGACATAGAACAAGCCCAAAACCACATTGTAAGTTGTAACTACCTTCAAACTCACATATTTCTATCAACTAATCATCTTCTTAGGAAGGGCCGATATTAAAAAGTCCATAGCAATTGACATATGGTACATAACACAAAGAAACAGAAAACAAATAGGAAACATGAAGCAGACTATCAGACACTTGATTGTCTCAGTAGTCATAGGACTCCTAGGAAGGACGAACCAGAATCTGAGTTAGAGCCGACATATTAGGAAGGCATTGGACAAAGTACTAACATTATTATATAAAAAGGGAAAATTTGCAGGGAGCACCTAATAAAATCAACTTTTTGGGAGGAAATACCTTTTACTTTTTTTATTTCCAGAGAAACACCTACTAAAAACAAAATCCCAAGTACCATAGTCCTTTGTTCCCGTTTTACCATTAGCCCAGGCTGAATAACTATGTAATTTTCGAATTTTGTAATATTATTTTCAGCAAATTAAAAAGAATTTGAGCTACTAAATTAAATTTTCTTCTCCCAAAATTCGAATTTGAGCTACATTTTGGTTATTCAACTTAGGCAAAAAAGGGAACAAAGGACTATAATCAACATTAACCCAGTGCCTCCAAAGAGGCTCCCGCCTAGGCAGGGTAAGGGGGGGTCGGTTGTACGCAGCCTTACCCCATGTGAGAGTCTCGAAGAGAGGCTGTTTCCGTTTGACCCGAGATCCAAAGTGCAACGACCATCGGCAACCTCACAATAAATAAGAAGTGACGACAGTTTTATGAGCCATTTTGCTTTAGTCCATTACATTCTGAAGCCAAAAAGTAGAGAAGCTTTTGGCTCCACTGGAAATTGTGGAACAAAGGACTATAATATGACCGGAAAAAAGTGACCTAGGGTGGCAATATTTATGGATTTTGTTTCGATTAGGTGTTTCTATGCAAAAAAAAAAAATTATAATAGATTTTTCTCGGAAAGATGCTGATTCAATTAGGTGCTTCCTGCAAATTACCCTATAAAAAACACCTAACTATGTGTCATGATAAGTGTAAATTCATAATATTCTCTCCCTCTCAACTCTACCCCTCCTACTTTCAGATTTGCATAAATGTACTTTCTTAAAGGACAGACGATTCGTAATTCTCAAGAGAATTGACAAATATAACAACTAACAACACAAGTGAATCCTCTAAACAAACCACACTCTACATAATTTGTGGAAAGCCTAAAATATGACTTTTGTAAAATCTTTAATCACAGTTTTTCTAAAAATTTCCCAACAATAAAAACTAGTTTATACATAAAGCACCAGTTCAGCATCATCATAACCAATCAACCTTCAAGAAAAAAAAATAGAGAGAGGGGGGGGGGGGGGCGGGGGCGGTGGGAGGGCGATGATTGTCAAGCAGATGAAATAATTAGCATAATTAATCTGTAAAATCAACTGCATAATCTTTTTTGCACAAATGCAATTGACAACCCTTTTGCACAAACTGGAATCAACATCCTGTTTTTCTAGAAGATCTAGCCAAAGTCTAAACCAGCCCTCAATACTTGTGTTGCACAGTATCGAACTTGATTCAGCCCCTTAATGAAATATTTTTCCTCTTTCCCCCTCAATGAATTTATTTTTTTTCCTTTTTCCTGGTCTTCCACCATGACAAAGTTGTACTCCCTCCGTCCGAATCATATCTACCCATTTGACTTCTTGAGCCAGACTTCACAGATTTTGACCATTTTGTTAAAACAAATAAGAAAATCTACAAGATGAATATACTCTTCCTAGATTCATTTTATATTATACTTTTACTATCAACTTTTTATAATTTTTATAATTTTATATTTTATGTTATTGATGGTCAAAGGGGTTATCTTGGAGACTGTACGTCACAGTACCAACTAAGGCTGACACAGCCCCCCGCCTCCCCCCCCCCCCCCCGGGCCCCCCACACACGTTTTTTCCCAACAAAATGGTAATTTATGACACTAGAGAAAAAATTGATAATCATTACCTTCTTTGCACGGCCTTTGGTAGTCTGGAACTGCTGCCAAGCATTTTGACGCTTGTTTTGTGTTACCTCCAGTTGTTCCATTCGCATCTTTGACTTAAATGAATGAATCTTCTTACGTTTTGTTGCTTTCTGCACAAATAAATACCAAAGTTGTGAGGTGAAGTTGCAGATGATCAGCACATACTGTTTTTGCAAGGGAAAATAACTGTATCCTAATTACTGAAAAATATGTTGTCCACATGAGAGCCTACAACTCACTTTCTCATATTATTATAGAACTCATAGGATCCAGCTCACAGCTTTAAACATTTTTTTAGATAACATGGGTGTCCAACTCCAAGCTTTGCTTGACTACTCACAGCTTCAAACATAAAATGAATAAAAGTTTGAAATGACAATGCAGGCTGCAGAATAGCATCTGGAAGGTGTAAAACAATATGGACATGAACATCTTCTGGAAACAAATATTTTTGTCAAATGGAAAAGCATATTGGGGAAAGGTCACAGACAGGCAAAGTACTGAAATGTAGGTTCAAAGTAAGATTTGCTTACTACCTAGAAAAGCAATCCTCTTTTTTAAGCTGTGCCAAGTGGCCCCTGGATTAAATAACAAATATATCGAAAATCACTCACATAAGTTTGAAGTTTGAAACATTTTCCCTCCTCTCCCTCCTCAGGGATCCCATCAAAGTTTTCAAATAAGTAAAACAAAGCAACCTCCTCCCTTTTCCGCAAATGATCCAAAACTACAATATTAACTCCACTTACCACATCTTCAGGGTCTTCAGGATTTATACGAAGTTTTGCTGGTATACTTTTTGACTGAAAATCACCAGCAGCAGCTTGTGCAATTTTCCGTTTCAAAGCTTGTCGAGTAGCTTCAGCTTCCTTCTCAGCTTCCACCAATGGATTAACATCTGTATCCTGAAGTGCCCTTACATTGGCAAAATCAACCTGAAAAATGAACACCATAAGGCTCTAATCAGTTATTTACTGTTATTTACTGGCAGTCAATTGTTATCTATTTACATCCTACAGTTTGTTCCTCATTTTCTGGAGTCTGTTCTTCATAGACAAACTCTTTTCCATTTGTAGTTTGTTCAAGTCAAAGGTCATAAAGCTCACAATGTTGAAGAACTGGAATGTTTGAATGACTGAATCTTATTTTAAGGGTAATGAGCCACAATGCTGACTTAAGGTAACATAGATCACTAGCTCAAGGTACCATGATCAGAAGCAATCATCACTTGAGTAGATATTAAATCAGAATCATACCTCTTCCTTATTCCCCCATCCATCAAAGGCAACGAAATAGCCATTTGAAGTATAAGACTCGACTGTTCCTTCGTACCTGAAGAAATTAATCATCAAACAACCAGAAAATAGGATGCAAAACAGTAAAAGAAAGGGTAGCCTTTAAATATTATGATCCCACCCCTTCTTACCATTCTCCATCTTCACTCCAAACTGCTTGAACTTTTGTTCCAATAGGGAACCTCTGATGCTCATCCAATGTATCCTAACAAGGAGGAAAAAGCAACACCTTTAGCACCACTGCCAATGGAAAGCATGAGCAGAAAATGGAAATGTGACCCCACTGGAAATGTGAGGATACTGGAAAATGGAAATGTAACACGACCACTTTTAGCACGATAACAGCAAGAGAAATGTGAAGCAACTGTAAGGCTTCCATGATCACTTAAACATGATAAATTTGCAACAAAACCTCTTATAATGGTCTCTTTGGATAGGAGGATTTTCATTTTGAAATTCGGCCAATTCATGTGTTTGGCTACCCAAAAAAAAAAAAAATTGGATTTTAAATTGACCCAAACCCAAGAAAAAAAATCTATTAAGCCAATATTCTGAATTTCAAATCCACTCAACAACCTAGTACATTTCATTTCCCCATCCCATCCCATTCCCATCAATACACTCTCTCCTCAAACCCACCCCACATTCATTATGTTGACACTAGTCTCACTCACCACTCTTTAAGCCAATAATCTGAATTCCAAATCCAGTCAACAACCTAGTACATTTCAATTCCCCAGCCCATACCATCAATACACTCTCTCTTCAAACCCACCCTACTCTCATTATGTTGACACTCAGTCTCACTCATCACTCACTCTCTCTCTCTCTCTCTCTCTCTCTCTCTCTCTCTCTCTCTCTCTCTCTCTCTCTCTCTCTCTCTCTCTCTCTCTCTCTCTCTCTCTCTCTCTCTCTCTCTCTCTCTCTCTCTCTCCCTCTCCCTCTCCCTCTCCCTCTCCCCCTATCTCTTTAGATCTTCCCCCTCAAGTGAAGACTTGAAGCTTGGTGGTGACTATGGTGGCTTTACAATCGAGAAACACTTTTTTAGCCATGGTTTAGATGTCTTCAACCACTAAAAAAATAGAGTTCTAATCACAGAAAAGAGAAATTAGGGTTTCGGAACCCTAAGAGAGAGGATACGATTTTTTTAATCTTTAATTGATCTGTTTGTAATTTTTTTTGTGTTTTTCTTCTACTAGTGCGTCTGATGCATCTCTTTGCCCAAATGTGTCAAATTCTCGAAGTTCCAAAACAGTATTGAAGTTTAGGAATTTGTGGAATTGAAATTTTAGTGCTTGCCAAACAATGAATTAGTTTTGAATTGCAACATTTCAAAATTCTAATACTGAAATCATGGACTTGAAATGAAATATGGACATCCAAACAAAACTGTTCATTGAAATTGCTAGATAGAGAATGGTTTACATGATACAATATCACACAAAAACCAAATCCCCTGATCAGGCTTACAGTTGTGAGGATATCCACGCTAAGAATACACTAGCAATTGGTAAAGGTTGTATTTTACATTGAGAATCATAAAAAATTTACCATTTCATACTGAGATGTCCCATCTGAATTCTGCAGCATTTCAGATGTACTAGTACTTAAACCGATAGCTGAAATGGAATTCTCATTTTGTTGTGCAGTTGCCAATATCTCTTCTGTCAAAGCAATCACCTGGTAGAGAAAGGAGGAAACAAATACATTATATTAGAAACCAATGCGGAGAAGATATGACGTAAAGGCCAGTCGGCTGCTAAACTTTGAACTTAGAAAAAAGGAATCAATCCTGAAAGACTGAAATCATGAGGAAGTATGCAGACGTGAAACCCAACACATAGCAGACCTGCAAAGAAACCAAGACAGAAGTGATGGGCATCTGGATGAAATTCAACAGGTCAACATATCTGATATCTCTAACCATTTTCCTAGCGTCAAAACAGCTGCCCATATCCATGTAATATGAGCCAAACTTTGAAAACCATCTATACCTTTGAAAACCAAGTAAGAGGAAGGAAATAATCCACCCAAGAGCAGCCGATATCTGTTGCTTGTCGACCAGCATATTGACTCCTTAGGAATATATGATGAAATGAAAAGAAGGCATTATAACTAAAGCTCATACCATCTAACAACTGCTAACACTTCAACAAGTTCTTTTTTCTTATCATAGACGTATGTTTGAAATAATTTACTTTTTCCACCAATGAACAGATCAATTTCAGTCCAAAGCAAATGTGTACGAAGTATGAACAGGTGAAAAGAGCTGAAATCACACATAAAACAAGATTCTTCTGGAAAAATGTCAAAGTCCTGGGTGATTAGTATCAATCAAGTAAACAGCTGAAATCAAACATATAACGGAGTTTTTATGGGAAGGTGTCGACAGTTTTGGGTAATGATCACCTCTTGAAGTTCCTTTTCCATATCCTTGTATTCAGCGTTCCCAGGTTCCTCAGTCAACAGCATCCTGACCTAAACAACGAAAATAATTATGCTATAAAGACAGGGTAAGGAATTAGGAAGAAAATATTTTAAGAAATTTGGATGTATTAATGAAACTGTTGAAACAGCAAAAGAGGAAAAGATGTTCTCACACAACAGTACAATTACAGATTACCCCAGTTTTTCTAGACATGAGACAACAGTTAACTCCTAAAAGCCCTCCCGCTTTAGACCACAAGAAAGCTAGATAAGTGACCCTATCCCACACAAACTCAGGTGACAAAGCTCTCCTAAAAAATATCTTCGTGTTCCTCTCCACCCAAATACACCACACGATTGCAAAGAAAGCATTACATTAAGAGGTCCCCAAATAGTATAATAAAACTAACTAAAAGTATACCCTTTGTCTAAAACATACGAAACTTGGCTAACATCATTGTAAAAGTTGATTTGTCAGCTTTCATGTATGCTTGAATCAACAAACTATGAGAACATGTCCAGTGAGAATGTAAGCAACCATATTAGAAGCATGTGTACCTAACAGTGGGTTACCACCATTCAGAGAAGGTTTTCATTAACCTTAGGTACTAAAAGAGTACAAATAATAGAGGATGGTTTCACCTCTTTGAAATAAAAGATAACAATGCACCTCCTTATCTAAAAAAACGATAACAAGGCACCACGTTCACTTGAACCAGTACACGGGAGAGTACCAGCATTCTTTGTCCATACAGGAGCTCTTAAACATCACTCATTCCCTATATTGGTATGCTTTGCAACATATCTATCATTAAACGTCCATCAATGCTCTTCAACCACGAACACCAAGAAATGGCAACGACAAGCATTCTCCTGAACAACCTTCTTGTCTCTATCCTACTCAAAACCAACATACTTAAGTGGCATCCACAACGGAACACATGCAGCTCCTGATTTTTTATCAAGTCAAGAGAACATACATTGATACAATTTTGTCTACAAAAGAAACCAGTGAAGGACGTTACAATATTTGAAGGTCGAAACACATTGTTTCCCCTTGTTTCGCCCTTCCAAGAGATTAAAGATAAAAAGATATTGCGTGTTTGACCTGCAATCTCTTATAAATGCCATGGCAGGTCAACTCACCGTCCTAGTCTTTTCAATTCCCAATTTCCCCAATCGCAAAGAAAAGGGATTTTACCATGAAAAAACAATGATAATGGAAACGGAAAAACATCATTATGACCACAAACCACAAATCCATTTGGCAATGAGCAAAACTGCAGGAATAGGATATCATAAAAGAGCCGCGACACCACCTTGGCTCTTGCAGCGTCCTTTTGCTCTTCCTGGTAAACCAAATCTTTGCCTTCAAAAACCTACTCTTTATAGAAAGATTCAAGCCAACCAGCACTAACGCTCCCCATTACCTCTAGTCCTCTTACCATCAAAACTCCACAGTCAAAGCTCTTTTCATTAATTGAAACCTACCCCACTCTTGCCTTCCCCTTCACCAGGCTTCAATTTCACAAGTAACAAGGAAAAACATATTTGCAGGGCACCAAAGGATTGTCAACCAAAAATGACAGGAGAGCTAAGAGCAAAACCCATCAATTGAAGCCATTGTATACAATTTTATCCACAAAAAAAAAGTATATTCAAATAGTTTGCAACGAAAAACTCAGGCAAAGACTTTCAATTCTAGCACAATGAACTAGAGCAGCAAAATTTGACCCAGTCAAAAACCCAAACCAAAATGATCAAAAGTTTTTGGGTTTGAACGTTTGACCGGAAAAACCAAGGGCCCGGCCTGCACTAAACCTGAAATAACCCAGCCAATCTGATAGGTGTGCTACGGACCTTTGTCCCCAAAATTCCACCGATCTTTTCCCTTCTACATGCACCAAAAATTTGCAAACTTCAGCAATCTATTCCATCAATCAGTCGTCTAAGGTCAGTAGAGGTTTCCATGGACGATTTGTCATATAATACAAGCAGCATCTTATGGGCAATCACATATGAGAAGCACGTGACGCGGCAAGCCCCATGGATTTTCCTTTTCTGAATTCTCTTCTTTTCTTTTCTTTTTTTTTCTTCCTCCACCAATCCTGTAGTATATGACTCAAAACTCCCCCCGAAAAGAAAAACATTTACAAAAATATATATGTTTGATATAATGGTGGATTGCTTAGCACTATTCCTCTCCATTGCGCTCCCCCTCTCTCATTTTTGCCTACTTTTCACTCACTTCCTATTTCTGTTGGCTTTTATTTTTATATTATTTAAAAAAACTTTTTACTGTTTACTTGTATAGTAAACTTGTAAAACTGACAGCATTTGTTAATTGGGAATGTCGTTCTTTTGCACTGATTTCAGCTTTTTTAATGGTCGATATATGCAATTTTCTGAAAAGATTCCGTTAAACTAAATGACATAACTTTCTGGATATAATAAAATAAACAAGCTCCGAGCTAAGCACTCAAAGGGTAAGCCAATAGTTTATTTATTTTTTATGCTAAGGTTAATGACGAAGAAATATCACAACCTAAGGAAACAAGGAGTCCACAAAGAAAAGTACTAACTACAAATCACACCAAAGACGATGAATGTCATTTGAAGAACCCCCTTAACTGCTTTGGCCCACAAAAAAGTCAAATACACCACATGTTCCCAAGCAAACTCGACATCTCAGAGAGCCCAAGACGGCAAGGCAATCAAGCACTTCACCCCTTTCTACAAATTACTCAGCAAAAGGGGCAGTCATCAAAAAATTTAGGTACCAGTGCTAAATCATAGCCGCTAAATTACAGAAACCAGGGAATCCGGAAACAGTGGCTGGTCAACAAGATGCGTAGGTCTAAGGAAAGTGATGATCTCTTAAGCGAATTTAAGGCATCCAACGTAAGTAATAGAATGATTTACATTACAGGGAAAAATTATCTTCTTACAACTTCCAAACACGTGATACTAACTGCCACTCCACCTTCCACCCCGCCACCCCCTCAACCTAATAAAACACCTTGGATAATGGTTCGCTTACAATGCCACACTTAGCAAACTAAGCTATGTCTAGGAACTGGCAATAACCCCTTACCGCCTCATGTAGTGGGTCTCCTCATGTTTGTGACCATATTAGTCATTGTAAGCCAATTGTAACTCTGGTCCACCAATGCCACCTTAGGCTTGTCAATCATAGGGATGAGGCCTACATGGGCACTTTAAGATTCTAGATTGGAACGACACAGCCATCTTGGCCAATCCGCGAGGAACATGGCTGTAAACACCTTACAGGATAGGGACATGGCTCAATGAGAGCAAGATCGAGCGTTCCCCCACCAATTTACTATCATGTTTGTAACATGACCACAAGCATCCTCGATGCATCCATCCATCAATTGTGTTACTAGCGTCTCAAGTGTAACCATCCGCCAATCCGCAGGCAGCAACCAACACCATGGTCTCATGCATCATAGCCATGGTTAGCTTCATAACTAGACCTACATAACTACTCTAGGCTATTTGATTAGCTGACTAAGCGACTCATTTTGTTCGGAACCACCTCCCACGCCCTTGGGATATCCATCCAGGTAAGGCTCTCTCCCTACTCAGAGGGGTCACCTAAGCCTAGTGCAACAAACTACAATAGTGAACAAAGAGAATCACTTAAGAATTCAAGGCTAAAGTGCTTCTCACCTTTCCCTTCTACCCCAATTTCAAACACCAAGTGCAACACCAAAATTGAACCCATTTTAAGAAACCCTAACCCAAATACAATAAACACCAAAATAACTTTAAATTCAACAAATCGATACAACAAAGTTATTAAACTGTCAAGCAAGCAAGCAACCAATACCAAATTGAAGAAAAACATAATTGGTTTCCCCGAATTGAAAAAAACCCTACTGGTTTGAATTCGCGTACATGACAAAATATCCCATACCAATTCCAATACAAAATATTCTCAACTAAAGGCGCAATTCAATAAAGAGTTAAGAGAAAAAGGAAATTACTTGCTGAAGTTGTTCTTTATAGGTAGAGATATTAGAAGTGAGCTCTTCTATGCTAAGCTCATCACCGCCCTGCATTTTCGCTCGCTAATCTTTTCCAAAACGCACAAAGCTTTCCAGTGTTAACGGAATTGATAAGTTTGTCCCTCACGATGATGTTTTCTGGAGAGAGAGAGAGAGGGAACAATCAGTTGGTCGGAGGGCTGACGGCAAGAAAATCTCGACTTTCAGTCTTTCACCACCGATGTTAGGCTCACCCCGGAAGAGTTTGAGAAATCTTTACTTATGTAATTTCAGGAACTTATTAAAAACAAGTGGTGCTAAATACCACCTTTTTAAGTTTTTAAAGTCCATGCTTTGTACGTGTTGAATGAAATATCCAAAGCCCGTATAATGTACAGTTTCATTGTTAATACACTTGTATATAATATTTAATATATTAAATACTTTAAAACTATTATTTCATTAACTTATACAATATTATAAAAAAAAATAATTATAATTCAACACTTTCAATTTAATATATAGAGTAATAAAGTAACTTTTATTATACATATCAAAATTGAATCCTTTATTTGTAAAAGTATACAGTGATATGAATATGTATAGTAATCAATATATAAGTATGGAAAAAGAAATATGTCTAATGGAACGTAGGGGGATACGGCTAATTGGATGAGGCAAATGTGAATGAGGAATATCAATCTAATGTGGAGTAGGTTCTCATGCATACTCATATTAGGACTCCAAGTGTTTGTAGACCTTCAGAGTTAAAACTTCTCACTATACCATTTTACATGCATTACTATTATGAGTATTAATAAATTATTTGATCACCGTCTAAATTGTTTTGTTGTTAATGCACGTACATAACGTAAGTAGGGGGGGGGGAGGGGAAGACCGACATGAAGGGGTGAGATTTTTATTTTTTATTTTTAAAATCTCACACACTTTGAGTTTTAATAACTCTCTAATTGTCAAAAGTATTATAGATACCATAAGAAGTACTGATTCAACGTAGGCATCTACTTTACATCTTCATTTTTTCGTTGACTTCTATGCTTTTCAAAAATACTTCCTTATCGAAACCTTTATAATTGCTTAATTTCCCTTCAGTTATAAGGTCATATTTCCATCAAAAAACATTCATGCCAATCAAAAATTTGTTCATCCATAGAGTTGAATGTTATTACATTCCAACACTTTATTGATCCCAAAATCTGCAAAAGTATGTAGCCAAATTAATCAATATATATTAAAGGCTACTATTTTTTCAAGGTAAATAAACTTATCGAACCTTTTTACTATTGCGTAACTCCCGTTAAACTATAAGGTTATATTTCTTTCAAAAAACAATATTATCCTATAAATCAAAAAATTGTCCATCCATAAAGGTGAAATAACACAATCCATTATTTAAAAGTGGCTGCTTTATTACTTTCGAACACTTTATTGATCCCAAAATCTACAAAAATATATAGCTGAACTAATAAAGTATACAAAAACTTACTATACCTTTCAAGGTAAATTCACAAATTTTAAGAAGCCATCATCAGATGAAGATGATCAACAATAATATATGGGTACATGTATTATTGATGTATAGGTAAAAGAAATGGAGTAGAGTAGTAGAATTCTAGTGGCATTTGAATATCATAAACATTAACTTGATGAGGAATCATGACCACGTACAATTCTATGTCAACCTGTGCATTAAGTTTAACAGCGGGAGGAACATCTATACTAGAGGATCATCCTGCTCTTTTTTTGGTTGCTAAATACTACTAATTCATTCTTTTTTTTCTTTTTTTTTTTTGCCAAAAAGAAAATGACTAATTGAGTAAGTGACTTATCCTTGCAAGTGTTCAACCTTGATGGAAATTCTTCAAACTAATGACGATGGAGTAGCGGCCAACTTTTTTGATGATTATCTTTTAGTTTTTCAATTATTTGAAGTTACAAAATAATTAAAACTTTTTATTTAATTGCTGATAAGGCGTGCCTCAAAATTTTTGAAAATTGCCAGCTTTATATATAGAAATAAATTGATGGATTGATTTATATTTTAAAAATCTAATTACGGTTTTAACATTAGATACCATCTTATACATTTGTGTAAACATATTATAAATGCATCTCATTCTGAAGTATTTTTCGATACCAATATGAAGGTATAAATATTTTTTTTTTTTTGGAGATGTGTCATGTGCATAATAGTTATATTCTATTTTGAATATTCGGCAAATATCAAGTTATAAAGCCAATAAAACTCTAACGATATATTGATGGGAGCACGTATTAGTGTAGAATTGTAATTACATTAGAATTAGGATTCTTAGACTCCCAAACATATTACACCGATTATTTTTGTCTTTATTCTCGCTTAGGTGGCGCGCTCCTAAAATTCTCTTCTACGTGGCATGCGTCATTGCTCCCCAAATATGCCTCGTTTATATATATATATATATATATATATATATATATATATATATATATATATATATATATATATATTGATTTGGTAAACTACACACACTAACATGCCTATTTAAAAAAAAGAAATCATAAATAATTTCTAATTGATTATAATTATGCATGCTATATAGTGATGCTAGTTTCATGCTATCCTTAGTGATTTAGGTTGAACTCTATTTTATTTTTCACGCCCCTTGGATCATCAAGATTTGCTAGAATAAATAAAAAAAAAACTTGAAAGCAAAGAGATGTATGGAGAATAAAGGGTGAGAAAATGTTCAAAAAAATGGAGAAGTAATTATGTGAGGCGTTTAATAAAAAAGATATTAGTTATCATAATCCTCCTAAAATACAATTAGGGTTCTAACCAAATTGCACCTCTGAAAATGGTTACTTTAAAATCGTTGTTAGATCGATGTTCAATTACTATATATCATGTCGAAAGAGCCTTAAATCAATGCGATAACCTCTCAATAAATTTAGATATACATGAAGCATTCAACTTTCATTAGTCTCCCATTACATTCATGTCAACTTTTGGCCTTGTAGTCTCGCATATAGCAAATAGAGAGGCAAATTAATAAAAGGTGAAATGTGAACATGAGGAGAGGCATATATCACATTCTCCACTTTTTTTTTTTTCATTTAATATTCTAAAATATATTTTAGGCTTATGTGGCTTGCTTTTAATTTTTCTTTGTTGAGACTAAGGTCCTGTTCTCTTCAACGGAATGGTGCGGGACGGTGAGGAACGGAACGGAACGGAATGGCGCGGCGCGGATAATTCAAAAAAATGTGAGACAAAATGAAGTACAGAATGCGGAACGGAACGGAACGGAATGCAGCATGGAATCGACGAAAAGAACAGGGCCTAATTGCTTAGGTGATGCAACTTAGTAATCAAACTTGTGCTATGCACGGACTTAAAATATATTTGCTCAAATTTATTTTCAAGCTAATCTTACATGTTTCTTATACATATTGTATATGAATATCGTTTTAAGGTAATTTTCAATGTGAATCTGATGATGCAAAAGTTTATTTTTGTAAACATGTAGAAAAAGTTATATTTGATTTTATAAATATTTGACAGAGATCTAATATAGCTCCTATAAAACTCTAGAGGTTTATCACAACTCAAGCTCTATATTTCATTTCCTAACCTTTATTTATTTTTTGTTTAATTGCGTGCTAAGATGACATTCCTATGTGGCATGATGCCCGCGTTCAAATTTATATGTTTTGTTATTTTCATTTTTCTTTTATTAGTAAATATCATTTTTTAAAATTTATTTACAGAAAATTAATATCGTAACACAATCTTACACGTTTATTGTAAACATATTGTAAATGCATCTCGTATCTCGAAGTACTTTTCGATACGAATATGATGGTGTAAAAATTATTATTTTTAAAGGTGTGTAGGATAGTTATATTCGAGTTTAAATATTAGACAAAGATAAAGTAGTTATGACGCCAATAAAACTCTAACTATTTAGCACAATTCAATCTCTCCTTTTCATTATCCGAAACTTTATTACTATGAAACTTCTTTATATTATATATTGATTGATATGTTAAAAATAGTTTTATTTGACAATTAATTTGGGTATACCAACTACTAAGTTACTAACGTGTGAAAAATCTTCTTTTTCTTTTCTTGTTTCTATTTCTATTTATTTTTATTTTTATTTTTTTGTTCAAAGTATGTGTTACGAGTATGTATTACTTAAATTTTATTGTTTAATATTCTCTCTTATGTGGCATGCTATTAAAAATATCGCTTAGGTGGCTAAAGATATTTGCTCATTTTTTATTTTCAGCCTTATTAATTTTATTGTTAATATTATTATTATTTTTACTTATTTACGTGTTCCAACATATACCTGCGGTCTTACATGTTTCTTATACATATTGAATATGCATCTAGTATAAAAGTTATTATTTTTCGAAGTGAATTTGATGGTATAAAAGTTATTATTTTTTGAGATGTGTAGAAAATGTTATATTTGATTTCAAATATTTGACATAGTTCTAGTATAACTCTTATAAAACTCTAGAGGTCTATCACAACTCAAGAATCCTAACCAGTAGGGATTCTAAGAGTCCTAAACGTTTTACACCAGTTAATTTTTGTCTTTGTCTTCGCTTAGGTGGCGCGCTCTTAAAATTCTCGCCTACGTGGCACGCCGCATTGCTCCCCGAAAATGTCTCCTTTATTTATTTATAAATATATATAATGTCGTTTTTACTCCTATTTTAATTTCCACCGCTATCTTTTCCAACTCAGGATCCTCTAATGGTAGAGAACAGTATATTGCTTTATCCTGAAAATAAAGAGATGTTTTGGATAATTAAATAACTTGAGGAGAGAGATAGAGAGAGAGAGAGAGAAAAGAACAGATCTCTACAATAACTTTACCTATTCTCATTTTCTCTCTTCCTTTGCTTCTCTCTTTTACCTCTTATTCTCACTTCATAATGTGTGTTCTTAATTTAATTAACAATGCAAAATCGATAAATCTTCTATAATTATTTGCCAATAACTTATAACTTAAGATTTGTGTTCTTAATTTATACTAATAGTGCTGTGCACGGGTTTAAGTTGATATTGGTTCATCGACTATAAAAGTAATAGTGGTCATATTAAATATTTTTGTTTTGCTCAAATTATTAGTAGAAAAGTTTTATTTAGAATGATATTTTTGTTAATGTTTCAAAACATGAAATACTCCGATGGGTTAAAAAAAAAAGTTATTTATGGGTTTAAAAACATACACATAATCATTGTGCTATTTTTAAAAAGCTAATAATAGCAAAGTGAGGTGTTTCTTTTTTTATAGTTAGCGTTCTAATATAACTAGGTTTCAAGTTTCAAGTTTTTTTAAGCATAAACGATGAGTCACCGATGGGTTTCATGATGTGGGGAATTAGCATGTGAGGAGTTTTCAAAGCTTATACTCCTTGAAGATGGAGGCAGTAGACAATACATTGGATTAAACTGCTATGGTCAAAACTTCTAGCAGGCTAGTAGGAGAAACTATCTTCCAAGTCCAGCATATAAGAACTTCCTCTTTTGTGTTTTTTGTTCTGTTGTAGAGAGTTGAAACTTAAAAGACATGGTCAACAAAATAATAGTCTATAGTACCTAATCAGCTTTGTGCTTACTTGTATTCTGTGTGGTACATGAAAGATAAGAGAAGAGAAGGGAAGGTTACATCTTTTAGTAAGCAAAAGTCTCTTATATCTGTTGTAGCCATTCTAATAATATATATTGTCCTCATACTAACAAAAAAAAAAAAAAAATACAGGTGTTAGAAAACATCTTTGATGTAGTTTTGCTTTCTTGTCAAGTTAATCATCCATCGATCAGGTTGCACTCTCCAAAAGTTGGGTCTGGTGTGGTATAGCTCCATCTTTGCTACCTACCTGCATTGTAGTGTCAGGCTTTACTAGTGGTCTTTCCTTGTTTTTGTGCCCAAATTAGCTAACTGCTTATGGAAACTCTGGACATTTGATTAGCGCCTTAGCGTACGGCATTCTTTGGTAGCTCAAATCTATGCAAACAACATGCAAGTATATCCAAACAACTTGTGTTCAAAAATCTCACAACACTCAAGTCCTAAGTAGTGGGGATGTTTTATCAAAGACCATCGGTTCAATAGCTCATGGCTAGATCTAGGAGTGGCATTACATATAATGACCTTGTATCAAGTTAAAACCCATGGAAAAATAGAGGAAAAATTAAAGGACAGAAATAACATAGGAGTTTATATACACAACCACAAAACTCTATTATATTCAATAGTTGACATTGGTTTCTACAAAAATAACCGAAGGTCTCATCGAACAGGATGGGCATGTCACAGTAGCAACCTAACTCTCTTCCTATTTTTGGAAGAAAGCAAGGTTGAGCAGCTGAAGCGCATGTCAATACTTGTGGGGGGTTTTGTCTTTATTGGATATGAAAATGTAGGAGAGAGTATGTTTTGGAAGTTAATTGTGAAAACTTTCAAATGATTAACCATGATAAAGCATCCAATGTAGGGAAGTCAAATCCTATAGTATGTGCAGGAAGGGGACTCTCCAGCTTGATGATACTTAATGGGACATGAAAAATTCACATGTAAATAAGAGGTTAATTGTTTTCCAAAAATAAATTCGACTTCTATCCTACATTCAATCAATCATTTCCATATGCAACATAAGATATGGATATGAATCTCTTTTGTGAAAGCCATAGCAAGTCTTTGCACATGTGAACAGAATAATCAATCTATCAGGTTCTTACAAACCCAACACTCTCAACTTTAGTCTCAGGCAACCATTAAGCCTTAGAACCTCTGCTTAGGTAGGGAATATTAAGTGTGTATGGAGTTGCATACTATTCATCTACTCCCTGAAACTTTGCCCGACCTGGTCCCTTTCTGTGTTAGTGGATTTCGTTTTCCTACGCAATAAGCTTCGTTGATTTTAGCCTTATCTAGTTCAATAACTCCTATCAGAGTTTTCATGGTTTTTGGTTAGAAGCATTAGACATTGCTAAATTAGTACTTCTAAGGCAATCACATTCAAGGTGTCCATTGAAACACAGGTTCTAGATATACAAAAGCATAATGGTTTGCAGCTTCGCACACACCAATAAATAATTTTCCCTTACACAAATCTCAATCCTTGCTTTTTATTTTTTCTTTGGAACTGTAAAACAGGGTCGAGATTATATTCATTAATCAAATAAAGGTGCACTAAGGCTTGGAAAACATTTTAATTCATAGAAGCATTGAGGCACACAACTTCCACACAAAAATGACCTTAAAAGTCCTATATCGATTGCCACAATTAAATGAAATATGAGCCAACCACAGTACATACAAAAGTGTTTAAAAATCAAAAACAGGAAATAAATGTTTCTGGATTACCTGGAATTATGTTTCAAAGTGGGTACAGAGGAATCTGAGACGGGGACGCCCATTATCGTCTACCCAATCCTTAAGTTCTCCTATCGTCCATGAAAAGTGTCAGAACAGGTTAATTCTTGGGTCAGGTACCTCTCGACAATTTTGTCGTAACTCAGTTCTTTCTAATATACTCGCTCTATATGTCCTCCAATTTTGAAGCCCTTCATCAATTTTCCCCCATGTAATTAGTTCGTCTTGATGCATTCGAAAGCTCTGAGAAGTAGAGGGAATTGCCTCTTGATGCCTAAACCTTAGTACATGTAAAGCCTTTGAATTGAGCATATTAACCATTAAAAAGTTGCCGACTTTTCTGAATATCTAGTGACAAACAGTTAGAAGCAATTTATCAAAATTCTTCTCTCTCATAAGATTCCAACAGAAAAAACACAATCTAACTATGAAAATGTACCATAACAGAAGGTAGTAAAAGCAAATGGGAGCAAGATTTGGTGACAATATACATATCGGAGTTTCCGTACAGCAGATATTATAGTTGGGGAATGCAAATGAAGATATACAATTAGTGAACCCTACAACACAAAAGTACAAAACAGGAAATTGGAAAAAAATAAATTAAAAAAAACCCAACTATCAAGTTTTGCTAAACTTATTAGTTGAACCAAACATCAAACATAAAACAACATATTAATATAAAATAGAGCAAAGTGAGGAGTGAGCTGTGAAGGGGAAGTGACGCTCAATCCACTATCAAACACCAAACTAACACACATATACCAAGTGTCCATGGCTTAAAAGGTAAATATACAGAATTGGAGATTCATTGGTTGGTTGGTTTCAGATCCTCAGTTCATGTGATTGGATTTGATCAGAACTAAAACAAAAGGTCATGGATGTTTCTTCTCCCAGTTTTAGTTACCCATGATGTAGGATCCCAATTATTTCAGGGTAAAAGTGGTCTGTTGTAGTTGATGCCAAAGTTATGTTGCTTATTTTTATCAGCAAAAACGGGTTTGGCAAATCTTAAATACGTTGAAGTATGATCATAGAAATGGACAATCATGAGAATCATGAAAACTTTTAGGGGGCATTTTGTTCGTTGTTGGTAAAGGAAAAGGAATCAATAAAGGAAATCAATGGTAAAGTAAAGGAATGGAATTAAATACCCTTCTTGTTTGGTTCACCCCATAAAGGGAATAGGATTCCCTTCCATTCCCTGTATTGTTGTTTGGTTCATTGATAAGGAATCAATCCAATTTTATAATTTTAGAGATTATTTCTTTTTGGTCAGAATTCTTTCTAACACAGTTAAATTATGTTGCAAATTTACCAAAAAAAAAATAAAAAAATACTATACACATTGTGGGTTTTTATTTTTATTTTTTTTATTTTTTATTTTTTTAAATTTTATCTCGTGCAAGTTGTACAAAACTTGTTGCTTATGAGGATTTCAAGAAAACACTAGCTACAAATGAAATCCAAGAACAACTAAATAGAAATGAAATCCAAGAACAATTATCTCAGTACATAAAAAAACTTCATCCCTTTCTCTGATGAGATATTCTTTCCTCCAGAACCACAAGTTTAACCATCCATAAAATTTGGCAAATTCAAGCAACAGCAAACATTGAAATGGAGAAGTTCAACACACCACATATAGTATAACATTATATAAAACTCGATCCAAGAACATTGCGTAGACTGTACTGCTTCTTCACATTAGGATCACATAGATAGAACACCTTCAATTGCTTGGTTCCGCAACAAGAATCGTAGCAACTTCTAAAACTTGATCAGTTGATAATCCATTTACCTTGTGCAACTCATCCATCAACCAGTTAGTTTTATCGACCATTTCATCTTCTCGTTCTTGTGCACGTATCAAAGCATCTTGAGAATGCGTCCAAGAAGTAGCCATACTAGATATATTCATGTTCATGTCTTGCATAAAAGCCTCCAAGCACGTCATATCCGAACCACTACTTGCACTAGTACTCTTCCTAAACTTCTTGGTAGGTGGAGCGGATTCAGCGACATCCCCATGTGACTCGAGATCAATAAGATCATCTCCCTCTTTTTCCATGTTATCCACGACATCTCCAAAACCCTCAGCATGCTTTCGAGTTGCATAATCTCTCCCATAAATCTCATCCATCTCATGAAAGTAGGGGAATGGAACCCCATAAAAAATTTTAGCATTAGGATGAACCTGTAGGATAAGAAAGAACAGACTTTCTGTTAGTGTGTTTTACACCTCAATACAGTAGGAAAAAATAGCAAAGATTTCACAGATACTATAGATAGAAACACATACAAGCAAAACAAAACAAGTATTTAGACACAAGTCTCCAGTTGCATCTGTTGCTCTGTTGCTGGCCTCTAGCACAAACTTACAGAGGAAAAGAATTGCACACACACATATATCTACACTTTCACTTTCCTAAATGCAACTCATCAAATGATACTCAACAAATAAATAGTACATAGCATCAGACTCAAGTATGGCTACAAGAATTTTTTTTAATCACCGTTGAGCTAGATATCACCATGATTTTATTGCTAACTAGACAATATCTCTCTGATCAAGACCTGCTTGGCTGCTTCCTGAAAAAAAACCTTATTACACACGTCTACACCACCGTTTCAGGATTTCAAGTAAAATATTTATTATCTACTTGCAAGTTTCAACACTATAACTGCATGACATTCGGAAGATCAGTTGTTTCTGAGTCTGAATCTTGTAGTATAATATAGATGTTATATGACATGAGATCTACTGCTCCAACAAATTAAATAGCTTAATTAAGTGAGAAAATGTAACTAGGTTCGACTATCTAATGACAGGAAGCTAACAACTAGGAACAAAGTTCAAGGCATACACAATACACACAGAATGAAGTAAATTTGTAAAAGGAGTGAAAGCTCCAAAGAGCATGTTATAACTATACGACCATGTGTACGTAAAGGAAACCAAGAAGGCCCTCTAAGAATTTCCCACCTTCCCTTTAATAACCTAAAACACCTTTCAATCACGTTTCTAGCCATTGCATGCTTCAGGTTGAAATACTCTTCAACACTTTGAGGTTGACGATTACCATTCCATTCTCTAAGATGATAAGATTTACCTCTATATGGTGTAAGAAAGCTCGGCCCGTTAGTGTATCCAACATCACACAGATAATAGCAACCTAATACATCAAAACAATTATCTCACTACATACTCATAATTCTCGATACTCTTAGACCGAAAAAGAAAAGAAAATGCTATGTTAATTATATTTACCTCTAAGAATTTTTAAGCCATTATTAGGTCGATATATAGCATCTCGAAGAACTCGTACGTCATGTGCGGAACCTTCCCATCCAGGTAAGACATATATAAACTCACCATCGGGTGAACACACTCCCAGGACATTCATTGCCATGTTACCTGGCCTTTCCTTGTCTGATATCTACCTCGTTCCTCATATGGTGGATTTACATTAATAAATGTACCATCAAGTGCACCCAAACAATTCTAAAAGAACATAAAAAAAAAAAAAAATTAAGGTTCATGGGTATTTTAAATTAAAAATGACAGGATGTTTAAGTAAGGAAACAAAGTTCATGGGTACCTAAAATAATTTTCATCTATGATCCTCGCAATCATCTCTTATAGGAGAAGCTTTCTTTAGCAACAAATTGTTTAACTTCAAAATGGCCTTCAAGCACAAATTAGATTGTCTACTCACTGTTTCTCCACTTCTATAAAATAACCACCAATAGTTCTATTCTTAAGACCATGAGCAACCGTGTATACAAATAAGGCAACAATCTCCTCCAAAGACATATTTCTAGTTCTAGCTAAACCTCCAATATCTCTCACCATCTCACAAAGCACCCCAAATGTTCGCTTATTCATTCGAAGATGATTCCTACAAAAAAACATCGCTTTCTTTTATTAATCTATTTAAATTTCCGCCTATCACTTTTCCCCTGTAATCGATTGGAATTATAGAGTGTCTTTCTCATTGAGTACCACATCATATAAACCAATATGACAACATTAATCAGGAGGACGATTAACTGAAAAAATTTCAACTCTCTCTTCCTTCTCAAGGATAAATCAAGACGAGCCATTTCTGTAGAAAGAAAATAAAGTCATAAGAAGAATAGGCTGTTTACTGAACTTTGTAATGCTCTTTTATCAAAAAACAAATAAATTAAATAGGATAATTATGTTCCTATAAGCACCAACAAGCAAAACAAAAATGGAAGCATCATCAGCACCACATTAATGACCAAAAAGCATCATCAATAGCATAACACATACTTAGTTGGCCAAAAAACTTCAAAAACCCAACCAGGATACAAACCCATAAAATTAAAATGCGAAAATCGTATTTTTTGGTATAAATCGAGAGAGTATAGTGAAGTACCTCAACAAATCACGGTTGAGACTTGGAAATTCAGAGCACCATGAGAGAAAAGGGAAAAGGAGCAAAGAAAAACCCTTAAAAAAATGGAGAAGAGGATGCACAGTTCAAATATTGAAAGGAGATATGGAGGAGAGAGATTATTAGTTCAGAAATGAAAAGAAGATTGTAGTATCCCGAAAATCTAAACTCAATTATTAAACTAAAATAGTAATTAATTAGCATAAAATTTTTCGCTTAGTTTGTTAAGTATGATTAACGTATCTAATGCATGCACTTACGTAAATATTTTCTAAACTAAATGTTAATCTTGTTTAAAATTAAAACCTACTTGATTAATTAAACTAAACTACTTGATTAACTATTTAATTTATGTTTACGGTTTGCTTAGGCATGATTAGACCTTTGTTTGTGTTGATGACCGAATTAGAAGATGTTAAGTTAGGATTAGTAAATTTCCACTTTTCCCTAATTAACTTCCTATTCATTTTTGCGTACTTGTCAACAAACCAAGCTTGTTCTTTCCACTTGTCATGCAACTACCTTGACACCATGTATTGCCATGCTTACTAAGCTAAAATAGAAAACATGTCATGTTCTCTTGCTTCCTAATACAACTAAGCTAAGAAATCAAGCAAGTAAAAACTATAAAGGGGAAGGGGGAAGCTACGGTTAAGAAGAAGAAGAAGGGAAAGAAGAGAAAAGGTTCTCACCTTTATAAAACTAAACAAAAGCAAAATAATAAACCAATTAAAGATCAAAAGTTTCTTACATATTCTCAAAGATTTGTACCATATTTGCAAGCAAACCAAAAGCCTTCAAAAGCTTACAAAGAGCCACTTTGCTCATCTTTTTCTCTTCCCAAAACCGTACACCACCACCAACATATATTCTCTCATATTCTCATATTCTCATATTCTCTTTATATCATTCTTCATCCAATATCACAAATCTTTCTAAGTAAACAAGAACAAAATGAAGTAAAGAGAGAAGAAGGGAAAACCGTAAGATAGAGAATGGAAAATAGAAGAAAGACTTGCTCCACTATCACCCGAACGTGAAACTCCCGGACCATCAAGAACCACCAAGAGATACCATCAAGGCTTAATTTGTTTGTACCATTATTCATTATCTAAAAGCTTAAGTTATTAGTATCACCTAAAATCTATAATTAAATAAAGAAACCCTAACAAGTACAATTATGACCATAATCGAAAGTATAAGGAAAAAGGTTTAAGAATCTAAGATCTAAATAATCTTGACTTAAAAATCCAAAATCTATTGTTGCATGTCCATTTACAAACTTAGGTAAACTCGATCTTGACTCATTATGGCCAAAACAATTTATTTATTATTTATCTCTAATTTTACTTAAATTCGAACTTAGCATTTTCGAAAGTTAAAATGGTAGAATAAAAGAGGAATTAACAAATGAAATGATAATAAAGATTTGGGAATTAAAAGAGTAACTTTTGAGAATAAAAAGGCCCTAGGCCGAAAGAAAATAAAAAGAGAAGAAATAAAAAGGAAGGTTTATTAATCCTTAAACATGTTTGTTAAATTAGGAAACTTGTGCTAGTAGTGAGTGATCAAGGAAGCTAGAAGAGGAAGTGTGTTTTTGAAGCTTGAGGAAGGTATACTCATGTCCATTAAATCCCCCCTTATTTCGATTTAATGAACTAAAGAAGATAATCATGGATTTCTTATAATTATATGCTACATGTACTTATATATACATATGATTATAGATATGATTGTGAAGTTATGTAAAGGGTTGCATGTGATTATTTTCGTGAGATAGCCGAATGGATTTGCTGTTGCATGCTAAAGCTTACTTGATAATTGCATGAGGATTAAGGTCTATTATTTAAGCTTGGTAATTATGGCCGAATGGATTTTGATCTAGATATCAAGTTGATGAATGTTTGTTTAAATAATTTAATAAAGTCTTATAATTATGAATGTGTGATTGAGATGACCGAATGAGTTTAAGAATGATTGATTATATTTACTTGATAAATTGCATGTAAAATCGTGGCTATGCTTAAGTATGCTTATAGATCAATTAAGCTTATGACCGAATTGATGCTAAGTGATGATAATAAAAGCCTTTGAGTTTTATACATGCATTACGAATATATGAAGTGTTGCACACGACTTAGAGAATTATTGTGGAAAAGGAATAAGTTTGGGAAGTGTAAGAATTATGGCTTATGATTATGTTTATTGAGATGAATATGACCGAACTAGACATCACAAGCATGTCTACTAACTAAATTATAGTGTGCTCCCAAACTTGGTACCCTTGGGAAATTGAAGAGCATGCCAGTGTATACACTTTAATAAAATATTGTAGGATTAAACCCATTATTGATTAAGCTGTAGGGATTAACTAATCCTGAGTATCTCGCTTATCATGGTTTAATCTGAGTTATGTAGGGTATAAACCCGAGATGATATGATTATTGCCAAAAAGGCCAAGTGAATGAATTATGATTTGTAGGGTCATTGAACCCGAGTGTAGGACTCATAGAGTCTGAGTTGTGTTATGCTCTTCCTCACTACCTAACATAGGAGTCTAATCTTTGCATGTTATGACTTGAGTTATTTTATAGCTTATTAGACCTCAAAGGTCATTTTCTGAGTGATTATGAATTTGTATATGATATTGGTTGTTTAATACTCTTTGCTTATGAATCTTGTACGTATGCATGGTTTGTACGTAAAAGAATATACTAGCTATATTTATAAGAACATACAATCTCTTTAAGATACTATTATGAGTATTATTATTATTATTATCTCAAGTGATGGTTGTTAATGCTAAATGTATTTTAAGTATAAACAAAATGTATTTTACAAAATGGGGTGAGTATTGCTTAGCTTTCGCTAATTTTCTTTTGTTTTTGTGTCATCTCTTCTTGCATGGATTATTATATCATTTTGACAGATTTTGGGCAAGGGAGATAGTGAAGGATGAAAGGAACCCTTTTGTGCATGCTCTCTGCATGTCTTTGCTGTTGTTTGACCCCGTGGATTCCGCAAACGGAGGAGAACCCCGTATGACTTAGTATTATAACTAGTGATGTAGTTTTGAAACAATACAACTAGCTATTATAATATAATATAATTCAGTTTGTTGTTGTACTCTTTATCATTCTTTGCCTTGTGCTTGTCTTGTTACAAGTGCAACAGTAATGTCTTAGTATGGATTTAGGGCCCATAAGCATGATTAATTAGAGTTATCCAATTCGGGGCGTTACAGAGATATGGAGAGAAGAGAGAGAGAGTGGGAACTAACCTTGGATAGTTGGATGGAAGATTCGTAGGGGAGAGAGGAAAGAGGAAGAGGGGTAGGGATGAAGTACTGGGTAATTGAAATAAGGGGGGTTGGGTGGGTAATGAAGATTACCCTTAAACAGTTATCTGATTATTGATATTTGGTAATACCATTCGCGTGTTTTTTTTTTCCAAACAGCAACAAAGGTAATCAGAGTATTTTAATCCCTTTTACCTTTCTAGATTAACCGCTACCAAACGTGCCCTGAATAATTAAATGACAAAGTAGCTAATTTTTTAAAATAAATTAGAATAATTCAACGCACATTAACAACCCTTTTATACTGGCACACAAATACCTATTACCAGTAGCATGAAGCCATGAATATTGTAATTTCTTCCTAAGTGCAGGACACTGAATATATGTGTGTTCAGCCCACCTTCCAAGTTCCAAACCAAATACCCTATCATGACATTATATCTTTATGGAATTCATTTTTCCTAGTCAATCTTAAACTATCAACGAACACCTCTTCACAACAACAACAATCACTTCTCTACAACAACAAAATCAACAACCCAAGAAGTATCAATTGGCCCTCTCTCTGTTTCAATAGATATGATCTGTGAATTTCATTATCACCCTTATTTTGAGTAAAAAAACAGAATAGCCATTTTTTGCGTTTATAACAAAAGGAAAAAAAAGTCCATTTGACGCTAGAAAGCAATGCGTCCAAACCAATCTTAGCCAAGTCGTACACTAACAAAAAAAAGACCATATACATGGTAGGCACATAAGAATCAGTAGTTTAAGATCATCTAGTAGGCTAAAAGATGAGGAAAGAGGGTGAAAGTGTGAGAATACCTTTATAAGTTCTACTCTACTACACAAACCAAGCAAAGTAAGATAGTGGTTGTCGAGTGTCTATTCATACAAAAATGCAATTGACAATTACTCAATACTCATTTGGATGTCAAGATAATAGGAAGAGAAAAATGGGGGATTACATGGGCAAATTTAGATTTCCTTTTAATAATTGAATCGTGTAGTTAGGACATTGAAAACAAAAGTTTAGGTCTTGCAGCTATACAATTGAATTCAAACCTGCTATTAATGATGGAACAAAGGGGAAGACTGGAACCCATAAAAGAGTGAGAGAGAGTAGACTACCGTAACCACACAGATATCAATGAAAACAGAATAAAAATTGACCCAAAATATCCGAATTAGAACAAAGAAGTACACATCAATTAACCAAAAGGACTACGATTAAGATAGTCATATTTTGATATGTTTCATCTTACCCAATAATTACCAACATGCTTTATTGAAAGCTAATACTTGATTGACCGAATTACAGTTAGAATCAGACGGATTGAACTGAACCCTTGGCTGTGATAGGGCGTTCTTCGTGATAGAGGGAGTTTGGGTCGCCGATTGCAAGGTGGCAACGCCATCTCTGAATTGAGGGAAGGAGAGGGGGAGAGAGAGAGAGGGGCATGAATGTTTTTTGAGAGAGAGGGACATCTCTAATATGAGGGAAGGAGTGAGAGTGAATGAGCAATTATTGATGGTGAGAGGAGCGTTAATGGTGTGGGTGAAGCATTTCATTTTTCTGTAACTGCTTGAGGAATTATATGGCCCAATTGTGGTAAAATGGTGTAGTGTAACTGATTGATGAGTTAAGCCCTAATTATATAGATTTTAGTTGTTTTTTTCTCCCTCAAAATACGTGGTAATTGGCACAACACATCAACAAATATTTAACAATTGGCATAACAAATCAGCAAATATTTAACACATCATCGTACACGTCATCCGCTGGTTTGTCAAGCTCTGATTTAATCTTTGTGTTTTAAACTAGTTTTGGTCCCCGGGCGATGTCCCGGGTTAGTTTTTACTTTTAACATGTTGTCTATTTTTTAGGTGTTATAATAGGTATTTTATAATTATGTGATTAGTGTCTTACTCTTCTGTCTTTTTTCTTAACAAAGTAAGTTAATGTTCTAATTAAAGAAGTTTTGATACTCAATTATTTATAGGAGATACGTTTCTCATTTTGAAGTATCTATAGGGTCGCATTGTGTTTTAATATTAAGTAAGATATGTATAGAACATACGTATCTCATTTTGAAGGATTTTCTGAACCTGGTCCGATGAAATAAGAATTAAAATTTTTATAGTTGCGTAAAAAATGTTATTTAATTTTATAACTTGATCAATATCATAATAATTATGTCGTTTTCTATTTATTAAGTCAAATAAATGCTTGACGCACTTGTATGGGCGACTTACGTGGCGGCTTACGTGTCATTACCATACGAATTTGGGGCTGACATGTCATCTCATGTGTCAATTTTGAATGTGCCACGTGGCAAGTCATAGGAGAGTCGCACTGTGTTTCAATAGTAAGATAAGATATATAGATTACTTAGTTCACGAAAATATATTTTAAAAAAAACTAGAAAGATGCAAATTGAACAAAAAAAAGAAAGAGGTGTTGGACGCTTTGTCCAACACTATATATGGACTGTTGGATTCTCTGTCCAATACTATATGGATGGTGTTGGACTCTCCGTCCAACACTATGTAATGAGTGTTGGACTCTCTCTCCATCCCACCCTAACAGATTTTAAAGCAATTAAGGACAATCAGGAACTGACCCACGACTAAAAATATGGAAATATGGGGTTAGCTGCGCCCATATTTTTTTGAAATTGTTGGTAGATTGACTTTTTCATTTGCGCCCATATTGTTTTGTGTGATTTTCCAATGCACCCATCAAATATACACATAGACTCTTTCGACCAAGTTCTCACCAATTTGTTAGTGAAAGATAGTGTAATTTCCTAAGGAAATTATCCTGGTATTTCTTACTCTTTGAAAAAAACAAAAAAATTACACACACACACACATAGCCCTCTAATAAAAATTTAGGGTAGGACAAAAAGCGGTCTTGAGAGCTCTGTTAGCTCCAGTGGCGTAGGTTAAGCTCTTCTCCTTATCATGCCTCGCTCTTTCCGCCATGCCTCCTGGTGCCAAGCGTGGCCGTCCTCCCAAAAACCCGAAACCTTCCAATGCGGATTCTTCTTCTGATTCTAATGGTGGTGATATTGCTGTGAGTTCTTGCGCTATGAGAGAGAAAGAGGGTACCCAGCCTCGTCTACCCAAATCGCCATTAATGCTGAACGAGTTCTTGCCTGAACAATTGAGAGCTCCTGAGGTACGAATCACTTCCCCTCTTGATTCTGAACATTCTGTAACTGAAATAGTGAATTCTTGCGCGAATGATGAACTTGCCCATCTGGGTTTTGTGGAAAGTACTGATTGCAATGGACCTCTACCTGTTAATAGAGTGATACATGAAGTAATTGTGAATTCTATGATTAACAAAGAAACTATTGTGCATGTGTCTATTAATCCAATTGTTCCTGAAAAATTGGGAACTACTGGGCAAACCATAGGAAAAGGTCAATGGTCAAAAACCAAGAAATGGAGTAATGAATCGCGTAATTCTAAAGGGATTGCGCTTGAATATGTTCCTGAGGTCCATGCTAGGGTTGCTGTGCATATTGAACTTGAGGATGTTGAGGAAGAAATTGCACATTGGAAGAATGCCCTTGTGGGTTTTGTGATGGGGGGGGGGGGGACCCCTAAAAGTGTTGTTATTCAAGATTTCATTGATAGGAAATGAGCTCATGTTGCAAAACCTAAATTGCACTATCATAATAAGGGTTGGTATTTCATTTTGTTCCAATCTCCAGAGGATAGGGATTTGATCTTAAAGTAGGGGCCATGGTCTATAAGTAACATAACCTTCTTACTAAAGCCATGGTCAGTGGATTTTAGCCTTGACAAGGTAGAGTTAGTAGAGTGCCAATCTGGGTCAGGTTCCCTGGGCTGGATGTGCAGTTTTGGTCAGCTAGGAGCCTTAGTAAGATGGCAAATAAGATTGGGATTCCACTATTTGCTGACAAGTATACTTCAGAGAAGGAGCATATCTCATATGCTAGGGTGCTCATAGATGTGGATGTTAGTGGTGAACTTCCTGAGAATGTCACTATTTCCTCTGCCTTCCTTGGAGATTTTGATCAGGAGGTCTTCTATGAATTGGTGGCCTTCTATTGCTCTCACTGTAAGCATTTGGGAAATAGTATAGAGAAATGCAGAAAAGTGAGGACTAATCCAGCTGTTCCTAATGGGATGACTCCAGTGGAACAAAGGGTGGAACAACCTGTTCAGTCTTTGCCAATAAGTACCCCGTCTCGGAGTGTGCAGGAGGTTGAAGTGCTGGATAATGTGGTTGAGCAAGGGGATGGTTTTTAGCTAGTTCTGAAACACAAATCTGCTGGCAAGAACTCTTTCTTTGATCATGCCGGTGCGTTGTAGGCAAGTGTCATAAAAATGAAGAATCACTTTGATGTTCTTCAAGACTTTGCAAAGGCAGCTTTTGATAATAGATACAATGGGTCTAGTACTGGTGATAGTCATGGGCAGCAGCAAATTGAAGATACAGCTCCTGATATCATAGGGGGGATGGGTGGCATCTCTCAGGGTGTCAAGTGATAGTGTCTGCATGGAATGTGAGGGGTATAAATGAATCCCTCAAACAGCAGGAGGTAAGATCTTATCTCTTGGCTGATAAGATAGATATTGTTGGCTTGTTGGAAACTAAAATAAAAGAGAGAAAAACAAGTAGAATTGTGAAAAGGCAGTTTGGGAGATGGGGAGCTTGCTTTAACTATCAAGACCACCATAATGGGAGAGTTTGGGTATTGTGGAACCAAACGAAAGTGAATTTACAATTAATTAGCACTTTCAGCCAAGCTGTACATTGCAGGGTTAACTCTTTAGTGAGTTCTTTCAGCTGTGTGATGTCTTTTGTGTATGCAGGAACAACTTTGGAGGGAGTTGTGTTCTTTGAAGCATGCAGAACCATGGATAGTCTTGGGTGACTTCAATGTGGTGCTGAAGGCTGAGGAGAAAATAAGCTCTGTGGGTATTGTTGATAATGAAGTTGATGCTTTTGGCAATTGTGTGGCTTCTTGTGATCTTCAGTATATTAATACTTCAGGGGCATTGTTTACATGGACCAATAAGCAGGAAGAGATAGATAGGATGTAGAGCAAACTGGATAGAGTTCTTATTAACGATCATTGGGTTCTACAAGGTATTGAAACTGATGCAGTGTTCTTGCTAGCTAGTCTTTCAGACCACTCTCCTTTCCTGGTGAATATTAAAGAGCAGTCTATGAGGGTTTTTAAACCCTTTGAATTTCTCAACTGTTGCGCATTTGACCCAAGGTTTAGGGAGATTGTTCAGTCATGCTGGGAGCAACCAGTGGATGGATGCCTTATGTACAGGTTTATGCAACGACTAAAAAAGGTGAGAGTTAAACTTCAGAAGATGCATAGTTCTCAGTACAGTAATATTACTTGTAGAGTGCAACAGGCTCACTCCGAGTTGTTCCAGATTTAGCAACTTATGATTGATGATCCTATGAACTCTACTCTGCATTTACAAGAAAAAGAAGCAGTGAAGAAGGTTATTTGCTTGAAAAAAAGCTGAGCTTAGTATGTTTCACCAGCGTGCTAAGGTGGAAGCCATTAAGAAGTCTGATGAAAATCTTAGATATTTCCATGCTAAAGTCATGGAGAGGAAAGCTATGAAGGGTATTAGTTGTATCAAAGATATGAATGCATGGGTACTGCATAAGGATCTTATCAGGGGTTGCTGGGTTCTGCCTCCTCTGTTTCTGCCCTTGATTCCATTGTCTTCAGTAATTATCTACTCCTATAGCAAGATCAATATGCTACTCTCCAAGTTGCAGTGTCTAATCAGGAGATAAAATCTGCATTATTTTCTATCCTTGATGAAAAGAGCCGTATGGATGGCTTCACCTCTGCCTTTTTTAAGCAAGCATGGGATATCTTATTTTGGTAAAAAAGAGCATCTTTATTACCAAAAGAGACAGACTCTATGTCAATATAACTCATACAAAAGCAATCAAGGGAGTAATTCATAGTCAAAGCACCTTCTAGGAAGGGTCCTTGAGCTACGTCTTACAAGCCTTGGTGCTACAACTATGAAAAAAACTTAAAATACTCAGCATCAACGTGCTTTAGTTTAACATGTTTTACACTACTAAATCTAACTTTCATAATGTTCTGCACCCGAGCAACAATTACTAAAGGGTCACACACTTGGTTTTGGAACACAGCTTCGTTACGAGCAATCCATATGTAGTATGTTACTGCATCAACAGTAGTACAGAGGACAAGCTTTCTCTGTTTGCTAACACGTCTTCTTTTGAGCCACGCAGGCCATCTATTGTATATACTCCTTGGGCCACACATGATGCTTGATCGAAGAGCAAACACCAGCAATTACCTGACTAGATTTTGTACAGGCAAAGAATAAATGGGCAATTGATTCATCACATGTCAAACACAAGGGACATAAAGGGTCAGGCACATAACATTGCATCCTAAGTAGCCTATCTATGGTAACTAGTTTCCCTTGAATAGCCAGCCACAGAAAAATGGCATGCCTTGGTATAGAATACCTCCCCCAAACAAGCATATAATCTTACCAAGCTCTCCGAGAAAACATTTCGTAACCTTTCTTGATGGTGTAATCTCCTTTGCTGTCTACACCATGTATCTTGATTTCCTAGCCCCCCTAATGGACCCCTGAGGTTCATAATCTTCTTTCAGTACCAGCTGCAATCAGCTACTCTGTGTTCATACACAGCACCCTTTAAATAGATGGCATTGATCCATTTGACTCATAGGCTATCCTTGTTTTTTGCTATAGCCCAGAGGTGCTTAGCTATAGTTGCTTTATTCCATCATTTGCAGTTTTTAATATTAAGACCACCAGCTTTCTTGGGGAGACAAATTTTCTCTCAAGCTACAAGGGGAATTCGAGATCTAG
Source organism: Tetragonia tetragonoides (assembly GCA_038025085.1). NCBI lineage: Eukaryota > Viridiplantae > Streptophyta > Magnoliopsida > Caryophyllales > Aizoaceae > Tetragonia > Tetragonia tetragonoides. The sequence goes on from CM076141.1 coordinate 33,475,277, forward strand.
ATGTTGTTTGTCCCCAAAGGAAGTTTCTGCACACTTGCTCAATTTGCTTTACAACTGACTTAGGTAAGATGAAAATTGAAGTCCAGTAAACATGCATGGTGTAAAGAACAGAACTTACACGTTGAGCTTTACCAGCTAGGGAGAGGTGTACTGTCTAGTGTCCTAACTGTGAATTCTTGTGGTCATTTTCTCAACAAGAAATTGACAATCTAATTTCGACCATCGAGTAGGAGAGAGAGGCATTCCAAGATATTTCAGGGGGGAAGCACCTTCAGAGAAACCTGTCAAGCTAATGAGCTGAACACCACCAATAAAAACCTGTGACTTCCTAAGATTTGCAAAAAGACCTGTAGCTTCAGAAAAATGTTGCAACCCATTCATGATGATTTTAATCGAGCCAGCTTCCCATTTGCAATTTATAACATAAGATCGTCTGCAAATGTCAAATTGACTAGCTGCAGATGCTTACATTGTGGATGATATCTAAACTGCTTTTGAGAACAGACAACTCTGAGAGATCTAGTGAGTATTCCATAACCAATACAAAGATCAGAGGGGATATGGGATCTCCCTGCCTTATCCCCTTAACCCCTTTGAAATTCCCATGGAGCCTCCCATTTATGTTTAAAGTGAAGCTAGTAGAGGTAAGGCATGTCATAACCCAACTAATAAACAGAGAAGGAAAACCAAGACCAGCCATCATTTCCGTAACAAAATTCCAATCAACAGTGTCATAAGCTTTTCTCAAATCCACTATCATCAGACACCTAGGAGATACATGATAGGCCCACAAGTGCACGGGTTATATCGTCGTATTAAAATATCGTATCCACAGGGAGCTATCGATTCCAAGTATTCAGTTTTTCTTAAATTGTCAAGCTAAGCGATTCAAACTTGAGTTGGTGATTATAAACTATTCAATTGAAACTAAACACAATTCCAATAACAATTAAACTATCAAGAAAAAGGACCTAGAGTTGATTTCACCAAACTAAAGTTCTTGATGCAACGAATAAAACTAGCTAGCATGTCATGTCAAGTATCGCCAGAACGGATAATGGAAGCCTAAACCTTCTCTCGAAGAAATAGAGGCAAACTCAATGCAAACTTAACTACCTATTCTCATGGAGCCAAGCAAACATCAAGAGCATGAAGAACGGTTTCAATCCAAAGTCCCGAAATCATCTAAACTACTCTCGTGATTAGACAATCCCGATGATTGTTTGAAGTCAATCAATTTATATTCCCCTTTCGATTATATATAAATCATCCAAAATAAATCAATATTCTTTCTCAAGAATTATGAACGATTAGGGCACAAACAATCAATCGCAATATGTCTCAACAACCATGCTAGCCAAAGTTATCCACACATCAATCAACTATAGTAGGGCTACATCAACTCTAGATAGGGAAATTAGCTACTCATGGCTATGGAGAACAATAAACACAAATTCAAGAACATGATAAACATGGAGAAAACAAGAAAGAAACGAGTTAATTCAATTTAAAATCAAGAAAACTAAGTAGCAAAGAGAGGGGGGAAGAGATAGTAGAGATCAGAAGTAAACCGAAGTGCTTCAACTATAATTTTCCAAAAGCTTGAAGAAGAAATCCAAAACTTGAATTCGATCTCCAACTACAAAACCCGAACAACGAACAAGTGTTTGAAAGCAATAATCTAAGTATTTGAAACTCTAATTCTCTCTAATTATCTAAGAAAGCAATAAGATGGATAGTCTATCATTGTATGAGCTCCCCTTGAGTGCTCTATCTATGCCTCTTTATAGGCATGAAAGAGGACTAGTCGGAATTAGGAGAGACACGAGAGAGAAAGAGAAGAAGGCTCTTCGAATTCCGTTCTCGTCGGAGGCTCGCCCGGGCGCGCGAATCTCGTGGACAAAATTGCCCGGCCACGCGAACACATCCTGAACGAAGAATGGAGTTGCTGCCACCCTTGCGTGGGCGCGCGGATTCCAAGTACAAAATGTGCCCGGCCACGTTCTTTTCTTCAATCCCTTCCGCGTGGCGCGTGGGCGCGCGGATTCCAAGCTGAAAATGTGCGCGGCCACATTCTTTTCTTCATTTGGCTCCAAATTGCATCCTATGAACACAATCAAACCAAAAACACCCAAGAAGCGTAATCTCATCCAAAGGAATCAAATTCCACTCAAAATCAACAAAACTTATTCCAGAACAACGAGAATGAGTGATCGTTTGACAAGGAAAATAACACTAATTATGCACTCATCAAACTCCCCCAAGCTAAGACCTTTGCTTGTCCCCAAGCAAATCACGTTACGACAAAGGAGGTAGGGAACAAAGGACAAGAGATCACCTTCTCAAACCAAGTTTCAAAAGCAACATCAAGGCCAAAAGAATTAACCCAAGTCAAGAACAATAGTGAAATAGCCGCTCGAATTCACATAGCACATCATGTAATAGAGATCCAAAACATCCAATCTTACCACAAGACCCACTCTCGAATGTAGCATAGAAAAGTAGAAAGACCCTCACTTTAGGTAAGTGGACACTCACACTCAAGTGTTTAAAATTGACAATCAAAGTGGGTTTATCTCAATACTCATCTCAAAGGTCACGACTTACCATAAGCTCACCAATCATCTCACATCTCCTCCGCTAAGGACAGTTGATATAAACGAGTCAAGAGGACACTCAAAGGTTGTAATGTAGGCTTAGGGTGATGGGTAAGGCAAATTCGTTCGGATAGTTGGCTAAGGATGTCATGAAACTAGTGGAGCAAAAATCATTAATTCACCTCATGCATGAAGGTAACCAATGCGGAACTCCGACTAACAAAAAGCAACATCTAACCAATATCACCAAACTCTATTGAAATACTCTTCATTCAAGCACAACTTCCAATTGTTCAACCTTTTTATTCCTTTTTTTTCCCCTTTCTTGAGAACCTTTTTTTTCGGTTTATTTTTTTCGGAACCAAACTTTGAATTTCAACCATTCTTTCAATAGCTTACACAAATCACGGAGTTACACATTGTGAAATGTACTGTAAACTCCAAGATCAATGCTACTCCACAAGTCTCATGACAAATTGGTTAAACATGGTTTTTCCGATCAAAAGACTTGTAATGCGGGTGAAAGCAAAGAATAGGCAAAGCTCAAAGTGGTTCACAAGGGATATCATACCAAGGTAGGCTTATTTGGCTAATGTGAGCTAAAAATCCAAAGAATGCCTCAATCATACTCGTTCAATCAATGTCAAGTGCGGACTCAATAGAGAAAAGAGAAATTAATTCTCTCCCGAGAGGTTGAGAAGCCTCTCCCCAAGGTGAGTTCTAGAAACCAATGATTAAGAGAGAGTTTCACACATGAAAAACACAATAGACCGTAGTGATGCACAGTCTTCAAATCTCAAAACTCACGGGTCAATTTGGTCTATCCAACTCAACTAAACAACATTCGAGAGTCATCATCATACATGCCACAAACCACGAATCACAACAACAATCATGCTATGTAAAATTGAGGCTCAATAACATTGCCACAAGAACAAGGGTCAATCCTCTCGATTTTCCCAATAAAACAAGAATCATCATCGAAGGATCACATCTCACATATTTTTTTGGATTTTTTTTTTCTATTTTTTGGATTTTTTTATGCATGCGGAAGTAAAACCTAAACTATATGAAAAACAAAGAAAGAAACAAAATGAAACAAAATAAAACAAAATATGCAAAACTAATCTAAAAATGCAAAAACAAAACAAAAAACTATATGCAATGCAATTCACATTTCACAAAACATTATCAAAATCACCTCCCCCAAGCTTGAAACGAACATTGTCCCCAATGTGAGAAAAGACAACAAAATAGAGGGGAAGGGAGGAGAGAAAACTTACTAGGCTCCCTGCCGAACGGGGAGAAGAGGTCGGAAAAGAATTGTTGGCTCATATGCCAACTAGTTATTGCTCACAATCATCACACTCACATACCCATTTTGGCTTGCATCCAAAGAGTGCATCAAATCATATTGGCCTAGTGGTGGTACTCCTTTCTTTTTTTTTCATTCATCATCCTCTCCTTGAATTGATATAACAAGCTAATGTCCGTAGCATTTTTTCAAAGACACTTGCAAACATCTCAAAAGAATATAAGTTAGAGACCATTATTACAAAGAAATAATAAATAGTCAATGACTTGTTGAACTTGTCAAATGCCCTTGAAAAGTCAAAATGGCAAGATGAAGCTTCCCACAAACTAAACTCATGATTCTCACCATAAAACATATTAGACTTGTCACCTATGATATGCTCATAAACTCGATGCATACAAGAATCATGAATCTCTAATACATCATTGGGTTTCACATATGCATATCCAAGCGAGTTATCGAGAGACAGATTAATATGAGGATGCACATTTATTGAAATTGGCATGCTTATGGATTCGGGGGGAAGCGAATCATGATGCTCAAGATCGTCAAACTTATTCTCAACCAACTCATCAACAACCTCATGCTCAATGCAATGTTTAGATGAACACAAATTATCCATTGAATTTATTTGAGTCTCTATCATTGTCAAGTGAGAGGCAACTGAATCAGCTTTAGAACACAATTGCTTTATTAATTCTTGTTGCTCCTCATTGACCTTTAGTTGCTCCACAATGAATTGCTCAAAAAGGCTTTCGAAGTTGGACTTGGGTTGATAAGAGGGCGGGGGAGTTTGGTAATCTCCATCGAAGGAACTAGGATAACCCATATTACAAAAATTGTGGTCATGGAAATAAGGATCATATTGGTCACCTTGATAATGGTAATCAAATTGACATTCATTATAATTATAACCAACATATCCACTCCAATCAAATGAGGCATTGGGCATATCACATTCATTCGCATTTACATAATTATCACAAGTATAATCATATGAACTCGAATTATAATCATCATATCCCCCATGATGCCAAGAAGACATGAAGAAATCAAAGCAAGTAAGACATAAGTGCTTAGTCTAGTCAATTAAAAAAAAAAAAAAAAAAAAAACTCCTAATATTGGAATAACGCCAAGCTCCCCGACAACGGCGCCAAAAACTTGATAGGCACGCAAGTGCACGGGTTATATCGTCGTAATAAAATATCGTATCCACAGAGAGCTATCGATTCCAAGTATTAAGTTTTCCTTAAATTGTCAAGCTAAGCTATTCAAACTTGAGTTGGTGATTATAAACTATTCAATTGAAACTAAACACAATTCCAATAACAATTAAACTATCAAGAAAAAGGACCTAGAGTTGATTTTACCAAACTAAAGTTCTTGATGCAACGAATAAAACTAGCTAGCATGTCATGTCAAGTATCGCAAGGATGGATAATGGAAGCCTAAACCTTCTCTCGAAGAAATAGAGGCAAACTCAATGCAAACTTAACTACCTATTCTCATGGAGCCAAGCAAACATCAAGAGCATGAAGAACGATTTCAATCCAAAGTCCCGGAATCATCTAAACTACTCTCGTGATTAGACAATACCGATGATTGTTTGAAGTCAAGCAATTTATATTCCCCTTTCGATTATATATAAATAACCCAAAATAAATCAAGATTCTTTCTCAAGAATTATGAACGATTAGGGCACAAACAATCAATCACAATATATCTTAACAACCATGCTAGCCAAAATTATCCACACATCAATCAACTATAGTAGGGCTACATCAACTCTAGATAGGGAAATTAGCTACTCATGGCTATGGAAAACAATAAACACAAATTCAAGAACATGATAAACATGGAACAAACAAGAAAGAAACGAGTAAATTCAATCTAAAATCAAGCATAAACTAAATAGCAAAGAGAGGGGGGAAGAGATACTAGAGATGAGAAGTAAACCGAAGTGCTTCAACTATAATTTGCCAAAAGCTTGAAGAAGAAATCCATAGCTTGAATTCGATCTCCAAATACAAAACCAGAACAGCGAACAAGTGTTTGAAAGCTATAATCTAAGTATTTGAAACTCGAATTCTCTCTAATTATCTAAGAAAGCAATAAGATGGATAGTCTATCATAGTATGAGCTCCCATTGAGTGCTCTACCTATGCCTCTTTATAGGCATGAAAGAGGAGTAGTCGGAATCAGGAGAGACAAGAGAGAGAAAGAGAAGAAGGCTCTTCGAATTCCACTCTCGTCGGAGGCTTGCCCGGGCGCGCGAATCTCATGCACAAAAGTTGCCCGGCCACGCGAACACATCTTGAACGAAGAATGGAGTTGCTGCCACCCTTGCGTAGGCGCGCGGATTCCAAGTACAAAATGTGCGCGACTACGTTCTTTTCTTCTCCTTCAAACTTCAATCCCTTCCATGTGGGCGCGCGGATTCCCAGCTCAAAATGTGCGCGGCCACATTCTTTTCTTCATTTGGCTCCAAATTGCTTCCTATAAATACAATCAAACCAAAAACACTCAAGAAGCGTAATCTCATCCAAAGGAATCAAATTCCACTCAAAATCAACAAAACTTATTCCAGAACAACGAGAATGAGTGCTCAATTGACAAGGAAAATGACACTAGTTATGCACTCATCAATATATTAGTCCTTTTATACATCCTAATCAAGTCCTGTGTAATCATGATATTGTGGCTAATATTCCTCCCATAAACAAAAGCACCTTGATTTTCACAAACAATTTTAGGAAGAACAAAGTTCATTCTCTCACAGAGCATTTTGGAAATTACTTTATAGAGAGTATTGCAACATGCAATAGGCCGAAAATCACTAGCCTTAATAGGATTATCAATCTTAGGCACCAAAGTAATGACAGTAGAATTCAGTTGATTGAGAAGCTTACCAGAGTTGAAGAAGTCCAGTATAGCTGGACTAAAATCGTCTCCAAGATAGTCCCAAGTTGCTTTAAAAAAACCAGATCCATACCCATCTGGTCCAGCACATTTTGTTGAGGGGATAGAGAAGAGTGCAGACTTCACATCCGCTTTTGACAATGGCAAAATCAAATGCAACTTATGTTCTGTAGATAACAATGGGCCAGCACAGACATAATCCATGTTAACAGAGGATTTTTGCAATGCAATTAAGGAATTGTTCAGAAAGCAGAAATTACTAAAACAAGTGAACTCTACTCTGATTACCTTAATTCCTAAGTCAAATAATGCTGAATCTGTGACAGATTTTAGACCAATTTCTTATTGTTCTATTATCTATAAAACTCTGAGTAAGGTAATTACTAGTAGACTTCAACATATTCTACCTGAGATTATTGGTGTTGAACAAAATGCCTTCATTAAAGGGCGTAGCATCCATGATAACATTTGTATGGCACATGAATTGGTGAAGAATTACAATAGGAAGGGGGTTTCTCTAAGGGTTATGATAAAAGTTGACGTGAAGAAGGCCTATGACTCTGTCAATTGGGATTTCCTGCATCAAATTATGCTTGGCTTTGGTTTTCCCTCTGATTTTGTTGATCTCATCATGCTGTGTGTCTCTTCTCCTTCTTACTCTCTGAATATTAATGGCCAGCCTAGGGGGTTTTTCCCAGGGAAGAGAGATTTGAGGCAAGGGGATCCCATGTCCCCTTACCTCTTTGTCTTATGTATGGAGTTTCTGTCAAGGTATTTCAAAACTATCCCTGATGATCCAGGCTATCATGCGCATCCTAGATGTTTTAGGCTTAAGCTTACTCACCTAGCCTTCGCAGATGACCTCCTTATGTTTGCTCGAGGGGATGTGTCCTCTATTCAGACTATTGTTAGGAAGTTTGAGGAATTTCCTGAGATGTCAGGGTTACATGCCAATAAGACCAAGACAGCTTTGTATTTTGGGGGAGTCAGGCAGGATGTACAGGAGGATATTCTTAGATTCACTGGAATCTGCAAGGGTACATTTCCCTTCAGGTACCTGGGTGTGCCTCTATCAGCCTATAGACTCACAAAAACTATGTGCAGACCTTTGCTGGAAAAAATTGCACAGAAAGTGAAACATTGGTCCACTCAATTTCTTTCCTATGCAGGAAGGGTCCAGCTGATAAACTCTGTATTATTCAGCATTCAAGCTTTCTGGGAAGCCATTTTTTTCTTGCCTAAGGAAGTGATCAATGAAATGGAGAAATTATATAGAGAGTTTTTTCTGTGGAAACAAGGAGAGAAAGAGGAAGTGTGTCGTGGTTAGCTGGAAGAATATGTGCAGACCAGTGCATGAAGGAGGGTTGAACATAAAAGAAATTTTTGAGTTGGAATACAGGATGCATTATGAAACGTTTGTGGTTCCTTGTACAGCATTTGGATACTGTCTCGGTACGATGGACTACAGCTTACTACCTCAGGAATTCTGATACTTGGCATGTCTAGGGGAGTGTTAATGACTCTTGGGTATGGAGATCCTTGTTGAAGGTCAGAGATGAACTAGTTGCTCTGAGTGGTGATACTGTGGAAGCTGAAACTTTTCTAAGTAAATGGGCTGCTAAAGGGAAGTTTAGTATCTCTTTTGCTTATGAATGTGTTAGAAGCCATGGGAGGAAAGTTCTCTGGAGTAAAGTGATTGGGGAATCTCTCATTGTCCCTAAGCATAGAATCATTTGTTGGTTTGCAGCTCTTCGCAGACTTCCAATTGTGGAGAACTTAATGAAGAAGGGTATTCATGTGCAGGATGGGTGTTCTTTGTGCATGAATGGCAATGACTCTGAACATCATTTGTTTTTCCAATGTCCTTATGCTGCAAATGTGTGGTCTGAACTGTTACATTGGCTAGGATAAATAGAAGACACTGGTGTTTGAAGAGAGAGATAAAATGGATGAAGATACATTGCAGGAGAAGAAATGTTAAGAGTAGAGTATGCAAAGCTTCCCTTGCAGAAGCTGTGTACGAAATCTGGTGCGAAAGAAATAGAAGAATTTTTGGAGGCACAAGAAGAAATGAAGCAGACCTAGTCAAACTAGTGCGGACTCAAGTGTATGTGCGTGCTTATGCTACATATGGAGAACAAGAAGTGCAGAGAGTGTTAACCTAACAGTGATTAGTTTTTGTGTGTGACCTCTGTTTTGTTTACATATGATCAGAGGGGGGTATCAGTGTATAGGTGTTCTTGTTGTAACAATTTGGTTGTTTTAGAAATTGTTTGTAATTGCTATCCAAGGGTATCACATTGACATCTGTTGGAAGATGGAATGAAATATGCTACCATTTTCCAAAAAAAAATAAAAAAATTAGGGTAGAATGAAACTATAAAAAAAAGCAAAAACAAACCCATGTGAGAGGGCCTAGCCATCTGACAAAACTGAACACGCTCTCAATCTCTCTCCTCTCAATCGACACCCAAACCCCAAAAGGAAAAAAAAAACCTCTACTCTCTCCTCTCAGTCTCTCTCTTCTCGGGCTCTCTCAGTCTCTCTCATCTCATGAACAAAGATTAACCCAAATTGAACCAAGCAACACCAAAATTGCATCAAAAATCAAATACCTATACAAAAAAAAAAAAATCAAATACCCATCAAAATTCAACGTAAAAAAACTTCTTTTACGATCAAGTGGGCAGTAAAAGAAAACACATTTCCACCATTACCATGAGTGAGCCAATTGGACTTGAATTAAGGGTTTTGATGATGCTTCTTGAAATTTGTGAGTTCTATTTGGTTAATGGCGTTGTGAATTTGGATTCAGGAATTTCTCTATAGGTTAATATGTTTTGATTTTGTTTCATTTTTTTGTATTTCGCGCTCAATTTTTTTGTCCTGGGGTTTGTATATTTGTAGACACCCTAATCGGTTCTCATCCGTTGGCACCGCAACTCCCGATGATGATGGTAATGGATTAACATGGACGTAAGTAGAAAAGAACATTGCTCGGAAATCTAGACCAAATTCCTTGAAACCTCAGTTTTTGAATAGCCCTTGTTATAAGGATTCCAACGCCTTTAACCTTGCCTCAATCAGGTTCCCGGATCAAGAGATATCGTGTCTTAAAGATTTGGGTCAAAACCGGTCAATCCCGACCCCCTGGTTAGCCCAAGGGCAATTTTGTAATCAATTAAGCACAAAAAGTCAAAAAACCCTAGCCACGCGCGCGCCTCCGGGTTGAACGACTGATGTTGTCAACCAGGCGGCACACGCGTGACAGCGGGGGCCCTCAGGGCAGCCGCTGGGCTTCAGCTGCCTTCCGGCTGGCCGCCGGGCCTGTTTTTTGGCTGGGCCGAGTTTCGGCGCCGGGTTTGCAGCCCTAAGCCCCTAATTCTATCCCCTAACTCTATAAATACTCCCTTTCACCCTCTTTTGGGAGAGATTGGTTAGCTTATATTTTTTAGAGCAATTGAGAGCATAAATTCCCCACATCATAGAGAATTCAGATTTTGAACACTCAAGCAAGCCATTGCACCCAACCTAGCACCCACGATTAAAAAGCAATTCCAATTCTACTAGTCCCGTTCGAATAGAACGTCCAGGTTAACCATCCTGAGGGCCTAAATCCTTTATTACATCTCTTATTTGTTGTTTATAATCATGTTTTATCTAGCTTTTGATTATGGTTGAATAATTCTGCATGCTTAGATCCTTGTAAATAACTATGCATGATTAGTTTATTTTAAAGTTTGCATCTTTTTATTAGTTAATGCAAGTTTGCATCTTTTTATCGTTTGTGCATGCATGTAGCAACCTCCTAGGTTTATTTTAGCATAAAGTTAGTATTTTTGCATTGTTCTTCCATTGAAGTTACTAACCAATTTATTGATGTGCATATGCAATGCTTGACGCGTTTAGCAAAGTGTGGTAGGTTGGAGCGTTAAATTATTGCTCTAATCTCTTATTTGTTCTTGTTAATAGTATGCATGCAAATTGGATATAAATTGTGCAAAGTGATAGCATAGGTAATTTGGTTGTCTTTAACCCGCCTAGTTAATTTAGGATCTTGGACGACCAGATTTGTATGGAACCATATAGCATAGATAAATATTTGACATGGATAGGCTTAGTGGAGGCCGTTAATTCGGGCGATTTAGATGAGATTCGTTTTGTTTATTTCGTACCTACACCCCGAACTCAATATTTAGCCCCTTGGGTATGAGTCAATTCCCAATAGGAGTTGGGTGCACTTTTTGATGGTTTCCAATTGGTTCCTAAAACTTTTTGGCGGCTTCATTACTTGAAAATTGTTATTCCCCGTTATAATTAAATTTAAATTGCATACGACGTATTATTTAAGAAACATTAATTCCAACAAAGAATATTTCGTTCTAGGCGCCGGAAAGGCGAGGGTTCTTGCATATGGGGAATTTGTGCTCTCAATTGCTCTCAAAAATATAAGCTGACCAACCTCTACCAAAAGAGGGTGAAAGGGAGTATTTATAGAGTTAGGGGACAAAATTAGGGGCTTAGGGCTGCAAACCCGGCGCCGAAACTCGGCCCAGCCAAAAAAAGGCCCAGCGGCCAGCCGGAAGGCAGTTGAAGCCCAGTCGCTGCCCTGAGGGCCCCCGTTGTCACGCGTGTGCCGCCGGGTTGACAGCGTCAGCCGCTCGACCCAGAGGCGCGCGTGTGGCTAGGATTTTTTTACTTTTTGTGCTCAGTAAATTACGAAATTGCCCTTGCGCTGACCCAGGGGGTCGGGATTGAGCGGTTTTGACCCAAATCTTTAAGACGCGATATCTCTTGATCCGGGAACCTGATTGAGGCAATGTCAAAGGCGTTTGAATCCTTATAACAAGGGTTATCCAAAGACTGAGGTTTGAAGGAATTTGGTCTAGATTTTCGAGCAATGTCATTTTCTACTTACGTCCATGTTAATCCATTACCATCATCATCGGGCGTTGCGGTGCCAGGGGATGAGAACCGATTAAGGTGTCTACAGAAGCCCCCACTTTGGCCGAGCATGTGAAAGCGAAGGTCAAAGTATTTGCTAAAAATGCATGCAGTGTGTTTTTTTTTAAAATGCTTTATGTTAGAGAAAAAAGATAAAAAAAGGTAGAAAGTTAGATCCTGACCGCCTATGGTCAGGGTTACCTGCTTTGCGGGTGCCAATGCGATGCTAATTTTAATAGCCTCGTCATCAAAGAGCGTTGCGTAGCTCTGCTTTGCGGGTGCCAACGTGACGCTAATTTTAATAGCCTCAACGTCAAAGAGCGTTGCGTAGCTCTGCTTTGCGGGTGCCAACGTGACGCTAATTTTAATTGCCTCAACGTCAAAGAGCGTTGCGTAGCTGCACCTGCGAAATTTTGGATAAAGTACCTGCGCCTGCGAAAAATAGAGAATATGCCTATGCTTGCGAAAAGTAGATAATACCGGGCCCTTAGGATAGAAAACCGTGTTGCGGGGGCAAAAAACTCATTTTGGGCGACGTGCCCGTATCTCCCGGGCTTCTAACGGTCGAGAAGTGCAATCCTGCGCGGAATTTGGACTTGCGGGCCCGCCCCGTGAGAGACGGGAGAGAAAATGGGTCCAGCGGCCACGCGCAGGGCCGCTGAGGGCTGGGCGGCCTTATCGGGCCCGCTCAGTGGCTCAACAAGCGTTGCGGAGGTGCTGATGGCAGCCGCCCGGCCGCTGAGCCTGGGCGGCCTTGAACCGGGCCGCTGGGCCGGTTCAGAGGCACGGTTTTGGGTTTAATTGGGAGAGTGCCGAATTTTGGGTCATTTCTTCCCCAAAATTTCGAGACTCTCTCTCTCTACCTCCATTGTTGCCCAAACTTCAATTCTTGCTCAAATTTGCTCCTTTTTGTTTGCATTTGCTTGCTTTTACATAATCTTTGCATAATTTGAAGTTTATTTGTGATGTCTCACAAATTTGGGGTGAGTTTGAGAGTGGATTTTTGAAACCCTTGGAGAGAGAAAATCCAAAATTCTCCATTTTTGCTTGTTTGTTCTTGCTAGCTTGTTCATCCTTCTTCCATGGCTCCAAGATTTGGAAAGAAGAGGAGCAGGAGGACCGAGGTGCGAGAGGAGGTCAAGGAAATCGACATCTTCCACCAAGGCTTTTCCTTCTCATGTGAAGCCTTCAAAGAGGAAGTCTAATGTGGCTTTTCCTCAAGATCGATACACCCGGTCGGATAGGATGCCCGACATTGTTTGGGATCGATCGGAGTTGCTTTTCCGACCGTCGACTCATTTGAGCTCTCGGGCTTCCAAGTTCGTGGTAAGTCCTCAAACTATTGAATTCATAGTTTTATGCATTGAATTTAAGTTTATATGCTTGCCTTGAATAGAATTTGTATGCAATTATCAAGTTTGTAGCGCATGTGATCTTGCGCGGCTTGAACGAACTTAGAAACATGCTTAGGATTGAACATTTGGATGAAATGTGAACCTAAGAGGTTGCAAACTTGATCATAGGAACCCGATGGGAATTTGAAGGCCCATGGAAACTATGGTTCTTCGACTAAGCTTTACAAAATCTTGCCCAAAGAGGTGCAAGATGCGGTTTTGAACGCGGGGTTTGGACCCCTTTTGAAAGCGTCGGACTCGGTTGAGCAAGTCAAGAGGTTTATTGTTCGGTTGTCCTGGGAGCATTTTTTGGACACCGCCAATACGTTCCATTTCTGTAATGGGGAAATGATGATTACTCCATCGGAGTTTGCTATATTGACCGGGGTACCTTGCGTGGGTACGCCCATTGTTTATGACGTTTCCATTTGAAAACGTAGGGCGGAGATGGTGGAGCTTTTCAGTCCTTGGGGGAACACTTGGGGTCTCCACTACCGTTCTTATAGCGAGCTTTTTACTGCTTTGAAAGACCCGAGGTATAAGAGGAATACCTCGGTGGAGCAAAAGGCGAGGATTTTTATCGCCTACCTCCTTGCCACCACTATCTTTAGTGACAAGGGGGAGCGTATTCATGCCATCTACCTCCTGAGCCTGTTGGACTGGGAGAGAGTGAGAGAGTACAGTTGGGGGTTGTCGGGCTACGCCAACCTTTTGAGATGCATGCGGTTTGCCTGCTGCGTGAATGACGAGGGGTACAAGCAGGTGACTCTTCCTCCCGTGAGCTTATGCGGCTTTTGGAAGGTGTTGCAGGTGCATTTTCTTTTTGTATTCGCTTTTCGTGATGTGCATGATTTAAGTGTGCGGTGCTTAATTTCATGTTTTGATGTAGCCTTGGTTTATTGAGCATTTCCCAGACATGGCACCTACGGGATGGGTCTTGGACTTCCCGGTTTGTAGGGCATGGCGTCATAGGGGTCCTGCGCCCCTGTATACTCTCCAGCAGTATAGGGAGGCCCTCTTGCGCATGGACTGGCACAAGGTAAAACAGAACGTAAAATCTGCTTTTGTTATATGGATTGCATGGATTGTATTTCTTGGTGTGGAAATATCTTATGTTGCATGCTTGTATAGATTGACTACTTCCTTTGGGCGAAGTATCATGGGTCGTCTCCGGACGCCATCCTAGCTTCTAGGGTGGTGGACCATCAGAGGATCCTTATTGCGGGTCCATTCTCCTTTGAGTGGTATCTAGGGGAGCGGATCTTCCTTCAGGTTTACCCCGATTTGGAGGGTCCGAGAATTCCTTTGGATCCTCCCTCGACCATGTTCGTGGTGAGGTGCTTGTCTCGTGAGCAGGTTGCGGAGGCCTTGGTAGGCTCTGATGCTATGCGGTATTTGAGGGAGCTCGCGGAGGACCTTGCGGGGCACTATGAGCAGTTCCACCATGATCGCCTCATGCCTTCATTTGTGGGCTTGAAGGTAAAAATTTATGCTTGATATTCTATGCCTTTCTTGCCTTGTGGGATGCTAACTTACTTTGCTTTGTAGGAGCCTCGGGTTGATGACACCGAAATGGATATCCCGGACAAGCGGGTCCAAGGCCGGGATTATAGCGAGGAGTGCTGGGAAGAGATCCCTATGACGGAGGAACTTGATGAGGATATTCAGGGTCTTTCTCTTCCCGTTGGGCATCTAGGGCATGCCATGAAGTCTTGGATATCCCGAGCTCTCTCGAAGGGTACTTGCTCAAGTGTTGATTTGGACAAAGTAAACTTTGATTTTGCATTTTCAAAGTTGCATTGTAACACCCCGAATTTTCTACTAAAATAAATAAATAAAAATAAATAAACTCGAGCCAAAAATCCGGCAGAGTTCCTTTTGTAAATACACTACCTAGCCTAATAAGGCTTATAAAAACCTGCTTAACAAAAATATAAAACAAAATCCAACAACCTAGCGGAAGACTCTAATAACATCCGGGGCGCTACCGCCACACTCACTCATACGAATGAGTGTAAGGCTCTTCAACTGAAAACTAATAATAACAATAATCTCAATATTAGTCTAGGTGGTTTATTTAATTACAACTTAATTATCTTAATAAAAGAACAAACTACTATTTCATTGTATACGTCTATCTGACACGTTCCTCACTGGCATCTGTATATACATAAACTTCAATCTGCAAAAAGGTGAGAATTTGCAACGTCAACAATGCTGGTAACTCACATCTAGTACGTAAAACTCATTCTAGATTAAATCAAGTCTAAACGTATAAACATGCTTCAATTTAATCAAACAAGAGATCCTAATTAGTCTTTTGCAAACTTTACTTACTATAAACACCATACACTTATACAAATAAAGAGAATACCAACGATAGTACTAAAAACAAGTAACTTCTTTCTAGATATCCTCTATGCTCGGGATATCTTAATAGCTTTTATTATTAATCTTGCATTACTGAGCTGGGCATAAGGGAGAGGTTCCTAGGGCCGCCGCATCTCGGAGGCGTTTAAACCCTTGACCAAAACTGGGGGTCAAGCCAAAACTGGGGGCCAAATGTGTTACACCTTCTGACCACAACTGGGGGTCATAGCCACAACTGGGGGCTAAGTCACAACTTGGGACCGCAGCTAAGCTCTGGGGACGTCTCCCATTTAACACATCTGGAGTACCCATAGGTTCCTACTACCCAGAGCCATCTTCCACTTTACGTTATTAGTAGCTCAAGTAGCTTATCATTTCTTTTGTATCTTATGACATTAGCACAACATATCATATACTAGCACACATATGTCATAGCTAGCCAACTCTTGCTCATATAAAACATAATTGTTTCTTAGCTCATAACTTCTCATAAATGAAAGTCTCGTTCATTTCATGTAGTTTCTTATATTGTTCATTTAGATACTCATAACATAAGAATACATTGTCTGTCACTTCAATTCATCATACCTCACTTATGTTGTACATGTAACTCCTCACTCTTCATCCATATCAGCTTTGAAATAAATATGAAACATATATGAACTTGTGGTTTAATACCCAAAACATGTCTAAATACTTATATTGTACACACATATATTTACTAGCAACTAGAACTATAGTCTTGTGATTGAGTAGCAAGTAAATCATATTTCAAATTTTATTAAATAACCTCCCTAGTGTCCGTTTCCCCTGCCTTTAACAAGTTTCACAAGCATACTTAAGATATATTAAACTTCCTGGTCAGCAGTGGAACAAAGCAACTTCTCTAGTTTACTTAACATCTCCTGATCATATTCCCTTCAATTACAAAAGCCAAGAACATACCCATATTGACTCCGAACAAGCAGATCATCAATACTTATGCAATAATTAAGATACAACTACCTATTCAAAGTAGTGCACTGATGGACAGCACTTATACACAAGCTGAAATTATCTTTTCAATAATTAGCCAAGTACCACCTCACATTGACCTTAAAACATATGGTATAACAATAAACAGAAGCAAGAAAGCTCATGGTCAGGTATATATACTTCCTAATTAAAGCTTATTTGTATACTCTCACAGTTTACTCAACCATTTAATCTGCATCTAATCTAATCGTTCTTGCAATTAAACGAAGCACTACTACTATATAAGGTTCCCAATTTCAAACCAAAATCCAATCCAAACACACACATAATAAGGCTCAAAATGAATGTAAAATGAACCCTACATAGTAGATGTAGTTACCTCTAATCGAATTTCAGCAACTAGGCCATACAATCCCTCCAATTGATCAGGTGATTATCCATGGCATATGCATAACAATTACAACAAAACAATTAACATGAACCCAATTAAATTCAGAACTATAATTCAACCCAAAATAGAAGATCAATTAAGGGTTTTAGGGTTTTGCAAACCAATCAGTTCATGGAGGTTAGGGATGGTGACAAGTAGTGTCTGGGGTGCTGGTGTTCACCGGATTCCATGGCACTAGCAAACACGAATAGAGGGGAGCCAATTCGTACAACTGAAACCAGAGGAGAGAGAAAACACGCCCAAGCAGAGGAGAGAGAAAATTTACAGTGAACAGCTGCAATTTAGCGATAGTAGCAGCGAATTAGTGGCACGAGCAGTAGAGTTTCGATGGGAAAGCTGAAGATCGGTGGTGAGGGCGTGATTGTGGCGATGGAGAATGACAGTTGTGGTCTTTGTGCGTGAGAAAGAAAATAGGTGAGGAAGTTTTACAATGTGCGATATAAAAGGGAACAAAGGCGGTGAAGAGTCTCTAGTAGAGTCCAATTCTTTTTCTTTTTCTTTTTCAAAGCCCAAACACAAGCAATTAAAATAATTTAAAGGAATCAACTAAACTAATAATCAAATACTCTTTTAAAACAAATTCTTTTATTTCATTAATCAATAAACATTTTTATGAAAATACAATAAATAGTCGGGGTATTACATGCATGCTTTGAGAAATGTATCTTATATTTTGTGGGCTGCAGGTTGAGTACCGCTGGCCTCTTCCTCGTCGGTCACGACAGGTAGTGTTGTCGGATGATGAGGGTGTGAGCTCTCCTGAGCGTAGTCCTTCACGCGAGAGGAGCCCTCGGAGGGAAAGTCCTAGAAGAGAGAGGGTGCCTGTACATCGGACGGACCGTCCTGGTGGGAGTAGGATGACTCCGTATGTGGAGCCTGCTCCTATGCCTATGCCGATGTATCCTTCTTATCCTGGGTATACGTGGTATTCTTCGTATGGCGGTCTTTACTACCAGCCCCCGGTTACTGCTCCTATGATGCCTACCATGCCTCCTCGTTCTTCGTGGGGGTATGATTCGAGTTATGTCGGGGAAGGGAGTTCATACCGGGAGCCCGCCCGACATTCTTCCTTCGACCCTAGCCAGGTCAAGGCCTCGATTTTCGGTGATGAGGCGCGGAGGTCGGAGGACCACTTTGAGGTGCCCCGTACGGATGGTGATGCGGGTGATGATTTTTATGATAATGTATTTGTGTGAAATACTTTATGAACATTTGTATTGAACAAACAATCGGACTTTGCTTGTAAATATTGTTTGCTTATTTATTGGTCCCTGCACATAGTTAGGCTAATGCAAATGCACAAGTAGTTAAGCAAAAGCGCAGGTAATAGCCATTTAGCAAAGAATGGTACAACCAAAAAAGTTAAAATTGGGTGTACCCTATCCCTCCTAAAAAAATGAAAAAAGAAAGGGGTGAAAAATTAAATGAAAATAAACCTCAAATCAAAATACAGCAACACTCACCAAAAGCGGTCTAGAGAGAGAAATGGGTTGGTTGAGAGTTTGTTAAGCTCTGGTGGTGTACGATAAGGCCTCTGCTTATCCTGCGCTACTTGACCGCCATGGTTCTTCGAGGCCGCCCTCCGAAGAAATCAAGCACTGAGAATCCTTCGGTGACTTCTGGTGATTCATCTAAAGGTTCCGTAAATGGCGTTAGTGCGAGTTTTAAGGAGAATTCCGCAACCCAGATAAACCCTAAATCTACGACTTTTGGGGATTTTCTACCTCCGAATTTTCACGCTGCTGAGAAGAATGGTGGTGGTGGTGGCGTTACCACGCGAAGCAGAATTCGACAATCAGGTAATTCCCAATTGGGCCCTGAACTTGAATCATTGGGTTTTACTTGTGAAGATAATTCTGTGCTTAATAATGGTGAAAGTCTTGATAATGCTGCTGTTCATGAGGAAAATGTTGTGCCTGTTCATTAGGAAATTGTTGTGCCTGTTAATATGGATATTCCTTGTAATACTGAGAATCTTGAACCTGAAAATGTGGGGAATATCCCTGAGAGTGCCTCAACTGGTACTAATGGTGATGTTCACGCTGTTGAGATTAATAATAATGATAAACATGGGCCTAAAAATGGTGGGAAAGGGAATGTCTGGAAACAGGGGATTGCGGGTAATAGGAAGCCAGGGAAGGGGATGAAGCTTGAGTTCATTCCTGAAATGGCAAACTCTGAGGAAATATGTTTTGATGATGAGGACATGGTAGATGAAATTGAATATTGGGCTAATGCTCTGGTTGGGTTTGTCTTAGGGGGTAACCCAAAGAAAACCCAGATTCAAGATTTCATTCATAAGAATTGGTCTCATGTTAAGGCACCTCAGGTTTTAATGCATGCTAAAAGCTGGCTGTATTTGAGGTTTGCTTCTCTTGAAGATAGGGATAGAATTCTCCGGGGTGACCCTTGGCCTATTGGTACCAGAGCCCTGTTGCTGAAGCCCTGGACCTCATCCTTTTGCATAGAAACTGAAGATATACATAAAGTGCTAGTGTGGGTCACTTTTCCTAATCTAGATGTACAATACTGGTCAGCTAGGGGTTTAAGCAAGCTTGCTAGCAAGATTGGAGTGCCTATGTTTGTAGATTGGTGTACTGCTTCAAAGGAGAAAGTCTCTTATGCCAGGTGTTTGATTGAGGTGGATGTCTCTAAAGATCTGGTTTGTAGGGTCCCTATTAGAACTCCTTTTGGGGTAGGACTTATGCAACATGTGAGATATGAATGGGTGCCTTGGTACTGTGATCATTGCCATAAACTGGGACATACAGAGGGGACATGCTCTCTTAAGAGGAAGTTGAAGCCACCTGAGCCAGTTGAAGAACCTATAGTCCCTGCACCTCTGCCTATTAGGGATCAGGATAAGCAAAAGCCAGATGCAATACACAGCCCTACGCCAAAACAGGCCCTAGAGGAGGAGGTGTCTGGGGAGCTGGGGTTTAAAACTGTTCCTTCAAAGCATGTTTGTCACCAAAAAGTGGTAACTAAATCTGCAGAGAGCTTCTTTGCTGGTAAGTGGCAGTCCAGGTTTGGGGTGCTATGGTCTGACTCTGCAGAAGATGAGGAGTATGATCTTCAGAGTATGCAGGTAGAAAATTCAGTGTGGAGAGGGAGGGTGCATGAAAGGGGTGATCCTGATGGGGTGCCCTCCTCTGCCCCTCAATGATTGTTACTGCATGGAATATCAGGGGCTTTAATGCCCCTGAGAAACACCAGGAGGTGAAGGCCTTCTTGGGAAAGAATAAGGTTGATATCCTTGGTCTGCTTGAAACCAAGGTGAACCAAAGTAAATCTGCTACTATTGTGAAGAAATTAAGAAATTTCCAGGGTTTCTTTAACTATGAATCTCACCCCTATGGGACAGTGTGGTTTCTGTGGAATCCCTCAACTGTTGCTGTGAAGAAGATTGATGTTAATGACCAAGCTGGGCATTGCTTGGTCACGGATAGTAGAACTGGTTTTGAATGCTTTATGACTATGGTTTATGCCAGAAATAGGGGTGAGCAAAGAATGTCCCTTTGGAATGCTCTCCAAGATTGAGGTGATCAAATTGCTATCCCTTGGCTCATTTTAGGTGACTTCAATGTTACTTTATCTGTTGCAGAAAGGATCAGTAATGCCAATCCCAATCTCAGGGATATTCAAGAGTTTAGTGAGTGTGTTACTGGTGCTGGGCTTTCTGACTTACCTGCAACTGGTATGCAATTCACTTGGGATAATAAGCATGGTGCTGCTACAAAAGTTCTGAGTAATCTAGATAGAGTCATGTGCAACTCTCATTGGTACTTGCAGAATATTCAGACTAGTGTGGAGTTTTTGCCCCCTGGGATTTTTGATCATGCAGCTAGCTTAGTGAAGATTGGTGATCCTGCACCTGCTAAGAGGAAGCCCTTCAGATTCTTGAAATGATGGACTTTAGATGAAAATTTTCTCCCTTTAGTTCATACCTGCTGGCATAAACAAATACGGGGATGTATTATGTTTCAAGTCATCTCAAAAATGAAGCTTGTGAAAACTGGGCTAAAGAAGCTGCATGGGGAGAAGTATAGTGCTATTGAGAAGAGAATTGATAATTGCCACCACCAGCTTGACATCACACAGAAACTTATTGAAAAAAATACACATCTGATGTTCTTATTAGTGAAGAAAAGGCTCTGGTGGACCAACTTCTGAAGCTTAGAAGAGCTGAGATTTCTATCTTGGCTCAGAGGGAAAAGATAGTAGATTTCAAATTGGGTGATGATTGTACAAAATATTTTTATGCAAGAATAAAGGAGCAGAGAGCCTTCTCTTCTTTCAGTTCATTGAAGGACATGCATGGGAATCTTTGTTGTTCATCTGGTGAGATTTCTTAAGCCTTTATTGCCTATTATGAGCACCTCTTGGGGACTGCCTCACCTGTGCTGCCTTTTGACTCCTCTCTGCTTGAAGATGGTCCTAGTGTCTCTGCTGATATGGCCAGCAACCTCCTCTCTATGGTTACTAAAGATGAAGTCAAAGTTGTTGTCTTCTCCACTCCTGATGAAAAAGCGCCTGGCCCTGATGGTTTTTTAGCCAACTTCTTCAAAGCAGCCTGGACTATTGTTGGGGATGATATTTTTAGAGCTATCAAGGAGTTTTTCCAATTTGGTAAACTTCTTAAACAACTAAATGCTACTATTATATCCCTCATACCTAAATGTAAAGTCCCTGAGAGTGTGAGTGATTTTCGTCCAATCTCTTGCTGCAACATGCTTTACAAAATCATCACCAAAATACTTAATGAGAGAATGAAACCTATTATGATGCATCTAGTTGGTCCTGAACAGAATGCATTTGTTAAAACTAGAAATATTAATGAAAATATTTTCCTAGCTCACGAATTAGTGAAGCATTATGTGTGTCTCCTCGTGCCATGATTAAAATGGATATTAGGAAAGCATATGACTCCCTTGATTGGGACTTCCTTGAAGCTGCTCTGCATTATTTTGGCTTCCCTGCCCAGTTTATTGCATGGATCATGATTTGTGTTTGCACTGCAAAATTCTCTATCAACAACCAGGGAGAATCTGTTGGCTTCTTTGAAGGAAAGAGGGGAGTTAGGCAGGGTGACCCCATGTCCCCATCCTTATTTGTTCTTTGCATGGAAATCTATTCAAGGATGCTAAGGAGGGTGACTAGTGATCCTAGGTTCAGTTTTCACCCTAGGACTGTAAGGATCAAGCTTAATCACCTCATTTTTGCAGATGATCTGTTAATCTTCTGCAGAGGTGATGTGCCTGCTATACAGTGCATGGTTGACACTGTGAATAGGTTTGCAAGCTTTTCTGGGCTGCAACCTAATCCTGCAAAGACCAGTCTTTATTTTGATGGAATGCAGAATGATATAAAGGCCTTGATCCTGGAGAGAACTGGTTTTTGTGAAGGTAGTTTCCCCTTTAGATACCTTGGGGTGCCTCTCACTACCAGCAGACTGACTATTGTGCTATGCCAGCCCCTTATTGACAAGATTTCTGCTAAATCACATCACTGGGCAAACAAGTTCCTTAGTTTTGCAGGAAAAGCACAACTACTTAATTCTGTAATCTTTGGGCTTGAGTCTTTTTGGAGCTCCTCTTTCCTGCTGCCCAAGTCTGTTGTTGAGCAAATTGATAAACTGTGCCGCCAATTCTTTTGGGGGAGAAAAGGAGGCATTGGTACCTTTATATATTGGGATGCTTTGTGTAAACCTCACAGGGAGGGTGGCATGAATATGAAGGAAATACTGTCCTAGAATAAAGCTTATCAGATCAAGTGGCTTTGCCACCTTATACATGGTCCTGATACATTGTGGAAGAAATGGGTCCAGTCCTACTATCTAGCTCATGGGGATGTTTGGGAGGTCCAGGTCAAGCCCCAAGATTCTTGGATCCGGTGAAAACTCTTGCAGATAAGGGAGGAGTTTATCCAGGTTTGTGGGGATTTAACCCTAGCTAAAAACCAATTAGCTCACTGGTGTGAAAGCAAGTTTAATATGGGGAGAGTGTATGATTTCTTCAGAAATAAGGGGGAGGTTAAGAGAAATCACAAGATTATATGGGATCATATGAGTGTTCCTAGACATTGCTTTATTCTTCAATTGGCTGAAAACAACAAGCTGGCTACTGTACCCAATCTGATGAGCAGGGGCATGTTAATAGATGATGTTTGTGCAAACAGGATGCTGAATCACTTCATCACCTTTTCTTTGACTGTCCATATTCTCAGGAAGTGTGGCTTGCTGTCTTACAGTGGCTGGGGATCAAGAGAAAACCTCTTCATTTACACAAGGAAATGAAATGGTTTCATAAATATGTCAAAGGGAAGCAGAAGCAGCAGCGGGTGAAACGTGCTGCACTGGGTGCGACTATATATTACCTTTGGCAGGAAAGGAACAAACGCATGTTCATTGGAGGTCACAGAAGCCCTGTACAAGTGTTGCGTTTATGTGAGATGGTACCATTTTTGTAAATCTGAAAATGCACAAATTGATGATTTGTTGTAAGGGGGGTAGGGGATAGTTTGTATCTTGCCTGTTTGCATTTGAACTGTATCTTGATGTAGATGCTCTGCACTATGGTTCTGCTCTGCACTATGGTTCTTTCGAAGGTACCTCTATGGTAGCCTTCCTCATGTATTTTGCATCTGAGGGTATTACCTTGATATCCCTTGGAAGGTGGAATAAAGTTTACCATTTTCCCAAAAAAAAAAAAAAAAATTAAATGAAAATAATAAGTAAAAAGGGATTAATAAAAAAAGATATAAATAAAAGAAAAGATGATAATCATCCAAAAAGAAACAAGGAAATTGTGGAAATTCCATTAATATTAAGGAAATAATAAAAAATAGAAATAATAATGAAAATAGGAAAAACGGCCATATTTGAGTCCAAATCGGTTAAAGAAAGTGTCCAAAATCGGAGAAAAGGGACTTGTCTCAAGAAAAGGGTCCGTGGGCCAAAGGGAGGGGTCCAGCGGCACACGCGGAGCAGCGGGGGCGGAAAGATGGGCCGCCAGGCTCCAGCGGCTGGCCGCTGGGGCTCAGCGGCGCAGGAGCTCAGCGGTTAGGCCGCTGAGCCTGGGCTGCTCTATCGGGGCCGCAGAGCCTTCAGCGGCTGTTCCAGGGGACGCTGAGGCTCCTTTTTGACGGGTTGCCTTATTTTTTCGTCTTTTTCGTGCGACCCTATATAAGCCTTGGGTTAGTCCGGTTTTGAGACATCACCTTCATAATTTACTAGCAATAGAGAGCTTTTAGAGAGAGAAATCCCTTAATTAATTTAGATTTCAGCCATGACAAGCTTTGATGTGAAATTTAACAAGTGGTTATAATCTATGACCCCCGAAGGGAGGATGAGACTTGTGCCTTTCCACTTGAATGCTCTCTTCCACCTGAAGCAAGTTTAAATTGTATGGAATCTCCTTGAGGCCGCCATCGAGTTTTGGGATGACAAACTTCATGTCTTTCGATTTGGGTACAACGAATTATGCCCTCTCCCTGAAGAATTTGCCGCTATCCTTGGATTTCCTTATGACGAAGCTCTCACCACTCCATGGCTTGGGGTAAACCTTGAAGGCTACTATAAAAGGTATCTTGGCCTATCACCAACACAAGCCTCCTCCGTTGCTAAGAGTGGTGAGTTAGACCTCAATGGTGTAATTGATATCTTCTTCTCCAAGGTAAGGGATAACCATGATGTGATGAGTGAGACTTATTACAAACGCGCTTTTATTTTATGTCTCTTGCATAGGTACCTCTTTGTTGGTGGAGGTAATAATGGTAAAACTAGTATGCTTAGAATTGTTGAACAAATTCAAAACGATTTTACCCCTATGTCTCTTGTTCTTGGTGAAACTTTAATTTGCTTGGACCGCAAGAAACAAGAACCATCGCTTGGTGGATGGACGGGAAGCCCTCTTCTTCTTCAAGTGAGTGCTTGAATAATTTGCTTTGAATGATTTTGGTTAATAAAGTTTGAATCTTTGATGGATATTTAACTTTATGTGTTTTGCCCTTTTTTGTAGATATGGCTTCTCGAGCATATGTGCTTCATTGAGAGGCCCATTAATGCGCTCAAATATCAACCGAAGCAATTTTCCGCATGCCGGAGGCTATACTATGAATCCACCATTGATGAGTGGCGCGGGTACCTTAAAGCATGCCCCTTGCTACGATGGATTGTCAAGTGGTGGGGTCTAAAATCCGCAATCGGATGTAGCAAGTAAACGGGATATTACCAAGTCCTTGGCCTTCACAGTTCAACTTACATATTTCCTAGCCGTATTATGCGGCAGTATGGGAAACGCCAAATTATCCCACAAAAGGATAGTGTTGCTCCTACCACGCGGGTCTTGACAATTAGTATGGTAAGATCATGGGATTGTGCCTGGGATCGTCGTCCCAAGTGGACCATTCCTCATGTTAAGGCACCTACGGCCATATCTTCGGCCTATGAGGCTTGGATGGATTGCAAGACCGCGGAGGGTCGTCGTGCATGTAGGAAATCTGAACAGGACGATCTTGAGGCCCAATCGGTCAAGGCTAGCTTAAGACTCTCAAACCCTAATGACCCGAAGGGGAAGGGTAAGAAAAAGGGAGTTAAGCATGTGAGAGGCATCCTCAACCCAAAGGCCAAGAAAGCTTTGGAAAAGATTACTACCAAGCCGCAAGTGGAGCCCCAAATCCGGATCAATGATCATGAGGCGTCTTCAAGCACACCTCTAATGGAGGTTGAAGAAGGAGAACCCATAGTTCGAGAGAGGTGGGCTCCCAAAGAACGCAAAGTGGAAGGCCCAAAAGCGGATGAGTCTATGGAGGATGCGGGCCCTACTACCGAAGCTACGGAGTAGTCCATTAAAGAAAATACTCTTTTGGAGCATGTCTAGCTTAGGATTGCCTTTTATTTTGCCTTAAATTCAATAAGGGTGATGTGCCCCTTTTTAGACTTAGATTTAAATTTTTGCCTTATTATTTTGGAATTGCCAAGTCTTTGTAATGGACTTTATTGTTATTTATTGAGACATGTTCACTTTTGTTTTAATATTGCAACTTAATTTTTATTATTATTTTTTTTTACAACTTTTGAACGCGAAAATAATGAAGGGGCCGGGCCCAATTACAATTGGGTTGTCCTACGTATCCTTTTAGGGGAATCAGGCCGCTCGTAGTTCTTATCCATGCGTTTTTTTAACAATAAATCCCCCTTTTTTTTTTTTTTTTTTTTGGGAGGGGGGGGATTACGTAGCCTTATGTGGGCCTCTCGAAAGTGCTATATTGGGTGTCTTGCCTAAGCATAGAACCTCTTTAGTTGATCCATGTTTATCCATTGACTAAACTCAATCCCGTCTAAGTCCGCTAATCTTGCAGCTCCACCAGTTAGGATTTTTGTAATGAGAAAAGGACCTGACCAGTTGGGCCTAAACTTGCCTCTTGGGTTGGTGACATTGGCCCTTACTTCTTTAAGCACTAGATCTCCAACTTTTAGGTCTCTCATTTTGAGACTTTGGTTGAAATGCTTTGTTAGACTCTTTTGATAGATCCTTACATTGTGCAAAGCTTGCAACCTTTTTTCATTTAGTAAGACTAATCGGTCATAGCGGGCATAGACCCAATCCACTTCTGGGATTTGGCTTTCTAAGACGATCCGTAGAGATGGGACCTCTAACTCAATCGGTAATACGGCTTCCATCCCATAGACTAGGGAGTATGGTGTTGCTCCTGTCGATGCGCGAATAGATGTCCTATAACCCCAAAGTGCGAATCGCAACTTGTCGGTCCAATCATAATAATTTCCGGACATTCTTTTGCTGATCTTCTTAATATTCTTATTAGCCGCTTTTACTGCACCGTTTGTTTGCGGTCTATAAGGAGATGATTTCCGATGTTGGATCTTGAACAGAGCTAGAAGCTCGATTACTTCCTTCATGAAGTGTGACCCGTTATCGCTAATGATTTCTTGGGAAACCCCGTATCTAGCTATTATATTATTCTTGATGAATTTAACCACATGTTCTGCTTTGAGCTTTGCATATGATTGCGCCTCCACCCACTTAGTGAAGTAGTCAATTGCCACTAGGATGTATTCATGGCCCCCTTTGCCTGTTGGGGTTATCTTGCCTATGATATCTATTCCCCAAGCGAAGAAAGGCCAAGGTGAGGTGAAAGTATATAACGGGCTTGGTGGCATGTGTTGTAGATTTGCGTGTGTCTGACACTATGTGCATCTTTTGACAAATTCACAAAAGTCTTTCTCCATTGTGGTCCAATAATAACCAAGCCTTATTATCTTCCTGGATAACATCATATCGTTCATGTGCGGTCCACAGACTCCTCCATGTACGTCTCTTAAGACCTTATGGGCCATTTTGGTGCTTAAGCACAAAAGATTATTCCCGTTTGGGGTTTTCTTGTATATTTGCCTTTGTACCTCTATGAATTGGGCCGCGAGCCTCCTAAGTGCTTTTTGGACTCTAGGACTAGAATCAGGAGAGTAAACCTGATGAACGAGTAGATTCATTATATCGGTGTACCATTCATCTTCTTCGTCGTGGAACACTTCCAGAGCGTCGCAATATGAAGGTTCGAACCTTCTTTGTTCACAAATGGGCATCATTCGAATGGTGTCGGGTATATTGATCATGCTTGCTAATTTGGCCAAGGCATCTGCAAATTGATTATCTTCTCGTGGAAGGTACGTAAAGTGTATTTGGTTGAAATACACTATGATTTTATCTAAATATTCCTGGTAGAGTGCCAAGGATTCACTTTTGACTTTCCAAACTTTGGAGATTTGGTTGATTATAAGCGACGAGTCACCATAGACTCGAAGAGTCTTAATGCCAAGGCTTATAGCGGATTGCAATCCTATTATGCAAGCTTCATACTCCGCGCCATTGTTGGTGACTTCGTGGTCTAACTTGACCGAAATAGGTGTATGCGCACCATCAGGGGACACTATTAGTACCCCCACTCCAAAACCCTTTTGGTTAGATGCTCCATCGAAATAAAGTTGCCAGGTCTCGGTATCTAAGTTCATAACCCCTTCGTCTGGAAGTGGCATTCTTCTTTGCTATCGGGCTCATTTATCGCTTGGTCAGCTAGGTATTCCGAGATAGCATGTCCTTTGATGGCTTTTTGGTGTTCAAATTTGAGGTCGAACTCTGATAGGAGGACGGTCCATCTGGCTATTCTACCATTTAGTATGGGCTTTTCGAATATGCACTTTAAAGGATTTTCTCTTGATCTTATATGGATCGTATGCTGGAGCATGTAATGTCGTAGTTTCTTGGTCGTCGCGACCAAGGCTAGGCATGTTTTTTCTAGAGACGAATAGCGGGTCTCGTATTCTAGAAACTTCTTGCTAACATAGTAGATGGCCTTTCCTTCCTTGTTTATTTATTGGGCTAACATGGCCCCCATTGACGTTTCTGTGACAGTAAGGTAGAGAATTAGAGGCATGCCTGGTGTGGGCGGTACTAGCACGGGTGGTTCGGATAGATAGGCCTTAATTTTTTCAAAGGCTTTTTGGCATTGCTCGTCCCATTCCGTTTTTACCTCATTTTTGAGTTTTTTTGAATATAGGCTCACAGGTGATAGTTAACTTGGAAATGAACCTGCTAATGTATTGGATCCTCCCCAAGAAACCCTTGATTTCTTTTTCTGTTTTTGGTGGGGGCATATCTATTATGGCCTTGATCTTAGATGGATCAATCTCTATTCCTCTAGTGCTTATGACGAATCCTAAAAGTTTACCGGATGTAATTCCGAATGCACACTTTTTGGGATTGAGCCTCATGTTGTACTTCCTAAGCCTATCGAAGAACTTTTGAAGTGAGGGTACATGCCCTTCTCTCTCTTTGGACTTTATGATCATGTCATCTACGTAAACTTCAGCCTCTTTATGAATCATATCGTGGAGCAGGGTTGTCGCGGTTCTTTGATATGTAGCCCCTGCGTTCTTGAGCCCGAACGGTATACAGTATAGCAATAAGTGCCCCATTGTGTGATGAAAGTGGTTTTCTCTTCATCCTCTTTGGCCATCAGGACCTGGTTATATCCTGCGTACCCGTCCATGAACGATAGGAGGGCATGTCCTGCTGTATTGTCTACTAGAACATCTATGTGGGGTAACAGAAAGTCGTCTTTCTGGCTTGCTTTGTTCAAGTCCCTAAAATCCACACACATTCGCACCCGTCCGTCCTTTTTTGGGACTGGGATGATGTTGACTACCCAGTCGGGGTAATTGGCCACTCTTATGAAGCCTGCATCAAGTTGTTTTTGGACCTCTTCTTTGATCTTAAGAGCCCATTCCGGTTTCATTCTTCTTAACTTTTGTTTGACTGGTTTGCAGTCGGGCTTTAATGGGATGGTATGCTGGGCAATGTTGCGGTCTACACTGGGCATGTCCTTGTAGGACCAGGCGAAAACATCCGTATAATTCTTTAGGAGTGTTACGAATTGTTCGCATTCATTAAAAGTTAAAGACAAGCCTATTTGCACATACATGGCGAGGCTCATTATTAGTTGCAATATCTATTGTCTCTGTTTCTTCAACTATTGAAGTCTTTTGTTCATGTTCAATTAATGCTTTAATGACTTATTTTAGCAATTTTGTTATGTCTTCTGAATTATTGGCAATAAGGCAATCCGAGTAAGCAAAATCGACACTCATAACATTAATAGAAGCGGACAATACATCAATGAGGTCGTCACTAGCGACCTTAGTAGCAAAAGGAGTAGATTAGGGTGGACTACCCGACACTTCTAGGATAACAGACTCGGAATCAGACTCAGACTCGGAATCAGACTCAAAATCAGAATTGGGCATTTCTGAAGGACCATTCCGAATCGTAAACTTGTACTGGGCTCCCTTGACTGGAGTCCACTTCGTCTCGTGCTTCCAGGTGGCGCGGTCGGGCCCGATTGGGGCGATCAGCTTGGTCGGGTTGAAGCCTTCATTAAAAAGCACAGTAAGAGGAAGTTTGTTTGTTGCCACGTCGTATTGGCGACGTTCTTCACCAAATAGTAGCCCAAAGTCATTGGGTGCCATGTCATTAGCCCAGTCTTTAGTGCTCTTTGAGAGGTATTGGTGCATCTTCATTTATAGTGAAGCAGTCTAAAATTGCCTCAAGGCCCGGAACTAGAACTCAGTTGGTCGTATAAGGTTCTGGGAATCCATAATAGGGATATGGATCGCCCTCTTGGAGGAATTGCGCATTGAGAGTTAGAGGATAAGGTTCCATGTTATGAGGGATGGGCTTGTTGGCCGAGCGAGCTCTCTTTCTAGCCACCTCTTTGGATATGTAGGCTCGAATCTCTTGCCTTGTGAGCTTATAGCCTAGCCCAAATAGATCATTTTTTTATCTTGGTGTTCCAGCAAGATTGGGTTACCTTGGGGTGAGGACCCAGAGTGGTGCCTGGAAAGTGACCTTGCTTTCTAAGTAGAGCGTTCACATTGAGTGTGGGCTCTATTGTTTCTATGAAGGCTATGTTCTCGGAGCCTCATAGTTCTTCATCTTGCTCATTATGCTCTATATTTAGGACTGGAGCTTTCTCTATCTGGGCCACCATAGTGTCAGCACAGACTTTCAGCGTGGATCCTGTTAGGGATAGCTTTACCTTTTGGTGAAGGGTTGAGGCTACAGCATTTAGCCCATGCAACCAAGGTCTTCCTAATAGTAGATTGAAGGTGGCTGGAATATCGATGACGTGAAACTGGACCATTTTCTCGCTGGGCTCAATATTAATGTTCATGGAAAATGTGCCTAAGACGTTCCTTTTGGAATTGTCGTAAGCTCTTAGCCCTTGTACGGAGTGCGCGAGATTGTTGCAATCTATTTTGAGGTGTACAGCAGTCCTCAAGGGGCATACATTTACAGCAGAGCCATTATCATCCAAAGTCATGGGGACTTGTCTTTGTTGACAAATTACAGTCAGATAGAGAGCTTTGTTGTGGTGGATGCCTTCGGGTGGAAGATCCTTGTCAGAAAAGGTGACGGGTGTGGATGACTTTCCTTGGACCAGGAGATTAACCACATCCTCGGGAGTAGAATTTGGAGAAATGGTGGTTGCGTTCAAAGCTTCTAGTACGGCCCTTATATGAGTGATAGAAGTGGTCAACAATTGCCAAATGGATATATCAGTTTTTGTCCTTTGTAATTGTCTAAGGATGTTGGTTCCATCATCTTCCTTAGGTGCCTCTCTTTGGGTTGGATCCCTGTTGGGGATTGTTACAAGCTTTACGGGCTGGATTTGAGATGGATCCATGTATATGTTTTCGGGCCTGAACTGGCGTCCTGATCTTGTGAGGTAGTTCAGAGCTTTGTCATCTTCATCTTTCTCATCATCGGAGATATCATACCACGCTTTGCCATTCGCTATGTCATGGACTTGAGGAGTTAGCACATCTTCAGGATCAGTATAATGTCCATTATCCTCTTCATCACTATCCCAAAGGCCACAAATGTCTAACGTGGGCCTTGGGCTTGGGTACGATGGTATGACTTGCCCCATAGGAGTGATTAGATAGGATGGATCGAACCCTTCCTCTATGTCAATGGCAAAAGAATTCCCGAGGGGAATATTATTGTTACTGGGCGGCGGTGCGTCCTTAGGAAATGGTATGGTGCCATTGTCGAACAGATCTTGGATCTTCTCCTTGAGAGTGTAGCACTTTTCGGTGTCGTGTCCACGACCTCTATGGTATTTGCAGGATGCAGACTCGTTCCAGTATGGCGATCTTTTCTCTACAGGTGGATCAGTGGTAGGCCCAATCGGGTGCAAATAGTCTCCTTTGACTAACTTGTCTAGAGCTTTGACATAAGACATCCCTAGGGGAGTAAACCTTCTTGGACGCCTATCGGCAATGGCGTTCACTTCATTTCCTCTACTTGTGGAGGCATGATTGGTATTGGTGTATTTCTTATCCTTGTAACCACTTGTGTTGTTATTGTAAGTGACTTTGTTCTTCCTTCTTTGGAGTTGGTCATCTTCAATGGCCATGCCTACTTCAGTTAATTGGGCATAGGTGGTTATGGGTTGAAACTTCATATGCTCGCGGTATTCAGATGCCAAGTTTTGGACTAGCATTCTAATTTGATCCCTTTCAGATGGGCGATCAATCATTTCAGCAACCTTGGTCCTCCATCTCCTTACGAAGTTGGTGAATCCTTCCTTGTCACCTTGCTTGGTGATGTCCAATTCTCTCAATATCATGGGAGGCAAGACACTGTCAGCATATTTCTCGAGGAATAAGGTGGATAAGTCTTCCCACTTCTGCAGCTTTTGAGTGGATAGTTTGAAGAGCCAGGCCCTAACAGCAGGGTCCAAAGTTTGGGGAAAGAGATGAACATATAACTCTTGCTCAATGCCTCTAAGACCCAATGCAGTGGTAAAATTCCTAATGTGATCTTGTGGATCATCGGTCCCTTTGAATGCGGGAACTTCAGGCATGGAAAACTTAGTGGGAAATTTTCCCTAGATGTGGGGAGCATAGCCTTCAGAATTGATGATCATGTCATTAAAGACACGACTCTTGCCTAGAACGGACTCAAGCCTGTTCAGCTTGCCTTGGAGTTCTTGGACCTCTTTAGTGGAGGGCTCAGTCTTATCCTCATTCGGCTTTGGGTCATCTTCGTCCCTAGTAGGGGGATCCAACTTGGCGACACGGGCTTCCATATCAGTGAATCTAGCATTCATGGCGACTAATTGGGCTAAAAGGTCGTCCATCTTTTGGTCAGCGATTTTCTTAGTATCTCCAGACATAATAGACTTAGGTGAATTGGGTGGCGAGGTTTGAGGTGACAAGGGCGGTGTGCGAAGGTAATCGAGCCAAATCGGGCCCACAAACTGTGCTTGCGGTGAAGGTTTGAACGACAACTTGCGGATCAATCTCTTGTTGGACTCTCCCTCTCCGACTTCCTAGGACCCTAATCTTTACTCCTACCAATTCTGGACATAAAAAGGCCCGTTTAAGAAAATACGAAATAAATGGAAAACTCCACAGAAGAAAGATTTTATTTTAAAAACAAATGTGGGAAAAGAATCTAGTATTAATCCTCAACATGGTGATTTTTAGGAGAGACGCAATTTTATGTAAATAGCATATTCTAGTCAATGATCTTTTCGACTCTATAGAATTAAAAGAAATATACACTTGACTTGCATATGGGATATAATTCCCTAATTAAAGAAAGGAAAATATACTATTGACTTGCATATAGAATAAAGTAAGACTCTTTTTTTATTTTGTGAAAGATCATTGACGAGAATATGTTATTTGCACGCAATCTAATTCATATGGAAAAGAACGTTTTCCTAATATGGTCACTAGCGTCATCGGAGTCATACGTGGATTCTATTTCCTAAAAAAAAAAGATTCTAGACTCTATTCTTAAACCTGACAAAATGCACAAGCAAACAAAAGGGAATCCTTCCCTAAACTGGACTCAAGAAAATCCTAAGGGGGATCTAGTCCTAGTATTCTATGAAAACTAATCACATAGAAAGGAAACAATCAATCACAATATAGCAAGTAAATCAATTAGCACCTTGATATGGACTATGGGACTAAATGCAATAGCTTGACACAATCTATGGTTGGATAAGGTAACCCACGACCGGATGCGTTTTGTCATCTATGCGATGCATAGGAAAATTAAACGTACCGTTTTACATATCTCGAATGAAGACATGTAAATGCCATGGGGTGGAACACGACTATGTGCAAAGGCAATTCGGACCTAGTGGGTCACCGGCCTAAGTCATAGACAATGCTCCAAAGGGTAATTCCTGTTTATGGTGTGGTGATATCTTTCGACATCTTGCGATGATAACGCATGCAATATGAATGATATGGATTCAAAGCAAAGAAAATAAACATATACGGCAAATGAACCAAATAGCTAAAATAAATTATTGACATGGATAGGTGTTTGAATTACACCCTCTTGTTAATTTTCCTCAGTGAAGTCGCCACTGTAAGAACCCTCGCCTTTCCGGCGCCTAGAACGAAATATTCTTTGTTGGAATTAATGGTTCTTAAATTATACGTCATATGCAATTTAAATTTAATTATAACGGGGAATAACAATTTGCAAGTAATGAAGCCGCCACCAATTTTTAGGAAACAATTGAAAACCATCAAAAAGTGCACCCAACTCCTATTGGGAATTGACTCAAACCCAAAGGGCTAAATATTGAGTTCGGGGGTGTAGGTACGCAAAAAACAAAACGAATCTCATCTAAATCGCCCGAATTAACGGCCTCTACTAAGCCTATCCATGTCAAATATTTATCTATGCTATATGGTTCCATACAAATCCGGTCGTCCAAGATCCTAAATTAACTAGGCGGGTTAAAGACAACCAAATTACCTATGTTATCACTTTGCACAATTTATATCCAGTTTGCATGCATACTATTAACAAGCACAAATAAGAGATAAGAGCAATAAGTTAACGCTCCAACCTATCACACTTTGCTAAACGCACCAAGCATTGCATATGCACATCAATAAATTGGTTAGTAACTTCAATGGAAGAACAAAGCAAAAATACTAACTTTATGCTAAAATAAACCTAGGAGGTTGCAACATGCATGCACAAACGATAAAAAGATGCAAACTTGCATAAACTAATAAAAAGATGCAAACTTTAAAATAAACTAATCATGCATAGTTATTTACAAGGATCTAAGCATGCAGAATTATTCAACCATAATCAAAAGCTAGATAAAACATGATTATAAACAATAAATAAGAGATTTAATAAAGGATTTAGGCCCTCAGGATGGTTAACGTGGATGTTCTATTCGAACGGGACTAGTAGAATTGGAATTGCTCTTCAATCTTGGGTGCTAGGTTGGGTGCAATGGCTTGCTTGAGTCTTCAAAATCTGAATTCTCTATGATTTGAGGAATTTGTGCTCTCAATTGCTCTCAAAAATATAAGCTGACCAATCTCTCCCAAAAGAGGTGAAAGGGAGTATTTATAGAGCTAGGGGACGGAATTAGGGGCTTAGGGCTGCAAACCCAGCGCCGAAACTCGGCCCAGCCAAAAAACAGGCCCAGCGGCCAGCCAGAAGGCAGTTGAAGCCCAGCGGCTGCAGCTGGGCCCAGCGGCTGCCTTGAGGGCCCTCGCTGCACGCGTATGCCACCGGGTTGACAGCGTCAATCGCTCGGCCCGGAGGCGCGCGCGTGGTTAGGGTTTTTTGACTTTTTGTGCTCGGTAAATTACGAAATTGCCCTTGGGCTGACCCAGGGGGTCGGCATTGAGTGGTTTTGACCCAAATCTTTAAGACGCGATATCTCTTGATCCGGGAACCTAATTGAGGCAAGGTCAAAGGCGTTGGAATCCTTATAACAAGGGATATCCAAAGACTGAGGTTTCAAGGAATTTGGTCTAGATCTCCGAGCAATGTCCTTTTCTACTTACGTCTATGTTAATCCATTACCATCATCATCGAGCATTGCGGTGCCAGAGGATGAGAACCGATTAGGGTGTCTACAGTACTCTAGTTGCTTTTCTAATTCTATTTCAATTTAGGGAAAATTGAAACGGAAAAGGAAAAGAAATTGTAAGCTTGATCATCTTTGTTATGGTTGGGAAATGTTGTTCTGGATACTGTGTTTCTATTTAATTGTGGTGGAGTTAAGGAGATTTTATGCGAAATAGTGGAATCATGCATGAATGCAATTTTAATTTTGACGCTCTCGGTACTAATTGTGGTGGAGTACAAGGGCATTGTGTTTTACTTCATGAAGTAAGATGCATTGATGACTAGATATCTGCATTATATTCACAATTCGTAAAAAGTTATGTGATTATAAATTTTGATTTTTTTAGTTATTTTATGTTGTTAATTGATTATAAAAATGGATTGAAACTTTTACCTATAATTCCATTTATTTTATTACATTTTTAAAAATTTTAAAATTTATTTTTGATTCTTTTTCATTTTTAAGAGGTTTTCGATACGAATGGACATAATGCGGCGGCACCACCAATGTGGGTGAAATTGACACCCCTTTTTGGACAACTTTCTCAATGTTTTTTTTTTTTCAAATATGTATAACTTTTTATTTTCATGTGCTTTTGAGGTGAATATTTTTTGAATCCACCAAACTTTTATTTTTTGTTACTTTTAAAATTAAAAAAATAGAAAATTTGTATTTTTTTTTTCTTTTTAAAATTTTCAATTTTTTCATTTTTATTTTCAATTTTTCATATTTTTTTATATTTATTTACTTTTTATTTTTAAAATTTTCTTGTTTTTTGTCGGGATTTTCGAATAGCTTTCTCGATTTTTTTTTTCAAATATGTATAACTTTTGATTCTCTTAGGCTTTTGAGGTGAATATTTTTTGAATCCACCTAACGTTTTTTTTGTTACTTTTGAAATTAAAAAAATAGAAAATTTGTATTTTTTTTCTTAATAAAATTTTCAAATTATTTTCAATTTTTTATTTTTTTTTTGTATTTATTTTTTAAATATTTTCTTGTTTTTTGTCGGGATTTTCGGACAGCTTTCTCAATGTTGTTTCTTTTCTTTAAAAATGTATAACTTTTGATTCTCATATTCTTTTGAGGTGAATACTTTTTTAGTCCACCTAACTTTTTTTTCTTATTAAAATAAAAAAAAATAGAAAATTTGTATTTTTTTTTTTGTAAAATTTTCAATTTTTATATATTTTTTATATTTATTTACTTTCTTTTTGAAAAAATAATTCTACTCAGACCTGGCTCAAAGGGGTAGGCCTCGTACTACTACTACTACTCAGGCCTGGCTCAAAGGGGTAGGCCTTGAGGGCGACCGCCTAGGGCCTAGCTTTGGAGGGGCCCAGAAACGCATAGTAGAAGTAATATATATATATATATATATATATATATATATATATATATATATATATATATATATATATATATATATATATATATATAATATTGTGCGATATTTAAAAACAAACATAACGTTGATTCAGTGTTTTGATGCGGGAAGCAAGGAGCCCCTAGTTTCGATGCCGCGATAAACCTCTTGGGTCTCGTTTATTTTCTTTTTTCTTTGCCGTTTTGAAGCTTTCCGACCGTTTTCTCATGAACTAGATAATTATAATGGTCCGATCAATCAAATATGATGCTTCTCTTTCTGATTCTCTTAAAATTTTCGTTTCTTACCCCAACTTTTTAAGTATGTTTAAAAGAAAAGGAAATATATGTATACACACTAAGTTAAATCTTTATATTGCATAAGTTTTTATTATCAGAAACATATAGTAATTTAATATTTAGAATCATCGAAAAATTTATTTTGCGAAAAATTAAGAAAGAACTATTAAATACGATTTTACGTAAAGCATGTAGAAAGCGAGACTTAACGTCGAATAACTAATAAATTATTATTCTAATTAAACAACATTTTTAGGGATGAAGTTTGCATTGCATACATTTTTGATTCTGATATTAATAACAATAATACCTATCTTCACAAATGAATCAAACAGAACCTAAAGAAGATGGGTCAAATGCCTAATTTCAAATATTCTTTTGAAGTTTTTATCAAAAAATATTGGGGTTGCTAAACGTAAATCGCAAATTACTTAACGTAAATTTAATTTACCAAAACTACCCCTAAAAATTTTCAGCCCCTCTGCCCTGTCGTTCCTCCCTGTCCATCAATTCTCTCTATGCGTTTGCTACAATACATGCCTTTGAACAAATGAAAAGCAAGTAGTGGGTGGTGACGGGACGTTGCCGGCGTGGTGGCTGTTTGGGGAAGGGAGCATTGTCGTTCGTGGGTTGGGGGCCATTTATAATAGGAAGATCTAGTCTTTTGGGTTGGTAACCATTTATCACAATTGAACAAGGAGAAGACAAAATAGTATATGTTTGGATAAAAACAATTGAGGAGTATAAGTCCAAATTTTCAGCAACAAGTTTTTCAATTGATGATGATTGGTATTTATGAATGAAGGAGACAAGAAGTTACACATCAGGGTGGGTGACTAGTGGGGGTTTAATTTGGGGGAGGTCCAGTTGAGTGTGGGTGGTGCCAGAAAGGCCGGAGGAGAGAGATGCGATAAACCACGACATCTAGCCCCTCACACTGCCACTGCCACTAAAATGCAACCGCTAGACTCCAGCCGCTACCACTCAGTCACCAATCACCATCCATTAACCCTTAAGAAGATATAATATTCAAATTTTTATTGTAATTGTTAGAATACTTGAATGTCATCAATAGTATTATCTAAAATATTGTCTTAATCAAAACTATCATCCATGATGATTCAACTAGGTTTTTACAATGAACGGAACAAAAGATGGTGAAGAAATGTAAGAGGAAGAAAACTAGAGAGGGAATCAAATAAAAAGGTATTTTGAAAAGTATTGTGATAAAAATATTTACGTTCCGTAATTTTGGATTTACATTAAGCAATTCCGAAAAAAATTCTTACAATGTTTTTTTTTTTCATTTTGGTATGTGGGGATGTGGGATATTTGTGACATGTACTATATTAGCTTCTTTTTTTTGCAAACTAGGTTAAACATTTAGAACTGTTATTGCTTTTTATTTCTCACATTTGTTTCTATTTTGGTAAATTTTTGACACTTTAGGGGCTCATATTTTCTTATTCGTCCTGGGGCCTCTAAAATGTTAGGAACAATATAAATATTATTTAGTTTTTAATTTTTATATGAGAATTATTTTTCATAAAATGATAGGAAGGAAAAATAGGTTTTCAGTAACAATATTTTCCGTTGTAACCAAACATAGAAAATGCATATTAAGCTAAAAAACATCTTACTTAAAAATCATTTTTCCCTAACCAAATAGAGCCTAGATGTTTATGTATGGAAATTTTTATAAAAGGTAATTACAGCAACATGTTAATTATACTAGGTATTTCCACCCAAATTTTCCTACTTTTAGTGATGACTAAACAAAAATTGGTTGAAGCGTGGTACGGTGGTTACCTGAACCAACTAGTATCTTTCAAAGCAATGTCGAGCTTTAGTATTTAGTAGAATATAAAATATTTACCTACGGGTATGTACCGTTCTATGAATTGCAGTGTAGGTACCGTTATCTGAATTGCAGATCAGGTGAACATTGAGATACTGTTTAAAAATTGATATTCTAAAATTTTCAAATTCTTTTCCTTTGAATATAAAAAAGAACGCAACAAAGGTTCAGATGAGTTGATTAACTCAACGGCTGACATATATTCCTCACAGTAATTGGCAATAGTTGCAAACTACTGTAGACTTTCACCAGCAAAAGTTTAACTTGGAAACTACTATAATCATGATGCTAATAAGTTCCTAGAAACCTAAACTGAATTGGATTGAACTTAACATAACTGATCGAATTGAACAAAACTAAATTACAAATAAGCTAAGGAGAACAAACAAAAAAATTTAGAAGATATTCCGTATGTTTCCGTTGACCTTTTTTACCATGCAAAACAAATGTGCTACTGAAGTACTGATGGCCACATGAACCCCTCTTGTTACGACATGTTTGGACTCTCCTGGTCAACCAGTGAACACATAAACTAACTACCACCTTCCTTTGGTTAGTTAAGGTGATGTGAAGCTATCACATTTGGTACGCCTTGTGGACATCCAAAGATGTCGCCTCCTCCACGGTCGACCCATAGATTAGCAGCCTGTACTTGATATCTTCTTCTCGTTTTATCTTTTCCAAGTCTTTGGCCAATTCGTCAGTCGGCCACAAAATCTCAACATCTTTGAGGCTTGGCTGCAAGAATAGC
This sequence comes from Tetragonia tetragonoides, assembly GCA_038025085.1. Classification (NCBI taxonomy): domain Eukaryota; kingdom Viridiplantae; phylum Streptophyta; class Magnoliopsida; order Caryophyllales; family Aizoaceae; genus Tetragonia; species Tetragonia tetragonoides. The sequence goes on from CM076141.1 coordinate 33,515,006, forward strand.
GATGTACCAAAACTACAAATGCATTTTTTCACAAAGAGATGACGCAATTCGGCAAATTGTACGCCATCTTCAATATATATTTTCGTGCCAGTTAGATTCTCTAAATGAAGGGTATAAAGTTTAGGGAACGAATTCGTCGAATCGTAGCAAATGTAATGAAATTTTACATCCACCAATTTAAGAATGCGAAGATTGGGAAATTTGCAGAGCATACTAATAGCATCCTTTAACCATTTGGAGGACTTCACTGTTATCTTGGTAAGGTGGAAAGGAAGATCAGCTTCATGTAAACCTTTAAATAAATTAAGGTGATCATAGGAGTCGGTGTTGGACAATTTCAATGATTCTAAATGAGGCAAACCAGCAAGAAGGTTCGTTAACGACCAATCATTGTCGTTTGAGTTGGACACCGCTAATTTTCTCAAATTAGCGCAGAGTCCACTCATAACAACATTTTCGAAGTCACTATCGGGAAAGATGGAGGATAGGACCCGAAGGCCTTTGAGTTGCTTCTTAGATAAGAGTTTTGATGCTTTCCCAAAGAACCTACTACGCTCTCCTAAAACGAGTTGCTGCAAATGTTGCAGTTTTAATAGTTGTTCAATGGAATTAACCATTGGTTGGTTACCTTCCACGAAAAGCATTTGGAGGTTCCAAAGGTTAAATATAGATGTTGGAAAAGAAGACCAGGAAAGGTATAGCCTCAAATACCTCAAATTGATGAGACAACTAATATCTGGTATGGTTGTGTCATAAACAGAAAATCCCAGGTCCAAGACTCTTAGCAGCTTATGGTTGGAACACAAGGTGTTCCAAAATCTCCCTGACCCATGACTCGGCTGGGAATCGAAGGATAGCAGTGCGCGAAAAGAGGAAGGATCCCACTCGTTATATTGGACCATGCGGGTTGTCTGGGCATGAGAGGATAGCCTTCGCGGCCTGTTTCTATTCATTGTCAACGAGCGGGAGCTATGACTTGACAGATTGTAAATGTTTAAATTTGTTTTGGAAGGGATCCCCATAAAGTTCTCATGTTTGGCCTCTCTGATGCAAAGATCTCGTACAAGATCGTGAATCCGACATTTCTTGAGTCCACCATCTCTTCTCCTCGTCCCAGCTTGCACCAGACTTCGGTCAATGAGGGCGTCTAAATAACTCTCGGCTACATCCTCCAATGTTAGCTCCCTGAGTAACTGTATGAACCCCTCTGCCAGCCACAAGGAAATTAGCCTTCGGACAGACATCTCATGATCTTCGGCAAATGTGGCAAAGTACAGAAAGCAAGGCTTCAACTCTACTGGTAAATTATGGTAACTCAAAGCTATTATCTCCAGGCATGCTTCATCTTTGCCAATGTGAACACTCACATCCTTAAGTGTTCTTTCCCATACCCTTTCTGACTTCTCCTGGCTGCCTAACATACTCCCGATCACCACAATGGACAACGGTAACCCCTTGCATCTTGTCACGATTTTGGCTCCCAAGCTTTTGAGGTGAGTAGGGCAATGATCCCCTCGGAACACCATCTTTTCAAAGAGTTCCCAGCTCTCTGCTTCAGTAAAAAAATCGGAGTTTATGAGGGTCCCTAGGGCTGGCATGTCTAGTGTTACGGTCCTAAATTTTTCGCTGCAGAATGACCGTACGGCGTCAACACTCCACCGAGTCTTGACCAGCCTTCACGTGAGGTCCTGTCCATTCCGACTCATATTGAACTCTTCGCAACTCAAATCATCCCTATCGAGGCTTGCTCGCTTCACTGTTGTTCCTTCCTCGAGATACTAGTCGCTTCCTGGTGTCGGCTATTTAGCCCGACACTCGCCCAACCGGTCATCTCGCAACACGGCTCCTCGTTGACCGGGCTTCCCGAAAGCCCTCATTGAGGATCTTATCCCATTGATAGGGTTCACGGATAAAGCGTCCCGCAACCATCTCAAAATAACGAACCTCCTCTCGGCGCATGATGCACACTACCGAGCCCGCCGGCTACTCGGTAATGTCTCCGGGGTGTTCTATCCCGAAGAGACTCAACGCTGTCCTTTGACATGCCATCAAGCCTGCCCCCTTCCGGTGAAGCTCACTTAAGTGTCATGATGTTTGCCAACCATCCATGCACCCAGGGGAGGTGGAGAGCTCAAACACCTACTACCCCCTAAAGAGTCTTATATGGTTCAGCCCAAGTGACAGGAGTGACCATCAAAGTTGCATAACTTTCATACTCAATCTCCGATGGAATTCAACCCTTGTTTCTCATCATCCGACTCCACCGTGGACCTTCTCATCCTCCAAGGAAGCCCTGCGCTCATCCTTGTCCGACGAATTCCACACTTTGTCCGGGCATTGCAGAGCCCGAAACCTGTGACCGGACATAACACCTAGTCGCAACCTAGCTGAGTAGTCGCTGGTGCCTGTCCGCGACACTCATGACCGAGCACTGAGTGTCCGTGATGCTGCTACCGAGCTGTCGAGGTGCGGACCACGACATCTAGCAACCTTAGCATTGCGGGTGGTGATGACAATTCTACTCTTATTTCCATTGTCTGGGAAGCAAGACCTCATCCCACATACGGGCCTTCCACACGTCATCCAAGAAAATTATGTACTTTTTGTTTCTGAGGCGATCACCTAGCTTCTCCTTCAACTTGTCCGTCTCCAACTTCTCGAGGCCCTCCAAGCTGGGAGCCACCCTTTCGACGATGGCAAGGATGACCTGGTGGGTGTTGTAATCTTCAAACCGAGACACCCACGCATGACTTATGAAATGATCTTTGATGATTCTATCATTGTACAGCTTCTAGACAACTGTTGTCCTCCCCAAACTCCCCATCCCGACTATGGAAACAATCTCGAGTCTAGTTGACCCCTCTGTCAGCTACTTCAACAATGTGTCCGCCACATCCTTGAACCCCACCATCTCTTCATTAACCTCATTCCTCCACCTTTGTAAGGTGGCCAAGAAATGCGGGTTCATACTGCCTTCACCTATCTCAATCCCATACTTCTCCTTGTTTGCACAAACTTCATCTATGCTCGTTTTGATGCCTTTGATCTGACTCGACACTCCACGCAGCATCATTGCGTGTTCTGGTCCATGAACAACTTTCTTGAACGTCGTCCTCCTCTCTTGCTTCTCCACATTAAGGAGGAACAATTCGATGACATCCTCCGCCTCAAAAGCCACCACTTTAATTTGCTCCACTAACTCCCTCACTACTCCATGCTCATCATTTTGTCTCCCATCCGAGTTCCTCAAGAATTTCTTCATGATTCTCAGTTCATTCTCGAGAGACCTGAGTTCATCCTCCACACCTTTTAGTACTTTGTATTCTTCAACAGCAAGACCGCCCAGTTGCTGAATCAGATTTGTGATAATACTGTCAGCTATTACTAACTTTAATTCAGCCCTCTGATTCAAAACTCACTCTTTTCTAATTTTCTTGCACCTCTTGTTTGTTTTTCTCTTTTTTGCCTTCTTCCTTTGTACTGATCAGTAATCACTTTATAATCATTTATGGCCGAGTTGAAGCCTGACCAAGCAATATTTAGTACTTTAATCCCACATGCTAGGCTGCTAGTAGCATGTTAATACTCATCAATCATCACACTAATCAATTTAGCAAAAGAAATCAATAAAAGTACACAGATTAATACGGAAAAAAAAAAGAAGATTAGAAACATTAAATATACCCAGTATGAACCAATCAAGTCAATGTACAACGTTTCACGCTCTGATACGAAATTAACGGCCCTTAATTTATGTTTTCTTTTTTTTAGGTGCATGTCGGCCCTTAATTTATGTTAACTTTGGGTTATGGATAAATTGTTCACTTAAATCTTCATTTGTTGCATGCGACATAGAGCATGTTTGGCCTAACTTGTATGTAGCTTCTCCTTTTCGCCCCTATTTTTCCTTACAAATCACCCCCTCCACCTCCTCCTTACTCCCAATTTCAACTTCCAAAAAACTCAAAACACACCCTAGGACCCCCTAGAAGCCCCAAAAGTAGAAGTAACAAATTGGAGCTTCTACTTTTGGGCCTCCAAATGGGTGTTTTGAGCTTCTTAGAAGCTGAAAACGGGGGTGAGGAGGAGGTGGAGGGGTGGTTTGTGAGGAAAAATAGGGAGAAAAATGAAAGCTCCTCAGAAATTAGGCCAAACACCACCTTAGTCTCTCATGCCATTATATTTTTTAAAAATTTCAGATCAGACCGTGAAGCTTGCAAGTTGCAAGTCAATGTGCCCTTGCGCACTCAAAAATAAACAAAGTCAATGCCAGTCCTTTCATCATCTAATTACTCAATTCCAATTGTCATTGCAGTAGTGAAGACAATGCAGTACTAAATAAATACAGCTCATGTAAGTAATATGCTCTATCTTTTTTTAAAGGGGAAGAAAGACAGTTTATGTGACCAATAATAAACATATATCTCTACATCTCTAAAAACCCTAAAGCAATTCTACTGGCTCAGCCGCCACCCAAAAGAAAGAAATCCTTGGCTCAGTCGCCATCCTTATCATAGCATGGGGCTTTCCTCTTTAAAAATCAGGCCCTTAATCTTCGTTTTTTGCATCTAGTAGAAGCTAAGCAGGAGAATCAAAATGAAGTTTTGAAGCTTCAGATTCTTCCACTGTTCCACATCAGATTTGGGGTAACAACCCCTTTTTTGAGGGGGTTTTGGTTTGTCTGGTAATGATTAGATTTCCAATTTTTCATTACCAGGCTGAGAGTCAAAATCTTTTCTACTTTCTTATCTAGCATTGTATTCAGATCGAGATCAAATTCTAAGAAATAGAGGAACTCAGATCCTGATTGAAGATCTAGGGTTACATCACCGCTATCTTTGCATCGGTGCAGCGTCAACTTGACCCTCTGGGCCTCTTTCGCCATCGCCGCTATCTCTGCATCGGTTCAGCGTCAACTTGACCCTCTGGGCCTCTTTCGCCATCGCCGCTGAGCTCAGTAGCTAGCGACTCTTTGTGACTCGGTGGCTCCGAGTTCAGAATCATTTGGGAAGCCCGATGGTGGTGGTAGGTTGGTGTGGATGAACGGTGATGTTGATGCCGATGGTGGTTGTCATTAATGGTGCTGCCATGGTTTCCTCGTGGCTGCTTTAGGAGCAATTTGAAGATTAATGTTAGATTTGAAGAAGTAAATTTGTAGTATAGCTAGCCTGTTTTTGGGCTGGGTGGTTGCTTTTCTTTATGTTCTCTTGTTATTGTTCATCCGAGTCATTGTACTCATGACCAAAATGGTCGGCTGTCTTGCCTTTTCAAAAAAAAACAAAAAAAAAAATATAATAATAAACATATATGTCAATTTAGATTTTGGCTACGTTTGGCACAAAAGCTAGAGTTTGAAACTTGGGAAAGGCAACTTGGAAACAACTATGATTATGATATGCTTCAATCTGCATAATTACAAAGCAGAAAACTAATCAAACCCTACCAAATACGCATTGACCAAGGATTGTAAATGCAAACTGGCACCAGGTTGCTCTAAGAAGATATGCACATGGCGTGCGAGGCCATACTCGAAAAACAATTAGCCTAGGGTGGCAAAACCACAGCTATCAAATGAAGAGCAGTTTTGGACCAGTTCTGTACAATAAGACTATATCCAATTAACCTATCATGATGGAAGGCCATCAGTTTGTATTTTCTCTGACCTTTCAAAAATTTACGCAGCAGCATTGGTTCCATTTCACCACCCACACTTTCTGAGTTACATCAAAATCTCCCGCTTCCTACCGGCAATTTCAGTGTAGTAACATCAGTTCTTGCTGTCTTTCCATATGCAGAAGTCGGGGTCATATATGGCCAGAACTCTTTACTGTCTATCACTCGTTGCGGATGGAGTGATATTTTTCCCGTAATGTAGGAGATTTAGTTATGTCATTCATGAGGTTCTTGAACCTGATGCTGCAATCTCCACCACTGCAACAAAGTATTTAAACCGTAAATCTACCACTATCATTAGAAAATTTAGAATTGCAAGTTATGTCATTATCTCTATTAGGCTACAGCAATCCTGCTGCTTGGGTTGCTTCTTCATCTCAAGCAGGTCCTGAACATTACCCAATGGTTTTACAAGTTCCCAAACCCAAAATGTGTAATTGGAATCTAAAATTATCATAGCATCTGAAGACACCAATACACACGTAAAATAAAATCCAATTAGGTGACGGAAGCCTGATGGTATTGCTTTCATATGGCGCACAATTATCCCCAGGACAGTACATATTCAAAAACTAAAGCAGATTTTCATAAGGGGAACTATCTTAGTTGTGCCCGGAAGCTGTTAAAATCAGATAATCTTCTCTCTACAGTCAAAATGACATGAGAAAAGCAACCATCTCCAAAACATGGTCTTTTTTTTTCCGTTAATTTTGTTGAGAAAGAGAAATCTCAGCACTCCTCAAGGATAAAGCTCCCAAGCCATCATGTTTTCCGCCAGACTCAAGAACTCCAAAGAGAGCAGACTCTTCATAAAAGACAAAATGTCAAGTGAGTGGGGAACTAAACTCATTACTACTGTTGGGAATGTAAACTCTGATTTGCCGAGCTTGCATTTCTGACATACAATGAAAGGTTATCAGTATCACAAAACTTTGAGAGGACCTTGGCATTGAGGACAGAAATTACGGATGAGGTGTTGCAAAGAAGGAGGTCAGGGATGGCTACTTCACCAGATATGTGTATGCTTTGTCATGCTAGTAATGAGACATCTGCGCATATCTTTCTTCATTGTGAGGTGGTGGGAAGGTGGAAACTCATTGATGTCTTGGGTGAAAGTTGGGTGTGCACGTCAACTGTTATTGAATTTCTGCAGACTCGTTTTGTTGGTTTTGGGAGGAACAAGGAGATGAAGCCACTACGGCCAATCCTGGTTTTGCAAATTTGTGGTGATTATGCTGGAGGGAATGCTCACGTCTTCTCTCGAGTTTCAGTGTCACCTATACATCTTTGGGACCGGGTTGCTTATTTAGCTATCTTATGGGCCAAGGCGGGGGCTTTTAGTAGCTAAACGAGGATGTTCAAAGAATGGGCCAATCTGGCCTACCTGAAATTGTATCTTTTAAGAGGAAATCTTGTCCTCCTGAGCTAGTTCTACAGCAATATTTAGAAAATACTACAAAGCTTATTGCAAAATAAGTGCATGGAGTACTATAACCAAGGGCAGTACAACTGATCATACTCCAAACTCCAGCTTGACATAATAAGCACCAATGGAATTAAGAGATACCTGATGCGGTTCAAAGAGGCAATTGCTCGAAGAGCACTTCTTATCATGTCCTCATTACGATCGACCTCTTGTTTGACAGCATCCTGTTTTGGCTTGAAATTGATAGTTTTTTGGAGAAACTCCACCAGTGAATCCAAGACTGGCAATGAGAAGATGGAAATAATAACAATTATTAGCACTATGGCATAATACCACCATTGACTCATTGAGACTAGAAAAAAGATTGAGAGTGGAGGGGGTGGGGTGGGGTGGGGCAACGGAAATTTAGTACTATAATCACTAACCAGCAAGTATAGCAGATGGGCACTTATCTGCCAGTTTTGAAAGGATAAGGTGGCATGGCATTTTAACATCATAATGATCTGGAATGCAGACATACATAAGAGTCAATGCGAATACTGATACAGCTAAACTTGTCAGAATACACAAAACAATTTAATTATTTATAAGTTGCTATTTGCTGATCTAAAATGCAACAGTCCAGCACCCATACGCATAGACGTATACTAATGTAAAATACAGACAGTCTGGCAGCAGTTTGCAGTGTCATAGTCTAGTCCCTTGCAGCCTGAACAGGATTGTCTCTACCATCAACATACAGTGATAATCTGCTAAAGGAGAATGACTGCTGATTTTTGCAGCATCTTTGATTTCTAATCCATTCATGGCAATGCACAAGCAACACAACTGCTTATTGCCACCTCTTTTGTGATTTGTAACATTAACTACCGATAAAACAACAGCTCGGTTAAGAACGACTACTGACTTCTGCAAGCTTTGACAACTAATCTCTAAATGAACTACTAATGGCAACTATGTTTCTCCAACTAGCCAAAACCAAATCATTCGCAAGTCAACCAAATCTGACACGAGATTCACCCCAGTATACGGGTCGACACTCGGGGTAGCGATACGACAAACCATAGCCAATTGCACCGTTCTTTGTGAAAAAAATCAGAAATTATTTTAGATTTTGAGTTCAGATCGGCAACTAGATCTATAAACTGAAGGAATTGATCAGGTAAGACAGCAGAACATTAGAACTTCTAAATTGAAGAGTTCATAGGCTTCTAACAGCCAGTGCACTGTATCTGGTGGTGGCTTCTCTCAGTGCCATGGCTGCTCCGTGCTGGATTTGGGGATGTTTGGCTAAAAACTTTTTTTAATGAAAAAGCAAGAAAATTGGTTTTAGCTTTTTTGTAGGGTTAATATTTGTACAAATCTACTGCCAACACAATAACGATAGTGACAGCAAGGATAAAATATGGGGAAAATATAGCCAAATTTAAACTCTAACTAGGAGTATCACTGTATCAATTATCAGAGATTACTTTATTCAGCAAAGTTTAATATAGGCATAGGTTGGCCGCATCCCCCAGCATGAGAATTTGACACTCGGATCCATGAGTCGCAGAAACATCAAATGGCAATACACAACCGCTTATTGGTACATTTGCTATTTTAGAAATTTGTACCAAGAACTTACCATCCAAACCAGATTTAAGGTATGGGATAATGAAGGATGATGGATTGACTTGATCGGGGCAACTGTCAAGCAATGTATCTACACATTCAAAAGCTGCTTTTCTGAGTTCAAGACCATCATCCACAACATGCTTAAAGGGACCCAGATCAACTGTTCGTATCAACTCTTTCTGCAGCAAATTGTGAACAAAATGAGATCTAAATCAGTATTAAAAGGAAAAATAATAAAAAATTGATCGCAACTAAAGTCCAAATCACATCTTCCTAAAAAAATATAGATAAAAGAAAACTTGTATATAATAACACTGCTAAAACAGCAGCGGAGGAACTGTCCTACTAAAGAAATCACAACAATTTCTCTAGGGCTCGGTTATAGAATAGCTCCTACAAAAATTCTTCCTAAAAATCTCCTTAAGATCTAAGTAAATCCCTTTTGACATAAAGCACAGGATTCAGAATGGTCACTCAATCATTTCTCAATCTTGTTCTAGCTTTTTCTCTAAGCCTCTAACAATAAAACCACGCAAACTTCTAATCCCCCATCATATTCATTATCAAAGACAACTAATAAGTACCAAGGGAACTCATCCATGCATTTCAGATCAAGCTGGAGACCTGTGGTCTTCAAATGAGCAAAAGCTTCAACATCAAATAAAGGCAAAAAAGACCTAGGGTAAGATATAGGAAACTATTGCAAGATTTTCAGAGATCCAGAGATCATGGCAAATCTCTGTTTACATTCATTTGCAACAAGAGACCACCACAACAACAACCCAGTAAGTATCCCGCCTAGGCCGGGGTTTGGGGGGGTCCAGATGTACGCAACCTTACCCCTAACTAGTCGCCTAGTAGAGAGACTGTTTCTGAAAGAAGAAAAATAAATGCAGCAATATTTCAATCTTGATTCAATCGTAAGTGCCCAATGCCACCTCAGTGCCAAAGTAGTCAATTTTCTATTTTGAGGAACTCCAAAGAGTAGCCAATTCCAGAAAACTGAGACAGATGCTAACCATCTTTGATAAAAGAAAATGAGATGATGTAACAAAGCTATTTTCCTTCTTCCGCTAAGAGTTGGCAGCTAAATTACAGACAAAGCGAGCAGATGGTTTACACGAAATAAATCACATAGCATGTCTAGCAGAAAGAACTTTCATTAAGCCAAGTTACCTTAACAACTGTCTGGTCATACAGAAGAGGCAATAATTCCGGGAGAAGCCCTTTTATAAGATTTGGCTTATTATGGGCAGCAGTGCTCAGAGCCAAAACAGCCGCGCGTCTCACATGCTGCAAGTGCAATAAATAAAACAACTTAGAAGGACTGAGGTATCATGGCAATCTTGATGTAGAAGATTGCTCTCCACCTCGAGAAACAGAGCATACAGTGAGATGAGAAGCATAAATATGTCTACAGTAAGACATACAGAAGGTGCAAGTCAAGCTCAAATCGATGATAATCTTGCGTTTGATTTAACAAGGAATACGATGAAGGTTTACTCACAAAAAGAGTATCTTTGGTTTAAGAATTTTACCATTTTTACTGGTGTTCGTAATGAGACACAAGAGTACAAATCTCATAATCAGAGATAACAAACATAGGGGAAAAGTACATATATTGATACGGACAGGTTATTCTTGTAAACATCAATGTGAGACAAAGAGCAGAAAAGAATTACCCGATCACTATCCTTAATTAGCATCAGGAACGATGAGATTTCAGGGTACAGTATCTCGTCTATTTTCTCAGGCCGCTCCACCAGAGAATATTTAATGGCAATGACAACAGTCGCCCTGGTGAATGCTGCAGGGCTGGTAGTTCGCGTCTATCAAAACAGGAACGATAAATTAGTTTTACCAGCACAGGCAAAGCTATATATTATTAATGGCTCCAGCAAAAACGCTGTTAATTACTCATATACCTTAAGTGCAGGAACCAGTTTAGTGGGCTCAATTAGGGCAATTTTACCAAGACACTCAGCAACGACATTACGAACACCCTCCTCTTCGCTTTCACAATGATTAAACAACAAGTTAAGAATCTTGTCAACACTTGAGTCCTGGAACTCAGCTTTATCCACTGATTGTCTTACAATAACCTGCATAACAGAACATGACATTAAAACATACAGACAGCATATGAAAGCAAGAGAGAAGGCTTTTATAAACAAACCTCCTTTAATGAATGAAGTAACAGATACTGCTTCTTTTGCTGATGATCAATCTGGTCCAGAATGAAAGGTAAATACTTCGACAGGTTTCCAACGGCAATGTTTCCAAGGGCATAAGAGGCTGCAGATTTAATCTCTTCAAAAGGGGACTGGAAAGATTCAATAACAATATTCTCAATATGTGCATGTGGGCTCAAGTCTTTCCTTCTCCCTATCTCTCCCAAACACAGCAAGGCAAGGTGTTGTTTTGCCTGGAGTTCATGATCGGAAATTGTTAGAAGAAAGAAGAAACTCAACAACTGATCAGAGACAACAATACAGAGACGAAAGAGAATGAAATCAAAATTTATTGAAGAAACACAAAACAGAGGCTGAATCTATCTTAAGCCAACGATTCTCATTGTCAGCATAACTCTTAATTACACATGCGATAAAATAAGCAGCAGACACAGCGGAACAAAATATAACTGAAAAATGACTATCTATGATAAACGATGGAAAAAGCAAATTATTTATGAGACAGAGAGTAAGAATATCCCCTCTATCCTTTTTGTAAAAATACTGACAATAATGATAAATGACTGTGAAGATGCAAATTATTTATAAGACAGCAAGGCAAAGTGTTGTTTTGCCTGGAGTTCATGATCGGAAATTGTTAGAAGAAAGAAGAAACTCAACAACTGATCAGAGATAACAATACAGAGATGAAAGAGAATGAAATCAAAATTTATTGAAGAAACACAAAACAGAGGCTGAATCTATCTTAAGCCAACCATTCTCATTGTCAGCATAACTCTTAAAGTCTTAATTACACATGTAATAATTATTTATGAGACAGAGAGTAAGAATATCCCCTCTATCCTTTTTGTAAAAATACTGACAATAATGATAAATGACTGAAGATGCGAATTATTTATAAGACAGAAAGCAACTCTTCCCATTTTGTTAGGTCACTCTTCTTTCTTAAAAGTGTGTGAATGTTTATCCAACCTAATTTAGTAGAAATACTATGGGCCAAATTTAATTTCAAAATTTTCTGTTTTAAACAACATCACCACAATTGTTTACTTTTTGATTCAATGGTGCATTCTAAGTAAATGACATTCTCTACCAACAAGTGTCAAAACTAAATGGAAAAAAAGGAAAGAAATTTCTGACTGATTGGTATGCAGGATCCCAGGTAGGATTAATAAAGCTACAGTTCTTAATATGTGTGCTTTTTCAAAGTAAATAAATAAATGAGACGGAGAGTTTATCAGTAAATACAACATCAGAACAGTCTAACAACCTCAATTTACCAACCAAGTAACCAGGGTAAAGTATAATCGGTTCAATTCAAATTCAAGCAACTAAACAACAAATTTAAAAAAGCATGTACCAAATCATCCAGAAATTTCCAAGTAAATGTAAAGTTAAGCTAAAACATCATATGTATGAGAAGGCAGAACTAATTTCTATTAATCATGAAATTATTTATAATTTTTGGTTAAAATTGAGGCACAAAGGCCGAAAGGAATCAAACCCTCAAGTACACAGTCAAGGGATGATACACACGACACACCTAACCACTGAGAATCTCGTGCTTCTTCAAACAATGCGAGTATTTTATAGGTCTAATACAACATGACCAGAATACATGAAGCTCAGAACAAACAGCTCAATCCTGGGGAAGGAAGCCCGTCCCCTCGCCTAACTGATTAAAATAATGCCTTGTCAACGTGACCCTCATGCTTTGGAAATCACTCATGATCTTTAAACCCACTGTGTCATAAAAAAGCTTTTTACTTTGCCTTAGACATAAAAAGAGAAATAAGAACATTCCTAATTTTTAGGCAATATAGCACTTTAAAGTTTGAACTTTTTACTTTTCTCAAATTCAATAACATCTGCTTCCAAGGATATGCGCAGTCGTCACCATGTTATAATAATATTCAGGGTGTTTTTCCAGTGGGTTGGGAATTGCAGATTCAAATTATGCTGAAGTAACTATGGATTTTTCTTTGTTTTTACACGATGAAGCAACAGAATGGTTGATGTCACAGAAAAAGTGGAATTCAAAAGTGCTTCTAAGAGCAAGTACAGTGATTCTTATGTAGAAACACTTAGACCTTAGCAATGCTAGATAGTTGCTGCATTAGCTGGGTACAGCAAGCAGTTTGCTATTTGGGAGCAAAACCAAAAGGCCGACTTAAGCAAAGGGAGTTTGGCGAAGCCGTCAATTATATGTCTGGCTATGATTGTACATGGCTTTGATGTAACTTTATTGTCTTCTATTCCATTTATTCCCTATTCATCTGTATAGTGAGATAACACTTAGTCATCCACAAGAGGTTTGGTACTGGACTCTAAGGGCCTTAGACGTCATTTGTTGAATATTTTAGTCACTCATAGTACTAATATACCTTCCCTCTTCATTACAGGTTGCTTATTACCTTAATTAAGTTTATTTTGACGATCAAAGAAAAAAACTATGTTAAAATATAGCCAAGGCAGATAAATATTGGTTATCTTGGGGTTTCAAACACAAACCATTTCATAATATCAATTTGTCCACTCAGAGGCTCGTTGGCTCTTACACTAACAGAGGAGATGGTAATTCAATGTAACTAATCAATAGTTAACTAGGAGCTTGACATATTCAGTTCCATTACATGGCTAAGAAGCAGTTAAGAATTGCGTTCTGCGCTGGAACGGTCTAAATACTCTCTGCTCTCTCCCATATAGACTATAGCAACAAATATCATCACTAGCACAGCATTCCATTGATTTCCTTGACATGCACATGGACCTTTTGTTTTTACAAAAATACATCATGAAATAACATTTCCATGACTGTACAAAATTCTTTATGTTTAAATACTTGAAGACAGACACCACACGGGGAAAAAACTCTCATGTAATAACTAAGTGGAACATACCGAGTTGTTCTTGCTATCACCCTTAAGGATATCCGTCAGCATTTTGACAGTGGATGAACATTTACCATCACCCGCAGCAAGGCAAAGAACAGCAACACATTGAGCAATCGAAAACATAGCCTGCTTAGCAACACCACCAGATTGTGGAGATGGTTTAGCACTTGAAAGCAGAGACTCCAGCAATGATTCAAAACTTGTATTTGCAGAATAGACCAAGCCAGCAAAAAAGTTCCGCAAAGCCTGCAGCATTCCAAAAAAGAAGAAATGGGTCAGCATGCGGGAAAAAAACTATGAATATGTTACTGTTGATTAGGCTCATATAATACCACAAGTGCTTGCCCCTGAAGCAAGGAGCTTCTAACTAATGTTAATGCCTGAGGAAGAACTCTATCTCTGACAGTCAAGCCAACATTTGGGGTTGACCTCCTATCAGCCATCAATGTGCAGCACAACTCCAGTGCTAGAGCAGTCATATGCAAGTCCGATTCACTGGTACAAGCATTTAGTGGGAATAGTAAGCAAACTGACTGATAAATATACACACGATAAATCTTGAAATATAATTAAAAGAAGTACCTAATGAGTGTTGACAATTCAACTATAATGACTTCATAAGCTGATGAAGTTATTTTGTCACCATATGCAACTATTATGGAATTCAGTGCCCCCAAAGTTGCCTGTCTGAGTGCCCTATTAGCCTATTTCCAACCACAGCAGCAAAGGTATCAATATACCAGTCAATGGAAATTTCAGAGGGGAGTTAAATTTTCCTTGAAGGACAATCTCTAAGCCGAGTACAAACAGAGGGTCACCTTACCTTTCGTAAAAATGCGGTTAACTCAGCAATGACATTCTCCAAAACACAAGACAGATCAATATGAAGTGGAGAAGCAGCAATGGTGGCAAATGCCTGTATGGAAATTGGAATGTATCAAAATTTATCGAAGTTAGGCAGAACATAGCAGCCACAAGCTTACCAAACTGTTCAAGCAATGAAGTCTATACTTATGGTCTCTGTTGCTCGGATTCTTCATTTTGCCTCATGTACCTGTGTCAGATACTCGACACTCCGACATGGGTATAGACACTGGACACTCCATTTTAGGCGAAAAACATGCACAACTTTCATAAAATTGCCGAGTCCGATACGGGTATGGGTACTGGACACTCTGACACTTAGCCGAGTCCGAGCAACATAGCTTATGGTCTCTGTGAGCATTGCGCTAGCAATCATAGGCATCTAATAATCATGCAAATGGCATATTTCAAGAAACAGCAAATTTCACATAAACAGAGAATAAACTAACAGAAGTACAAAGAAATATTTACTCTCTAAAAATTATACAAATGCATCAAAACTGGCTCGAGGCCAAATCATGTCACGCCAATATTTTAGGATGCAATGATCCAGCTGCCTTAGCCAATAAGGAAAACTATAAGACACACCTAATGATCACAAATAGGTCAGTACTTTCACCGTCCAGCCATATTTACCTACAAACCATAGGCATTCCATTGTCTTGCACTAATCAACCTCCTAACAAACAATTCAATCTTCTCCAACAATGAAAAACACATTGTAATTGCAAATAGTTTTTCTTAAGATACATGCAGCAAAACGGACCTTCACAGCTGTAAGCCTGGTTATCTCATTTCCCATGCGATCAACAAGCACGGGCAGAGACGCTGGTAACTCTGCAGTGAGATTATCACCAAAGGTTGAAATAATAAGTCCCATGCAAGATATAGCACACTCCTTGACCTCCTGATCTTGATCTTGATTAGTCAGACGTGTCATGATGGCATTATATAATGGACGAACATAAGGCTTGAAATCAAAGCCAGACACCTATGCAGAAAACAAATATTTAATCAGAAAGCTGTCATTACCAGGATTAAAGACTTGATCAGTCAAACCACCTCACCTCAATACCAGGCCGCAAAACTCGAACGAGTTCCCCACAAACTCTTAATGCCTCAGAAGTTACTTTATAGTAACGCTCACCTACAGCAGATAGCACAGGTGCGGAAAGAGCCTGAAGGATAGCAGTTACAATAGAGAATTACTAATCAGAGAGCTGTAGACCAAAACAATATAATTTAGCACTATACAAATATGAAGAAATGACATCGTCAATAAGGCACACAAGTGATATATCCTCCCATGTGAAATGAAAATCATGAAATAAACAAGTATCATAACCTCCGTTCCCTTTAACAACACCCCAGCACCAGGGGAAATTTTTTTGCCCAAAAAGAACATAAAATTCAAGCCGTCTCACAAGTCGATAAGAACATCTCAGCCAACTTTTGGCATAGACCCAATACGACAAAAATGAATTGGTGTCAAGTTTGTCAACCATTTTCTTAGCATGTGGACCAAAAACAGAAGGTGCATGACTAAATAAGACAAACATAAATCGGTGTCAAGTTTGTCAACCATTACCTTAATATGTGGATGAAAAACAGAAGGTGCATGTGAGGCCAAAACTAATCTTGTAAACACAAGAGCCTCGATTTTCAAATTTGATGTAGATGAATTATCCTGGAAGCATTAACAAGGAAATGTTGGGAGTCATCAAACAAGCAAAGAGTCAAAATAATCTTAACCACAATGTATAGGAACTTACTAGTAACGCCTTCTCTATCCCAGGAATTAGCGATCCAATCTGGTCTGCCAAGCAGTCTGGCAAGACCACAACGAGTTCTTTTAACACAGAAAAAGCACCAACCTGTAAAAACCAAACCAGCATCAAGAAAGCCTGAATTCAGGACAGAACATAGAAACCAATAACTCAGAATGGTTATTAGTTTTCTGGAGTATGAAGAAAAATTCAAACCTTAGTTTTAACAGACTTTTCGCGCAGCTGCCTGTTTATTGATTTCACAATTTTTGGCACTTCCTGCTTCAACAACCACCTTGGACTGTACCACACAAGAAATGGTAACATCGGTTTACAGCAATGAAAGATAAACTTGTTGCTCCAGTAGCATGATAGAAAACAAGATAAAGTATTCTTTCTCTAGACAGCTGATGAAACTGCCTAACATTATACTTCAAACAAAACAAAACAAAACAAAACAACATGTCACCAGAAATGCTCAAGGGCAAAGAGACAGACAAGAAAATGGGACTTTTGTACTAATGTACTTCCCTTTTAGCCACTCACTGACTAAAGTGTGGCTCCTGTTGAACACTTAAAAGAGCCCAAGTGTAGAAACAGCATATGCCAATTGCAAAGTAACACTAGAGCTCACCCACTTACACCCATTCTTATACAACACCCACTTATGATATGCTGCAGCGTAGGAGACCTAGTTGGTCCCTTCTACCGGGGTTCTGTGTGATGTGTCGGCATAGTGGGGAGGATTGTCTGCAGTTGTTTGTGCTCTATGACTATACGCGGAGTTTGTGGGCTAGATTGTTGTGTGGGGAGAGTTTTGTGTGTCCAGCCACAGTGGGTGAACTCTTACAGTTACGTTTTGCGGCGATGAGGAGGAGTAAGGAGGGGAGGTTGTTGTGGCATTGTGCTTGCATGGCTTTACTTTGGTGTCTTTGGCTGGAGAGAAATTCTAGGATTTTTTTCGGGGACCGCGAAGACTATTGATTATGTTTGGGATCACATAGTCTACTTGGCTTCTCTTTGGGCTAAGGCGGCGGGGGCCTTTAAGGGTGTTCCGTTGACTTTAGTTCAACGTCATTGGCGTGATGTGTAGATAGTTTTCATTTTATACTGAGGATACCTTATCCTCCACATTTTTGTATTCTTTACCATTCGATTAATAAAATTTTCTCTTATCTAAAGAAAAAGATGAACAGATCAGAGTGTGACATTAAATGAATCAGAGATGCATGGTCGAACAACTCTCTTTTAGCGGATCCAAAGAAACACTCCCTCTGTCCAAGGAGATGCTCAACGCACTTGGTGAGTAGGCCCACAATCCACATGAGGGTACAGGGGACATTTCGCCACAAACTTATGTCTCTAAAAGGAAGTGGATACTGTGAGTCTGCATCTGTTTGTTATGTGTGACTTTGCTAGGTCTTTATGGAGTAGGTTGCTGGAGGGGGAGAGTTTTGTGTGTCCTGCTACGGTGGGCGATTTTTTACAGCTTCGTTTGGCAGCAAAGAGATGAGGAAGGGAGGGAAATTGTTTTGGAGGTGCATGTGTATGGCCATTTTGTGGTGTATTTGGTTGAAGAGGAACTCTCGGGTGTTCTATGATGTTCGGAAGCCTATAGATTATGTCTGGGACCGTGTGGTCTATTTGGCCTCCCTTTGCGCTAAGGCGGCGTGTGCCTTTAAGGGCGTCCCGCATACCTTTGTACAGCGCCATTGGCGAGATTTGTAGTTTCTTTTGATTGCATTTGAGGATGCCTTATCCTCTTTTTTGTATTATTTACAGATTTAATTAATAAAAAATTCCCTTATCTAAAAAAAAGGAAGTGGATACTTCAATTTGGGACGGATCGAAAAGGAAAATGGGTACTTCAATTTGGGCCAGAAAGAGTACTAAAATAAGAAACCTTCCAAGTTCCAACTGAATCTAACAATTGACCGTGCCTTATTTGACCACGAAAGACACCCTCGCTCTCTGACAGTCTGACAACTTGCCATATCTTATCCTCAGAATTACACTCCCTCCGTCCCCTGAAACCTTTCCATTTGCTAAATGGAAATATTTGCCTACTAAAATGACTACAATACCCTCATTTTCTCTCTCCTGGCAACCAAATCCAAATTTGGATTGAAGGGGGAAAAGCAAGTACCCACTTGCAGCAAAACCCACTAAAGCTGAGGGCAATATTGGAACTCAAATACCATTGTGAACTTAATTAAACTCTGTGTCTTTCATGTGGAAAGGTTTTAGTGGGACGGAGGGAATATATAATACTAACAGGAACAAGACTAATGGTTCTGATCAATCCAATTCATTGACATCACTAAACTGTCATATCATCATTTTGCATGAATATAATATTGTACAAGCATACAAACGAGTCCATTTTAGTAGTATCAAATAATTTAAAATGTGTGAACCTTCAGGAAATTAATTACATTATCCGTGCTCCACAAGCATGAAGAAATAAAGATAATTATGTCAATGAGATCCGGATCCAACCTATAAAATAGACGTTTCCAAAGCATCAGAAGTCAAAGGGATAGCAACATAATATCCTACCTCAACTCATCTGTATCCATTTGTCCTCTAGTAACATTTCCAGTCTGCCGTAAGAGCTCAATAAATGTGTTAAATACATCCATCTGCAGCAAAAGGGGAGGGCGAAGAAGAAGAAAAAAAAAAATCACTCTTTCTGTACAGTAATAGATATGAACAAGGAGTTGTCATAAGTAATTGCGTGTATTACCTTCACATTTTCTTCTCTTTCCTTGAACCTATCAATAAGCTTAGGGCAAGCCTAGAAAACAAGAAAGCCAGTACAGTGGTCATTCATCAATTCAGAGAAACAATTATTCCGATATTCAAATTCTTTAGAAGTTATACCTCTTCATATAGGTTCGAAAGCATCTCAGGCCGAGAAACAATCAATCCAGCCAAGCATTTTGCTGCTGCTCTTCTCACTTTCCAGCTAGCATCTTCATCATCTGTATATTCATTTGCACTTTCGCTACAACAAAAAGGATGTCAAAATTAGAAACATTACCAAAACTGGATAGATTTTTTTAGTATTACATCAACCATAAGTCACATACTCATCTTCGTCGTCCACTTGATTTTCATCATCAGTATCTTCCTCCATGTTATCAGTGAAATTCGGATCATAACTAAGAAATTCCAAAGTAAGATGAAGAATTTCGTCACAATAAGGAGAGATATCCCTGGGACATCTAAGTAGAAAACTCTCCAGGGCCTGCAGAGTGCAGAGCAACACATCAAATCAAAATTCACAAAGTGAACACAAACAGCAATAGCAAATTATCGACTTTGATGATACGGTAGCAGCAGTTTAAGTAGCAATAACATGATCCGAAACCTAGAAACGTCTAGGGATTGCTATCTCCCGTACCAGAAACGTTTCCGAAACGGGAAACGCGAAGAAACATCACCAAAAATGAGCGAAAGGCCTCAAGTGAAGAGGGCTGTTTTGGAATGGCCCTAAACCCTGGATGCATATTTCTTCCCTTTCAAATTGAACTACCGAAGGGAATTGGAAACCCTGAAGAGCTTCCGTCCCCTCATCCGAAATAGACTCCCCCTCTACCTCTCTCTCAAATCTGGTACGAGTACTGACTGCTGGTTTGTGCCTATGTGGGGGTGAGATCAAAGTTTATTTATGCTTATAGTTTCTTTTTGTCAGTTTCTGTCATCTTTAGCTTTACTATAGAGTATTTCTTACCAGGACAAAAAGTAAGGCTTTCATTTCTGTATAATGAACTTATGATTCTTTTATTAAGTCAGGTAAGAAAAATTACATTCAGCATTTTAAAATATATATTATTTATATACACATTTTGGGAGCCGCTTCCCCCCCGTACCCGTTTCGTAGTTTTAGGCAAATTACGTTTCCCCATGCCCGTACTAGTACCCTCTTGTGTTTGCGTTCCCGCCTCCGTGCACCATAATAGCTAGTAAAATATATAATATCGTGTTTCCAAATCGCTCTAAGATTTTAAAATAGACTCAAGTGACTACGAGGTAAAGAAAAATACATACCTGCAAACTGTACTCACGAAGCTCTTCATCATTCTCTGAGGCACTTTTGCAATAATTTATAAGCAGAGGAACAGTATCTCCAAGATGGGGCCCGAAACGATAACCAACAGCACGGCTACAGCGCAGCATATTGGTGATGGTTAGATAAAGAAGCACCACTTAGAAGGATCAGCAATAAAGCAGGAATAGCCAGAACTAATACTCAAATACAAGATTTTTTTTTAGATAAGGAAAAATTTTATTAATCAAATCTGTAAATAATACAAAAAGAGGATAAGGCATCCTCAAATGCAATCAAAAGAATCTACAAATCTTGCCAATGGCGCTGCACAAAGGTAAGCAGGATGCCCTTAAAAGCACCCGCCGCCTTAGCCCAAAGGGAGGCCAAATAGACCACATGGTCCCAAACATAATCTATAGGCTTCCCAACATCACAGAACACCCGAGAATTCCTCTCCAACCAAATACACCACATGATTGCCATACACATGCACCTCCAAAACAATTTCCCCTCCCTTCCTCGTCTCATAGCTGCGAAACGAAGCTGTAAAAAAGCACCCACCGTGGCAGGACACACAAAACTCTCCCCCTCCAGCAACCTACTCCATAAAGATCTAGCAAAGTCACACATAACAAACAGATGCAGACTATCTGTGCTATTCCAACATTCCCATTGCAGATAGAGTCTAGGGAGAGCAACATGAATGGACCCTTACCCCTAACCAAACAACGACTATTGAGATGCTGTTCCACAACAAGCATTTGGAAATTTTAATTATTGAAAACAATCAAATTCTGATTAAAAGCTTTTAAAAATGAAATTAACTAAGATAGAACAATGACAACAACCACCGAGGGTGATCTTAACACTCCAAACACTGGTTTACGTGTATGAAGCCTTACCCCTAACGAAAAAACATTATCAGAAAACCTGCTTTTCAAAAAAAAATATGTATGGAAATTTTCACAACTAAAGACAATCTACCAAATCAAAAGTTTATTGTTGAATATTTATATACAAAAACATGTCATTGATAGTTTAAGATAGATTGCAGTCCATTTAAAAACAATAACAGAATGAGAGGACAACCCTCGTGGCACATAAGTTTATGGTCTGAGTTCACCTTTCAACCTGAAACAGTGTTCTTTTTATTCTCGAAGCCTCAGTGAAACAATTTGCTAACTCTTTTTCTGTATTCTAAATATAATCGTCCACACCCATCCACATGGACGCACCGATACTCTCACTGCCAATCAATGTCCACTTATCCACCTTGTCTAACCAGTCACCATAGTCGGTCCCTCTCAAAATTGATTAACCATAAATCACCAGCACAATGCACCAATATTCTGTTTTCCCACAATATCGGTATCATGATTCTATGTTCATTAGTGAAAGTTGTCCCCTACGGCAGAAGCTGTGCTGGACCAACAAGGAAGAAAGGAGTCCTATAAACTAAGTCTCTCTTTGGCTGGGCATCCAGGGACCAGGGTAGAACTGTAGAAGTACGAAGTGGTGTTTCATATCAGATGAGCAGCAATTGCGAAGGATGACATTTGCATAGACAGATTTAAACGACACTGTTACTAAAATCACTTTGACCGCTTACAACATAAAATGGGAACTATTTATCCTATTTGCTATCAGATCTGGAAAGAAATCATGCATAATGGAACTACTTTGTAACTATAAACAGTTCATCTGTTCCACAGGTTCTTTTTCCCCCTCTTCATCACTGAGGATGTAGGCAAAGGAGTGGGAGTTGGAATACAATCACATATAACGCAACTATTCTTTATAATTATTTATTAGTGTATGAAAATTAACCACATATTTAACCAGTAATAATGAAGGTCGATTTTACAATGTTTCACAAGTTTCCCAGCTACAACTGTAGCAGGTGGTGTCCGACAAATGCTATGTATGTTACACGCCTCAGAGACTTGAAGTTGCTTGTTTTCCTAAACGATGTGAGAATGAACATAGTCCTCGTTCAAGAATGTCCAACCAGGTCTTTTTGCATACTTGACATAAAGAACGCTCATGATCATCTCTTAAAGTAGCTTGATTCGAGCTCATTGTAGGATAAGTTATGAGTTCTCCTATCAGTACATCATCAAGCAATGTAACTTGGAATTACGAAACCATAAAGATAATAAGGTCTCATCCCCTTAAAATAAGAAAGATTGTTAACATTATTCAAACGAGGAGTCATTCACCACAACCTTTTTGTTCCCAATTCTCACAGGGTAAGGTTGCGTATACTTGAGCACCCCCCCCCCTTTCTCCCGCCTGGGCGAGAGCCTTTTTGGAGACTCTAAGGTAATGTCAATGTTGTATTAATTCACAAGCAATGCCAAAAACCTGCTACCCCATATACTCGGTGAAACATCAGGAGCACAAGTCTTAGAAAGTAAACTTCCTCTTGTTAAGAATCACTAAAAGGATATGAGATCTCTGGCATGCAACTTATCAAACTTTCTTTTGTGAGGGGTTTTGGGGGGTAGGGGGGTTGAGGGGTCTATAGTTAACAATGGTATAACACCAGAAGAGCAGACTATCTGAAATGGAATGCAACAGTCTTCTCGAGGCCCTCTGTATACACGAATTGCTTTGGATAGGGTCACTTATGTTGCTTCTCTTTAGTCTAGGGCTTTTAGGACCTACTCTACATCAGATGGTAAAAGGAAATGGGCTCACTTGAATAGCTGAATTAGTTTTTCAACGGAGAACACTTTGTCTTCAGCTGCTGATTAAGTGCTGTTTCTCATTCATACAAGCATTTTTTATTCAAAAAAAAAAAGAAATAAGAAAAGAAAAAGGTAACAGAAAGCAGAACCATTGGCACCACAATGCTCATATTTTGCAAGCAACAATTCAGACAACCATAAACTATTACGCTGCATACAATAATATATGAAGATTATTAACCTTAAAGCTCCAATCATTTGAATATTCGTTCGTGTCATTTCAGGCTTTGTACCCTTGCGTTTTAGTAGTCCAACAACTTCAACCGTAGCCTTCGTCAATAAATCATCAGACAAGCTTGAAGCAAGTGATGCTGCATCAAACAAAATAAACAAACTTGATTAACACAATTGTTTTGGGCCGCAGCTCCATAGAACATAAACTATCATGACCCATAAGTATACAGTTAGTTAACGGCCATCAGGTTACCTATGCATGAAACAGTCTTCTTTCTAATAGTGGCATGAGTAGAATTCAGCTGAGAAAGTAGTGCTCCCAACAGTTCCTCATGGTAAGCTATCATAAGATTCCCATATCTATGCAGAACGTCACACAAAATATCAAGACACTCACACTTGACTTCAGTACTTGAAACCTGTATGATCAAGCAGAAGGTAATGCAGACATTATCCAGGTGAAATTAAAATGAATTTGACATAACAAGTAATCTGGTCGGACTAAAGCAAAACTAACCAAAAGGAAAGAGACGACCAATCTGAAAGAAACTATCAGGGGAAAAAAGCGACTGATTTGAGATCTAAGACTAATGTTGTGTTTTTTCTGTCTTGTCTTCCCTTCAACAGAGATGTTCATTAGTAATTCAGTAACGCATAATCTTTAGTGGCTGATCCACTGTTTGAGCCTTTTGCATATGGAACTCAAGATCTCAACCCTCACTGGCTTTGCCTTTAATAACAGTCCAAACTCCAACTTTAATTTCAAGTCAATCAAAAGTAGTCGCAATAGCGAAATGTAAAGCGTATGAGAACCTATACCAGCGACTCGAAACCAAAGATGGAGAAAAAGACATTTTTAGGGTAGCTAGAGCTAGGGAGAGGAAAACGAGAGACTTGGATCAAGCGCGTTGCATAAAGGATGAAACAGGGCGGGTTCTAGTGGATGAAGGCGACATCAAGAGTAGGTGGAAGAGATACTTTCACGAGCTGTTTAATGTAGACTCAGGCAACAACATCTCTTTAGGGGATCTTAACACTTCCTGAGCAATGTCGTAACTACACCTTTTGTCGTCGTATTACAAAGGAAGAAATTAGGGGTGCTTTGAAGAAGATGAAGAGTGGTAGGGCAGTGGGCCCAGATGAGGTTCCCGTAGAGGTGTGGAAGAGCCTAGGGGAAGGAGGCCTTAATTGGTTAGTTAGGCTTTTCAACGTGATCCTCAGCTAAGATGCCAGATGAGTGGAGACTTAGCACGGTGATCCCCGTATATAAGAATAAAGGTGACATACAAAGTTGTAACAATTATAGGGGCATTAAATTACTTAGCCACACCATGAAATTATTGGAGAGGGTCATTGAGAAGAGGATGAGGAAGGCAACACCTATTTCAGAGAATCAGTTCGGATTCATGCCAGGGAGATCCACAACAGAAGCAATTCATTTGCTTAGACGCTCGATGGAGTACTACAGGGAGAGGCAGAGGGATTTGCACATGGTATTCATCGACTTGGAAAAGGCTTATGATCGGTCCCAGGGAGGTATTGTGGAGGTGTTTAGAAGCGAAGGGAGTCCCTGTTGCCTATATACGAGTTATTAAGGACATGTATGAAGATGTAAGGACTAGAGTGAGGACGTCGGGAGGAGATTCAGAGCACTTTGCGATTGACATCAGACTGCATCAGGGTTCTTCATTAAGTCCTTTCTTATTTGCAATTGTTATGGATGAGCTCACTAGGAGTATTCAAGGAGATGTGCCATGGTGTATGATGTTTGCTGACGACATCGTTTTATTGGACGGAACAAAAGGTGTTAACAACAAGTTAGAGCAATGGAGGGATACCTTGGAAGCAAAGGGATTTAAGTTGAGTACGAAGAAGACAGAGTACTTGGAATGTAGCTTCTCAGGGGAGGTTGTGTCTGATTTAGAGATAAGGATTGACGCCGAAGTGGTACCGAGGAAAGAGAGTTTCAAATATGTAGGGTCGATCATCCAAGGGAACGGAGATTGACGATGACGTGGCCCACTGCTTCAAGGCAGGGTGGCTAAAATGGAGAAGTGCATCAGGTGTTCTTTGCGACGACAAGATACCACTCAAATTAAAAGGTAAATTTTATCGCATGGCTATCAGCTCATACTAAACAAGCTCATGTTCAAAAGATGAGAGTGGCGGAGATGAGGATGCTTCGTTGGAAGTGCAAACTTACTAGGAGAGATAAGGTCAAGAACGAGGTGGTCGTGACAAGGTGGGGGTGGCTGATATTGAGTGTAAGATGCGTGAAACGAGACTCAAGTGGTTTGGACATGTCATGAGGAGACACCCCGACGCTCCAGTGAGGAGGTGTGAGAGGATTATACTTAGGGACTGTAAGAGAAGAAGAGGGAGGCCGAAGAAGAATTGGGGGGAGGTGCTTAGGAAGGATTTAGCCCTCCTAGAGCTTACCAAGAATCTGGCCCTTAATAGGAGTCTTTGGCGTAGTAGGATTCACGTAGTTGACACCGCGTAGAGGGTATAGGTCTATGGGGCATCTCCGAGGATTATTTGTGTATTGACTCGGGTTGTGCAGTCTGTTTGTTTACAGTTTTTGGGCACTGTTCATCTCCCATCCTTTTCCCTATTAATTTAATTATTTGATCTTGGGTGTATTTTTAATTCTCATTCCTTCGCTTTGTCATGCATCCTTTCATTCACTTGTTTTAACATCCAATTTTGTTTTCGAATATTTTCTACTGTTTTTAAAATTCAAATTGTTTTCGTGGGTCTTTCGGAAACAGCCTCAAACTAGGCGACTAGTTAGGGGTAAGGCTGCGTACATCTGGACCTCCCAAGACCCCGCCCTCGGCGGGACATTTACTTTTCTAGATAAGTTTGTTTGTTTGTTCAATCAAGATTTATTTTTCTAGATAACGTGGTGTCCAGCCTTTGGCCGACTAATCTCATGGTCCTGAAGTTAGCGGCCAAGAAAACATTGAGTGACCAAAGGGGGACTCAAACTAGTGACATATGGAGCAGATCTAGCAGTGTTACCAGTTGAGCTACCCGATTCAGAGGTTAGATAAGAGTATGAAATCGCGGATACGGTAGCGATCGCGATTTCGGTCGCGATTGTCGCGGAAGCAGACTGTTACAGGTACCGCATCACGTATCAAGTCGCGGCCATCATGGTGAGAATTGTGGTATCCATCATATTGGTCGTATCGATCAATTATTGGCCATATCGTCATGTGTTGGCCGTTTATCGTCCGTACCGGTTAGCTATTGGTCGGATTGGACACCCTTTTATGTACCGGGTATTTCGCCTCAAAAGTCAAAACCCTCTGCGTAACGGCCCTAAACTAACAACTTAGGGGCCATTATTTTTTACCCTAAAGGTAGATCCACAATCAAGATTTTAAATGATTTTTTTCTTTGTTAAGAATTTTTTTTATCTATGTTATTGCAGAAGCAGCTTAGGAGGACAAGATGTCCTCACAACAAGTTACAATGATAGGTAGGCCAAATTCACCCAGGAGATATATATGAGAATTAATTTAGCAAATCAGGACGTACGATTCAGGAATAAACCAAGTTATTCAATATGTAAAGTGCAATGGTTTGCAGACCAAGTCCTGTGAGAAGTATAATTTGTACACTATAAAAGGAGGTTACTTCAAGAGCCCTTACGTCCACCAAAGACTATCATGCTCGATAACTTCATAGCCCATGAGATTAGTCTGGCAAAGCTTGGACTCTCACGTTATCCCAATTAAATGATATTTAACGATAAATAAATAAATAAATAATTGTAATTGCCTGCAAAGGTATAATGGCTACAGAAGAAGACTGCAGCACACTAAAACCGAGCAGTAGACTGTAAAAACCATTATATGCGTTTTGGCCGAAAGGGTGATTCATTAGATGATGGCCTTCACAATCATTCACTAAATCAGGAGTTTATTTTTTCTATCTGATCATAAAATAAAAGTTTCTGGAGTGGATTATGATTGGGTTTTCTCAAAAAGTCAATCCTCCTCACTGAAACACAAAGTCCTGCTTAGTGACATCTCCAAGGCTATCCTTAATAAAGCAAAGATTTTACTCAACTTTAAGAGGTGAAATTAAAGACTTACACTGCCTGTTATTCCTTTTATTAACTGAGGTGTAAGAGAATCAAGTACAATTTGTGCTGCAGATGAACTGCCGACTTCAGAAACAATCGTCTTCAAAGCTATAGTTGCAACATCACGATGTTGTTCTTTCACATTCAGTAGCTTACTGCAAAGTTTGTTGGTCATTTCCAGTACCCTTGACTCATTAACCTTCTTCACCAATGGCGCAAGACTGTACAAACGTCCCCATGTTAAAGAAAATGCATTTTATGTAAACAAACAAGAGGCACAGGCAATTAAGCATCATCTAGTCATTAATGCATCACTTTTTTCCATGTAATTTGCACAACTACTTACTCGAAAATACATTTTCCAATAATTTTGTAACAGAGTATGCTTTCAACCATGTGAGATTGGAGAAACACCACTACATACATGGCAAAGAAACAAGATCACTCAATAGCCAAAACAGTTTAAAAAGAAGTTAATAAAACCTTTGGATAAAGAAGCAACAATGTTCTTAGATCATCTCTGTTCCATAACTCTGTCATTCAGATTCCTTCTCTCAAGAAGAAAAGAGTACGTGCAACATGGATTATTTGTCTTTATCTCCACATAAAAATTTTAGGACAGCTACAAAGCCAGGTGTTCCCTGTGGTTAATAGATTTGAAACGACATCATAAGTATTATATATAAGCATCTTAAGAAGACCATGTTTGCAATTTCAGTTACAGGCGATAGGTTGGGTGATTGTAGGGGCTGGGAGGATCTATAGCCAGTTGCCTTTGGGATTTAAATGAAAATTTCCTTAGCAATAAAAAAATTCATAATTTATCCCCAAAAAAAAATAGAGGATGTGATAGCGACTTGGGACAACCCACAAACGCAAACAATTGTTATTAATTCATACACACTACTTGTAAATACATCACATCAAGACAGTGTTTATAAGCACATACTCCCTCCGTTCCATTGATCTTTACATTTATAAATGGCACAAAGACCAACACAATTTCACTTAGGCCCGTTTCTTCCTTTTAAGCCCTTGGTGGAGGCGACCACCTTTAAGTTTATTTTGAATTCAAATTTTTAGATGTTGAGAGGGGAGTGGGTACAGTAGTAACATCATGGCCCAACATTTGCCACTTTCAGAAACGTATAGATCAATATGGAATGGACCAGTAAGGAAAACATAAAGATCAATATGGAACGGAGGGAGTGTAAACTAGACATATTACTTTGAGAACTAGATACGACCTAAATCTAGCAATAGTCCGAACAATAATAGCATAAGAACACTTTCTATGCTGACTGCTATTACTCCTAAAAAAATAATAACAAACAGATGCTCGGGTACACAGCAGCACAGCTCATTTACGAACAATCTTGGACGTTGATTCCTACATGGGGCAGGACATAACTTCTACCAGCTTCCTTAGGTATGGGGCCATAAAAAATAAAACCTATATCAAGTGAATCAATACACTAGTGAAGAACAGCAATCCCCACAAATTTCTTTCAAGTGGAAAGTCTCCATTCATAGGAGGGTGATAAGGGAATATGGAGACAGGAAAAAAGAAAAGGAAGAATAGTGCTCATATGTATAAAAAAACATACTTAAGGAGTACAACGACAGCTGGGTGTAACACAATCAATACTAGTTACTGCTTAAGTTCGAAGGCCATAATGAAACTGCTTCAAAAGTTTGTATCATGAGAACATGCAGGAAAAAAGATAACATTTGTTTTCTAATATGATGTGTGAGGCCACTGTGGAGTGTGGAATAACGAATACATTGCTTGTTATTGATGGCAATTTTATAACCCAGTGTTGGTTATATCTGGGGTTGGAGATTAGCAAGAAAACATTCGGTGCTCACTATACCGTGAGGCATATGATTTGAAAGCATGCTTCTTTTTCTATGCAACTGTATGATTTTAGATTGGCATGCCGCATGCCTCTTTCTGTAGATTCTTCCAGAGGAAATCTTAAAACTACCTTTTGGAGCAGCAACTTTCAAACAAATCATCTACTTCAAAGAATTGTGAACGCCCCCAATGAAACAATAAATAGATGTCCTGCCGAAATGGTCGGTTAGAAAGGCTACAAGAAGGTTGGAAAAGAGTTTTATCGAAACTCTACAGAGCAAATCAAATCACTCGACATTGATGGAAACTTTGAAACATTTTCATAAAGGTAGATCATAATGGAAGATCCTAGTTGGCAACCCAAATTGACCTCGCTACTCATCCCACTTATCTTACTTCTCCATCCCCTTATCTTCCCTTCCCTTCTCTGTTCTCTTTGAAGAACTTTCTCCTGGAAACATCACTTCCCAGATTTCCCATTGCAAATTACATTTGGAAGGCTAAAGTGCCTCTGAATATACAGGTGAATACTAATGGCTTACGCCAAAGGAGGAGGCCGAGGGTAGCCCTTTCGCCAGATATTTGTCTTGTGTGCCGGGAAGTAGTGACACAGCAGTTGTGATTATGCTCGTCGTATCTGGGATAGATTGTTTGGGCTCCTTAGAGAGATGTGAGCTTGTCCTTCTAGTGTTGCAGAGTTTCTTTAGGTGTGACAAAGGGGTTTGGGGGAGGTAAGGAGAAAAGATTGTTGGAGTGAATGCAGTTGTTGCTATTATCTGGTGTCCTTGATTGGAGAGGAATGCCCGGGTTTTCACTGAGATGGCCACTCCTGATGCTTTGTTGTGGGATAAAGTCACCTATATTTGGTCATTGTGGGCTAGAGCTTCAGGGCAATTCAAGGGCTATGCTTTTACTCAAGTCGAGCATAACTGGACTGCTTTGATTTTGTAACTAGATACTATTGGAGGACATCTTGCCCTCCTCTGCTGTAATTTTAGATACTAATTAATATATCATTTCTCTTTATCTCAAAAGAAGCATGAAAGGAAACATTCTGCCTATTTTGCCAGACAGAAAATATTCTACTTAAAGGGGTGCTATCTGCACTCACTCTGAGAGTGCAAACTGCACCCTCAAATAAGACATATGCACATAGAAAACAGAAAATCGACAACAACAAACAAAAAAAATATCTTTCGTTTGCAAGTGCTCATGTATCTCATTCCCATTTTATTTTTTTTAGATAAAGAAAATGTTTATTGATAATAATTCAAATGTACAGCATAAGAGAGGATAAGGTATCCTCTACATGAAACATTTATCATGTGTCTCATTCCCATTGGGAGGTGCAATCTGCACTCTCAGGGTGAGAGTGCAGCTAGCACTTATCTTCTACTTGTAAGCTTCCTCAAAGAACGAAAAGATAACATCAGCTCACAGCCGATGCCCCAGCTCCCCTCCAGGGGGCGGGGGGGGAATAGGAAAAATACTTTTCAGCAACCATGTAGAAGCAATATTCAAATAAGTCTCTCATAATAGATACTCATAACCGCTGCAATCATCAGCAGAAAATGGAAGAAATTAAATAATAAATAAAATAAACACCTGAGAGAGCATTAGCCACAATGCCATCAATGCTAATTGCTCATGCCCCATGAATCTTGCCATAACCAGGACATTTCACTTTTATTAAGGCAACTACACATAGAGGCACCAACGCTCCTAGCAAGACCTCATGAAGTTGAAATTTCCTTCCTTGAAGAATACTCCCCACTACAGCCATCTCTTCAGCTACTAAGAGATAAGGATGGACACCAGACACACAAGATACCAGGTACACCAAAAAGCTTTAAGCACAACCATCTCTCCCCAGTCATCATATGATCTATGCATTTATTCCATAACATTGCCCAACCAACTAAACCCAAGCAAAACAGGGGTTCGAAAAATTCAGGATCCTCCATTTCCTATCATTACATCTCGATTAATTATATAGATAGGGCCACTGGACCCTCCCTTCCCCTCCGCTTAACAATGCCCCTTTGGAAAAATTCCTTTTGATACAAGATCCTACGAACCGCAGTGAAGTAACCATGTAGTATCAAAAGACAGACATAAAAGTTAGCAACAACACACCTACATGCTCAGACACTAGAAAAGTACAGCAGATCAATTAGAATATTGCCTTTCTACGGAGGAGATAAGAAATGATATGGATTAGTCAGATACGTGCACATAAAAATACAGGAAAGTAATTGGCTAAATCAACTAAAGTAGATCATAAATATCTGGAGAGCAACAAAGGGGGTGTACCATTTCACAGCTAATCCAGACACATCCCCAGCAGAATCATCGAGCTGCTGAAGAATAGTATTTGCCAATTTTATCTCCAAATCAGGATCAGCTTTAAATCCCTCCTTACTCAATTCATTCAGCAAGTCAGAAGTTGCCATGTAGCGATAATCTTTATCTTTACCAGTCATCTGGATGGATTGAAGGGAAAAAACCATAACATCAACAATGGAACACGAAAACCATAAAAATACTCTTCAATTTCCAATTTTCAAAATAATGTGATAGACATATTAGTACTAATGCTAACATAGTCTAATTTCATGTGCTAGCCAATGCTTCCATATCCAGAACATTAAACAACATGAATATTTTTCATCCTGATGGTTCCCCAAGAAAATCTTGCATCAGTCCCAACAATTCAGATGGTCAAGTACCAAATCAACCATTAAAATTGAACCTTTGAGGGCAATGAACCCATTATTTTGAATTCAATCCTCGGAGATTTAGTCAGTTAATACCCATTTTGTTCTACATTCACATTCTTCGACAACAATATTGATAAGCCCAGCTTGCTAAGATGATAACTATCATGGCATCACTGCATTCACACCACCAATAAATAGCTGCTAATACTTGAAGAATTTGACTTCCAGTGGAACAACAACATTTAGAAAGGACGGGGACAGAGACAGAAGGATGACCATGAAGCTAGACTATATCAAGCATGTACATCCACTTGACAGGGGATAAAAATAAAAAGAATATGAGATTGAAGGATCAAACAAACACAATATCTCAAGGTCAAATGGTTGTAAACCAAAAGCACAAATATATTATACCTTTTCCAGTATACCAGTCAAAGCCATGTTTGCCATCTTTACACAACCACACTAGCGAGACGATATACTGCAGAATATATGTATCAACAAAGATTCTGCAGAAAAGCATGATTTCAATATTAGATTTTGCTAAATTTCAGAATCTCCAATAAAGGAGAACAAATATATAACCCTAGCATATTAACACATCAATCAAAAAGCATTAGTGCACAACATAAAAACCACATATAAATCAATCAGATAAAGGACTAAGAACTACTGTAACAAATTAACACTCCCAGGATATACAATAGTCCCATTAATTTGTACACTTGGTCACAACAATCACCATTAGAGTAGTAGATTAAGACAACCCACAGGCATTGTTTGGTTGGGTGGAAATATATATCAATTTCAGATCTTCATGTAAATAAATTCCCCAAAGGATAAGAATTTTTTCCGAACAAAAAAATTGTCGTTTGCATTCAAACAAGCTACATAACTGTGACTAACATATAGAGGAGAGAGAAAAAAAAGATGGGTATAGTTGGCATTCCTATCCTAACCACTCCTTCTTCAACTACATCATCATTGATCAATTTTCAGCAGAGAGAACTAAAATCAAAGCCCATTCTCTCTCCTCCCTTAACCCCTAACATCTCCTTCATCATCCTGTACAACTAATCTTTACTCTAATTGACCTTGATCGTCAACAAAAGGTGAAATTCTCGCTCGATGATCAAAATTGTTACATTTACTATCCTCACGAAATTCATCGTCTCTCTCCAACATTGAAAACCGCGTCATGTAATTTACAATCATCTCTATCAATGGCGAACGGACAGTTCTCCAAAAAATAATGCTAATTACCTTGCTGAAAAATATAAAAACAAAATTAATCATCTCCAAAGGTGCCCCAACTTGCTCTTGACTCTTTAACCACTTGAGGAGAGAGAAACTGAGAAAGAGAAACGTTTCTTAAGCTCCCATGGCGGTGATTTTAGCAATCTGCTCTGTTGCTTCAGGATTTTAGGAGAGAGAGATATTAGGGTTGAAGACTTGTAGTGAAACTGTGAAAGCTCCTTAGAGGCTTTGAGATTAAACGGCTTGGGTTTAACAAACAAAGCTTTATGGGCTAATGGGCTTTTTTTTCATACCCATTCGATCATAGTCGGATCTGTGTCTTCTAGAGTCGGGTCGGGTCTGCAAATGCCTGATCCATAGACCTGAATTTAAATAAAAACGTACATAAAAAATTAAATAAATAAACTTGGTAATGTTATCACATGTGGGTGATTTATGAGGGATTAGGATGCTTGATTGTGTAATATTTTCTATGTGGTTTAAAATACTATTTTTTTTTTGGGTGCATAGTCTAAAATACTCAATGATGTTAAAAGATTAATTTAGGAGGGGAAGTCGAAAGTCGGAGTGAAAGCTATTGAATGCCTTTTTTTTTTTTTAATCCGTTGCAATTTTCACTTTACAAATGTGTCTATTTATAGGCAGGTAAATAGTACAAACATTGTTGATGCAAAGTGTATTTACTGTTTACGTATTGGGTAAAAATCTCCGGGGAGTAATGTGATCCATTCATTTATTTGCTATACATATTATAACACTCCCTCTTGAATGGATCACTACAAATAAATTACAAGGGTATTAGCTGCCCTCGTTAAAAACCTGCTTGTTTGGAAAATTCAGTGGGATAAAACCAATACAAGGAAAAGAGTACAGCGTTTGCTTTATACGCGCATTGCCTCGTTAAAAACCTTGTCAGGAAAAACCCAGTGGGATAAAAACCTGATCAAGGGAAAAAGAGTACTACTTATAAACTTATAAACCTGATCAACTGAATAACATCAATTCTAAAATAAATAAATAAATAAATAAAACAATGCTAGACAAGTACGCACCCAACCCAACCAAATGAACGGCCTAATCCAATTTAGAAGCATAACTGTAAGAAACCTAGACAAGGTCTGCTAGTGAGCTATGAGTCTGCCTAATGGTACTATGAAAGAATATATGACAAAACATTAAGAACGAATGCACTGCTTTCATACTCTCTCTCCTCCTTTCTCCCTCCTCCACCTCACCATGATCTCATCTCGTGAACTCAACCAAAACTCCCTTTTACTCATGAACCCATATTTTTGGCTCATCACACTCTCTCTCCTCTTTTACCATGCTCACCCCATTTTCTCTCTCCTCCAATTTGTTTTCCTTTTATTTATATTGTTGAAATGTAAGTTTAATAAAAATGATGATGAAATTGGATTATTGTTTTTTTGTAATATAATTATCGTTTAAAATAGTTTTAGTTAACGCTATTATTATTTAATTATCTTTAATTGTAATTAATGCTAATTTTTATTTTCGTTAATTTTTAGCATTTATTATATATATCATAAATCAATAAAAAGTTGACATTTCAACACAAATAATGATAGGAAACAACATTCATTAAAATAAACTTCAAATTACAACATTGAAATGATTAAAAAAAATTATAATAAACTTCAAATTGCAACATTAACGATAAAACATTACAATAAAAAAGATCACTAAACTAAAAACAACTTAAAAAAAAAAATAACAATGAAATGAAAACAACATGTAAATAAAAGAAATTTAACTAGTTGTAAGAACCCTCGCCTTTCTGGCGCTAAATCGAGATATTCGGTTGGAATTAATGGTTCTTAAATAATACGTAATATGCAATTTAAATTCAATTATAACGGGGAAATAACAATTTGCAAGCAATGAAGCCACCACCAATTTTTAAGGAAACAATTGAACACCATCAAAAAGTGCACCAAATTCCTATTGGGAATTGACTTATACCCATGGGGCTAAATATTGAGTTCGGGGGTGTAGATACGAAATAAACAAAATGACTCTCATCTAAATCGCCCGAACTAACGGCCTCTACTAAGCCTATCCATGTCAAATATTTATTTATGCTATATGGTTCCATACAAATCCGATCGTCCAAGATCCTAAAATTAATTAGGCGGGTTAGAGACAACCAAATTACCTATCGTTATCACTTTGCACAATTTATATCAAATTTGCATGCATACTATTTATCAAACACAAACAAGAGATAAGAGCAATAATTTAACGCTCCAACCTACCACACTTTGCTAAACGCGCCAAACATTGCATATGCACATCAATAAATTTGTTAGTAACTTCAACAGAAGAACAATGCAAAAATATTAACTTTATGCTAAAATAAACCTAGGAGGTTGCTACATGCATGCATAAACAATAAAAAGATGCAAACTTGCATAAACTAATAAAAAGATGCGAACTTTAAATTAAACTAACATGCATAATTATTTACAAGAGTCAAAACATGCATAATTATTCAACCATAATCAAAAGCTAAGTAAAACATAATTATAAATAATAAAGAAGAAGTTTAATAAGAGATTTAGGCCCTTAGAATGGTTAACCTGAACGTTCTATTCGAACGGGACTAGTAGAATTGGAATTGCTCTTCAGTCTTGGGTGCTAGGTTGGGTGCAATGGCTTGCTTGAGTTTTCAAAATCTGAATTCTCTATGATTTGGGGTATTTGTGCTCTCAAACTGCTCTAAAAATTATAAACTGACCAACCTCTCCCAAAAGAGGGTGAAAGGGAGTATTTATAGAGTTAGGGGAAGGAATTAGGGGCCTAGCGCTGCAAACCCGGCGCCGAAACTCGGCCCAGCCAAAAAAAAGGCCAAGCGGCCAGCCGGAGGGCAGCTGGGGCCCAGCGGCCTGCCGTCGGGCCCGCCGGCTACGCTGAGGGCCCCCGCTGTCACACGTGTGTCGCCGGGCTGATAGCGACAGCCGCTCGACCCGGAGGCGCGCGCGTGACTAGGATTTTTTGACTTTTGTGCTCAGTAAATTACGAAATTGCCTTTGGGTTGACCCAGGGGATCGGAATTGAGCGGTTTTCACCCAAATCTTTAAGACGCCATATCTCTTGATCTGGGAACCTGATTGAGGCAAGGTCAAAGGCGTTGGAATCCTTATAACAAGGGCTATCCAAAGACTGAGGTTTCAAGGAATTTGGTCTAGATTTTCGAACAATGTCCTTTTCTACTTACGTCCATGTTATTCCATTACCATAATCATCGGGCTTTGCGGTGCCAGGGGATGAGAACCGATTAGGGTGTCCATAGAATCCCCCACTTTGGCTGAGCTTGTGAAAGCAAAGGTCAAAGTATTTGCTAAAAAATGCCTGAAGTGTGTTTTTGAAAATGTTTTATGTTAGAGAAAAAAGATAAAAAAAGGTAAAATCCTGACCGCCTGTGGTCAGGGTTACCTGCTCTACGAGTGACAACGCGACGCTAATTTTAATAGCCTCGACGTCAAAGAGCGTTGCGTAGCTCTGCTTTGTGGGTGCCAACGTGACGCTAATTTTAATAGCCTCAATGTCGAATAGCGTTGCGTAGCTCTGCTTTGCGGGTGCCAACGTGACACTAATTTTAATAGCCTCAACGTCGAAGAGCGTTGCGTAGCTTTGCTTTAGTAATGCCTGTGTCTTGGAAAACTGTGCCTGCAAAAATGAGATAATGTGTATGTGCCTGTCAAAATTAAAGAATATGCATGTGCCTGCGAAAATTAGATAATATCGGGTCCCTAGTATAGGAAACCGTGTTGCGGGGCAAAAAAGTCATTTTGGGTGACGTGCCCGTATTTCCCGGGCTTCTAACAGTTGAGATATGCAATCCCGCGCGGAATTTGAACTCGTGGGCCCGCCCCGTGAGAGGCGGAAGAGAAAAAGGGTCCAGCGGCCACGCGCTGGGCCGCTGAGGGCTGGGCGACCTTATCGGGCCCGCTCAGCTGGCGTCGCGGAGGCGTTGATGGCAGCCGCCCGGCCTGGCGGCATAGCCGCTGAGCCTGGGTGGCCCTAAACTGGGCCGCTGGACCGGTTCAATGGCGCGGGTTGGGGCTTTATTTGGAGAAAGCCGAATTTTGGGTCATTTCTTCCCCAAAATGTCGAGACTCTCTCTCTCTACCTCCATTGTTGCCCAAACTTCAATTCTTGCTCAAATTTGCTCCTTTTTGCTTGTATTTGGTTGCTTTTGCATGATCTTTGCATAATTTGAAGTTTATTTGTGATTTCTCACAAATTTGGGGTGAATTTGAGAGTGGGTTTTTGAATCCCATGGAGAGAGAAAATCCGAAAATCTTCCATTTTTGCTTGTTGTTCTTGCTTGCTTGTTCATCCTTCTTCCATGGCTCCAAAATTGGGAAAGAGGAGGAGTAAGAGGACCGAGGTGCGAGAGGAGGTCGAGGAAATCGACATCTTCACCAAGGCTTTTCCATCTCATGTGAAGCCTTCAAAGAGGAAGCCTAATGTGGCTTTTCCTCAAGATCGATACACCCGGTCGGATAGGATGCCTGACATTGTTTGGGATCGATCGGAGTTGCTTTTTTGACCGGCGACTCATTTGAGTTCTCGGGCTTCCATGTTTGTGGTAAGTCTTCAAGCCTTTGAATTCATAGTTTTATGTATTGAATTTGAGTGTATATGCTTGCCTTGAATAGAATTTGTATGCAATTGTCAAGCTTGTAGCGCATATGATCTTGCGCAGCTTGAACGAACTTAGAAACATGCCTAGGATTGAACATTTGATTGAAATATGAACCTAAAGGGTTACAAATTTGATCATAGGAAACCGATGGGAATTTGAAGGGCCATGGAAACTATGGCTCTTCGATTAAGCTTTACAAAACATTGCCCAAAGAGGTGCAAGATGCGGTTTTGAATGCGGGGTTTGGGCCCCTTTTGAGAGCGGCGGACTCGGTTGAGCGAGTCAAGAGATGTATTTTTCGGTTGTCCTTGGAGCGTTTTTGGGACACCACAAATACGTTCTATTTCCCTAATGGGGAAATGATGATTGCTCCTTCGGAGTTTGCGATGTTGACCGGGGTACCTTGCGTGGGTACGCCCATTGTTTATGACGTTTCCATTTGGAAACGTAAGACGGAGTTGGTGGACCTCTTTTGTCCTTGGGGGAACACTTGGGGTCACCACTACCGTTCCTATAGCGAGCTTTTTACTGCTTTGAAAGACCCGAGGTATAAGAGGAATACTTCGGTAGAGCAAAAGGCGAGGATGTTTATCGCCTACCTCCTTGCCACCATTATATTTAGTGACAAGGGGGAACGCATTCATGCCATCTACCTCCCGAGCCTGCTGGACTGGGAGAGAGTGAGAGAGTACAACTGGGGGTTGTCGGACTACGCCAACCTCTTGAGATGTATACGGTACGCCTGCCGCGTGAATGACGAGGGGTATAAGCAGGCGAACCTTCCTCCCGTGAGCTTATGCGGCTTTTGGAAGGTTTTACATCCCTTTGTATTTTCTTTGCGTGATATGCATGATGTAAGTGTGCGGTGCTTAATTTCATGTTTTGATGTAGCCTTGGTTTTTCGAGCATTTCCCGGACATGGCGCCCACGGGCTGGATCTTGGACTTCCCGGTTTGTAGGGTATGGCGCCATAGGGGTCCTGCGCTTCTGCATACTCTTCAGCAGTATAGGGAGGCTCTCTTGCGCATGGATTGACACAAGGTAAAAAATGTAATATTTGTTGTATGAATTGCATGGGTTGTATTTCTTGGTGTGGAAATATCTTATGTTGCATGCTTGTGTAGATTGACTACTTCCCATGGCGGAAGTTGATAGGCCCGCAAGTATACGGATTGTATCGAAGTAATAAAATATCGATCCACAAGGAGCAAGTGATTCCAAATACTAAGTTTTCTTAAACTAACAAGCTAAGCAATTATCAATTGGTTTGTTGGATTGAAACAAGGAAAAATAATCACTAATATATGAAAATAACAAGATAAAAAGCCTAGGGTTGATTTCACTTAACCAAGATCTTAGATGCGAATAAACAAATTTTAACTAGCATGTCATGTCGAATGTTGCAAGGACGGAAATATAAATCCTAAAACCTTCTCTCGTAGCGATAAAGAAATGCTCAATATAATACTCAACTACCTATTCTCATGGAGTTAAGAAAATATCAAGAGCATGAAGTATATAATTTCTTTTCCAACAGTCCCAAGTTATTCTAAACTACTCTCGTGATTAGGCAAACTTGATGAATGATTGAGTTACGACGATTAACAAGCTTCTCTCGAATATGAATTAATCATCTAATATAAGCAATAATATTACAATCAAACATTGTGCAACAATTCTAATGACATGCCAATTTCTACTTATTTAATTAAGCATCCTATGATTTAGTTAAGCTACATCAACCCTAGATAAAAGAAATTAGCTACTCATGATCTCTACAACTAGAACAAAGTATGTAATGAAGTTCATGCTAAAATCAAATAAATAATAAAGGACTAAACTAAATAAAGCAATTGAAATTAGAAGCATTGAGAGAGGGGAAGAGAGAGTAGAGATAAGAAATAAACCAAGTAGCTTCGATTATAATCTTCAAGGAGAAAATAGAAGAATGCTTGAACTCGATCTTCGGTTACAACAACGAACTAATAAAACTTGAAAGAATTCTAAGTGTTTTTATTTAATAACTAGAAGTCTAGAAAGCATAAAATGGACTGGAGAATGAAATATGAATAGAGATAGTGTCAAATGGGATGCCCCTATGAGTTAGGATGATGGCCTATTTATAGGAAAACATCAAAATGAACCTAGACGGTTTACACAAGGTAACCCCCTATTCACAATAAGTCACCTAGTAACTCTCAAAACAATTAAGGTACTAGTAACTCTCTTCTTCAATACTTTTCAATGCCTTGATCATCCAAAAAAGAATCCAATGTTGTTCTTCAATACTCTTCACAACTTGCTCTAGCTTTGATTATGTTGAGCATCCAAAGAGAATCCTAAGTCTTTTGCATATGGAGCTTAATTTGACCCTAAAATCACAATTAAAACACCAAAATACCAAAGTAGTAATCCTCATATATAATTACTCATAAATCAGTAAAATATTAAAGAATTTACGTAAACATAGGATAAATGAGTGCGGTCTACACATGAATATTAGCACTATTTACGCACTCATCAAACTCCACCAAGCTTAAGTCTTTGCTTGTCCCCAAGCAAAACATTATCAACAAGACATCTTAGGGAGAGTAAGAGATCACCTTCTCAAATTCCATTTCAAAAAAAACATTAAGTTCAAAGGAAAAGGCTCAACAAGAATGACCAACAAATCAACAACCATTCAAAACTCATAGCATAGCATGTAAATTGCGAACGAAACCATCAATCTTACCACAAGGCCCACCTTCGATAGTAGCATAGAAGATCGAAAAAACTCTCACTTTAGGAATGTGAACACTCACACTCATGTGTTTAGGTTATATCAATAGAACTCTCAAGACTCAATCAAAATGCGGTATCTACCATAAGCTTGCCCATATTCTAACTCGCCATTGCCAAAGACAAGTACTCATGCAAAGATCAAGAAGACTTTTACGGGGTTGTAATGAGGCTCGGGGTAAAGGTAGGATGATACATTTGGGAATGTGGACTAGGAGCAAAAACTAGTGGAGTTAAAAACACTTTCTTAAATCTCTGCGCAAATATCAAGATAGCACAAAAACAACTTCACTCACTAACTCCAACCAATTACCAAAAGATCACATCCATTAAAACCCAAAAAGAGACTAAAGAGGAGAAGCCAATATAGATATTTAAATTTTTTCTTCTTCTCCCTCCTTGCCTCACTCACTCGAAACCATTATTGAATAACTCTTTTTTTTTCTTTATTTTTTTTTTCTTTTTCAAGATGTATCAACCAAAATTTCACCAATTCACATGAAACACCAACTCACAACCCAATGCCAATTTTTGCTTTTATCATCACGAATCACGACTTCCATATATAAATCAACTCCACTAGCCTGGGCTCGGTGAAAGAGATGTGTTTAGGAAATCAAGGATTGTAATGTGGTTATATCCAATAAAACGGCTCAAGGCTCAAAGGGGTTTACAATGGTGAAACATGTATAAAGGTAACTATTTGACTAATGTAGCTAAAAGCAAAGAATGATTCTATCATTTCCTAGCATGAGCTTGTCAAGTGCAATTTTGATAAGAAACCGGGCAAGTTCTAGAGAAAACCGCAATTTAGGGAGTCACACACACAAGAAAGAAACCATAAGATCGAAAGTGATGAATCGATCAATCAAAGGCTCAAAATGTCACAAGGTCATCTTTGGTCTATCCAACTCAACTATGCAACATCGAGGGCAACAAACATGCATGCCACAAACCAATGGTCCACAATCACAATTATACTATGAGCTTTTAAGGCTAAAGACCATTATTCACAAAAGTTGAGACAATTCCTTCAATTTTTTCACAAAAAGAGCTTCAATTATCGAAGGATCATTTCCCACTCCTTTTTTTTTGGAGTTTTTTCATTTTTCAATTTTTTGAATTTTTGTATGCATGCAAAAATAAAATCTAAACTATATGAATTAAATGCATGAAAACTAACAAATAAAACTAAAAAAAGAAAATAATTGAAAAAAAATATGAAAATTTATCTAAAATGCAACCTACCATGATACTAAATACAAAATGCAATTTCTAAACTATATGCAATCACATTTCATCGAATATCACAATCATCGACCTCCCCCAAAC
Source organism: Tetragonia tetragonoides (assembly GCA_038025085.1). Classification (NCBI taxonomy): domain Eukaryota; kingdom Viridiplantae; phylum Streptophyta; class Magnoliopsida; order Caryophyllales; family Aizoaceae; genus Tetragonia; species Tetragonia tetragonoides. The sequence goes on from CM076141.1 coordinate 33,557,132, forward strand.
TTGAATTGCACATTGCCCTCAATGTGAGCGAAGACAATAATATAGAGAGGGGAAAGAATACTCACAATGCCCCATCAAATGGGGAGAGATCGAAAAGTGTAACTGATGTACATGCCAACCATCGATCGCTTGAACTATTGCCTCAATGAGTTGGATAAGGCACAAAGAAAACTTCCTCGTATCAAACCCAAAGCATGTCTTAAAGAACCGACTCACAAGCAATGGCCAAGACATCATAATTGATATAATGTACACCAAAATAACATCAAACCCATAATTCGCAAGTCACAACACATATTACCAGCAACAAGCATACCGAACAACACTCCAAGTTCAACAGATAAAGAGACCCAATCACCAACTCCAACATATCATTAAGGTCCCAACAAGTTGGCCAATTTACTCTCGGTTAGAACAACCAAGGAGCAAACTGGCACTCAATGAACACCCAATTAGTCTCAAAAATCAAAACTGGAAAACACCCACAAGACGAACTCCGATAACCAAGAAGCGGACTTGTGGTGGTCTATCTGTGTCGGTGGGGCTGAAATTGTGAGGAGAGAGAGAAAGGGATGTGAAGGGATTTAACGGACTCTCAAACCCGTAGGTGGAGCGAGACAGGGGTTGTTAGTGGAGGAATTTGGTGCGGTGGTGGTGGCGGAGTTAGTAGGTGTCGGTGATGAATGAGAGAGAATGGGGAGGTGCGAGAGAGATGGGTTCGTGAGGAGGGTGGTGGAGAGATAAAATCAGAGGAGGTGAGAGAGAGGGGGACGAGAGACAGGGGGTTAGGGAGGAGGGTGGTGGAGAGATAGAATCAGAGGAGGTGAGAGAGAGGGAGGCGAGAGACAAGGGGTTGGGGTGGGTTAAAATGAAGAGAGACAAAAGGGTGAATGGTGGAACGGAGTGGACTGATGGGAGACCCGTGAGGGAGAACGAGCCCGGTCGGGCGGTGGCAGTGTTGAGTTGTCGCCCGAGTAGGTGGGTGAGGCAGTGGTGTGGAGAAGGTGTGACCTGGTTGGGCGGTGGTGGGGGCAGGAGTTCGCCTGGTCGGGCGTAGCGTCTCGGTGGAGCTGCGGGGTGGACCTGACCGAGCACGGTCAGGAGTGGTGGTGGCGCAGAACTCGCCCGGGCAGGGGCAAGGTGGCTGGGGACCGCGAGACCTGATGCCGCCTGGTCGTGCTCGGGGATGGGCAAAATCCACCCGATCGGGTGGTGCTTTCGGAGCATCTGTTCTCGCCTGGTGACAAGTGGTGAATGGTGAAAATTCGCCCGGTCAGGCACAGCAGACAGAGGGCGCCAGCTGATTAAACCCGGTCATGCGCAGTACGTGGAGCCGTGATTTCCGATTGGTCGGGTGGGCACAGGTCGCACAGCTCCGGCAAAGCTTTGTGCTGCTTGTTTTTGTCAATCACCTACAAAAGAACACAAGAAACAAATATACAGAAAAATCAAACTAAATTATCATCTAATGTTTTTTATTTTTTTATTTTTTTATTTTATTTAAGAAATAAACTAAAGCAATAAAATTTGGGTTGCCTCCCAAGAAGCGCTCTTTTAAGGCCGAGAGCTTGACACAATGATTTCCTCATGCGGATTGAGCATCGGAAAGGGTAGACTCGACCCTTACACCTATAGGATCCCCCGCCTTGTAATGCTTAAGACGGTGTCCATTCATCTTGAATGTTTCCGCATCATCCTTTAATGGGGGCACCTCAATAGCACCATATGAGAACACTTTGACCACTTGAAAAGGGCCCGACCATCGGGATTTAAGCTTTCCCGGAAAGAGTTTGAGTCAGGAATTGAAAAGAAGTACCAAATCACCTTCTCGAAACTCTCTTCTATTGATGTTCTTTCCACCTCTTAGTTTTCTCCTTATAGATGCGGGAACTCTCATAGGCATCCAACCTCAACTCATCAAGCTCATTGAGTTGGAGGAGACGCCTCTCACTAGCGGATTTGAAATCATAATTAAGGGCCTTGATTGCCCAATAAGCACGGTGTTCAAGCTCAACGGGAAGATGAAAAGACTTCCCATAGACTAACCGAAATGGAGTGGTGCCAATAGGTGTCTTGAAGGCAGTCCTATAAGCCCAAAGAGCATCATCGAGCTTTAAGGACCAACCTTTCTCGAACTAAACACCGTCTTCTCCAAGATTTGCTTGATTTCACGGTTAGAAACTTCAACTTGGCCACTCGTTTGAGGGTGATAGGCCAAGCCGACCTTGTAAAAAACACCATACTTCTTCAAAAGAGTCTCAAACTTATGCTCAATGAAGTGAGAACCGCCATCACTTATCAATACTCGAGGCACACCAAACCGAGGAAATATTGTCTTCTTGAAAAACTTAGCCACAACCCTAGCATCATTGGTTTGAGTAGCGATGGCCTCAACCCATTTGGAGACGTAGTCAACCGCCACCAATATGTACTTGTTGCCACAAGAAGTAGGAAAAAGGAGCCATGAAGTCGATTCCCCATACATCAAAGACCTCAACCTCAAGAATACCGGTCAATGGTGTCTCATTCCTTCTAGATAGATTTCCGGTTCTTTGGCAACTATCACACTCTTGCACATGCTTTTGAGTATCTTTGAACATTGTTGGCCAATAGAACCGGGATTGAAGGACTTTTGCCACGGTTTTGGAGGCACTAACATGGCCACCACAAGGTAGATCATGGCAATGATAGAGAATGCCTTTCAGTTCTTCTTTTTGAATACAACGCCTTATGATGCCATCGGCGCATGTCTTATGGAGATGAGGATCATCCCAAAAGAACTTCTTGGTATTGGAATAGAATTTCTTCTTTTGGTTGTGATTCATTCCGTGAGGAACAATGCCACAAACAAGGTAGTTCACGATATCCGCATACCAAGGTGCCTCAATTTCTTGGAGAGAGAAGGTCATCGGGAAAAGAGTCATCAATAGGTAACTCCCCATCCTTGCTCAACTCATAATAAAGTCGAGAAAGATGGTCCGCTACGGTGTTCTCGGCCCCTTTCTTGTCTTTGATCTCAAGGTCAAATTCTTGGAGTAAGAGAATCCAACGAATCAACCTTGGTTTGGCATCCTTCTTGTTCAACAAGTATATATTTGAGGGCCGAATGGTCGGTATGAACAATGACTTTTGACCCCACAAGATAGGGCCGGAACTTCTCCATAGCATACACAACCGCAAGGAGCTCCTTCTCGGTCGTGGCATAGTTTAATTGGGCATCATCTAGTGTCTTGCTAGCATAGTACATAGCATGAAGCTTGTTGTCTTTCCTTTGCCCAAGGACAGCCCCCACAGCATGATCACTAGCATCGCACATAACCTCAAATGGGAGGTTCCAATCCGGGGGTTGTATAATGGGCGCGGAGATAAGAGCATCTTTCAACCTGTGGAAAGCTTCAAGACAATCATTAGTAAACACAAATGGGGCATCCTTGACAAGGAGCTTAGTTAGAGGCTTAGTAATTTTAGAAAAATCCTTGATAAAGCGGCGATAAAACCCCGCGTGACCAAGGAAACTCCTCACCCTTTCACATTAGAAGGGGGTGGAAATCGCTCAATAACCTCAACTTTTGCATTGTCAACCTTAATGCCCCGATTCGAGACCAAATGGCCAAGGACTATGCCCTCTCGAACCATAAAATGACATTTCTCCCAATTCAAAACCAAGCCGACCTCTTTACATCTTTTCAACACTTTGGCCAAGTTGGCCAAACAATTATCAAAGGATGACCCACAAACAGAAAAATCATCCATAAACACTTCCATGATGTCCTCAATAAACTCAGAAAATATGGCCATCATGCATCGTTGGAAGGTGGCGGGTGCATTGCACAAACCAAAAGGCATTCTCCTATAAGCAAATGTGCCATAGGGACAAGTGAAAGTGGTCTTTTCTTGGTCATACGGGTGGATAGGAATTTGGAAGAATCTCGAATATCCATCCAAATAACAAAAGTATGAATGCCTTGCCAACCTTTCCAACATTTGATCAATAAATGGGAGGGGGAAATGGTCCTTACGGGTGGCTTTGTTCAATTTTCAATAGTCAATACACATGCGCCAACCCGTGACCGTTCTAGTGGGAATAAGCTCATCTTTGTTATTATTGACAACGGTCATACCACCCTTTTTAGGAACCACTTGAACGAGACTCACCCATTCACTATCAGAGATAGGATAGATGATCCCCGCATCAAGTAGTTTGAGCACCTCCTTTTTCACCACTTCTTTCATGTTAGGATTTAACCTTCTTTGGTGCTCAATGGAGGGTTTATGATCGTTCTCAAGATTGATTCTATGAGTGCAAAGGGAAGGGTGAATTCCCTTGATATCATCTATACTATATCCAATGACACTCTTATGTTGCCTTAAAAGGCAAAGCAATTTATTTACCTCATGGTCATTGAGTTTAGCATCTATGATAACCGGGAAGGACTCACTATCATCAAGAAATGCGTACCTTAGGTAGGGAGGGAGAGCTTTGAGCTCAACCTTAGGTGCTTCCTTCTTCGCTTGGGAGGTTTGAGAATCAACCTCCAACACTTCAAATTTAGCCCCATGTTCCATGTACATGGGACTCTCATCAAGTAATTTGGCATAAGATGCCACTTCTTCATTCTCAACATAGCAAATATCATTACTCATAACACAAGACTCAAGAGGATCACGTGAGTTTTCACAAGCATAAGCACTATGAAATGAATTCTCAAATGAGTCTACTCTAAAGCATGATTTAGGGGAGGAGGATTTCATGGTATTATGCAAGTTAAACTCCACCGTCTCTTCCCTACATTGAAGGAAAGCTTTCCATTATGCACATCAATGATGGCACTGGCGGTAGCCAAGAAAGGCCTTTCTAAAATGATGGGGATATGAGAATCCTCCTCCATGTCTAAAACAACAAAATCACAAGGGATATAGAACTTACCTACCTTTAGAGGCACATCCTCAACGATTCCCAAAGGGAACTTGACGGAGCGGTCCGCCAATTGCAATGACATGGAGGTAGGCTTGATATCCCCCATATGAAGTCGCTTGCATATAGACAAGGGCATGAGGCTCACACTTGCCCCAAGATCACACAATGCTCGGTCTATGTTAACATCTCCCACGGAACTTGGAATAGAAAAGCTTCCGGGATCTACAAGCTTAGTAGGTGCCTTATTTTGCAAAATGGCACTACATTCCTCCGCTAAGGCAACGGTGGCATGCTCCTCATATTTTCTCTTGTTAGAGAGGAGATCCTTCAAGAACTTAGCATAAGATGGCATCTCCGAAATGGCATCTAAGAATGGGTTGGAGCTTTTTGAGGATCTCCAAAACCTTCCCATACTTCTTCTCTAGAGCGGCCTTGGAAGCCTTTGAGGAAAAGGCACCGGAGGCTTGTATGGCTCGGGATCAGGAGTAGGCTCTTTATCTTGTGACTTTGGAGTCTCAACTTTCTCACTCTCACCTTCCTCCACCTCAATCACCTTAGGCTCAAGAATTGGAGCCTCATCATTCACTTTCCCATCATGCTTCATCACGGGCCCCTCATATTGTGTTCTACTTCTCAAAGTGATAGCATTGACATGCCCCTTGAGGTTAGTCTCGGGCTTGCCCGGAAGTTGATCCGAAGGCCTAATAGAGGGGCTAGCTAGTTGAGAGATTTGATTCTCAAGCATTTTATTGTGAGTGGCCAAAGAATCACACTTGGAGTTCACTTGTCGAATAGACTCTTGTAAAGATTCTATAAGACATTCAAGGTTGGATTTTGGGGGTTGTGGTGATGGATTTTGGTAAGTAGCTATTGGTTGGAAACCGGGAGGCTGGATGTGGAAATTTTGTGTAGGGAAAGTGTTTGATGGTGGGTTTTGTGGAGTATTTTGTGGTGGAAAGGGGGCTGGATTTTTGTAGGAAAAGTTAGGATGGTTTCTCCAAACCGGATTGTAGGTTTGAGAATATGGATCATTTTGGGGCCTTGAATTGTTGTTAAAGTGAAGGGCATTAGCTTGTTCAATGGTCATCTCTTGAGAAAACGTATCTTGGTATTGGAATTCATTGCTCATATGCCCTTGAGCACTATAAACATCATCACCACCGGAACTTTGCCCTTGAGAGGCACTCCTTGAAGGTTGCATTTATTGGACTTGGTGAGAGAGAGCATCCAACTTACTTGTCAATAGAGTCACGGCATCAACCTCAAGCTTGCCACTACTCTTGCGAGCTCCCGGTCTATCGGAATACCATTGGTAGTTGTTGGAGGCCATGTTCAAGTAGTGACTTAGCATCGACCGGTTTCAATGTCATGACAGAACCACCCGTGGCGGCATCAATGGACATTCTCATAGTGGGATTCAAGCCACTATTGAATGTTTGGATTAGAAGCCAAGGTTGAATGCCATGAGGAGGGCACTTTCTTTGCAAATCTTTGAAGCGCTCCCAAGCTTCATATAAGGACTCTCCTTCGCTATGGAATGCATGGATGTCATTTCTCATCTCGTTGGCCAAATCCGGTGGAAAATACCGAATCAAAAATGCATTTGACAAGGTTTCCCAAGTAGAAAAGGAATTTGGATCTTGGCTATTGAGCCATTGCTTCGCCCTCCTCGCTAAAGAAAATGGGAATAAGCGGAGGCGAAGTACATCATCCCCAACCCCATTCATCTTTAATGTATCACATTTCTCCAAAAATAGAGCAATGTGATCGTTGGGGTCTTCACCATTGAGGCCATGGAATTGGTCCTCTTTGATGAAGGAGATGAAAGAGGTTTTGATTTCAAAATTATTGGCCGCAATGGTTGGCCTTGCAACACTTAAACCAATGTTGCCAACGGTGGGATTAGAGAAATCCCTCAAGGTCTTATCTTCGTCACCCATGGTAGCTTGTTGTCTCTCTACCTCTTCTTGTCGCCTTTCACGTGCTTGCTTTCTAGCGGCACGAAAAGTTCTTTCGATCTCGGGGACCAAATGTACAAGATTTTCGAACCCTTGGCTCCTGGTCATACACCAAAAACACTAGAAAAGAGAATCAAACGCAAAAGCATGGGTAACCAAAGACACACAAGTTAACACACGCACACACACGTGCTTAGTCTAGTCTATCTAAGAAACGCCTAATATTGGAATAACGCCTAACTCCCCGGCAACGGCGCCAATAACTTGATAGGCCCGCAAGTATACGGGTTGTATCGAAGTAATAAAATATCGATTCACAAGGAGCAAGTGATTCCAAATACTAAGTTTTCCTAAACTAACAAGCTAAGCAATTATCAATTGGTTTGTTGGATTGAAACAAGGAAAAATAATCACTAATATATGAAAAAAAAAGATAAAAAGCCTAGGGTTGATTTCACTTAACCAAGATCTTAGATGCGAATAAACAAGTTTTAACTAGCATGTCATGTCGAATGTTGCAAGGACGGAAATATAAATCCTAAAACCTTCTCTCAAAGCGATAAAGGAATACTCAATGTAATACTCAACTACCTATTCTCATGTAGTTAAGAAAATATCAAGAGCATGAAGTATATAATTTCTTTTCCAATAGTCCCAAGTTATTCTAAACTACTCTTGTGATTAGGCAAACTTGATGAATGATTGAGTTACGACGATTAACAAGCTTCTCTCGAATATGAATTAATCATCTAATATAAGCAATAATATTACAATGAAACATTGTGCAACAATTCTAATGACATGCCAATTTCTACTTATTTAATTAAGCAACATCAACCCTAGATAAAAGAAATTATCTACTCATGATCTCTAGAACTAGAACAAAGTATGTAATGAAGTTCATGCTAAAATCAAATAAATAATAAAGGATTGAACTAAATAAAGCTATTGAAATTAGAAGCATTGAGAGAGGGAAAGAGAGAGTAGAGTTAAGAATTAAACCAAGTAGCTTCGATTATAATCTTCAAGGAGAAAATAGAAGAATGCTTGAACTCGATCTTCGGTTACAACAACGAACTAATAAAACTTGAAAGAATTCTAAGTATTTTTATTCTAATAACTAGAAGTCTAGAAAGCATAAAATGGACTGGAGAATGAAATAGGAGTAGAGATAGTGTCATATGGGATGCCCCTATGAGTTAGGATGATGGCCTATTTATAGGAAAACATCAAAATGAACCTAGACGGTTTACACAAGGTAACCCCCTAATCAACAATAAGTCACATAGTAACTCTCAAAACAATTAAGGTACTAGTAACTCTTTTCTTTAATACTTTTCAATGCCTTGATCATCCAAAAAAGAATCCAATGTTGTTCTTCAATACTCTTCACAACTTGCTCTAGCTTTGATTATGTTGAGCATCCAAAGAGAATCCTAAGTCCTTTGCATATGGAGCTTAATTTGACCCTAAAATCACAATTAAAACACCAAAATACCAAAGTAGTAATCCTCATATATAATTACTCATAAATCAGTAAAATATTAGAGAATTTACGTAAACATAGGATAAATGAGTGCGGTCTACACATGAATATTAGCACTATTTACGCACTCATCAGAAGTATCACGGGTCGGCTCCGGACGCCATCCTCGCCTCTAGGGCGGCGGACCGTCAGAGGATCCTGATTGCGGGCCCGTTCTCCTTTGAGTGGTACCTAGGGGAGTGGATCTTTCGTCAGGTTTATCCCGATTTGGAGGGTCTGAGGATTCCTTTGGATCTTCCCTCGTCCATGTTCTTGGTGAGGAGCTTGTCTCCTGAGCAGGTTGCGGAGGCCATGGTGGGCTCAGATGCTATGCGGTATTTGAGGGAGCCCGCGGAGGACCTTGCGGGGCACTACGAGTAGTTCCGCCGTGATCGCCTCATGCCTTCATTTGTGGGCTTGAAGGTAAGAGTTTATGTTTGATATTCTATGCCTTTCTTGCCTTGTTGATGCTAACTTACTTTGCTTTGTAGGAGCCTCGGGTTGATGACACTGAGGTAGATGTCCGGGACATGCTGGTCCGAGGCCGGGATTATGGCGAGAATGAGTGCTGGGGAGAGATCCCTATGACGGAGGAACTTGATGAGGACATCCAGGGCCTTCCCCTTCCCATTGGGCATCCAGGGGTAAATTTGTAATTTTACCGAAATGTATAATGCCCTATTTCATTATATGCTTGTACTAACTCTTCTTTGTGCAGCTTGATAGTGAGCAGACCGGGAAGGTCTTCAAGATGATGAATGTCATGAAGTCTTGGATATCCCGAGCTCTCTCGAAGGGTACTTGCTCAAGAGCTGACTTGGACAAGGTAAACTTGCTTTTGCTTTTTCAAAGTTGCATGCTTTGAGAAATGTGTGTTATAATTTTTTGTGGGATGCAGGTTGAGTACCGTCGACCTCTTCCTCGTTGGTCACGACAGGTGGTGCTGTCGGATGATGAGGGTGTGAGCTCTCCTGGGCGTAGTCCTTCACGCGAGAGGAGCCTTCGGAGGGAGAGTCCTAGGAGAGAGAAGGTGCATGTACATCGGTCGGACCGCCCTGGTGGGAGTCGGATGACTCTGTATGTGGAGCCTGCTCCTATGCATGTGCCGATGTATCCTCCTTATCATGGGTATGCGGGATATCCTTTGTATGGTGGCCTTTACTACCAGCCCCCGGTTCCTGCTCCCATGATGCCTACCATGCCTCCTCGTTTTTTGTGGGGGTATGATTTGAGCTATGCCGGGAAAGGGAGTTCGTACCGGGAGCCAGCCCGCCATTCCTCTTTTGACCCTAGCCAGGTCGTGGCGTCGATCTTTGGTGATGAGGCGCGGAGTTCGGAGGACCACTTTGAGGTGCCCCGTACGGATGATGATGCGGGTGATGGTTTTTATGATAATGTATTTGTGTGAATTACATTCTGAACATTTATATTGAACAAACAATCGGACTTTGCTTGTAAATATTGCTTGCTTATTTATTGGTCCCTGCATATAGTTAGGCTAATGCAAATGCACACGTAGTCAAGCAAAAGCGCAAGTAATAGCCATTTAGCAAAAAATGGTACAACCAAAAAGTTAAAATTGGGTGTACCTTATCCCCCCTAAAAAAATGAAAAAAATGAAAGGGGTGAAAAAATGAAATGAAAAATAATAAATAAGAAGGGATTAATAAAAAAGATACAAATAAAAAAGATGATAATCATCGAAAAAGGAATAAGGAAATGTGTGGAGTTTCCATTAATATTAAGGAAATAATACAGAATAGAAATAATAGTGGAAATAGGAAAAAGAGCCAAATTTGAGTCCAAATCGGTTAAGGAAAGTGTCCAAAATCGGAGAAAAGGGACTCGTCTCGAGAAAAGGGTCCGGCGGCCAAAGGGAGCGGTCCAGCAGCACACGCGGAGCAACGGGGGCGAAAAGAGGTGCCACCATGCTCCAGCGGCTGGCCACTGGGACTCAGCGGCGTGCCACTGAAGTTCGGCGGCGTGCCGCTGAAGCTCAGCGGCTGGCCGTTGGGCTTGTGCTGCTTTATCGGGGCCTCTGAGTGTTCAGCGGCTGTCCCAGGGGCCGCTGAAGCCCCTTTTGACGGGTTTCCTTATTTTTTCGTCTTTTTCGTGCGAGCCCTATATAAGCCTTTGGTTAGTCCGGTTTTAGGACATCACCTTCATGATTTACTAGCAATAGAGAGCCTTTTTAGAGAGAGAAACCCCTTAATTAATTTAGATTTCAGCCATGACAATCTTTGATGTTAAATTTGACAAGTGGTTACAATCCATGACCCCCGAAGAGAGGATGAGACTTGTGCCTTTCCACTTGAATGTTGTCTTCCACCTTAAACAAGTTCAAATAGTATGGAACCTCCTTGAGGCCGCAATTGAGTTTTGGCACGATAAACTTCATGTCTTCCGATTTGGGTACAATGAATTATGTCCTCTTCCCGAAGAATTTACCGCTATCCTTGGGCTTCCTCATGACCAAGCTCCCGCCAATCCATGGCTCGGGGCAAATCTTGAAGGCTACTACAAAAGGTATCTTGGCCTATCACCGACACAAGCCTCCTCCGTTGCTAGGAGTGGTGAGTTAGACCTCAACGGTGTAATTGACATCTTCTTCCCCAAGGTAAGGGATAACCATGATGTGATGAGTGAGACCTATTATAAGCGCGCATTTATGTTTATGTCTCTTGCATAGGTACCTCTTTGTTGGTGGAGGTAATAACGGTAAAACTAATATGCTTAGAATTGTTGAACAAATTCAAAACGATTTTACCTCTATGTCTCTTGTTCTTGGTGAAACCTTAATTTGCTTGGACCGCAAGAAACAAGAGCCATCGCTTGGTGGATGGACGGGAAACCCCTTTCTTCTCCAAGTAAGTGCATGAATAATTTGCTTTGAATTGTTTGGTTGATAAAGTTTGAATCTTTGATGGATATTTAACTTTATAAATTTTGCCTTTTTTGTAGATATGGCTTCTTGAGCATATGTGCTTTATTGAGAGGCCCGCAAATGTGCTCAAATATCAACCAAAGCAATTTCCCGCACGCCGGAGATTATATTACGAATCCATCATTGATGAGTGGCGTGGGTACCTTAAAGCATGCCCTTTGCTACGATAGACCGTTAAGTGGTGTGGTCTAAAATCTGCAATCGGATGTAGCAAGGATATGGGATATTATCAAATCCTTGGCCTCCATAACTCAACTTACATATTTCCTAGCCGTATTATGCGACAATATGGGAAACGTCAAATTATCCCACAAAAGGATAGTGTTCCTCCTACCACGCGAATCTTGACAATTAGTATGGTAAGATCATGGGAATGTGCATGGGATCGTCGTCCTTAGTGGACTATTCCTCACATCAAGGCACCCATGGCCATATCTTCGGTTTATGAGGCTTGGATGGATTGCAAGACCGCGGAGGGTCGTCGTGCATGTAGGAAGTCCGAACAAGGCGACCTGAAGGCCCAATCGGTCAAAGCTAGCCTAAGACTCTCAAACCCTAATGACCTGAAGGGGAAGGGTAAGAAAAAGGGAGTTAAGCATGTGAGAGGCATCTTAAACCCAAAGGCCAAGAAAGCTTTAGAAAAGATAACTACTAAGCCGTAGGAGGAGCCCCAAATCCGGGCTAATGATCATGTGATCATGAGGCGTCTTCAAGCACACCTCTAATGGAGGTTGAAGAAGAACAGCCTATAGTTTGAGAGAGATGGGCTCCCAAGGAACGTGATGCGGAGGGCCCAAAAGTAGATGAGTCCATGGAGGATGCGGGCCCTACTACTAAAGCTACGGAGTAGTCCATTAAAAATACTCTTTTTGGAGCATTTCTAGCTTAGGATTGCCTATTGTTGTGCTTTAAATTCAATAAGGGTGATGTGCCCCTTTTTAGTCTTAGATTTAAATATTTGCATTATTATTTTTGGAATTGCCAAGCCATTTGTAATGGACTTTATTATTATTTATGGAGACATGCTCAATTTTGTTTAATATTGCAACTTGATCTATTTATTGTTATTGAATTAACAACTTTTGAACACGAAAATAATGAAGGGGCTGGGCCCAATTGCAATTGGGTTGTCCTACGTATCCTTTTAGGGGAATCAGGTCACTCGTAATTCTTATCCGTGCGTTTTTTATCATTGAATCCCTTTTTTTTTTCTTTTCGTGATTACTTAGCCTTATGTGGGCCACTCGAAAGTGCTATATTGGGTGTCTTGCCTAAGCATAGAACCTTTTTAATGCCAAGGCTTATGACGGATTGCAGTCCTATTAAGCAAGCTTCATACTCCGCGCCATTGTTGGTGACCTCGTTGTCTAACTTGACCGAAATAGGTGTATGTGCACCGTCAGGAGACACTATTACTACTCCCACTCCAAAGCCCTTTTGGTTAGAGGCTCCATCGAAGTAAAGTTGCCAGTTCTCGGTATCTAAGGTCATGACCCCTTCGTCTGGAAAGTGGTATTCTTCTTTTGATCGGGCTCATCTATAGCTTGGTCAGGTAGGTATTCTGAGATAGCATGTCCCTTGATGGCTTTTTGGTGTTCAAATTTGAGGTCCAACTCTGATAGAAGGACGGTCCATCTTGCTATTCTACCATTTAGGATGGGCTTTTCAAATATATATTTTACAGGATTTTCTCTAGATCTTATGTGGATCGTGTGTTGGAGCATGTAATGTCGTAGTTTCTTGGTCGTGGCGACCAAGGCTAGGCATGTTTTCTCTAGAGAGGAATAGCGGGTTTCGTATTCTAGAAACTTCTTGCTCACGCAGTAGATGGCCTTCTCTTCCTTGTTTATTTCTTGGGCTAGCATAGCCCCAATTGATGTTTCTGTGACAGTAAGGTAGAGTGGAGTGGGCGGTACGAGCACGGGTGGTTCGGACAGATAGGCCTTAATTTTGTCAAAGGATTTTTAGCATTGCTCGTCCCATTCCGTTTTTACCTCTTTTTTGAGCTTTTTGAATTTAGGCTCGCAGGTGATAATTAATTTGCTAATGAACCTGCTAATGTATTGGATTCTCCCAGGAAGCCCTTGATTTCTTTTTTTGTTTTCGGTGGGGGCATATCTATTATGGCCTTGATCTTGGATGGATCAATCTCGATCCCTCTGGTGCTTATGACGAATCCTAAAAGTTTGCCGGATGTAACCCCGAATGCGCACTTTTTGGGATTGAGCCTCATGTTGTACTTCCTAAGCCTATTGAAGAACTTTTGAAGTGAGGGTACATGCCCTTCTCTTTCCTTAGATTTTATGATCATGTCATCCACGTAGACCTCAGCCTCTTTGTGCATCATATCGTGGAGCAGGGTTGTCGCGGTTCTTTAATATGTAGCCCCTGCGTTCTTAAGCCCGAATGTCATTACAGTGTAGCAATAGGTTCCCCATTGTGTGATGATAGTGGTTTTCTCCTCATCTTCTTTGGCCATCAGGACTTGGTTGTATCCTGCGTACCTGTCCATGAATGATAGGAGGGCGTGTCCAGCCGTATTATCTACTAGAACATCTATGTGGGGTAGTGGGAAGTCCTCTTTCGGGCTTGCTTTGTTTAAGTCCCTAAAATCCACACACATTCGCACTCGTCCATCCTTCTTTGGGACTGGAACAATGTTGGCTACCCAATTGGGGTAGTTGGCCACTCTTATGAAGCTTGCATCGAGTTGTTTTTGGACCTCTTCTTTAATCTTAAGAGCCCATTCTGGTTTCATTTTCCTTAGCTTTTGCTTGACTGGTTTGCGATCGGGTTTTAGCGGGATAGTATGTTGGGCAATGTTGCGGTCTATACTAGGCATGGCCTCGTAGGACCAGGCAAAAACATCCATGTAATTCTTTAGGAGTGTTACGAATTGTTTGCGTTCATTAGAAGTTAAAGACAAGCCTATTTGCACATGGCGTGGCTCATCATTAGTTGCAATATTTATTGTCTCTGTTTCTTCGACTATTGAAGTCTTTTCTTCATGTTCAATTAGTGCTTTAATGACTTCTTTTGGCAATTCCGTTATGTCTTCTGAATTATTAGCAACAAGGCAATCCGAGTAAGCAAAATTGGCACTCATAACATTAATAGAAGCGGACAATACATCAATGAGGTCATCACTAACGACCTTAGAAGCAAAAGGAATAGACTAGGGTGGACTATACCCGACACTTCTAGGATAACGGACTCAGAATCAGACTCACACTCGGAATCAGACTCAGAATTAGGATTGGACCTTTCTGAAGGACCATTGCAAATTGTGAACTTGTACTTGACTCCCTTGACTGGAGCCCACTTTGTCTCGTGCTTCCAGGTGGCGCGGTCGGGCCCGATTGGGGCGATCAGCTTGGACGGGTTGAAACCTTCATTAAAAATCACAGTAAGGGGAAGTTTGTTTGTTGCCCCGTCGTATTTGCGACGTTCTTCTCCGAATAGTAGCCCAAAGTCGTTGGGTGCCATGTCATTAGACCAATCTTTAGTGGATTGGTCCTCTTTGAGAGGTATTGGTGCATCTTCACTCATAGTGAAACAGTCTTGAAATGCCTCAAAGCCCGAAACTAGAACTCCGTTGATCGTATAAGGTTCTGGGAATCCATAATAGGGGTATGGATCGCCTTTTTGGAGAAATTGTCCATTGACAGTTAGAGGATAAGGATCCATGTTATGTGGGATGGGCTTGTTGGCCGCGCGGGCTTTTTTTCTAGCCACTTCTTTGGATATGTAGGATCGGATCTCTTGCCTTGTGGGCTTATAGCCTAGCCCAAATAGATCATTTTTGATCTTGGTGTTCCAGCAGGATTGGGTTACCTTGGGGTGAGGACCTAAAGTGGTGCCTGGAAAGTGACCTTGCTTTCTAAGTAGGGCGTTCACATTGAGCGTGGGCTCTATTGTTTCTATGAAGGCTATCTTCTCGAAGCCCATAATTCTTCATCTTGCTCGTTATGCTCTATCTTTAGGACTGAAGCTTTTTCTATCTGGGCTACCATGGTATCAGCACAGACTTTCAAAGTGGATCCTGTTAGAGATAGCTTCACCTTTTGGTGAAGGGTTGAGGCTACAACATTAAGCCCATGCAACCAAGGCCTTCCTAAAAGTAGATTGAAGGTGGCCGGAATATCGATGACGTGAAATTTGACCATTTTCTCAATGGGCCCAATGTTAATATTCATGGAAAATGTGCCTAAGACGTTCCTTTTGTAATTGTCGTAAGCTCTTAGCCCTTGTGCGGAGTGTGAGAGATTGTTGCAGTCTATTTTGAGGTGTTCAGCAGTCCTCAAGGGGCATATGTTTACAGCAGAGCCATCAACCAAAGTCATGGGGACCTGTCTTTGTTGACAAATTACAGTCAGATAGAGGGCTTTGTTGTGGTGGATGCCTTCGGGTGGAAGATCCTTATCAGAAAAAGTGACGGGTGTGTATGACTTTCCTTGGACCAGGAGATTAACCACATCCTCGGGTGGAGCATTTGGAGAAATGGTGGTTGCATTCAAGGCTTCTAGCACAACCCTTCTATGAGTGATAGAAGTGGTCAGCAATTGCCAAATGGATATGTCAGCTTTTGTCCTTTGCAATTTCCTAAGGATGTTAGTTCCATCATCTTCCTTAGTTACCGCTCTTTGGGTTGGATCCCTATTGGGGATGGTTACAGGCTCTACAGGTGAGATTTGAGATGGATCCATGTAGATGTTCTCGGGCCTGAACTGGCGGCCTGACCTTGTGAGGTAGTTCAAAGCTTTGTCATCTTCATCTTTCTCGTCATCGGAGATGCCATGCAAAGCTTTGCCATTAGCTATGTCATGGACTTTAGGAGTTAGCACATCTTCAGGATCAGTATAATGTCCATTGTCCTCTTCATCACTATCTCAAAGGCCACAAATGTCTAGCGTGGGCCTTGGGCTTGGGTATGGTGGTATGACTTGCCCAATAGGAGTGATTAGATAGGATGGATCGAACCCTTCCTCTATGTCAATGGCAAAAGAGTTTCCGAGGGGATTATTATTGTTACTGGGCGGCGGTGCGTCCTTAGGTAATGGTATGGTGCCATTGTGGAAAAGATCTTGAACTTTCTCTTTGAGAGTGTAGCTCTTCTCGGTGTCGTGCCCACGACTTCTATGGTATTTGCAGAATGCAGACTCGTTCCAATATGACGATCTTTTCTCTACAGGTGGATCGGGAGTAGGCCCAATCGGGTGCAAGTAGTCTCCTTTGACTAATTTATCTAGAGCTTTGACATAAGGCATTCCAAGGGGAGTAAACCTTCTCAGACGCCTGTCAACAATGGCATTCACTTCATTTCCTCTACTTGTGGAGGCGTGATTGGTGTTCAGTGTACTTCTTATCTTTGTATCCACTTGTGTTGTTATTGTAAGTGACCTTGTTTTTCCCTCTTTGGAGTTGGTCATCTTCAATGGCCATGCCTACTTCAGTTAGTTGGGCATATAGTGGTTATGGGTTGAAACTTCATGTGCTCGCGGTATTCAGATGCCATGTTTTGGACTAGCATTCTAATTTGATCCCTTTCAGATGGGCGATCAATCATTTCAGTAACCTTGGTCCTCCATCTTCTTACGAAGTTGGTGAATCCTTCTTTGTCACCTTGCTTGGTGATGTCCAATTCTCTTAATTATGTCATAGGAGGCAAGACATTGTCAGCATATGTCTCCAGGAACAAAGTGGATAAGTCTTCCCACTTCTGCAGCTTTTGAGTGGGTAGTTTGAAGAACCAGGCCCTAACAGCAGGGTCCAAGGTTTGGGGAAAGAGGTGAACACACAACTCTTGCTCAATGCCTCTAAGGCCCAATGCAGTGGTAAAAGCCCTAATGTGATCTTGTGGATCATTGGTCCCTTTGAATGTGGGAACTTCAGGCATGGAAAACTTAGTGGGCAATTTTCCCTTAATGTGGGGAGCATAGCCTTCAGGATTGATGATCATGTCATTAAAGACACGGCTCTTGCCTAGAAAGGACTCAGGCCTGTTTAGCTTAGTTTGGAGTTCTTGGACCTCTTTAGTGGAGGGCTCAGTCTTATCCTCATTTGGTTTGGGCTCATCTTCATCCCTAGTAGGGGGATCCAACTTAGCGACACGGGCTTCCATATCAGTGAATCTAGCATTCATGGCGACCAATTGGGCCAAAAAGTTGTCCATCTTTTGGTCAGCGGTTCTCTCAGTGTCTCCAGACATAATGGACTTGGGTGAATCGGGTGGCGAGGTATGAGGTAACAATGACGGTGTCCGAAGGTACTCGAGCCAAATAGGGGCCACGAACTGTGCTTGTGGTGAAGGTTCGAATGACAACTTGCGGATCAATCTCTTGTTGGACTCGTCGCTCTCCCACTTCCTAGGACCGTGATCTTTACTCCTACCAATTCTGGAGATAAAAAGGCCCGTTTAAGAAAAAATAAAAAATAAATGGAAAACTCCACAAAAGAAAGATTTTATTTTTAAAAAAAATATGCGAAAAGAATCTAGCATTAATCCTCAACATGACGATTTTTAGGAGAGACGCGACTTTATGTAAATAGTATATTCTAGTCAATGATCTTTTCGACTCTATAGAATTAAAAATTATACTCTTGGCTTGCATATGGGATAGAATTCCCGAGTTTAAGAAAGGAAGATATACTGTTGACTTGCTTTAAGGAAATAAAGTGAGGCTCTTTTTTATTTAGCGAAAGATCATTGACGGGAATATATTATTTGCACGCAATCTAATTCATATGGAAAAGAACGTCTCCCTAAAATGGTCACTAGCACCGTCGGAGTCATACATGGATTCTATTTCCTAAAAAGAAAAGATCCTAGACTCTATTTGTAAACCTGACAAAACGCACAAGCACACAAAAGGGAAGCCTTCCCAAAACCGGACTTAAGAAAATCCTAAAGGGGGATCTAGTCCTAATATTCTATGGAAACTAATCACATAGCAAGGAAACAATCAATCACAATATGGCAAGTAAATCAATTAGCAGCTTGATATGGACTATGGGACTAAATGCAATAGCTTGACACAATCTATGGTTGGATCAGGTAACCCACGACCGGATGCGTTTTGTTATCTATGGGATGCATAGTAAAACTTAACGTACCGTTTTACATATCTCGAATGGAAACATGTAAATGTCATGGGGTGGAATACGACTATGTGTAAAGGTAATTCGGACCTAGTGGGTCACAGGTCTAAGTCATAGACAATCCTCCAAAGGGTAATTCCTATTTATGGTATGGTGATGTCCTTCGACATCTTGTGATGATAACACATGCAATATGAATGATATGGATGCAAAGCGAAGAATATAAACACATACGATAATTGAACCAAATAGCTAAAATAAATTATTGACATGGATAGGTGTTCGAATTACACCTTCTTATTAAGTCCCCAGTTGAGTCGCCACTATAAGAACCCTCGCCTTTCCGGCGCTAAATCGAGATATTCTTGGAATTAATGGTTCTTTAAATAATACGTAATATGCAATTTAAATTCAATTATAACGGGGAATAAGAATTTGCAAGCAATGAAGCCGCCACCAATTTTTAAGGAAACAATTTGAAACCATCAAAAAGTGCACCCAATGCCTATTGGGAATTGACTCATACCCATGGGGCTAAATATTGAGTTCGGGGGTGTAGGTACGAAATAAACAAAATGAATCTCATCTAAATCGCCCGAATTAACGGCCTCTACTAAGCCTATCCATGTCAAATATTTATTTATGCTATATGGTTTCATACAAATCCGGTCGTCCAAGATCCTAAAATTAACTAGGCGGGTTAGAGACAACCAAATTACTTACCGTTATCACTTTGCACAATTTATATCCAATTTGCATGCATACTATTTATCAAACACAAACAACAGATAAGAGCAATAATTTAACGCTCCAACCTACCACACTTTGCTAAACGCGCCAAGCATTGCATATGCACATCAATAAATTTGTTAGTAACTTCAATAGAAGAACAATGCAAAAATATTAACTTTATGCTAAAATAAACCTACGAGGTTGCTACATGCAGGGCTGCACACCGGTCCAAAACCGGACCGACCCGAAAATCCAAAAACTGAGAACCGATGGCCTGACCGGCCAGTTCCGGTCATTTGACCGACCCGGACCGTCTGGTCCGGTCTAGACCCAGACCTGACCGGTCAAGACCGGCTGATTTTTTTAATTCTTTTTATTTATTTTTTTATTTTATTTTATTTTTAACACCTGCTGACCTGCTGTTGTACATTGCACTGATGCTGGGCTGCTGGCTGTCAACACTATCCACTGGCAGTGTCCATGCTCTCCAACCTTATACTTTGTAAAACTACTAAAAATTGATATAATTAAATACACAACAAAGTCTAACAATCAAATATAATGTCTAAAATCATCAAATTACATCACAACAAATTCAAAATAATTGTCTAAAATTTCAAATATAATGTCTAACACTCTTGCAAACTCCAACTCCATGTCTTCAACTTCTCCATCTACCTTCAATAAGTCAAGAACCACATTAAAAATAGTAATGATTATCGAATTCAAAAATAAATATAGTGTGTAATAATAATATAATTAGTTCGTACCATAACCGCCTTAAACAAAAATAACCTCCGAATCATCGACGGTAGAAGATTGCAAGTCTACAAATACAACCGAAAAAAAAAGTTGGGAAAATAGTGATTAAAACAATTTGAAAGGAAAAATAGTGACAAAGCAAGTAGTAAGAACCTTTTTCAAGTTCTTCCAATTCTTCCAATTGCTCTTCCACTTGAATTCTTTCCTTCCTCGGACGAATCCAATCTTGCGTACAAATGAGAGATTGCACCATCTTTAAATGATATACAAAAATCAAACAATATTAATAAATAAAAGATTGAAATATAGCAACTTTATTAAAATAGAAAGAACAAAATGGAAGAGATAAAACATTACCTTAGGAGTCAAGGAGCTCCTGAATTGATCAAGATGGCGACCACCGGTACTAAATGCGGACTCGGATGCAACGGTTGACACTGGTATTGCTAGTTTATCACGAGCCATGCATGACAAGATCGGATATCTATGTTCATTCAACTTCCACCAAGTCAAAATGTCAAATTGGCGCTCATGTGAAGCTAGTTGCTCATGCAAATACCTATCAAACTCTGACGTTGAACTCCTATCATC
The DNA here is from genome assembly GCA_038025085.1 of Tetragonia tetragonoides. Taxonomy (NCBI): domain Eukaryota; kingdom Viridiplantae; phylum Streptophyta; class Magnoliopsida; order Caryophyllales; family Aizoaceae; genus Tetragonia; species Tetragonia tetragonoides. The sequence continues at coordinate 33,577,660 of CM076141.1, forward strand.
CGAGTTTAAAGCCATCACTTGCTTCTCAATACTTTTCTTTAAGTCCAACATATCATCCGTACAAGGAGCGAGTCCACTAGTACTACCACTAGCCATTGTGTCATCAAACTGAGTAGTCAAAGGACTATACAACTTCTTATAGTCATTAAACAAAGCAAAAGCTCTACGTTTCACATCGTCAGTCAACTCCTCATGCAAATCTCGTTCGGAACTTCTATTATACGTACTTTTGAAAGCAAGCTTCAAACCTACCAACTTCACCTTTGGATCAAGAATGGCTCTCATGAAGATTAACACATTCAACTAAAAATATTTCCCCAATACTTGTCAAATTTAACTCTCATTGCCCTAGCCATAAGTCTAAAATGTTCATTTTCACTATTTTGCCACATTTTCATTTGAGCCAAAACACGAGCAATATAAAAGAAATTGGAGTCACTAGTAACATACAAGGAGCCGAAAACTTGATCAGTCAACGATTTGAACTCTTTCAAGAAAATCAACAAACCCTCCACCGCTTCCTAATCTTTAGCGGAAGGGCACCCCTTATGCACAACTTCTTTTTCCTTTTCATCATCACTTTCAAAAAGTTCTACTAATGGCTCATCCTCACCTTGGGGATCTTCTGGAATATCCATCTTTTTAAAAACTTCCCTATATTTCCAGGCTGAATCTAACATAGTGTAGGTGGAGTTCCATCTAGTGTCACAATCAAGAGATAATGATGATCGACAATCAAGTTTGTCAGCAATTAACTTGAAGGTATGTAGCCTATGAGGAGAACCCTTGATATACTTCACAACATACCTAACGTTATCAACACTTTATCTTATTCTTCTTCAATCCACTCCTAACAATAAGGTTAATAATATGTGCTACGCATCTCATATGCAACAACTCCCCATTACCAACAGTTTTCAATTGAGCTTTTTGAAACTTTTTCAACTCAACACATGCAACATCATTAGAACTTGCATTATCAACCGTCACAGTGAACAATTTATCAGCCACACCCCAAGATTTCAAACAGTCTAACACACCATCAGCAATATGAGAACCCTTATGATTGTAAATAGGACAAAAATTCAAGATCTTTTTGTGGAATTTCCAATCATTATCAATAAAATGGGCAGTAAGGCACATATAATTGATTTTTTGATTGCTTGTCCATGAATCGGTTGTGACAGAAAGTCTTTGACATGAGGATCTCAACAACGCTTTCAATTTTGCTCTTTCATTCAAATAGAGTTGAGACAAATCACGAGCAATAGTCATGTGAAGGTATGTGAAAGTGAGGACAAGCAACAGACATAAGATGTTTAAAATCGGGTTTTTCAACAAATCGGAAAGGTAACTCATCAACCACAATCATGTAAGCTAATGCTTCCCTAACATCACTAACATTCAAAGTCCAAGGTTGTAATTTACCTTCCCCTTCATCATCCACAGTAAATGCTAACTCAGTTTGTCTCATTTTAGGCTTGTATGCAGGATTAGCAGGACATTGTTCCCAATGTATTTTCACATTCTTTGAGCCATTAAAGTTACCATCACAAGCAAAATGTTTGTCAACACAATATTTATACTTCACCCTACGTTGCTTGACATCCTTCCCTTCCTTATCTTTGATTGGCAGCCAGAACTCTCGAAAATGCACCCAATAATCTGCTCTTCGATTGCCCTTCTTTAGAATATATTCTCTTCCCTCTAACTTCTTCCTCTCTGGCAACAATGCACCCTTTGGGGGAAGTTCCTCAACTGAATCATTATTATCATCATCTGATACTAACACATTTTCTTGAGTTTCAGTCTCTAGTGTTTCTTTCTCAGATTGTGATATTGTCCTTGACCTTTTGTGTTTGGATTTGGAGCTCATCTAAAATTAATACAATATAGAAATTCAATAGATTTACAAATATAAGTTATATTGCTCACAAATTAATTCACATAACATAGCACAATGATGTAAAACAAAAACAACCATTAACCCAAAGCCCTACAATTTACTCTCTAACTTACGTTGATGAAAATTTGGTGGAGGATTCCGTGGTTACTGACAAGGTCCACAACTAAATTCGTTGTTTAGTCTCGAAGATGTGCAGCATTTTCCTTAAATTATCATTGCAAAGAGTTTGTTTTGCGTTCTTAACACAATATTAATGATGATTCTCTACTTGGTTCTATTGTCTATTATGCGATATTTTAGAACTTAATAATCCATAATCACATGCTTGCTCACTGAGTTTATCATACTCAACTATTCATTACCTAATAATTATTAATCAATCAATAACATCATAAACCCACACATACAACATACTCGTACAAAGCAAAGCAAAAGGGAAAGCTAATAGTGACAAAACTTATGTAGAAAGACTAGAGCACCTTGTTTGCCTGGTAGACCTTTTCTTTATACCAAGCAGGTTTGTTCTTGAGTTCAATTCGCACCAACACTATCTCATCTTTTAATCCCTGCTCTCAATTGCCAAATAAACACCATTCAATAGGGGCTTAAATGAAAATTAATGAAAAATAAAACAATTGAGCATATGGGCATGTGTAACATATGTACAACCATCAAAAACATAGTAAAATAAAACCCAGATAAAATTATTCATCAAATTGCTTCACAACCCAGAATCAGTTAAAGAATTAGACAATGAAGTTCATACTAAACCTTGTTTTTCCATCAAAATTATAATTTAGAAGAGAAAACAAACATTAGAGAGCGATGGAAAGAGATGTTGCGTACCTGGTTGTGTAGGGGAGAGCGTCGGCGCCGGCACCGACAGACCGGCAGTGGTTTCGACGAACTGGTTTCGCCGGAGGTAAGTGTGACAGAGAGAGTCAGAGAGAGAAGAGAGAGAAAGCTGCGAAAATGTTTGAGGGCTTGGGAAAGAAGCGACGGTTAGGTCAAGTGAATTTTACAACAAAAAAAAAAAAAAAAAATTTAGTTATTGAGTTCTGGTCCGGACCGGTCAAACCCGGTGACCGCCGGTTAATTGACCGGAAAGGACCGGAGACCGGTCGAGCATAAATCGAGAACCGAGGACCGGCCCATTAATGCTATGACCGGTCATGGCCGGTCCGGGTCGGTCATAAAACCCGATTGGGACCGGTGGATGTGCAGCCCTTGGCCTACATGCATGCATAAACAATAAAAAGATGCATACTTGCATAAACTAATAAAAAGATGCGAACTTTAAATTAAACTAACATGCATAATTATTTACAAGAGTCAAATAATGCATAATTATTCAACCATAATCAAAAGCTAAGTAAAACATGACAATAAATAATAAAGAAGAAGTTTAATAAGAGATTCAGGCCCTCAGGATGGTTAACCTGGACGTTCTATTCGAACGGGACTAGTAGAATTGGAATTGCTCTTCAATCTTGGGTGCTAGGTTGGGTGCAATGGCTTGCTTGAGTCTTCGAAATCTGAATTCTCTATGATTTGGGGTATTTGTGCTCTCAAACTGCTCTCAAAATTATAAACTGACCAACCTCTCCCAAAAGAGGGTGAAATGGAGTATTTATAGAGTTAGGGGACGGAATTAGGGGCCTAGGGCTGCAAACCCGGTGCCGAAACTCGGCCCAGCCAAAAAACAGGCCCAGCGGCCAGCCGGAGGGCAGCTGGGGCTCAGCGGCTGCCCTGAGGGCCCCCGCTGTCACGCGTGTGCCGCTGGGCTGACAGCGTCAGCCGCTCAACCCGGAGGCGCGCGCGTGACTAGGGTTTTTTTGACTTTTTGTGCTCAGTAAATTACGAAATTGCCCTTGGGCTGACCCAGGGGGTCTGGATTGAGCGGTTTTGACCCAAATTTTTAAGACACGATATCTCTTGATCCGGGAACCTGATTGAGGCAAGGTCAAAGGCGTTGGAATCCTTATAACAAGGGCTATCCAAAGACCGAGGTTTCAAGGAATTTGGTATATATTTCCGAGCAATGTCCTTTTCTACTTATGTCCATGTTATTCCATTACCATTATCATCGGGCTTTGCGGTGCCAGGGGATGAGAACCGATTAGGGTGTCTACACTAGTCACTAATTCTTTCATTAGCATCTCCTTTATCGCCTCCTCTTGAGGTGTTAGAGAACTTTTATCCATTAATCTATTAAGCATTTGCCACTTCATGCCATGTTGTTGCATCTTCATGTTCTCTTGTTCCATCTTCATTTTCTTTTGTTCTATCTTCATGTTCTCTTGTTGCATCTTGATGTGGTCTTCTTGCACCTTCAATTCACGTTCCCTCCATGCTTCTTTCCTCTCTTGAACCTCTATTTTATTTCCACTATCGCCTTCCCTAATTTGATTAAGTTTATCAATCTTTTCGGTGAGCTTGCATACAACTTCTAAAGATTCAATGACCTTCCCCTCACCCTTATTCTTCTTAGCTGCTTTGATACCCATTAGACGAGCAGAAGTTGGTGTGTTGGTGTTGGTGTTTGTTTCATCTTCATCCGCAGTCGACTTTCTCTTGCCACTTCTGCTGCTATCCCCGTTAAACCCCTTTTTGGCAAGGAAGTTGCCCACTATCATCTTCCACTTAGGAAAATGCTTATTCAACAATTCCCAAGCATGCATAAAAGTAAAATCACTTCGGATGTCGTCCTTATATATTTTGTGAGCATCTTCCATCACATCAAATTCATTCTCACCGCTTTTCTTTCTTCTTGTAGCCTCCTCATGGGCGCCTTGAAACCTCATACATGTGGTACTCAATCTTGTCCAATGACTCTTTATCATAGAGACGTTTCGAATGTTGATTTCATTTGGATTCTCTAGCCGGACGATTTCGTATTTAGCACGAACTCTACCGAAAAATGCCCCATGCTTCTGACCGGTGTTCGTGATTGGATCCATACTCACCTCCATAAATGCAGAAATGAGAACTTCGTCATCCCTCTTCGTCCATTTTGTTTTTAAGAGGGATGAGGGAATCACAACCTCTTCTTCAATTTCTTCATCTCCTTCGTCCACCCCATGTCGATTCTCACTATTTTCATCAAAATTGGGATAGTGGGCGAAATTGAATCGAGACTTTCTTGTTGTGAGGTGGGGAAAGTTGGGAGAGCATATTGAGATTGTGAATGACGAGGTTGAAAATGGGATTGTGAATAACGAGGCTGGGAATGAGATTGTGAAAAATGAGGTTGTGAATGAGATTGTGAATAATTTGGTGGAGTAATATTTTGTGGCAAAAGGGGTTGAGGAATTTGTTGAGGGATGGAAAAATTCATATCTGGTTGGAAATTTTGTAGAAATTGGGGTGGAGGAATTTGTTGTGGGTTGAGAAAATTCATATGAGGTTGAAAATTTTGTGAAAATTGGGTGGAGGAATTTGTTGTGGAGGATTGTTTTTGATGCTTTTGAAGAAATTCATGAAAATTATTCAATAATTCCTCATTACAAAGAGGTAAGTTATTTTGGGAAGGAGGAATATTACTAGGATTCATAATGTAGGCAAGTAGGATTTTTGAAGCATAGAGAAAAAAATGAATTTAGGAGAGAGAAAGGGTAATATGAGATTTGTGCAAAACATATCAAATTTGGTCTCATTTTATAGAGGGTGAAAAAATATATCCGTTGGTATTTTTTTATATTTTTTTGATTTTTTTTATTTAGTTATAGCCGTTGCAAATTTTGCAACGACTCTTTTATTTAAGCCAACAGATGGCTGACAAGTGGCGCCCCAGCATTGGCTGGGCTGACACGCACTGTTTGCCAGCAGCCTTAAATTTTTTTGGCTCAAAATGGCTGCAAAACGACGCCATTTTGCATAAAAGTGACCGAAAAAAAAAATTAAAGCGCGCGGCCCACTTGGCCACAAGTCAGCTTCACAGGCCGGGACCACGGACTAGCCCAGCTCGTTTTTGGCCTCCAAAACGATATGGGATCGTTTTCTCTCTCCTTTTTTTTCCCATATGAACCCATTTGGGATCATTGATAACCCATTTTTTTGGGTTCATCACACACTCTCTCCTCTTATGAACCCAAATGGGATCATTGTTATTAATGCTCTAAGTTTCAACTCCAAGCATCAAGAAGATAACTTCTCAAGTCTACAACAATTACGTAATATAACCATGCTAAAAAAGAAAGGAAAGGAAATAACGAATATAAGAAGAACAAAATACAAAAGAAACTGAAATTCGAAGCAAAAATAACAAAAAAAATAATTAGCATGTCTGTACTAGGATTCAAACACAGGTGATTGTGTAAACCACACTTTCAACGTCACAACCAATTGAGCTAAAAAGTTGTTCTATGAACACAAGCAGCTTATAATAATAATAATAATAATAATAATAATAATAATAATAATAATAATAATAATAATAATAATAATAATAATAATAATAATAATAATAATAATAATAATAATAATAATAATAATAATAATAATAATAATAATAATAATAATAATAATAATAATAATAATAATAATAATAATAATAATAATAATAATAATAAGCAGGGGCGGTGGCTCCTCCTGGCCACCCCTAGTTCCGCCATTGAGCACCATAACCACAAGTTAACACCATCACCACCAGACCTCCAACAACAGATAACTCCAGCAACAAGGGTCTTTTGGTCACTAGCACGAGTAAACAAGCTAAGTTAAAGAAAATTGGCACAACTAAAATCCACAGAACACAACAAAAACCTATAAACTTACATGGTTCAATTGCCGCTCAGCCAAGCAAATCAGTTGGCAATCCGTTTTTCAACAATTTCACTTTTACCAATGAACGAACAAGCGTTGCCGCCTTCGCATCTGTAGACTCCAGAAATGCTGGTGCAAGTTCTACCTCGGAGAATGACCCTTTTGTAACAGCAAGATCATCTGATGTGATCAGATCAGTTACATAAATCTTTGCCATCTTCTCCTCGACGCGTGTCGCACGGGTGGCAGAATTTTCAACATCTATGGAGCCTTAAGAACGCTGATGGCCACTGCTTGAAGCTTCACTACAAGAACCTTTATTCCCACTGTATGGCGGTTTATCCAAATTTTCTTCCGCTAGGAACGTTGCAACAAACGACATGAATTGCATGGTTTAAAGTAGTCAAACCAGTACATTTTTGCATCAGGAGCTTGCCCTGTCTGCAAACACAAATTTTAACAACCACAACAAAATAACATCAAGTTACTGATAAATTTTAACATTCAAGAAAAAAAGTTAGATAAAAGAAAATTGCATTAATAAATCTACCAAAACAACAGCAGAGGACAAGTTGTCCTCCTCAAAATACTAGAACAATTTTTGCCAGTTTCTCGGGAGCTTAGTTATCAAATAGCTTCTAAGGGCATCATTATCCCTAGTCTTGTGAGTTTTAAAATTTGAGAGTCTTAAAAATCTTATGATTCTTGTGCCATTATAGTGGACAAAAAAAATAGGAGTCTTAAGATGGGTCTTGATATTTCAAGACTCTCTTTGAGACTCAACAATAATGGGCCCCTACTACTCAATAACTCAAACAAAACTATTGGTGGGCCCTGTAGACAAAATAAAAGAAGGGTGAAATGATGAAGAGATAGAGTCTCAAGAGTCTTGTAAGAAATGTGGTGACAAATTTGAAGAGACTTAGTGTGAGTCTTAAGAACCAAAAAGATAGTGAAAATATAATGTGGCAAGTCTTCAGAGTTTTAAAAGTCTTTAGCAATGTGGATGCCCTAAAAGCCCACCCGCCTTTATCCCACATAGAAGCTAAATATGTCACTCTATCCAATAGTATCTCATGTGGTAAAGAACCTCTAGAATTAATTCTAGCATTTCCATCTAACCAGCGGCACCAGAGAATAGCAAAGAGACCATTGCACCACAGGGGCCCAAGACTTTCCTAGCTGCGCTAGAAATGATAAATTTCAACATCCACAAATAATAAAGTTACATTGCCTACCTTTGCAACTGCTGACCTTTCACAAGTATAACGTGCCTTCAAGTGTCGACCTGGACCCAACAATTGGCCCAGTGTGTAAAATTCATTAATTTTCTTTACCGCCAACCTTTTGCGTAGTATGCAACTTATATAGCTCCAAAAGCAACATGTGTAAAACACCTTTTCATGATTAATATAGGACCCTTGCTTCACTTCATATAAAATTTCGACAAAGATGGTCGTTGCTTTTTCAGACAGCGGATTAGGAGGGATGGCCATATGGTACAAAAGTGTGTCAAAGTTTAATGATGGAAACAATGAAGTTAATCTTGAATTCATAATATGAATATCTTTTTCTACTACAAATCACTCAAAGTTTTTATGATATCGATATACTTTGCAGGTGTCCAATTCCTTCTGATTGTAGTTTGACTGGGAAGAAAATCATGATACTGGGGGCGGGGTTGCTAACTGTGGGGTTGTTATGGAAGACTCCTAGCTCTTTAAAAGGCATGTTCTTAACTAGAAATAGGATGGAGAACATGCACATTCAGGTTGGCAATACAGAGTGCCATTGCCTCACATTCAGGAAGAGTCAGTAGCTCATCTGTATATTCTCTGAATACATAACAAATCTAGCTTAATTACAGACACAAGGTCATTCATGATAAATCTATGTCTTCAAGACAAGAAGATCACGCACATGCTCTGTCTAGAACTCTTCAGCATTTAGCATTTGATCATAACATAACAACACATAACCCAACCTTCAAAATGTAACTCTGATTTTTAAATAGATTAAGCAACTTTATACTTAACAAGCATTTCAAGTACTCGTAACCCAAAATACAGGAACAACACACAATGATAGCATACTCATCTGAAACTAAATATCAAATGTACAATCAAGTGATTGAGACTTTAAAGCATTTCTTTCATTTACTGATTAATGAGCCAAACCTCATTAGCTTACTCACACTTACAAATCAAATGATGTTCTATCATGATACTACGTCAAAGCAAAATACTAACCTCTCTTGTCCGATCGGAGCTTGCAACTTCTTCTAGAGCTAACAACTCTTCCTTTTCTTTTTCCTTCTCCTCCCTCTTTCTTTTATTTACACCCATAGTGAGAGGGGGTGAAGGGAATTCAGTAGGGGTTCGGTTGGTTTGGTTTTAATGAAGAACAACCACCATACAACACCATTAACTACCCAAAAAAAATTCCTCCTGTATTCTTCTAGTCACAAAATTGATGGTAAAAAAGAAAAAAAGTATAAAGAAATTTAATGGGGAAGAGGGGAAATCTGAAGAATTCATGGGAAAGGGATGAGAGAGAGAGAGAGAGGGGGGAGAGAGAGAGAGAGAGAGAGATTAATTGATGAAGAGTCGGTTAAATTCAATTCATTATTCAGGAGAGAGATCCTTATTGTAGGCTTGAGACCACAACCAAATAAAAACGTTGGCTTAGGTTATCTTTTTTTTTCTTTTTTTTTTTTTTGAGGAAAGGGCCTTATGGTTATCAGGCCTTATGGGAATGCAAAACTGGCCCGAAATATCCTTATGTTTAATTAATCAACACTATCAAAATGCACCTCTATAAAGAGGCATAATTCCTTTTTATTAGACCAATTAACCAGATTGGTACTACCTCCGTCCCTGGTTCTTCCTTACATAAGGAAATGAATCAATTACCAAGGAGATCAATTTTTTACACAAATATTCCCAATATACCCTTACCAAACAAATAGTCCTTCTCCCCCTTTCTCCTGTGAACCCACCATCTTTCTCTCTTGTAAACCCGCCACTAGCAGCCTGCACCCTCACCCTCACCCTCACCATTATCACCATCACCACCACCTCAAACCCTCTCTCTCTCTCTCTCTCTTTTCGTTCTCTCTCTCATCAATTTAATTGTCATAGGATTACTGATTGAAATCACGTGAAGGCTAGCCATGGGCCCATGGCTCAGCATGTACTCCCAGATTTTCATCAATTTCTTGCCATAGTTGGGTTCGAAGCCATAGATCGGGTCTGATGTTGGGGGTTGGCTTGGATTTTAAGGGGGTTTCGGGGTGGTTTTGTGGGTGGAGGGGTTTTGTGGGTTTGGGGTGGGTTTCGAGGTGGTGGGGTGTATTCATGGGTTGGGGTGGGTGGGGGGTTTTCAGAGGGGTTGTTAGTGGGGTTTTCGGGGTGGCTGTTGGTGGGATTTTCAGGGGTGGTTGGTTGTGGAGGTGAGGGCTGGTGGTGGGTTTTTGTGGTGTGGGTTGGTGGAGGGTGGGGGCTGTTGTTGTTGTTGGTGGTTGTGGAGAAGGACAAAGTGAAGAAGGAGGTGGACTTGTGGGAATTAATTTTGTGAGGGAGATGGAGACTTGGGTGGCGGTGGCCATGGTGGGTGAGTGGGTGTTGAAATTTTCAGACGTGGTTTGGGTGGTAATGAGGAGAGAGATGGACTTGTTGAGTGGGTTTTGTCTAAATAAAATTCAAGGGTATTGTAGACTTTTTGTCACTTAAAAATTGCCAAAATAGGTGAAGTAAGGAAAATTGGGGGACATCCTAAAAAGGAAAACGTAAGGAAGAACCAGGGACGGAGGGACTACAATGCTTATGATGCGTAAATGCTCCCCCTGAATTTAGGATAAGTTACAACGACGACGCATCCCAATTCCGTGTACAAGTTCCTCAAACTTCTTGGGTGACAATGTTTTTGTGAACAAGTCGGCAAGATTCTCACATGACTTGATTTGTTGGACACTTATCGTCCCATTTGTTTCTAGATCATTGGTGGAGAAAAATTTTGGATCAATATGCTTTGTTCTGTCTCCTTTGATGTAGCCATCATTAATTTGAGCAACGCATGCACTGTTGTCTTCATAGATTATAATTGGGATGCCATTAATTGCTCCCAAATCGCTTTCCTTGAGTATATGCTAGATCATAGACCTCAACATACACATTCTCTTCCAGCTTCATAAAGTGCAATTAATTTGGCCTGATTTGATGAAGTGGTGGTTAGAGTTTGCTTGGTCGATTTCCATGACATTGTCGTTCCGCCATACGTGAATATGTATCCTGTCTGGGATTTAACATTGTCGGGGTCTGACAGGTATCCTGCATCTGCATAACCAACAAGAGTAGATTCCGCACCCTTGGGATATAATAATCCCAAGTCGATCGTCCCGCGAAGGTAACGAAAAAGATGTTTAATTCCATTCCAATACCTTTTTGTTGGTGCATTACTGTATCTTGCTAGAAGATTCACCGAGAATACAATATCTGGCGTTGTGTTGTTGGCCAAATACATCAGGGCTCCAATGGCACTGAGATATGGCACGTCTGGTCTAAGGACGTCTTCATTCTCCTCTCGTGGTCGATATGGATCATCTTTAGGGTTTAAAGATCGTACCACCATCGGAGAACTTAGTGGACGTGCTTTGTCCATGCAGAACTTTTTCAACACGCTCTCGGTGTAGTTTGATTGATGGATAAAAATTCCATCATTGAGGTGTGCAATATGCAAACCGAGACAAAATCCCGTTCTTCCCAAATCCTTCATCTCAAACTCTTTCATCAGGTATCGAGCCATTCTTTCGATCTCATCAGGAGTCCCGATGATATTTAAACCATCAACATAGACCGCTATGATAGCGAGTCCAGATCGAGATCTTTTGATGAAGACAGATAGGGAGATTTGATCATTTTTATAACCTTCCTTAAGAAGGTATTCACTTAGACGACTGTACCACATCCGCCCAGACTGCTTTAGGCCATATAATGACTTAATCAATTTTATTGAGTACAACTCGTGATTTATTGATTCCTTGGCTTCAGGCAGTTTAAACCCTTCTGGGATTTTTATATAAATATATCTGTCAAGTGAACCATACAAATATGCAGTCACAACGTTCATTAGACGCATTTGAAGTCCTTGACAATTAGCCAAACTAATTAGAAATCTTAATGTTGTTGCATCAACAACAGGGGAATATGTTTCATCATAGTAAAGTCCTACCTTTTGAGAAAAACCTTGAGTTACAAGTCTTGCTTTGTATCTCACGACTTCGTTTTTCTCGTTTCTTTTTCGTACGAATACCCACTTGTATCCGACGGGTTTCACCTCCTTTGGGGTTTGGACTAGTTGCCCAAAAACTTGACGTTTTTCAAATGACTTTAATTCTGCCTGCATCGCTTCTTTTCATTTTGGCCAATCACTCCGTCAACGACATTCATTAACTGATCTTGGTTCAATGTCATCCTCATTAATGACTAACTCTGTGGCAACAGTGTATGCAAACACGTCGTCAGTCTCAATATCTTTTATATTCCACTTATTTCTAGTATAGACATAATTTCTTGAGATCTCATAATTGTCTATATTTTCTTGCTCATTTGTAATTTCAAGTGGCATATTATTTTTTTTAGTATTCCCATTTGGATTAACGATATTGCATGCGCTTTGCACTTGTTCATTTCCTTCATCGGAATGTTGAACATCATTGACATTCACATTTTCCAACCTTTTTTTTATTTTCTTGGCTTCAAATGTTTTGAGACAATTGGTCGACCGCGCTTTCGCTTAATGATAGAATCTTTTGCATAGGTTTTATCAGAATTTCCTGTAGGAATTTCGATCCTTGCAGGAGCATTCATTGCTGGGATATGTGACTTTGTCACTTTCTTTATGTCAGTGAATGCATCAGGCAATTGATTTGCAATATTTTGTAAATTAATTATTTTCCGAACTTCATGTTCACACACATTTGAACGTGGATCAAGATAAGATAATGTTGTTGCATTCCACGTTATTTCTGTCGTACTTGGGTCCACCTTATCCTTTCCTCCCGCTAAGGTTGGGAATACTGACTCGTCAAAATGACAGTCAGCGAACCGTGTTGTGAACAAATCACCAGTCATCGATTCAAGATATTTAATAATTGAGGATGTTTCAAATCCGACGTAAATTCTCAACCTTCTTTGTGGACCCATCTTAGTACGGTTAGGTGGTTCTTTTTGGACGTACACTGCACAACAACCAAATGTTTTCAAATGTGCAATGCTTGGCTCCTTCCCAGTTATCAATTGCATTGGGGAGAATTCATGATACGCCGTTGGCCTTAATCGCACTAATTCTGCAGCGTGCAATATTCAATGTCCCCAAATAGAAGATGGTAACTTTGATTTCATTAATAATGGCCTAGCGATTAATTGTAATCGTTTTATCAAAGATTCAGCAAGGCTGTTTTTGGTATGAACATGAGCCACTGGGTGTTCCACCTCGATCCCAATAGACATACAATAGTTGTTTGTCACGTTTTGAGGGAGTGTGAGTATGGTGCGAAAGGATGGCTTGAGCAGGGGATGTATGAGCTCGGTTGTCTTTCTGATCCTGTTCTGACCGTACCATCTAGTGACCTGCAAAAGGAACGGAGGATGGTTACTACCCCGGGGGGTTGTGCCCGGGAAAGCCCCCTCCGATGATAAAGTCATTATCTTTGGTCAGCCGAGATGAAAGGTAAATCCAACTGACATCTGACTCTATTATCAGGAACCTGATTCCTAGGGATATCATGTGTCAGCGTGATTTTCGGGTGTGTATACGTTACATGTTATTTTGGGGTCTGTGTGGTATTTATAGAAGTTTATAAATCGGCGGTGATTGGCGCGCCAGGATTATGCCACGTACCCTCAGAGGAGGATGTGTGATTAAGCTGACAGTTGTATGGCCATAGTGTAGAGGCCGGTCTTGGAGGCATATCGCCTTCTTTTGACGGGTTTGTGGGAGACGGGCCCATGGTCCCTAGCGAGGGTTTGATCTTGGGCGTCTCCTGACGTTGATCCTTCTTGGGAGGGATTTCAGTTGTCGTTCGGATTGGCCACCCTAGGTAACATTTTGCCCTCACATCTTAGTAAGGCGGTCTCTATACGAGCGACTTGCTGAGATGTAGAGTTGACTTCTCTCGCACGAGTTGGTCGCTTCACTTTCCTCCGTCTTAATGACAAGGTAGTTTTTGAAGACGAACCGGTGCTTCGCTTTCTTTCATATTTATGAAAAGATAGTTTTGAAGACGAACCGCTACTTCCATCTTCTCCATACACATGTTGTCCATGCAGGGGGTGAAGTCTTCTTTTGTTGAGGCCTATAAAAGCCCATGCCCTCATTCCTTCCTTTTTTTTCGCTTTGTCTGTTATCCGAGTGTTTCTTAGAAAGGCGTCTTATAAGAGAGTTGTGGCCGTTTCCAGTTGTCCTATTTTTTCTTCAAGCGGGCAAGCGGCTTCTCAACCTTGGATCTTCGTTCTCTCTGTTATAAAGGTAAATCGTCTTTCGTGTTCCTTGTTTCTTTCTTGTCTTTTGCTTGTCTTGTTTGGAATTTTTTCATGTCTTCCCCAATAATCATCTTGTCCGATTCCGAGAGTGACTTGCCATATGGAGGCGGGGCTAGAGGAAATTCCTCTCACACGGCCCCGCCGCTTTCATCTTCGGGCCCTTGCCCTCAAGGGTCGTCAGAAGTTGATTGTAAAGTTCCCCCATCCCTGAGGGTTTTCCTTTTGCCGAGTTTATTCCTAATTTTCATTGGGAAGAGCCCGCAGGATACCGTCTTCCGGAATGGGCTCGTATGCCCTAATTCTGGGAGGAATCCTGGTATGTCAGGGGCAAATTTTTCGATGATAGGATATTGGGATTCTGCACCTACCAGCGCGTGGCTGACAAAGTAAATAGGGTGATGTATCTTGCTCCTTTCACAGAAGAGTACTGATGCTACTGCCTTCTCCGATACCGCTAGATAGAGGTACAACGTTTCTCCCTGTTCTGCGCTCACCATCTTTCGGGTGCTTGCCAGGTATTTTTTTAACTTCTCGAAATCATCCTATGCTTCCGTTGTCCATTCAAAGCGCGTTTTATTTTTGATCACTTTGAAGAATGATACACATCGGTCTGCTGATCTTGCAATGAATCTGCTCAGGGCAACAATGCAGCTGGTCAAGCGTTGTACTTCCTTCAGGCATTTCGGGGCTTGCATGTCTACTACTGCCTGAACTTTTTTCGGATTTGCATCAATTCTCCTCTGGCTTATCATGAACCCTAGTAGTTTCCCTCTTGCGACCCCAAAGACACATTTCTTGGGGTTCAGTTTCATCTTTTTCTCTCTTAACCTATTGAATGTCTCTCGGAGATCGTCCACATGGTCAGGCTCCTTTTTGCTTTTTACGACCATGTCGTCTGCGTAAGCTTCCACGTTCCTTCCCAGTTGAGGCTCGAAGACCTTCTTGATTAGTCTCTGGTAGGTCATCCTTGTATTCTTTAGTCCAAATGGCATGACGTTGTAGTAGAACACCCCGTCATCCGTAATGAACGTGACTTTCTCTTGATATTCGGGGGCTAACTTCACCTGATGATATCCAGAGAACATAATGTTGAGGAGCTCATGTCCAGCAGTTGAGTCTATGAGTTCATCGATGTGGGGTAGCGGGAATTCGTCTTTGGGACATGCATGGTTAAGATCTGTGAAGTCTACGCACATCCTCCACGTGCCGTTGTGTTTCTTGTCCAGCACCAAGTTAGCCAGCCATTCAGGGTATAGGCATTCTCTGATGAATCCCGCATCGATTAACTTTTTTACTTCTGCCGACGCCACCTTGCTTCGCTCATCCCCCATTTGTCTTTTCTTCTGCTTCACCGCCTTGAAACCAGGTTTTACCCCTAGGCGGTGTATTATTAGATTGTCGTCTATTCCTGGCATGTCTGAGGTGGAGAACGCGAATATGTTAGCGTACTCCAAGAGAAGATTTTTGATTCGCTCCTTCATGTCCGCGGCCAGTCCTGACCCAACGTAAGTGATTTTCTCTGGGTTGTTGGTATCTAACGGTACCTCTTCTGTCTCTCCAGTAGCCTCCGAACGATGATCTGGCTCTGGACGGGCCTCAACATGATCGGTAAGGTAAGCCTCCACCAGCATGCAGCCGACCTTCTTACGCTTTCCTTCTTTTATCTTTTGTTTCTTTGTGTCTGGGTCTTCTGAGGGACCTGCTTCGTCTTGTTGTTTTTCTTTGATGGGCTCTCCGTCCTCGTTGTCTGATTCCATAATTTCCCCCTCACAGCAGTCCATGTGAGTTTTTCTTCTTGTGACTTGGTCTCCACGTATCTTGCCTACTTGTTTGTTTCCTTTGTCAAATTTCATGGTTAGCCATGCCATGTGCACCACTGCGTTTATCGCGACGAGGGTAGGTCTACCCAAGATTACATTGTAAGCCATCTTGGTGTCGACAACGAGGAACTCTATCACTTGTCTTCGTTTGAACCCTCTTTCTCCGATTCTGACGGGCAATGTGATTGTCCCGACGGGATACACTTTGGTGTTACCGAAACCGAAAACGGGGAGTGACACGGGATTCATTTGCTTTTCGCAGTATCCCAACCTTCTCAGGCATTTGTATGTTATGATATCGGCGGTGCTACTCGTATCCACTAGCACCATCTTGGTGAGGAGCCCGGCTATTTTAATGGTTATCACCAGCGGATCGTCATATGGAAAGTGGAGTGCCCGCACGTCACTTGCATCAAAAGCCATGCTGGGTACTCGGCTTGGTTCTGGGAGACCAACGACCAGCGCTTGTCGGGATGTTCATACATGATCCATTCTCTGTCATTTGGTGGTTCCCCCGCCTCCAAATCCTCTTGATATCATTTCCATGACATTCGTCATGTCGTCTTTGTCGGAATCATCCTCTACACGCGGGCTTGCCGATGCTGTTTTCTTTTTTGTCTTCCATAGGAATTTTTTCAATTTTCCTTTCTTGACTAGCTCTTCCAAGTTGTTACACAACGTCTGACAGTTCTGGGTTGTGTGACCCACGTTGTTATGATATTCGCATCTGAGTTTGGCATCTCTCTCTTCCAAGGGCCTCCGAATAGGGAAATGAGTCCTTAGAAGAGACTTATCCATTTTGCTGAAGACCGTCTGTTGATCTACTGAGAAAGGCCACATCTTGCACGACGGGTCCGTTTTCTTCCATCGACGTTTCTTCTCTGAACCGTGTTCCACCGCCAGGCTTTTCGCTGGCCGTTTTCCTTTGTCGCGGTCAGGTTTTTCTTTTCCTAAATGCTTGCTTGTGAATTTGGGGCTTTTGTTTTCTGAAGGTGGAGGAACTTGACCCAGATTGCTCAGAGGCGGAGATGTATGCCTGTGCTACTGACCTCACATCATGAAGGGAGAGGTCCCCCTTCTTCTCTCTCTTCATGTTTATCCAAAATTTGAAGTCGGATCCCTCCACCAGTCCAGAAATGAATGCTGAACTTGCAATCTTGTCGTCCAGCCCGCTGGTCTCCAAACATTCTTTGTCAAACCGTTTCAGATATTCTCTTAACGACTCTTTAGACCCTTGCTTTAAGTTGTACAGGTGCTCCGTGATCTTCTTTTCCCTGAGCATATGCTCTTAGGCGGTAGAGAAGAGTACCAGTGGATAGCTAGTTCTTTGAGGGTCATGGGGAAAATCTGGCACAAGGCCGCTTCGCTCATTGTTTGATTCATCATGGACGCTCTGTATTCCATCACGTGGTCATGAGGATCATGTGGTATCTCATACTTGTCCGTTAGGGGTTTGATTTTGGACGACATGGCAGCTTCCATGATTTCATCTGAAAAAGGTGTCACCCCGTTCATTTTGTAAGAGAAGGGTGTCACAGTGGACATGCCTGTTGGTCCCATGGTAGGGCTTACTATTTACACCACTGGCGGCCTTATGGTGCCCTCTGTCTTGGTTCTTGCCAGGAGTTCTTGGTCCTTTTGTCTTTTAAGTTCGTTGTGGAGGTAGATCTCCTTCAACTTGAATTCTTCTTCTCGCCCGGCCGCCTCCCTATTCTCAATAAGGTGTCTTAGGTCTCCAAAGTCTGCCTTATTGCTTTCCTTCTCTTTTTCGGCCCGTCTCTTTTCCAAGAAATCTCGGACTGCTCGTTACTACTTTGGTTTTGCGATCTTTGGTTCTTGTGGGGGTGCAAACGGACCAGTTGTCCTTCAGTGGCTTGGTGGTAGCGGGTACCTATGTGGACCTGTGCCGCGAGGAGGGAGTCTGGTGCCCGCTAGAAGCGGGATGGCTAGCTCCCTTCTTCGCCTTGTCTTTCTGGTTAAGGTACTTCTCTAGTGTTTGCATGACATTGTTCTCGAGCCCATGCATTGCTTGGGTGAGATCACCCCTGGTGACAGGTTCGTCGAACGGGCTTCCGAATTGCCCTTCTCCTTGCAGAGAGTGAGGTGGTTCGACATCGTAGTCAAAGCCGCCCCCTTCAGATCGCCCCATTCTTCTAGCTCGATATGGCGAGGTCAGGAGTTTAACAGTTTTGAAGATTGGCGGGGTAGGTGATTTCCCAGAAGGTGATCGTGAGTTCATACGCGGTCAAGAACCTAATCCTTCCCACAGACGACGCCAAATGTTTGTCGCGTTTTGAGGGAGTGTGAGTATGGTGCGGAAGGATGGCTTGAGCAGGGGCTGTATGAGCTCGATTGTCTTTTTGATCGTGTTCTGACAATACCGCTAGTGACCTGCAAAAGGAAAAACGGGTGGTTGCTACCCCGGGGGGTTGTGCCCGAGAAAGCCCCCTCCGATGAGAAAGTCGGTATCTTTGGTCACCTGAGATGAAAGGTAAATCCTAACTAATAGCTGACTCTATTGTCATGACCCTGATTCCTAGGGATATCAGGTGTCAGAGTGATTTTCGGGTGTGTGTACGTTACCTGTTATTTTAGGATCTGTGTGGTATTTATAGAAGTTGATAAGTCGGCGGTGATTGGCGTGTCAGGATTACGCCACGTGCCCTCAGTGGAGGGTGTGTGATTAAGCTGACATGTTGTATGGCTGATGCGGGAGCAAGTGTGCAAAGTAAACAGAACAACCAAGAAACTAGCAAGAGAACATCTATTCCTGTTTACATCGAGTTTCTTTGGTGGTTATGCATTAAATTGACTCCTACAAAGATAATTACATGGAGTTTACACACAAGATCGGGATTAAAGCTCTTATTATATGATCTCATTCGTTATAAGGATTCCCGTAATTTTGACAGCTTCTACACTGGTTCGTATTTCGATCATAACTCACTCATACGACGTGGGATCGTGGTGATTCAAAATTCTGTAGAAAGCTGAAAACGAGATCTAAAACTCCTGTCCTTTGATTTTTCCCATATTCCAAACGTAACAGGGTTAAAAAGACGATTGAATTTACAGTGGAAAGCTGTTCCAACGGGTTTGTGCCTTGGACGCCAAGTAATCAGTTGTTTAGTTCGATTTCGTTTAGTATTTCATTAAATCGTTTGATTATTGTTTAGGAGAGTAATAATCTGATTGTTATTAGTATTAGAAGTCTATTAGGTATTAGGAAAGCTGTTAATTAGCTCGTTTTACAATTGTAGTCAGTTTCTTAGTTAGTTTCCTATTTGGACTAGGATTAGGATTCCGAATAGCTTTAGATTTCTTTGTATATAAATAGGGGAGAGCTTTGCTACTGTAAACTCATGCTTTGATGATTAATTATTGAATACGTGAGTATTTACCCCTCAAGCTGAGTGATTCAGGTTGAAACCCTTACGAGTGATTCGTGAGTTGTTCTTGAGTGATTCTTGAACAAGATCCCTTTGTGTGATACTATCAAAGGTTAATTTCCGTTTTGTTACTTATTTCACATCAACTTGGTATCAGAGCTAAAGGTTTGAGCTTTCTTAAGTTTAAACAACACGGTCCTGAGCATAAACACGACACCATAGCGAGCTTTAGAGAAAGATTCTTGCAAGATCCACCCTTTGTTCACAAAGACAGCCAAGAAACCCCCAAGAAACCAACAACCGAAGCTATGGGTGAGCCCAGCGAACTAGCAAAGTTGTTAATGGCCATGGAGGATCTTAGGACGTCTTTCAAATCTCAAGAAGAGCAGATGGTTGCTATGGAAAGAAGAAACCAAGAAGATAGGGAGAACATGGAGACAAGGATGCGCAGAATTCATTGGAGAACCCACAACCGTGACCCCGACTTCGATGAGGAGTTTGAAGACACAAGTGGGACTAGAACCAATGACGCTCCTAAACCACGACATCCCTATGATGATGACAGGAACTTGAAGGTCGAACTCCCTGAATATGACGGTTTCTACGACCCAGAGGCCTTTCTTGATTGGCTTAGAACTATGGAGAGAGTCTTTCAATACAAGGAGTATGATGAGCGGCGAAGATGCAAGTTAGCCACACTTAAACTCACCAAGCATGCTTCTTTATGGTATGAAAACCTAAAGGCTCGACGCAAGAAGGAAAAGAAAGCAAAGATTGAGACTTGGGACAAACTAAAGAAATATTTAAAGAAACGATTTTTGCCTAAAGAATTTGAGCAAGAACAGTTTTTGAAACTCACGTCCTTAAGCCAAGAAACCTCAAGTGTACAAGACTACCTCCAAAAGTTTGAAAACGCGCACATGATGTGTGATCTCGTGGAGAAGGAGGAGTTAAAGATTGCAAGATTCATCAAAGGACTAAACTCAACTCTAAGGCACAAGGTGGAGCTTGTTCCTTTCATATCCTTTGAGTATGTATGCAAGATAGCTCTCAAGATTGAGAGGCAAGAGAGGGAGCAACAATTAGTGCACCTACGAGCACAACAAGCATACCAACAAGCGCTTCAACGTCGAAATCATAAGTTGGAGTACATGAAAGGGTGCATAATAAATGATCAACCCATCAATGAAGATAGGCTCTTTGTTGTGGATACATTCAAAGGAAAACCAGATCTTGATGATTACTTTAAAGATATTGTTCCTATTGAAGATTCACAAGAAAAGACCAATAACATTGACCCCCTTATTGTTGTTCAAGTTAATAATTCAAGCCTACCAACTGTGGTTGATGAGTTTATCGAAGAAATATTCATTGAACTAGAAAATATTGGTGATTTCCTTGAAGATCTTGATTATATTGATGGCATGCAAGAGAAATCCGAGATGGAGTTGTGACTTCTTGAATCTAGCTTTGATCAAGAACAAGAAAAAGATGTCCATCAAGAAGACAGCAACAAGGCTCTTAAACTTGTGGGTTCATTGGAAATTTGTAAGGAAAATTTGATGAATATACACGTTGGGGAGAAGATTACTACATACGAAGAATTGAGGACAATTCTTTTTGAAGAAAGGGAGATTGATGCGGGAGCAAGTGTGCAAAGTAAACAGAACAACCAAGAAACTAGCAAGAGAACATCTATTCCTGTTTACATCGAGTTTCTTTGGTGGTTATGCATTAAATTGACTCCTACAAAGATAATTACATGGAGTTTACACACAACATCGGGATTAAAGCTCTTATTATATGATCTCATTCGTTATAAGGATTCCCGTAATTTTGACAGCTTCTACACTGGTTCGTATTTCGATCATAACTCACTCATACGACGTGGGATCGTGGTGATTCAAAATTCTGTAGAAAGCTGGAAACGAGATCTGAAACTCCTGTCCTTTGATTTTTCCCATATTCAAAACGTAACAGGGTTAAAAAGACGATTGAATTGACAGTGAAAAGCTGTTCCAACGGGTTTGTGCCTTGAACGCCAAGTAATCAGTTGTTTAGTTCGATTTCGTTTAGTATTTCATTAAATCGTTTGATTATTGTTTAGGAGAGTAATAATCTGATTGTTATTAGTATTAGAAGTCCATTAGGTATTAGGAAAGCTGTTAATTAGCTCGTTTTACAATTGTAGTCAGTTTCGTAGTTAGTTTCCTATTTGGACTAGGATTAGGATTCCGAATAGCTTTAGATTTCTTTGTCTATAAATAGGGGAGAGCTTTGCTACTGTAAACTCGTGCTTTGATGATTAATTATTGAATACGTGAGTATTTACCCCTCAAACTGAGTGATTCAGGTTGAAACCCTTACGAGTCATTCGTGAGTTGTTCTTGAGTGATTCTTGAACAAGATCCCTTTGTGTGATACTATCAAAGGTTAATTTCCGTTTTGTTACTTATTTCACATCAATGGCTATAGTGTAGAGGCCGGTCTTGGAGGCGTACCGCCTTCTTCTGATAGGTTTGTAGGGGACGGGCCCATGGTCCCTGCCGAGGGTTTGATCTTGGGCGTCTCCTGACGTTGATCCTTCTTGGGAGGGATTTCAGTTGTCGTTCGGATTGGCGACCCTTGGTGGCTTTTCCCATGTGATTATTTTTGGGCGTAACAATAGTCATTAAATGTTTAGGATGTAAATTCTCTAGCATTATCCAGCCTGAGTTTCTTTATTGAATGATCTGGAAATTGAATTTTTGATCGAATTATTTGTGCCAACAATTTGACAAATGCGACGTTTTTTGTCGGTAACAGGCTCACATGTGACCATCGTGTTGATGGGTCTATTAATACCATGAATTATCAAAATGGTCCACAAGGTGGGTGAATTGGCCCACAAATATCACCTTGGATCCTTTCCAAGAACGCAGGAGACTCACTTCCAATTTTACTTTTGGAAGGTCTCGTAATTAATTTTCCAAGTGAACATGCAGTGCAAACGAGTTCACCAAATCTTGGTACCCGGATATTGTTTAGGGGGTGTCCGATTGAACTCTTTATTATTTTAATCATCATACTTGTGCCAGGATGACCCAAACGGTCATGCCACAAAGAGCATAATTTTTGGTTGTCCACCAATTGTTTGAACACCATATTAATTTCAATGGCATTAATGTACATATAGTACGATCTTGAGGAGTACGCTGACATTTTCTCGTAAACGACTTTTGTAATACCCTGCATATTTATAATATTTATAATATGCAAAAATGTGATTAGTTGATTTGGAATATGAATTTTTGGAGGAAAGAATATTTATTAATATTTATTTCCTTATTATTTGGTGTTGGAAAAAAATTTCATTTAGGTGCTCTGAGGTTTCGCGTATTATTTTTTAGGTTATATGTGGTTTGAATAATTTCACTTAGGTGACACGAGGTTTAGTAAATAAATTCACATAGGTGACAAGTGATGACGGAGGATAACTTTCATTTACTTTTGCTGACGTGTGAAAGGCGATTATGCTTGATGACCCGATTAATATTGATTAACGTGCTAAAATATTATTTTAATTTTTTTTTGGCAGATAAATTGTGTTTTCGGAAATCTGGTGATTTGTAAATGAATTATCGTAAAAAAATAAATAAATTAAAACCATATAATAGTACGTTAATCAATATTAATCGGGGTCATCAAGGATAAGCGCCATTCACATATCAACAAAAGTTAACGGAGGTTAGCCTCCATCATCACCTTTCACCTACGTGAAATTATTTACAAAACATTGTGTCACCTTAGTAAAATTATTCAAACCACATATAACCTAAAACATAATACACGAAACCTCAAAGCACCTAAATGAAAATTTTCCTTTTCTTTGAGATAGTTCCCTTAATTGAGTTGTGTTCTAGTCGGATTAGGATTCTAACTAGGTAAAGATTTTCTAACCTCTATAAATACCTATTGAGACTCCTAAATCTGATTCTTTTTCTCTTCATTCGTGTCGTAGTGAGTCCATAAAGCTCACTCACGTTATCTCTCTTTCAAGCCTCACAAAACCCTTAAAAACTGTCCTGCTCACTTTGTCGTATTGAAAAATATGTTTCTCTCGTTCTACTTATCGCGTGGACTTGAATTTTGGATATCATTTAGAACCATATGTCTAGAGCTATACTGCATAGTTTTGTAATTTTTAGAGATCGTTTGATACCCCAAACATATTTTCTCTTGAAGCAGCGCAGTGCTGATGCGAGATTCAGATCCGCCTACTTTGGTCTATCATATCACAAAATCTACACATGCTTTGTACAAACCATTCGGTGTAGTTTAACCTTAGTACGTCCTCAGCCTGTACGCCAAATTTGAGAGGATCTCGACATCGTTTGATGGTCCGTTCGGGTATTTGTTTTAGACTGCTCGTGCTAATTTCAGATTTCACATTTGAGTTGTTTGGAAAAATTGGATCCGAGATTACCGACTAGAGTAGTAGGAACTTGCATTGTTTTATTTGGAGAGTAGGAATCAAGGTAATTCTATGTCTACAATTTTACTCAACCCCATGAAAAGTTTGAGTATGTGCTAAGTGGTATATTTGACTATGCTTGGATGGACTATATTAAATTTGATTTGTATGGTCATGGATTTATTATTTAAGATGGTTTTATTATGAATTAATTTACGGTGGATTAATTATATGGAAAGATTATATATGATGGATTAATTATGTGAACTAATTTTATGGGAAGCATGGATTGGTTGAGTATTGGAATATTGGCTTATTATCGATAATTTGATATTGATATTGGATTTTATATGGTGAGTAATAGATGGGGAAAGTTTATTAAAAAACAGTATCTAGCTAGCTCAATGGTCCTATGATGCGAGAATGAAGAGAGAGAAAGAGAGAAAAGAGAAACTCAAGCCCCCCAAGCCCCCTAATAAACTGATCTCACCGAAACAAAACCTCCATGAAATTTCCGCTACCCCTAGCAAAAATCAGAACCTTGCCATCACATATTGTTGTCTCAAAAATCCTTCTTGAGTTTTGCTGCGGAAATTAAGGGCTCTGTGTCAAATCCTAATTTCTTGGTTAAGATCCATTGTTGTTTGCTAACCCAATCCTTTATAAATTTATGGGGAAGACTTCATTTTTGTGATCTGTTCACCCAAATTCAGTAAGAGATTGTTCTTTTTCAAAAATGCCCCAATTCAATGTGGGGTAATCCTTTATTCGTGATTAAGCCCCAATTTCAAGATCTATTACTTTACCCCACTCAATTTGGGTTTCTCTTTTCTGCTTCCTGGTGTAGGAGAGTGTTTTTCCTGTCTGGTTCATTTTATTTGGGTTTGTTAAGCTTGATTTGCCGTGAATTTCCCCATTCTGAGGAGATGGCTACTTCTGGTTGTGTTTGCGGAGGTTGGGTCGTCTTTTCGATTCGACTTGCAGTGTTCAATAGGTGTCGACCAAGCAAGTCGACTCCTAGATTTGGAGCTCAATGTCAGCCCCATTTCGTTGTTAAGACCCACACCCCTCTTTTGAGGGTTGGTAAGAATATTCATATCCTTTCTTTTAGCTCACATCTTTTTGTTCAGTCATTGCAGCTCATGTTCTGTTCTGCTTTTACAATGCCTAGTCTTCAATTGGTTCATGATCTAACCAATATAACAGTTCATACTGTTATTGATAGCCCTACTCCTATTTCTTGGTTTGGTTATAACCTTACCTTCATATTGGCTCTTTACTGCAGATTAAGATATAATTGTTGCTTAGCCATCTTTGAATTACAAGAACTGTCACTTAGCCTATATCTAAAGTCAATTGGTGTTGCTCTGACTTATTTTTGTTATAGCCTGTGTATTAAGGAGTTTGCTTGTCCAGCTTGCCTTAAGTCATTTGGTGCTAAAAAGAAAATTTAATTTTAAATATAAGTAAAATCATTGTTTGGATTGTGAAGGGCGTGAAGCAAAAGTTGGGTGAAGTAGTGAATTTTTTTGCAAGTTCCATCAAGTCCACCTTGTTGCACTAGCGGAGAATAAATTTCTGTTTGATCCCACATTTTTGGTTGTACAACAATTTGGTTCTTCTCAACTAAGAAATTATCTAAGCCTTGTTCAAACCAGTTGGTACTACCTTAATATTTGGTTTTATGAGGCCCCCGAGAGGAGGACCTTTGGTAGTGCAAGTGGGGATAGAGCCTCTAACTCTCTGAAGAGAGCTAAGAAATGTTTTTCAGTCCTTGTAAGCATGTTGGTAAACTCTAATAGTATTTTTAATGAATAAAATTTCCTTTTGGATTATTAGGGGGGTGTGGAGAAATGATTGTGGTGAAGAAGTAAAATTATTTTGTAAGCTTCATCAAGTTCACTTGGTTGCCCTACCTGAAATCAAAGTGCAGTATGAACCCTCCCTTACTCTTGTGCATTAGTTTGGATTCTCTCAGTTTGAAATTTATTCCATGTGTTGGTTTTTCTGGCGGAATCTGGATATTGTGGCACCACCAGTATATTGAAGTTGTTTTATTATTTAAAGAAGTGCGTTTCATTGCCTTTCTTGTTAAAGATCATATTGATTCTCCACCTTTAGTGGTTATTTTTTGCTATGCTCCTGCACAATCATCTCATAAGCAACAATTTTAGAATGATCTCCTTTTTTTACTGTAATTCTTTATCTATGCCGTTTGTAGTTATGGGTGACTTGAATGAAATAGGTTCTAGTTCAAACAAACTTGGGGGTTCATTACCTCAACTGGCTAGATTTGAAAGACTTACTTCTTTTAAGTTCAATTTTAATGTGATTGATATTACTTTTGTTGGTGGTACCTATACTTGGAGGAAAAAGAAGTCAGGACAAAACAATGTCCTTGAAAGATTGGACAGGGTACTAGTCTCCTCATCATGTTTGTCTCTTTATCCCCTAATGCATACCTCTCATCATGACTTTAGCACTTCGGATCATTGTCCTACTATTCTGAATTTATCTAATCAAGTTTCTTTCACCCCCCCCCCCCCTCCCCTTTAAATTCGAGCTTGCTTGGGCAAGCCACAAAGACTATGAGTCTTTAGTTCGGAAAGCTTGGAACTCTAGACATGAAGGTTCACAAATGTTTCAGTTTATTCAACAAATGAAGAACTTGAAAAAGCTATCTAAGAATTGGGCTAAACTCAAGTTCGGAAATGTTACTAGACAACTAAAAGAAGTTGAAGGCCAAATTATAAGTGTTCAAAGTAAGCTTTTAACATCTCATGCTCATGATGGTTTGATTACTGCTCAGAACGCGCAAGAAAGCAAAACTTATCAATTTTAATAGAACTTATTGGTCTCAAAGAGTTAGGGAAAAGAATTTAGCTCTTGAAATAGAAATACAGCCTATTTCTAAACAAAAGCTACCATTAGAAAAAATAGGAAAAATATTAAAGACTTTTTAGGATCGGATGGCATTCATCACACTACTTCGTTGAGCATTAGAAAAGAAATTACCAAAGAATTCAAAAGCAGGTTTGTAAAGGACAACTCTTGCACACTCAATCCAGATGTGGATTTACAAAACATTGGTCATGAGATAAGTAATGTTAATAATGAGTTTCTTACTAGTGAGGTCTCTGATGAAGAAATTAAAGAAGCAGTTTTTATGCTAGCTCCTAATAAATCTCCGGGACCGAATGGCTTTCCGGCTATTTTCTTTCAAGCTTACTAGAATATTATTGCCCCTTCAGTCTCTAGAGCAGTCAAAGCTTTCTTTTTCTCCGGTAAAATATTAAAAGAAATTAATCAAACTTTTATTGCCTTAATTCCTAAAATTGATAATCCGGAGGCAGCTAATCATTTTAGGCCTATCAGCTTATACTCTTCAATTTACAAGATTATTTCTAAAATATTAACGACAAGGTTAAAGACAATTTTAAGCAAGCTTATCCACCCGCTTTAAGGAGCCTTTGTGGTGGACCGCTTTATTCAAGACAATATTTTACTAGCTCATGAAGTTTTTCATTCGTTCCGTTCTAAAAAAGGTAAGAGTGGATGGCTAGGGATCAATCTAGATATGGAAAAAGCCTATGATCGACTTGATTGGAATTTTATTTTGCAAGTTTTTAAAAAGTTTGGCTTTAATGATAAGTGGATCAATTGGATAAAAGAATGTATCTCCACAGTTTCTTTTTCAGTTCTTGTTAATAATTCTCCAGGTACGACATTTGTACCGTCCAGAGGGATACGACAAGGAGATCCTTTGTCTCCCTATATTTTCATTCTCTGTGCTGAAGTACTAGCACATAGACTGCAACGGGAAAGCGACACCTCTTCCAAAAGTATTGGTATCAAAGTTTGTAATGGAGTAGACAAGTTGCCTTTCTTGACATTTGCGGATGATACAATGATATTTGCAGAAGCAATGAATCAAAGTTGTCATAAAATAAAGACTATTCTTGATGAGTACTGCAAAATGTCTGGTCAAAAAATAAACTTTCAAAAATCATCCTTTCAATGTACTAAAAACATTAACAGAACAACGATTAAAGCCTTTAAAGGTATTTTACTTATGAGTCACACAGATTGTTTGGACAAATATTTAGGATGTCCTCTTATCAATGATCGAGTTAATGGAAGCACGTTTAAAGATATTGTGGATCGTACTCAAAGTAACTTGAGCAAATGGAAAGCCAATGCGCTTTCACAAGTTGGAAGATCAACCCTTATACAAGCAAATCTTGCTGCCACGCCCATTTTTACAATGCAAAAGTTCTCTCTACCATCTAATACACTACATAAACTTGACAGGATTAACCGTAACTTTTTGTGGAATAAAGCACCGGATAGCTCATCAACTAACCTTGTTGGTTGGGATAAAGTTTGTCGCCCTAAACATTTCGGTGGGCTAGGACTGAAAAAGGCAAATAAGGCTATGCAAATGAAATTAATTTGGAAAATTTTAAAAGAACCAGAAAGTAAGTGGGTAAGATTGATTAATAAGAAATATCTAAAAGGGTCTCATATTTTAAGTTATACAAAAGGAAAAAAGAATTCTTGGCAATGGTCCAATCTCATGGATGTGGGTGAATTGTTTAAGAAAGGTCTAAGATGGCAAGTGGTATGCGAACAAAACATTAAATTTTGGACTGATGGCTAGGTCTCCCCGATCTCCCTCCAAGATATGTTTTTTGATGAAAACACTGATGACCCTCTTTTTGATCTTAATATCCCATTCAGTACTTTTTTTCTCACAACTAGTGGATGGGACACAAGTCTCTTAGCTAGAGTTGTTTCTTTAGACACCATCCAAGCTATTCTTGGAATCCCTACTCCTTATAATGACGTTCCAGATAAATGTTATAGGGGCTACTCTAGTAATGGAGTTTGTACATGTAAATCAGCCACTTGGATAGCCCAAGGGATACAACATCAGATCAAAGATAAATGTGATTTTAGTTGGATTTGGAACCTTAATATTCCACCTAAAGTACAGATTTTGCTCTTGATGGGTTGCACACTAAGAACCGACTTCAACAAAGCAAAGTTTTTATCCCACAAGAATGTACTTTTTGCAACCATCCTAGTGAAGATAAGTTTCACCTCTTCTTTAAGTGTCCCAATATTATTCGGACCTTCAAAGAATTAGAAATCTTATGTAATGTCCGTATAGATTTGAATGTGGATCCTTCTTATTCATTTATGGAAAACCTGAATTTTTTAAGGAAACAACTTTCTGAACCTAACTTAATTCTGCTAATAATGACTTGGTGGATGTTTCGGTTTGCTAGAAATAAAGTTATTTTTGATAATCTGGCTACAAGCCCTGTGCAAATTGCTATTTCAGCCAAAATTAGTTTTTAAGAGTGGCACAGCCTTGCCACAAAGGATTTGGAATTTGATACTAAGGGTATTTTCTCTAAAAAGAAGACTCCAAGGGAACCACAGAAAGATATCAGTTGGACTAAACCAAGACAATATCGAGTATGTAAAGCTTAATTTTGATGGCTCAAAAATTAATAATGATAAAGCTGCAACTGGGTTTGTGTTAAGGGATGACTTGGGCACTACTACTTTACAGGGTGCAATTCCTTGTGGCTAGAGGTGGCCACGGGCCGGTCCATTCCG
Organism: Tetragonia tetragonoides; assembly: GCA_038025085.1. Taxonomy (NCBI): domain Eukaryota; kingdom Viridiplantae; phylum Streptophyta; class Magnoliopsida; order Caryophyllales; family Aizoaceae; genus Tetragonia; species Tetragonia tetragonoides. Next base: position 33,607,161 of record CM076141.1, read on the forward strand.
TTCGTGGGTCAGGCTTCACCATAACTCAGCACTGACCCGCATGGATGGGCACCGGTCCGTACCACGCCGTCCACCCGGGCCTGATAGGGCCTTAGCCAGCTTTGACCCGTGGGGATGTATTTTATGAATGAGGAAGGAGAGATAACTGGGATTGGGGAGTTGCGGCCATTGTTGGGGATTTGGGGATGTATTTTTGGGAGGAGGAATGAGAGATAATGGATTTTGGGGACGAGGAAGAAGGATGTTGTACCCGGGCTTTTTCGTGGCAAGAACGAGCCCGCACTGGTAGTTCGTGGGACGTAGCAGTGCCGGGCCTGGGTCTCCGATCACCTCGGCACTAGTTTGGCCCACACCCGGGCCGGTCCATGCGGGCTTGGGCCAAGCCCCGCCCAATGCCCACCTCTACTTGTGGCACTAGTTCAGTTCTTATGGCAGAAGCTATTGGATTAAGGGAAGGAGTACGACTAACACGTTCGAGGGGTTATAAAAAGATCACTATTGAAGGTGATAATTTGACAGTTATTAAGGCAATTAGAGCAGAATGGCACATTCCTTGGGAGATTGAAAATATTATTATTGATACGAAGAAGGACCTATATTATTTCGATAGGGTAGAAGTTCTCCATTTCTATAGAGAAGCTAACTTTATAGCTGACTAACTGGCTAATTTTGGTCATTCGTGTCACCATCTTCTCACTTGGTCACTTCCCTTTGACCAGTCCCTAACCAATTTATTGGTACAGGACACCTTAGGTTAACCTGTCAGGTTACCTGGTTATCTTGCCTTTTCAAAAAAAAAAAAAAATGGTGAGTAATGGATAGAACTTTGCGATTGGTTCATGTCGAATATGAGTACATTTGAATTAGATTATTATTGAACTTTTGTGATATAACTGGTGTGAATTATTGTTGTTGGTATGATCACGATTATTAAAATTATGTTGAGGTTTCAGAGACCTTTAGGTAGGATCCCCTAAAGGTTAGACGTGGATATGGTGGTTACTTCTATATCTTGCGGGACTGCGGTTTACTTAAGCTCTATACTATTTTGACTCTTAGGGCATTAAACCCATGAGTTTGGTTATATTGGTTGTCCAAATTGGACTGAGTACAAACGTATAGTGGTACTTTATTGTCGTCCTTTTATACCGTAGAGGTTTTAGAAGGGAGGTCCACACTTAGACTTTTGCTGGCCAGTTGGTGGAAATAATTTATGGTATGGAAAGGTTGAAATTCCTTCTCCATTAGTGGGTTTTTGTCTTGTCGTTCTTCCCTCTAAACAAGATGGCTTAAAGATTAATGAATAAAAATATGATTGGTGTGTGTATGCTTGGTTTGGTGCTATGTGCGTATGAAACGAATTTAAATAAAATGTTTTGGAAAATCTAGGTAAGGGTTTGCAAATGAATTTTATGGGCTAGAGTAGAGTTACCAGCTTTTGCTGATTTTCTTCTTTGTTTTCTCTTGTTTCTCTTCTTATATGTTTTACATGTTGGTCTGTTGAATAAGCGTTGGAGTGAGGACACTAGATGGAAGAATTGATAGATTTTATCTCGAACATTGTTTAAGTATTTTAGTTGGATTAAGATTTGGGATTTATTATTGTTATTATTAATTATGTTTTATGTTAGACTTTGTTTATAGTATAGGTTGGAAATTAATTATTAAGTTATTAATATTGGTATTATTTATTGTTAGTTTTGGTTGGGCCTTGCATTTAATTTATTAAATGCGGCATAACACCTTGGGATTTTCGTTTATTTTTCCGCTGCATTGTATTTATTAAAAAAAGTTTGGTCGAAAAATTCGGGGTGTTACAACTTTCTTGCCAGCTTTACATGTACTCCTCATAATTTCCAGTCATGGTTTCCACGTGGTAACTATTTTGATGCACATCTTTAAAACTTAACAAGTTTCTTTGAGATAGCGTCTTTTATCTCAATTTTTGTCCCATTGGGAGTACAACACACGGTTTTTTCGATCCTTCAATTAATCTTGCAACACCGCCAATGGTGTTAAGATTAGTCTTGACTGGTATCAAGTGAGTGAAGTAAACTTTGTTCCTCAGGATTGTGTGTGTTGCAACACTATCAATTATACATTGTTCTCCAATTCCATTTTGGTAGTCCATATCTTCATTAGAAAATTAATATCAGATTAGAGATTAACTAAACACAATGATTTTATAGGGATACGAAACTATTACATCTACTAACATTCTATATTTCTTAAAGCATTTATCTAAGGAAGATACATAACTTAAAACACACATAGTTAAACATACTTAATTAATACATTTTGATTAAGGCGAGTTTATTTAGTTTGGCAAGGTCTTCCTCAGCATTATCCATGAAATAATCAGAAACGTCGAGGGTTGGCGCATTCTGTGGCGCCTGATCCACAAAGTTGGCTTCAACAGTTTTCCCTTTATTTTTCTGGGCAGCTTGATATAACTCCAGCAAATGTTTGGCGGTGCGACATTCTTTTGAGAAATGGCCTTTAATGCTGCATTTGAAACATGTGACCTTTTGCTTTCCAGTTGGTTCAGTTCCTTGGTGGTTTGTTTGTTTGCCCTTTCTTTTAAACTGGCGTCGTTGGGCTTTGTTGAAGCCTTTGCCTTGATATTTATTATTTTTCTGTTGGCGCCCTTGATTGCCAATTTGGGTGACATTTGCCTCTGGTACTACACTAGTTTCAGCGGGCCTCATGTTATGATTCTGAAAGAGCAACTGATTATTCTACTCAGTCGCCAATAGCACATATATCATATCAGAGTATTTTTTGAAACCCCTTTTTAGATATTGTTGCTGAAATAGCACATTAGAGGCGTGCATGGTGGAATAGGTCTTTTTAAACATATCATACTTAATGTCATTTTGCCCACAAAACTTCATAGATAAAGTTATTCGCAATAGAGCAGAATTATATTCGTTAACAGACTTAGAGGGCGTTTGGTACGGGGTATTATGGAAATGGAAAGGTAATAAAAAAGCCTGATTACCTTTGGTAGTCTTTGGATACAAAACACGCGAATACTTTTCCGTGATTCTCAGAATCGCGTTCATTGAATGGGGTAATCAACATTACCCACCCCAATCCCCTTATTTCCATTACCCATCAAGCGTCTTCCTCACCTCCCCTTTCTCTCTTCTGCGATTCTCAAGGTATGTTTCCTCTTCTCCATTTCTGATCCTAAAATCTCGTTTATTCCCTCTTTCTTCTCCATTTTTGAATTGTAGTCTCTCTTTTTTTTTTTTAGGGTTTTCTTTGCTCTCTAGCCCTCTTCTCTCTCTCATGATGCTCTGAATTTTGAAGTCTCAACCCATGCTTTTGAGGTACGTCACTGCTCTTTCTCGATTTGTGCCATAAATTACAACAATTGTATTTTTTTTTTCTGGGTTTGTAATTTTTGAAGCTTTTTTTATCAACTAGGTATGTGTTTTGATTTATTGGGTTTGAACTGGTCACTGATATAGTGTTAGTGATGCTTCCCCCTTCCCTGATATTGTGTTAGATCTCTTATTTAGTGTGAGAAAGGTTTGTTTATGTTATGCCCACAAGGTGTTTGTTAAAAGTTCCAAATGACCTTATAATGCAATACTTGCTAGAGATTTTGAAATATGTCTCTTCTTGTGTTTTTAGTGATCCTTCCACCTTCTTGAGTGCCATATTTGCACTGTGCCTGCTGTTATGTGTATTTATTGCTATGCTCTGCTCTCATTTAACCAAGTATCTTGTAAGTTTGAGCTCCAGTTCAACTAATACTTGTCTTTTCTTTTTAGGTAAACAATCCCTTCATCTTATTTTGTTTTTATTTACTTTATATCGAGATGACCAGTCTTGATTTATCCTTGAGAAGGAAAAGGGAATTGGAATTTTTTTAGTTTATTGTGCTCATGATTAATATCGTCGTCTTAGTATATATGATGTGGTACTCAATGAGAAAAACAATTTATAATGGACATCGATTGGAAAGAAAAAGGGATAGGAGAGAATGGAGGTTGAGAAACTTGAATAGGTTAATACAAGAAAGCGATGTTTTGTGTAGGAACCATCTTAGGATGAATAGGCGAACATTTGGGGTGCTTTGTGAGATGGTGAGGGATATTGGAGGTTTGGAAGGAACTAGAAATATGACTTTGGAGGAGATTGTTGCATTATTTGTATACACTGTTGCTCATGGTTGAAAAAATAGAACCATTGGTGGTTATTTTCTTAAAAGTGGAGAAACGATTAGCAAACAATTTAATTTGTGCTCAAAAAACCTTCTATTATAAGAGCCGATTGCGACGATCTGAGATGGAAGTATTTTAAGGTACCTATAGACCTTGTACCTAGAGTATTACATCTTTTTATTTTTATTTCAAAGTATCCATGAACCTTGGTATTTTTTTTTTTTTTTAATATTCTTCTAGAATAGTTTGGGTGCACTTGATGGTACGTTGATTCGTGTAAATCCACCATCTGAGGAGCGAGCTAGATATCGGACAAGGAAAGGTAACATGACAATGAATGTCTTAGGAGAATGTTTACCTGATGGTGAGTTTATACTTGTGTTACCGGGATGGGAAGACTCTGCACATGATGGTCGAGTTCTTCGAGATGCTATATGTCGGCCTAACGGTTTAAAAGTTCCTAGAGGTAAAACATTTTCTTTTCTTAATAGTATAGAGAAATATAAGTATCTAGTGAGATAATTGTTTTTATGTTTAGGTTGTTATTATCTATGTGATGGTGGATACACTAATGAGCCGGGCTTTCTTGCACCATATAGAGGCCAACGTTATCATCTTAGAAAGTAGAGTCGCCAACCTCAAAGTGTTGAAGAGTATTTCAACTTGAGGCATGCAATGGCTAGAAGCGTGATAGAGAGGTGCTTTGGGTTATTAAATGGAAGATGCAATTCTTCGAGGGCCTTCTTGGTTTCCTCTACGGACACATGGTCGTATAGTTACGGCTTGCTCTCTATTACACAACTTAGTAAAAAGATATATGCCTCGGGGGGCAATTGATGAGGAGATATATGAGGAAGATTATGATGTTGGGGGTGTTGAAGGTGAAAATGAAGAAGGAAATCAAGTTGAATACATCACATTTGTTGACACTTCAAACCCCTGGACAAATTTCAGAAACAATGGCTCAAAATATGTTCAACAATTAGAGAGTTAGAGGAATTAATAATATATAGCTTTGTTTTGTATGCCCTCCCTCCCCTCTTTGTTTTTGTTTATGTTCTGCATAATCTTATTGGATTGTAATCCTTAAGTTCTATCATCTTTGCAATATGTTTAAAGCCATTTTTCAAAGACTAGTTCTAATATGTTAGCACATTCAAGTTTTACTGTGTTCTGTGTTTGTTGAATACTTATTTAGATATTCAGCCATGACCAAATCTGGTGCTAGAACGCGACCAAGTAGTAGTGCTGGTCGTAGTGCAAGAGGTCAAAATAAGCAATTTGGACACCAGAAGAAGATCAAGCTCTAGTATCATCTTTGTTAAAGTTGTGTAGTGATCCACCTTGGAGATGTGAGAACGACTTTAGAAATGGCTATATGGTTTGTTTGGAGGAGATGATAGGCAAGAGAATCCCTGGTTGTACTATGAAAACTATGCCTCATATTGATTCTCGGCTCAAAACTTTGACACGCAAGTATAGAGCTTATGCTGACATGTTGCATACAAGTGGATTTCAATGGAATGATGCAAAGAACACGATTTATGTGGAAAGATCAGTTTATGATGAGTATTGTCAGTTAAGACCTCTCCCTCCTTGTTGTACATTTGAGTACTTTTGTGTTGCAAATTACTATAAAAGGTCATGGCTTGAAGTCTCAGGAAAGTTGATGTTGTTAGTTTGAGTAAGAATGAAGTATACCATAGTCTTCTCCTTGTTTACCCATGCCCTGAGTTATAACTGATTGTGAAGTATCCATATCATTTTGTTCTCTTGCCAGTAGGTATTTGGTTGTTTGAATTGGTTTTGAATTTTTTTTTTTCTTCCAGTTTTATCCTAATGCTAAAAAATTGTATGGACTGCCATTCCCGTACTTTCATGAGCTCGATGAGATTTATGGGGAAGATTATGCTACTGGAAAGCAAGGTAAGTGCTTTGGAGATGCTGTGGATAATATGGAAAAAGAAAGGGATGACCCTATTGATCTTGAGTCAAATGGAGATATTGTTGAATCTGCTCCCCCCTCCCCCCCCCCCCCCCACACCAAGAAGCCCAAGAAAAGTTTCAGTGCAAGTAGTAGTTCGGATTTGACGTGCTTGAAGTCTTTTATGCAAGACATGAACATGAATATCTCTAGTATAGCTACTTCTTGGACGTATTCTCAAGAAGCTTTGGTGCGTGCACAAGAACGAGAAGATGAAATGGCTGATAAAAGTAACAGGGTGATGGATGAGTTACACAAGGTAGCTGGATTGTCAACCGATCAAGTTTTAGAAACGGCTACAGTTCTTATCGAGGAACCAAGCAGATCAAGGTGTTTTACCTATGCAGTCCAGATGTGAAGAAACGGTTCATTCTCCGCAATGTTATTGGATTGAGTTCTGTGTAGTGTTATACTACATGTGGTGTGTACTGCACTTCTCCAATTCAATTTTTTTGAATCTTGCATATAGACAGTTCAAATCTGGCGTAAATTTGCTAAATTTATGGTTACTTAAACTTCCTGTTTTGTAGGAAGAATATCCTAGAAAAGAAAATGATAAGTTTGAGAATGATGTGGGTAAGATGTAAGAAGGTTATTATACCAGTGGTGGGAGCATGGAGGAGTATATGGAACTCTTACTTCTAGGCATTTTGTTAATATGTTGATGAGCTGATTTTTAGTACTATCTTTCTTGATCGTCAAATTACTATTTTTTTTTTTTTTTTTTTGATGAGACCTCAATTTACTATTTAGCTAGTGTTCTCTAACCCTCAGAGAGAGAGAGAAAAAAAAAAGAAGCTAGTGTTTTATAGTATTCCTCATAACTGTGTGAGCTCATTACATATTTTAACAATGGTAGAAAGAAATTTATATTAAAAAAATAGATAACATTATCTCCATAAAAGAAAAGTAATTAAGTAAAATTATAGATTGATTCCCTATTGATGAACCAAACAACAACAAAGGTAATGAATGAGAATTCTATTCCCTTTGTAGAGTGAACCAAACAATATAGATAATGAACTTCATTCATTTTCTTTATCCTTGTTTCCCTTTGTTTATTTTTTTCCCTTTCTCCACAATGAACCAAACGCCCCTTTATAGTCTTGAAACCTTATATTAGACCGTTGAAACAAGGCTTGTGGCAATAAAACTTGTCTCTGTGCCCATATCTCTCATGGAGATTTTGCCACAATTCTTTTGGGTCTTCAACAATGAGGTATTCATTTTTCAAGTCCTCATGAAGGTGGTGCTTTAAGAAAATAATGGCCCTAGCGTGATCTTCTTCTAAGGCATTATTATTTTCCTCAATGGTTTTCTTAAGTCCATTAGTCTTCAAGTGTGCAAGGACATCGATCTTCCACTTGTAGTAATTCTTCCCATGCACATCGAGGATTTCAAATTCCCTCTTAGTAATGCTTACCATTTTTCTGGTTATAAACAAATTATCTAAGTTAATAAATTTTTGAGCAGCGTTTGTTGTAAATAAATAATTATTCAGTTAAATATCACCACGGGAATGAAGCCGTAGTGGTCCGAGACTCCTGAAACTTAGTCAAAAAAACGATCAGGGGTTCGAATACCCAATGATGTAAAATTAAAATAACAACAACAAAAATTTTCATATATTTATTTATTTTATTTCATCGTATATTTACTAATAAACATGTTCGTTTAATACCTGCAAAACGAAACGTTAGCAACAAATATATAATGCATGTTCAAGTTACTGATTCATTTCACTACGTAAAACACTTTTCATATCAAACAAAGGTAAATGGTCCATATCCCAACACATTTTTTTTTGTCTCTTTCACGGGTGGTCAAAGACTTCTTTTTTTTCACTAACTTAACATAGTAGGCTAGTAATAACAAGTTCCCACATCTTTTCACTTTTGACCGACAAAGCCATATTCATTATTTATCAACCTCAAACTCTATTGTCACCATTTTTACTCCCTCTCTTTTCTTATCTCCTTCTTGTTTTCTACTCTCATGCCGGCCAATCATTCCAATTTTCTTAAAATTTCATTTTCAAGTTGCTTGCAGTAGTATTTATTTTGGTCATTTTCTGGGCTTCACGTTTTTGGGATCTGGAAATGGAGGGGCTGGCGGTAGACGGTCGTGCTGCCGATTAAGGTGGCTCGTCTGAGCCGCCAACTATGGCGGCCAACTTTACAAGCCACCAGTTCAACTGCGTACACTGGTTTGCGGTTTTTATGGGTTTTCTTTGGATATTCCGGGCTGTTTGGTGGCTCAATTTTGCGCCACTCAACTATGGAGGCCTTTTACAGTTTGGGGTTTTGGGTGCAACCGACGAGGTGACCTCGACAGAGCCTACCTCACCTTCTTCTCGTTTCCTTTTGAGGTTGGATAGACCCGGATCTGGCCGGGGTTCGGGCCACGGTTTATCGGGGGTGTCGCTCAAATTTATGAATGCGGGTCGGGTGGTGGTGGTGGTGGTTGGTTGGCTCGTGAGGCTTCCGCTGATGTCGACGTACTGGTCGACGTGAGGTTTGGTTGTGGTTGAGGTACAACATGTGGGTATGGGATGGTTCCAAAAGGTATGTGGTTTCGCTTAATGATGAGGTAAATGTGTGAGTAGTAGATATACCAGTTACTACGGTGTTGATCCCATTACTTTGGTGATCCATGTCCAGAACCGCATCGATGAACTACAAACAAAACTATGAGAGCACAAATTTTATTAATCTAGTTTTGAGTTTCTGATGTAGAGGATTCGAAATGTATGTCGGCAACTACAGGGCATACTACTCAAAACATAGAGTGTTTTGGTATGAGTTTGTATTTTATCTATTGGTATTTGGAACAAAGTGCTGATAACATGTTAGAAGATTAGCTCAGGAGGGGAAGTTGAAAGTAGAAGTGAAAGCTACTAAATGCCTTTTTTTTCATTTGTTGCAATTTTCACTTTACAAAGGTGGCTATTTATAGGCAGGTAAATAGTACAAATATTGTTGATGCATAGTGTATTTACTGTTTACGTATTGGATAAAAATCTCTGGGGAGTAATGTGATCTCTTTATTTATTTGCTATACATATTATAACATGTGAAGTATTTTATGTCTTTTATGGAGTATAATTTAATGTTTTTGGAAGAAAATTGGTAAGAAAAGCAATTTGGGTGCCTAGGGGTGTCAGTTGAACCTTTTTCCAGAATATTTTTTATAAAAACTACGAAAACTTGCAAACATGTCAAAAGGACAAAATTTTCAAATTTTTCTATGAAAACGATTTTTCCGTGTATTCTAAATTAACAAAGAGATTTGGGAAACAAGAGAAAACATTTGATGTTTTCAACATTTTTCTCATATTCCCCATAATTCTTACCCCACTTCACTGCCCCCTCCTCTCCTCCTTTTACCATATAGCTACTACCTCACAACTACCACCTCAAAACCACCACCATTACTGGCGGTCAACCACTAAAGGACAACGGTTGAGGACGAAAAACCCGTCACTAGGTTCGGCCATCTCAGGTGACCAAAAGCCCTCAAACAATTGTTAAATTTGTCACCTCAAAAGTTCCCAGATCTAGTTTCGATTCAAGAAAACCGACCACCTCGCCGATGAGAGAGAGAGAGAGAGAGAGAGAGAGAGAGAGAGATAAGGTGGTGGAGGGTCGCGGTGTTGCGGATGGGTCTGACCACCAAGTCATTGAGGTGTGGAGTCACTTTGACTAAATTACCATGAAGGATGAGAGAGATAGACTAAAATGAGATGCGGAGGGGGTTGGAGGAAGGTCATGAACCTTGAGCCATAAAAACTAAAAGTGTTTCTCATTTAGAACATTTGAACAGCTTTTCACTTTGTAAAAAGTATATTCATAGAAATCAATTTTTATAAAAATTAAGAAAATAAAAAGTGGAAAATTTTCCTATAACTAAACATGACCTAAAGTATTCAAATTTTGTTCTTCTCAAAAAAAAAAAAGTATTCAAATTTGTATCAATTTGGGTAATTCGACAAACGTCGTTTTCAATTGATGACGTGCCAATATGGCATATTTATATAAGCGAAATGACGATGATACCCTTAAAAGGTACAAATCTAGATTTATAAGTGATAATCAAAAATTCCAAAAACTCTCAAAAAACCAGGAAAATCATATTGTGGTCTCATAACTGAGACCTTGTATTCAATACTCCCTCTCTTTAGTAATCTCATTTCCATTGTTTTCTAACACGCAAACCAATACAAAGCTACTTTGCTACCAAATATTCTTCTTTTACCCATTGTCATACACTGCCCTAACCCAGTCTCTCTCCCTCCCTTCTTCTTATTTCCCCATGACATTCTCTCTCCTCATCTCTCTCTCATCACCATCACTACGCAAACAATTCACACCACTGCACAAAAGTTGAAATAATTCACCTCTCTCTCTCTCTCTCTCTCTCTCTCTCTCTCTCTCTCTCTCTCTCTCTCTCTCTCTCTCTCTCTCTCTCTCTCTCTCTCTCTCTCTCTCTCTCTCTCTCTCTCCCCCCTTGATTTTCCTTTTCATATATGATTTTCGTGGATTTCTCATCGAGATTCAGCTAATTTAATTTGCGGGTACTAGATATTTTTGATTTTCTATATGGTTGTGGTCTTTTAGCATACACAAAGATATACAAGGGCTTATAAGGTCGATTTTGTTTTTAAGCATATATGGGGAGATTGGGTTCCTTTTGTGGATCCCCGTCAAAGGCATGAAAGTCTCTATTAGTTCTCAATTCCACAAGATTTCACCGACGTCGTAGAAACACAAAACAAATTTACTTCAATCATGAATAGAAGACAAATGTATCTTCGAGAGAGTCCTTGTTGAAACTCCAACAAATCCAATCACACGTTTCAGCTACATCAATTTGATCACCATATAGTCAACACCCACTTGTTTTTCTCTCATAGTATGTAATACTCTTTGAACAATCTCAACATTGAAGGTGCTTTGTCTCCCTAAACAAACCTTGTGTGGGAGAAATCATGTAGAACAACATACACACTTTAATCTGTTCCCAATTACCTTTGTAACAATTTTGTTAAAAATCCGCAAATGAATTTACGAAATAAGTTGAGGGTTGTACACTTAAAGGATTAAACGTGGAAAGTATCATCCAGGCGGAAAATCGTCATATATCTACTATAACAATACTCCCTCCATTCTTAGTTGTTTTTTCCATTGCAACATAACATGATGTTTAAAAGTAGTTATATTTTGACGAAACTTCTCAAACATGTCTCTAAACTATAGAGACATAACATGATGTTTAAAAGTAGTTATATTTTGACGAAACTTCTCAAACATGTCTCTAAAAAAGAGAGAGAGAGAGAGAGAGAGAGAGAGAGAGAGGGGGGGGGGGAAAAATGTTACCAAATGGGGGAAAAAAATGAAACATCTCAATAAAGAAAACTGAAAGAAAAACTAGGTAGGGAAGAAGTATTGGTACCTAAGAAAGTCACATAAGAAAAACTAGGGACGAAGGGAGTATTGGTACACAAAAGAATACAACATAAGAATGCCGTCAAATATTTATATATTTTTCCAAGCACATAAACTAGCTAGTTTTGTGTTTACCTTCGTAGGGTTGCACATCGGTCCAAACCCGACCGACCCAGACCGGAGAGCAGAAAAATAAAAATTGAGGACCAATAACCAGACCGAGCGGATCCGGCTAATTGACCGGACTGGACCGTCAGTTCCGCTTTAAACCCGGACTTGACCAATTAATATCAATCTCATTGTATTATTTTCTTTTTATCATTTTTCAGCTAAACAACCTCAACCCCTTCTACGTTTATTCCCTTAAATTTGCAAGAAATAATAATTAAATATTTTTTTTAAGGAAAAATGTAAAATACAAATAAAAAACAAACTATACAGCAACCCCTACATACAGAAGAGAGAGGAGAGAAAAGAAAGAAAAACAAAAAAACTATAAACAACCACCCACAATCAGTTCATCACATCCACCATATTTTTAACCCCTACATATGGTAGAGAGAGGAGAGAGAATGACACAAAATCACCTTCATTTAAGACAACACAATTAATATCAAATAAGACCATCAATCAGAAATTCGTGGTCTAGAACCGCACTATAGAAGTCATTGGCCCTTGATTTTGTTCTCTTTGGCCACTAATTAGCGGTTGATGGGCGTTTGGAGCAAGAGAAAGAAGCTCAATATGTGGAGATGGCTTTACGCAGGTCATGATAGATGGAGATAAAGAATTGAAGGTGGATGGGGATGATGGCAGGGAGGGTGGGGGCCTGATCTGGTAGGAAAGAATAAGGGGTGAAGGTGAGAAATGAGCATAGAGGAGGAGAGAGATGGAGATAGAGGTGAAGCGACGATTTAAAAGAGGAACAATAAAGCCCTAATTCAGTTATATACTTCTTTTTTCTTCAAGAAAGCATTTGAGCCGATCCGATCCAAACATTGAGATTGCAGGGTTTTTGTCCAGAACCCGGCCAACAAGAAATGGAGAACCAGGCATCGGACTGGCTGCCTCGGTCCGATCCAAAAACCCGGATTTGACCGGTTCTTGCACACCCCTACTGACCTTCGTGACTTATTAGTCCTTTTTTAGTACCTTTGTTTCTCCAATAGAATGGAGGTTGAATAGGCAAGGACTTTCTACCAAGCTGCCTTGATTATTGCGCGACACTAAAACATAAGGTATAGTATTTCCTATGGAATATTAATACACCACCATGATCCATGAATATATGATGCCAAAAATCAAAATACTGTAATACCCGACTACTCTTTTGTTCCAATTCGAATTCTTATAAGTCATATAACGTGAATATGAACAATAATTTGTTTCTTCAGTCTCAAGAAAAATCGATCTTTCTTTGCCTTCTCTTGTATCCCATTTATGTCTCTTTCTTAACATATCTCACAACAGTCACAAGCCAGCTCCCTCTCAAGCAAGAAGGGATTTAATGAATACGGAAGACGAAAAACTCTTTTATAGGCCACAATCTTAACTCTTGGCCTATACCAGAGTTTGCCTTAGCTCATTTTTCAGGCTAAATCACTCGTTTGTTAAAAAACAACAATACCCCTTGCTTGCTGAATGACCAAGAGCGAGAGAAAATGCAGATTGGAAAAAGTTTTCAGCCACAAAGAGAAGATGAATTACAAATTTCATTCAGCTAATTTACACTAAAATACATATCTTGGGCATTGGGCACGGTCAAGAATGAAATTACAAGCTCATTGCTCTAGATGAAAGTTCCACATCGCTCTCTAGCGATTCTACCTTTCTCACATAACATTTCTCCTGCATGCAACAAAAAAATTTCACATTTAAATCCAGATAAGAGTTAGCTAGAACCCTGAAATTATACAGCCCCTTTCTGCCCTTCAACCGTTTTCTCCCTCAAAGATTTGATGTTCTTGTGATAAAAAAAAGAAAAAAGAAAAAAGATTTGACGTTCTTTGTGACCTTAGCAGTATTAGAAACACAGGAAAATAAGCAACTCATTCTTGTCTTACATAAAGGCCATGGTCTGCAAGACAGATAAAGTGCCTATAAACAACATACCATATGATCGGTAGCTTTTATTTCATGTAGAAAATGTTGAAATGCCAGGTCTCCACGAAGAATTTTTGCCCCAACACCAGTTCCATCAACTGGCCCGACAGCTGCTTCATCGACAACAACTGCATCTACTCTTTCAGTTCCTGTCTTAACATCTGGAACCTGCACAAACAGAACCGTCATGTGATTACAAAATACAAACTAAGCAAATCACAAGCATTTGCAGATCCATAAGTAACATGCGATGAGTCATGTTTTAAGAACTCCTTGAATTTGGTTATTAAATTAACTTAAGAAGAGCTTAGCTACAAGCACATATTCTTAATAAAGATCTAGCAGGTTTCCAGGGACCCAAATTCTCTAAGTGTAAGTTGTCTTATACATATAATATTGTCATCTCCCGCATTTCAATCAATCGATCGATCGAGAGAGAGTACCACAAGTTTCTATTTACATTTCTTAAGGATTGTTCAGGCATACCTCAAACATAGACTCCGTGAGAATAGTTTCTAATATTGATCGTAGGCCACGGGCACCAGTATTTTTCACCAATGCTTTTCGTGCAATCATTCTCAAAGCTTCCTCTGTGATATGAAATTTGACCTACACCATTCATGGTCAAAAATATAAAACACTATCTCTTACTTGCCAAATGGACTATAACAGAAAAATGACCGTTGTCAACTTACTCCATTCATGCTAAACAGCTTCTTGTATTGTTTACCAAGAGCATTCTTTGGCTCCATCAGCACCTGGAAGATCCAAAAATGGAAATATATTATAACAAAAAGCACTTCGTGCAGAACCCACAAACAAGAAACAGCTGCTCATAAACATATCGTGCTTGTAAGACAAGCAGCCCTCAGTACTAAACTTCCCGCATCACTACAGTAGAAACAGATCAAGTTAAAGAGTAAACAGCCCAGCCTTTAACTGTACAGATAGACCAGTCTACAGCTCCAACAACGTTAGAGAGTATGCCTATCTGTCTCATTCTGCGGAGGGGAAGGTATTTTTTTGATGATTAAAGAGCTTCTTATTAAGCAAAACTGGCAATGGGCCTATAGTCACAAAACATCATAGTAGACCAAACTCCTGGATGGAAGTCGGCTACTCTATCATTTGCTCCAACTAAGACGCAAGAAAACATTACAAAAACTCCAATACAAGTAGAATTCTTTCCGGAAAAAGAGCTACTAAAGCTACTACTACTCCCAAGACAAAATTCCTCCCAAATAGCAACATAAAAAGTTGCTATTTTGCTACTGTAAAGTCAACAGAGAAGGCAGTTAAGCTCAACTACAGATACTCTTGTAAACCCCACTTGCGGAGGGGAAATTAAACAAATAAAAGTTTGAAGTGGTCTACCAAGACTCTATGCAATCCTAAAAACTCATATTTCCAAAATTTATTTCCTTAAATAAGCTATCTGACAATTGCCAGATTCATCATCGTCAGAGAAATAAGATAAACCTACAAAATGATTCGTAAAGTTAGCTGGGTATGTAGCAGGCTAGCAGCTAGTCTATATGAGGTTCTACCAAGCAAATATCAAGATATTCGAGGGCCACCTGTACAAGTTGATCCTCGTTCAATGCTGATAAGCTCACTAAAATTGGAAATCTTCCAACGAACTCGGGTATAAGGCCATACGCAATAAGATCACTGCTTTCCACCTGCATTCACATAAGGAATTCGCTGGTTAACTTCATGCTAAAAAACAGAAGAAAAAGAAGAAAACATTCTCCAAAAGGAAGGACAATAAACAATCCCAGCAACAGTTATGCTGAGATTCAAATAAAACAAAGAAAAATAGTGAATGGATCTGTCCCACGGCTTAGCATTCTGGTTCTTACACATTCCAATAATGAAGATGCCACCACAGCACTAGTCATACTACCAGATCTCATGTTTGCACGGACTGGTGCTCCAAAACCAATTGAAGAATCATGCCGTCTAAGAGAACAAAACAGGGTTAAAACCACAGCAAAAGCAGTACTTGGCAGGGATTTAAAGATGGGAGAAAAATTGACACACCTTTCTGATATAGTTCTTTCCAGGTCAACAAATGCTCCACCACATATAAACAGAATATCTTTTGTATTAATCTGTAAAGCATCAATCAGAAGACAAGAAAAAGAAAAAGGAAAAGAGAAAAACAATGTCTTGTGCATATGTAATTTGCAAGGACAAGTAGAGTTTGTGTAGCACCAGCATTCAAAGGATTCATATTCCCTAACATATGCAATATTAATTAACGGTTCTTTAATTTCAAGAATAAACAATACACGTTTTAGGATGCTACTTTCCAAGTGAAGTATCGTGCAGGATGCTTGGCATGTTAAGCAAGCATGTGTAGGCATATCCACGCACACTTGCACAGGGACAAAGCTTATATATGTCCGACTAAGAAATGTATGTTCTGAACTTTTATTAAACATAAAAAAAGAACGGAAATTCCCGTTGGTGCCCTGTGCTTAACACTTTTCCAACTAGAACCCAAACTTATTTAAATCCAGTGATACCCCTGTGCTATGGACAAAATTCTTTCCGTGACTATTCTTAAAAAGTTTTCGTTAAATTTGTATAATGTTCCTTCATTGCCCTTAATGAAACGCAGGCAATTTTGAACAAAATGGATCATCATCCAACAAACCCCCAAGAAACAGAAATTACAGAAGATGAAGCTCGGTATATCTCCAACCACTCGACAGACGAGAGAGTGACGGCCTCCACTGAGTACTATGTTCATGATGTCATGCTCTTTTGGCCATACATAGTTATACCGCTTCCTCCTTTCTCTAAATTGACTTCCCAAAGAAGTTTTATTTAGATATGCAAAAATGGTTAAATAAGATACATACGAAAACAGTTATAGCAGGGGAGGAGAGGGGAGGGGATGAGGGATACTTAACTGAAAAGGGAGAAAATTATTGGGAGGGGACTTTGTCCTCTAAACATGCTATTAAATGCAAATTAAGTAGCCGTTCATCATCAACTTAACAGCAAGAGTTAACAAAAGACGCTAAAAATTAGAAATGAAATAATCTTTGTCAACAGCAAAGGGGGTACCGGCTTGATTTCGAGAACAAGTTTGGGCACCAACTGGAAAGCCCTAGTACACAATAGCACCAATTGGAATTTCCCAATAAATACTGAGTGCTTAAGTACATGTTCCAGTATATAGATACCAGTGTGTAGGAAGCCAAGAAAAAAAGAGTCGCTAAAGAGGTCTTTTGGGAAGGCTACTAAATCCCTCGTAACAAGATTTAAAAGAATATAGTGCAAGTGAATCTTGACAGAGAGAATCTAGGTAAATTCCAGAATACCTGGATGCTATCACCACGAGGCTGCTTACGAGCTCCTTTGTCGGGAACATTCACTATCTAAATATTTAAGAACAAAACATAATAAGAATGGATATTAAATAAGTAAAATTTTCAATCCACAGCTCGGGAGGGGGATGATGAAAGAACAAACAAATAGCAACACCGACAGAAATATGAGCAGAACCACTTTTTGTTTTGGCGAGGATGGGGGGAGGGGGAAGTTAATTTCATATTGCATTTTCTTCGCATTCCTTTGGTAGAAAAGTTATTATAGTCTAACAGTATTCTATGGACAAATAGCAAAGTTATTATAGTAGAGAGACATGTTCACAATTCCTTCACTGTGATATGGCTTGTTTTTTGTGGGGAAAGTTGTTTGGTTTTTTGGGGGAGCAATGGGTGTTTCCTGCAACTGTGTTGGTCGTTGGAGATGTTGCAGGTGCGCTTTTTGGCCTTTGGGAGGGATAAGGAGATGAAGCTACTGACTGTGGCATAATGCTGTTTTTGCTAATCTCTGGTGTTGTTGCTTAGAGAGAAATGCCAGACTAGTAACTACTGAAATGTACATGTCACATCAAGCTAATTAACAAAATTTTGAGCAATGTGGTTCTCCACAAGGACATTGAACTTACAGTTCCTTCCAGCATTTTCAGTAGTGCCTGTTGGACACCCTCGCCAGATACATCTCTTCCGATGTTCGAGCTCTCAGCCTGTGAAGCAATAAAAAATTAGGAGGGGCAATCTGCAATATATATCACGAATTCACGAGTGACTATACTCATTAAAATCATTCCATAGACAAGGACTCTTAAACCTCACTCAATCTCAAATATTCTTTTTCAGATAAGAAATTTTTTTTATTACGAATGGAACAGAGAATACATAGGGAGAGGAAAAGGTATCCTCCAAAAATAATCAAGCCCAAATGGCTAAAACAAAATGAAGAAACAGCCAAAAACAAGAGTCTACTTCCTATGTAGGAAACCCCTCTTCAACCCTTGCCCGTCATAATTGACATCGGATTTTAGATTTTCCAACTCCCGGTTCTTTTTCTTGGCCTTAGAATTGAGAGTGGCCTTCTTTCCTACATTACCAGCTTCCTTAGAGTCGAGAGTGGCCTCTTTTCCAATGTCATTGCCCTCCTTGGCACCGAGAGTAGTCTTCTGTCCTGTGACATCAGTGAGGAACATCCCCCCCATAGCCAACATCTCATATAGTCTTAATCATAGCCCCAAACACATGTCTAACATCATCTGTGGCAGATTAAAAACTTAATAGGACTCAAAATATACTGCTTAGTCAAGATTGAAATACAGGGTTCATATGTCAGGAGAAAACATTCTTTTCTAATTCTTTGAAGGAAGATAAACATTTCGACATCAGAAAGCAGAAAAATGGAAGCTGCATTTTTATATCAGGATTATTTGACTGAAACATGCAAACAGCAACGATAATCTGTACATCACTATGTTAGTACTTGGTTGTGGCTTGTGAGGATACATCACTTTTGCTTCTTTCCTAATAGGTACTACATTCAATGTCAGAATTTTATTGAGTGGTTGCACTGAAAGGATATTAACTGAAACTCTGCCAAAGACTTTTCATCTTGGTGAGGACTTGACATTTTAATTTAGCCCTTTGCAAGAATGGTAGGACAGATGATCTGATTGTAGTAAGTAATTTCCATCGCAGGAATGTGGCACAGGGCTTCCTTTCTATAGGGGACGCTAGGAAGACTTTTGAGGCTGGGACCCCCATCAGATTGTAAAGAGCATATCTATCCATTTCTTTTTGTTGCTAGTCAAACTTGTCAGGCTCGCTTCAAATGGGGCATATGAGGCCCTTATATGATGATATTCAGATCAATTTAAGAATCAAGGAGGAAAACTGGACAAGAAGATGGAGATTTCTTTGGTGTTTAGGATGGAGAATCAGGGGAGTATAGTCTTCCTGGTATTCTTTAACAAGCTGAATTTATCAGAACTACCTCATGAAATGGTCACATATTATATATGTAAAACATGAATCAAGGTTAACTAGGGCATAAATGTAAATGTGGGTTGGCCACATTGTGAACTAGTCCAGCAACAACCAACATGGCTTTCTATATCATCACAAATGACAGTTTGCTGCTCCAACCCAAATGGAAGAAGTTTTTTCCACTAACCACTAATAATTTTGTTCTCGAATGGAGTAAATCAATTTGTCCATTTCCAATGAGGCAATGGATTCACAAATTTGTGCCCTTAGATTAACA
This sequence comes from Tetragonia tetragonoides, assembly GCA_038025085.1. Lineage (NCBI taxonomy): Eukaryota > Viridiplantae > Streptophyta > Magnoliopsida > Caryophyllales > Aizoaceae > Tetragonia > Tetragonia tetragonoides. The sequence continues at coordinate 33,626,459 of CM076141.1, forward strand.
GACTAAATTGAAATGGCACAATAAAATATTTTAGCTTCTTATTTATTGTGAAGTTGCAGATGGTCATTGCACTTCATATCAAGGGTAAACAGAAACCCCCTCCCCCCATAGCTCATACCACGCCTAGGCGGGAGCCTCTTAGGGTTTCTCTTTGGAGGCATTCGGGTAATGTCATCGTTGATGATGCTTGTCGAAAGACCAACCTAAGATTGTAAAAAAATATTCCTGCCATCTCCCCCTAACTCCCCCCTTCCTCCTTCCCCAAACGAATGGCATTTCAGTTAATAAGGCAGCAAAGAAAGATTAAAAAACCCCAAATTGTTAGAGTACATTATGCTAAGTAGCAGGTCTGAAGCCAAAAGACGATTAATAAATAGCAGACAAAAGAACTAGTAGAAGTACCACACATAACTTTTTCATCAAAAAAAAAAAAAAAACCTTTTTCTAATTATGCATGTTGCACAGTGTATGGGTTCAAGCCCCCTTTACTGGACACATTAACATGAGATTTACAAATAAGTAATCAAAAGCCACAATAGAAACATTTGAAGTACCTTCTTCGTGATCTTATCCACTTCATCAATGTAGACTATCCCTTGCTGAGCTGCTTCCACATTAAACTCGGCAGCCTATAGCCAAATCAAAGTAAAATATAAAACCTATGATCTAAATTTCCAACAAGAGCTATTCCTTAACAGTGTGTTTGGTTTTATAAGACAATAAGAAAGCAAAAGAAAAGAAGGGAAGAGAATAGATAGAAAAATAAAGTAATTATTAATTCCATTGTTTGGTACAAAAATGGAGGATTGAAAGGAAATGGGCCAATTTCCCTATGTTTGGTTAGCAAAAATGAGAGGAAATAAAAGGAAACAGGTCAATACAGCTTATTAGTCTTCTTTCCCTCCAAAACCCACCGAGTTGGTGGGAAATTGAGAAGAGAGTCTTATTAAGGCGTCTTTCCTACCAATTCCTTTCTTTTCATATCCAATCTCTTTATACATTTCCTATCACTTCCTTTTTTTCCTACCGTTTTCCATCCAACCAAACAATCAAGGGTTTGCTTGTACTTCTATCTATCGTTTACAATAGAACTTCACTTTCTGTTCTAAAACGAATATTTCTTCTATGAGAAAGGTAATATACAAAATTCTTTTGACTTAGTAGGTGTTTGTCCAGCTTTTAGGAGCGATTCAGACTTCAACAAAGTACATAGGCCAAATATTTATTTTACTAAATTTGAAGACTGTTTTTTTAGCCCAATGGCCAAAAAGGATGCCTAGAACAGAAGAACCAATTTAGTTATCTGTACTTGGCGCATGCTTCTGATTTTCACATCAGGTACGCCTCATTTACAATTTTATGGAGTAGACCACTACATCCCTGGACAGGCAGGGCAGTGAGGGCTCTAAGGAGCGCACAGAAGCGATGCGTGTTTTGCACTTAAAGTTTGCGGACATGATGCTTCTTCAATCTGCTGAGAGACAAATCTAAGCATGCTCTAACAGTTTCGTAAATTTTTGAGTTACTTTCAGAGATGATCGTTATCTTTGGTAAATAAAGCTTAGCTGGTACTGATGTCAATGAGGCTCTAGTATAGAGGCGTCTACTCGATTCGCAGGCTGTCAGGTTTAGAGCTGGCTACTCACTTATTTGGGGTGCCATGATGGCTATGTTCTTACACCCTTTTGGGAACTGGTGGTTCAAAGGATCTCGAAATGCATGGTTGGAACTTGGAAGTAGATTTATTTCGCCGCAGGAGTGATATATATTAGGAAGACATTTGATGGGATGGCAGCATTCGTGCACGAGGTTTCCTCGGTTGTTTCAGCTTCATACTTTACGTATTTCTGAGATGGATCCTGGAACCTTCATTAACAGAGAGCCCTTCTTAACAGAGAGCCCTTCAGGATTGGGATATGTCAGCGCTTAATTCTTCATTTTGGAGAGTGTTCAACTTTCTGACTCAAGACTCTGGCAAAATTGCTCGCGAAGTTCTCTTGTAAGTTCTTTCTTCAATGTTTGGGAACGTCCCTCCCCCAGATTCCTATAAAAATCTTATTTGGAAGCAAGATACCCTTTAAGGTATGGACACTGTTGTAGTCTTCGGCATTGAATAGAAGTAACACCAACTGCCTGTGCCAGAGGAGGACAGGGATTGTTTTGTCTCCTGATGTTTACTTGCTTCGTAGAGTGTAACTCGGGGCCTTTGGAGTAAACTGTTTGAGGTGTGAGGAAAGTCCTGGGTCTGTCCACCTACTGTTGTGGAAAATTCTACATACATTTTGTGGGTCTTAGGAAGCGAAAGGAGAAGATATTGTTGTCGACTATGTCAAGTATAATGCTTTGCTGGTAGTGTTATGGTGCATACGGCTTGAGGGGACGGTCAGGTCTTTTCTGGGTCTTCTATGTCTCCCTAGGTGCTTTGATCTTTGCGATAGAGTCACTTAATTAGCTTCTTTATGATCTAGTGCACGGGCATTTATAAGTTATGTTATCTCAAAGGTCTAGACTTTAGAGTCTAGAGGAATGGGGCAACCTGTAACTAGATTTTCTGTAGATGATACACAGTCCTCTTTTGCTGTATTTTTGACACTCATATACCATTTACTTTTTTTTTATCTCAAAGAAGAAGTAAAAAAAACCACTAGTGTTCTTCATTTCCTCCCATAATGGGGAAGATACATTGGAATACATAGTTGCCACTAAGGTCTTTGTATCCTGACAAGTGCGTTTACAACCACTTTCCTCCAAGAATCAGAGAGACGGGCTATAAATTTGATCTGCGTCTTATAATCTTCTGGTGACTCCCCTTCCCATCCCAACTTTTATGTGTCTCACATCATTGACTTTAAGGTTTTGTATACTTGGAATAAAACCTCCCTATAATTCTGAGTCTACTGACTCTTCTTCCTTTACAAGTTATGATTTAAGCAAGTAGAGTTGTGAAAATTGTGAAGCCAACAACACCAGCCTTAGAATCCAGATAGATTATCGACTTTATATCCATAGATAAACGCCCTCACTGATTGCGCAACCAGGTGATACAAGCCTGCCTTTGTTTCTAGAACGTAAATGTCCTTCACGTGCGATAATTGTTGTTGTTGTACTTATAAAGAAGAAAACCTTCATCATCCCCAACACCTGTCAAATAAAGACTGAACCCATCCATGCAAACTGCTGAATGATGGACATGCATAACATGAATTGCAGACCGCCTCAGCCTAAATGTAGAACTCAAAATTAAGAGTAGCGTAAAACCATTCCTTTTTGACATTCAACATACCATTAGTAGCTTATGTAGTATTGACTCCACATCTTCTCCAACGTAACCCGCCTGAAGAGGGAAAAAATGGTACAGCTCGTTTTAGTGAAACTCTTGCAAGCAAGTGAAAGCTAATGACTTTCCATACCCAACCAATCAACTTCATGCATCAAGTGACCGACTAATTTAAAGAGCATATCTATTTGTTAACGCTACATTGATCACAAACTTGCCTGAGTTAATGTTGTTGCGTCTGCCATGACAAATGGCACATTCACCAAGCGAGCCAGTGTTTTTGCAAGTAATGTCTTCCCTGTCCTTACAGTCAAGATGAAACACATATATCAGAACAAAGTTGTCAATAGCCAGCGGGATATTGCTATTACTTTTACCACAAGCAGTAGTGCTACTATACTATCATTTATCAAGCAAAAAAAAAAAAAAAACAATTGAAAAAAATTAAATTATCAAAGCATGCGTAAATAATATCACCAAGATATACTGGACCATACCACAACCAGTTGGACCCATCAAGAGAACATTGCTTTTCTCTAGTTCAACCATATCAAAGTCATCCTGTTTGAACTCATTGTCATCTATATCTGCACCTGACCTAATACTCCAATCAGTAAATTCAAGAACTCTGAGTAACAAGTCTAACAATCTAAAATTTAACTCAGAAGAAAGTCATTGAGCACTAACTGTTTCTGCTGAGAAGCATAATGTATCCTCTTGTAATGATTGTAAAGCGCCACAGAAAGCACCTGCACTTAAACAGATTGTTCTTAGATAAAGAAAAATATGTGTAAATGAAAAGTCAAGGAATAAGCAATGGTCCAATGGAGGACAAGTTCTTCTCCAGAACGAACCCAATTACAGATTAAACGAGCTAAGCTGGATCCTAGTGATAGTATATCCCTGACCCGCCCCCCCCCCCAATGCTTCTGGCCCATAATGATGCTAAATGGTCACCCCACTCAAAATCCAAGCATTTCTTTCCAAAACAAACACCAGAATGTAAATGAATAACACTTTCTCCAATCTTATTGTCCCACGTAATAAATGTCAATTTATCTGAAATAAAAGTCAGCAATTTAAAGTTCTCACTCACCCTTCTCTGGAGGCTATCTCTTCAAAAATTCTACTTGGAATAGAGAAAGTATTGAAAAAAGGGATATTTACACTTCAAAACTACAGCACTAACTAGTAACTACATTTGAGATGTTAATCCTATTGCTACCAAATAGAAAGGAACAGAAAATAGTTTACATGGAACAGATTACTAGACACTAGGGATTCAATAGGTTAAGGCGAATTTGTTTCGTTTCTCTTTTGTGAGGTGGCGAGCCCACAGATGTGCAAAACACCCCATTCACAGTAATTTACGAGTGGCACTGTAACTGAGAAAAGCCTTCTCAGGGAGCCCTTATGCTTAAGCTTAATCTGACACACCCCTGAGCAGATTCGAGCCAGATTACGAGCAACCCCCGTGGTTACTGGAGCTCAACTTGATAAGCTCATTAAGGTTCCGTACTCATTTTAGAAAAAGAGAAACTGAGAGAGAAAAGAGGTGAGACACAATTTGTTTAAAAACCCAAGACCTACGTCTAGGACTAAAATTCGACCCAAGTCTTGTACTAAATTTCATTTTTGTTATCCCCTTACCACTCTGCAGCTCCATTCTGTAGCACTCCAGGCCCATAACAACAACAATGGCATTTTGGGCCCTTTGTCCTCACTCTAGCCTGAAACAGAAGAGCTCTTGTTGACACTGATAACAACTCCAAGCCTTGTGAGAGAATATAATAACTTGCATAGACAACTTAGGACAGCTTCTTAAAGTACTGCAATATCCCGCACTTGAAGAACTGATGTCCTCATAAACCCAATTTGATAAGGCAAGGTGAATAACTACACAAAACCGGTTAGAAAAAGCTCTGACGCCTTCTGTAATGCCCCAATGCCAGAGTTATATGCCCAAAAGAAACATAACCTTTTTGGTCACTTTGTCCCCCCTCCCTCCCTCTCTCACACCCCTCTCTCACACGTCCCCAACAGCAAAGATGCAGGCGCGCAGCAACATCACATCACAGACAAAAAAACAGCAATATTAGTGTATGCACTGTCCAATACTATTGTTTTTTTCCTGGTGTCTCAAGTTCACCTCTTCCTTTTTCACATACTCTTTGCTTCTCTCTGACCCCAGCAGCAGCAATAAAGGCTGCTAGGTGACTTGTCAAATTGAAGGCTCAGTACCGGATATTAGAATTTCAAAATGTCCTTCTCACTCACCTTTTTCTAACCAAAAGATGGAGGGTAGGGAAACCCCAAAATCAGTTGTTGCCATGGACATTTTTTTTTTTAGATAACATGGATATCCAAGCTTTTTTTTTCTTTAGATAAGAGAAAATTTTATTAATCAAATAATGAAAGAATGCAAAGAATGAGGATAAGGTATCCTCAAAGAGCAATATCAAAGTATCTACAAGTCACGCCAATGGCGTTGAATAACCGTAAGTGGGACTCCCTTGAATGCCCCAGCAGCCTTGGCCCAAAGGGAGGCCAAATAGACTACTCGATCCCAAACCAAGTCAATGTTCTTCTGCACATCGGAAAAGACCCTCGAATTTCTCTCCAACAAATGCACCAAAGATAGCCATACAAGCACACCTCCCAATAACCTACCCTCCTTCCCCCTCCTCATAGCACAAAACCGCATCTGTAAAAAATGGGTGACAGGACACACAAAAGGCTCTCCACACAGCAGCCTATCCCACAAAGACCTGGCAAAATCACACATCACAAACCTTTTTTTTACTTGATATCCAAGCTTTTTTTTGCTTGATTATTCCCATGGGCCCTGAAGTTAACGACCAGGAAGACCTCCAGTGGCCTAGAGGGGGTTGTCATGGACATTAGTCCGCTGCTCTCTTTAGAAACCCCTTTCATCAGCCCCCTCCATTTAGCTCTCTTGTATTCCTTTATCTGCCAGGATCAATTGGCATTTATCACACACAACCATGAATATATGACACTTCTTGTCAGATGGGGTTTCTAGATTGATCTTTAATAGTTGTTCTGTATTGAATATTGGTTGTTTCATTTATTTATTTTTAATTTACCCAAGCCAAGCTCAAGCTAGAAACTTCCATGCTTGGCAAGCCTTCAGCCAAGTCAAGCTCAAGCTAGCTCGCATTAGTTACACAACAAGGGAAGTGCAGACTGCAGAACAAAGACCTGAGCAGCGTCTTCATCAAATAAATATACAGTGGGGATTTATAAATCCTACCAACACTTGTCCTTCTTAATTGGACACTATTCTGCAAAAACCTCAAAAAAAAACTCAGCCATTCCAACAGACAGTTCGCAGTGCCAAATAAGAACGTTAGACGAATAACCTTTACCCCATAAATAACTGAAGTGAATAGCTAGAGCAACACATTTCTGGTTTCTCCAAACCAATTTGTAGCCCGGCCCGTAATCACGTATGACTTCTTCATTCATCAATTACAGATATTGGTAAAACTCAACCTTTTCCCACTACACACACAGTAATCCAAAATCTTTTTTTGTTTATCGAAGCAAAGTAATCCAAAATCTTTATTCCAACCTTCTCATAATAAAATGCAATTCATAATATATAGATCCCTATGACAGGAAGACCATGATTTTTGTTTTTAAAGATAACATGGGTGTCCAAACTTTTGCTTGACTAATCGGCTAATCCCATGGGCCCTAAAGTTAACGACCAGGAAAACTTCCAGTGGCCCTAAGGAGACTCGAATCTGGGACCTCTGGAATACTTCTCAGAGATCTTACCAACTGAGCTACACCATGATAATCTTAAGGTTTCACAGTACCCCATGTTCTCACTCTGGTTTGGCTTTAAGCGCCAGCTGAATGTTTACAGTTAATAAGGTTACAATATACCTTGTTCCCATATTGAAAATTTGGAGCTACACCCTGTGTTATAGTAAGATAGAAGCTTGCTCAATCTATCACACCTCATACAATATCTTGATTCTTGAAGCTTTGACATGTAAAGCTAGATTACTTTATCCTTATTCGAGAAATCTTTCTTTCTTGCCAGGGGTTACTTTCTAGTCCTTCTAGGCCATTCACATGATTTTATATCTCCCTTTAAATACTATCTCCATCCAACTATTCAATGTCTAAACACTCTTATATCAGCCCAATTTATCAAATTGATCATTTTACTACTAATAGCACAGTAAAAAGCGTTTTCTACTACATAACACACTCCATATGCAGATAAACATACTATATAGGGCATCACAACCACAACCACCACCACCAACAACAACAACAACAAAATAGCAAAAATGACAATATATAAGGAACCTTTCACATTCTATCCCACCTCACAAACTGCTTGAAAGTATAAAATATCAATCACAAAGTAACTAAAATCAAATTACACCAAATTAGCACTTAGCAGATGACTAATATAACTAACTCTCAAACTTTCATCATCATCCATTTCAATCACATATGAAACTACAGAATTCTGACCTTCTTAGCTCGTTCCTGCCCAATAACAAACTCATCAAGCCCTCTACAAATCTCTTTCGGCGTTGGCAACTCCTTCCCCAAATTCGCCCCGCCCCACCCACTTCTCTCTCCTTTCCCCATCCCCGTTCCCCCACGTTCCCGTCCCCCCTTCCCCACCTCCTCCTCACAATCCACCCTTGTCGCCGCCCAATGATTCTCCCCCATCACCGAATCCTCAGCCGGTGGAGGTGGTAAATCCTTAACATATGACCTCAACTTCTGCCACATTGACAACTTCCCATTCTCCTCACCATCACCATCATCACCATCACAATTACCTTCATCCTTCACAAATTTTCCCTCCATCATCATCTCTCTCCCATTATTACTATTATCACCATTATTATTATTTCCCCCAATCCTTCCAATCTCAAAAAAACTACCTTGCAATGGCGACAACTTAAACGGCCGAAAATAAAACGCCGTTTTACAACTCGGACAAATATTCAACGCTTGATAAATCCCAACCTCATTAGGTGTTATCGATAACGGACGATTCGAAAACAATACATTCATTTGCTTCGAACAACGAGGACAATTCACAATCGCTTTGATTTGATCGTAATTGTCTGAACTCCCTTCCCATTTTCTCCTTACCCCTAACCCTAACCCTAATTTAAGATTCGCCGGTGAACTGTGTAGCGATAAGAGAGAGAAAACTGAGGGTTTTTTGAGAGATGAGGAATGGAAGCTTTTATAGTGGTAGTAGTGGTGGTGAGGAGAAGTTGAGGAGAGAGAAAATGGGAGTGATGATGATGATGATGCTACTTGTTTGAAGTGGTGGTGGTGTCGCCGGAACAGTGCCGACATTGCTGATTGTGAATGTTAGACGAATAATAATTTGTTGATGTGATGGTGTTTTTGTGATAGTTGTTGTTTTTGCAGGTATACTGTGGTGAAGGTGTAATTATTATTTTTAGGAAGTATTTGTTCTTTTATTATTTTTTTTGGTTTTTTCAAAGGTTGTTTTTGTTGTTGGTTTTGTTTTTTTTAAAGGTTGGTTTTGTAGTTGTTGGTTTTTGGGTTTGAGGAGTTGTTTGGCGGAGGAAGCTAGGAAGGAAGGTGAGATGGCTTTTTATTTATTTATTTTTTACTAAATAAAAAGAGGGTGCAGGTTAATGGCGATTGAGGTACTCCCCATTATATCATGTTCGGACTCTCGTGTTTAACAGTAAACATATCAGACTAACTGAACAATCAGCGCAAGCACTGGCCTCATCAAAACACAAGGCATGGGGGAATGGGGATTCGAACTCATGACTTTGCCTTACCAAACCACTTGATAGTAAACTTGGAACCAATAGACCACCACTATTGTTGATTGAGATGACTTTTTATAACAGAGGATTTGAGGGTGATATGAGCACCAAAGGTCCCAATAGTAGGCTCATTATTAAAGGTAATTAATCACCTTAATTCCTAGTGTTCATTGAATTGTTCCATTGGTAAACTGAGTCGTTTCATAGCATGTACCAACTTATGGGTGATGGAAAAGACTCAAGAGTAATCAAAGGTGAGACGTTCAGTGAACTTGATGAAAATAATTCTATAATCCATTACCACCTAATGAGAAATTAAAAATCTATTTTTTATATAATAGGAACTTTAAGAATAAATTAGCAAGCATAAAAACAATCAATAAAACAAAAAAAATATCATCAATGCATTAATGACTAATTAATATACTCTTTGCTGCTGCTCAATTATACATACTAGATTTCGTGCCCACGCAGGTACAATGCATGGGTTCTTGTTTATCATCATCCGTTATCAGTACCAACATATAAAGAAAAATTAATCTTAACTAAAATAACCACACTGAACGAAGAAACTGCACGTTTAATGAATATATAACATTTTCTTCCTTAAAAACATTTATGTTACTTAATTCTATTTAAATGAACGGGGTTACTTTTGCTTTCTTGTTAATCACCCATGCATTTATGACTATTTATTACCACTTCTTGCTACTAGTAACTTTATATATTGATACTGATATTGATAATAAGAATAGTAACTCCAAATCTTAATCCAACTAAGAAAGTATAAATAAATTTTGGAGAAAAATAACAAATTCTTTCTTCTAGCTTCTTTGTATCGTCCTCACTACAATGCTTATTTATAGAAGAGAAACAAGGGAAGACAAAGAAGAAAATCAATTAAGTGGGTAACCCTACATTACCTCAAATTTTTCATTTGCAAACTCATACCTAGATTTCTAAAACATTTTGTTTAAACTCGTTTGATGGGCACATAACACCAAACCAAGCACAAAGCACGCCAATCATATGTTTATTCATTAATCATTAAGTCATCTTATTTAGAGAGAAGAAATCCACCAATGAGAAGGAATTTCAACCTTTAAATACAATAAACTTGTTTCCACTAACTGGCCAACAAAAGTCTAAGTGTGCACACCCCTTTCTAAAACCTCTATGATCTAAAAGAATGACATAAGGGTGCCACAATATGTCTATACCCTTAATCCATATTATGGACAACCAATATAACCAAACATGTGGGAGCAATGCCCTAAGAATCAAAATAAGTATTAGAGTTTGTGTAAATCGTAGTTTCGCAAGCTTACAAGTATATCCATCAAGCATATATCTAACCTTTAATGTATCCTACCTAAAGGTGACCCTCAACATAATTTTGATTATCATGATCACAACAACACACAAAATCTACATAGTTCTTAACTCATCAAAATTCAATAAAAACCTAAATCCAAAGTTTTTCATATCCCAATGAACCAATCACACGGTCCTTTCCATTATTCAATATAAAAGTTCCATGAATAACATGTTCGATTACATTTAATCGACTGTAAATCACTATAATTTGTATTCAACCAATTGCATGTTTTCCCAATAACCATTTCATATAAATACCTTATGGCATACATGTCATTAATTCTAGGATATACAAATATGATCCAAATAAGCATAATCCATGCAAGCATGCTCAAATATACAACTTAGTAAATAGACTTCAAACTTCAAAGCAAGCTCCTAACTGATCTAGTCTGCGACCCCCGGTCCTAACATCTACTATACTAATGCAAGTTTACAACTTATAACCAAATAAATCGATTTCTTACTAAAGTTTTAAACCTACGTAAATATCATATGCCCAATGCTGAAAATTTATTATAAATATGCATATGGCTAAACTACACTTTATAAAAAAGAGTCCGAATTTTGAAAGCCTACGAGTGAAACTTAAATTGAAAACCAATTGAAAGACTTACATTAACACACTAAAAAGAATATGATTTACAACCTCTCGAAACCAATTTCAGATCATGAACCAAGTAATGTTTTCAAATAAAAATTTCAAACTGTAACTTGAAAATATATATATATATATATATATATATATATATATATATATATATATATAAGAACACAAGAACCCTTAGAAGGGCATTGATCTACAACCAATTCACCACCATCCGATCAACTTTATTTCCACCCCATACCACCTTTACACATCACGATTTCACACCATCACACAATTTATTTATTTATTTATTTATTATAATTTACTTTATTACTACAACTAAACCCCCCACAAAATATATCACACTTACTGCAGATATGAACCATCAGATCATTACCCCGACCTTCTACTACCAAGGTCCACATCTTCCATTCTTTCCCATAACACCAAAGAAATATATTTTTTTTTCTTAATCAAACTCCACAACAACTATCACAATATCTAATACATAAAGTCCAGATTCAAGTATACAAACTTAAAGTTTATAGGAACCTAAAAATTAGTTGAATCCACCAAATTTCAAAGTAACACCAATTAAACTAAATCTGAAAATCTCGAAAATAAATACTCCCTCTGTCCATAAAGTCTGAAAATCTTTCTACTCGTGGATGTCCCAAAATATTGCAAATCAACTCAATAAATGTACATTGAAACTCCAAGTATGCCAATAAATTCACATTACTCACACCATGTATTAAAAATTAACAAGAGACAATGTATTTAATGATTTTTCCTTATTTTTTTACCAACTTGAAAGAGTTAGAGTTTCATATTTTGCGGGACAGATGAAGTATAAATTTTACTCAAATTTGATGTCTAAATAGGAACTACAAAGAACTCTAAATAACAACAGATCAAAAACAAGTATAGTAATCTATATTCTCAAAAAAAATCTATATTCTCATGATTTTTTTCAACGATAAAAACCATAAAAACTAATGTAATAGTAACTGAAATTAGTTTAGCTTAACTGGAGTGAAGAAAAAAGATAAACCTTCAATTGAACACCGAAGGAGCCAATTTTGCAAAGGAAGAAGACAGAGATGCTGAGAACCAATCTCTCTCACCACCATTTATTTTATTTTTTTTTCCCGTATAGGAAAAGGTGAGAAAGTCTAAAAGTCAAAAATCTTTGTCTCCCTTTTTTTCCAGTAAATGCTTTATCCTTCAACTTTTTTTTTCACTAAATCGAAAATAAACCCAATTTCCTAAAAATATAAAGAATCAAATCATAATCACAATCAATGTATATATATAAAGCTGGTTGTTTTCGAGAGTTCTGAGGCATGCCACGTAGGCAAATAATTTATTTTTTTCAATAATATAAAAGATAATATGATAAATTACAGATATGAGTACCACTAGAATTAACCTTCATTAGAACGACTGAAATTAGAGTTAGAATAAAATTGAACTACTTAATAGATAATACTATATATATATATATATATATATATATATATATATATCAATCCCCCATCCCTTATTCACCATCTTCATCACGTCTCATCTCCTATGCTCTTTGTGTTTTTCCCTTTTATTTTATATCTTCTTGCTTCTCCTTTTTGTATGTTAATTATGATGCAATTTCTTGTTAAACTAACTTCTTTGAGGTTCTTATGTATGTAGAATCAAATATTTCAATTTGAATTAAGTATTAGGTTATTGGTTGTCCATTGACAAGCTCACTAATTTGACTATTTTTACTTTTGCAGATTTTGGAAATTGTAAAGTGTTCAAGAGTGGAGTAGTAAATTAGGCACTTTTAAGTAAGCTTTTATTTGGGGGCAATATCTCCAGATTTGTGAGTTTTTTTTTTTTTTTTTTTTTTTTTGTGGTTTAAATAAAATTGTGTTGTTCCAATTCTAAGGACGAGCGATTTTGTTTTTGATTTGCAGGTTTGCATACATCATGATGTTATGCTACTAAGAGATATGTAAATATAATTGTAGATCTATCTCATATTATAAATATGTTTAGGATGGAAAAAAGAATAGAATCATTCATTCAGTGTGTCAAATGGGAATGATCGATGATCAAGGTGGGAGTAGTTTGCATTAACAAGTTGTGTCCTCCAGAAGAGTTAATTCCAGCATCTGTTTGTTTTTCTTTCCTTTGGTTCATGTTTCATTTCTTTTTCCTTTCATTTTCCTTCTTTTATTTCTTCTTAAAATAAAGTGAATAATGATGTCAATCCATATATTTTTTGATAATTAGTATATTCTTTATCAATAACTAGATAGGCTACCAAAACAGTACATATCTCACAAATACACCAAAGACGCACATTCATCCTAGCATCATTCAATCAGTCTACCCCCCACCTTACTGCAATCATGTTCTTAGACATGGCCAAAATTACAAGAAATAATAGTAAATGAGCATAATACTCCTACATGAATAAGAATTAAATCTCAAATGGAATACCCCTAGAAAGAGAAACAAAAACTTGAAAGCCAATAAATTTGTTGCTTCTCCACCGCCAATTTGCCAAGAACTCTCAGGTGTTAGCAAAATACAAAAAACCAAAACCAACCCCCTTTCATCACCAGTTATAGCCAAGCCAAAATTCATGATCAGTACTCCTAATTGACAGCAAACACATATCATTGTCCTACACTAACACGCCTACATCCTTAAAGCAATCAAAATGAAACAACACAACTTCCTTTTTTTTTTTTTTTTTTTTTCATCCCTACTCTCCTTATTATCACACCATCTGCATCATCAATCTCACATCCAAGCCACAAAAGGATATTGTCTATTCACTCCCTGCCTAGCCAAACCATCAGCCACACCATTGGAGTTTCACATTCGATGTCTAATACTCATGAGTGCACACACTTTAGCTTCTTTTTTTCCTTCTATTTGATACAACTTTTAAATGCAACAAAAAAAAAAATATTTAAGATATTTTTTCCTTCAATATTTTGCCATTTCATGTTTTAAATTATTGCTAAGGTACTACAAGTTCAAAATTGTGGATGATTACAGTCTTTTTTTTCTTTCAATGTCAAAATATTTCATATGATAATAAAATACTCTAAATGATAAAATATCTATATACACTCTTTGGTGTAAGTTCTTTAGCTTGGACAGGACATTTAGTTCATGTCGCTATTCACGGATTCAGGGAAGAGTACTTTATAAGGAATAATTTCTTAGACCTATTACCCCATCTCACCCCTAAAGTTTAAACCCCCTTCTATTTCATGGAAGATGACATCGAATACAATTCTATTTCACGAAATATGATATCTAAGCAAGCGCAATAAAGTTCAAAAATTAACAAAATTATTATTTGTATACAAAAGATAATTATATTATTAATTATACAATGATAAAAATACTTAATTTTTGGTGCTATGATAAATACTTAATACTTAACAAAAATATTATTTTGTATATAAAAGATAATTATAATTATTTTCTCTTTAGTAGTAGGGTTATTACCTCGCGAGTAGGAGCCTACTTGCTCCATGCTTATCAATGAAAAAAACAAAGTAGTTGACGAACAATGATAAAATACCTAAATGCTAACACTCCAAGTCTCCATTTCATATCCAACTCCAACTTTAAACGTATTCCCTAACTGATCTTCCAAATACCAATATATGTGAACTTAAATTAAAAAAGAAAAAAAAATCAATTACAAAGGATATACTTTATGGAGAGAAAAACATAAATCCCATGAACTAATGATAACACTACCTGCTAATTAGTCGGCTAACATTCAGGTGAGATATAAAATGACAAAACATGAAATAGTGAGTGTATTTTACTCATATTATATCACTGAAGGTGTAGATATGCATCGTGTTGTTATATATATATAGTATCACATTTTTTGTTAGATAGTCTATCATATAGCATATCAAATTGTGTTTATGTAAACGCCCCCTCCCAAAATCCAAAATCCAAAGATCCCCTCATCTTTGTCCAAAGATTCTACAAAATTCTAATTGAGTTCCAATTTAGTTTCCAAGTAAAATTGTGAAGCAATAGCCCGGATAGATCAAATGAAAAAGCTAGCAATTGGGAAGCATATGTGTATGGCTATATTTGTCCCTTAATAAGTTACTACATTTTATAATATATATCACATCAATATTTGTTAGTGGTAGAATATTAACAATATACTAATACTAGGTTACCAAAAACATTTAGAAGAATTAGAATGGTAATGGGTAACTTAGTGGATTAGATAATTAAAGGATAACAACTTAACATTATAATAGCAATGGAAAACTTCGTAAGATACTTTGACGGCTATTGTGATATATGTAGCTGGCTGAGTTCAAGCAGATTTTATAAATTACCTCTAGAAGTCCCTTTTTGAGTTTTTGTTATCATTATAGTAGTATGTAATTACAAATAATACAGTGTACTTGCAAGTCTATGTTTGAAGACATTTCATGAAAATAATATTATCCATATACTGTATTTAGTATACACATATCCATAGACATAAGTTTTATTTACATTACATGTACAAACTATCTAAATAAAAAAGAAACAAAATAGATTTTAGTGAAAAGAGTTGAAGCGAATGTTTAAAAATAAACGTATAAGATAACATTCAATGTTAATTTACGTAAATAACATATGATATTGAAGAATAAATGAACAAACAAAATAATGGAAACATATAGAAATTAACCCGTGCATCGCACAGGCATCATTACTAGTATCTATATATTAGAGACATTATCTGATAGCATTGAAGGTATCCACCTAAGCGAACCATAGTAATAAAATTTTAATAGAAATTTACAATAGAAATATAGGTTTTGGCATAGAATATATTTTAAAGTTGTACTTCCCTAAATCATTAAAGAGTATACTATTAGAGGGTTTGGTATAGAATATATACTTAAGTTATACTTTCCTAAATCGTTGAAGGGTAGACTATAAGATTTTAACTAGCATATAAATTTACTTCTACCGCTTAAAAATTAAAAAATTTCCACCATTGAAAAGACTACTAAATATCCTTTAACATGAGACTCATTTGTAGTATGTGTTATTGATTAAAAAAACAAAGTATGAGTATATGTAAAGATGTATAATTTTTACAACATAGGATGCGTCCACCTAAAAAAGTAATTAGTTTCACACAACTAAAGAGTTGCAATGTAAAAAGAAAAAAAAAAGAAGAAAAGATATGTGTATTAGTTATAGAAATTTAAAAAACAATCTCAAGAGGAGTTACACACAATTAATGAGAGTGAACTTGATCCAATAAAGGGATGATGTCTAGGCACTAAAAATTTATTAAGTGCCTTAGTTGAATTTAATTAATTATTTTGGGTTAAATATATTTAGTTAAATTTAATTAATTAACCCCGAAACTTAATATGGGCCAAAAGCCATCAAAATGGGCTTATATTTAACCCTTGGGCCAACCCACACCTGTTGGGCCAAATAAACAGTTAAATCGGCCAAACCCACAAGAAAAGACTACTAAGTCAAGAAATTGGACCAGTCCATGACTACCAAGCCCGTTGGGAAATCGGAGCTCCCATGTTCTTCTCTATAAATATCGAAGTCTCACTTCATTCGAGAGTTTGGAAAATCTACAAGCAGAAAGACCTGCCAGAGCATTCCCTCCATCAAAATTGCTACCTTGATCAAAATTTAAGTCTTTGAAGACCCTTGCTCAAGAACATTCAAACTGAGAGACAGAATCAGAGGATTTATATTATTTGTTCATTGTAACAGATAGAAAATACAGAGATTGTAACCCATACATTCAAATAAATACAAATTATATTTGTTCAACTTATTTTTGCCAACCCATTAAATTTGTTGTCTACAAATTTTGGCACGCTCGGTGGGACCTCTCTGCCTCTCATCTCTGTCTCTTCATCAAATCATCAACATCAACTTCGCTACGGTTGACATGGCCTCAAAAGGAAATGTCTCTCAGTTTCTGAAGAAATCATCTGGATCTGCTGCTGGATCACTCAAGAAATCATCTGGATCCACTGCTGCGCGATCCACAAGTGCTGTCGCCTCTAGTGCGCAGTCAGGAAGGCTCACCAGGAGCATGGCGAAAGCAGCTGGCTTCACTGCCTTTCAGGCACTCTCGTTAGGCCCTACAAGGTCTCGCGAAACCCCTGTGTTCGGTTCCACACATTCAGCTGAAGACAACGAACTACCGCTACCTCAACATGGAAGCAAAACCCAAAGGATGTAGCGGAGAAAATCCTTACCAACATCAATCCGACGTATCAATCGTCACCCCAGGTACATGATCGTTTTACTAGTAACGATTCTTCAACTCCTTCCTCAGGCGAAGTCACACCGCCTCAAGAAACTGTTGAACCTCCTCAGTCTAACGTTGCTTCTGTTATGGAGACGGAAACCAAAACTGTGGAAGAACAATTGAAAGAAATGCAGGAGCTACTTGCAAAGCTTTCTAAGGAAAGCGAGGAGAAGAATGCTGAAATTAAGCGTCAGAACGAGCACATCGCTGCCTTGTCCAAAAACCTGGAAAAGAAACCGATTGTCGAGTCTGAAGACGACAACGACGGACGAGTCTGTGTATTCCAAGCACAGTGAAAAGGGAAATCCTGAATCCCACACTGGCTCGCTGACTGTCCAACAGATTCAGGAAATGATAGCAAGTGCAGTTAAGGTACAATTTGGTGGAGGTTCTCAAGCTTCCCATCATTACACTAAGCCTTACACCAAGCGGATCGACATTCTAAAGATGCCCGCTGGTTACCAACCTCCCATGTTTCAGCAGTTTGACGGGAAGGGTAATCCTAAACAGCACGTCGCGCACTTCATAGAGACGTGCAATAATGCTGGAACTGCTGGTGACCGCTTAGTCAAGCAGTTTGTTCGCTCTCTCAAAGGTATCGCCTTTGATTGGTACACGGACTTGTCTCCTGAATCCATTGACAGTTGGGAGCAAATGGAAGGGGAGTTTTTGAATCGCTTCTACAGCACGAGACGTATAGTCAGCATGACTGAACTGACTAATACAAAGCAATGGAAGGAGGAGCCTGTCGTCGATTACATCAATCGGTGGCGAGCACTGAGTCTAGAATGCAAAGATCGCCTCATCGAGACCTCGGCGGTAGAGATGTGCATCCAAGGGATGGAGTGGATCTTGCTCTACATTTTGCAAGGTATCAAGCCTAAAACTTTAAAAGCTGGCAACACGGGCACATGACATGGAGATCACCATCGCCAGTCATGGGGGCAAGCTCATTCCTTCCCCGAGCCAAGGAAAGAGAAAAAGGACTATAAGAAGAACGACAAGTCTTCGAAAAGTTCTACTAAAGAATCCATGAGCATCTCCACCATGCCTGTGAAAATCTCTGCCAAGCCAAAGTTCGAAAAGGGAGCGAGCTCATACTCAAGGGAGATTGAAAATAATCATCCCACACTTAAGGAACTTCAAGCAAAAAAGTATCCTTTTCTGGACTCTGACTTGTCTGGTATGCTAGACGATTTGTTAGAGAAGAAGGTCATCGAGTTACCAGAATCCAAGCGACCAGAGGAAGCTCGAAAGACTACGGACCCAAACTATTGTCGTTACCACAGGGTCCTTGGTCACCCTCTTGAGAAATGCATAACGCTCAAGGAACATATCATGAGGTTGGCTAAGGAAGGAAAGATCTTGTTAGATGTTGATGAGACTGTGGAATCTAATCATGCCTCAGCAGCACTTGGATCTTTTGAGACTTCTCAACTATGCCTAATTCAGTTTGGGAGTCTGGAACCTGTTGTCGTGTCTGTAACGAAGCAACTCCCACAAGTTGAGTCTAACAACCTTGCTGAGCATTCGCATCATGATGATGATGATGATGAAAGTTGGACCCTTGTGACTAGAAGAAGGCCAAGGAAGCAAGTGCGAGCACAACAAAAGGAAAAATAAGGGGAAGAACCCTCGTCGCTCCAAAGGAAAGAAAAAGTCAAAGGCAGGCATCAAGCCACACACATTGCCCATTGATTTTCTCGAGCAAGAACCTCTAAAGCCTGTAACATTGGAAGAGTTCTTCCCAGAAAAATTCTTCACTCCAGCTGCTGTGCATGTGGTTTCGTGCTACACAATAGACAATGAACAAGAAAAAGGGGAAAAGGAAAATGAAAACCCTGTTAAAAGGTCCTCACATTTCCCAAATCCTGAGAGAGATGCCAAAATCCTTGCTGTGTTAGAAGCTCTTCCTTCATGCATGGGATGGAGACAAACCTTCCACTTACCCAAAGAGATGCGCCAGCTGCTAGCGTTAGCTCTAAGTCATCCAGAGCTTTACGCTGACAAAGTGAAAGACTTTGGAGAATCTTCTAAAATCTCCAATAAGTGCTCTTCATGCAGTACCATGTTGGCTTTTACAGATGAGGATTTGTTGTTGGGGTCAAAGCCCCATAATCATCCATTGTTCATCTCTAGATACATCCGGGGGCAAAAAGTTAAGCGCATCTTGATTGATGGAGGATTAGCTGTCAACATTATGCCCAAGGCAACCATGTTGGAGCTTGGCATTTCTATGGGAGAACTTATGACTAGCCAACCTGTGATTCAGGGTTTTAACCTCGATAGTCAATGTGCAATTGGCATGATTCGAGTGGACCTCGCTACAGGTGACATGTCCTCTACTACCTTGTTCCACGTCATAGATTCAAAGACGTCCTACAAGATGTGGACATCCTTGGCTTCATGAAAATGGTGTTGTCACATCCACCCTTCACCAATGCCTTAAGTATTATAGGGAAGGCGAGAAAAAGATATTGGGTGAGGTCAAGCCATTCACCAAGGCGGAGTCACATTTTTCTAATGCCAAATTCTACCAAGAAAAAGATGTCTTGAGTGAGGTTTTGCCACAATCAATCTCCTCGACAGGTAAACGAAGTGTCAAAGAGAAAGAGGATACTCCTTCTCTTTCGAGTGTTGTACTAACACCAAAGAGCGAGAAGAAGGAAATAAAAGAGGAAGAGAATCAAAGGCAAAGCCCCAACCCTCTCGAAAGAAGACCACTTCAACACCTTCACCCTTGTCAACCCCTTTATTGCGATACATCCCAAAGTCGCGTCGCAAAGAGGGAGAATCACCTTTTTCAGAATGCAAAGGTAAAGGGTGTGAACAGAAAGCTACTCTGAAAATGAGTGAAGAAAGTGTCAAACTTTTAAAAGCCAATGCGACCATTCCCTTGGCTGATCCAAAACAAACTCAAGTGAAGAAGCCTTCTACGCTTGGATTTGTTTGCTCCTCTAAATTGTTGAATGATGAGGAAGCCTCTACAAGCGGAAACTTTGATCCTAAGGCATACAAACTTATGGAGATTTCGGGCTATAACTTTGATAATCCTCCGCCTTTGGGGAAGGTTATTGAAGCTAAACCTTATGGGCTGAACAAAACGCAAACAAAGTTACAGCAACAAGGAGGACGCGTTTGAGTTCCTAAAGGTTGTCTAGGATAAACTTCCCCTGAACCAATTAAGATAGTTGGCCGCCGCAATACATAGAGGTCAACCTCTCAATACATTACTGTAGAGGAGGTTACCAGTGATGAAAGTGAAAGGACCGATCCAAGTACAAGAACCTCGGTGTTTGACAGGTTGCGCCCACCATCCACAGTGAGCCCATCTGTGTTTAGTAGGTTAAGTGACCAACGATTATTCAAACGATCAAGTGTCACATGATCATAAACCTACAAAGGAAAAATGTTCTGTCTTTAGTCGCATCGGCGCTGCAAGTGCTCCTGCCAAGCAATGGCGACGACGACGAGGTCACACTGAGAGGGTGATAGAAGATGTCGCGCCCGACAAAGATGTCAATAGCGTCGTCCCTTCTCGCATGAAACGCTTCTCAACATTGGAAGTAAAAACAAATGGTGCACTAAAGATAAGGAGACGTACAATGGTCCATACCAACGAACAAGAGTCATCTCAACAAGGTGTGAAACTTGAAGAGGATATCATCACATCTTGTCATATCTCTGTGCAAGAAGTTCTAAATGTGGACTCTGCAAATGAGATAGAGCCCGAAGAAGCTCCTGAAACTCTTGAGGATGGGGGGCAAGCTACAGTGGATGATCTAAAAGAGTTAAATCTTGGAACTCTAGAAGAACCACGCCCCACTTTCGTAAGTGCTTTACTTATGCCTAAAGAAGAAGAGGAATATGTCAAGCTTCTCTCGGAGTACAAAGACGTATTTGCTTGGAGTTATGAAGAGATGCCCGGACTTGACCCAAAAGTCGTAGTTCATCACTTGGCAATCAAAAAGGGAGTATCCTCAAGAAAGCAATCATTGCGTCGCTTTCGACCAGAGTTACTTCCTGAAATTGAGAAAGAAGTTAACAAACTCATCGAAGCCGGCTTCGTTCGCGAGGTTAAGTATCCTACATGGATCGCAAACATTGTTCCTGTTAGGAAGAAAAATGGCCAACTTCGAATCTGTGTTGACTTTCAAGATTTAAATGAAGCATGTCCAAAGGATGACTTTCCCCTTCCTGTGACAGAGATAATGATCGACGCTACTACTGATCATGAAGCCTTATCCTTTATGGATTGCACCGCTGGTTACAACCAAATACATATGGCGCCACAAGATCAGGAAGCCACAACCTTTCGTACTCCGAAGGGAATATTTTGCTACAAGGTGATGCCGTTTGGCTTAAAAAATGCTGGAGCCACTTATCAACGAGCCATGTAGCATATTTTTGAAGACATGATGCATAAAACAGTTGAGTGCTATGTCGACGATCTCGTAGTCAAGTCAAAGAAACGAGCGAACCATTTGCAAGACCTTCGCCAAATCTTCGAAAAACTCCGAAGATGTCAATTGAAGATGAACCCACTTAAATGTGCATTCAGAGTTACTTCGGAAAAATTCCTTGGCTTTATTGTCAGACATAGAGGAATTGAAATTAACCAGTCTAAAATCAAGGCGATCCAAGACATGCCCGAACCAAAGAATCTTAAAGATCTTCGGAGCCTTCAAGGTCGTCTTGCATACATTCGAAGGTTCATCTCCGACCTCGCAGGGCGGTGTCATCTATTCAGTCATCTCATGAAAAAGGATGCTCCATTTAATTGGGATGACTCGTGTCGTGCCGCCTTCGATAACATCAAGAAGTATCTGTCTACACCGCCATTGTAGTCTGCATCCTCTTCATTTCCTTCGACGACTTTAGCGGTCAATCCCTTCACAAAATTGTAGTCTTTCCCAGGTCGACAATAGGGCCCATAAGTCTTCGCTCCAGATTTCATCTCATTAAGAAGGGGCTCATTGATCGCATTTGGCACCTCTTTGTCAAGATCAAAATCCCCTGTCTGCATAAAATAGATAAGAATAATGAGTAAACAAAGAAAGAGAAAGAAGATGAATAGAACGGATAAGAAGAAAAGCATACCAATACAAGGTCGTTTGGTGTGGTCGAAAAATCGGGAATGTTATCAAAAACGCTATCAGCACAAATTGTCTTGGTATCCTCCACATCGTCAGCTCGGGACTTTCGTTTCCTTTTATGATGTTTAAAGTTAGTTTCAGACTCCTTATCACTACTCTCATTATCAGCATCTGTCATGTGCCTGGAATGTGATCGTGACTGGGAAGAGGCATCTCGCGTAGTAGCAACAACGCTTGAGGTCTCATTTGTATTATCACCATTTATGACCACGATGTCGCGTCCTGTACCTTTCTTTGATGTTTTATCCTTCTGATCCTTCTGTGATCAAGACATATCAGGTTCAAGTCCTCTCTGAAGGATAGCAACATTGTCCCTAAGGTCGTGAACATTCTTCTTGGTCCACCAATCCTTAAATTAACTGGTGACAAATTGCGACAGGTTTAAAGAAGGGCAAGGTAGAAAGACATTGGACTTGCTATTCATGAATAGTAGCGTATCCCAGTATGTCAACGCTTTGCTATAAGACACCTCATTGGGAACAGGATTATCCAGGAGCTTGCCAGGAATATCTTGACAAAAACCAAACTGTCTACTGAACCGAAGAGGACTGTAAGGTTCAACATGAAAGAAATATCCGTCGCGCAAAGGTAAATAGGCAAAACGAAGGGACACCATGTAGTCATGCCTCGAGGCTTCCAAATTACCATCATCGCATAAGTCCTCATTCCGATTCTTGTTGAAGATATTACATTTTCATTTAATGATTCCGCCCACATGAATAAGCTTTCGAGCCTCCGCATCTTCCTTAAATCTGGCAGATTGGGCGCCTGAATATTGTGTCATTCCAAGACCAGTAGGAGATGGATCAAGAGAGTAATGTGTGTCAAAACAACAAGCAAGTCAAGCATAAACATAGTGGGCAGGAAAAAGACAGTTGCTAAAATAAAGAAATAAAAATAAACAGACTCCAGCCGAAAATCCGGCAAAGTTCCTTTTGTAAATACACTACCCAGCCTAATAAGGCTTATAAAAACCTGCTTAAACAGATTATTAAAACAAAATCCATATAACCAGCGGAAGACTCTAATAACACTCGGACCGCTACCGCCACACTCACTCATACGAATGAGTGTAAGGCTCTTCAACTGAAACTATAAAAAATAATCTCAAAAATAGTCTAGGTGGTCTATTTATTACACTTTATAAACTCTAAAATAAACAGCTACTAATTCTTGCATACGTCTGATCTGAAAGCGTTCCTCACTGACACTGATCTATAAATAAACTTCAATCTGCAAAAAGGTGAGAATTTGCAACGTCAGCAATGCTAGTAACTCACATCTAGTACGTAAAACCCATTCTAGATTCAAATCAAGTCTAAACGTATAAACATGCTTCAATTTAATCAAACAAGAGATCCTAATTAGTCTTTTGCAAACTTTACTTACTATAAACACCATACACTTATACAAATAAAGAGAATACCAACGATAGTACTAAAAACAAGTAACTACTTTCTAGATATCCTCTATACTCGGGATATCTTAATAGCTTTTATTATTAATCTTGCATTACTGAGCTGGATATAAGGGAGAGGTTCCTAGGGCCGCCGCATCTCGGGGGCGTTTAAACCCTTGACCACAACTGGGGGTCAAGCCACAACTGGGGGCCAAATGTGCTACACCTGCTGACCACAACTGGGGGTCATAACCACAACTGGGGGCTAGATCACAACTGGGGACCACAACTAAAACTAACTGGGGACGTCTCCCATATAACACATCTGGAGTACCCGTAGGTTCCTACTGCCCGAGCCATCTTCCACTTAACGTTATAAGTAGCTTAAGTAGCTTTTCATTTCTTTTGTATCTTCTGATATTATCACAACACATCACATAATTACTCACATATCTACAGCTAGTTTGTAGTAACAATCATATCAACATTCTTTCTTCTTTTTATATCTTATTTGAGATCTTAATAGCTCTTCATTTCTTTCCTTTTTTATGACGTTCTCACTGTACGTCATATACTTGCTCACATCATTCATTTCAAGCTCATAGCTCTAGAGCACCTTATCATTTTCTTTTCTGTTTGACATTACTTCTTTACTCATTGCCATATCATAAGACTCTAGAGATAAGCTGGCTATCCGTTTGTAACTCTAATAAACTTATAAAGTTACTCAGCTTGATTAGCAAGTCTATAGTCCCACTTAATTGACCTATTTGAAGTACAGAAAACATAAATCAGCCCACACATTTATTGAAGGCAAAGACCTGCACCTTAACGGTACTTTAACATGATTTCTAGCACAAAAACAATTATCAGAATACTAATCTGGGTCATTGCTGGACACACTTAAACACCTTATACAGTAACTTCACCTGGTGACACATAACCAATAATATGGGACACAAGCTTCTGAGTTATGCATGAGCAACCTCTTGGCCAACATTTAAAACTTATAATAATCTTCCCTTAAGTAGACGTATCACACCCAAACAATTAAATTTGGCTTGATGCAAAACATACATATAATGACATAACTAGGCTCATCTCAGCTATATATTTTCCCTAACTACATTTTTTTTATAATTATCCACACATTTAGTACCAATCAACATGCACTATAACAAACCAGAAATCTAATTTCATATAAAATCTTAGTATAGTACCTATATAAGCTCCCCAAATTCGAATCAAACCAATCTAATCATGATTTACACATACACACATAATTAGGCTCAAATTGAATGTAAAATGAACCCTACGTAGTAGATGTAGTTACCTTAGGGTCCTTCGGTAAGGTTGAGCTTCTAGTTCGTGGTACCCACTAGCTACTACTTCAATATCTACAAGTTTACAAATAACAGACAGTAATTTGAGTTCTAGTTTTTCTATTTCAATAAATTGAATTGAACTAAATTAGGGATAGGGTCTAATTGAATACCTAACCAATTAAATTGGGGGAAGAGTAGTGCGTCGATGCTGGCTGATTCTGGGTGACAAGAGTCGTGACTCACGTGTAGCGGCTACCGGGCTCTGGTACGACAACCGTTGCTGCTGGTTGCCACGAGACAGAGGACACGGGGAAGCTGCGTTGGTGGCTGGAAGCCACGTAAGCTGGCGGGGAGGATTGCGGACAGATGGTGGTGGTGTCAACTGAAGATGGTGAGTGATGGTGATGCGTGAATTTTGCTGGTGTGGGTTTTTGTTTTGTTTTTGTACCCATTTCCTTTTACAAGCAAAATGAACCAGGAGAGTTTAAAAGGGAGGAAGGGGAAGCCGGTTAGCATGGGTGGGGTTTTCTTAATTTGGTGGGTTTTACACTTGGATGGGTTTTCTCTTTCTAGGAAAATCTATTTATGGGTTATAGGAGAAAATAAAACAAACTGATAGAGAACGGGAGAAAGTGGCGGTGGAACTCAAGCATTTATCAACACCTTCTTTTTTTTTCCCACCAAACCCATAGCTAATTAAAAGTTGATAAAACATTAACAACTAATAAACATATTAAAAGATAACTAAATATAATAAGTCAAGTTATGGAAATGACAAAATATACGGGATATTACAAAGAATATCTTCAGTCCACTCCCAATACTTCGGAATATAATTAAACTCTCCCGAAATCTTCAAACTATGAGAACTCCACTTGGATGTGCCAGAGATGATATTGCGACCAAGTAAAGGAAAAGTATCATTCGAAGGTAAACAATCATGATTAGGGCTTTTCAGGATATGAACAGTGGTCCCGTCATGCGCTCCTTGTTCAATGATGGTTGACATCTCCAGTTGAACAAGTGAGCGATCGATTTGTAGTGTTGGTCCCCGAGGTCGCAAGAGAGAGTGACGCACACGAAAAGTTACATCCTTCTTAGCCTTGCCACCTTAAGATGTAGTTGCTAAGAGGTAAAGATGATCGTCTTGTGTATGCTCCTTGAATTGTATCATGGTTATACCCTGAAAATAAATAATAATAAAAAAAAAAGAAAGGGTGTCAGCACTCTTATAATCTTTTAGATTGCACATACCAAAGGAATCATTGTTGCACTAATGACTCTACGTGCGTATTGTGGTTGCACTTTTAGAGGACTCGTTGTTGCCTTCAGGATCATGTGTGTCGTTTTCATCTGGTACCTAAGTGCAGCGCATGGAGATGTGAACCCGAGATGGCCTCTAACGGTTACAACGCATGAGTTCACAAATCCGAGATGACTTAGGGTACGGCGGCAAACCTTTGTCTTCAAGCACATAGGGTACAACGCATGGAGATGTGAACCCGAGATGACCTCTAACGGTTACAACGCATGAGTTCACAAATCCGAGATGATTCTATGCACTATGTCTTGGTCTTCAAGCACATAGGGTACAACGCATAGAGATGTGAACCCGAGATGGCCTCTAACGGTTACAACGCATGAGTTCACAAATCCGAGATGATTCTATGCACTATGTCTTGGTTTTCAAATACATGGGGTACAACGCATGGAGATGTGAGCCCGAGATGGCCTCTAACTGTTACAACGCATGAGTTCACAAATCCGAGATGATCCCATATATTATGTCTTGCACTCCGGATTGTCATATTTGGTAACCTAAAAAATTATACATGCGAGAAATACCAAGTACAAAACATGCAACAACACAGTGCATATATACACATGTAACAAGGGTTAAATCTCAGCATAAAAAAATTGTGTCAGAAGACTTCACCTCGCGTTGGTGCTAGTTCTGAAGTAGACAACTCAACTGGAAGCCTGTAGTATAACCTGGTTACAAGTTGGCATATGATTAGAATTGGGATTGTGGGTAACCTACAGTACCAGTAGTCACATCAAATTCAAAGAAAGATAGAGAAAGGATAAGAGTCGAGCGTTTATAATTGCTACGGAACAAACAAAGAATATTAGAGCAAGTAATTAGTGAAACTATGGGATATGTTTCTTTATTACATGTCACTTATGCCACAGATTCAATATGATGCATGATATAAAGTCTAGCATGACAAGTCTCAAGGTTGTGTCGGTACTTGAAGTCTATCAAACAAGAAAATCACAAGACCTAACTGGAATTCTTGTCTCTAGGCTACAAACAACTTCTTAAAAGGAGGGGGATGCCACCATGGCAAGCTATACTTAATGGGCTAGATAAATAGATGCAAGATTGGGATTTATTTATTTTTCCCCACCATGAGCAAGTTCAGTAGAGTAGAAATTAGAGCTGTCTAGGTCAGGTCGTGTCGTGTCGTGTTCGTGTTCGTGTCAAGGTTAAACGTGTCGAGAATTTCTTGACCCAAACCTAACCCATTTATTAATCGTGTCGAAAATCCTTGACCTGCACCTGACTTGTTTAATAATCGTGTTACCTGTTTAATGACCTGTTAACCTATTTATCTTTACTTATATTTTAAACTAATTGAAATATGAGAAAAAACATAAAAATTTACCTAAATTAAAAGTTCTAACCATATATAGTGTACATTTAATAGCCTAATAGTATTAAAATGCTCAAGATAGGTGAGATTCTATTACATTATTTACTTGTTACAAATTATTTGAACTTAAATTTGATAATTCTAATTAAACGGGTCGTAAGCAGGTTGCTTTCGTGTTGGAAATCTCAACCTTAACCTAACCCATTTAACTAAACGTGTTACTCGTGTCAACACATTTAATTAAACGGGTCGAAACCTCTCAACACTAACTCGCTATATTCGTGTCCGGTTCGTGTCGTGTTGTCGTGTCGTGTTAGCTTTTGACAGCTCTAGTAGAAATCAAGCCAATTAATGCTAGATGAAAAAAATAGGCTATGGAAGAATTAAAAGAAACAAACAAGGGGCAGCATGAAGCAATTCCATCTATTTGCTGTTAACTGATGCAAGTCATGCGTATGCTATGATTTTGTCATATAGCAATTAAGAAAAGCAAGTAAGACAAATTCCATGGTTTCTTCCTACAATATTTGATCAACTAGCAAAAGCAAACCACGACAAATAATTTTGAGTTCCATAAAGCTTGCGCCAACTTACCTAGTTCGGTCGAGGATTGACGCCAATAAAATCCAAGCAACGGTCTCACACTTTCTGAAACCAGAGTCCAAACAATACTACTGCATATATAATGATAAAGCCAGGAATTAATAATGTAAGAAAAGGGTTCTGGGAGCATGGAGGAATTAAATAAATTGGAAGTTGATCACTTACCTAGCGGTTTAATAAAATTCGGTGCGATCTCCGGTTGAAGCTCACAATACAAGATTAAAAGGGAAGAAGAACAGTAGCCCGTGCATCCCTTTATATAGGTTAGCCTGTCCTTATTCCAATAGGATTTGGAAACCAAGTTCGAGCCCAAATAAAACTATCTTTCAGAGTCACCAAAATTCATATATATGGACTCAACGTCAAGCGTCTCAGTATCCAAAAGATGAGTAGTCATTTTAATTTAATATTGGGTTAAAAAAAAAAACAAAAATTAAATTACTATTATCACTACAATGATTAACCCTATCAAGTCGGTACTCGACTTGGGTAACATTATTCAGGACATAGTTGACCAGCGCTACCATGAGACGGTCAAGTCAAATTTTTACAAGGTGACGAGTGAAAACGTTTGTTACACGCTACAAATTAGTTCATGTACCTGCTAGTAAGTCAAAAGTTCAATAAAGTGGTAGCACCATGTTGACGTTGACAGGGCGAGACGGATTAAGCCACAAAGGCCCCGTCAGACACGATGGATTAAGCCACAAAACAAAGGCCCCGTCACCTCCCTACCACAAATAGTAGGTCCACAATTCGGGAACAAGTCGACAAGAGGTATTCCATGATGAAAGCGAGTCAGAGTCAGCTGTTCCTGAGAGAAATGGCGTTGAAGTGGTGTTTGGGGCACAACCTGCAGTGCTTGTCCCACCTGATCCCCCAAATTCCCAATGAGGCTCCTTATATGGAATGTGAGAGGGATAAATAAACCCTCAAAAGTGAGATATATAAAGAAGTATATTTTGCAAAATAAAGTTAGTTTTGTTGCACTTCTTGAGACTAGAGTGAAGGAAAATAAAAAGGCAAAGGTAGCTGACAAGCTTATTAATCAGTGGATACACTTTTGTAATCACTCTGATGCTGCTAATGGAAGGATTTGGATCTCTTGGGATCCCTCACTGATAACTGTTCAGATTCTTCAAACATCTGATCAGTTTGTGCATTTGTTCATCACACTTAATGGTGGACCTGCTGTTTACTTAACTGTGATATATGCTAAAAATTGTGCCATTGCTAGGCACAGATGCTGGAATGATATTGAAGCTTTTGGGAAAAACATCACTGCTCCATGGCTTGTTGGGGATGACTTCAATACCACTTTGCATGTCTCTGAGAGACTCCAATTTGGTAACCAGCTGTCTGGCACTGTAGAGCTACAAGACTTTTGCTACAACCTGAATTTAGAAGATATTAGAGCTAAAGGCATGGATTACACTTGGAGTAATAACCAACAAGTCCATGAGAGGGTTTATAGTAAGATTGATAGAGTGCTAGGGAACCTTGAATGGATATCCACCTATCCTAATGTTGAAGCTGACTACCTAGCATCATATGTATCTGATCATTCTCCTGCTCTCATAATTTTGCAGAATGATGATAATGACTCAAAAAAACCTTTCAGGTTTTTTAACAGCTGGACTAGTAGACCAGGGTTCCAGTCTCTTATTGAGGAGAGCTGGAGGTATGAGGGAGGAGGCTCTAGAATGTACTGTGTAGTGCAAAAACACAAAAAAGTGAAGCATGCTATAAAGAACTCTGATCTCTACAACCCTCACCTAGAGAATAAAATTCAGGAAGCACAGAAATCCTTGATTCAGACACAAGAGCTTTTGGCTGAAGATAAATTCAATGCAGCTTTAATTGAGAAAGAGAGTCAGAATACTGAGATTCTAAACAAGTTGAGAGAAACTGAGGAAACTGCTCTGAGACAAAAATCCAGATTTGACTGGATTAAAGCTGGAGATGATAACTCCAGGTTCTTCCATGCCTGTGTGAAGAGTAGGAGAGCTATTAATAAAATTTCCTCTATCTATACAGCAAGTAATATCAAGCTGTCTGGAAAAGATGAGATTCAAAATGAATTTCAAAATTTTTTCCAAGGAATGATGGGGTCTTCAGCCACAGAGCTGCCTTCTATTGATCCCTTGGTTATGAGAAACGGACCTTGCCTAAGTATTGAGCAACAAGTTGCACTCTGTGAAGACTTTTCTGCTCAAGAAATCAAAAATGGACTTTGGGAGATTGAAGATGACAAAGCCCCTGGGCCTAATGGCTTTTCTGCAGCCTTCTAATAGGCCTCTTGGTCTCATATTGGTCCTGACATAGTGGCCGCTGTATCTAGCACTTTTCACTCTGGTAAAATGCTCAAATCCCTTAACTGCACATTTGTGACTCTTATGCCAAATAAGTCTAATCCCACATATGTTAGTGATTATCGTCCTATTGCATGTTGCAATGTATTGTACAAAATTCTCTCAAAAGCTTTAGCCAACAAATTGAGTATTGTTTTGCATGGCTTGATACTACTTGAACAATCTGTATTCATTATATTAAGGGGAGACTTATAGGGGATAACATCATCCTTGGTCATGAGATCATCAAACACTATAGTAGGAAAGGGATATCCCCTAGATGCACCTTGAAAATTGATTTGAGAAAGGCGTATGACTCTTTGGAGTGGAGTTTTCTTCAACAAGTTCTTTATGGCATGCACTTTCCTGTGAAATTTGTGAGTTGGATAATGATGTGTATTTCTACTGTGAGTTATTCCATAATGTTCAATGGATGTCCAATGGCTCCCTTTGGGGCTAAGAGAGGATTGAGGCAAGGAGACCCTATCTCCCCATATCTCTTTGTTATTGCTATATCCAGATGTCTTAGAGACCTGAAGAATGAGAGAAGTTTTAGATACCACCCAAGATGCAAGAAGTTCTCTTTGGTTCATTGTGTGTTTGCAGACGACCTCCTACTATTTTCTAGAGGTGACTTTGAGTCAGTGGCTGTACTGATTGAAAAATTCAACATGTTCTCTAATTGCTCAGGACTGAAAGCTAATGAAAGTAAGTCTGAACTGTACTTTGGTGGTGTTGAGAATGCAGTTAAGCAGGAAATTATCCGTTCCCTAGGTATGCAAGAGGGAGTGCTACCCTTTAGATACCTTGGAGTCCCATTGACTTCTAAGAGGCTACAAGCTCACTATGACCCACTTGTACAGAGAACGACAGAGAGGGTACAGTCTTGGACATCAAAATTCCTTTCATATGCAGGGAGGCTCTAGGTTATAAAATTTGTGTTATTTTCTCTGCAAAATTTCTGGGCTCAGTTCTTTCACATCCCCATGATTGTCATTCACAATATTGAGCAAGTCTGCAGGAGGTTCTTATGGTCAGGGTCAGCAAATCCAAGCTCTAGGGCCCTGGTAGCATGCGAAGATATTTGTCTACCAGCTTCTCAAGGAGGTTTAGGCTTGTTTAATTTCAAGCTCTGGAATAAAGCATCACTTGACAAGCTTCTATGGGACATTCAGCACAACAAAGAGAAGCTGTGGGTTAAATGGATCAGTATATATTATATCAAGACGAAGAGCTTCTGGAACATGGATAAGCCTTAATAAGCTTCATGGCTTATCCAAAAGGTCTTTGATAACAGACCTGAACTGCAGCAGGTTGTGTGTACCTTAGCTGCATATAAAGTGAGTAAAGTCTATAGAATTCTGCTTCCTGATGCTCCCAGGAAATACTGGTCTCACCTGGTTCGGATCTATATTGCTCTGCCACGTTGGAGATTCATTAATTGGCTGTGTGTTAGAGGAAGGTTACCTATATGGAGAAATCTGAGAAAGCTTGGTGTGCAGGGGCGTGGCATATGTGTATTATGCAAGCATGCTGATGAGAGTTTTCAACATATTTTCTTTGAATGTGATTTTGTATTGCAATTATGGCAAAAAATGTTTACCTGGTTCCAACAGCCTCAGCTAGTATGGAGATGGCCAGATGTGTATAAGCAGATGAGTGCAAAGTTCAGAGGGAAATCTATCAAGAGCAGAGCAGTGATTGCTTGCTTCTCAGGGGTGATATACTACACTTGGAAGGAAAGGAATATGAGGTTATTTCAAGACAAGAAATCTACTATTGAACAAGCCATGAAAGAGATCATCTCCTCTTTGCATGCTCGTGCTGCAGGTTTTGACAACACCAAGATTAGAGAATTCTTCTTAAACAACCTGAATTATTTCTGCTGAGTTTATTTGAGCTAGTTGAGATGTAGTGTTATCTGTGACGTCTTTGCTGCAATAGGGGATGTTTGTAAAGGAGGGGAGCTACTGTGGCTCTCCTCAAATTAGGCAGCTAAGTGTCTTAGTGTTTAGTGTGTAATCTGAACTGATTGTAAACATCCAGCTTTGGAAGGAATTAATATAAATTCTTACTTTCCAAAAAAAAAAAAAAAAAAAAAAAACAAGTCGACTAGACCCTCGTTCTGCTAGATTCAAGAAAAAGCTCCCAAGCCCTTGAATCTAAACATATCCCCCCTCCCTTATAATGGAGTCAACTACATGGTAGATTGATATGTCAAGTCCAGTTCGACACCCCGTCACGATGAAACACGACGTCGTGTACGTGGCTCGGTCTCAAGGGGGCAATTTGTAGGCACTAAAAATTTATTAAGTGCCTTAGTTGAATTTAATTAATTATTTTAGGTTAAAATATATTTAGCTTAATTTAATTAATTAACCCCGAAAATTAATATGGGCCAAAAGCCATCAAAATGGGCTTATATTTAACCCTTGGGCCAACCCACACCTGTTGGGCCAAATAAACAGTTAAATCGTCCAAACCCACAAGAAAAGACTACCAAGTCAAGAAATTGGGCCAGTCCATGACTACCAAGCCCGTTGGGGAATCGGAGCTCCTTGTTCCTCTCTATAAATATCGAAGTCTCACTTCATTCGAAAGTTTGGAAAATCTACAAGCAGAAAGCCCTGCCAGAGCATTCCCTCCATCAAAATTGTTACCTTGATCAAAATTTAAGTCTTTGAAGACCCTTGCTCAAGAACATTCAAACTGAGAGACAGAATCAGTGGATTTATATCATTTGTTCATTATAACGGATAGAAAATACAGAGATTGTAACCCATACATTCAAATTAATACAAATTATATTTGTTCAACTTATTTTTGCCTACGCATTATATTTATTGTCTACAATGTCTTTCTAATCTTTGATAACGGGAGCCATTTGCTTTGGATTCAACCGTCATTTTGCAAAAAATGTATGCCTTTTGTATCGAACATGACTTCAGTTAATGACTCAAGTTCACTCACATTGATGGTGTGTAATTCCTCATGCTATACAAATGATTTACCAAATCCAATTTGCAGTACTGGTGTACGTTATCCTAACCAGTGTCAATATGATATAGGTTATGTCGATAGCACCCACACCACGGGTGTGGTTGAGAGTGATATATTTAATATCACCGATGATGAAAAATGGAAAACCGCTAACACGATTGCGTTTTGGGCTCGGGCTTCAAAACAAATGTTTCGTGGGTGATTGTCTTAGTGGGATTGCGGGATTCGGATATGGTAAGAGTTCCGAGCCAACATAGCTTGAAGCCCATTTTTCGGCGTCTTGAACATTTTATATGGATGATTTAGACATTATGATCCAACATGAGTACAAAGTAGCACCCATCTACTCATATTCAAGTGCTTTCTACTTTATCAATTTCACCGATTTCATCATCCGTGGCATGCACAACGGGAAGCCTAACGGTTCAGTAATTTTGGTAGATAGCAGTTATTATATGACGTATCTTCAAGGCTCAATCTTTGACGTATTTGCCAAAGACGTTATGTTTTATATGTTGGAGAATTATGGAGTTCGAACAAAAGAGGATCGGTTGCCTAAGCTCAGTTGCTATGGTTACTCTTTTTATACACATTTTGAAGTTCACATCTACACTGATATTGTAATTTCGATAGACTCTCGCTCGGCATGGCTCCCTGTGGGAAGAGATTAATTTTTATCGATCGGAAGAAAAGATGCAACATTTAGCATACTTGGGGCGCAACATATGATGGGGTATTTAGTTGCTTATAATATAACAAACCCTTTGGAAGCAACCCTCACAATTTTTACATATGTTCTTAATTAGTTAGTAGTAACTAGTGTGTTTCATTTTTATTTATGTAAGGAGTATTAAGACCAAATGTAATGCGTTTTATTTTATTTATTTAAGAAATATCAAGACGTAATGTAAATCAATTTGTTAAGATTCGACCCATAAGAAATAAACAATAATAAATGATAGGTTTTGCACGAACGAAATAAATTTATTTTAATTAAATTTCCTGGAATTTTACTGTTAGGTTTTGCTATGTTATGTTAGGTTTACATATAATATCACAACATTTACCAAACACGTAGCATAAGTAGCTTTTTTTTTTGTAATTATGTGAAATCCATATGTATGAATAATTTGTCAAATGTCTTTCTTAAATACTATTTTTTGACCGTGCAATGCACGAGGTCTTTTTCTATTTTTGAAAAGGAATAGTAATTGTAAAATTCATAATCGTAGATTTTAAGTTGCATTTTCCTTTGTGAAACTATTACTCAGTATTACCAACTTTTGGATCATTTGTACACTCAACATGTTCACAATTATATGGAATTTCACCTTAGATAATGAAATTACATATTATTGTAAAACGATGACCCTTGTAAATACTATATTTGATCTTAATTAAAAGACTAATAAAAGATATGTTTTGGTCATATCTTGATTTTTGTGTACACATCCTTTATGTTTTATCTTTACTTTATTTTTCGATCTGGGACTTTTTTTTTTGTAATTAAGAAACTTGTATTAATCACCAGAAATAAACATTTACAGACAGGGCCCAACTAATTGAGCCTTTCAAACAAAATACTCCTCTACATCATAAAAGCACTAAGGGGGAACTTACTTACCAAGCATCAGTAGGAAATACGCTCACCTTCTAGGAAGGGTATTGTACTCACCTATTCATTTCGTGTGCTGTTCAGTAAGTTCAAAATACATAAAAACTCAATGAGCTCTAGCTCAAACAAGGATGAAAACACAAAAGAACTGAACTAGTTCCCTTCATAAACCCTCAAAGAAATATAAAATCTTTACAGCTTGTTGACTCCGCAAGCACAACAAAGTCTGAATTTGATACAATCTTTTCAGCAGGCACAACTTTGTTGTTGAAACTTCTAGTATTCCTCTCTATTCATAAGCAATAGACAGTTGTGGCCAAGCTCATCTTTATTGCAGCAGCAATGGGGGATTTACCCTTAGAAATTCTGATTGTCATTTCACAAACAGCTTGCCAATCAAAACAGTTGCTAATTACACCTATCCAATGCAGGATACTCCCCCATTCCTGTTGAGAGAACATACACTCAAAAAACAAGTGATTTTGCGATTCAGCATGGTTGTTACATAACACACAGACAGGGTCACAAGTCACACTCCAAGACATCAATCTATTTTTTTGTTCTCAATCTCCCCTGCAATGCAAGCCAGAGTATAAATGTGGTTTTGGGTGTAGCTAGATTTGAGCAAACCATGTTTTTCCAAGGAACATTGCACACCGACCCTCTCAATCTTTTATATGCTTGTTTTATGGAGAACTTATTCAGCTTCACCACACAATCCCAATCCCCTAGAGTGCTCCAATGCTTCCTCATGTGGAAAATTTTCTTCACCATCCAAGAAGATTGAGCAGGGGTATCCATAGTCATCATGTTTATATTCTTGATATAGTATGTA
This sequence comes from Tetragonia tetragonoides, assembly GCA_038025085.1. Lineage (NCBI taxonomy): Eukaryota > Viridiplantae > Streptophyta > Magnoliopsida > Caryophyllales > Aizoaceae > Tetragonia > Tetragonia tetragonoides. Next base: position 33,662,787 of record CM076141.1, read on the forward strand.
TGAACCCACAAGATCCACAAAGCATCATTTTAGCACTCAGTGCCCAAAGTAGTTTGCATATTGCAGCTTGGTTCCAAATTTTCATATTCATAAGATTAAAACCACATGCTCCTTTAGGTAGACACATTTTCTCCCATGTAACTAAAGCTCTTTTTGTAATTGTTGTGTCTCCAGACCATAAATAACTTCTACAAGCAGTTTCAATGAGTTTGATCACTTTCTGTGGCAAAATAAAGAGTTGAGACCAGTAGGATTGAATTCCAAACAACACAATGATCAACTGAGTTCTTCCTGCATAAGAAAGGAATCTTGAGGTCCATGACCTTATTTTCCCAAGCATTTTCTCTACAAGAGGGCTACATTGAGCAACTGTAGCCTTCTTAGTAGATAAGGGTATCCCAAGGTACTTGACTGGCAGAGAATCTTCAGAGTAACCCAGACAGTCTAAGATCTTCTCCTTCACAGCTAAAGGAACACCCCCAAAATACACCTGACTTTTGCTAAGATTGGCTTTCAAACCAGTGGCAGCAAAGAAGTGACTAAATTTTGTGTGAAGTAGAGCAACAGACTCATAATCTCCCCTAGTAAAAAGTAGTAGATCATCTGCAAGAAATTCCATATAATTGTGAATACATATTTTTGTAATAACTATTTGGGACTGGGACTTGTAATAACTATTTTTTATTACATATTTCTTTGTAAAACTTGTAATAAGTTAGTAATGGTTATCATTAGTTTTTTTTTCCTTTTCTTGTCCTTCTTTCATGGTGCTTATATGTATATTAATTGTTTGATTACTCATATATTTTTCCGATATGGGACTCATTGCAAGATGAAACGTATAAATGGTTGTTATCCAGAAATTAACATCAATAGAATGCTACACTTAATCCCAGCCAAAAGGTTACGGAATGTCAAATGTGTGTTTTGTTTAAAAACTTAGCATTGTATTTATATACATATTCATTGTTTAATTTCTTATATATTTTTTCAATATGGGATTCATCACAATATGACATAGAAGTACAATTGCCCAAAATTCGACATCATCTTTTGCCCTATTACTTGAGAAAATGAACCCAATAAATATATCAAATTTCATTTGTATTGAAAATATTTTTTAATGGAGTGTTGAAAATACTTTTTTTTTCTTTACTGATTCAACCCATTTTTCTAACACTCCTAAAGCTTCTTCTCAAACCAAAATAATAAGAAAAAACACCCCTAAAACTCATATACAGGGAGATAGTTAGATGCCCCTATTATGATTTGTAAATTATTTTTTTGAAAACTAAAAAAAAAATATTACTAATATTAGGAATTAAGGTAACATTTGGGTGACCCATTAGGGAGTAGGGACACCTAACCAAATAGGCACCTAATATTAAACTAATAGTACACTTGATCTTAGCCTAAAGGTCAAGAATTGTGTAATTAGCTTCTACTTTGATTATTTGATCCTTTGGTTTTGTTCATGTTATTTGCTTCATCTTTTCCTTTTTTTTTTACCTGATGTGGGACACATAATACGGTAGTATCTATTATTAAAATATGCATATTGTTTTCGCACCAAAAACAATATGCATATTGTTTGCTTCTTCTTTTTCCCTTTTTTGACATTATCTTTCCTTTTCTTTTTGTAATTTGAATGAGTTTGGATTAGATTATATTCTTTCCTTTTATTGTCCTTGAGTATCATATATGTTTCCATGGAAAATTTTTATTGTGATCTTGATTGATTTGTAGTACCAATTTCAAATATCTTAGCTATGCACGTAAGATGTCTTATTGTACCCACCTTCTTTTTTTTTGGTTTAACATTTCTTTCTTTTTTGGTGTGGATCACATATTATTTTAATTCTCTAATTTTGTTATTTTGGCAACTGTCTCTCTAATTTACGTGAAGAGATTTTGGGTTGCTTTTTCTTGTAATGTTATGATTTTTTTTTTCCTTTTATTTCCCCTCTCTCAAGCATGTGATCATTGTGGTTAGAGCAAATCTTAAATACTCAAAGGAGGTTGATTTAAAACAGGAGTGAATTAAGGAGAGACTTGGAATAACCTTTTGCTAGGATCACATCAAAACATACATTTGTATTTTAAATAGGATCTCAAAGCGTTAACTTTCCAGGTAAAGCTATTATTATTAAAGTCACTTTACTATGCAACAATGTCTTATTTTCTTAATAATGTGATCAAGTAGTTTATGTGATGAATTTCCCCTACTTTAGGACTAGGGAGCAAAGGTTCGATTTCATTATTATTAAGCTAAAGTGTTTGTTCAATGAGCTTGTTATTCCACTACACAAGCTGAATTTAGAGGTACCACCCGTTCCTCGATCTAGCTTATTGCCACAGTCAGCTCCTCAACCGAGGTTATTTCCATTATCAGCTATTCGACTTCAACCCAGTTTATGTTCACAATCAGTTCCTCATCACAGCTTTTATTATGATGTCTTGATGTATAATCAGAGGAAAGGAGGATGTACTTACAAAGAACCGCTGTATATTGTCAGGTACATGTGGGCGGTGTATTCCCATATCAATATATATATATATATATATATATATATATATATATATATATATATATATGACATATCTCCTCACTCTTACGTCTATGCTCATTGATATGTTTTTGTGTTACATTTTCCATAGCTATTAATGGGTATTTAACTATTTATACAAGAACCTTCACCTCTAAAATCTCATTTAAATAATAACTTTTACACATATTAAAGAGTTCACAACACTAGTATAACTCCTATACTAATTACATGTAAACATGTAAACATGTAACTTAACTATACTAATAAAGGATTAAATTAGGGTTTAGTTAATCTAATGTTTGATTTAGGATTTCGTTATTGTAGTAATATCATTATTGGGCTCGGTTTGTTATCCACAGATGAGATTTGGGCTGATTATCCCTCTACTCTCTGAAGTTAAATACCTATTAGTAGCTATGGAAAATGTAACACCATCGATGGATCCATGTACTACAAAAACAGAATTGATTAAGCAGTTGGTAAACGAAGTTAGAAACGATAATAATTGTAAAAACTTCATGATCAATTTATTCATGGTATTTTCAATCATAAATAAGTGTATTTCTTAATTATATATATTATTAAAAGTCATTTTAGTATGCAACAAGGTCTTACTTCTTAACAATATTGATGTTTATTTTGTGCTATACAAGCATGATCAAGTAACATATGTGGTTAACTTTCCGTACTTCAGGACTTCAGAGGAGAGGTTCGATTTCATTACTAAATAGCTTTTGTTTATAATTATGTAAAATCTATATGTATGAATAATGTGTTAAGTATCTTTCATTTTTATAGGATTTGGTTAATCAATCTAGAGTTTGGTTATGGGCTCTTCTAACTATTATCCACTACTTTCGCTCATCCTTATTTTTTTTCCGTATAGGAAAATGAGAAAAACGTCTAAAATTCAAAAATGCATATCTCCCTATAATGTTTCACCCTTCAACTTTTCTTTCCACTAAATCGAGAATAAACACAATTAGCTAAATAAATAAATAATCAAACAAATTTATTAAGAATCGACCCATAAGAAAATAAGGGTCTATTCGGTATTAGTGCGAGTTCCATGTTTTTGGTTTTTAAGAGTAAAAGTGGCAACGAAACTTGTTCGGCAAAATCGTTTCCAAATTTAAAATTCAAGTAAATACTTGAAACTGACAACAAAATACACGGAACCCAAAAAAGTAGTTTTGTAAAACTACCTAGTGATATTGACGCCCACAATCACACCCATGCCGCCTCCTTCATTATCTTTTTTAATATAACCTTCCCACTTTCTTTCACTTCTACTATATTTTAACCCTAAAGACTTGCATCAAAGATTTACTTCTGTTTCAGTGGAGCAGTTATCAACATTGCAGGTATGTTCATCATGAAACTTCCTCTGTCTTATGCCTTGACTTTTCAATTATATTTTATTCATTTCCTACAACCTCTTGTGGTGCTTTAATATATATATATATATGTAGGTTAGCTTCCCTAGATATGCTACTATAATACGTACATATTGATTGAAACTTCTCTATGTCAATTAATGTTACTAATTTATTACAATTTCATATTGTTTTCTTTAAATTAGAGTAAAAAAAAGGATTGATTGAAAAACTAATGTTTTTTTTTTTTGAAAAATGGTAAAAATCTTCATTTCCATCTTCCAATGGATATCAATGTGATATCCAAGAGAAGCTATATACAGTATACAGAGCTGGGTTGTACCATTGTGAGGCACCCCAATTACACTGATCATAGACAGAACAAAGCATAAACTGAGATAACTAGCTAGGTGTATACCCCTAGGTACACCACCTCTGTAAGAGCACTATGGCATCAGCCCAAACTATTCTTCTATACGAACATCTTCAGAATTACAGAAATCAAAGAATCTAGCATATACACAAGACTGGATCATTCTTACCACATTATGAGGGGATGTTGTGCATTCCTTGAAAATCCTTTGGTTCCTTTCACGCCATATGCAGTAGATAGTGGCCACAAAAGCAGCTCTCTTCACTCTTTGTTTCCTGCTTCCCCCTTACATACTTCATGAACCATTTGATTTCATGCTTAAGGCTAAGAGATCTTCTATTAATTCCCAAACCAGCCAAGAATATCCTGCCAAATTTGCTGTGAGAATGTGCATCTGAATAGCATATGTGAAATGGATTCAGCATCCTACTTGCATAGCACACATCGATTTACCAAAGGCCAACCTCTCTTACTCAGATTATCAACAGTAGCTAAACAATTATGAACAGCCATCTGCGCTACCACACAATGTCTAGGCACAGACATCCGTTCCCAAATTGTCTTATGCCCTTTGTATACATTACCTCTGTCTCTGAAGAAGTCATATGTTGCTTTCAAGTTAAATGTCTTCTTACCCCAGTCACATAAAAAGGTGGTATGCATCCTGGGAACATCCACACAACTCAATAAATTCATCCCTTAGCTTTAAGAACTTTTTCCAAATCTAGCTATCACATTGTTTACTTTTAACTAGCCAAAAATCCACTTGGTGGAGGTGATAACAGGTAACCCAAGTTGTTCAAAGGGAGTCCCCACCTCCAATCAGATGATACATCCATTTTACTTGCAGTGCTTTGTTCCAAGCCAAAATCTCCCTAATATTCATACCTCCTTCCCGGTGAGGTCTGCAAATTCTTTTCCGGCTCATGAAGACAGCACCATTCCCCTTCTTCCCCCAGTAGAATTGTCTGCACAGCTGTTCAATATGATCAATTACAGCTTTAGGGAGGAGGAAGGCATTGCACTAGTAAGTATCTAGCCCAAAGATCACAGAGTTCAACAGTTGGGCTTTACCGGTATAGCTAAGAAACATATTAGCCCAGTGCTTGAGTTTAGAAGAGACCTTATCAACCAATGGTTGACACACTGCAATAGTAAGTCTGCCTGTTGTGAGTGGTACTCCCAGGTACCTAAAGGGGAACAAGCCCTCCACAAATCCAGATTTCTCAAGGATTTCCTGCTTGATATCATCATGCACACCCCCCATATAGATACAAGTTTTTTGTGCATTTGGCTGTAACCTAGAGATACCTGCAAACTCATGCAGAGACTGAACAACACACTCAATGGAGGGGACATCACCTCTGCAGATTGAAAAACTAATGTTGTATTTTAAATTTGTTAGTATCATGTTATTGGTCACTGGCTCTTCTTTTGCCTTTCTTTCTTATATATTCAAATTAGTGTTCAATTAATATTTGACTCATATTTTAATGATATTTAGCCTTTCATGTGAATTACTGTATCAATCAAATTTCTGTCTAATTTACTCATACTTTTATATTCTTATATGTGGTACTTTTTGAATTTAATAGATGTCAAGTCTAAATAATGAGATTTAACGTGATGAAGAAGATGAAGTAGTTGAGTTTGAAGTTGATGGGAGATTTAGTGTGGGGTGAAGATGTTGAATCTTATTTAATATGTCTAATAAGATGAAGTAAAAAAAGAAAATAGGCCAACTACTACCCTTAGCAAGTTATCTTGGTCATTTATTAGAAAGATATTAAAAGAGAAAAGAAAGAAGGACTACAGTCAATAACAACTGAAGAACAAATATAATCAACTAAGGCAGCGACAGAAGGACTTTGCTAAATTAATAAGCAAAACTGGTATTGGATACAATGTTATAACTGGCATGGTTTTTGCAAAAGATGATATATGGAAGAAGTTGTATGAGGTAATATCTCTGAACAAGTAGTTCATTATAAAACAGGAAAATTATTGCCAGATGAGGACTAATGGAACACTATGCTTCCCTCTCTTTTTCCCTTTTGGTGCAGAAACATAAGCACGCTAATACATTTAGAAGAAAATGATGCAAACACTATGATAAACTATGCACGATATTTGGTGACACAACAACTAAGGGTGCTGAGTCCCATCCTTCTACTAAAAGTCCATCTATTAGTGAAGATGAAGACGAACAAGATACTTAGGAAGATGCTAATTTGAGTAAAGAACGAGAGGATCCTAAAGCCAAAAAACGAAAGATTGGTCCCAATTCTAAAAACTCTAGGGAGAGTGTTCAAACAAAAATGGCTGATGCACTAATTATTATGGGTGAAAATGCTAAGAAAAAACTCGAGCTATATGACAAAATGCAAAGTGCATCTGGTGGTAGTGGAGAAGTCAATGGACTTCAATTAGATGAGCGTCGTAATGCTCTTTTGCAATGCGTAGATACACGTAATGAGCTTGAAAGAATAGATGGAGCCACATTTGCAAAGGCAACTAAGCTGATACATGATGATCATTTGTGGAGGGATATCTTTCTTCGTTTGCCAGATGATAGAAAGAAAGATTGGGTGCTCAATATTTAGACATTTCTTATTTGTATGTCGCAGTGTTTTTTTTTTTTGTTTTTTTTTAATTTTTTTTTGTGAGGGGTGAATGTCGTACTGCTTTATGTTCTCGACACTTGACTTATGACTTTATTCGTAACTTTTCATATCAAATTTTAATATTATAACGTTTTAGATGGATTTTTGATTTCAAGTTATGTATTAATAACGTTGCAGATATGAGTTTAGAAGACTTAGATGACCTTTTAACAGACTCTTATGAGGAGGATCTTCCACAATTGTTGACCATTTATGTAAATATAGAGTTTAATGCGTTACTCAAAAAGAAACCTCGACCTCAACGATTTCAGCACTAAAAGGACACCAATTTGTTGTAGAAATTATGAACGGACATCCTATGACATTTTTTATTTGTTTCGGATGGAAAAATAAATGTTTATCAATTTGTGCGAGGAGTTGAAGGATTCTAAATTCATCTCGGTTCAAGAACAAGTTGCCATGTTTCTTCTTGTGATTTCTCATAATGGGAGACAAAGAATTTTGGCGGACAGATTTCAACATTCGTTAGACACAATACATCATGTTCGGAGAGTACTGTATGCCATTTCCTCTTTGTCAAAGCATATAATTGTTCCCCCATTATTTGAAGAAACTCCTCCAAAAATGAAAAATAATCCAAGATATTATCCAACTTTCAAGGTAAATTTGGTAGTATTCTATTCATATTTTTTTACCTTTTATTCTCGTCTCTAAAATTCCCTTAATTTGTATTTTTTTTTTTCATTTATTTGAAAATGCAGAATTGTATCGGAGCCATTGACAGAACTCACATTTTAGCACGCGTCCCTCAAGATGAACAAATTCCGTATCGTGGAAAGAAAGTTGATCCCACAGGTAATGTAATGTGTGTTTGTTCCTTTGACATGAAATTCACATTCGTTATGGTTGGTTGGGAGGGCACGACAAATGATTCAAGAAGTTTTTGGGAGACAATAAATTTCCCATGCCACCTCAACGCAAGTTATATGTTGTTGATTCTGGTTACATAAATATGTCTGGATTTCTTGCACCATATCGTGGAGAACGATATCATTTGCGTGATTATATGGGAGCTCGGAGTCCACAAGGTCCGGAGGAATCATTTAATTACACGCATTCTTCTTTGCGTAATGTTATTGAGCGATGCTTTGAAGTCTTAAAGACTAGATTTCCTATTCTTAGAGATATGCCTCCATATGTTTAAAAGTATATAATTTTGTCTTGTTATGTTATTCAATTTTATCAGAATGCAGATGGGTGGAGATTCTTTATTTATTCAATATGCGGATGAAAATGTTGAACTTGAAGATGATGTGAACACAGTTCTGTTGTTGTGCTTGGTACTTAGTGGTCACAAGCAATCTATAAGGGCAGTCCTACGCACCCTAAAAGGTCCTAAAGAGGATCGAGGACTATCTTGGAGCAGGCCGCTCCCTATTCGAACCCGCTCCTCCACCCCCAACACTTCTTGGTCAAAGATGGACACTTATCAACAATGACAGTTATTTTCGTATTCTCAACAGAAAGCCACATAGACAAACATAAATTGGAACTTTAAAAGACCAAGATAAAAGAGCAAGATTAGGATGAAATCTTAAACATACTTCATTCGATCAGAGTAAGGCGTACATTCGATTCAAAGCACTAAACAAAAGATAAAGCAATTATACCTCAAAAGAAGCGTCATTGCTGAGTAACCGCTTACACTTGCTCGAAGAGCCTACTGATAATCTACTCCTAAGATACACTAACACTACTCTAATGTCTACTTTGTGACGTCTTGTCAATATGAGCTCTGCTGCCTTGTTCTTCTGTTTCTTCTTGTATTTATAGGGAGCTGAGATAACTGCCCATGATCTTGCAGTTCTTTTCCTTGTCCACTTCCTTCATACTAGTGTCCAACTTCCCCACATTTCCACTTCTCTTGACTTCCTTCGTATCCTCCTTTCGTACAAAACTGTTTTCCGTGTATATACGAAAGGAGGATACGAAAGAAGTCAAGAGAAGTGGAAATGTGGGGGATATATATATATATATATATATATATATATATATATATATATATATATATATATATATATATATATATATATATATATATATATATATATATTAATTGTCTTTATTTTTTATAAAGACTTTCAAGGACTTTTATGCTTTTGACTTTGACCTCTTTTGGTCAATTTATCTACTATGCTTTAAGTCCATTATTAAATGTCTTTATTTGTTATAAAGACTTTCAAGGACTTTTATACTTTTGACTTTGACCTCTTTTGGTCAATTTATCTACTGTGTTTTAAGTCCATTTTATTTCGTGTGTAACAAGTTCAAAACCAAGTAATTCCAAGTATTAATCCACTTAAGCTTCGTTAGATGGCGAAAACATGAGATCGTTTGACAAAGCGATTATGAGAACGATATAATGCACAATGAGTACTACATGCTTATAATTTGTTGGACTTTTTTTTTATTTTTTTTTATTTTCTATTATTAGGGACTTTTTTTGAGAGATTATTAGTAGTATTTTTTTCTGTCTTGCATTATTTGTTTTTTTTCTCTTATGAAATTACTATACTCATATTTGAACTTTTTTTTTAAATGTATCATAAATATATTATGAACTCACTTTTATTTATATTCTTTATTATGGACATAAAGATTGAATGGTCAAAATATCAATCAATCATAATGTTGATATGATGTAGATAGATGGTGGTAGTAAGTTTGACTTACTTCTCAAAACTAACAACGGAGCAAGTCAACAGTTTTAAAAAACTGCAATTTCAAAACTAGAAACTGTTTTCAGTTTTATTGAAACAAAAAACTAAAAACTGAAAATGATACCAAACAAACTCTAAACAATATAGGTTTTGCACCAACAAAATAAGTTTATTTTAATAAAACTTCGGGATTTTTATTGTTAGGTTTTGCTGTGTTACGTTAGGTTAACCTATAATCCAACTAATTTTAGCCTAGATAGTTTTTTTTTAATAATTATGTGAAAATCATATGTATAAATAATTTGTCAAATCTCTTTCGTTATTATAGGGTTTGGTTAATCTAGGGTTTGATTTAAGATTTCGTTATTGTAGTGATCGATATCATTATTGTGCTACGTTTGTGATCCATGTATTAGGTTTGGGGAGAATTCTCCCTCTGCTTCTTCGAAGATAGTAAGGGATGGTCCTACCACTACAAAAAAATACGCTATTTACCGACAGACCAAAACGATCGCTAATAGAGTTAAATCGGTCGCTAATTAGGATTATCAACCGATAAACGATCGTTTAAAAAAGTCGGTAAAAGCCTGGTAGGAAAATAAATCAGCCATCGATTTAACAGTCAGAAATAAATTCCCTGACTGATTACCTACAGATAGGATCAGTCAACATACTCTTGTTTACCGACAGATAAAGTAGGTCGCTAATATCAATTTATTTAAAAAATAATAATAATCCCCAACTACTGACCGACTAGGTCAGTAACTGAGAAATTTTAGAGTAATAATTATTCCTTTACACTTACCTCCGCCCTTTCTGTGATACCCCAATATTTTCTATAATTATAATATCGATTTATAATTCATTTATAAATAGTTTCGGAGATTTAAATCGTATATTTATATAGTGATTCGATTTATTCAAATTAAGCCATAATAATAGTAATTATTATTATGGGAATTTCGTGATTTATAATTATCAAATTGAGGGATTTAATTAAATTATTTTGTATATGAATAAGGTTTATTCATATTGTTTTAACTAGTTTTAATTAGAATTTAATTGGTTTTAATTATTTTTAATTAACAATTAAATAAGAAAATTAATCCCAAGTCTAGTAGGTTTTGACTTTCATTGACTAGAGACTTATATAAACTATGAGATGGGCCAATTGATCAGTTTACAAAAAGTGAGCCAAAACCTCAAATTCTCTCTCTCTCTCTCTCTCTCTCTCTCTCTCTCTCTCTCTCTCTCTCTCTCTCTCTCTCTCTCTCTCTCTCTCTCCCTGCTGTCGTCGGCCACTAGGCCAACCACCGGCCTCCTCCCCCGTCGTAATCTCTCCCTCTTCCTCTCTCTTTCTCCCTCTTTTTCCTTCTCTCTTTCCTGCTCTATTTTGCCCCCCTCCCCTGTTTTCGCGACCGTGGCCTGTCGCGCCACCGCCGCGCCACCAGATCGCGCCTGGGTGGTCGTCGGCGGGTGGCCGACATTGCTGGAGCCACCCCGTCGCCTCTCTCTCTCTCAGTCGCTCTCTTTCTCTCTCCCTCTCTCGCAATTTCTCTCTCTCCCGCACTTTCTCTTGCTTTCTCTCTCCTCCGTCGCCGGTGCTCCGGCGAGCCACCGCCAACCATGGTGGTCGGTGGGTGGTGGTCTTGGTGATGGGCTGGGTCGTGGGTCCCCATGCTTGGTGTATCATGGCCTAGACTCGAATAATCGATTAGGGTTTCGTTTAATAATTTCGTTTTAATTAATTTCGGATTTTCAGTATTTTTCAATAATTATTTTTATTTTTCTGTACTCGTTTGGAGCCCGAATCTGGATTTTCAAAAGCCTATATTGATTGAAATAAATCAAGAAACTTAAATAAAATATTAGATTAATATTTTATTACTGTTTAGATTTTCGTATTTACTGATTATGTCTCGATAATTATTTTTAATTAGGACCTAACGGACAAGCGTGATCGGGTTGTGATTTTCAAGGTTACCTACTGCGTAGTGAGCGTTTGTTAGGTAAGAGATTGTGCCTACCTCTTTTCAAAGCCCCATCAAAACTATTTTGATGTGTTATGTGCTAATTGATAAATTATTGTGAATTTAATATGCAAAGCATGATTAAATTATATCGTCGTTAATTATGAGAATTAGAAATATATTCTTCGCCGTAAATACGAATTATATTGAGTATGATAAGCTTATGAAGTTTCGTTACTTAATTAGTTAGTATGCTAATTATTGAGCTTGTATGGCGATGTTGAAGTTCTATTATTATTATGATATAATATACGTGCTATTTGGAATGGGTTATTATTGAGTGATAATGAGCACCTAATATATCTTGATGGTTTATTTGTGAAAGTGTAATTTTTGGATATCATGATTTACTGCTGAAGTGCTGCCGAAATTTTGTTAGACATATATGAAGCATGATTATTCCTAATATGCATTTATGTCGTTATCGTCGTTATTATTATTCATTATCATGAGCATGAAATGAAGTAGTATGTCGTGGTCTCGTTGTACCACTAGGTTAATCAATGCAAGTATGTGAATTGAATTGTAAATGAGAATAAGACTCCTAATGGATCCTTAGGAGTAGTCGAGCAATCGAGACTTATCTAATGGATAATAGTCTAGGGATGCGTGATTCCCAAGTTACTTTTTATGGACACCTCGTAGTGTGTTCGGGACGGATCATTCCCCATTGTTTAATTTTCTACGTATCGATTATTATGTTAGAGATAGTGTGAGTATACACTAGAGAAAGTTCATGGCATGTCTATATCTATCTATGAACAGTATGGGTAATCGTTGTTCTCTCCGCTCTCTTATTACTCTAATCAAGATGGTTTATCTGTTTGTGTTCGAATGATCACTAATGCAAGAATAGCATGTAATTGAATATTGAGTACGCATGTGCTTGATTGTATGACTACTTGTGCATGCAAATGAATTTCAATGATTATTCTAAAACCCATGTAAGGTTTGCGAAAACGTTTTTACTGGGTATGGACGACGTTTATTCAGTTTATCTGATTTTTGTTTTTCTTTTGTTTTTTTCTCTTTTATTTTGTACCTTGTTTCCGTCACAGAAACCAAAGTGCAGGTGTTGCTGAGTGAGGACGGATAGCTTGGAGTTTGATTGATTATAGGCTTGTTTCTCTAGAACTGTGATTTACTTTGGATTATGGGATTTTGGTTTGTGCCCTTGAAGGTAAAGTTGTAATAATACTTTAATGGACTTAAGTTCACTTGATATACAACTCTGATATTAATGTTTAATTTGTTTAGATGCTTTCTTTGATACCTAGCTTTTCTTTTTGCTTAGCATTTATTCCTTAGTGATAAATATTGCACTAACTACCCTCGGGTATGGGACGGTTCAGTGGTGTCGAGTCATGGATAATGACGTCGATAGTTCCCAGAATATCGTTGTAAATTCGGGGGTGTTACACTTTGTCGCCCATAAAAGAAATCAAGTTGATGACTTTAACTTATCTGGGTTTAAAATTTTCCAACTCCACAAAAACCAAAAAAAAAATAAAAGGGAAAATAGACGAGAGAGACAAATTAACAAGAATAAGATATATCATTATTATAGCTATGAAAAATGACATATTACTTAGAACTGTTCATCAAAAAAAAAAAAGAAGAAAGAGCACAATAACAAAAAATAAAATTGACTCACTTACATAAATGAACCTACATTTGATCAAAAAAAAGTAGCCAAAAAATAAAAATTAAAGTAACAAAATAAACTCGATTTAATCCCGAGATCGAAGTAGATCCTCCAAAATAAGGCATAAATCAACAAAACCAGAGCACAAATTCTCCACGGGACTAGATACGCCTCGATCTGTTTCACATCCACCTAGATTCGTATCTGACCATAATCATTTACCCAATTCAGCATCATTGACAAAGACCGAGGAAATATGAAGCTCGTAGCCCAAAAATCACAAGGAGGAATGCTCAAACCTGGATGGAATTGGGTAGGCGAGGAAGATCACGGTTCAAACGAAGAGCAGGCTAAGTAGAATTTTCGCATCTTCAGTGAATAACTCAAGTAGCACTGATAGTTCATAGAGGAGAAAGGGGATATGAAGATTGATGGTGAGCAAAAATGATGGGGGTGGACTAGTGGAGCAAAGACCGGATCTAAAATTGAGGAGAGAGAGAGGGGGAGGGAAGGAGCAGGGGCGAAGTTAGGATTTTACGAATACGGGGGCCGAAGGTTACAAAAAAAAAATGAGCAAAACAATTTAGTGTTAAAAAAAGTTATTTACTTATTACTCTATGTTTTTTCATAGATGCAAAAGCAATAATAATAGAGTCCATTATTATTCCGTAATCTATTTTTCATTTCCTAAGAGAGAAAAAAAAAGTTTTTCACTTTGTGTCACTAAAATTATATATATGCATGCTCAATGATGTTTATTTACTTTTGAGAAAGCTTAATTGTACAATTTGTCTAGCAATCAATGTACAGTGAACATGAAATAATTAAATAATTAAAAGAATTGTACATAATTTGAAATACGATGATAAAATTTAAAAACAATGATTAAAGAATACACTTTTGATTTCAAATAATAAATAATAAGCTTATAGAAAATGCAAATATTCTAATTATGCAGAATGAATTTACATAATATATTAGTCCATTGTATTAGAGACTTAGAGTTGAAAAAAAAGGCTTACAAATTTTCCCTACTTAAACATCAGAAGTAGAATTATTAATTTTTTAAGAGTGAATAAGTAGAAATTAGTAGTAATTGATTTAATACTACAAATTTGGACAACAAAAAATCCAAATTTAAGGGGAAAAATATTAAAACAAAAATACAACAAAAAGTTGTTGCAAGGAATCGAACACGAATCCCCAATAAGGGTGCTACTCTCACTAGAGTTAGTTTAACCCCTGGGCCAGTTTTCTTTCATGTTATTTATGTGCGCTTTCTTATTTTACCTAAGTTTTGCAGGGGCTAGCAACTGGGTTGGGTCACAGGGGCCGGGCCTACACTATCCCTCCCGGGCTTCGCCCCTGGGAAGGAGGAAATGTTGGGCAAGTAGAGTGAAATGAGGGAATGGAGCGCAAAAATCTAAGTAGGCTTTATATATTAGGAACTAAATGAACCGGTAAGGATATAGCGATAAAGTCTTGTCCGTTTATCTATCTCCTCACCGATCGACAATTGGCCGGTAAACTTTAAATCGGTCGGTAATATCCGACCGTTTTAAATCGCTAAGTAATTAATAAAAATACGACTGATATATTATCGGTCGGTAACTTTTGCTCGCTAAATCGCGTGTTTTTTGTAGTCTACCAACGATGGATTCATGTACTACAAAATCAGATATGATTAAGCAGTTGGTGAATGAAGTTAGAAGAGCGATGAAAATTGTAAAAACGTCATGATCAATTTGTGAGTTTAGAGAAGGTTTTGAAAGAATTTATTCATGGTCTTTCCAATCATAAGTAAGTGTTCTTAATTATATATATTACTAGAATTTGTGCCTGTGCGATGCACGACTTTTTGTTCATCTCCTCCGATATTAGCATTAATATAATTTTTTTTAATCAAATCAATATATAAAACTGAATAATAGGTAGCTGTAACACCCCGGATTTTCTAAATAATAAATAAATAAAAATGAATAAACTCGACCCAAAATTTCGGCAGAGTTTCCTTTGTAATTAGACATCCCAAGTTATCGAACTGTACAAAACCTGCTTAAACAGATAATACAACAAAACCAATATTTACAGCGGAAGACTTCTAACCAAATCCGGAGCATCACTGCCACACTCACTCATAAGAATGAGTGCAAGGCAAACATTACCACTCTAAACAAACCGAGTATCTCTAACAACCTTTAATTACATAGAAAATAAACAATAATGTAAACATCTTCATAGCTCTGAATCCACTAGTCCATTTAGATCTTCACAATTGAACAACCTGTAAAACATACTCCAATCTACTCCCCCATGCAATCGAATATCACTTAGGTTTATCATAGGTCCACCATTGAAGAAAAATGGACGCACACACACGTAGCACAAAAAACAACCAATCAGCAAAGCTGAGTAACCAAACATTCTATCGAATAATAAATAAAAGCTCTAAAATCTCAACTCAGGTCAACTATGACCTTGAAGTCACATAAATCCCAAAAATAGTCTCAATTGCTTTCTAATATACTATTTCATCTATAACTCAAATCCCAAGAATATGTGCCAATCGCTCACGGTCACTAGCTCCTAGCCTCGACAATGTGGGAAGTGAATTGGCGATAAACCGCAGAAACAAAAACCATTCCATAACTTTGGCCATAGGCCCCATAACACATAACATAGCCCGCAGGCTCTCAAAAGTCCACTCTCGGACCAATACTCATAACCATGTAACCATTTCATAAAATACTGCTCATTACCTAAGAGTCAACGTCTTAGGCTACTTGCCCACATGTCTAGAACTAAGGTAGCTAATAACTTATGAGCCTCAAACCAAGATCAATATACTTGTCATAATTGTTCTCATAATCTCATATCAAAAGCTATAATCTCAACTCATTGCAAACACCCATTCTAGGTAAACAATCCACAACAAAGCATGGTTTCCCAAATCATCATATAGTTCTCATTCTAGGTCTCTGTATACCAAAACTAACCACTAAAAATCTAGCTCAACAATACCTCTGCCAATATACATAACTAACCATGATATAAAAACTATCTTTAAGCCTTACAGATTCAGAAAACTAATCTGAATTTCAGCATACAAACATTAAACCATTTCCACAATCATTCATTCATATATCATGATAATAGCAATAGTCAGATAATCAAAATATCAGAATTCAGCAGATAGCAATTCACATAATATTCATGTCAAACATCCAATTTACACATAAAAAAGGGAAAATAACATCCAACTCCAACCGAATAAAAAGAGTTACCTTTTAATTGAATTCCAGCAAAATCACACAAATTGCATCCCTTCAATTCAACGCATAACACCCACAAAAACAGAATTAATAAAACAAACTCAGATCAGATATTAACAAACCAAAACCCAATTTAAGGCTAACACGAACCCGCAAGGAAGAAGACGATCGGGACAGTGGCATATAAGGTCATGACTCCATGATCCTCAGTAGTCTAATTAGGTTGACAGCCACCGTATCGTGGTCGGCGACTTGGCAAAACAGCAGCGGCAACCGCACGAAATAGAGGAGAGAGAAACCACCTTCGACAGCAACAAATCACCACTTGTAGGACAGTTCACAGAACAGCAGTAAACTTTCGAGAGGAGAGAGAAAGAATCGAGATAGCAGTGGGAGCGAGGAGAGAGACGATGACAGTCATGGTGGTGTGATGGTGTGTCGTGGGTTTTACAAAGCTTCAAGTGTTTTGGGAAAAAAAAACTGAAAGGCAATATAAGAAGTAAGGAGAAGCGGTGGAAGAGTTTTAGCAAAACAAAACTCTTTTTTTTTTTTCTTGTTTCTATAAAGCCCAAACACAAACAAAACACTCCAAGACTTAAATCTTAACCTTTTCGTAATTTGGCTATTTCTTTAAATCTTAACCTTGCTGCTTGTGCTATTAAGCTCTGTGAATTTAAGAGGGCTCGAAATTTATGTTTTCTTATTCTGGAATGGGAACCTTCTCAGACCAAAGCTTTGTATAGAAAAGTCGTTGCCTCTTTGGAATTAGGCTTGCTGGATGATGCCCATGAGAGCCTGGTTAAGGCTAGTAGTATTGAAACCTAAGAACAAGGATGTCTTGTATGAATTGGGTAAGGTTAAGAAGTTGTTGGGTGTTCGCACTAGTATTAAAAAGGGTTATGAGGAGATTTCAAATGTGTGTCAGGATCGGAAAAGTAAGAAGGTCCTAGTTTGTAAGGATGATGAAGCTTCATCTAGCTTTTCTGATCATTTGGTGAACCCAACTAGCCTTGGTAGTGTGATCAGTAATCCATCACAATCAAGCTGTGTACAGCGTGAACCTAGTGGTTCTGAAGTTGAGTCAAAATATTCTGTGGTTAGTAATGGTGTGGAGGTTCTTCAGGAGGAAATGGTGGTAGATTCTAAAAGTGGTGTGGATGGCAATTGTTCAACTGTTGAAAACAAACTTGCAAAGCCCAAATTTCGATTTTTCAACTGACGAAAGCAGGGCTCATATTTTTCAATTTCTCCTGATGTATATGCATTAATGATGCAAGGAAGAGAGGTTAGCTACTATCTCCCTAGTGGCTTCACTTTTATGAAGGTCCGAGCTTGTTGTATTGATAAGACTACGCACATAGCACCATCTCCGAATTCAGCCGTGATGTCTACGGAAGAATGTTCTACGCCAAGGGTTTCTAATGATTTGGTGCAGCGTGACTCTTTGGACCAACCTATCATTGAGGATGAGCTACCTGCGAAGGAGATAATTGAAGACTCTCATGCGAATGTGGAGTCTTCACTGGTTACTGTTGCTGCCTCTACTAATCAAGTGGTCCCTTCTATTTTCCACTTTTCTGCAAAGGCGCGTCCTCGCCCTTATTCCTACTTCAGTGGTCCTTACTATTGGTCTGTTGCTCGTCGGAGACTCTGAAGGAAGAGTTCATGTTGAAGGCATTGGGAACAAGAAAAGGAATGCATCGACCCATCCTACTGATGGTGTGGATACCCCCCTGCGAAAACGTTTTACGTATGATCGTGTATGTATTGTTAGTTTTAGTACCAGCGCCTAGTACAGTGTGTTGTGTTGTAATGTTTTACTTTGTGTAATTATATGTATTTCATATTGCCAAAAAAAAAGACTTAAACACTTTTATTTATAAACTAATAAATCAATAAATTATTTTCTGAAAATACTATAAATATACGGGGTATTACAGTAGCAATAACAATAATACTTTTTTTTATCAACTGAAAAACAAATTTAACAAAGAAATTACATTTTTAGTGAATATATAATAAATTTTGAGGGTAAGTTATGTACTTATTTTTATTAAAATAAAATAGAATTATTTTTTATTTCTTTTTAATCACCCATGTATTTATGACTATTTATTACCACTTGTTACTACTCAACTTTATATATTTACTAGATTTCGTGCCCATGCGATGCACGGGTTCTTGTTCATCATCCTTTGTTATTAGAATCAATATAATAAAAAAAATTTAATCACATTAATATATAAAGTTGAATAATAGGAGTAGCAAGGAACAATAATAATCTTTTTCACACATTTAACAAATAAATTACATTTTTAATGAATAAATAATATACCTTTTTTAGCATAATAAATATAATACTCATGTTATTTATTTTTATTAAAATAAAATAAAAGTATTTTTGATTTCTTTTTAATCACCCATGCATTTATGATTATTTATTATTTATTCAATGCCACCTTGGTGAGAACTCAATTATACATATATACTAGATTTCGTGCCCATGTGATGCACGGGTTCTTGTTTAACGCTTATCATGCATACTCCGTTATTAAAAGAAATATAATAAAACAATTTAATCATATCAATATGTAAAGTTGAATAATAGGAGTAGCAAAGAACAATAATAATATTTTTATCAACAAAGAAAAAACACACTTAACAAAGAAATTACATCATTAGTTAATGTATAATATAATTATTTTTTTTGGATAATAAATATAATACATATGTTACTTATCTCTTATTAAAATAAAATAAAACTATTTTTAATTTTCTTTTAATCACCCATGCATTTATGGCTATTTATTACCTATTAAATGCTTGGTAAGAACTCAATTATATATATATATATATTGACTAGGACTTTACCCGTGCTACGCACGGGCGACCAAATTATCACTATATTTTTAGAAAAAATATTTTGTTGACTCAGTGGGTGGCCAACCCACTTTAAAATTGTATCTATCTCTCTCCTACTTTAATTGCTATTTTGAAAATAGATAAGAGAGAATTGTGAAAATAGAGGAGAGAGATAGATACAATAAGGTGGTGGGTTGGAAACTCAGTGGGTGGATGTATCATTCTTCATATTTTTATGTTAAAATTAATTTTGGGATTTTTAGTGATTGGTCGAAATCTTACACGCGTTATACCACTCATAAGTCTCTTATTTAAAAAATAAAATAATATCAGTCACTTGTCACTTAACTTGCAATTGTACATCATATGTATACCTTAATAAAATGTCACTCCAAATGTGACACATGCCAAATTATTAAAGCTTATCCTTATAACTTTGTATCTAATATATGTTTATACCCTCAAATATCAAATGTAATTAAATATTTAAAGCTTGTCATACTAACAACGATTATCCTCAAAAATAATAGTCAATTTTCACGTAGCCTACTCTTATACCAGCTAATATAAAATTTGTTATTAAACAACCGTGGTTTTGATCAGACTGTCCCTGTAATATGTATTTCACTAATTGGAATCCAAAAGTTGAAAGACTAACCTTCTTTCAATTGGAAAAAAATAGCGACAACTTTCCATTTAGACACTTAT
Organism: Tetragonia tetragonoides; assembly: GCA_038025085.1. Lineage (NCBI taxonomy): Eukaryota > Viridiplantae > Streptophyta > Magnoliopsida > Caryophyllales > Aizoaceae > Tetragonia > Tetragonia tetragonoides. The sequence continues at coordinate 33,682,946 of CM076141.1, forward strand.
AAGTTGATTGCGCTTATACCCACAGCTATATAAACCTTATCATATTATGTGCAGTTACCCCAAATATTCATCATCTGATCTATACCAAGTAAAAAGTTTTATCGTGTTCAAAATATTAAATCTGGACATTAATGTCATTTTAGATTGTATAAATGTAATTCTAACTAAAGAAAGAAAAGAATATAAATAGGCTATAGCAATTACTATAGGATATTAACAATTACTCACCAAAATAAGAACAAAAATAATTTTAATAAATAACCAATCAAATTGTGACACTTGTCATGTTATCTACGATCATACCCATAATATATACCTACACTTATTCCACAAATATCAGTCACATGTTAATTGTCACATAACCTGCGATTATCCTCGCATATTAGTCAAATATCGTCTACCATGTAACACCCACAACTATATATTATAACTTGAAAATGATGAATTTTTATGTGACCTTTGTCACATTACATGTGCTTATTGTAGACGCCGAATTTTGACTTGTATTTCTTTTAAATAATTACTATAGTTAATATTAGCATTAACTGTAAGTACCCTAATTAAATAAGTCATTTGGGCTAAAAGGGGATTTAGGGTCCATAAGGTGACCCAACCCATTAGCAAAGCAAAGCCCAAAGCCCAAAGCCCAAAAAGAAAATAAAGCAAAAATCCAAAAAAGAGTATAAAAGAGAAAATACAAAAATAAATAAGGAATGGAATTATAATGTCATGCATGACATCACAATATTCCTATGTTCCCATCCAATAGCTAAAGACAAAAGGGAATAATGGTATCAAGTAGAATTACCAAAATACCCTAATCTTTTCCATAAATTAACCCCCACACAAAAAATAAAATAAAAAAAAAAATCTCTCCTCACAACCGAAAATGGAGAAGAAAAATAAAAAAAGAAAAAAAAGTTCCCCCCACGTTTTTTATTCCTTTTTTAATTATTTTTTATTTAATTTTGTTTTTTCCTTTTCTATTTTCATCTCCCACCTTATCTCATCTTTTCTCTTTCCTACTCACTTCCACCTTACAAGATTCCTCTCATCTTTTTCCTTCACCACAAACTTGACATTTGTCACCCTTCCATCCACATTCTCCCAACCCTCATCTCACCATCCACCTACCATCAAATCTCACCCTCCATTTCTCCTAACCCTAATTCTCCCCCATCTTTCCTCCCTTATAAATACACCTTAAAAAGTTGTTTTGAGGGCCCTTTGCCTCTTTCTCATCTCTACTTCTTAAAATCTTCTTCTCTCTCTAGTTTTCCTATTATCTTTTAATTTACTTTAATTTTTGAAGATTTTCTAAAAACTTCTCTTTATTTGTAAAACTTCTTTTTTTTATCTAGTTAGTGCAAACTAAAGGGCGTTTGTACTAACTAACTTACTTTTGAAGATTGAGATTTCTAGATCTACGCAAGGGTAATCTTTTATCTCTCTCCTTCAATTATTTATTTTTTAAGTGTTTTCACTAACCATTTCATTTTGTATATAAATTGCTATTAAACCTTATTATCCCCATTAATAATCCCATTTTCACCGGTTGGACTCTTTATAGGTGTGGGCACGAACCACCCTATTTTTTGAGGGGCCAAAATTCCTAGGTAAGGGTTCAAGTGTCCACGCGAACCCGTCTCCATGGGAAACTTAGATCCAAATTGTAGAGAGTGATTTTTTGCGGTGAGGAAGAGAGTTACTTGTGCCAAAATTGTATGATCAATGAATGCTTCTCTCTTTCTCATCACCATTTATATTTTTTTTATACTTAAAATTGAATAAAAAAGGTCATTTTTCATATAGAGGCCTCGGATTTATTTTTTGTACAAAATTGTAATAATTCGGATAGTTGACAGTTTTTAGAGCATAATTCATTTGTAGATCCAGGAAGATTCAACGGTTGGAATTTGATGACATGAGTGTTATAGGAAACCTTATCCAGAGGGCTTTCTAACGAGATAAAAATCATCCAGATCCAACGGTCAAATCGTCCACAATTGAATTTTAAAGTTTCTGTATCTAAAAATGACCAACGTCCTTAGATATGTAAATAACTAACAAATGGCTAAGTTTTGAGCTTGGTCTATTTCTGAGTATATGTCCAGAAATGATAATGTTCACCTAACTGAAAAGTCTGTGTTGTTTAGCACCTCTTTAATGAAAGATGAACTTTGATTTGGATAGTAGACTCCATAAGAACCAATTTAGACTTCAAAATCACTCCATTCGGATGTGTTTTCGATTTTTAATGAATTAATCAAACCGAGTTTGCTTCTGTCAAAATGAAAGACTTTGGTTAGTTTAGAACATTAAGGCTTTTTGTTTAGTTCTTTTGTTTATTTTCGTTAAATAACTTAGACTTGTCTAAACTTCATGAAATTTTGTGTACATATCCACCTTCAAGTCTAATCTAAGTCCTGTAAATATTAGACCTAGATCATTTGTAAATAATTTTCGATCAATTAAAAACCAATGGTCTGTCCAAAGACTTCCAGAATCTCGTAAATCATATATAACTCACCAATAGTCAACTATCTTCACTTGATATTTTTACAGTGGAAACATGAAGTAAAAAGAACCAAGTTAGGCTTTTGAAGTACTTGATTTGGTTGAGTTATGACCGAGATATGCATTTTAATAGTTCTGTCCATATTATTGTAAAATCGGTTTTGTTCGATTCTATAAACGATTTTTTTTAATCATCGAATAAAACCAAAAAAATACGAAACTCTCCAGTTTATTCTATTAGTGTGTCCCACTAACTATAAAAATAAATTTGGATTTAATAAGTCGCGTTTGGATTGATCCCTTGTCGGTTCTTTCAAACCGCACATGTAAATAACTAATTCTTTTGTAAATAAATCTATTCTTTTGTAAATGAACCAATCTTTGTGAATAAGTTCAACTTTTGAAGACGAAGATGAAGATCGAGCCCCGGAGGCGCCATGTACATGAAGATGAAGTGTTTTTCTCCTTTTTAGGATTTTTGGACATGTTTTGTATTTTTATTGTAAATACTCGATTTGTAATTTATTTATTCTGAGGCCTCTTTAATTGCATTTTGTACATTTGCATTCATATGCTTCCACCTAATAATTCAACTTGGAAAATAAAATAAAAAGAACTTCTCTCACTTGTGTGTTATATATTATGTTAAAAACGTTTTTTAAAACCAGTGTATTTGTTTATGTACACAACCCGGCCCGGGGCCAAATTCGAGGTTAGAATCAGAAATTTGCTTATACGCGATCATGGGTGTTCCACCTACCATTCCATCAAACCACCTTCATACAAAATCACATTTCCCAGTGGAATCCACATTTTCCCAGTGGAATACCTATGATCGAATAGAAGCTAATTATTGATCGTCCCCTCTTATTTGGCTTCGGGCCACCCCGGGGGATCCTATCGGAAAGACTCCTTTAAACCATTACCCACAATACATACCCACAATCTACACAAATCATCCATCTATCCACCCCCAATGAATATTATTCCCCAGTAAAGAACGAATATTTTTGAGAAGTCTAATCTTTATACACAAAGCTAAGAATTGGGTTGATCCCCGTATATTACCAAATGTTGTTGGGTTGAACGCCTCGAATGAGCAGGCTAATCATCCCATTTGAGACTTTTCCTACTTCGAGGAGAGTAGGGTGTTCCTCGGATCAATTCGACTCTAAGTTGCGAGTCATCCTATAAGTTTCTCAATTATATCCCTCTTTACGGGAAAGAACATCCATACCCGCCTTAGTGGCACCCAAGGAGTCTTACTGACCGGATCCCCCGGTCAAAACTACGTAAGGGTTTTGATCCAGGAGTAGATTCAAGACCTACGATGAATGGTACGTAGTGTAGTATTTGCAATATCCAAACCCGCCGTATGTAAACAAATATACCAGTTCAAAACCGACTTTTTTTGGTGTGCTAAGTGACAATGTGTAAATATATGTGCTTTTTCTTTTTATCATTCAAGGCATTACATAATTCAATTCAAAGCTTTCATATGGGATACAACGTATTAGTAACGAGCCCGTACTCAGTACGGAGGAGGAGACGGGTCCGAGGGCGTCCGCGCCTTCTAACCTGGACCCCGAACCAAGATCTCTGATTCGCAGACCAGTCAAAGAATTTTCGTGCCTTATCACCATGGAGTCAACTTTTGGGTTTCATAATTGGTTTTCTTTAAAATCTTTTATAAAACCCTTTCTTTTGTAAAAGCCCTTCCTTGTTTGGGTCATAACAAGGTGGCGACTCTTCTTTTGTAGAAACCGTCCTTGTTCGGGCCATAACAAGGTGGCGACTTCGAGCCTTAAGATGATTCCTTGACAATTGGCCTCTTCAATCGGTCGATTTTCTTGGGACGTGCCTCTGGCATGTTCGCGACGATTCCCGAGTCCTAATCCAGGAAAACCCGAGAATCGGGCCCCATAGACTGGGGACTCTGTTGGGGAATTATTTTTATAAGAGGTCTAAATCCGAAAGTAGGTTGTATCCCTTTGAAAGCAAATTGAATGATGTTATGAAATGCCTATTGTTTATATTTTGTATATATCTTGTGTATATCATGTACATATGTGAAATTTGCGTGTTTGGAATGCTTGTTTGAACAAATGGTCCTACACACACACACGCGATCTCAATTTACTGCTTTTGTAGGCTGGTCGCCCGTTCATGGAGTGAGCGCCAGATTAGCTAACCAATAAAACATTAAGGAAGCTACCACACATATTGGTGTTCATGGAGTGTCTGTCCCTGTGTATGTACTCCAAAAACTAAGTGAAATGAAGCACCTGAAAATATCGGCTATAGATCAGCTTTAGGAGCACTTGGGACCGATGCATGCTTGAATCGGTTACTTGTATTTATTTATTGAGTCAGTCCGTCACTATGCATCCATTGCATTCATGCATCTCATGCATATCATCATAAAAAAAAATGTTTTCTAAAAAAATCTCTCTTTCGTGAGAAAATTCATTTTAAAGGATTTTCCCAAAAAGCCTCTATTTTCAAAAAACAAAATTCCAAAAAAGTACATACTCATTTAAAAAAAATGTGTTTCAAAAAAAAAAAAAAAGATGTTTATCCTCCAAGTCAATACAATGTTTTTCTCATGAACCATTCTAACCTTGCATTTTCATGACAGGTCTACCCGTTGGGTTCGTCCCTCCACCAGGCTCATTCGGACTTCTCCGATACCCATCTCATCTTCATTGTCAAGTGTCACTACATCAACCACTTCATTCACCCTATTCCGCAAGACCTTCTCACCATAGTCAAGTATAGCAGATATACCTGATCAGAATCTTCCACCTCCTCCACCAGATGTTCTTACTGAAATAAGGGAAATGATGCAGTTACTACTGTCTCATCAGGACATGATGGAACAAACTCTTACTCATTTGAAAACAGAACCTGACCATGGCACACCAGCTGGTGGTGCCCCATTTAACCTTGAAACCGGTTCTGTAGCCGAAGATGATAAACTGAGTGTGGATGTTAGAAAGTTGAAAGAAGTTTTGAAGGGAATGACAATTGCCGAGCCGTGGCTCGATATCCATGGACTATCTCTGTTCCCAACAGCTCGTCTCCCGAATGGGTTTAAAATGCCTAACATATCGAAATTCAATGGCACGGGAAGTCCTACAACTTTCCTCAAGATGTATGTGGGGGCAATGAGCCCATGGGGTGTATCAGAAGAATTTATTGCTCAACTCTTTCAGCAATACCTAGATGGGGCAGCAACCCAATTGTTCTTTCAACTTGAAAATTAAAAAAAAAGCTACTTGGTCCAATATCGTCCGTGAATTTACGCAACAATACATACACAATGAAGAGGTCGATGTGACCAAGAGAGATCTTGAAACAACTTACCAGTATCCCAATGAGACATTCTCTGCTTTCATTAGTAGATGGAGGGAAAAGGCCGCTCAAATGATAAATCGACCAATAGAGGAGGATCAGATACAGATGATAGTTCGGAATCTTACACTGGATCTGAAAGATAAAATGATGTACCATTATTTCCCCTCTTTCAAAGCTTTGATATCCACTAGGTCGAATATTGAGGACTCTCTCAGAATTGAAGGTAAGAAAGAAGAGCTAGTATCATCAACTTCGAGATACAGGAAAAGGCCTTATAATCTGCCAGCCCAAGGGGAAGGAAAATCTGCGGAAATCAGCAACATTGTCTTATCCACGACATTTCAGCTTACCCAAAGACGGGAATTCACTTATCTAGGTATGTTGGTAACACAAGCCTTTGAAAAACTTATCAAGGCAGGAATGATCCAACCATTGGCACCAAGGCCACCACCACCACCAAAGCCCAGAACCCAAATGACCTTTGCAAATTTCACCAGTATTCTGGGTACACAGTTGAGTCATGCCTAGCTTTGAGGCATAGAATCCAAGATCTTATTGATGAAGGGAAGCTCACTATCAATACTTCCAAAACCAGCTCCAATTCCCCAAACATCACAAAGAACCCTTTACCCAACCACCAGGGAAATCCAGTGTTGGCGATATCTCTCGCTCTATCAACCACCGATCCGACAGAATTGATAAAAGTTGCATCTCTCAGGATAATGGAAATGTCTTGTCTCCCAATTCAAAGGCTTTGATTGTGGATTTGTCCACCAAATCTCATGTGATCTTAAAGCCTATTAAGCTCTTTGAAGCGAAAGATGAAGTATTCTCCAGTTTGTGTGCAACTTTACAATGTGATGGAGGGTTCTTAATGATTGATCAGGAGGCGGAAGAAGAGGATGCTTCGGTCCTCAGCATTATAGAGAAGAATGGTTTGGGGTACATCCCTTATTTTGCACGGGCTGTATGTTTACAAGATCTTCCGGATAATGATGAAAGCTCTATGGTAGCTCATTTAACACGAACCGGAAGACATTTTAAACCTGCACATTTGGAGGATGAAAATCCCTTAGAAGCTTTGCGCTGCAAAGAGAAAGGGAAAGAAGTGGTGATAGATGATAATGTTGATGATGAAGCCATTAGAAGAATGAAAGAGATGAACTCTAACGTTTCCATTTGGAAATTGTTAATGACTTTGCAACCACACCGGTCTGCGGTACTTAGACATTTGAATGAGGTGGCAGTAAGCTCAGATATCTCTCCGGATGAAATGGTTGGCCTAGTCCACGGATCCTCTCAAGTACTCCAATTCTCTGACAGAGATCTACCAGAAGATATTGATCACAATCACTCTCTCCACATTACCGTGGAATGCAATGGTATGAAAGTCCCTCGCGTATTAATTGATAATGGGTCAGCAGTGAATGTTTGTCCTTTTCGAGCTCTCCAGAAACTCGGGTTCTCCCGGGATTATCTTGAACCCTCGACTCAAGTAGTTTGAGCATACGACAATAGAAGATAAATGTAATGGGAACAGTCAAGCTACCCCTTGAATATGGACCGGTAGTCCGGGATGTGGAATTTCTTGTGATCGATATACCTGCTTGCTTCAATCTTCTGATAGGCCAACCGTGGCTTCACCAATCAAGAGCCATTGCTTCCACACTTCATAAGAAAGTGCGATTCCAAAGCCCCCACGGAGTGATCACACTTAAAGGAGATCCAGAGGTTATGGCTATCACATCCACCAGTGAGCCGGTGTTTCACTTGGATGAAGAGTTTGGGGACAGATTCCATGGCTTCTTGATTGGAACTATATCAGGAGAGGATGGTGATTATCATTTTGATAGATTGGAAGAATTCCTCAACGGAGTAGGATCGAGTTCATCCTCGAGCGAAGGAAGTACATACTCTAGCACGGGTAGTGGTGGTCCAATTAAAGCGCGAGAGCCTTATATCCCCAGCTATGATTCTGAACTAGAGTTTTTCGCGGCAAAAGAGAAGATTGATACTGAAGGGTTGATCCTGATTCCGGGACTGCGTATCCCACAGAATGTGAAAATCCCTGAATTTACAAAGTTTAACGGGAGAGGTGATCCCCAGACTCATTTGAAATATTTCGTGCATGAGTTGCATCCCTTGGAGATTAGTGAGGAGTTTTTCCCTTACTAATTCGGGAAGAGTTTAGAAGGAAGATCCAGAGAGTGGTATTTCAATCTGGTGCCTTATCAGCTTGGTTCATGGCAGAATCTAGCAACTGCCTTAATCGATTGGGTGAATGCGGGATCAAGTGATATAGTCGAGAAGCTGAAACTCGAGAATGTGGAACAAATATCTGGAGAGTTATTCTCGACTTACATCGCCAGATGGAAGGAGCAATGCAGAAAAGTGCTTTATTTGCCGACGTTGAGAGAGAGCCTTATATGGATTGTAAAAGGATCGAAGGAACCTTACTGCACAGAAATGAGCCGGAAAATGTACTATAAGTTGGAAGATCTAGAGGCTCACGGCTATGCTCTTGACCTCGCAAAGATTAAGTCTGTAAGACAAGTTTCTAATCCATACAGTCATTACCCGAAGGATATGATTGCTCCGCAACCCCAGGCACCGCAAGTCCCTCGACCTCCACGTCAACTTGAGCCATTCCACGAACCTCTGAGTTACATATTCGAGCGGCTCATGAGCCAAGGGTTAATAACTCCATTGCCTCGACCGCCTCAAAGGCCATCGCCTCGTACGAACATTATTCATCCATGTTGTGACTATTGTGGGAAGTTCTCGCATATGATTAACCATTGTCACCTCTTGCTTATGAAGATTGAAGAGCTCATCAGCAAAGGACTGATCCTTGTTCAGTAAGCGGAAGAAGTTGCAATCACCCAATTGCCTGGGCACATCCAAATAAAGGGGAAATCAGGATAAGTCTCTTTCAGAACCAATAATTGTGTTAATTAACAGGCCAGAACTACGTATGGTTTGATCCCCATGAATCAATGTGCCCTCCTATCAACTCTGATTAGAAACATTTGTATTCACCTGTACTTAGGGTACGTAGGCAGCTCATCTGAGTTCGACCAATTAGGAAGTAAATCTTTTCGTCACCTATCTAAGAAGTAAACATTTTTCTTAAAGCACTTGTAATAGAACTACGTAACGGCCTGATCCCCCGTAGGACTTAATCATCGCTTTTGACTATGTATTAGACACACATGTATGCACATGCACGGGGTACGTAGGCGCTCACTTTGAGCTCGGCCGAAATAAACAAAAAAAAAAAGAAATCTCTCAGTCAGTAGGAAGAACTACGTGGACCTGATTCTCCAATGCACCTTTTCAAAATATCCCATATTTTCGAAAATGATGTTTACACACATTGGAGATACGTAGGCAGCCTTCGGGTGCGGTCCAACCAATTTATCAAAAAAAAAAAAGGAGTAAAAAAAAAGGGAAAAGCGAAAAAAAAGAGTGGAAAGCCTTTGAGAATGTCGAGAATTGGTTATTTATTTATCTCTGTTTGACTTGGAGGAAAAATACCAAAAAGATTTTATTTTCAAATAATCAAGGATTTTTGGGGAAAGTCCATTTTTCAAAAAAAAAAAAAATTCAAAAAAAAAAAGATTTTTCTTTTAATGATGTGATTTTGATGTCTCCCATGATAGTCATGCATTTATGCACATATGTTCTTACCCTCCACAAAAAAGAGCCCTCATTTTTCCCTGTTTCCCAGGAACCAGATGTCGAACTCCACAGCCAAATCAGCCTCCCTACCTGCTACCAGCCATCCGGCCACCTGGATCATGAGTGCTGATCACCAGGGGCAAGAATGATGCTAAAAATGGGACATGTACCAGGAGCCAGCCTTGGAAGGAATGGCCGAGGCATTAAGGAGCCTATCTTACCAATGGACAACATGAACCGAGTCGGGTTAGGGTACAACCCATATGTCAGCCAAGGGGCACCGAAGGCTAACTCCAAGACGCTGAATGGGCAGTTTGTGCAGCCAGGACAAAATGAACTCTACTATGGCTTTCCCGAGCCGTGGTTGGAATCAAGAGAGCATAGAAGACTCCCAGGTCTTGAGATTTTCTTCAGTGATATTGAGGTGTACGATCCTGAAGATGGCCAGAAGTTGAAGGATGAGAGAAAGAAAGTTGATTGGGTTGAGAATATCCGATACCGAGTGCTGAACCGACTTTTCAAGACGGTTGATTTTAATGATGATGTGTTCGATCCCACTGATTTGATCGAATCAAAGCACATTGTGAGGAAATGGAGCTATGAGTACAAGGGCAAAGAAGGAGGGCAAGAAGTGAAGATCTATATGGGCAACCATCCACCTGAACCAATATCCAGTAGCCCAAACACATCCACCACTTCAGAATCATCAACTGACCCAAGTACCGAGCTAGATCACCTGCTGGGCCCAATATCTGATGAATATGAGACGGATGAGTCCACCACTTCCACCACAGAATATCCCTCGTCGGATGACCTGTCCGATGTTGAAAATACCCATCCTATCCTTCTCTCTGAACATATTTGTGTACAAGAGCTTGATTCTGATCATGATGCATCATCATATGACAATGAGTCACCATAAACATGCATATCACCGATTGAAGAGTCCATAATAATAAACATTGGCTCAAAAGAAAATAAAAAAGAAGTTCAAATTGGGTCTGTCACTTGAAGAGCAAGAGTCTTTCACTGAGTTGTTGAGAGAGTATGTGGATGTATTTGCATGGTCTTATGATGACATGCCGGGTGTTGACCGCAGTATTGCTAAGAACCGTCTTCCTTTGCTTCCTGATAGCAAGCCAAAGAAGCAGAAGCTACGTCGAATGAAACCTGAGATTAGTCTCAAGGTTAAAGAAGAAGTTCAGAAGCAGATTGATGCTGGGTTTCTATGGGCTGTAAAGCACCCAGATTGGCTGGCGAATATTATTGTTGTTCCCAAGAAAGATGGTCGAGTAAGAATGTGTATCGACTTCCGAGATTTGAATGCCGTTTCACCGAAGGACTGCTTCCCATTACCACGCATCGACATGTTGGTCGATAATACAGCGGGACATGCTATGTTCTCATTCATGGATGGATTTTCAGGATACAATCAGATCCTTATGGCTCTAGAAGATCAGATCAAGACATCATTCATCACCCCCTAGGGCACGTATTGTTATAAGGTCATGCCTTTTGGTTTGAAAAATACCGGGGCCATCTATCAACGAGTTGCGACGACGATTTTGCATGATTTAATTCATGATATTGTTGAGGTGTATGTGGATGATATGATAGTTAAGAGCCGTGCTCGGGAGGATCACTTTTTCTCCCTGAAAATATTCTTTGATCGTATCCGAAAATTCAATCTGAAGCTCAACCCGCAGAAATATGTGTTCAGAGTTACATATGGTTAACTACTGGGATTTGTTGTCGGCCATAGGGGCATAGAAATTGATTCTGACAAGGTGAAGGCTATTTCTGAGTTGCCACCACCGAGAACTGAAAAGGAAATCCGAGGTTTTCTGGGAAGAATTCAATAGATCAGCAGATTCATTTCTCAGCTAACCTTGAAATGTGAACCAACTTTCAAACTGCTCAGGAAGGGTACGTCCCATCAGTGGTATGATGATTGCCAAGAGGCATATGAAATGATGAAGAGTTATTTGGGGAAGGCTCCAATTCTGGCACCCCGGCAACCAAGGAAGCCTTTGATATTGTACCTCACAGTGACCGCAACTGCTATGGGGGCGTTTCTGGCTCAATATGAAGAGGGAACGAGAAAAGAAGTGGCCATCTACTATCTGAGTAAGAAGCTTCTCGAGTATGAAACTCGATAAAATCCTCTGGAAAAGACATGCATATCCCGGGTATACGCGACAAGAAAGTTGAAGCACTACCTCCAAGCTCACACCACATATCTCGTCTCGAGATTGGACCCCATCAAATACCTGTTTAATAAGCCAATCACGAGCGAGAGGATTGCTTGTTGGCATGCTTTGTTTTCTGAATTCGACATCCAATGTTTGAGTCAGAAATCTGTAAAAGGTCGAGTGCTAGCCGATGTTCTGGCAGATGGGCCCATGTCTGAAGAAGAATGTGACGATACTTTTCCTGATGAACACATTCATGCTATACAAGAAGATAGATGGAGGATGTATTTTGACAGAGCTCGCAACAAAAGGGGCAATGGAGTCGGAGTGCTCTTAATTAGTCCTGAGGGATTGCATGTACCATTTTCGGTCAAGTTGGATTTCCCGACCACGAACAATACAGCTGAATATGAAGCTTGCATCTACGGTGTAAAGGCAGCCTTGGCAGCAGGGGAACGACGCCTCACAGTATATGGTGACTCAAATCTCAACATTTCCCAGACCATAGGGGCATGGAGAGTCCTGGATGAACGATTACAGATGTACACTGACTGCTTACAGCAGCTCATTCTGTGCTTTGATGATATTACTTTCAGACACTTGCCCAGAAAGCAGAACACTTTTACAGATGCATTGGCCAATCTGGCAACCACTCTGGTTTGGGAAGGAGAAATTTGAGCTCAGACCATCACTCTGGAAGAACGGCACGAGCCTGCCATATCATGTGATTAATGTGAATCTAATTACAGATGCAAAGAATGAACCGTGGTTCACGGATATCAAGAAGTACCTCAATGATTACTCTTATCCTCAAGAGAGCTCAAAGAAATACCAGCTGGCTATCCGTCACCTTGCGTCTCATTTCGCACTTTATATGGACAAGCTATAACATAAAGGGTTTGACGGGACCCTTCAACTCTGTGTTAATTCTAGAGAAGCGCAAAAGATCATGAAAGAAGTACACGGGGGTGATTGTGGCCCGCATACGAATGGAAAGATGCTTGCTAGGAAGATTCTGCGAACTGGATATTATTGGACTACATTGGAGCATGATTGCTACAAGTATGTCAGAGCTTGCAAGAAATGCCAGATATTCTCAAATCTAAATCAAATGCCCTCTGCGGAGTTGCATAATTTGACGTCACCCTGGTCGTTCTCAACCTGGGGCATTGACATTATTGATCAAATCAATCCGAAAGCATCCAATGGGCACCAATACATCTTGATGGAAATTGACTATTTCTCGAAGCGGGTCGAAGCGGCCTCATACTCCAAGCTGGGGGCACGACAAGTGTCCAAATTTGTGATCAAGAACATTATTTGCCGATACGGCCTACCATTCGAGATGATATCTGATAATGGCCCACAATTCGAGGGGCACCTCAAAGAAACTCTTCTGAAGTACAAAGTGAAGCAACATCAGTCGTCACCATACCGACCTCAGACTAATGGAGCTGTTGAGGCTGCGAACAAAGCGGTCAAATCTATTTTATCAAAGATGATTGAGAAAACGAAAGAATGTCCTGACAAGCTGTCGTATGCCCTTTGGGGATTCAGATCATCAATTCGCACGCCAACTGGGGTAACACCGTATTCGCTGGTGTATGGCATGGAACCGATGCTTCCAATTGAAACGGAGATTAAATCTTTGAGAGTCATTGCCGATAGCAGCATTCCTGAAAAGATTTGGCACAAGGCCCGATATGAAGAACTGGCATTTATCGCGGAAATGAGACTTGCAGCTCTCAACAACATCCAGAACTACCAGCATCGCATTGCTCGGTCATATAATAAGAAGGTGAGAAATCGGGATATTCAAGAAGGAGGTCTTGTTCTGAAAGAGAATAGAGTACCCATGCATGACCCTAGGGGCAAATTCCGACCCAATTGGTTCGGTCCATTTCTGGTCAAGGAGATCACGGCTAGAGGAGCTGTGAAGCTAGCCGATTTGGACGGGAATGAACTTCCTAGCGTTACAAATCTGGACCAATTGAAGAAGTTTTATGCTTAACTTCCTTACCATTTATCTATGATGTAATTTGTATGAAAAGCTCAGTAGAGAGCACAAAAAAAGGAAGAAGAAAAGAACCAATGTCTGGGCGAGCGCCCGAACTACGTCTGACCTCATTCTCTTTACGAGATACGTAGGCAATACGCAAGGATTCCGTCAAAGTTATGTTTATTTGCTATAGTACAGAGATGCCCAAAAAAAAAAAAAAAAAAAAAAGAAAAAAAAAAAAACAACTTATACAAACCCAATTATAGTTGATTTAAGCCAATGAAAAAAATAAGTGGTGAATTTTGGACATGGACTCTAAAATTGGTGATATCTAGTTTAAGGTGTCCATTGAGCATATATGTTGCATTCATGATTAAAGTCATAATCTTGTGCATGAATAGATAAGAAAGTGGGATTACCACCATTAGAAGATTTTAGGAGGTAAAAAAAAAAAGCCAAAAAAAAAAATTCAAACCAAAAAAAAAAAACTTAAGGGTGGTCATGGTATGTCCAACTCCCTCTTCCCTTGCATGCTATATGGAGAATTGAAGAAACGGAAAACATAAGAAAGAAGGTGAAGATGATGCAATCTGAAGGGTGGCCGTGATGTATAACTGGAACAAGCCTGAGCTTAAACACTAAACCATCATTCTACACCATTTTGCACCCTATTCAAGAAAATCCCAACTTTGTGTCAAAATAAAACATGAACATTCCCCATGCATTCAAACCATACTATCTTGGGAGATATTTGAATTATTTGATTAAAATTCAAAAGAGCCATTAACTTAGTTCATTAGTGAACTAATGTACCATCCTTGGATGAACATGAACCTCACTAATAGCTTAGTGATGTCTTTTATAAAAAAAAAATGAACTCGGGTTTTATTCCGGAAATTTTAGAAATGATTTTATGAAGAAAATGAACCCGGATTTTATTTAAAAATTAATCCCGGAAATTTGAGAAAAATGATTTTTGAAGAAAAATAATGAATTGAACTTTCAAATCGAAAGAGAGGCGTTTTCGAAAATAAAGAAGTAAAATGTTTTGCCTTGGGGCAATTTTTATTGAAAAAGCATGAGCATTTTGCATAAGAAAAGCATTTAGGAAGAATGAAGAATTAAGGAGTTAGAAGGTGAGGAAATGAGGAATATAAAGGAAGATTATCGTGCATGCATTCACGCGAAGATTTGGAAGAATTATCAGCATCCGAGAAGAATCATGGTTATACCTCGAGATGAAAGAGGTTACGCCCAGAAGCATCCGAGAAAAGTTATGGTTATATTTCGAGATAAAAGAGGTTATGCCCAGAGATATCCCAGAACGTCAAGAACGTTCAGAAGATCCAGAAGATCCCGAACGTCCAGAACGTTCAGAACATCTAGAACATCAAGAACGTTCAGAACATCAAGGACATCCCGAACATCCAGAACATCCAGAAGATCCAGAAAATCCAGAATATCCAAAACATCCAGAAGAACAACGGTTAAACTTCGAGATCAAAGAAGTTACGCCCGGAGGTGCACGGAAGAATGTGGCTAGTGGTTAGGCCACTACAATTTAAACGATAATTATTATCGTTGTTATCATTAATATTTTCACAAGTCAAAATTAGGTGTCTTTTGTATCGTTGACCTTCATTTCTTTGGAACCTGATCAATTCCTTAGAAACTCGGCCAACGAGGGGCATCTGTAGACGCCGAGTTTTGACTTGTATTTCTTTAAAAGAATTACTACAGTTTATATTAGCATTAACTGTAAGTACCCTAATTAAATAAGTCATTTGGGCTAAAAGGGGATTTAGGGTCCATAAGGTGACCCAACCCATTAGCAAAGCAAAGCCCAAAGCCCAAAAAGAAAATAAAGCAAAAATCCAAAAAAGAGTATGAAAGAGAAAATACAAAAATAAATAAGGAATGGAATTATGATGTCATGCATAACATCACAATATTCCTATGTTCTCATCCAATAGCTAAAGACAAAAGGAAAAAATGGTATCAAGTAGAAATACCAAAATACCCTCCCATTTTCCATAAATTAACCCCCCACCAAAAAAATAAAATAAAAATAAAAATAAAAAATCTCTCCTCACAACCGAAAATAGAGAAGAAAAATAAAAAAAGAAAAAAAAAAGTTCCCCCCCCCGTTTTTTATTCCTTTTTTAATTATTTTTTATTTATTTTGTTTTTTCCCTTTTCTATTTTCATCTCCCACCTTATCTCTTTTTTTCTCTTTCCTACTCACTTCCACCTTACAAGATTCCTCTCATCTTTTTCCTTCACCACAAACTTGACATTTGTCACCCTCCCATCCACATTCTCCCAACCCTCATCTCACCATCCACCTACCATCAAATCTCACCCTCTATTTCTCCTAACCCTAATTCTCTCCCATCATTCCCCCCTTATAAATACACCTTAAAAAGTTGTTTTGAAGGTCTTTTGCCTCTTTCTCATCTCTATTTATTAAAATCTTCTTCTCTCTCTAGTTTTCCTATCATCTTTTAACTTACTCCAATTTTTGAAGCTTTTCTAAAAACTTCTCTTTATTTCTAAAACTTTTTTTTTTATCTAGTTAGTGCAAACTAAAGGGCGTTTGTACTAACTAACTTACTTTTGAAGATTGAGATTTCTAGATCTACGCAAGGGTAATCTTTTATCTCTCTCCTTCAATTATTTATTTTCTAAGTGTTTCCACTAACCATTTCATTTTGTATATAAATTGCTATTAAACCTTATTATCCCCCTTAATAATCTCATTTTCACCGGTTGGACTCTTTATAGGTGTGGGCATGAACCGCCCTATTTTTTGAGCGGCCAAAATTCCTAGGTAAGGGTTCAAATACCCACGCGAACCCGTCTCCATGAGAGACATAGATCCAGCTTGTAGAGGATGATTTTTTTCGGTGAGGAAGAGAGTTGCTTGTGCCAAAATTGTATGATCAATGAATGTTTCTCTCTTTCTCATCACCATTTTCATTTTTTTATACTTAAAATTGAAATAAAACAGGTCATTTTGCATATAGAGGCCTCAGATTTATTTTTTGTACAAAATTGTAATAATTCGGATAGTTGCCAGTTTTTAGAGTAGAATTTATTTGTAAATACAGGAAGATCCAACAGTTTGAATTTAATAAAATGAGTTTCATAGGAAACCGTATCCAGAGGGCTTTCTAACGAGATAAAAATCATCCAGATCAAACGGTTAAATCGTCCACAATTGAATTTTGAAGTTTTTGTGTCTAAAAATGACTAACGTCCTTAGATTTGTATATAACTAACAAACTGTTAAATTTTGAGCTTAGTCTATTTCTTAGTAAATTTAAGAGGACTTCCTTAGCTGTCTACAGCCACCTATTCCGTCCAGTTTGGATACCAAATGAATTTTAAATGAATTTTCAAAAGACAAAGTAGTGCTGTCCCTCCGAAAATTTTCTCAGATTTCGACCTTGTAAATAAATGGATCAGTTTAACTACTTAAGATAGTGTGTTTTTCTTGATAATTTTTGTAGGAAGTCCTTAGTGTAAATAATAATTCAAGTTTAACGAAGTATATTTAATTCTAAAATTAACCAACCGAGTATATTTCCACAAATGATACCGTTCACTTAACTGAAAAGTCTGCGTTGTTTAGCACCTCTTTAATGAAAGATGAAATTTGATTTGGACAGTAGACTCCATAAGAACCAATTTAGACTTTAGAATCACTCCATTTCGATTATTGATGAATTAATCAAACTGAGTTTGGTTCTGTCAAAATGAAAGACTTTGGTTAGTTTAGAACATTAGGGCTTTTTGTTTAGTTCTTTTGTTTATTTTCGTTAAATAACTTATACTTGTCTAAACTTCATGCAATTTTGTGTACATATCCACATTCAAGTCTAGTCTAATTTCTGTAAATATTAGACCTAGATCATTTGTAAATAATTCCCGATAAATTAAAAATCAATGGTCTGTCCAAAGACTTCTAGAATCTCGTAAATCATATGTAACTCACCAATCGTCAACTGTCTTGACTTTATATTTTTACAGTGGAAACATGAAGTAAAATGAACCAAGTTAGGCTTTTAATGCACTCGATTTGGTGAGTTATGACCGATATATGAATTTTAATAGTTCTGTCCATATTATTGTAAAATCGGTTTTGTTCGATTCTATAAACGATTTTCGTTTAATCATTAAATAAAACCACAAAAATACGAAACTCTCCAGTGTATTCTATTAGTGTGTCCCACTAATTATAAAAATAAATTTGGAGTTAATGAGTCGCGTTTGGATTGATCCCTTGTCGATTCTTTCAAACCGCACATGTAAATAACTAATTCTTTTGTAAATAAATCAATTCTTTTGTAAATGAACCAATCTTTGTGAATAAGTTCAACTGTTGAAGATGAAGATGAAGATCAAGCCCCGAAGGCGCCATGTACATGAAGATCAAGTCTTTTTCTCCTTTTTAGGATTTTTAGACATGTTTTGTATTTTTAATGTAAATACTAGATTTGTAATTTATTTATTCCGAGGCCTCTTTAATTGCATTTTGTACATTTGCATTCATATGCTTCCACCTAATAATTCAACTTGGAAAATAAAATAAAAAGAACTTCTCTCACTTGTGTGTTATATATTATGTTAAAAACGTTTTTTAAAACCATTGTATTTGTTTATGTACACAACCCAGTCCGGGGCCAAATTCGAGGTTAGAATCAGAAATTTGCTTATACGCGATCATGGGTGTTCCACCTACCATTCCATCAAACCACCTTCATACAAAATCACATTTCCCAGTGGAATCCACATTTCCCCAATGGAATACCTATGATCGAATAGAAGCTAATTATTGATCGTCCCCTCTTATTTGGCTTCGGGCCACCCCTGGGGATCCTATCGGAAATACTCCTTTAAACTATTGCCCACAATACATACCCACAATCTACACAAATCATCCATCTATCCACCCCCAATGAATATTATTCCCCTGTAAAGAACGAATATTTTTGAGAAGTCTAATCTTTATACTCAAAGCTAAGAATTGGGTTGATCCCCGTATATTACCAAATGTTTTTGGGTTGAACGCCTCGAATGAGCAGGCTAATCATCCCATTTGAGCCTTTTCCTACTTCTTCGAGGAGAGTAGGGGGTTCCTCGGATCAATTCGACTCTAAGTTACGAGTCATCCTATAAGTTTCTCAATTATATCCCTCTTTACGGGAAAGAACATCCATACCCGCCTTAGTGGCACCCAAGGAGTCTTACTGACCGGATCACCGGTCAGAACTACGTAAGGGTTTTGATCCAGGAGTAGATTCAAGACCTATGATGAATGGTACGTAGTGCACTATTTGCAATATCCAAACCCGCCGTACGTAAACGAATATACCGGTTCAAGACCGACTTTTTTTTGTGTGCTATGTGACAATGTGTAAATATATGTGCTTTTTCTTTTTATCATTCAAGGCATTACATAATTCAATTCAAAGCTTTCATATGGGATACAACGTATTAGTAACGAGCCGGTATTCAGTACGGAGGAGGAGACGGGTCCGAGGACGTCCGCACCTTCTAACCTAGACCCCGAACCAAGATCTCTGATTCGCAGACCAGTCAAAGAATTTTCGTGCCTTATCGCTATGGAGTCAACTTTTGGGTTTCATAATTGGTTTTCTTTAAAATCTTTTATAAAACCCTTTCTTTTGTAAAAACCCTTCCTTGTTTGGATCATAACAAGGTGGCGACTCTTCTTTTGTAAAAACCCATCCTTGTTTGGGCCATAACAAGGTGGCGACTTCGAACCTTAAGATGATTCTTTGACAATTGGCCTTTTCAATCGGTCGATTTCCGTGGGACGTGCCTCTGGCATGTAACGCGACGATTTCCGGGTCCTAATTCAGGAGAACCCGAGAATCTGGCCCCACACTTATCCCCGTAAATCAGGAAATAAATATTAGTCACATATTAGTTGTCATATGACCTACACTTATTGCCGCAAATATTAGTCAAATATCACCTACTACGTAATACGCACAATATATTGCTTAGTAAATCTATATGTGACCCTCATCACATAATTACACGCGCTTGAGACAAATATATTTTGCCACGTCAAAACACTTAATTTTTCCCACAATTATAAAACTCAATAAAAGTGGTGACATTAAGTGGTCTAATATTATAAATATAAATCTTAAAATAAAATTGATGACCAAAAATAGTATTTAATTAAAAAATGGTAAAGTATTAAATAGATACTTTTAATAAGACATTTAATACATACATTAACTTAAATATCACCATAAAGGCCATAATGACAAAAAAAAAGAAAAAAAGAAAAAAAAAGGTAATAACCAATAAGGATGTGACACATATCACATCACCAGCGCTTTTACCCAAAAATATATATATACTAGTACTTTACCCGTGCTACGCACGGGTGACCCATATATCTCTATATGTTTATGTTTAAATAAATTTTTGGTTTTTTAAAAATTATACATAGGTAATAAAAAATAATAAAAAATAGTAATTGGTCGAAATGTTACACATGTCATACCACTCATCATTCTCCGATTAAAAAATAAAATAATATCTATTATTTGTCAGTTAACTTGCAATTGTACATCATATAGTGTAACTTAAGGAATTGTCACTCCAAATTTGACTCATGTCATTATATTTTAGCATATCCTTACACAATTTATGTCTAACATGTGTTTATACCTTCATATAAAACGTAATTAAATATTTAGTGCTTGTAATATTAACAACGATTATCCCCACAAATAATAGTCAATTATCACATAGCCTACGCTTATACCAACTGATATAATTCTTGTTATTAAACAACCATCAGTTTGGTTAGACTGACCTTAATGTAGTGTATTTCAGTATTTGGAATCTAAAAGTTAAAAAGACTTACCTTCTTTCAATTGGAAAAAAATAGCGACAACTCACTATCTAGAAAAAGGGAAAATAATATGTAATTGATCAAAATGTGACACCTGCATGTTACCATCGGTTATACCCACAACTATATAATCCTTATTATATTATGTGAATCTATTCCCCCAATATTCATCATCTGATGTATACTCAATAACAGTTATTATTGTGTTGAATACATTAAAACTGGACATTAAGGTCATTTTAGATTAATGTAATTCTATTTAAAGAAAAAAGAAAGAATATGAATAGGCTATAGCAATTACTATAAGATGTTGATAACTAATTACTCACCAAAATAAAAACAAAAGGAGAAAAATAATTAATGTCCAATCAAATTGTGACACTTGTCACGTTACTTGCGATCTTACCCAAAACTATATACCTACACTTATTCCACAAATATTATCAGTCACATGTTAATTGTCACATAACCTATGGTATCCCTGCAAATATTAGTCAAATATCACCTACCATGTAATACCCAAAAACTATATACAACTTGAAAATGATGACTTTATACGTAACCATTGTCACACATACCCTTATCCTCGTTCAATTAGGCAAATAAATATTAGTGACATGTTTGTTGTTACATGACCTACGATTATCGCTGCAAATATTAGTCAAATATCACCTACCCCGTAACACCCACAATATATAACTTATTAAAAATAATGACTTTATATGTAACCCTTATTATATTACACGCACTTACCGCCTAAAACATATTGCCACGTCAAAATACTTTTTTCCCACAATTATAAAACTCAATAAAAGTAAATATTAAAATTAATAAAAATGATGGCCCAAAATAGTATTTAAATTAAAAAATGATCAAGTATTAAATAGGGACTTTTATTATTACATTTAATACAAAAACTTTGTGATCACCATAAAAACCATAATGACAAAACAAAAAGGAAAAAAAAAAAAAAGAAAAAGCAATAGCCATTAAGATTGTGACACATGTCACACAACCGGCGCTCTTATATATATATATATATATATATATATATATATATATATATATATATATATATATATATATATATATATATATATATATATATATATATATATATATATATATATATATATATATATATATATATATATATATATATATATATATATATATATATATAAAGTCACTTTAGTATGCAACAAGATCTTACTTCTTAACAAAGTTGATGTTTATTGTGCTATACAAGCATGATCAAGTAGCTTATGTGATGAACTTTCCCTACTTCACGACTTGGGAGGAGAGATTTGATTTCATTACTAAATAGCTTTTGTTTGTAATTATGTGAAAACCATATGTATGAATAATGTGTCAAATATCTTTTGTTATCATAGGGTTTGGTTAATTAATCTAGGATTTGGTTATGAGCTCTTCTGTTTATTACTCACTGCTCTTTTCACTAAAAAGTTAGTATTTGCATATTTATATATTTTTTATTAGGTTGATGTTTATTTTGTTCTATAAGAGATGTTCAAGAAGCTTATATTATCATTTTTCCATACTTTAGGAAATGGCAAGAGAGATTCAATTTTATTACAACGTTGAGGTTTTTATTCAAAAAGCTATAATTTCAATGGACAAGCTCCATTTGGAAGTTGCAAAAATTATACAACTGGCAAATTTCAATTCCTTAGGACTATTATTACAAACGGTATCCTATGAGGCATGAGTGCGTCTCAAGGTAAGGCCCCCTCTATAGACAAGTATGATATCAATATGACGTCATGCTTGTTAGAGGGGGTCTCACATTGAGGCCGCCTCATACGAGTTTTTGTGCTATTATTATATGTCTCAATGTATGATCCCAACCAAGTAAGAAACATTCACTAACCTTGATATGTGGATATCGTTCGGTAACATGTGGGTAGTGTATTGCCACATCAATCAGCAGGGAAAAGAATGGAAGGTATATCTTGTTTTTCTCACTTATCACTAGTATGAATGCAAAAAATAATTATCATAATGTTAATTGAATTGTAACCTACTATTATGCAAGATTCAATTAATCAAACTACATTCCAAACATGTGCTACTTTATCCAACCAAAAATTTTTAGACATTCATCACCATTTAATCAAACCCAATTAGTATTATTGATTAAGGATTAAGATCTTAAACTAGTATGATTAGTGTTTTTCGTTTAAAGTGATTAATGGATATTGTCCGTAATTTATGTGTGAAGCAATAACATAAGTGTCGTTTTTTTTAGGGAATAATATAAGTGTCAAACAACTCGATTTGTATTTGATTATCTATTTGGGCATAAGTTTTGATTTTGGGTCAAAATCCTATTTGGGGTTGTGTTGGTCGATTTTGTGGGTAATCTCAACAATCTTAAAAAAAAATTCGTCGTCGCGAATCTAATAGGGATAGGAAGAGAGTTTGAAAACGTGAAGATAAAAAGTTGCTTTCGAGGGGAGAATCAATCGACGAATAATATTGCCAAATTTTCTTTAAATGCATATAGTATATAACACTCAACTACTTTACCAAGAATGTAAACCTCAATGGTGCTGAATACCCCTACTATCACGAAATTTAATTTGAATGCCCGAATTAAGAAGATGTGGCGGGGTTAGAAGGAATGTTAGGTGAAGAGGGACGGGGAGGGAGAGAGGTAGGAGGACAAGAAAAGGGGATGTGACCGGGTGAGGAGGAATAGGAGAGAAAGAGGGATATGGATATGTAGGGCGGCGGGAATATGATATAAGATGGGGTGAGATGAGGTGTGGTGAGGGAGGGCGTAAAATTTATTTTGACCAAACTTGATAATGTAAGACATAACCCAACAATAAATTTTATTGAACATCCAAGAATGTAAAAACGTACCGCACCAAAAAAAAAATAAAAAGAAAATGTAAAAATGTACCACTGAATGATAGTTAATAGCAAGTTCAATTGTTAATCCATCGCATCGTTACACACCACCCAACAAAAATCGAGGGTCAAAAGACTACTCGGACAACCACCATCTTCTCTCCTCTCTCAGTTGCTAGGTGTCGAGGGTAGCAGGGGACGGGGCAGGGGACGCGATCAATCACCCCTTTCATCCGGTAGCAGCGACAGAGGACATGAAAAATGGTGCTCGAAAATGGCGTACCTGTCAAAAGTCAATAGACACACACTGTGTCATGGTCCACATTTGTCTGTTGCGAACGTGAGGTGCGCTCTTGTTTCCTAGCTGCAAGAGTGTCAGCCGTACACAAGGAACGTCGATGATGTATCCGTGGACACGAGGAGGAGAGGGAGGGACAGAGTTAGTGAGAGGGGTTAGATATGATGAAATCAAGCAATAAAGCTTAACAACAAGAAACATTGATATCAGTACATCGATATGGAGGGCTGCTTCTCCCATAAAGAGTCTTAAATGGTTTATTCAATCTGACAGGAGTAGACGTCGAGAATGTATAACTCGCATACTCAACATTTACCCCTTAGAAGGTGAAACATCAAGGATGCACAACTCGCATACTCAACCTTCGCCTTTACAAAGTAAACATAAGTAAAGAACTACAAAGCTTAAAGACATGTCCAAGGGTCAACACGCAGGAAGTAGCATTGTTCATGTTCCGGTCTGGACCGGACTTTTGGACCAGATCGACCGGGCTAAGACCGGTCCTGCTTTTGGATCGGCCAGACCTGGTTTCGGTCCAGTCCGGTCCAAAAGTCTTGTCTAGTCTGGACCGGATGGCAAATGATGTCAAAAGTATTAAAACGGTCCTGTGCTTTTTTTAATAAATTCCGTTCCGGTCCAATACCAGGTACAATCCGGTACGACCCAATCTCAGACCGGTCACGAGTGATCCAGTCCGGGTCTGGACCAGTGAACAACCCTAGCAGGAAGCGCCTTAAAGACATGTTACAAGTATAATAAAAGTAAAGGAAAACATTAAAATACAAGGTGGTGTGGGTGCCATATGGTAGGGGTTTTGTTTTGGCAATATCGCTTACGGGATCAACTCAATCTGGTGGTCCACCGACCGACAAGGTGGGAGGACTTAAGGTAGATCCTTTGGTATAAGATCACCATATCCCTCGAGGAGAGCCAGCACTTCTGGAGGGGTAGTGTAATACCCCGTATATTTTAAGTATTTTGCTAAAATAATTATTTATTTTATAAGGTGATATTTATTTAGTTTTGCAGCTTTTTTTTTTTTTTTTTTTTTGCTAGTCATTTAGTTTTGCGGTTGGGTGCATTTGTTTTGCTTTTTATTTAGAAAAGAAAACAAAAAAGGTTTAGAAGTCTAAACCGACTTCAATTCTTTTCCACCGCCTCACCTCCTTATTTCTATTAGCAATTCATTTTTTTTAGCTTCCAAGCGTTCTTTTTCTTCTCAAACGCAAACCCACAACGAGCATCATCACCCACGAAACCATCATCAATGTTTTGGCGTTTCCATGACTCCACTGCCATCTTCATCACCTCCCTTCTCTTCTCGAAACTTTATTGCATATTTGTATACTGTTCCGCTATTGCGAATTTGCTGATAAGATGATGCTATAGTACCAAGTTGTCTTTCTCTCTCCTCTGTTCCGAGTTTGTGAACTGCCGCCAGCCACTTCCTTCTCTCTGTTCGCTTAGCCATTGATGCCATAGATTCCGGCGACAACCACGATCCCAAACGCCAACCAATTCGTGGTTTGTGGGAAACCCTAAACCCTAAATTGGTTTTGCTTGATTGAATTTCTGATTTTGAGTTTGTTTCATTATTTCTGTTTTATGCTTGTAATTGAAATGATTGGTGATTGATCGAGCAATTTTGGATGCTAATTGGTGTGCAGATTGTTTTAAAGGTAACCCTTTCTATTCGGATGCTTAATATGTGAATTATTATGTATTGAGTTACATTTTCAGATTACTATTTTACGTAGCTAATTGTGGAAAAATGGTTATTTGATTTGTTACGTGAGTATATGCCGAAATTCGAGTTAATGTTGTGTACTGATAAAGTTTAAGATAATTCTTTTGTTTTGAGTAGCTATGATCAAGATGGTAGTATTAGTATTAGTGGTGACCATATTCAGTGATATAAGTAGAGGATTTAGTCCGTAGTTATAAAGTGAGTCATGGAACCGAGAACATTTGTGATTTGGGGAAACCGTGCCACAATGGGTTACTACTATAGATTATGAGTATGAGATCCAAAGGGATCAGATTGAAAGTTTGACTATTTCTTTATGATGCACATGGTATGATATATGATCTTGGTTTAAGGCTCAGACGTTATTAGTTCTTTAGCTCTTGGCATGTGGGTGAGTTGCCTAAGATATTGATTCTTAGGTGATGAGCATTATTTTTATGAAATTGAGAAATGGTTATGAATTGGTCCGAGAGTGGACTTTTGAGAGCCTGGCTATGTTATGTGTTATGGGGCCTATGGCTAAGTTATGGAATGGTTTTGATTCAGCGGTAAAACCGCTAGTTTACTTCCCACATAATCGAGGCTAGGAGCTAGTGACCAAGAGCAATTGGCACACTTGTTTGGTTTTGAGCTAGTATAAAGGGCTTATTGGATTATGCCTAAATGATCTATGAAGGTTTATGTCAGGTTAAGGTCATAGATGACCTGAGTTGAGTAACTAGTGCTTTTATTTGTTATTCGCTAGAATGCTCGGTTACTCAGCTTTACTGATTGGTTGCTTTTTGTGCTACGTGTGTGTGCGTTCATTTTTCTTCAATGGTGGGCCTATGATGAACCTATGCGAAATTTGTTTGCATGGGGGAGTAGATTGGAATATTTGTAGGTTAATTGTTCGTGAGGATCTCTTGTGCTAGTTGGACAGTTGGACTCAAAGCTGTCAAGAAGTTTATTATTTTGTCATTTATTTTCATTTGATGTAATAAAGAGATTGATTAAAGTTTATTGGTTTATTGTTGGGATTTGTAAGAGTTTGCCTTGCACTCATTCAATGAGTGAGTGTGGCAGTGATGCTCCAGATTTGTTAGAAGTTTTCCGCTGTAAAGTTTGGTTTTGTTGTATTTTTCTATTAAAGCAGGTTTTGTAAAGTTCGATAACTTGGGATGTCTATTTACAAGGAAAAGCCCGATTTTCGGCGTGAGTTTATTCATTTTTATTTATTTATTATTGATAAAATCCGCGGTGTTATAGGTAGTCTTCCCCTTGCACTCTTCCTTGACCGACAAGGTCGCAATGAAAGTTAACTCTTGTCTCTTCAACCCCTTCTCTACCTGAATCGATGAGAGTAACTGTCCCTTCCGACTCGCGGTCTTCGTATTCGGGCTCGATGCCTTAATGAGACAAGGGCTTTCTCCTATCAACAACAACGAGCTCAAATGGGGCATGGGAGCAGCTTCGGTAGCATGAAGGAAATCAATTCCCAATACTAGGCAAAAGTCATAGAGTGGCGTGACCGTGAAGTCTAGTCAGCCACTCCGGGCGTGTTCTTTTCAACTGGTTTACAGTTTTGCCCAGTTATAAAATCCAGTTTTGTCCAGTTTTGCCCAGTCTTGTCCAGTTTTACCCAGTTTTAATAATAATAATAATAATAATAATAATAATAATAATAATAATAATAATAATAATAATAATAATAATAATAATAATAATAATAATAATAATAATAATAATAATAATAATAATAATAATAATAATAATAATAATAATAATAAATAATATGTATTAATAATTATAATAAAAATAAAAATAAAAATAACTATTTTTCTTATTTATTATTATTATTATTATTATTATTATTATTATTATTATTATTATTATTATTATTATTATTTTATTTATTATTATCATTTTTTTATTGTTGATATTATTATTATTATTATTATTATTATTATTATTATTATTATTATTATTATTATCATCCCTGAAAATTAAACAATTTTTAATTTTCCCAGTTTCTTCTAGTTTTTCCCAGTTTCTCCCAGTTTTCCCCAGTAACCAGTTAGACTTTCCAGTTTTCACCAGTTTTGTCCAGTTTCTCCCAGTTACCAGTTCCAGTTTCCAGTTGAAAAGAACGAGCCCTCCATTCCCCAATCCTTACACGCACTCCGTTAGATATTCCGTGGATGGGTTTGGCTTCCGAGATAAAAACTTTCATACTCCCTCCTTGACGATCTATCTTCAAACCCAATCTTTTGGCTTCAGTTCCAGCCACAAAGTTATGGTCGCACCTTTGTCCACCATCGCCCATGTCTTACGCCCGTTGATGGCTAGATCGACGTACATAAGTTCAGTTGATTTGGGTTTAGATGGGGTGGTTCGCTTTCCGAGAGCACACAACATGCGAACAACTCCCACTTGTGGCACATCCGCTTCTTCGATGTCGTCGCTTATGTAGGTATCACTCTCATTGGCCCTGTCGGACTCCACAGACATCTTAGAGAGATTCTGCTGGAGAGCGCTCAAGTCCCCTTTGTGAGGGCACTCTGCCATCCGATGCAG
The DNA here is from genome assembly GCA_038025085.1 of Tetragonia tetragonoides. Taxonomy (NCBI): domain Eukaryota; kingdom Viridiplantae; phylum Streptophyta; class Magnoliopsida; order Caryophyllales; family Aizoaceae; genus Tetragonia; species Tetragonia tetragonoides. The sequence goes on from CM076141.1 coordinate 33,711,071, forward strand.
CCCCTTGCAAAGGAAGAAGGCCATCGGTCTTTTCACGGAGGAAGATTCAGTTGTGTTGTCACGATTGAATGATGCGCTTGGACTTGCCCAAGTCTTTCGTGGCTCACTTCCCCCACTGCGGAACCTGTTGTTGCCACTGCTATTCGAACCCATCTGGGATCCAGTCTCCACTACTCGATTGACTACCGGGGTTGGTGGGGGTGTTCCCTTATTTGTGTTGGGATCCTTCCCTGTCTGGTAGTCCATGAGCCGTTTAGACGCGCTCATGGCCGCGGACAATGTGTCGAGCTTTTTTCGCGTCAACTCCCGTTGTGCCCAATCTTTCAACCCATCGATGAAGTTGAACAAACGATCTTTGTCGCTCATGTCTTTGATCTTGAGCATCCACGCCAAATATTGCTTAACATAGTCTCGATGGACTCGGTGCGTTTTTGTCGACTTCAGCTTTCGCCGAATGATGAATTCAGTGTTCTCCAGGTAGAACTGATACTTGAGTTCCTTCTTAAAGGCTTTCCATGTCCCTATCTCCAGGGTTTTGGCTTCAATTTTGGCATACTTCGTACGCCACCACAACTTAGCATCACCAGCAAGGTACATCACTGTGGTATCAACCTTCTGGTCCTCTTCCGGTCCATTGACTCGGAAGTATTGTTCTAGGTCGAAGAAGAAGTTGTCTACTTCCTTGGAGTCTCTAGCTCCACCATAGGTCCTGGGCTGAGGGGGCATCACCCTTCTCGACCCCGACCCACCACTACCATTGGCAACGGCTTTCGAGATCGTAGTATACTGACCCCACAATGATTGGACTTGACTGTGGATATGGTCAAGCTCCTCCCGTAAGCTCGCGGAGGACAGCTCATGCATTTGGGCCTCTAGTGCGTCGATCCAGGCAACCTGCCCAATCACAATTTTCTCAAACTCTTCCATGTTCGCCATGGCTTACGTCTCTAGGCAACTTTTCGATGAGCAAGCTTCTCTCAAGCTGGGATCTGATACCAAATGTCACGGTCCGTCTTTGTCTGTTGCGGAACGTAAGGTGCGCTCTTGTCTCCTAGCGGCAAGAGTACCAGCCGTACATAAGGAACGTCGATGATGTGTCCGTGGACACGAGGGGGAGAGGGAGGGACAGAGTTAGTGAGACGGGTTGGATGATGAAAGTAAACAATATAGTTTAACAACAACAAGCATTGACATCAATACATCTATATGGAGGACTGCTTCCCCCATTAAGAGTCTTAAATGGTTTATTCAATCTGATAGGAGTAGACGTCGAGAATGCACAACTCGCATACTCAACATTTACCCACCTAGAAGGTGAAACATCAAGGATGCACAACTCGCATACTCAACCTTCACTTTTACAAAGTAAACATAAGTAAAGAACTAGAAAGCTTAAAGACATGTCCAAGGGTCAACACGTAGGAAGCGCCTTAGAGACATGCTACAAGTACAATGAAAGTAAAGGAAAGCATTAAAATACAAGGTGCTGTGGGTGGAACCTAACACACTGTAGTAACCCGAAAATTTATACTCTATTGTTATACTAAAATAGTAATTAATTAGCATAAAAAATTTTGCTTAATATGTTAAGTGTGATTAATGAGTCTAATGCATGCACTTACGTAAACTTTCAAATAAACTATATATTAACCTCGTTTGAAACTAAAACCAACTCGATTAATGAAACTAACTACTTAATTAACCTATTAAACTCATGCTTACGATATTTCTTAGCCGAATTAGACCTTTACTTAGGCTAATGACCGAATTGAGTGATGATTAGGCCAAGATTAGTAAATTCTTACTTTTTCCTAATTGTTCTACTATTCATCATTGTCATCCAACTATTTACTTGTCCACATTTCATGCATTCTAAATACACTTGTCATGCTCCTAATGTTACACCATGTACCACCCTTGCCAAGTAGACATACAAAGGAAAAAACATGTCTCCAACATGTCATGTTCACTTGTAAAATGCAATTAAGGAAAGGAAGGAAAACAAGATAAAAACAATGCATGGGAGAAGAAGGGAATACAGGTAGGAGAGAAAGGAAGAATAAGGGAAAGGCTTATGCCTTTATAAAATCAAAGCAAAAAGAGAGAAAGGAACCAATGAAGTGAAAAGCCATATCTCACTTTCTTCTTCCCAAATATTAACACTAGAAACACAAGCAACCCAAAAGCTTATAAAAACTTGCAAAGCTCATCTTTTTTCCCTTCCCAAAACCGTACACCACCTCCCAAAAATCAACATATATTCTCTAATATTACTCTTTGCATTATCATCCTACATATAAAGCTCACAAATCCTCTAAGCAAACAAAGAAAACAATGAAGTAGAAAGAGAGAGGGAGAAGCCGTGAGGTAGAGAAGAGAAAAGAGAAGAAGCTTGGTAAGAAAACTTAACAAACTCACGCAAATAATCATTTATTGTATTTTCTTCTAAATGTTTCATCATTATTCTAACTCTAACTCTCACTATTTCTTTTTCCTTCACCACCGTCTCCACCACCCTAGCTCCACCGTCGCCCGACCGTACAGCTCCCGGACCATCAAGAGCCACCATGAACCACCACCAAGGTTTAACATCATGCACTCTTATTTATCTAAAGCTTAAACTATTATTATCACCTAAAGTTCATACTTAAGAAAACAAAACCCTAACAAGTATATGAATGACTATAATCGAAAGTATAAAGGAAAAAAAGTTTAAGAAATCAAAATCTAAATAATTATGAGTTGAAAATCCAAATTATATTGTTGCATGTTCATTTAAGATCCTACGTAAACTTGATCTTGACCATTTATGACCAAAATTATTTATTCACCATTTACCTTTAATTTTCTCTAATTTCAAACTTAGCACTTTCGAAAGTTAAAATGATAAAATAAAAAGAGGAGTTATCAACTGAAATGATAAGAAAGATTTGGAATTAAAAGAGTAATTTTTGAGTATAAAAGGGCCCAATGCCGAAAGAAAATAAAAAGAGAAGAAATAAAAAGAATGTTTATTAATGCTTGAACATGTTGTTAATTAATTAGGGACCTGTGCTAGTAGTGAGTGACAAAAAGGTTAGGAGAAGGAAGTGTGTTTTTGGAGTTTAAGGAATGTATACTCATGTCCACTAAACCCCACCTATTTCGATTTAATGAACTAAGAAAGATAACCATGGATCTTACTATAATTACATGCTATATGTATTTAATATTCAAGTAGTTGTGTATGTTTATTTGGTGGCTTGACCGAATCGATAATTAGTTGCATGTTAATATTTACTTGATAATTATATGAGGATCAAAGTTTATTATTCAAGCTTGATGATTATGGGTATATATATATATATATATATATATATATATATATATATATATATATATATATATATATATATATATATATATATATATATATATATATATAATCGAATGAATTATGATTTAGATGTTAAGTTTCGCTAGATGATTATATAGTAATTTATGTTAATCGATTGTACAAGTGATGAATAATAATGACATATGATCTTCTTTATTGAGATAAATATGACCGACTTAGACAAGATAAGTGTGAGTATGTCTACTAACTTACTTTTAGTGTGCTCCCAAACTTGGTGCCCTTGGGATATTGAAGAACATGCCTAGTGTGCACACTTTAATAAAATGATGTAGGATGAAACTCATTGGTGATTAAGCTGTAGGGATTAACTAATCCTGAGTATCTCGCTTAATCATGGTTTAATCTGAAGTTTATGATGATATATAGGGTATAAACTCGAGATGATATGATTATGCCAAAAAGGCCAAATGAATGAATTATGATTTGTAGGGTCATTGAACCCGAGTTAGGACTCATAGAGTCTGAGTTGTGCAATGCTCTTCCACACTACCTAGCCTAGAAGTCTAGTCTTGCATGTTGTGACTTGAGTTATTGCATGGCTTGTGAGATACTAAGTTCTATAGATTAATAGACCTCAAAGGTTATTTTCTAAGCAATAATCAGTTTGTGTATATTGATAGTTGTTTGATACTCTTTTCATGTGAATCTCGTACGTATACATGGCTTTGTACGTAAAACAACGAATCAACTATGATTACAAGAATAGACAATCTCTTTAAGTATGATTATTGATATTATTATGAGTATTACTATCATTATCCATTGCTTGTCAATGCTAAATGTATTTTAAGTATAAACAAAATGTATTTTGCAAAGTGGGGTGAGCATTGCTTAACTTTCGCTAATTTTCTTTTGTTTTTGTGTCATCTCTTCTTGCGTAGATATTGGATCATTTTGACAGATTTTGGGCAAGGGAGAGTGAAGAATGGAAGGAACCATTTTGTACATACTTAGTGCATGCTTTTGCTGTATCTTAGTTCCGTGGCTTCCGCAGTTGGAGGAGAACCCCATATGACTTAGTAATCTAGTTAGCGATGTAGTCTTTGAACAATACAATCATGTAACCTCTACTCTTATAATATAATATAATATAATATAATATAATATAATTAAGTATGTTTGTTGCACTCTATATCGATCTTTACTTTGTGCTTGCCTTGTTACAAGTACGGCAGTAATGTCTCGGATTGGATAATGGGCCTATAAGCATGTTTAACTAGAGTTATCCAAACCGGGGCGTTGCACACACTGCATACCCTATCTGGGCATGTAGACACCCAAATGTTGACGTCTTGTTTTATGTAAATAATTCGTTTATTAGACAAATATTTTGTTAATATTATACTTTTAATTGTTAATATCCCTACTAATATTATTTTGTACATAAAAGATTTAATTTGATTTTAATTTTTTTTTTCTGTGCCGTGGGGCACACGGCCCGAGCCTGGCCCAATCGACTCATGGCCTAATCCTTCCCGATTAGCCCCAATCGACCACTCCTCCACTCGGGTGGAGTGCCCCACCCTAAATCACCCACCATCTTCTTATGTCTTTTTATCTTTAATTAATTCCCTCATTTTCATTCATTATTCATTTTTTTTATTGGAGGGGGACCATGTCAAAATCAAGTGGAAAATGATTGGTATTATGACAACATGAATGACATCACAAAATCCTTTGTTCCTATCCATCTACAAAACACAATGAGTCATTATGATGACAAAACTTATTTGCACAACTACTCCCCCAAGTTATGGCTAATTAAACCGTCCCCGCTTTTACTCTCCACTAATTAAAATCGACCCCCTTCTCATCCCCTTGGATTATAAATATGCCACCCATCTTCTTTTTAAAGATTTTTTGGGTTTTTCTTTTAGAGTATTTTTTAAAAATCATTCTCTCTCAAAAACTTAATCTTAAGTAAGAATTCCTACCCTTTTTTGTATATCCCTCAAGAACAACATTGAAATCTAAGTGCTACTTTTAGCACCAATGGGTAAAACTCATTCCTACTTGTATTTTGATTAATCCCTTTTTCTTTCTTTATTTTCTATCTTCTACCCCATTCCTTTATTTATCAAAAAAACAAAGCAAGCAACAATGTAGATTTATAATTATTTTTCATTTTGACATTGATTCAATATGGTCATGCCTTCATGGAGTTCGACATTTTTCGAACGGCCACCCCTAGGGATAAAGCTACTCATGGAGGGCTTAGTGGCATACCACTTAAGAACATTTTTTTTTTATGAGATTTTGAGTGGAGTTATCAATCAAAGTGTGTTCATGTGTTTAATCTTCACCCACTTATGTTAAATATAGTGGTTCTTGTACAAAAATAAGTTAAAAATGGCATTAGGTTGTAGATTTTAGATCTCGAATTTCGTTGACAGTTTTAGGACGCAACATTTTCGAATCATTCCCAGAGATCTAACGTTTGGGTCCTGATGAAACCGGTGGCTATAGAAACCTTGCCTCGTTATCTATCCATCCATATAAAGAATGTCAAGATCTAACAGTTGATTTATCAATGATAATGTGATACCCCAATATTCTCTATAATTATAATATCGATTTATAATTCATTTATAAATAGTTTTGGAGATTTAAATCGTATATTTATATAACGATTCGATTTATTCAAATTAAGCCATAATAATATTAATTATTATTATGAAAATTTCGTGATTTATAATTATCAAATTGAGAAATTTAATTAAATTGTTTTGTATATGAATAAGACTTATTCATATTGTTTTAATTAGTTTTAATTAGCATTTAATTGGTTTTAATTATTTTTAATTAGCAATTAAATCAGAAAATTAATCCCAAGTCTAGTAGATTTTGACTTTCATTGACCGGGGACCTATATAAGCTAAGAGATGGGCCAATTGATCAGTTTACAAAAACTGAGCCAAAACCTCACAATTCTCTTCTCTCTCTCACGGCTCTCTCTCTCTCTCTCTCTCTCTCTCTCTCTCTCTCTCTCTCTCTCTCTCTCTCTCTCTTCTCTCTCTCTCTCTCTCTCAACCGCAAACACACTCTCTCTTTCCCTTCCCTGCTGCCGCCGCCAGTGGTCGGAGAAGCCGCCGGTGAGCCTCTCTCTCCCCCTTCTCCCTTTCTCTTTGTTTCCCTTTCTTCTCTCTCCCCGTACTTTGTTTCTCTCTCCCTCTCTCTTTTTTCGCGAGCAGCGCCACCGCGCCACTGCCGCGCCTGGGTGGTCGTCGGTGAGTGGTCGGCAACGCCAGGGCCGCCCCGCCCCTTCCGCCTCGCTCAGTCTCTCTCTTTCTCCCTCGCGAGCTCTCTCTCTCTCTCGCAATCTCTCGTCCTTTCTGTCTCCTCCGTAGCCGGTGCTCCGGCGAGCCACCACCGACCATGGTGGTCGGTGGGTGGTGGTCTTGGTGATGGATTAGGTTGTGGGTCCCCATGCTTGGTGCATCACGGCCTAGACTCCAAAAACTGATTAGGGTTTCGTTTAATAATTTCGTTTTAATTAATTTTGAATTTTCAGTATTTTTTAATAATTATTTTTATTTTTTTGTACTTGTTTGGAGCCCGAATCTAAATTTTCAAAAGCCTACATTGATTGAAATAAATCAAAGAATTTAAATAAAATATTAGATTAATATTTTATTACTGTTTAGATTTTCGTATTTACTGATTATGTCTTGGTAATTATTTTTAATTAGGACCAAACGGACAAGCGTGATTGGGTTGTGATTTGCAAGGTTCATATGCTAATTATTGAGCATGTATGGCGATGTTGAATTTCTAGTATTATTATGATATAATATACGTGCTATTTGGGATTGGTTATTATTGAATTCAAATGAGCATATATTATACTTGGATGGATTATTTGTTGAAAGTGTAATTTTTGAATATCATGTTTTACTGCCGAAGTGCTGCCGAAATTTCGTTAGATATATGTGAAGCATGATTATGATAATATGCATTTATGTCGTTATCGTCGTTATTATTATTATTCATTATCATGAGCATGAAATGAAGTAGTATGTCGTGGTCTCGTTGTACCACTAGGTGAATCAATGCAAGTATGTAAATTGAATTGTAAATGAGAATAAGACTCCTAATGGATCCCTAGGAGTAGTCGAGCAATCAAGACTTATCTAATTGATATAGTCTAGGGATGCGTGATTCCCAAGTTACTATTATGGACACCTTGTAGCGTGTACGGGACCGATCATTCCCCATTGTTTAATTCTCTACGTATCAATTATTATGTTAGAGATAGTGTGAGTATACACTAGAGTAAGTCCATGGCATATCTATATCTATCTATGAACAGTATGGGTAATCGTTGTTCTATTCGCTCTCTTATTACTCTAATCAAGATGGTTTATCTGTTTGTGTTCGGATGATCACTAAAGCAAGAATTGCATGTAATTGAATGTTGAGTATGCGTTGATTGTATGACTACTTGTGCATGCAAATGAATTTCAATGATTCTTCTAAAACTCAGGTAAGGTTTGCGAAAGTGTTTTTACTGGGTATGGACGATGTTTATTCAGTTTATCTGATTTTTGTTTTCTTTTGTTTTTTCTCTTTTCTTCTGTACCTTGTTTCCGTCACGGAAACCAAAGTGCAGGTGTTGCTGAGTGAGGACGGATAGCTTTGGAGTTTGATTGTAGGCTTTTTCTCTAAACTTATTATTTATTTTGGATTATGGCATTTTTTGGTTTGTGCCCTTAAAGGCAAAGTTGTAATAATACTTTAATGGACTTAAGTTCACTCATTAGACAACTCTGATATTAATGTTTAGTTTGTTTAGATGTTTCCTTTGATACCTAGCTTTTCTTTCTGCTTAACATTTATTCCTTAGTGATAAATGTTGCAGTAACGCCTTTGGATTTGTGACGGTTCAGCGGTGTCGAGTTGTGTATAGCGACGTCGATAGTTCCCAGGAAATCGTTGTAAATTCGGGGGTGTTACAAATGGTATCAGAGCCCTAGGTTTAAAAGGTTGCATAGGTTTGATAAATGAATTAACAAAGATTAGTTTCATTTTTGGAAAAATAAAATGTAATTAAAGTCGTTGAGCGTAGTAGTCCTAGAAGCTAGGAATTACTTGAAATCACCTTAATTGTGATTTAAATGTTCTTATTGTTTGATTGCCCTTTTGTAGATGGCAATTACTCGTTTGACCGCGATGAAATCGACAAGGGGTATAAAATCGCGAGCGATGATCGTTGCACCTGAGCGCGAGGTGGAATACGTAGATATCTCTAATAGCGAGCCAACGCACGACGAGGCGGCACACGAGCCTGTGGCGTAAGACATTGCCGCGCACGAGCTTGAGGTGGAACAACCCGCGCATGATGATCGAGATGATGACGTACAAATCGAACCTAACCATGACTTGGAAGCTAACGAGGATCCTGATTCTGAAGAGGAACCTACTGAGTCCGAACCTCAGGCTGACGATGCTTCTGCTGATGAGCCAAGCGTTGAGCCTAACTCTGTGGATCTCGAGATGCGTTTTGAGTATGGAGCTGGAGTCCCTGATTCACCTAGTATGCCGGACTTAGAGGATATTGGTGATGCAAGTGGCAACAACTCTGTACCTCCTTTGCCTCCTGCTGATGCGTCTCCTCCTGTGGAGCCTTTCTTTGCCACTGATACCGAGCTAGAGGATATCGGTGCCTACATCGATCGCGCATACACTACGAGCGATCTTTACGAATACGAGAACCACACGAGGATACACCAAGGTTTTTGGGTAAAACTATTACTAGCTGGCTTACCCAACATGCATCCTTGGAGAGGTCTCAAGGAGAAGTATGACGATGTGGTACTGAAGAGTGGCTACATCAACGACGAGAAGTATGGCAAAGGCAATCGTTGGGCGATGAGTTTTCAGGGTGTTGGCAATGAGCTATGCTTGTCTGAGTTTGAATGGAAGGTTAATCACATCCTAGTGCCTGCTCCGAAGGACATCTATGAAAGTTGCTGGTCGAAGAAGCGCAAGCTTGTGGATAACTTTAGAAGGCGCTTCATGCCTCAAAAGTTCAGAGGTGACGAGCATCCTTACACGCCATGTAGGAAAGTGAAGCCAAGGAAGAATGATGATGATGATACACCTCCTGGATCGAAGCAAAACCCAGTCGCTGTTAAGCTATTTTATTGACTAGAGTTAGTCGTTTTGTTTAGAAACATTATTTCATTTTTGTGATGGCCCTGCGTGGTCAAGGTTGGTGTGGTGTGTAGTTGTCTAAGCAACAAATATTTATGACTCTTATTTATTTTGCAATCTATCTTATTGCAAAACTATTTCATTTGATTAAATGAATGTCGTTGTGATTTGTTTACATCGTTGTCGTGTCACATATTTGCATGGTTGACTAAAAGCATGAATGCTATCTCATATCATCATGACATGATGGGAAATCCATATCAAATTTATGGCAAAATTTTTGTTGAGCATTATCAACTCATTGTGAGCCAAGAGCTAAAGCATATCAATATGGTTACGTGCATTATGAACCGTACTTTCCAGCCTTATCTAGACCAGTTTGTTGTAGTCTTTATTGATGATATTCTGGTTTACTCAAAGAACGCCGAAGAACATGAGCAACATTTATGTATTGTTTTTGGAGATTCTGCGAAGACATCAACTTTACGCCAAGTTGTCAAAGTGTCAGTTTTGGTTAGACATGGTATCTTTCTTAGGACACGTGGTGGCTAGGGATGGAGTGGCCGTAGATCCAGAAAAGATTCGAGCTATTACAGATTGGCCTAGACCGACGACCGTGACCAAAGTTTGGAGTTTTCTTGGACTCGCTGGATACTATAGACGGTTTGTAGAGGGTTTTTCAAAGATTGCGCAGCCAATCACAAACTTGACGAAGAAAATGACGAAGTTTGTTTGGCCTGACAAGTGTGAGACTGCTTTCCAAGAGTTGAAGAAACGTCTTACAAGTGTGCCAATTTTGACCTTGCCATCGGGAACAGAAGGATATGAGGTCTACAGTGACGCGTCTATGCATGGCTTAGGGTGTGTTTTGATGCAACATGGAAAGGTCGTGGCTTACGCCTCACGACAATTGAAGAAACACGAGGATAACTATCCTACGCACGATCTAGAACTTTTTTTTTGGTAACAATTGAGTAGATTTTTATTACCAAACAAGCAACCAAAGCAACCAATACAACCTATTCCTTAGCATTCCTCAACATGAGGAATCTAAGTTAAGGCTCAAGTAAGCATTTTAGCTAGAAACCTACAAACTGTTACAGAATTCTTTTTTGCAAAAACATACATAATTCTATTACAAACTGAGAATTTGATTAAACCAAAAATCTGCTCCTCTGCATCTTGGCTTGTTGATGTATCCTCTTGTTCCTTTCCATCCAGACACAATAGATCACTGCTGCTACAGCTGCGCACACTGCATGTTTCAGAATCCTGGGGCATTTCATTCTGCCTATACATCTCAGTATCTCCTACAGGCTTACTTGCTGGCATTTAATCCCCAGCCAATCAAACACTCTTTTGAGCATCTCTTGTGTAAAAGAGCAACTACAGAACAGGTGATCAATGCTTTCATCAGCATTTTCACAAAGACAGCAATTTGGATCAACACCTTATATCTGAAACATGACAAGTCTGTCTTTGGTCAGCAATCTCCCCGGTGCAGCTAACCATAGGATAAAGGCATGCCTAGGTACTGAGGTTCTACACCAAATCACTCTAGCTGATTCCAGTTTTGTGTCAGGTCCTCTCAACCATTTGTAACCACTACCAATAGTATACTCCCCTGATTTGTGCTGATCCCAGATTGTATCTTGCACATAGTCAGCTCTGAACTTCCATTTAAGCTTGTTCATTTTCTGCCAATACCAGCTGTTCCCTCCATGAGCTCTGTAATCCCAGAATTGTTGTTGTTTCATATAAATTGCATGGACCCATTTCACCCATAGGATGTCCTGCTTCGAAGCTACTGCCCAGATATGCTTCCCAATAGCTGCAGTGTTCCATTCCTTACAGCTTTTGATGTTCAGACCCCCAGTTGCTTTGGATTTGCAAACATGCTCCCATGCCACCAGAGGAGTCTTCTTCACATGCTGACCCCATAAGAACTGTCTACACAGTTACTCCACCTTATTGACAATATGTTGTGGCAGAATAAACATTGATGCCCAGTATACTTGTAGTGAAAACAGCACATAATTTACCAGCTGACATCTCCCAGCATATGACAAATGCCTACTAGTCCAGCACTTTATCCTAGCAGCAATTTTATCTAATAATATTTGACAATCAGTTTTCTTCCATTTGGTGGGAGATAAAGGAAGCCCTAAATATTTCATTGGGAAGCTGCCTCTCACAAAACCAGTTAAATTGACAATTCTCTCTTCAATTTCTTTATCAATTCCAGTAGTGTAAATACAGGATTTCAGTGAATTAACACACAAACCAGATGTCTCAGCAAATTGTTCAAGGCAATGGTGTAAAATTGTCACATAAGCAATATTACCTTTGCAAAATAATAGTAGATCATCTGCAAAGCATAAACTTGCTAGTTTGAGATGCTTGCATTGAGGATGGAACTAAAAGGCATTGGATGCTGCTTCCTTCTGTATCTTCCTTGTCAAATACTCCATAGCTAGCACAAATAGCAGAGGTGATATGGGATGTCCCTGCCTCAGGCCACTCCCACCCTTAAAATATCCATATAACTCTCCATTGATGACTACAGAGAAATTGGTAGACATCATACATGCTTGTATCCATGTGCAAAATTTGCTAGGAAATCCAAACTCAGCAAGAATTTCCATCATAATTCTCCAGTTAACAGTGTCATAAGATTTCCTCAAATCAATTTTCATCAAGCATCTCTGAGATGAGTTCTTCATGCCATAAAGCCTGATTATATCCTGACTAATCAGGACATTGTGAGCTATTGATCTTCCTGACACAAAAGCACCCTGATTGTCACTCACAATTAAAGGAAGAATCCTTTTCAGTCTAGAGCACAAGAGTTTTGAGATACCCTTGTATAGCACATTACAACAGGCTATGGGCCTGAAATCAGCTGCAGTACTAGCACACTCAGTTTTAGGGACCAAGGCAATGGCAGTGGAGTTAATGCTTTTCAAGAGCTTTCCAGTTGTGAAAAAATCTTGAGTGGCAGCTATGATGTCATCTCTAATTATGTGCCAAGCAGCTTTATAAAACCCCCCACTGTATCCATCTGGGCCTGGACTCTTCATATTAGGAATAGAGAAAAAAGCTTTCCTAATTTCCTCACTGGTGAAGGGTGCAATAAGTTGCAGTTGGCGGGTAATATTCAGCACAGGGCCACTGCAAATAACATTTTCTTCAATATGGTTTCTAGGGATTGAGTTGCCAAGCATATCAGTAAAGTAGTCCACAAAATGAGCCACTATTTTCTCATGCTCAGTTGTCCTGTTCCCATTAGAATCTGTAATTGCTGAAATTCTCCCCTTATGTCTCCTTTGTTTAATTACAGCATGAAAATAAGCTGTATTGGAATCACCAAGCTTTATCCAGTCCACTTTGCTCTTTTGTTACAAGAGCTTCTCCACTGCACAATTCATATCATAAAACATTTTCCTATCCTCTCGCTCTGTGTGCAGTAGCAGGCTATCAGTGGGTGAGTTGTGCACATTCTCCTGGGCAAGATGCAACTGGACCCTTGCTTGATCAAGTTATCCCATAATATCAGAATATTTATGTCTGTGTAGTGTCTTTAAAGAGTTTTTCAACAACTTCAATTTCTTGGTGATTTGGAACATTTTGCACCCTGCAATATCAGTATTCCAAGCCTCTGAGACTAAAGATGGGAACTGAGGGTCATCCACCCACATGTCACAAAACTTGAATGGTTGTACATTTCTTCTAGTCTGAGAACCAAAAGATAATGCTGCTGGGGAGTGATCAGAAACCCCCTCCACCATGAATAAAACTTCTGAATCCACATATTCTTGAATCCACAGTCCATTCACAAGCATTCTATCCAACTTGGACCAAGTCCTATGGCCATCTTGCTGCTTATTGCTCCAAGTGTACTTACATCCACTCCATCTAAGATCCTGAAGTTAACAATCTTCTACAAAATCCTTGAAATCCCTTATATCTGCATAGGTTAGAAGAACACCCCCTAATCTTTCTCCAACATCAAGCATGCAGTTAAAATCACCCATTAACAGCCAAGGTGTATTTATACTGCCATGAATCCTCCTCAAATCATCCCATAAAACATTTCTTTCTGAATTGCCATTAAATGCATAAATGCAGGAAGCAGCAAAACTATTACCTGTTGCTTTATGAGTAATTTTGCAATGAACTAATTGTGCAGATTCAAACAAAATTTGAACCTGAAAAACATCAGGTCTCCAAAAAAGCCATATCCTCCCCAAATAATGACTGTTATGGTTCATGAAACTGTCCCAACCATTACAAACCCGAGCACAACTTTCTACATATTTTTTGATTTTTATTTTTGTTTCAACAAGACAACAAAAACCAAAATTATTTCTGCTGCAAAAGAGGGATACCTCTTTTTGCTTATTTGGCCAGTTAAGGCCACGCACATTCCAGGAGAGAACTCTATCCATGACCATCTGGGCTTGGCCCCTCTGGGTGCATTTCATTCAGAACATCAAATGGGTTCCCATTACTCATACCAGCTTCATTCTCCCTTGTTTTCTTTTTAGCTGCTGCTGATTGCACTGTTTGCCATTCACCCTCCTTGCTTGCTATTGGGGTGCTCTTGGGCTTGTCAAGCTGCACAGGTACAGCTGCATCCCCTGCAGGCTTGTCTTTCACAACCTGCACTGGCTGCTTTGGCTGCCACTGCTTCTTTGGTAGCTTCTTCCTACATTTTGCCTCTTCATGCCCTAGTAACTGACAATAAGAGCATTTTATAGGTTTCCATTCATACTCAACAGCTTGAGTAATAATCCTGCCCATTGCATTTTCATACATCACTTATCTGGAAATGGCCCTTTAATTTTCACATCCACAAGAGCTCTCACATAATCAACACCCATTTTCATTTCAGTATTTTTATCCACCATAATTGGTTGCCCAATTAAACTACATATTTTACTGATCCCTATTGGACTCCAGTACCTGACATCAAGATTGTGCAATTTTATCCAGATGGGTACAGAGTGAACATCCTCACAAATAGATTCCAGATCCTCTCCCCAAGGTCTCACAATTAGGGGCTTGCTATCAAAATGAAATACCCCAGCCTCAAGGACTTCAGCTCTCCCAATTTCAGTTTCAAAATGCACTAAAATTAGTCCACTCTTCATCATAACCACCTTGTCAACCCCATGATTCTTCCATATACACCTAATAAACCCATTCATGATCTAAAATGGAGGTTTTGCACCCATAATGAAGCATGCTACAGAGGAACTCCAATAATCAACTTCTTTCTGAATATCATCTAGGTCAATTTTACCAATTTTAACACCCTCATTTTCAATTGGAGCTACATATTTCAGCTTAAACCCAGCAGAACTAAGTTTAGAAATATCAAATTGATCCCACGGAGAAGAAGCCTTACTTGGTTCTGGAATTTCAACATCTGTCTGGTCGGCCCATGATTGATCGCCAGAACCCTTTTGCCTATTACGCAACACAGACTTGAGTTCTTCTCGCACCTTTGTTTGAGTACCAGCATCCAATGGGCTTACCACTAAGGTGAGAATTTTGATAGCTCCATCAATTTGTTCTGCACTGATATTTTCAAGTTCTAGGTTCAAATTACTCGCAACTCTTGAGGCATCAGGGGTTTCCCCTGAAAATCGAGAATGATTCATATTAGTATCGTCAAGGGCGTTATCCTGGCCGTGCCTTCCACCACGATTGCCAAAGTTCCGTCCTCTATACCCCGGACCTCGAGTTCCCACCACCATGGTGACGGCTCACATTAGCATTCGCTAATGAGCGCCGAGAGAGAATCGAGTCTAGAGAGAGAAAATGTCCTCGCGATGCCAATGCGATGCGATGCCAATGTTCACGACGATCTAGAACTTGCCGCTGTCTATTCGCATTGAAGATTTGGCGACACTACTTGTATGGTTCCGCAGTCAAGATGTTCACTGATCACAAAAGTCTCAAGTATATCTTTACGCAGAAAGAATTGAACATGCACCAAAGGAGATGGCTAAAACTTCTGACGGAGTACGACATCGATATCCAGTACCATGAGGGTAAAGCGAATGTAGTCGCTGATGCTTTGAGTAGGAAGACTCGACATACCTTAACCACTGCTTTAGTACTTCCAAAGGAGATCATACGTGACTTGCAAAGTCTCGAGGTGGAGATTGTGTTTCAAGGTGACGTTCAATGTACCTTAGCACATATGATTGTTTGACCAACGTTACTCGAAGAGATCAAAGATAGACAGAGTGGTGATGAGGATCTTCAGCGGATTCTAAACAACAAAAACGAGGGTAGGTCCGAGGACTTTACTTTGGGCCAAGATGGAATTTTGAGATTTCGAGAGCGTGTTTGCGTACCCAATGACCCAGCTATCAAAAGTCAGATTCTGGGTGAAGCTCATAATACGCCGTATTCTGTACATCCTGGTGGAGACAAGCTTTACAAGGATATTCGCCAAGTGTTCTGGTGGAAGGGAATGAAATAAGAAGTCGCTGAGTTTGTAGCGAAGTGTTTGACATGTCAGAAGGTCAAGATCGAGCACAAGAGACCGGGTGAATGGTACAATCACTAGAAGTTCCTACTTGGAAATGCAATTCTATTTCTATGGATTTTGTCATGGGTTTACCTTTGACACAAAAGAAGAAGAACGCCATTTGGGTCGTTGTAGATCGTTTGACAAAAGTCGCAAAATTCATCCAATGCATGACACTTGGGAAATGGAGAAGCTGGCTGACGCGTATGTCAAGGAAGTCATGAGACTTCATGGTGTACCTGAAGATATTGTTTCTGTTAGAGACTCGAGATTTCTCTCTCACTTCTGGCAGAAATTACAAGAAGCTTTCGAAAACAAATTGAAGTTTACCGCTTTTCACCCTGCAACAGATGGCCAGACGAAAAGAACAATCCAGACTCTGGAGGATATCCTTCGAGCGTGTGCCCTCGAATACCAAGGTTCGTGGGATAAACACATTCCATTGATCGAATTTTCATACAACAACAGCTAGCATTCGAGCATCGATCGAGCACCATACGAAGCCTTGTATGGTAGAAAGTGTAGATCGCCTGTATGTTGGAACGACATTAGCGAGACTGCAGTTTTGGGTCCTGACATGATCCAGCAGACTGTCGACATTGTAAAGGTGATTCAAACGAAGATGCGAAGTGCACAAGATCGCCAGAAATCGTATGCAGATAGAGGTCATAGACCTGAAGAATTTGAGGTGGGAAGCAAGATACTTTTGCGAGTATCTCCTACCAAGGGCGTTATGCGTTTTGGTCGTAAGGGAAAATTGAGTCCTCGTTACATTGGACCTTACAAGATCCTAGAAAGGATTGGTGAAGTTGCTTATAGTTTAGCTTTGCCTGTGGAACTTGAAAAAGTTCACAATGTGTTTCCCCTCTCTTAATTGAAGCGATATGTACATGATCCAACTCATGTCGTTCAACTTGAAACGATCGAACTTGATGAGAGTTTGACGTATGAAGAAAGTCCAGTCAAGATCACTGACCGCAAAAAGCGCTCGACTCGTACAAAGACCATTCCGATTGTGAAAGTTATTTGGTCACGTCATGGTCAAGAAGAGGCAACATGGGAAGCTGAATCCATGAAGCGTGAGAAGTACCCAGAACTCTTTATCGAAGGTACTAATTTCATTTGAGTTTGGGGACGAAACCCTTTTTAAGGAGGGTAGAATGTCACACTTAGTATTTCGTGTTTTGTTTACCGCTTTGCACGAGTTGCATGTTCTAGCATTGCATGCTGCATTGCTAATCGACTTAGATCACGACCGTAGTACACGCATTGCATTGTCATAGTCCAAAAATCGTTTTATACCTTCGAATGGGTAAACCCGTTTCGTCGTTGAGAAGTGATTACTTCATGTTTCAAGTTTCGACACGAAACTTCTTTTAAGGAGGGTAGAATGTGATACCCCAATATTCTCCATAATTATAATATCGATTTATAATTCATTTATAAATAGTTTCGGAGATTTAAATTTTATATTTATATAACGATTCGATTTATTCAAATTAAGCCATAATAATATTAATTATTATTATGGGAATTTCGTGATTTATAACTATCAAATTGAGGAATTTAATAAAATTATTTTGTATATGAATAAGGCTTATTCATATTGTTTTAATTAGCATTTAATTGGTTTTAATTATTTTTAATTAGCAATTAAATCAGAAAATTAATCCCAAGTCTAGTAGGTTTTGACTATCATTGACCGGGGACCTATATAAGCTAGGAGATGGGCCAATTGATCAGTTTACAAAGACTGAGCCAAAACCTCATAATTCTCTTCTCTCTCTCACGGCACACTCTCTCTCTCTTCTCTCTCTATCTCTCTCAACCGCACACACACACTCTCTCTCCCTCACCTGTTGCCGCCGCCAGTGGTCGGAGAAGCCGCCGGTGAGCCTCTCTCTCCTCCCTCTCCCTTTCTCTCTCTTTTCCTTTCTTCTCTCTCCCCGTACTCTGTTTCTCTCTCACCCTCTGTTTTTTCGCGAGCAGCGCCACCGCGCCACCAGGCCGCACCTGGGTGGTCGCTGTCGAGTGGCCGGTGTCGCCAAGGCCGCCTTGCCCCTTCCCCCTCGCTCAGTCTCTCTCTTTCTCCCTCGCGAGCTCTCTCTCACAATCACTCGTCCTTTCTCTCTCCTCCTTCGCCGGTGCTCCGGCGAGCCACCACCGACCATGGTGCCGATGGTGGTCGGTGGGTGGTGGTCTTAGTGATGGGCTAGGTCGTGGGTCCCCATGCTTGGTGTATCATGGCCTAGACTCGAAAATCCGATTAGGCTTTCGTTTAATAATTTCGTTTTAATTAATTTCGGATTTTCATTATTTTTAATGATTGTTTTTATTTTTCCGTAATCGTTTGGAGCCCGACTCCGGATTTTCAAAAGCCTAAATTGATTGAAATAAATCAAGGAATTTAAATAAATATTATATTAATATTTTGTTGTTGTTTAGATTTTTGTATTTACTGATTATGCTCGGTAATTGTTTTTATTATGGCCAAACGGACAAGCGTGATCGGGTTATGATTTTCAAGGTTACCTACTGCATAATGACCATTTGTTAGGTAAGCGATTGTGTCTACCTCTTTCCAAAGCCCCATCAAAACTATTTTGATGTGTTATGTGCTAATTGAGATATTGTTGTGAATTTAATATGCGAAGCATGATTAAATTATATCGTCGTTAATTATGAGAATTAGAAATATATTCTTCGCTGTAATTACGAATTATATTGAGTATGGAAAGTTTATGAAGTTTCGTTAATTAATTAGTTCATATGCTAATTATTGAGCATGTATGGCGATGTTGAATTTCTAGTATTATTATGATATAATATACGTGCTATTTGTAATGGGTTATTATTGAATGCTAATGAGCATCTATTATACTTGGATGGATTATTTGTTGAAAGTGTAATTTTTGAATATCATGTTTTACTGCCGAAGTGCTGCCGAAATTTCGTTAGACATATGTGAAGCATGATTATGATAATATGCATTTATGTCGTTATCGTCGTTATTATTATTATTCATTATCATGAGCATGAAATGAAGTAGTATGTCGTGGTCTCGTTGTACCACTAGGTCAATCAATGCAAGTATGTGAATTGAATTGTAAATGAGAATAAGACTCCTAATGGATCCCTAGGAGTAGTCGAGCAATCAAGACTTATCTAATTGATATAGTCTAGGGATGTGTGATTCCCAAGTTACTATTATGGACACCTCGTAGCGTGTTCGGGACGGATCATTCCTCATTGTTTAATTCTCTACGTATCGATCATTATGTTAGAGATAGTGTGAGTATACACTAGAGTAAGTCCATGGCATATCTATATCTATCTATGAACAGTATGGGTAATCGCTTTTCCATTCGCTCTCTTATTACTCTAATCAAGATGGTTTATCTGTTTGTGTTCGAATGATCACTAAAGCAAGAATTGCATGTAATTGAATGTTGAGTATGCGTATGCTTGATTGTATGACTACTTGTGCATGCAAATGAATTTCAATGATTCTTCTAAAGCTCAGGTAAGGTTTGCGAAAGTGTTTTTACTGGGTATGGACGACGTTTATTCAGTTTATCTGATTTTGTTTTTCTTTTGTTTCTTCTCTTTTCTTCTGTACATTGTTTCCGTCACGGAAACCAAAGTGCAGGTGTTGCTGAGTGAGGACGGATAGCTTTGGAGTTTGATTCTAGGCTTGTTCTCTAGACTTCTTATTTATTTTGGATTATGGGATTTTTGGGTTTGTGCCCTTGAAGGCAAAGTTGTAATAATACTTTAATGGACTTAAGTTCACTCATTAGACAACTCTGATATTAATGTTTAGTTTGTTTAGATGCTTCCTTTGATACCTAACTTTCTTTCTGCTTAGCATTTATTCCTTAGTGATAAATGTTGTAGTAACGCCTTTGGATTTGTGACGGTTCAGCGGTGTCGAGTCGTGTATAGCGACGTCGATAGTTCCCAGGAAATCGTTGTAAATTCGGGGGCGTTACATGTAATCAATCTAAGTAAACTGGTCTAAAAGTGGCAATAGAGTCTAGATCTGTACATAACTAATAAAATGTGAATAAATGGACTTAACTGCTTTCTGGATAAAAAAGACTTAGCATATCAGTTTTCATGACATAGAATAAATGGTTCAATAACCATTCTTAGAATGCTAATTTACTTTTTATTGCAATTTTGAGTCTTAAGAACACAAGATAGATTGAAGAGCAGCTTCGTAAAAAAGGTCATTGCTTTTGCTTTCCCTACTAAAGTGCTTTTATTCCGAAATTTATTGGTGGATTTTCAGTGATGCGTTTGAGGTTATTGTCAATTGTCATTTTGGTTTGTCGGGAACTTTGGAGATAGCTTTTTGACTTCTCTTCTATAGAGTATGTTGAAGTATGGTGGACAATGAAATTTTTCAAAAGAGTAGAACACATCAAGGGCAAATTAGCGGGACCATAAAAAAATTGGATAACAATGTTCTTAATTTTGTGTATCATAAATAATTTTTTTCATAAATTAACGGTCAAATTTTTTTGACATAGAGGTAATCCTATACTACCCCTACAAAATTGCATGGAAAGTTTACTCCAATTATGATGTCATAATTTTCTTAGGACTATTTTTTACAGTTCGGGTCCATCTATAGATTTTGGGTAAAAAATTATTTTATAAGTTATTCTTTGATGGGGGTTGCTATACGTAAATCGCAAATTACTAAACGTAAATTCCCACTTCCCACAATACCCCTAAGTAATTTTCAGTCCTTTCTCTCTCTTCCTTCCTTTTCTCTCAACCAATTTTCACTCCCTCTCTGTCATTCATCTATTCTCCCCTTCCTTTGGTTAGTATCCTCAATTCGACAAAGCTCTTATGATAATACTTTCTGTTTTCTTGCATTTTCAGAAGAAAAAAAAACCCATCCTCAATTCATCATGAATTCATGATTCATGAATGAAAAAAAAAAATCTAAAAGAAACTAAAGAACAATAATGAATTCAAAAATAAATAAATAAAAAATCTGAGCAAAGTGTAGAAATAAATAAATCACCATCATTAGATTCATCACCAATTCACCATCATAATTTCATCATATAATCTGTATCACCTCACCCTCGATCAAAAATCAACAAAGCGGCCACTCTCTCACTTCCCCTCCCAACAATGGCAGATCCCACCACCGACACAACCTTCTTCTCCGACAATTCGGCCAAAATCTTCATCGCAGGTCACAAAGGGTTAGTAGGATCCGCCATTGTTAGAAAGCTCCAAGCCCTAGGTTTTACAAACCTCATTCTCAAAACCCACTCAGAACTCGATCTCACAGACCAATCCGCCGTTGCTTCATTTTTCGCAACCGAACGCCCTAAATTCGTCATTTTAGCAGCTGCAAAAGTCGGTGGAATTCATGCTAACAACACTTACCCAGCTGATTTCATAACCCTAAATAAAAAGGGTACTTTCGGAAAGATTGTGTAAAAGATATTTGCGTTTAGTAATTTAGAATTTACGTTAAGCAATTCCGTTCTTTGATTTGTAAGTAAGGTTGATTATCTTTGAAGTAAAACATAACGGAGTATTATTGTTATTCATATTTTTTCTTACTACTAAACCTCCATATGCTTATAGTGCCTTATTAATAAGAAATATGAATGGTGTTTGTACTTTTATCAAATATCTGCATTGGACATGTGTTAGAGTACTAATTATTACTCCCTCTGTTTCACCAAGATGTTTACACTTCATTTTTCAAGGTCAAAGTTCACAAACTTTGACCATGAATTAGTGAAAAAAGACAAAGATTTATAATGTAAAAATGCTATTGTTAGATTCATTTTAAAGAATATTTTTGAAAAATTATTATTTTATAATTTTTTTTTGGACAGCAGTAAAGAAACTTTGTTACATAGAGATAGAGGGAAGTTGTCTCTTCCTTGCTCTACCAACAAGGGAATGAGCACTTCTAGAAACGAAACTAGGAAAAAAATATAACACTGTAACTAATTCTACCATAGTCGACGCGGGCTATCTTGGTCTTCAAAGGATACAAAGTAGGACCGGGATCCAGATCATTCTTCCGTTTACATCCAATACCTGCATTATGAGGAGATGAAAGTAGGGAACCGTGCTTCACCTTCCTCCTCATGAACCTTGCACGTAAATAGGATAGTCTGATAGCAATGGGAGCAGGAGAGGCACAAGGATCTTTTAAGATCCTAATCAAAGGCTTCGCAGTTGAAAATGTAAAATGACCTTGCTGGGAGTATTGAAGTTGAGCATAAGAACCCATAGAAATTTTTTGTCGCTTCATAAGATTAACATCCAGGGGTAGCCCCTCCTCCGGTGTACAAACATTAGAGCTACCAAAGCTTCCATTACCATGTTCCTGGGCAAGACTAGTGATCACAGTAGTAATGGACTTGGGGGAGGCTCAGAACAAATATCTAAGGCATCCAAGTCCATACAACTCGTCTTATGCGGAACCCATATCCTAGTTTGAACGGGTTGATTGACAATCCGAATCCTCATCGTAGACATATGGGAAGCATGGAAGTAGGTGACATCCCGTCCTTGGATAAGTTTAGCATAAACTGAATTAGGAACTTTGAGGGTACGGTTGCAAGCTTTCTTGTTATGAAAACTGACAAAAGGCTCCATATCAACTTCCTGAAAATGAGACTTAACGTCCCTTCGTCCTTGGGGTGGATAATCATGGCCCACTTCACTTAGAGGAACACCATTAATCTGCTTCACATGTTCCTCAGCATAGGTTTTATCAACTTGATTAAAACCTTTATCAAGAGAATCCTCAGTATGCTTAGAAATTTGTTCTCCTTGAGAAGAGATTCCAGCTATGCACCTTGCATTAATAGGAGTGAGCGAGGGTTTAATAGAACAACTCAACTCTAAAGGCACATCACAATTTGAGGAGGATTCACCTAACGCATCATTCATCGCAACCACTTTCTTACCCTTCTTCTTTGGCTTCAGCTCTCCCTCAGACACCAAGGACCTCTTCCCATTACCAGACACCTTTAGAAGAGAATCAAAATTTTCCAACTCCCTCATAATATCACGATTACTAGGATCAAGAACAAGTGCTTCTTTAAGGTTATTTTGAGCATCTTCAAGCTCATTAAGCCATATAGCCGCTAAAGCTCTTCGATACAAGGCCTTCACATTAGAATGGTCAAAGTACAAAACCAATGAACATTACTCTCTAGCTTGCTCAAAGTTCATTAATTTGATGGCACAAGTAGCTAAATTAAGGTTCAATGACAGAGCCAAGTCACTGAACAAAACACCATCATCCTTTCAATGAGGCATGTAAAAACACAGGAATTTTAATGCCTTATCATATTGTTGGGCAGCACAATCAACACTACCCTTCCTAAACCACATGTTGGCCTCATCCTTCGGATTTTTAACAATTGGGAGAATATTCTCAGGGTCATCCAAATTAGAAATAAAATTAACCACACCCTCATCATAATCTCCATTTAGGTGGGCAAACATTAAAGCAGAATGAAGAGATTCGCATGCCATGGTAAAGCACAAACACTACAAAATAAACGCGTTTTTGCGACCGAATTGCAAAACACCGAAAATCGGTCGCTAACAGCCTTTAGCGACCGATCTGTGACCGATTTCGAAAGGTCGGTAAAAAGCTTGTCGCTAAAAATTTGCAACCGAAATAATCAGTCGCAAACTTTGCGACCGAAATCTGCGACCGAACGGCGGTCGCTAAATGTATTTTTGTACAAAAAAAATACCAGATTAGCAGCCCGAACTACGGCTGCTAATCTGGAATCTTTAATGGTTGTTTACAACTATGCCCGTACCCCCACATTCATTCAACACCCTTTGTACACTACCACCTCAACAATGTTTACAGAAGCGAAAAATAAATAAAAATAAAGGAAAGATGAGGGAGAACATACAACACCCTTATGTGTTTTACCTGCTTGCAAAAGTTCCAAAATGTATAGCCCTTCAAAAATATTACACATTCTACATCTAAAAACTACATCTATGAAACTATTACAAAACAATATTCAAAAAAATCCAAACGCTATACCTGAACTAATATACAATTGGTAATTACTCTACAAAATTAAATTTAAATGTTAGATCTAAAACAGAAGAAACCCTAAATCTACAACAAAGTTCACAAATAATAACTTGAAAAAACGATAGAAACAACCAGAATTTTAAATCTCAAACACTAAATATATACCGATTACTATATACAACCCAGATCGACATAGATTGGAAAAGATCGACATAGCTCGGAAAAGATCGACTTAGATCGGAAAAGATAGATCCATATCTCATATCTCAAAGCCTTCGTTTCACCGATGGGATGGGGATACCGGCGAGATCTTCGTGGTCCATTGCCAGTCGTTGTGTCATTGTTGATGGCCATTGTTGTAGTGCATCGTCTAGAGTTCGTGAGAGAGAGATGGGTAAAAATAATGAAGAACAATATGAAGGAGAGAGATTAAGGAGGAGAATAACGGAACTTGAGGAGAAAGCATTTTGAGAATGAATATTGCTGATATTATGGAGATTATTAGAGAAAGAGAAAGAGAAAGACAGGGGAAGAATGGGGAGAGAGAGAGAGAGAGAGAGAGAGAGAGGGGGAGGAAATTTGAGGGGAAGTGGGCTGGGTTTGTAAGACAACTTTTTATACTTACGGTTTTCTTAGTTTCAACTTAAAATGAAACAAAAGGGAAAATACTGTATGAAGTCAAAATGTACATTTAGCTACTGTTTTTGCGACGGAATTAGTGTCGGTCGCTGATTTTAGCGACTGATATAAAATCGGTCGCAAATATTAGTAGCTAAACACCGCTTTTCTTGTAGTGAAACCAGAGGATAGTAAAAGGGAAGACCCACAAAACCAAGCCCAAACGTACCTGGTTGATCAAGGCAAATTGAACACTAAAGAAAACTAGCAATAAGGTTAAACCAAACGCAGACCCACAAAAACCAAGCCGAAATCGACAAGAGCGAAAAGCTGTAAACCCCTCCTTTAATTTGGAAGAAAACCCCAAATTAACCGAAGTGACCAGCGGGGTTTGGGCGAAAATCGCTTTGCATGTGTAGCTAATCGCAAGGGCAGTGACGATCAAGGCTTAGAAATATGAAAAACAGGCTCGCCGACAGCCGATAGTGGGGGCCGATCGATCTCCGGCTGCCGGCGAGCAAGGTAGTAGATTGGTTACTGTAGAGGTTGGGGGGGGGGGGAAGAGAGAGAAATTGTGTAAAGTGTGTATAATTGTTCTCATGATTTTATAATTTATATATGCATATAATTACAATTCTCTCGGTCAAAGTGGTACATTGGAGACCGTGAAAAAGCAAATGTAAATATCTTCATGCAATGGAGGGAGTAATACATAAAAAGCGAGATTTTTCAAAAATAATAATAATTTGGATTCAAAAAAGAAAGAAAGGGCTTCATAACCAATTTAGACTAGTAGAGACTCATTCATTTTTAACCAAGGTTGAAAATTTAAATTTTATATTGGGCATGGAGCAACTTTAAAGTCATTAGTCAACTATCCCATCATTTAAGGTGCCTACAAATCAGTGCGTAGCGGAGAAATAATATACAAATCACTGCGAAAAATAGCCATTATTGTGGATGGTGGATACCTTGGTTGTGAAAAAAGAAAATAAGGAAAAACCGATTTAGACAGGTATAGCTAGCTGATCACCACTTTTTTCTGACATCCCATCTCTCATTCTCATCAGTTCTCTTCTCTCTCCCGCCCTTCCACTCTTCCAATGCTCCCTCCATAACCACCATCACCATCATCACCACCATTACCATTTTCTCTCTCCTCTCACCATGGACATCCTCTTCGCTCAGATCCAAGCCGACCTTCGATCTTCAGATGCACTTCGTCAATCCGGTGCTCTCCTACAAGCTCTTCAACAATCAGCAGCAGGTAGAGATACATCAACAATAGCTCGAACCGCAGTCGAAGAAATCGTAGCATCACCATCATCAGCTGTTTGTAAAAAGCTCGCTTTCGACTTAATCCGTTCAACTTCACCTCGTTTAACCCCTGATCTTTGGGACCTTGTTGTTAATGGCATCAAATCTGACCTCATTTTCCCTGACCCTGACGTCACTTCAGCTGCTGTATCGTTTCTCTCTGCTATACCATCTCATCTTTTGGCTTCTCTTATTACTAATAGTCATAAAGAGATCACTGCTTGTTTTGATTCGGGTTCTGATAATTTGAGGTTTTCGATTACGGAAACCCTAGGTTGTGTTCTTGCGAGAGATGATCTTGTTATTTTGTGTGAGAATAATGTTAATTTAGTTGATAGGGTTTCGAATTGGTGGAAAAGGATTGGGTTGAATATGATTGATAAATCGGATTTGGTTTCTAAAGTTGCGTTTGAATCTGTTGGGAGATTGTTTAAGGAGTTTGAATCGAAACGAATGAGTCGATTGGCTGGTGATAAGTTAGTTGATAGTGAGAATTCGGTTGCGATTAGGTCTAATTGGGTTGCGTCAATGGTGGATTTTGTTTGGAAGAGACGGAATTCGTTAATGTCGAGAGCGGTTGTGTTGCCAGTTGAGAGTTTTCGAGCGTCGGTTTTTCCGTTGGTGTATGCTGTCAAGGCCGTGGCTTCGGGTTCCGTTGAGAGGATTCGGAAGTTGTCGTCGAAGTCGAGTGGTGTTAATGGTGAGGGAGTGGTGGTGTCTGGGAATGCTGAGAAGTTTGTGGGGGTTTCTGACGTGGTTATGCATTTGTTACCATTTCTAGAGAGTTTGGATCCTGCATTGATTTTCGAGGTGGCGATTGATATGTTGTTTTTGGCTGATGTTCCTGGTGGGAAACCTGAATGGGCTTCTGCTTCGATTATTGCTATACTTACGCTATGGGATAGGCAGGAGTTTTCGTCTGCTAGGGAGAGTATTGTTAGAGCTGTTGTTACTAATCTTCACCTTCTTGATCTTAATATGCAGGTTCAGTTTGCTTTGCCTTGGCTTCTTTTGGCTTGTTGGTTGGCATTGTTATAAGTTCAGTTTTGTAGTGACTTTGAAAGTGCCTAAGATTACTGTATTGACTTGATAATCAGACATGATAGTTGCTAATTAGTTGTAGTACTGGTGTCATTATAAGTTCAATTCTATAGCCTGTGGAATGATTTCAGATCACTATAGGACTTGACAATCACACATGACAGTTACTTACTAATAGTTGTGGTGGCATATTGGAGCCATAACTTGTTTGCCTATATGGAAAGATTCAATATAGGATTTGATATTAGGTTCCCCTTAGATAAACAATGTGCAAATATGAGAGATATAGATTACCTGGTGCTGTAGCTGCTTGTGGCAATTTTCTGGGCTAGGTTGCTATTCATTGAGATTTTTGAACTCATGTATGTTACGGAGAGGGATCAGTAACCAAACTAATTAGTAGATGAACTTGGGGCAAACTATAAGAACAAAACCATTTTTATAAAGAAGAAAAACAAACATCCTCTGACAGTTGTTTTTTCAGATGCTGTACATGGGTAGAAACACAGAAAGCATCTTATCTGACATATATAACATATTATGCAGGTTCGGTTTGTTTTGCCTCGACTTCTTTTTTCCTATTGGTTGGAATCATCATAAGTTTAGTTATATATAGCCTTTGAATTTGTTTGAGATCACTATATGACTTGATGATCAAACATGACAGTTGCTGATAGTTAGTATAGTACTGGTCATTACTTGTTTGCCTATATTGGGAAGATTCACTGCAATATAGGTTCCCCTTGGATAACCAATGGGCAAAAACTAATGATATACATTAACTGGTATTGTAGAACTTAAGAGGAAACAATAAAACAAGACCAAAGGAGGAAAAAAAAGAAACGTTCTCTTGCAGTTAATTTTCCAGATGTTGTACCAGGTAGCATCTGATCTGACATATGTAACTTTTCTACTGCAGGTGTCATTGTTTAAGAGATTGCTTCTTATGGTGAGAAACTTGAGAGCTGAATCAGATCGCATGCATGCTTTGGCATGCATTTGCCGTACAGCTCTCTGTGTTGATCTCTTTGCCAAGGAAAGTGTGCGCAGAGGCCAAAAGCCTCTTGCTGGAACCGACATTGCTTCTTTGTTTGAAGATGTAAGAATAAAGGAGGATCTTCATAGTGTAACTAGTAGAAACTTGTTCAGGGAAGAGTTAGTTGCCTCACTAGTAGAAAGTTGCTTCCAGTTGTCTTTGCCTCTGCCGGAGCAAAAGGTTTCAGGTATGGAGAGCAGAGTCATTGGTGCTCTTGCTTACGGTACTGGATATGGGGCCTTAAATTGGACAGAGCCGGCTTTAGAAGTTGTGGAAGTTTGTAAGCCCTGTGTTAAGTGGGACTGTGAGGGTAGAACTTATGCAGTTGATTGCTATCTCAAGTTACTCGTCAGGCTGTGCCATATATATGATACAAGAGGGGGAGTTAAAAGAGTGAAGGATGGTGCTTCACAGGATCAAATTCTGAATGAGACCAGGTTGCAAAATCTTCAGCGTGAGCTTGTGAAAGATCTACGTGAGGTTGGTGGGCATTTCTCAATTAGTTTCTTATTGAAAGATGTAGTTTTATAAACAACTGTATTTTGGCTAGGGTCAATAAGTTCCTTGATCCTCTTTTCTTTTCAAGATGATATGATTTTGTGTATACCTGCGGCATGGAATGACTAATGAATTGTTTCTAGATTATCTTCATAAAATGTAATGATTTTATATGACTTTAGACTAGTTTTCTTTCAGGCGATCACTAGTTAATTTAGCTAAGTAGAAAGTTTTATTGGCTTCCTGTTGAAGGATCTATCAGAAATGAAATCAACTTATGAGTTATGACAGATGTTGAAAGTATAAGTTATGTTTTGAAATTTACTTTTGTAAGTTAATCCCATATTTGTACTTGTTCATTCCGTTGGTAGATGTTGCAGTTTGCATTCTTGAGATGTTGCAGTTTGCATTCTTGAGATATTCACTTGAGCTGTTGCTTTCTCATCATTTGGTTGCAAGCTTTTGGCTGCAGTACTCATCATTTCTGTTTTTCCTGTTCTGTTTGATTGGTTAAAAAAAAATGTGACATGTGGAAAAAGCATGATAGCGGATGGAAAGAAGTCTTTTACGTAGAGAAAACATTTATGAAGCTTGCGCTTAACTGTCCTTCCATCTTATTTCATGTTGCAGGTAAATACTCCCAGGATATTGGCCCGCCTCATTTGGGCTCTAGCAGAGCACATCGATCTTGAAGGTTTAGACCCCCTTCTAGCTGATGATCCTGAAGATCCGCTCAATATTATTATTACAAATATCCACAAGGTTTTGTTCAACACGGATTCTTCTGCAATGTCAACAAACAGACTCCAAGATGTCCAGGCAGTTCTTCTGAGTGCTCAGCGATTAGGATCACGTAATCCTAGGGCTGGTCAGCTGTTGAGTAAAGAGCTTGAAGAATTCAGAAATAGTAGCTTGGCAGATTCAGTCAATAAGCATCAGTGCCGCTTGATACTGCAGAGAATCAAATATGCTACAGAGCATACTGACTACAGGTGATCTCTCTCACTCACTCTCTTCCTCCCTTCTCATAACAAAGCTTCCTGCACAGAGGGTGTAAAAACGTTGTTTCTCCCTGTTGATTATGCTTATGGAAATTAAATCTTTCCCCCCTTTGCCTTTCACTTAGTTTTCACCTTGAGTGAATTATACCCTTTCTGGAGGAAACCATTGCCCATTTTGACATACACATGGAAACACTAGTATTGCGTTTAAGGGAGCATGTGTGAAAATGTTTGTTGGCTTCTGTAAGCTGATGCATCATGCACGTAAGTCAGAAATGTTTGGTGTCTGTTCAAATTATATTTCCTTTTCACTATGACTCAATTGAAACTCAAAAGATGCAACAAGTGTTCATCTCTTGAACAGTTTGCGTTCATTTCTTGTGCACTGCCCTCGTCAAGGTAGCCAAGTATTCATTGGTAGAGAGCTACTACTATTAGTTGGGAGGGGAGGCTCTGAATTTATTCATATTGCAGTTCAGGCTTCAGAATACATGTTGATACTATTAATTCTTTGCGTGCATGTTCAAACATATTCATCAGAGATTTTGCCTTTCCAGATGGGCTGGGGTCAGTGAAGCCAGGGGAGATTATCCTTTTAGCCACCACAAGCTGACTGTTCAATTTTATGAAGTATCTGCGGCTCAAGATAGAAAGCTGGAAGGCTTGGTTCATAAAGCAATTTTAGAGCTATGGAGACCCGATCCTAGCGAACTGACACTATTGCTTTCAATGAAAATAGACTCCACTCTACTTAAGATTCCACCACGAGCATACACTTTAACTGGCAGTAGTGATCCATGCTATGTTGAAGCGTATCATTTGGCAGATCCAAGTGATGGGAGGATCAGTTTGCACCTGAAGGTTGAACTTTTCTGTTCTGTTTGTTTGAACTTACTAAAGTTGGCTTGTCAGCAAGCTAATTATTTGATGTATGCAGGTTATAAATTTAACCGATATTGAACTTAATCGAGCTGATATCCGAGTCGGGCTGTCAGGTGCATTGTATTTTATGGATGGTTCACCTCAAGCAACTCGGCAGTTGCGTAATCTAGTCTCACAGGTATTCTTTCAAGACGTCACATAACATTTGACCTTCACTTCTTTGTCCTTTATTTGTGTTTCTTTAGTGGATATTGCTATGTGGCCTACCAAAAATTTTCTTTACGTGTCTTGTAGTTTTTGTTCAACATTGCTAGGGCTAGTATCTTCTGAGAGCCATCTCAATGTTCTCAAAATATCACTTACGAATTTGGTTGATAACGAGGTTTGCTGGAATAACATGTTCTTTGCAATCCCTCGCTTTTGACAGTGATTCTCATCTCGTGAACCAAATCAGATACATCAAGCTTTTCGTTGAGATTTATTAGGAGTCATTTGGCTAGTATATTGCACCAAAGGGCCGAGTTATGTGAGGAAGGTTTATTGATTGTTTGAAGAAAAGAAGGAAATGTACCATGAGGTCTATTCAAATTACAATGAGAAACCTTGACATTAATATAATATCTCATAGGCACCTTTTGTAGTAGACACATACTGACATAAGTGAAATTTACGTTGTCGCCCTTTTGTGAGATGTGAGTTAGCTATTAATGAAATGCCAACATGTCATTCATAACCGAGGATGAGGTGGGAGCTCAAGTGGTAAGAGCCCCACCCTTATAACCCAGTGGTCAGGGGTTCAAATCCTCATTTATGTAGGGGAATAAAAACTCATCTACCTTTCTTGAGCCCATGGTTGGCTTGCCTGGCGCATGTGGTTTGCGGGCTATTGCATGTGTCCTTGAAGCAAAAAAAAAAAAACCAAAAACCATGTCATTCATAACCAATGTAGTTTTGGTTTCTAAGACCAAAATAATGCGGCGAATCCCTATTGGTCATTTTTTTTCTTTACGTTTTAATTCTTTTTATTAATCAAGTTTTGCTATCAAATGCAGACTTTAAATTTATTTTCAGTATGAATAACGGTCATTTTGTTAAGTCGAAGTTTGACATCTTAAGTTTTTGATGATGACCGAGAATGTATCTTTGACCCAAGTTGGTGAAACAGGGTACATAGGAGATATCAATGTTGATTTGATATAACTTGCTGTAATCTCAGTGTTTCTCATTGGAACCATTTTAAAAGAAATAAATTTGGAAGATCGACAAAAACCGCCGTGACGAATGAATTTCCCGCCTTATTTTGGGCTCTGAATAAAATATTGTAATTGTATTTAATGATGTTAAAAGCCACAGCATCCTCTAGGCTAGTGCTTTGTCTCTGGATATGGAAAGCCGAGGTTGCTCTATTTGAATCGCTTTCTGTCTTAAACTTTATATATACATTGGAGTCTTAAATATTATGATTTACTTCTTCTCTTTCATCGTGTAGGACCCAGTGCCTTGCAGCATTACTGTAGGGGCTTCCCATTTTGAGAGATGTGCCCTTTGGGTTCAAGTCTTATATTATCCATTCTATGGTACTGGGCCTATTGATTATGAAGGTGATTATGCAGAAGAAGATCCTCAGATTTTGCGACAAAAAAGGAGTTCTAAGCCAGAACTTGGAGAACCTGTGATCCTGAGGTGCCAACCATACAAGATTCCGTTGACAGAGCTGCTTCTGCCGCATAAAATCTCCCCAGTTGAATATTTTCGGTTATGGCCAAGTTTACCAGCTATAGTGGAGTACACTGGTACATATACTTATGAGGGAAGTGGCTTTATGGCAACTGCTGCAAAGCAGTATGATGCTTCGCCTTTCTTGAGTGGATTGAAGTCTCTAGATTCCAAGCCTTTCCATAAAGTTTGTTCCCATATCATTCGGACAGTGGCTGGATTCCAGGTATGTGTTATCTGTCCTATTGCATGGTCATTATATTTTCTACTAGCCTTCTTCCTGGATGGAGTTATGCATTTAGCTTTTCTTATGAAACCAAAGGTTTAAAGCATATCCAAAATTTCCCTTTTTCTTCTATGGATGTTTCCTAATCCCCCCGGGGGCCCCTCCCCTGGGATCCCATCACAATCAGGTACTGCCTGCCACTGGTCATACTCTTGTGATTGTCGAAAGCTGCTTGAAGTTCTTAAATGCTGAATCTAAAGCCAGCTGGAAACATAACTAAGAAATAGAAAGGAAGAGTGATTTTCTTGTATCAGTACTCAGTAGGCTCCAAAGAATCCTATAGGGACCTGAAAAATAATGCACATCCAAAAACCGCTTGAGTCTAACGGTAGTAAAGATTTAAGGGGAGCCCATAGAATGACTTGAATGACAGATGCATAGACAACGCTGCTGATTCCAAACTCTTCAGGTTTTAAGTTTGTTTCTGCATAACTTAGGAAGTGATTAGCTTCAATAATATCCCACCTTGTTCAACTTTTACCCCGTACATCTTGACCTCCCCAGGCCCAGCCAAGTGTGATCCATATTGGGTAGTGATGTTGTCTTACCTGTGTACTCCCTACTAGACCTGGCAAACGGGTTGGTCGGATCGGGTTCGGTTCGGATCATTTCGATTCAGATCATTTTCGGGCCAGCTTATCTGGGTTCGGTTCAACACGGTTTGGGTTTGGTTTTAATTTGCTCAAGCTGCTTCAGGTTCGATTCGGTTACGGGTCAAATACATTCGGGTCGGGTATGGATTCGGGTTTCCGGTTCTTTTCGGGTTCGGATTCAAGTCGGGTTTATATTATTGTGAATTTTACAAATAAACATGGGATATAATGATTTATTTATGATTTTCCTTTCGAAAACAATAAAAAGATGTTTGTAAAGAGTAAAATATTCTTATCATACTATGTTAAGGGCACAAATAAGTAAAAAATGAAAGTTTTAAACTTGCAATATTTCGGATTCGGATCGGGTTCGGATCATTATTTCTTGGGTCGCATTCAGATCGGTTAACTTCGGGTCATTCGGATCAGATCGGTTTCGAGGTGTCTGAGACTATGAGTCGGTTTCTCTTTCATGTTTCTTCAGGCTCCAAAGTTTCTGTTGTAATTACTCCCTTTTTCGTTTTCTTTTTCTGCAATGTTCCTGTTTAGTTGGTTTGACATCTTTTTACTTGGAACAGCTATGTTATGCTGCGAAAACATGGCATGGGGGCTTCTTATGGATGATGATTTTTGGTGCTAGTGAAGTCAGCAGAAATGTAGACTTGGGTGATGAAACAACTACCATGATGTGCAAATTTGTAGTCCGAGCATCAGATGCCTCGATCACAAAGGAAATCGAGTCAGATCTGCAAGGGTGGTTAGATGACCTTACAGATGGGGGATGTGAGTATATGCCTGAAGATGAGGTTAAAACAACAGCTGCTGAAAAACTAAAACTATCAATGGAGCGAATAGCGTTATTGAAGGCTGCTAAACCACGACCAAAAACTGGTGAATCAGAAAGTGAAGAGGAAGTCGAAGAGGAAGAAGGAAGTAGTGGTGAAGAATTGAACGAGGAGGAGAAAAAGAAGAGGGAAAAGAAAAGGAAGGAGAAGAAGGAAAAGAAGGAAAAGCGAAGAAAGGAAAAGGAAGAAAAGAAGAAACAAGAAGAAGATGAAAGAATCAATGGGCCTTCCACTTTGTCGAAGCTAACTGCAGAAGAGGCAGAGCATCGTGCTCTTCAAGCTGCCGTTATCCAGGAGTGGCTAGTCCTGTGCAAGGACAGAGACACAAAAGTTTATTAACATCATCCCAGAGTGTATTATTCTGCTTTCGTTGGGCGATAATGTTAGAATGGTTAATCGGTTGTGGCTTTCTCAAAAATTCCAAGGTCTGCCTTTCTCTTAACCCTTCTTTCTTTTTTCTGGCTGAGCTTTTCTCATGTGCCCCCACTCTCTAGCAACAGCTATTCCTTCTCTTTTTCACCTTTCATATATTCTTTCTTATTGATTCCTTGTAAATCTTGTGTCAACGGGATAGTTATTGTATCTTGAGGAGCTTGTTGTGTATTGTAAGCATGATGTATTATCGCTGATGTTTTCCTTTTTAATACTCTTTTTTTTGCTAATCCCTTTTTAACACTCTTTACTTGGGGAGAAATGAGTAGCCTTCTGTTTTCTGCTTGTACAAGTGAAAGATTAAAAAGAACAAACAAAGATGGCAACCAAAAACATGATAAACCAGGGTTACAAAATTGGATAAAAAAATAATCAACAAAGTTAAATAAAGTTCAACAAAGTTCAATAAAGTTCAACAAAGTTCAACAAAAACAAATTTTCAGTAATAAATATAAACGTTTTTCAGTTGGGGAGAACAGACCCTAACGCTTTTTTCCCTCGTTGGTTTTGATAGTAGAAAACAAGATGGTATGACTCCTTACGAGAAACAAACAACGAACAAAATACAATATGGTATACAAGCACCCAAAACCATCCTAAAAACTAACTGAGCTAAATTCTTCCTTCTGTTTATCTGGGATACATCATTCCGCAGAAATTTTGTTTAAGATAATGTTACACTATTGCGCATTTCCTTGTACTTTTTTTTTTTTGCTCGTCTCGTATTTCCTTGTACTTGCTAGCTCATATTGGCTCTTGGATTTCTCCTTTTTGTTCTGTGAATTCAACCCGGTGCTATTTTTTGGAGTCAGAATGCCGAAAGTTATAAACTTCAGTAAACTTAAACAAATTTCAGCAAACTTCAACAAAGTTAAATAAAGTTAAACAAAGTTAAACAAACCAATATACAAACTAGTTATAAAAAACACTTGAATCAACAAGATTCAACAAAAATAAGCAAAGTTCAACGAAGTTCAACAAAGTTAAATAAAGTTAAATAAAGTTCAACAAAGTTCAACAAAGTTCAACAAAAACAAATTTTCAGTAATAAATATAAACGTTTTTCAGTTGGGGAGAACAGACCCTAACGCTTTTTTCCCTCGTTGGTTTGGATAGTAGAAAACAAGATGTTATGACTCCTTATGAGAAACAAACAACGAACAAAATACAATATGGTATACAAGCACCCAAAACCATCCTAAAAACTAACTGAGAGCTAAATTCTTCCTTCTGTTTATCTGGGATACATCATTCCGCAGAAATTTTGTTTAAGATAATGTTACACTATTGCGCATTTCCTTGTACTTTTTTTTTTTTGCTCGTCTCGTATTTCCTTGTACTTGCTAGCTCATATTGGCTCTTGGATTTCTCCTTTTTGTTCTGTGAATTCAACCCGGTGCTGTTTTTTGGAGTCAGAATGCCGAAAGTTATAAACTAAGCAATGCACGAGCTGACACTTCTTCCAACAGCCACCCTTAAAACAACGGTCTTCAAGAACAGTTCCATATGTATCGCCTATAAAATAAGAATACAAATTCTTTTCAAGTATATAATCGTTCATGTGCACGCTGCAGAAGACCAGCATCGTACACCAGGCTTCCTGTACATGAAGACATAATTGAGCAAAGTCCTCCCCTAAAACTCTCCATAAGCCTTTTGCAATTGCGCGGCTAAGGCAAAAAGAATGGCTACAACCAAGAGTGTCAACGATTTTGCACCCATATAAAAGCAGGGTTACTTCATCCTCATGAGGAACCATAGGAAAGCATGACAGCGAAAACCATGAAAGTGTACCCTGTTCCCTGCACAAGTGATAAAATCTTGCATGTAAACAAATTGACAGATATCGGAGTAAAATATAGATCAACAACCACAGAAAACAATGGCAAAATACCAAAGGCCTAAAGAGATGTCATATGCTTTTAAATACTTCTTTGAAGTAAATTGGAAGAATGCATGAAGGGACCGTTGAGACTAGGGAGAAATCACATTCTTGCACGCCAAATCTTTTCCATGTGCTATCGCAATAATTTTGGATCACAAGATACTGTGGCATATCTCCTTGATATCAAAGCCTTTGCCCTGCAAACTTAAATGGGTATCTAATCCTCCCACTGTCCCCAACAGCCAAGTACTTCCTACCAACCAAATTTGACTTGAGGTGGATAAGGGTTTGGAATGCAAGGAAGGGAATTGGGATTTTATAGCTGTCCAGTCTCAAAACATAACTCAATGCAAAAGCCTACCCGCATGTTGTTGATTCAGACATATCTGAATTGGTGTAGATGAATTATATGAATATAATAGAAACCATCCCATACTTGATTTAGGTGACTCAATTTAAGGATATACCTGTCCAGTCAATGCTACTTAAGGGTGTTGTAAAAAATGCACGCAAAAGATAGGGATAATCTTGATGCAAAGTCACTTACTCTGTTCAAGGGATTCCTGAAACAGTACGGTTCCATGTCATCAGGAGAGCTGCCTGTCAATCTTGGTTTTGAATCCTTGAGCATGTTGTTCAAATGCCCATTGCCGATAAACAATGAGGCATCCCAAGGATGAACATCCTATTAGCTGGGAAGTGACAAAGATCTTAAATGTCAATGCTGTTATGGGCATGGACCTGCAGGTTCACCCACCACTCTATCATTCAAATGCAGTCAAGAACAGAGTCAACAGACATAGCAAAACACAGGTAAAATCCAAGCCAAAGACAACTCTGAAATAACAAGCATGACTAGATCCAGACATCCAGTGCAAATTGAGGAAAGGATAAACAAGTAAAACCAAGCTAAATACAAACATTTTAGCAGTTATTAATTTATTATCATCGGTTGTACAAGGAAAAAAGAATCATTACTAGATCCATTGCAAATTAAGGAACTAAGTTGGTAGCATACGTGTTTCAAATGATACTTGTATACCTCAACAACACCATAGGTACAAGATTTCTCATTCAACACATGAAGTGAAACCAAGCAAGATGAGGTCGCTGGGAGGCAGAAAATAACATAAATCTAGAGTTCTGTCTCGCAGATTATGCGACACTGGGCTGATTGTAATTAGATTCTTGATTGAGGACTCCTTGCCCTCTTAGGTTGTACTTTTGATATTTCACTAATAATACTTTCTTCTTATCTTAGTTCTGAAACTCCAACAGTTACACAAACCTCGACCTTTTATAAGATGCTGCTACAATTTCTCAAGAAAATCTAAAATGCTATCATAGCCATTGGTGCCATTGTAGGTTGGACCACTGGGCTTCCTCACCTTGTTACTTTTCTCTCAATGAAGAATGAGAGTCGAAAGGGCTAATAGCTCTTTGTGCACAACTAAATTAGACTCCTGTAACATATCCTAATTCGTTGTGCTCCCGAAAAATTTCAAGTCTATCCCCTAGGTCTCAAAAATGCATCCAAAAGTTCATTTTGTAGTTACTTTTATGTGTATGTAGGACATCCGTCAATCATCCTCATGTCAATATCAAAACTTGGGATTCTTTTCGGAAAAGACACACAGTAGAAGTGTTTCTTTATCACTCAACATTCAGATTTATATGAGATAAATGGCTCAAAGTTACAGTTGAAGAACACCTTGATTAGCGCCATTTAGAGAAAAATTTACAAACAACTTCATCACTAGCGGAGGTACTACTTACGATGGTAGAATTGTAACACTACTAACAATATTATATCAGTGGTTGTTCGTTAACAGGAATAACCACGACAACAATAAAATAAAATAAAAAATAAAAAAAGGAGAAGAACACGAACAATGATAATAAATAAAACCTACCCATATGCCAATACCAATCACAGTCAATTGCGGATCCGTAGATCTCTTTAGTCATGATCCCAGGTAATAATGTATATATTCATGAAAAAAGTAAGTGCACTCTGTTATCCATGATAAAGCAAGAATTATGTTGCCATTAATGATTCATTATATTTGGAAACTTTTTATTGTGTAATACAACGAGCAGAAGAGTAAAAGCATCCTATGCTATGAACTCTTCGACACGGGTATGAATATTTCGACACTTCAATTTATGCTAAAAATAAGTAAGATTTTTGGAGAACGGCTGCCTCTGACACCATCTATGTCAGATAGTTGTTAAATTATGTAACATATGAGGTGGCGGGAGGCAGATTGCCAAGATACGACTACCTGAACACCAATCCAAAACACAAATTCTAGAACTGAGAGCAATTTTCCATTTGTTTTGATGAGACTCAATATAAGTCACCTTATTTAAGTAAAAAATGGCTTCTTTATGGTTTGGGAAACCCACCCTTTTTCAGCAATAAGTGTTATGTGGGAAAAAAATCACCCTATTCTGTAAAAACTCTCCTGTTTTAGTAAAAACTCACCCTTTCCAAGGAAAATACCCACCCTTACTTTGGGCATGTCTCACTGTTTGTTCTAGAAAAGGCCGACTCATGGAAGACAAGCTCAAACATCTCATAAACTTGATTAAACTTGATCTACTGTGGGTTGACCCATTGTATCAAGACACTCAAAACATGTGTACTTGCATGGATCCAAAGTCCACTTCCACTCTTTTATTTGGATAACGTGGGTGTCCGGACTTTGCCCAACAAATCCCACAGGCCCGTGGCCTAAGGGGCTCGAACTAGTGATCTCTGGAATAGATCTCGGAGGTCTTACAGGCTGAGCTACCCACTAGGGTTCCTATCATGTTTTTCCTAGTTGTCCACCTTCTCTACCCTGAAATCTTTGTCCCTATCTATCACCTTTGTTTTTTTTTAGATAAGAGAAAATTTTATTAATCAAATAATAAAGAATACAAGAAAGTGGAGGATAAGGTATCCTCAGTATAAAAAGAAAACTATCTACACATCACGCCAATGGCGTTGAACTAAAGTCAACGGAACACCCTTAAAGGCCCCCGCCGCCTTAGCCCAAAGAGAAGCCAAATAAACTATGTGATCCCAAACGTAATCAATAGTTTTCCCAGTCCCGGAAAAAATCCTGGAATTTCTCTCCAACCAAATACACCTAAGTAAAGCCATACAAGCACAACGCCACAACAACCTCCCCTCCTTACTCTTCCTCATCGCCACAAATCGTATCTATAAGAAATCGCCCACCGTGGCTGGACACACAAAGCTCTCCCCACACAACAATCTAGCCCATAAACTCCGTGCAAAGTCACAGGTACACAAAGACAATCCTCCCCACTATGCCGACACATCACACAAAATCTAGGTAAAAGGGACCAACTAGGTCTTCTACGCTGTAACATATCATAGGTGTTCACCCTACCTAGCACCAAAGTCTACACAAAAGCGCGCACCTTCAATGGAACCTTAGACTTCCAAATAAAAGTAGATAAAGGAAAGTGGGGAAACTGAGATGAA
This sequence comes from Tetragonia tetragonoides, assembly GCA_038025085.1. Lineage (NCBI taxonomy): Eukaryota > Viridiplantae > Streptophyta > Magnoliopsida > Caryophyllales > Aizoaceae > Tetragonia > Tetragonia tetragonoides. The sequence goes on from CM076141.1 coordinate 33,750,876, forward strand.
AGGCTAATATGGTAGAGGAAGGACTTACAAGAGAAGACCCCAGAAGGATCACCCGTCCAAGTCCTAGAATCATCCCTAGGGACGAGTAGAGTAGAATTAAGAACACTCAGGAGGGAAACAAGCTCCTTCATCTCCCTATCACGTGGAGGTCGGCATAAATGTAAGTCCCAAGAGTAACTCAGCCACAGGGGCCTCGTGTAAAGTCGACAGCCGAAAAACCCAGGGATATGTGGAAGAGAAAGGAAGATCCCCCCTCCACACATCCTCCCAGAACCGAACCCGTAGTCCATTACCCACATTGTACCTGACTAGTGGAAAGAAAAGAGACGATACCTGTGAAATGAACTTCCAAGGGCATGCATGAGAGACATTGGAGCCAGCATGAGCGTCCCACCCATTGCACATAAGACCGTACTTGCCCCTAATTACTTGGTGACAGAGGGAATCAGACTCCAGAGGAAACCGCCACAACCACGTACTCACTAGCGAAATGTTTTTGGAAACCAATCTACCAAAACCCCTATCTATCACCTTTGTAGTGGATTAGTTCCTCTTTCTTTCTCCTTTCTCAGACTTGGTAGTTGGGTAGCCACCTTTCTACCCCTCCAGGCATCCACCAATATCTAACACTGCTCTCTCACTTTATTATTAAAGTCTTGCCATTATTTCAATTAGAAATAATGTTGACATGGGACTACTTACACTACTATAACTAGAACTATCCATCTTAGTATTTAGTATCATATTGCATGAGCTATCTACTATTTTAAGTAGAATTATTGAGGTATAATAGGCACTTATAATAGAGCTAGGAAAGACACTCTTAACCCGTTGTGCCCGAACATATACATCACGATCGAGCAAATTATAACCCAAAACTGAAATGATCAAACCTGTAAATTACTCAAAGATAATGTTACTTTGTTGCCACAACTATAGGTAGGTAAGGAGGGAAATGATCAATGGCGAGAACAGTGAGTTAAATGAATGTTCCCTATTACTTGTCAAGTTCTACTTTATCTCTATTATACTCCGTAACCACAATTTAATCCTTTTCTTTTATTTGGGGTGAGGGTGGAGGGCGTTGTCCAAAGTTCCTGTAACCAGTCAACAAGGTTCATTGACTCAAAGCATAGATAGGATGCATTAAAATGTTCCTAACTCAACTTGGAAGTCAAAGCATGAGAAGCATAGCAGCTACTGTTAATTAACTTGGAAAAACATGAACATAACGAATATTTTGAGGAGCATTAACGCAATAGCCAATATATGGTCTACCCGATAGAGGCCTCTTGATGTGATTAGCAACACTAAGGGCTAATACTATCGCAATGAGTAACAGCTTGGTACTTTTTTGGTCAGCACTGTCCCACACTGAAGACTAGAACATCAACTTTTGAACTGGCAGCCGTTAGTCCGTTACTATATCATCATAACTGCGAAATGTCCGAGAATGGGAATATCTGACAAGAACTGGTAAAACAACTGGATCTGATTTCAAGTATACCCACACATTGTTCATCTAGACTGACTACATGTTTTGACACGATATAACTAGTTTAACAACTCGAATTTCCACCACCGCTTCAATAACAGTTATTCATTAAAAACAATTTCATGTCTCAAGGATCTGTCATGATTTTTCTTAGCTAGGCTATTAGGGTTGGCACTGTAGATATACAGTCACACACTATAATCACAGCAAAGTTGCAAGAGGTCAACTGGTCAAGTACCTGTTGTCCTATTTATAGCCAACTTGTAGCATCAAATGACGGTAGTAGCGGCCTCGAAAAATTCTTTGCCACAGAAAACTCAGAGATGTCAAAAGGTTCATTTCCATCCGCTCCTGGACAAGCCTGTGCAGATCCACAGGAAATTAAGCAGATTATTCCATAATTTGATATTCTTGTTTAACTAGGAACTTATTCAATGACAAGAAAAAGTTTACGATGAGTTGAGGAAAGGATCAGTCTAAAAAAGCATAATATGAAAGCATGCGTATCAAGTATCAACCGAATCGCATACGAAGAGCAGAACGCAGTTCTATCGGTGCTAGCCCAATAAAATACCACTGAAACAATTTTAGTGTATAAGAAAATGCTTATCAACATATTAATCACAAACTTGATCGCTTCTTTTTATCAAGTAACACCAACGAAAAAGAAAACAAAACTTGATCGTTTCTTTCTAGCAATAGCCACCCAAAGGAAAAAGGGAAAAAAAACATTAAACATACTTCCACAACAGCTGTTCTTTTCTTTTGGTTTGGGGGGCGGGGGGGGGGGGGTGCATCTGAAGGCATGAATACCTCAGTTGAGCATGATCTTGAAAAAACGGGGCTTAATTGCAAACTTCTCTCCTAATACCAAATCACTCCCTCCACAAGGAAAGTGGTATCTAGCAGCAGGGAAAAATATCATTTGCTTTTTCATATTGGTAATTTATGTTTGTAGATAAAAGAGGACAAGAAGCTACCAAGGCTTTGAACATCCGTAAGGGAGATCTCCTTAAAAGCCCAAGCCCCAGCTGCTTTGGCCCATAAAGAAGCCAAATATTCCACAGCCCCATACAAACTCAGGTGGCTAAAGAATACCCAAGAATTCCACTCCAACCAGATGCACCAGTAAACGGCAAAAAAAAGCACACCCCCACAACAATCTAGTATCCTTATCCCCACTGCCCTAACCCCCCCCCCCCCCGCGGCATGGTTAGCCTGCAGATGCTGGTCTATAGTAGCCGGACAAGCAAAACACTCCAGCCTCACCCTAAAAAGCCTTCTCCAGCAAGTCCAAGCAAACTTACCGTCAGAAACAAGTGCAGGCAAGTCAACAATCGGTGAGCAATCAACTTACCATCTCACCAGGCATCTCTGTATACCACGAGATACAGGGCGAATGAAGGATGGATCTCGCTGAGCATAAAGCAGACCAACCTGGATCAACATTGCAATGCACAAAAGCAACATTAATAAATAATGTTCAGTAGACCAAAAAAAGTAAAGCTAATACAAATAAGATAGGAAGTGACAAAGAAATCAACAATCAGTGACCATGCTAGTATTCTCAAAGGGTTCAAAGCAACTGCTAGAGATATCCAGCATTGAAATTCAATTGATAAGGCAAGATAATCTTATATGCCATGATGCGCCAATCATCATATGCCATGATGCGCCAATCATCATATTTGAGATCTTTTTGGTGAAATGTCAAAGGTACAGTAGGAGAGGACCGGAGGACAATCTCTTCAAAGAGACATTTACCAATTGGCTCAGTTACGTTGAACATCAATATTAGTAATAGTGTAACCCCCGCTGCACTAACTTGTAAAGAAGCAAGATAAGTGACCTTCTCCCGAAGCACCCATGCATTCCTCTCTAGCAAAATGCACCATTTTTTTTTAGATAAGAGAAAATTTTATTAATCAAATGGTAAAGAATACAAAAATGTGGAGGATAAGGTATCCTCAGTATAAAAGAAAACTATCTACACATCACGCCAATGGCGTTGAACTACAGTCAACGGAACACACTTAAAGGCCCCAGTCGCCTTAGCCCACAGAGAAGCCAAGTAAACTATGTGATCCCAAACATAATCAATAGTTTTCTGGAATTTCTCTCCAAACAAATACACCAAAGTAAAGCCATACAAGCCCAACGCCACAACAACCTCCCCTACTTACTCCTCCTCATCGCCACAAATCGTATCTATAAGAATTCGCCCACCGTGGCTGGACACACAAAGCTCTCCCCACACAGCAATCTATCCCATAAACTCCGCGCAAAGTCACATTGCACAAACAAATGCAGACAATCCTCCCCACTATGCCGACACATCACACAAAACCCCGGTAAAAGGGACCAGCTAGGTATCATAAGTGTTCACCCTACCTAGCACCAAAGTCCACACAAAAGCGCGCAACAAAAATGCACCATTAATCTGCTTAGAAAGCATTACACCACAACATCTTCTCCTTCACTCCCCAAAGCCCACAAACTGTTTATGCAAAGACACCACAACACTAGAAGGGCAAACCCATGGCTCTCCGAAAACACCAAACAACATTCTCCAATCATTATGGGCTACATCACATCAAAGGAAGAGATCCACCGCAGGTAAATAGGGAAATAACACTATTAGCAGAAACACTGCAAACGGATTTTCGGAATAAAAATAAAGTATAGGGTTTTTAAAAATGAGCAGAAAGTACCTCTAACAATGCGGCAGCTGAAGGATCATCGAAGATTTCCAGGCTACAGTCAGCAAAATAATTAAGCTGCACCAAGAGCAATAGGTTTAGCAAGCATTTATATAGATCATGCAAAATAGATAAGCTTTGGCAATAAAAGCAAAGAACTAGATAGATATCATGTAAATAACTGAGATACATTGGTCACGGTACCAAGAAGTTAATAACTGATGAATAGTAATGTATGCTTGGAGAAGTAAAATAGTCTTTTTTCATCATATATCCGTTCAAACTCTGAAACACATGAGTGATGAATGAACAGCATTTGCTCCATGTACATCAGCAATAATGCAGAATAGATTTGAGCTCCAACAATAGAAGCAAGAGCACTAGATAGATAACATCTAATTAGCTGAGATATACGTTCATCACAACAAGAGTTGATACATAAGATTTATGACACATTTGGCAATGTAAATTAATCATTGTTCATATATTGGCTTCCAAATATTCCAAAGCACAACATTAACACTGCACTTCACTTGCTAAAATTAAGTGAGTTGATTAGACAAACCTGATCAGTTTGATAAAATTATGGTCGTTGTTTAAAGCTATGATGCTCGGACTCGGGTATGGATCCAAGGGTCGGACATGTAAAAACTATAAATTGAAGATACGGGGACTCGTTTGATAAGTGTCCAATTTTAGAATATGGACACGGGGACATGGAAATAAGAAAATAAAATAAATCAGATTAGTAGGGGATAATGAAAAAGAAAAAAAAGAAAGGTAAAAAAAAAGTGTCTTTTATTGTGTTTGTACGTAGAAACTAGAAAGGCGCAGGTAAAGTATTGTTAAAATGTTGCACAGCTGTAGCCTCTAGGTAGTGGTAGCAGTAATAAATACTTTTGAAAAGGTGAAAAAGTCTTACTTTATTCATTACAGCTATCAGTGTCATATTTGAAAAGTTAAAAGCCTTTACTCTTATCTCTACATTCAAGAATTCAGATCTACCTTTTACATTCCCAACTTTACTTTCTCTCTCATCCAAAATCCCTCATTCCCGTTTCTCTCCATCTTCTTTGTTTTCTCCTCCTTCTCTTCACTCAGCAATGGCACTTGCGGTGGCCTGAAGCAGATCAGCCGCGTCCATGGTTTTTTTGCCGTGTCCGACCCATATACCGTGTCGGTACCCGTGTCGTGTCGTGTCGGTACTCGTGTCGTGTCGTGTCGTGTCGGTACCCGTGTCGTGTCGTGTCGACACGGGTATGGCAGGGTAATCTGCCGTGTCCGAGCATCATAGGTTTAAAGAATAAGCATTGAGCTTTAGGTTTTTATCCTTTATGTTTGGCTTGGCATGGTCTATTTTTAATGAGAATGGTTTATTACTATCCGTATTATTTTCCTTCTTTCTCAATATCTTCTTCTCATCTACAAATATTTTACCCTTTCTTCAAGGGTAATTTAGAACATAGCAACCTGATGTTTGGAAAGATATACTTAAAACAGCAGTAAGCCACCAAATTTCCGACTCCTAACATCATCCATTTTCAGTGACACCACTAGTGCCATAATAGAATCCCCGTCTCCTCTTCTTTTTGCCTTCCGAACTCTTTCTATGGGCATCAACTCCAAGGCAAACCACTGCCTTTCTTCCAACTGACAACTGATTTTATCAGGCTCTGAGCCCACACTAGCTGAGTAGCCCACTTGTATAGTCTAACAAAGTGCGATTGACAAGATGTTGACTCCACATCCATCTAAACTGCTCCATTTCAATCATTCTCAGAGAAGCCAGTACATGCAATTGACTAACAAAACAGGTGCCGTTCAGCATGCCATTCAAAGCTGCGATTAAATGAATGAATGAAATTTAGAGACAATTGTGGTGAAGGTGGCACAATCATGGATTGGTGGTGTTAAAGGGTGTCAGATACTCAGATACCGGGTTGAGACTATAGAGGCATGAATATACATGGCAGTTATTGTAGCAACGTTGGTCGTATCAACCATTTAGCTGTTTATGTTATTTAGACTTTTATAACCCGTTACATAGTGGGATAGCAGATCAGCAAATTCTAACACCAATATGTACTAGTCAATATATCGAATATTGCTTATGTAACGTCGGAGGCCTGGTTGGTCACTTTTACCGGGCTTTTGTGTGATGTGCCGTCGTGATGGGGAGGATTCTCTGCATTTGTTTGTGCTGTGTGAGTTTGTCCGGTCCTTATGGAATAGATTGCTGGAAGGTAAGAGCTTTGTGTGTCCTGCCACGGTGGGGGATTTCTTACAGCTACGTTTTGCAGCAATGAGGAGAGGTAGAGAGGGCAGGCTGTTATGGAGATGTGCGTGTTTGGCTCTCCTGTGGTGCATTTGGTTGGAGAGAAATTCAAGGGTGTTTTCCGATGGTGGGAAGACTATAGATTATGTCTGAGACCATGTGATCTATTTGGGCTTCCCTTTGGGCTAAGGTGGCGGGGGCCTTTAAGGGTGTCCCACTTACTTTTGTACAGTGCCACTAGCGAGATTTAGAGCCCCACAATTTTCGCAGCTGTAAGGTAAGGGTGGTCCTTTGTGGAAAATTGTAGTAGCAATTTTAGCTTAGTCTCTTGATTTAGATCCAAGGTGGAAGACAAGAGTTGCTAGTACGTTATGTGAAATTCAGTGCCTTTGAATCATTCTTTAATAGTACATTTAAACGAGATTCGTTTTGCCAAAAATCAGCTCTTAAACAATTGTGTTCTTTAATGAAACCACCTATCACAATTTTCAACTTTGTTTTAGAGAAAACCACCTTGGATGAGGGTTTTATTTTCCGTCAGTCACCTGAGACCACTTTCTAGCAAAAACATTACCTGAGATCACTTTCTAGCAAAAAGACACCTGAACTGACAAAAATACCCCTACTTCAATGTCCCGAGCTACTTTAAATCTCCAAACCTTTTCACAATGGCTGTCAATAAAGAATTTAAGTAGCAAAGGGCATTCGAAATGTGGTACAAAAGCTGTCACAAGAGACTCAGAAATCCAAATTGGGGAATTTGAAAAGCACATAACACTTACATGAGGGAAATACTTTTTATTATTTTGAACGGAAAAATAACTTTTATTAGGCAACTAATTGCCAATCACAGCAAATACAAAGGTACATGAGGCCATGAGGGTAATAGTTGAGTAAGCCCATGTGTGTGTATTTGTTTTTTCCTTTGGTCAAAATGTGGGCATTAGTGGTTGCCGCAAAGGAAAAATCTTATAAAAGGCAGTTTCCTAGGAAAAGTTATATAAGCTGTGTTCATGACAAAAACATCTTTTTAAAAGGTGGAATGGCAAAAGATCCTTCTAGTCAGTGACATCGTTTCATCTAACCTCGTATAGAAGAGGATATATATTAAATCATTTGGTTTTGCCGTTCAATGTTACTGCTACCACATTTAACTAAAATGATAGAAATTGAAAATTAGGATGAAGGAGGATATGAGAGGAACGGTTAAGAGGAAAGGAGGATAAGGGGTACCCAGGATTCCAAAACAGGGGAGAAAAAGCTATAATAGTGGAGAATTCCAAAGATTTCACTCAAATCTCAATTTTAATTACCACTCTCTAATTTTACTGAGAAAAGTGCCACCAAGCTGAAAGCTTTTGCAGGACTGCCACTTTGATAACATTAACGCTGATGAAAGGTGCAGAGACCGCCCTATGTCACCTATCATCAGTTACTTCCAAGGTCTGAGAGATATGAAGCCATTAAGTTCGTGGTGGGGAGGCTGCTACCAATAAGTGGAACAGGTCGCTCGTTGAAAAAAGTGTGTTAATATTCTTAACGACGAACATGGACTTCGAAAAGATAGATAACAGACATGAGTACTTACCCCAAAGTCAGTCTTGACCAATGCCTGCACAAAATCCATTAGTTGAACCTTAGCCCACTCCATGCGACAAATTGGGTCATCTGTGTGCGGAGGATGCCTCCAAGGAGCACCAAACCGTAATCTATCATTTGGTATCTTCCCACTGTGTGCATCAATAGCAAACTTTTCTAGAAGGGACAATGCTTTATCCATGGCTGGATTCACCACAGTTATCTACAGAGCATTAGCAGAAAATAACCTTAGATTAAATACTGAGCAGAAGGAATATTCTGAAGCAGAACAAACACAAGTTTGAGAAATAATGAGCCCGGAAAAATTATCAGTTACGACCATATAAGGGTCATAAATTTTAAAGCTGCTGCATCATGCCCAACACCAAAGGCAAGCAATATGTCTTGAATCAAGGATCTACTAATTGACGTTTGACAGATGTAACTGCCACCTCTACTATCTATGTTACTCAAACTCAGTTACAGGTATCCAACATGGGTATGTGCCCAGCTATTGGACTCCTTCATTTTCTAAAAATCTCTTCACATATTTTTAGCCTAGTGTCAACTTTCTCGACTACCTAACACTACAGGAGTACTTAAGGTGAAATAAGAGTCCATGCAACAAGACTGGAAATCATAAGTTGAACCATACTTCATTCAAAAACCTTTCTTATTTACAGATGCCGTATCCACATAACAAACCTTAAAAATTAAGAGCTAGAAGAAAATGAAGCTTTCTGTGCATGTCTATCTCTATAAATTAGAATCTGGAAACAATCTCTTGGCTGGAAAGAGCAATCAACACTACCATACACGTCAATGTGAAGTTACTAATATTATTACAACTACTAATGCTTTTCACATAAGCATGGACTTGGGTATTTAGAAACAAAGTATCTCAGCATATCCAGCATGCCATCAAATGCTCCTACAACCAAGAATTTCCTGTGTGTTGATTTTGTATCAAAGCTTTACATTCTATAGTACAATATCCAGTATTAAGCAAAATCTGTTACCCCCATTAAGTCCCATTTGATTCCATAATCCTAACTAGAATATCTCTCTCAGATATCATATCCCTATGCCCATCATATATTGCACAGACGGACAAAGAAAGAAAATATCTTGTGCGCAACTATTTTTTTAGATAAAGAAAAAGTATTATGAAAATCAATAAAAGAAGTACATCCTTAGAGGACAAAGAGTCCTTAAAGGAGCCTATTTAGAACTCAGCCCAATGAAGCATAACCTGTGTAACAGGATATCTTTTACGTATTGTGATGCAGTTGATTTTAGCATCAACTTTCTGTCAACTAGTAGTGGTACAATCGTGATACTTTGTAATGAAATGTTCTTTACATGTCACAAATTCCAAGTTGTTCAATATTTATCCAACCTATCCAAGTAATGTGACCGATATCCAGAAAAAGTAAAGTAAAAAACAAATTACATGCAAAATGTTCAGTGACTTTCTGTGCTTCACTATCCCTTCGCAAGGAGAATAGGATAAAGCCCCTTCATGCATTCAGTTTCTTTGTTTCCTAGTTTGAAAACCTAAAGCTGTCATTTAACAACGTCTACGAAACCCAACCTATATGAACCTACTACTTTTTAGCCATTCTGCCTGTACTAAAAAAATATATAAATATACAATAACACTACTATGATATGAATGTCTTCCAACCAAACACTAAGCAACATCATATTGCCTCCCAAATGCCACAAACACAATATGAATATATAAAATTCCAGGATTTATCAACAATAATGTTCCAACCCTCTTAACGAATATTCTTATAAGTGACTCAAGGAAAACGTTGCACAGATCCTGGGTGAGTGCCATCAAAAGGTCTATGCTCAATATTATCAAACATACCATTTACAAAACAAACTCATATTAGGACAGGGCGACAGGCCGCTTCATAATATTCTAACATATCTTACCTGCAAATGTGCCAAGTAAGCATCAACAATGTCCTCAAACGTGCTGCTTTTAGGATCCATCATACTGCATACAGAAAAGCAGGATTAGCCAATTGGGAGATAAGGATTATATATTTTATCACAGCTCATGAACTAACAGCCAATTCCAAAAAGCATGTTCATACATCCTCAGAAACATTACTGAAAATATGCAGCCATGTCTTATAGTATGACAAATTCTCTCTTCTTCCCTAGCATGGCATTCAAGACATGTAACAGACAAACTTGTGATGGAAACTAAGACTTCCATGTGGAGGTGAATTGTTACCCTACCTAGCTACTGCCCCAGGATGAAAAAAAACTTAGATAGAAATAAAATTAATAAAAGAGTCAACATATTATAAAGAAGAGGAGAAATCAAAAACATTAAACCCTGCCGATCCCTTTGTACTTCTCAGAAGGGGACTCCAGGAAATTGATGTGTGCATGATTTATGGGCGCCAAATGGGCTCAGCTGAAGGAGCTAATATGATATGTGACAATCCAGCTGCGGTTAGCATGGGAAGTATTGCAGGGGGGGTGTGCTTGAGTACTGTCAACTGATTAAAGCTTCTAGAAGATAGCAGTGTCAGCCTTCTGTTAGCAGGAGAATCTTATTATCAATAAGTATGCGCCAGTTGTCCTTTTATTACAGCTTCAGCTTAAGTTGTTAGAGGTGAACGTTGCGTGAGTGTGAGGTCTACAGATAAAGGCTTGTAATACTGAGATCATTATGAATGTAAGCAATCTCCTCACTCTCGCTTACATTTTCTTTTCTTCTACTCCAATTCATCTCAGAAGTCCGTTTTACTCATTTAATTTCGAAGGTTATCCTTAACCATGAGCTTTCCAGATCATTGAGAACAAGACTTGACCACTGATTTACCAGTCTCAAGTCCTTGTGAATTTATCTAATCGCATCAGAAATATTTTGTGTGCAAAAGCCCAAACCAGCAGAAGAAACTGATTCTGGAAGACCCGATTATTCCTCTAATCCTCCCCGTCCAAGTACACCAGACCCCTGCTAACATCGAACATTCACCACAGAATTACCCTTCCTTAAAAGGCCTCAAGCCTCCGTAACCAACTTTGAAACATTGTCATGAAAGATGCAGGACAAACCCAACATTCCCTTAGAGTAACAATACTCCAGTATATTATCCTATAAACTTTTTCCCTCCCATTTTGTGCCCCATACCAAGCAAACTCTCAGTGTATACAATCTCTCAAGTCCCACCCACTAAAAGATATCATTGTAGCATGCACAAGGACACAGTCGTGAATCAACCTTATTACAACCGCTGCAAAGCTGAAACATGATGTAATCTAATGTCATTAGGCGAGTATTTGTATCTCCTTCCGTCATCCTAACAGAAGGTCTTGCGCCCTCATACATATCTATGACACCTCAAGTAGAAGCTATGTAGGCCCTCTTTCTTTCATAGCTTACAAACTTTTCTAGGTATAAGCCTTCCTTTAGGTCAACAAAAACCATGAGTAGATCCTTCTTTCATGTGAATAATCCATTAGTCGTCAGGTAGGTGAAAGCATATACCAGAAATCAGTTACCGAATGCCATTTGTACCAAATGTGTCATTCTTAGGCCATTGCCCGAAAGAGCTCAAGAAAAGCGTGAAAGAAACCCACAAGACTCTCTCTCACACCTTCTTTGTTGAATTCACTATGAAATAATATTTCTTCTCAGCGTGCAACCACCAAAATGACCAATGCCACCACAACAAAGCCCACCAGTTGCACAACAATATTGCCACTACTGCTAGTATTTTTCTCCCAACTTAAAATCTCATCTTTTCTCTCAAGCCCTTCCTGCTTCTTCGCAAGCGCTTGAATCATCTTGCTGAACGACTCCATCTTTGTTGAATCCTCTACTTTTCACTTTTCAGTTATGTCAACAGTCTTGTACAGTCTACAGTCGTACTTCAAAAGAATACAACTTGCTGGAGAAAAATCATCTCTATTTCATACATCTAACAAGAGAGAAAACAACAATTCACAAGATTGACAAGGGCAACAATGCTACCATAAGACTTTCAATTGTTTTTGTTTCTTACCTTCTTTGATAGGTAATAAAAGTATACAAAGATGATGAAATTATGGTTTACGTCACAGGTGATACAAAGCTTTCAAACTCATCTTAAAATCACATAGTAGCAACTCGAGCCTTAGAGGTTCTTAAATCCCAAGCCAAAAAAAACAGCAAATGACACTTACTTTAGATAATGGTTGCTTTCTTTTAGTGCATGAAGCTCAAACAAATGTCGTGAGTTTGGGCCGAGCACCTCAGTAACTGTTGTCCACTGGATATTACAACACAAGTTAGCAAATATAGCTTTCTAAACATAAGGAAGAAGTTAGCAAAGGCTGCTCCTGTCTAAAAATAATTTACAATTAGCAGTGACTTGGTCAATCAATGCCGAATTGTCAAGGTAATTAACAAGTTCATACTCCCTCCGTCCAGAAGCTAGTCACTATTACTAGTTTAGGTTGTCCAGCAAAAAACTGTCAGTTTCCTAAAACAGTCATAAGTCACAATTGTATTTCTATCCTTTATTATCAAAAGGATTTTGAACCCTGAGGGGGTAGCTCTGCTGGTAAGACCTCTGAGAAATTTTCCAGAGGTTCCAGGCTCGAGTCCCCTCAGGGCCACTGGAGGTTTTACCGGTCGTTAACTTCAGCGCCCATGGGATTCAAGCAATGCTTGGACTCCCATGTTATCTAAAAAAAAAATCAAAAGGATTTCGTCACTGAATAAAAAAATAATAAGTAATTTATGATTGAAATGTTGTAGTATCACAATATCAGCAGCAGCTCCTCAATTTAGGAGCATGGCACCTACTTCCCCTCTTATCTCTATCCTCCACTTGCCTAACCAGCTCCTACCTGCTTCTCTCATGCTCTAGGACGATACAGGCCATGTCCCCCTTCTTGGGTTGGATGGCCAAAAAGAGCCGCCCTGTGTTGAAAGGCAAATCAGACCCCCCGCCCCCAATCTCTATTTCATTCTATTCCCCTCTCGTCTTTAAGCTCTGCTCCAAAGAGAAAATTCTATTAAATCTGTGTAGAATAAGAGATTTCAAGCTCAGAGGACAAGGAGCCCTCAAAAGTATTCTAGATTACAAATCACCCCATTGACATTGCACGTCAGTGAGGGGCACTCCTCGAAAAGCCCCCGAAACCTTGGCTCACAGAGATGCCAAGTACACCACCCCATCCTGAACAGAACCAGGAAGCTTAGACAACCCCTCAAAGATCTGTGCATTCCGTTCCAACCACACACCGACAAATAGCAAATAAACCACACCGCCACAAGACAGATCTTTTTTGTCCTTGCCCCTACCAAGCCCCAAGACTCAGAACATATAATTGTATAAGCTGCATACTAGTAGGAGGACAAATGAAATACTCCTCCCTAATACTAAACAGCCTGCCCCAAAGACTGTCAAATGACAATGCACGAACAAATGCAAACACGTTTGCTACCCTGATTAACACACACACACACACTCACACACACACACATCCGGGGAAAGAGACCCTCCATGCTTCCTCCGCTGAAGCATATCATGAGTGTTCACCTTACCTAGAGCCATGGTCCACACAAAAGCACGCACCTAGAGGGGAGCCTTAACACTCCCAAACAAAATCGGCTAGTTGAAAAGGGGGATGTTGTGAACGGAGGCTAAAGTGATATAAGAAAGTTTCGCAAGAGAAAACCCCCGAAGGATCTCCTTCCTATCCTCTTCCCCCTCCATTGCTCATCTTGTTCTTCTGCCCCATCTGACTTTGAGGAAGACAGAGACAACTGCATCAGCAATCTCTCTCTCATTCCTCACTTAGTATCTATTTTTTCAGCAACTGCAGCCTAGGACGGCATTTTGACCACCAGTAATGGTCTATTGATGCTATAGCCTGAACTACGAAGGGCATTCTGGTCATAGCAGATTATGTCTTAAATTCGAGGGAATGTCACCAAGTGATTACCAGTTCTAGTTTCTAGACGAAGGGAGTGACTAACACAGTAACCTAACATATATGTATATACATATATTTAGAAAAGACCTTGAGCCCTGAGAATCTGCTCACCTCCCGGGAATTGAAGTAGTTAGGCACCATATGCAATTGCGCTTCATTAGGACTCCATCCAAAAGTCTACAAGTTGGAAAGATAACAATCAACAACATTAGTCATTGATTGAACCAGTCCATGGGAAGAAAACAAGTATTATAGGATCATCCAGCAGAAAGCAAAGAGAGGGATAGTCAAAGAGACCCATGTTTTACCTCACGAGAGATGAATATGTCCGGGAATCCAAAATCGATGTAGGCACGATATGAATAGTAGCTGGAGAATACCACAACTATTAGACCCATAAACAAACTCTGAGCGGCAAAGACAGATTGAAAAGCATATTTACTGTAGGAAAGGCTACGGAACAAATTTAATAAATATTCACATACGACAACTACAATTGGCAAATGAAGCATTTCCAAGATAACAAAGAAGTAGAATAAAGTATCAAGGTTTTAGCTAAAATTTGTGAACGTGAATTAGGTAGGAAAATAAACGATGGCAATGACACTGCTGCCAGAAACACTTTTCCTGACAAAATTTGAATCATTATTTACGAACTAGTGGGCAAAGAGTAGACCTTCGCAGAGACTGAAAATTCAGACACCAAAGGCAGAGCTTCTCAATAGTTACTGACAACAAATGCTTATGCATAAGTGTCTTCATAAGGTATTTCATGCGTAATATAAGTACTAATTTCCATGTAGCTGAAGAACTCTCATTAATTGGTAAGCTTTTCTCGACCAGTCTCTTAATCACATTACTAAGCAACTCAAGATGGTGTACTACAGAGACTTGACGATTAATAAGTCAATCAACAAGAGCAAAAGTTACGAAGAAGACATGACATATCTAGAAACCAGCACCGAGAGACTGGCATCAGTCACATTTTAGAATGTGCTCATCAGAAATTTAAATGTAAGCATAATATTTTTGACCTACAATATGCCAAATCATTCACGCTGGCAATAAAGGAAGTGCAAAATTAGAGGATGTCAATTACCTATCTGATGTAACTAGAATGACAGGGAGGCACATCTCGTTCGCCCCTAAAGCAATTATTTTCCATATCAAACTATCATGATACATTGAAGCAGGAACTGTAAAATCATCTGTTGAAACTGCATTCCTCAAAACATCTATATTGTTCATTACGAGCTTCGGCTGCCAAAACACATACGCAAATCATCCATAACAGAAAACTAAAATCGTAAAAAAATCCTAGGACTCTCAGACACAAGACAATTACTAAAACACTACACCTCACTGTAGGAAACCTAGAAAAATCCTCTCACTCTCAGACACAAGACAATCACCAAAACACTACACCTTATTGTAGGAAACCTAGCATTTCATTAAAGCATTCAGGTAGGTTCATTCTACACAAATTCACACCAATGACCACATTTTAGATCTATATATTTCAAATGCATCCATCACCAATTCAACTACAAATTATTAGAATCTTTCAACAACAATCAAATCAAATGCACAACAATGAACACATTATACACCTAGGGTCCTAGATAATTCCAATGCTGCCATTACCAATTCAACTATTATTCATTAGTCTTTCAACAACAATTAAATCAATATTTACACCTGACGTTTGCATTGACTTTCATGAAATGAATTCATCAAATACATGAACACTACCTGAAAGTGATCAATGTCCAATGCATTATAGACCTAGATATATCCAATGCATTCATTATTAATTCAATTACTATTCCTTAGAGTCTTCAGAAATAATCAAATCAACAAACTACAATAACTTAAATTCATCAAATACAAAAAAGAAACACTACCTGAAAGTGATCAATTTCAGAAGCAGCAGACAACAACTCAAGTAACAACCCAGGCCAATCAGTAGCTGAACTCACTAAACTCCTCGAAAACTCGCCCGTCCTATTCATATTCGCAACAGCATTCCTTCTCCACCCTTGATGAACCCTAATAACCTCTTTCGCCAACCGTAACGCCACCACTGCCTCCTTCAAATAAGCCCTCTCCTCCACACTCATCCCTTTCACCCTCTCCTCCACCCCCACCACAACCTCCTCCTCCTCCCTTTCCAATTTCCTCGAAAACGCGAAAACCGCCCTCTCCCACAGCACAGCCGACGAAACCCTATCAGAAACCGCGGTTTTCGAGCTCGAATTCGATTGCAAAATCCTTTTAAGAACTGTGTTTAACCCGTACCATTTGTTGAGGGTTGTAAATATCTGATGAGACGTAATTTGACCTAATTGAATCCCCCTTTGGGCCATCGATTCGAGGCATTTTTCGAGGTGAGTATTGAGGAGGGAGAGTGAAGGCAATGGTGAAGAGCAAGAGGAGAATGATGACCATGGGAATGATGAGTTTTTTGACGGGTGAAAACCTTCAATTGGTTGTGCGAAGTCCACGTAGCCTGTTATGTGAGGCCCTTTGTTCCAGTTCTCAAGCAAACCTGCAAATGAAGATGAAAATGGTGAAATTCCTGTTAGAAACGAGGCTAATGATAGAACAAACTTATCTTGAACGAAAGCCGTGGCGTGATAAATCACTGCTCTAAAGTCGAATTTGCCCCCACACATACACTAGGGAATTTCCGGCAACCGACCTCCAGGGATACACGGCAACCAAAGCTCCGGTGTACTACGGTGCAATGGTTTTGAGAGCAAACTGAACTACTGCCAAACGAATCACAGAAAGAGTATTTTGTGTGTCTGTGTCTATGTTTGTATCCTTTGTGAAATGGAATGTCTCCAATATATATAGAGGAAAGTAGAGGAACATCATGAAGGCAAAGACAATAAATTGGAGAATAAATTTGGAGGTCATCAATAGAGAATATTAAGGGAATCAATATTTGTAACGGAAAGCACTTATTGATTTGTGTAACGGAAAGCAATTAATCTTCTCCAGTCAAACTTCATCAATGTGGGGATTTAAGGAGTCATCCCATATATGGGTAACTACACAGCTTACCTCTTGTAAGCTACCAATGTGGGACAATAATATTGTCCAACATCTTTTCTTTGAAGCAAACATTCCAACAATTCCGATCAGTGGTGATGTGATGGTGACGTGAGAGAGAGAGAGAGAGAGATTACGGTCGAGGATGAGGGTGGATTTGCCGACGCCACGAGGACCGAGAAGAATGAGAGGTTGATGAACACGATGACGTTGAGCGTGGTTGTTGAGGACGGTTTCGAGGACTGGTCTAGAGATTATCCGCCATGATTTTCTTGCATTTGCTGCCATTGATGTGATTGATGATCGAGCTTTGGAGCTATGGGGGGCGGCGGGAAATGGTAGTGGAGGAGAGAGAGAAGAAGGAGAGTGGAACAGCGGCAAACTGGAAAAGCCCACTCCAAGTCTAGCACAAGATAATTGAATAATAAAAATTGGTAACAAATTCAAAGTGAAAACTAACATATTACTTTTCCCAAAGGAAAATTAGAGACCACTAATTCTATTTTTGCCCCATTAACATAATCCAACATCGATCTCGACTCTATTTTGATAGGCTAAATAAAAACAGTGATACATTTTTATTAAGCTATGATGACGTGATAATACAAATTTAAATGTATGTGTGTGAATTAGAGCAGCATTTACGTACTCCTCAATTAACTTCCTACAATCTCCTCACATTTCCTCCATAAATATTCAGTCTCCAATCTCCAATCTCCATCATCTCTTTTACTCACTCTCTCTCATTCTGTCATTGTTTTAGTTAATTAGGAGGAAACCCGAAATCAAAATGGTAAAAGAAAATGACCTTTGACATTAAGAGGTGAAGCATTAAAATTGTTGGGTTGAAAATGTATAAGTGCCATGTTTATTTAATTGAAATGGGTGGGTAAAACTATTGTCTTCAAATGCATTTTATTGATGATGGTTTCGCTTATTGTGCTTTGTTGAATCAATAATTTCGCCAACAAAGAACCTAAAATCTTATCAATTACACTTTAACTCTCTTGTCATTAAAGACCTTTGAATATACCTCTATCTTCCAAAACAAGCAGAAAACTTGAGAATCACTCGATTTTCTGCAACAAAGACAATCCAACAAATGAGAAAATGAAACACAATAACACGATGAAGATGAAGATAAAGAACAAGTTAGAATGATGAATCCAAAATCTTACACTCTCACCCATTTTTGTGAGTCCCCTTTTCGATTTTTTCAGTTTAATTAAACAATATCAAAATTTCAAACTCTAATCTTGGATTTGAAAGCACAAACCTTCCAAATTCTTCAAAACCAATCACAAAATATTCCTTTCAGATCGTTAATTATATGTAAAAATTACTAATTTCTTCACTCATTGAGCCTCTCTTTCTTGCATTTCTCAAAAGTTTATATTTTGTAGAGACCAAAAGAAAAGTCTGAATTCAAGAGAGAAAAACAAGGGAGATGAAGAGTCATATAAAACAATTTATATGGTTCGATAATCAGCCTTTAAGTGCATGTTTTCATTAATATTCTTGTTATTGTTGAGTTGACTTAGTTCAAGTAAATATGAGATGTTTAGACTACCTAAAATTCACCACTTTAGGAGTTAGAAGAGAAACAAATTTTGTATGATTTGGGTACCGTAAGACCATGGATTAGTTGCTAGGGGAATAGGCGGAAGGCAATTTCTAGAGGCAAAGAAAGATGAGCAATATATAATTTGTGGACTTAAAATTCCTAATTTGTTCAATTAACCCCTTGTAAATCACGTTGTCTATTGAAAACATTGTCACGTCATCACACAATTTACACAATTATAACATCGTTTTCATTTAGCCTACTGAGGTAGAGTCGAGGTAAATGTTGGATTATGTTGGGCCAAATCAATTTTGGGATTATTTTGTACGATTGGTCAAATGTGCGACTATTTGTGTCTAATTTTCTTTTTTGGTTTTGTGTGTATAAGGTTTTTTTTTCCGCTACAAAGACGCATGCAATAGCCCAAAAATCACAGTAGGCTAACGGAGAGAAAGGAAACCCTCCCGATAAAAAATGCCAGATATGGTTTTTATTCTACCTAAATGTAAACCCCATCATTGAATTGTGACTTTGTGAGAGTGTGCTCCCACCTCATCTCGGTGTACACGATTGTAATTTGTGAGCATTTCAATTCGTCAAGAACTACGTAGTTTATACCGTGTATATTAAGAAATTAAACATATGAAAAATCTATACAAAATAATATAATTAGTTTAAAACACAAAGATTAAACCAGAGGATGACACATCAGCGGCCACCTATACTGCCACATAATATGTTGAGGTGGCCAAGAAAAAATCGTCACATGACAATCCACTATTATACATGGCCATTAATATGACATGTCAAAAAAGTAAAAATGTACTTACTTTCAATGCAAAACAACAACAAAAAAAAAAAGAATACTGAAGGACAAAATGAGCAGGACCGTTTTTTCCAAAAACAAAAAAAATGAGCAGTCCACAAACAACACGTCCGTTCAGAAGTTTCTGAAAGGGGATTGCTAAACGTAAATCTCAAATGACTAAAAGTAAATCACTTTTCCCGTTATACCCTCCCAAAAAACCCATCACCTTTCCCTTTCTCCCTCATGTCTCTCTCTGTCGTCTCTCCTCTTCCACTTGAAATCAACTGGCAACTACGGCATTAGAAAACATTTTCTGTTTTATCAAGTCATAGAAGGGGTGGTTGGTGGTGGCTATGGTGAAGTCACGACAGTAGGCACAACGACAACAGCCCACCACTCGGAACGTCCTGTCTGTCGTTCTTAAGGGTCATCGAGGAAAGATTGTTGCCAGAGAAGGAGGGTGTGGTGGGATCGGTGGTTGATTATGGTTGATTATGGGTGAGAACGAGAGGCGGCTGCAGCGACACAACCCATCCGCCCCACTCCACGCAACCACCCAATCGCCCACCCCCTACCAGCCCAACCACCCTAACAAATCCTAACTCAATTAATAATATTAAAAAACAATTGCAATAGAAACTGTGAAATGGACAAACGGTCCGTATTACTTCAATTTCATCAATATTCTTGGTGGGCTTTTTCTGATAATTTTATCAGTCATGATGATATGATGTATAAATATGACGTATAAATTACAATGAACAAACAGAAAGAAATTAGAGAGGAAGAAGAATAAGGAAAAGATTTGTGGGTATTTTGAAAAATATTGTGAAAAAAATATTTACTTTAGTAATTTTAGATTTACGTTAAGCAATTTCGTTCTGAAACGATAAGTCACTCTTTCTCTGTAGAGTTGAGAGCATGGCACTGTAGTATGGCATTTCGTGTAGGCCATCGGAGCGTCATCATCATGAATTCGTTTAAGGAGAGATGAGAGAGAAAGAAGAGAAAGAAAACTCAAAGATCCCTAAGCCCCCTGATTTACTTGTTCAAACCACAAATTTCATCAAAAATCTCTGCAATAATCATGTCTATCACAGCAAAACAAGATCCTCGTTGAGATTTAAGCTACAAATTGTCTTTTGCTAGTTATTTTGTCTTCACAGCAAACCCTAAATCCCCAATTTCTACCTCTGTCCTTTTCAGATCTACAATATCTTGATTTTTTCAAGGTATTTCCGCAGAATTTTCTCTATCCTATTTCTAAAATTTGCTCTGATTTCTTCTCTAAGCCTTTATCCCAAACTGTAGCCTTGAAAATTGGGGGTTTCATTTTGATGGTGGATTTCCGAAGATTGCTTCCTCTCTCCTTAAGATCTGTTGACTTTAACCACTATTATGCCTCTGCTTTGACTAATCTGCTCCAGTACTACTTTTTTAATTTTCTCTCTCTCAGATGTGAGGGTGTTGGTTTACTGTGGATGACTTTAAGTGTGATGTTTTTGGGGCTTCCCCTCTTCCTACTGTTCCCTTTTCAGTACACCTTGACTATTATTTTTCTGGGAGGCGGTACTATAGTTTTCCTTTGGTTACTGTTCGTCCCCACAGGTGGTGGGTGGTTCCCTTTAGCCTTCTTCGAATTCAGTTTGGAGATGTTTTTTTTTTTCCGTGGGGCTCCTTGGCTCTCTCTCCTGTTTTTGGGGAGACTAGTCTCTACGATAGTTAGCTACTTAGTTGTTTTAAGCCATTATTTTTATTCCTCTAAAGGTGAAGCCAGTTCAATGTAATTTGAAGCATTTAATGTAGTCATTGTTCCTATGCTATTTTGAGAGGCGCTGTGGTCTTCTCTGCAACTCCTCAGTTCAACAAAGACCCTCAGTCTACAGCTTCTAGCTTGCCAGCAACTTTGGTATGTCCTCTGGGCACTATTCATCTTGAAAAGCCATCTTCCCTCCAATTTGTGGAGTTGGAAATCAAGCCAATTTTCTGCCTATATAAGGGTTAGGTCATCCAGGTTATTTCTTGCACCTTTCCCTCTCTTTTTTATCCGTTTTATTCTAAGTCAATTATTCTTCTGCTTTTTGTTTGCTTTATTTATGCAATCTAGAAGTTTCAGAGCTGTAGTAATGGAGGAAATTCCGTCAATGGATATTCCAGTGACCATTACTTCTGAAATAGAGACTGTCATTTTAGAAGAGACTCCCTCTCCTGAAATTGATTATGAGTTGCTCAATGCTAAGTATAGTTTTTTATCTGCTTTACCTGATGATTTGGTTATGGATAATCTTTCTCAAGTAAAAGAGGATATGAAAGCTTTTAGTAGTAATAGTTTGCTTGGAAAAATGTTGAGTAACCAGGTTGATTATAAGGCTATAATGCTCAAATCACAACACGATTGGAAGTTTGTTAAGGAAGAAGTGCATTATCATACTTTAGGAAGTGGGTGGTTTATGTTTAAATTTGCTAACTCTCAGGATAGGCTGGCTGTTTGGAGGGAAAGACCCTATCATGTGGCTAATCAACTTCTCATTCTCATTCCTTGAGAAGATGACTTTAATCCTGCTACTAAGAAAATTTATCATGCTGATGTTTGGGTTAGAATCCCTAGGTATCCTGTTGAGCTTCTTAGCTTAGAGGCCGTGATGACTTTTTTGAATATCAATGATCTGTGTTCCTATATTAAGCATGAGAGTTTTTCTACTGCTAAGAAGGGGTTGAGGTTTGCAAGGGTGTGTGTTAATGTTGATATCTCTAAACCTCTTAAAACCTCTTATAAAACCCCTAGGAAGACTGTTACCCATTGGTACTAAGTTTGGTATGCGAGTTTCTCAGATGGTTGTATTTGTTGTGGATCTAAAGATCATAAACTCCTGCCTGTCCTTTGAATTCTGATGCCAATAAAGTCTCTAAGGTTGTCCTTTACTGCCCTGAGCACTAACAACTCATTGAGGAAACAATTAGAGATGCTCTGGTTGCTAAGAAACTTGCTAAGGATAATGAGTGAATTCCTACCCATTCTAAGAAAAGTGCTGGTAATTTCACTGATGCTAAGAGATTTGTTCATAAGGGTTTGCTTAATAAAAATGATTTGAGGTCTATTAACAATTGCAACAAAAATCTGGTTGCTGAGCATGGTCATTCTGAAGTTAATCTTCCAGTTGCTGGTCATAGTACTACTCCTGTGAGTACTATTGTGATTAAACATATTGCTGGTACTGCTGGTTTTACTAAGAATAGTGCTGGAAAAATTGTGGGGAGAGGTAAAGGCTTAATGGTTAAGCCTTCTGTGCTTGATAAGGATGTTTTTGACGCTGTTGTGCCTAACTCTATTGTGATGGATGGTATCTCTAATGACGAGGGGCAATTGCTGCTGAATGCTTCTGACCTTGGTCCTCTCTCTTTAAGGGTGAGGGATCCCCCTCACACTACGTGTGGCCTTTTAAGGCTGCGTGAGAGTTCAATTAGAGTAACTAAACCTCTGCAGATTCTTTTTCCCTCTGAAGTTCCTCTAGCTAAGGCATTTGAGCAGCTTGAGGATGGTTTACAACTCTCTCTTGTACAGCCTAAGACTGCCTCAATGTTGCTTATGCAGGACAAGGAAGCTGATGATCTATTAGGGGAAGATTTCAATGATGTGAGCCCAGAAGGATAATTCCATTCCATGCAGTCGAACAATTTCCTGCTTAGATAGATTACTCAGCTGGATGTTGCGGGTACTTTTGCTGCTTTATCTCCCAGTTCTGCTCAATCTGAAAAACTCCAAGAGGAGGGTCAGTGGCTCAGGTCATGTTGATTCAACAAGTAGATTTGAACTAAGTCTGTTTTAAGCCAATTGATGTCTTATAATTTTATTAAACGAATAATTGTGCTTTTTGGAATACAAAGGGGGTGGGTAGAAAGGACATTGATGAAGATGTGAAATTGTTTTGTAAAGTTCATCAAGTGAACTTGGTAGCTCTTGCTAAGACCAAAGTTCAGTATGAACCATCTTCAGCCATTGTGCATCAATTTGGTTTCTCTTCTTATGAATATATACCTTGTGTGGGGTATTCTAGTGGCATCTGGGTGTTTTGGCATCATCATTTACTTGATGTGGTTCTTTTATTGATGAAGTTAGATTTATTGCACTTTCTGTTAAAGACATAAATGATTCAGATCCTTTAGTTATCATTTATTATTGTTATGCTCCTGCTCAGCCTGCTCATAAAAGGCAATTCTGGTTTGATTTACTTTACTATTGTTCCACCCTATCCTTCCCTTTTGTTCTAATGGGTGATTTCAGTGAAATCTGTTCTGCAAATGAAAAACTAGGAGGTTCCACTCCTCATGCTAGTAGGTTTGAAAGATTAATGACTTTAAGTTCACAACTAATGTAATTGATATTTCTTTTATTGGAGGTCAGTTTACTTGGAGGAAAAAAAAGACAGGCCCTCATAATGTTCTGGAAAGACTTGATAGGGTTTTGACTACACCCTCGTGCTTATCTCTTTTCCCACTAATGCATATCTCTCACCATGCTTTCACTACTTCAGATCATTGTCCTATTATTTTGCATCTAAACAAAGAATTTATTTTTGATCCCCCACCCTTTAAGTTTGAATCTGTTTGGACCAATAATGTTGGTTATAAAGAAATAGTACGCAAAGCTTGGAACTCAAGAACACAAGGGTCACAAATGTTTCAATTAGTTCACAAAACCAAATTCTTGAAAAAGCTCTCTAAGAATTGGGCTAAACTCAAATTTGGTAATGTAATTAGGCAACTCAAGGATGTTGTAATACCCTGTATATTTAAACTATTTTCCTAAAATGATTTATTATTTTATAAGGTGATATTTATTCAGTTTTGTTTTTATTTGAGATATTTATTTTTGTTTTTATTGGAGATATTTATTATTAGATATGTTCAAGTATTCTAATGTTGAGAGGTTTTGTGGGAAAAAGAAAAAAAAAAAAAAACATTAGAGTTTGATTTTGCTAGTAACTTCTCCACCGCCTTACTCTTTTGTCATCAGTTATATTTCTCCGAAGCCCTTATTTTCGAAAGACAGAGAGAGCAAACCACCATCTCCATCGTTCTTCTCCTTCTTCTCCGTCACCGTCGCCATCATCTTTTTTTCTTTCCTTCTCTCTAAAACTTTACTGCTGCCGCGGTTGCTTAGCGATTGAAGGTCGAATTTTGCTGCCTACTCTCTCTCCTCTTGCTGTTCTGTGGGTACGAGTCCTTCCCCTTCGTTGCCTCTGTTTTGCTGCTGCTAGGTTGATCGAACGGAACGACCACCGACCTCCATAGCCGTGGTTGTTCCACCGTGAAGGCCGCTCTTCTTGCCATGAAATTCTGGTGGTTTGGTATTTGCTATAAACCCTAAATTAGTTTGGGTATTTGTTGATGTAAATTCTGAATTGGGTGTTTATTCATTCTGTTTTTGGATTGGTTTTCTGATTGATTGAAGGATTTATGATGCAAATTGAATTGGCTCTTCAGATTAAGGTAACCCTTTCTATTCGTTTGGAGTTGGATGTTAATTCGCTTAATTGTATGTTCGCTGATCTGTTTGTTTAAATATGGTACTGTATGTTTCTAGTTCTGAATGAATAATCATGTTAGCTGAATTCTGTGTGAATTACTGTTGGATGCTTGGTTGATTTTAATGTTGTTAGCTTAAGCTCTCATGATCAGTGCTGTATAAGTCAGTAGGTATAGGTTATCATGGTTATGTATAGATGGTGTCAGATTAGTGAATATTAGGCCCTATGTAGATAAAGGTAGTTTGAGACTTGTAGTTATGATCAAAGGATAGTTCTTGGTATACAACTGAACTGAGAGATATGCTATTATTATTGGGAACCCGTGCCACATTATCTGTTATGAATGCAAGTATGAAATAATACTGATCAGATGACGATCTTAGCTATGATTATGATTATGGAATAAATTCATCTTGGTTTGAGGCTCGTAAGTTATTAGCTTTCTTAGTTCTAGACATGTGGGCAAGTAGCCTAAGACGTTGACTCTTAGGTGATGAGCAGTATTTTATGAAATGGTTACATGGTTATTAGAATTGCTCCGAGAGTGGACTTTTGAGTGCCTGCGGGCTATGTTATGAATTATGGGGCCTTTGGCCAAGTTATAAGAATGGTTTTGCATCTGCGGGTTTTAGTTCACTTCCCACATGGTCGAGGCTAGGAGCTAGTGACTGAGAGCGATTGGCACACACTTTTGGGAATTGAGTTATAGTTGGTACAGAGACTACTTTGGGATTTTGTGATGTCTAAGGTCATAGTTGACCTGAGTTGAGATTCTAAAGCTTTTATTTATTATTCGATAGAATGTTTGGTTACTCAGCAAAAGCTGATTGGTTGTGTTACGTGTGTGTGCGTCCATTTTTCTTCAATGGTAGGCCTATGATGAATCCATACGAAATTCGTTTGTATGGGGGAGTAGATTGGAATATTTGTAGGTTAATTGTTCGTGAGGATCTCTTGCGCTAGTTGGACAGTTGGACTCAAAGCTGTCAAGAAGTTTATTGTTTTGTCATTTATTTTCATTTGATGTAATAAAGAGATTGATTAAAGTTTATTGGTTTATTGTTGGGAGTTGTAATTGTCCGCCTTGCACTCATTCTTGTGAGTGAGTGTGGCAGTGATGCCATTGTTAGAAGTCTTCTGCTGTCATTTTGGATATTTTGTTGTAATTTCTGTATAAGCAGGTTTTTATTTAGTTGATAACTTGGTTTGTCTATTTACAAAAGAAACTTTGCCCGATTTTCGGCGTGAGTTTAGTCATTTTTGTTTATTTATAATTTAAAAAATCCGGGGTGTTACAGATGTAGAAGACCAAATTATTAATGTCCAAAGCAAACTCATTATAGCTCCACTGAACACTCGCCTAGTGACTACCCAAGATAATTTGCTCAGGAAAAAACCTAAATTAGTCAACTTTAATCGGACGTATTGGGCTCAAAGAGTTAGGGAAAAAAAAAATCTGGTTTTAGGAGATATGAACTCTTCTTATTTCGAAGCGAAGGCTACAATTAGGAGTAGAAAAATGATCATGTAATTTGTCAACAGAGAAGGTATTCATTTTACTGATCAAAATAGTATTAGAGGTGAGATTACTAGGAAATTTAAAGCTAGATTTTGCAAAGACCACAACTGTCATATAAATATAGATACTGATTTACAAGACATAAAAAAGGAAATTACTGATGAAGATAATTTGTTGTTAATTAAAATGGTTTCAGAGGATGAAATTAAGGAAGCAGTCCTTTTACTAGCGCCTAATAAGTTTTCCTGCATTATTCTACCAAAATTATTGGAATATACTCGGACCTTCTGTAATCCGAGTTGTTAAAGCTTTTTTTTTCTTCTGGGAAACTCTTAAAAGAAACAAATCAAACTTTCATTGCTTTGGTTCCGAAGATAGATAATCCTAATGCGGCTAACCACTTTAGACCTATAAGCCTTTGTTCTACTATCTACAAAATTATTTCGAAAATTCTTATTTCTCGTCTAAAGAATGTAATTGGGAAGCTAATTCATCCTTTACAAGGAGCTTTTGTGGCTGATAGATGTATTCAAGACAACATTCTTTTAGCTCATGAAATTTTCCATTCTTTCGTTCCAAGCAAGGAAAAAGCGGGTGGTTAGGCATAAAGCTAGATATGGGAAAAGCTTATGATAGGCTAGACCTGAATTTCATTATTCAGGTGTTTCGTAAGTTTGGTTTTAACGAATGTTGGATAGTCTGGCTAAAGGAATGTATTATGTCTGTCTCCTTTTTAGTACTGGTTAATAACTCGCCAGGTACTACTTTTCTACCCTCTAGGGGCATCCGTCAAGGGGACCTCCTATCACCCTATATATTTATTATGTGTGCTAATGTCCTGGCTCGTCGATTGCAGCGAGAAAGTAAGTGTTAGTAAGTAACACTGCTAAGAAAAGTGTCGAAATTAAAATTTGCCAGAATGCAGATAAAATCCTTTCTGACCTTTGCGGATGATACGATGATATTTGCAGAAGGTTTAAATCAAAGCTGTCATAACATTAAGGAAATCCTTGACTGATATTGTTCTATGTCGGGTCAGAAAATTAACTTCCAAAAGTCCGCTTTCCAGTGTACTAAGAATATTAGTAGACAAACAATAGATTTTTCAAAGGAATCCTTCTAATGAATCATTCTGTAGCATTAGACAAATACCTTGGATTCCCTATTATAAGTAACCGTGTTAATAAAGATACGTTCGCAGATGTTTTGTCTCGACTAAGGGGTACTTGTCAAAATGGAAAGCTAATTTACTATCTCATGCAGGAAAAGTCACTTTGATACAAGCTAACATAGCTGCAATCAGGGGCGAAGCCAAGATTTCAAAAGTAGAGGGGCCAATCTTATACTGAAAAAAAAAATTTACCAAAATAAAAATCCACTAGGCACTTTAATACTCTTCACTCTAGAGGCAAAACCATTATTTATGGAGTCCAAATTAAATATAGCTACATGTTGAAAAAAAAACTTAGGAGAACACAAAAAAATTACCAAAATAAAAATCCACTTGGCACTTTAATACTCTTCACTCTTTTATAGAGGCAAAACCATTATTTATGGAGTCCAAATTAAATATAGCTACATGTTGAAAAAAAAAACTTGGAGAACACTCTACAAACTTTCATAGAGGCAAATCTCAATTATGAATAGTTTTATTCTCAATTGTATTTAATTCCTCTATATAGAATGAATAGAAAAATCTAACCAAATTGGTAGTACAATAAAAACATATACAAATTGAGTTAAAAAAAAAAGCATACCTGATGATTAGGAAATGATAGGAATTTGATTTTTTGACATGTTTTCTCTCTTTGAAGTAGGATCTTGGGTTTTTATCTAATAGGGTTTATGATTTCAGTTTGGGGAATAACAAAGCTAAAGTAGGGAAAAAAAAGGAAGTGGAAAATACAACTAAAGGCTAGGGTGAAAATGGCTGGGCAGGGGCTTGATCCCGTGTCATGGGCGTGGAAAGTCTTCCACTGAACTCCCTGACCACTATGGCAAAGAACTAGTTGTATAAATTTTCGCACAAAATTTTATATAACCAAAATTCTGCCAGGCCTACCCCACCACCACCCAACTTTGCCTCGGGCTGCAATTCCAATATATACAGTGCAAAGTTTCACTCTTCCCCCAAATGATCTTAAGCAATTAGATAGAATTAATAAGAACTTCCTATGGAATAAAAATCAGGATAGCTCTTCTCCGAATCTCATTGGTTGGGATAAAGTCTGCAGACCTAAGAGGTTGGGAGGTTTAGGATTGCGAAAAGCTGAAGCTACCATAAAGCCATGCAAATGAAACTCATTTGGAAGATACTTAAGGAGCCGGAAAGTAAATGAGTTCGGTTAATTAATCAGAAATATCTCAAAGGACATAATATTTTAGATTTTTCCAAAGGAAAAAGACCGAGCACTTGGCAATTCCAATATGCTTAAAGTTTGAGATTTTTTTAAACAGGGGATCAGATGGCAAGTAGGTAACGACCGAAATATTAAGTTCTGGAGAGATTGTTGGGTCTCCTGTGCCCCTGGAGGATATTTTCTTTGACACTTTTTCTGATGACCCTTTGTTTGATGTCACTATTCCAGTGTCTTTTTTTATTGATTCAAATGGCGACTGAGACACAACTTTACTAGCTCGTATTGTTTCTCAGGAAACTATTAAGACCATTTTGGGAATTCCTATCCCGTATAATGAAGTCTCAGACAAGTTCTTTTGGGGTCCTTCTGCTGATGGTAATTTCTCTTGCAAATCTGTTTCATGGATAGCACAGGGCATCAATGATAAAATCAATATAAAGTGCGAATTTAGTTGGATTTTGGATCTTAATATACCGCCAAAAGTAAAAATTTTCTTATGGGAGTTATGTCTATGGTCTGCCTACTAAAAAAAGGCTTGAAAAGAGCCATGTTTATGTACCTCAAGAATGCATTTTCTGTAATCACCATAGTGAAGATAAGATACACCTTTTTTTTGAATGCTCGTTTATTATCCAGACGACTAAAGAAGTAGAAATTTTATGTAACACTAATTATTCTGTAGCCAATTGTACCTTAGAATCTTTTACTGAAGGATTAAATCTACTAAAGAACTCTTTTTCAAAAACTAATCTGAATTTGCTAATTATGACTTGGTGGATGTTTTGGTTTGCTAGAAATAAAGTTATTTTTAATGAACTTAGAACATTACCTTTCGAAATAGCGAATTCTAGTAAAATAAGGTTCTGTGAATGGCAGACACTCTCTAGTAAAGAACTCCAATTTGATACAAAAGGTATCTTTCCCAAAAAGCATACAATAAAACAACCTAGAATAGGTGTAAAATGGATAGCCCCAAGGCAACACTATGTTAAGCTAAACTTTGATGGATCAAAGATAAACAATGAGCAAACTGCGACAGGATTTGTCATACGTAATGAAGCAGGTGAAGTTATGTCTTTAGGAGCAAAATCTACGGGAACCAGCTCAATATTAATGGCGGAAGCAATAGGCTTACGAGAAGGTGTACGAATGACCCGTTACCAAACAAGAATATACCGATAGAAGGTGGTGTGTTTGTTAGAGCTTACACGGTCAGTTTAGTTCAGTTCAGTTCAGGTGTCAATTCAGTAATTTCAAATTCATTTAAGTGATGTTCAGTTCAGTTCATTGGTGCTGAGTTCAAAAAAATACTTATTTGTCTCGGATATCAAGTTGTGTTCAATTCAGTTCAGTGGTGTCCAGTTCACCTCAATAGTATCCAATTTAGTGATGTTGAATTCAGTTCAGTTCTGATAAGTTCAACTCTAACAAACGCACCCAATATGTCAGTTACCAAAGCAATAAGAGGGGAATGGCACATCTCCTGGGAAATTGAAAATGTAATTATAGATACTAAAAAAGATCTTCATTTCTTTGACAGGGTGGATGTGCTTCACATTTTCCAAGAGGCGAATAAAGTGGCAGATTTCATGGCATACCATAGCCATACCTGTCTTCAGATGAGCTCTTGGTCTACCTCTTTTGATCCGTCTCTTACCAATCTGGTCAGAGACTCCTTAGGCTAAGTGCTAACCGTAAGGTTGCCGGGTTGTATTGCCTTTTCTAAAAAAAAAAAAGAAAAAAAAAGTCACTCTTTCTCTTTTCCCTCCTCCCCCTCTTCCTCTCTCTCTCATAATCAAAACTTAATTTGCCAGTTTGTTTTGTTGTTCGTCCTGATTTGAATTGTTGCGGCCTGAAATGGACAACCACGGTAAAAGACTCTCATCTTATTTCCCTCCCAATTCATGTTCTCTCTTTACTCACTCTGGCTCTCTCACTCTCTCACTGTGTCATTCTCTCACTCTCTCTCAGCGACAACAGAAGATATCGATCTACACTTCAGTTATTGGTGAACTTATCTCTTTCCCATTTCATCTTTGTAATAATTTCATTATTATTAAGTTTCTAACTAGGGTTAGGGTTTTTATTTTTTGCTTTCTAATTTTTTCTGCTACAAATTTAATACTCTCAAAGAATAGAGACTTAATTTCGCTATGCCTTCACGATTAATGTTAGGGTTTGTGCTGTCTGTGCTCTAATTTTCCATTATGAAAATTATATTACTGTTCTTTTAGTACATTAATTATGATCCTGATAAAATTATGCCTTACTTTGTTTGTTTGTTTGCCTGTCATCTACCAAACAGAGTTTGATAAACAGATTTTGATTTTATCAAACACTTTATTATGAAATAGTCCGACACATAGTTTGCATTGGATCAGTTGATAGAATCTGATAAAGAAATGGAAATTGAGATACTGCAGATATAATTACATTAAATTCTAGACCAATCAAATAGTAGTGGCTACATAGACGGACAGTAATTTGTATGTCTTAAATCATGCATTGTGTTTATTCACAAAGTCCTATATTTGTATGTGTTATAAGATATCGGTTACTATTTTTTCTTAGTAGCTTGCTTTAGGGTATATTTTGATAGTTATGGACTTATTTTGTGTTGAAATCAATTTTTAAATTTAAGTTTTGGTATCATGGGTCAGTGTTCATTTCTCTTACTGGTGTGTCTAGGAAGTTTCTGTATGAGATTGTTGCTTCTGTCAACTTTTTGATATTTGGTGACTTGACTTGTATGCATCTTGGCCTTTGTTGGGCTTAATTTTGATGGAATACAAGGCGGACCAACATGCCTGTTCGGAACTTTGCCTATAAAAGGTGGCCAATGCCACATTCTGATTACCACTAATTGCCTGTAAATTTAGTACGCAAAGTAATCTATAAAAGGTGAGATTTAATCAAGTACCAATGAGGTCTTTTCTAACTGTTTTTACTCTTCATGTTTTGATCTACTGCCACTGTTTTCCTCTACAAATTTTGCTTTTTAAAGATCATGTTTGATGTTTGAAAATCATGACACTATTCGACACATAATGACACTGAAATCCTTAACTGATGTGGCTTCCTCTATGAAATGCAGGCTAGGACACTTGCCGTCCTACTCATAATCACTCTCCTCACCTACCTATCAAGGTAATGTAATTGTCCAAGCGTTCATTTGTTTGTTTGTCTATCATCTACCAAACAGAGTTTGATTTCATCAAACACTTTATTATGCAATCGTCTGACACATAGTTTGCATTGGATCATTTGGTAGAATTTGATAAAGAAATAGAATTGAGATACTGCAGATATAATTACATTAAATTCTACATTGATCAAATAGTAGTGGCTACATAGATGGACAACAATTTGTAGGATTTAAATCATGCATTGTGTTTATTCCCAAAGTCCTATATATGTATGTGTTATAAGATGTTAGTTGAGTTTTGGTTTCATGGGTCAGTGTTCATTTCTCTTACTGGTGTGTCTAGGAAGTTTCTGTATGAGATTGTTGCTTCTGTGAATATTTTGATATTTGGTGACTTGAATTGTATGCATCTTGGTCTTTGTTGGCCTTAATTTTGACAGGATATAAGCAGCTTTGTAGACCGATCGATCAAATAGCAGTGGTTACATAGATGGATAGTAATTTAAGAATAAAAAATGCCAATTCATTAGAAGCAAGGCCCAACCATAGACTGGAACTTTTTTGTCACCTTATCACAGATGACACATGCTATTATAAAATGTTGTAAGCAGTTGAATACCTTCGCCTGATATGGGACTGCAAGTCTGCAGCATGCATTAACCAGAGGTTTATTACTCTAATCTAGATAATTATGTGTATAATAATACTAATCAGGGATGAGCCGATTCTATTATTATCTCAAAACTTGATACTTGAACCTGTATGGTGATTTATATGCTATCAAGAAAAACAATCCAGCAACATGGAATTCAGCTGTCATAAATTTACAATAATATTATGTAATACTTAAAAGTTTGTAAACATACAAACATGACCTGAGTCCCTGACTATGGCCTACAAACCCAGCTGTACACTACCCTTACTGATCTCCCGCCTAGCATTTATTCCACTTGACCCACCAAACCCACCAAACCCACCAAGGTATAGCTGCAGTCTTTTTACTCAGAAGTTGACATGCAGCCTGGCACAGGACCATACATTCATACAGAAACTGAATGATCAATGGAATGTTTAGAGCTATTGAGTTTGGTCCTGAGAAAGA
Organism: Tetragonia tetragonoides; assembly: GCA_038025085.1. Lineage (NCBI taxonomy): Eukaryota > Viridiplantae > Streptophyta > Magnoliopsida > Caryophyllales > Aizoaceae > Tetragonia > Tetragonia tetragonoides. The sequence continues at coordinate 33,783,964 of CM076141.1, forward strand.
AATGCAGTTTGATCAACTGTATTGACGTAACTGTATGTTTTCCGTCTTTAGGTGCCTTACCTTTGATTAAATCTTCAACCATATGTTGCATTACGATTATTCCCTCTTTCAAGGTACTTCCTTATATTCCCAAACATTGAAATGTCAGTTACTATTTATTTTTAGTAGGTTGTTGTTTTCCACTTGGTGCGTAAATGTGATAGGGAAATTACTTTTATTCTAGGTAGCTTCGAGCATATGACAATTAAACCTACAGGATCAAACTCAGTATAATGATGAGGTGGTGACAGGGACCCATAGGTACAATCAAGCTCACAATATTAATTATTTTTCCAATGGTCCAATCAGCTGAACACCCTAATTTCAATGGTATTAATATCTTTATTTTAGTTGTGAAGTCTCCTAACCCCCCGTCCGTCAATGGCTCAATCATGATCTCAAGAGTTGGAACCTCCCTACTATTTCTCTCCTTCCTCTTCCTTTCTCTCTCCTTCCTCACCACTCTCTCTCCTCCCCCCTCCCCCACTTGCACACTTAATATCACCCCATGATGAGATTAGAGTCCTTCCTAATCATGAGATTAGACAATAATTTGTGCCCGTTCCTGGGAGGGAATATCTTGTTAAATATCAATAACTTCATTAGGAAATGGTCACTTTTTAACTTTAGAACTAATCTCTCGTCAAGAATTCTAACCAGAAAACACTCACCCCACTCCCTCTCCAAGCCTACCACGTACCCTGTTCCATGTTCTCCCACCCATCCCCATTCCTATTCTCTCTCCTCCGTCTACCTCGTTCGATCTACTCGTCGGAGAAGGTATCGGAGAGAGACCTTCCCGTTGATTACTCTGCTTTCATCAATGTCCTTTTGCGTTGTTCTTGGTGTCATGTTCAGAGTTCGTTCTCTCTTTCCCATCCTCTTTCAAATTTGGTTGATTTAATATTGTTTTAGGTTTATGAACAATCTGCACTTTGTTTGCGCTCTCAATTGATTAATGGTAACGATTGCAATCTGGAACTGTAGCTATTGTTTCTGTTAATTGGTTTCATGATTTAGCAATTGAATTCAATTTTAAAAGTAGTGGTTCTAAATTGAATATGTTGAATTTCAACGCATCTTAAGCCCAATTACAAATCTCACCAACATAAGTTGAGTAGTTTGAAATCATCTTGATGCTAAACTAAGGGATATTTCCATACATGCTTCACGAGTATGTGGATGTAGGGTTTGTGATTGAGGTTTTTATTTTTGGTTTTCTGTTGCCATCAGGTTACTATGATTGAGCAGATGGAAACCCTCAGTAGTTTGATTTGCTGTTTATCTTTTTTGACTAATGCAGAACATGCAAGATCGGATCATGCTTGCTATTATATTTTGTGCCCAATCACGTGCAAACATGAGGGATATGGAGAGTGTTCTTAAGCAGATATCTATGGCCATGATGTAAGTTTGCCTTTGGCCATTATAGTTATACTGCCTATCTAAGGATTTTGTTTGTGTATGTGTTGGAAGTATTAAAGAATTTCTCAAAGTACAAATATTCTGGAAATGGCATCACTTTAGTGAAACAGAAAGGGATTGATGATTTATTTGCATATTATGGACAGATATCATATTATATTGGCATATTTAAAATTTTCTCTTGCTACTTTTGAACAGTAAAAAACCATTAGTAGGATGTGCAGTGATATGATTTATTGGTATTTTTATTCACAAACACATGCTAAACCTTTAGAACTTAAGATAGTAATTACTCAGCTCGTCATGATAATATTTGTGTTAGTTGTCTTATGGTAAATCATAGATGTATGTAGCTCTTTTAGCTGTTTCATCTTTCTCTTCTCGCGTCTGCCGAAACGGGTAACTTGAATCCCACCCCTTCATATGAGATATGACTGACAACTATGACCAATCCGGTGCCAAGTTCTGCCCATTTGTAGCTACTGGATCTTCTACCTTCCTCATACAATTCATTTCTTTGTTAGTGTTCCATGCTTCTTTGTCTTATCATACCCTAAATCATTTTCAGTCCCATATTTCGATCCTTCATTTAGCCGTGGATCATCGAAAACATTCTCACTATCTGGCAACTTTTACCCTTGACAATCAAAAAGTATTTTGATTTACAAATAATTTCTTGGATGCTTAAGAAAATCTTTGAAGCCGGAAGCTTTTTTCCTCGGATTATTAATTGGAGTAGGCATCTGCTCAAATAGCAGATTAGTGATCTACCTTGTATCTCTTGGTAAAAATTGATATTGAGCATTTGCTTTTTGGAGGCCTATTAGCTGAATGGCAGAGCATTGTGTTATTTTCGCACAAAAAGATGTGGGTTCGAATCCCACATAGGCTTTGTAAATCATTTTTTTTTTATCTTCTTCATAATAGCATGCACATCTGAATTGTATGATGAGAAGAACATAACCGTGTAAAAAGAGTCAGCCCCGATATTTATATCAGAGCCACCCCAAATTTTTATTGGAGTCACCCCCGATCTTATATCAGAGCCAGTCAAGTGTAAAAAGTCTATGTAGGATTTGAACCTACACCAGTGCTTTGTAAATGCACAGAGAATGCTCTGCCATCTGAGGTGATAGACTTTAAATGAGTCACACAATACGCAATATACTGTGTGAAAATAGTCACCCTCAATCTTATATCAGACCATCCCGAGTGTAAAATAGTCACCCCTAATCTTATATCTAAGGAAGCCACCCTAAGTGTAAAAAGTCAATGTAGGATTCAAACGAACACTGGTGCTTTGTAAATGCACATGCTCAACCATTTGAGCTAGTAGATTTCAAATGAGTTAGTACGCAATTTACCTTGTGAAAATGAGTCAACCTGATATGAGAGCCACCCCTGATCTTATACCAGTGCCACCCTCGAACCAAAATGAAAGCCACCCTCGAACCAAAATGAAAGCCACCCCAACCTTGTAATACGATACCCTTGGAGCCAAAGTTCAACATAGTATTCAGGAATGTCAGAGTAACTTCCTGAAATTGACAAAAATGAACCAAAGAGTCACAGAGCCAAAAAAAAATAAAATTACAGTGCTAGACTACAACTCCTACTCCTCTGAGTACTTGTAGTAGCGCGCATAGACTTTTACTTCTATACTTCTAAGTTCTTACAATCACCTCAGCAGTCATGGGTGCCCCTGCCAAAGATCCTACTGTTCCTTTCCCACCAAGCTCATATACAATACTGTTCCTTAGAAGGCTAAAGTGGCTTTCTTTGCCTTCTGTTTGACAGATTTCCCTTTGACGTTCCTTCGAAACCACTCCAGTTCCCTTTTGGAGAACCCATGTTCTTTTATCAAGACCCATCCAACTGCGAATACAATGCCAAACCTGAGCAGACAGAGGGCATTTAAAGAAATGTGTCTGCAACTTTCAGCTTGACATCAACACAATGAGCATATTGTTAGTCATTTGCACACCCCTAGGCCTAAGCCCCAGTCATAAGTAAGTCCACAGTAGCAAGCTTCGCGAATGCTGCAAAATAGAGAATAACCCTGTGACAAGGAACACTCATATTTTCCCATATTGTTAACACTCCATCTGCATTTTGGACCTGGACTTTGGAAAATGTCATAAGCTTCCTTGACCTGGTACTTACCCTTATTCCCCCAATTTTGAATCATAACCTGTGCAACCTCCAAACTTCCACAGTTCGTGATAAAGAGATCCCTAGTTTGGAGAAATTTCTTCCATAACCATCTGTGACATGCCAAATATCAGAACCATTCAGATGATATTTATGAATCCAATTCTTGGGGAGACAAAGTCACTATCACTTTCAATTGCGTAAAGTCGTTATTCACTGTCAATTTAACTTTAGTGCAAAGTCATTATCACTTTCAGTTGCGCAAATTCTTATAAAAACAAACTTACACACAATACCATAGCCTATGTGAGATTCGAACTCACATCTTTTGTCAAACACAATGCTCTGCCATTGAGCTAATAGGCTTCAAAATAGTACTATAATCATTTAATTTATACCTAAAAGACAGTCATAATAACCAAGTTCACAGTGGTAGTAAGATCAAACAAAGAAAAGAAAAGGTTCACATAGTAGACTAGTAGTAGCAATCACAGGCTCCCAGCACCCTCCCAAAAAAGCTATATCTCTAAAATCAGTAACACTATAAAAAGCCTTAGTATTTCCTCCATCAATCAAGTTTCACTCATGGCATACTACTGCCTCTAGAATCTCATGGCATTGAGGCTAGACTCACTGATTCAGTATATGGTTATACTTAAAGATCCTGTTGCACAGAAACCAATTTAATCATCATTTCCTCATGTATCTTTATAGATGCCTCAACCTAGCAGACCTTGTTTTTTTCCTCTGCGTGATTCCATTTCGTCCAAGTCAACATTCTTAGAAACTGATCTTCTGGGAAATATAGTACTTTTAGCAGCTTCTTGACCATCAACATAAAACTTTTAAAATCTAGTGCCCTGTGTACGCCATACTTAACTTTAGAACGTGAAATCCAAGGAAGCATGGACACAACACTCAGCCTGCGTATCCTGTTTCCCGTGTCCGCGTTTTTCGTGTCTACGTTTCTGTTTTTGTGCTTCCTTGCATATAATAATTTTTGAGAATTTGCGTTTCTCGTGTCCCGTTTTCGCGTTCCCATTTCCGCGCTACCTTGGTGAAATCTCTCAACAATTCTAAGTGACATCCAAACTTTCTCCATTATCATCTATCTAATACAAAATATTAGCATGTCAAGGGCACCAAACAAGGAGGAGATAAGGCCTTGGAAACTAGTAGTTTCAAACAAATGCAAGGCGGTTGAAAACTAGTCGGATTAGAATAAATATCATTCAGGAGGCACACCACATATCATCAAGGATAACATTACTCAGGAGCCACCCATCTTATAGATCCTTGTCAACATATCATGTTTGCCTCTTTTGTAAAGTGAAATCAAGTTGAATGAAAACAAATGAAAGTCAGCGCTTCCACGGTGAGGAAGCCCTCCCCCCTCTAATGTACTCACCCGTGTCCAAATTTAGGACAGGGTCCCCGTACCCGTGTCCCTAATTTTAGACAACGTTCCCGTGTCCTCAAATTTTGAACCATGACGTACCCGACACTTGGACACGTACCCGCACCTGAGTCCTGGTAACATAGACTCACGTTTATATCTAAGGAGGTCACCCCTATTATTATGTGAGAGCCACCTCTTCTAACTGACATCAAAAAATTTCTCCATTATCATCTATCTAATACAAAATATTAGCATGTCAAAGGCACCAAACAAGGAGAAGATAAGGCCCATCACCTCTTGTATAGCATTAGAAATTTAGACCCCTCCCTATTAATATGTCACGCTAGTCCATCTTCTTTGGGCAGAAAATTTTCACCTAAATCTAAACAACAATGTAGAATAAACTATGTACCATGATCAATTTACGAAAGCAAAAAGAAAATCCCCAAGACAAGCATTCACTTTAGTATACCAATTAATCATGTAATCAAACGCCAACTTCGCAATCATGGATCAAAGTACTGCCCAACTGACCAATATCTATTGCAAGCAGAACTAAGATTGTGCTCCTAACAACATATTCAAAAACCCACGGTGACAGGCCACCATGGATAATTTAAACCCAACCAAACACTGAAATATATAGCTAAAGTCAATAACTCATGTCAAACCATTTAAACAACCTTGTAAACTCTTTGAAGCAAGGCACAAAACACACACACACACACACACACACACACACACACACACACACACACACACACACACACACAAAAGAAATTGTTAGTAAAAAGGTATCCATCAAGTAACAAAGTTAAATTTCGTGTTTATCTAGCACTAGCACACGGAGAATTAACTGATGGTTGTTCCTTAACCTGAACGACCAGATGACCAGAAATTATCTAAGAACAATGTAAACAATCACTCATATCGATCTGGAAACAAACAAGAACAAAAGCAGGATGGTCAAATTTCCAAATTTAAACATCAGTTACAAGCAACTTTTGTCCCAAATATTTAGCATACAGAAACATACATAAATTGTAAAGGAAAAGGAAAATAAAAGATCTGATTTGAGATTACCTCAAGCTCTCCAAACCCATATTTCATGAGCAAACCCATAAATTGAGGCTCAATTCCCACAACAGATTAATCAATACCCATCAAACAAGACACGACACATTCGAATTTCAATTATAAAAAGTCAGCAAAATCGCTCATTTTTGAACGAGAGAGAGAAGAGAGAGAGAGAGAGAGTGTGTTGTGTTTTGGGCATTTTAGATTGATAATACACTTTGGCCCCTTACTTTTTAAAAATTCCATCTGTGTCCAAAAAGAAAAGAAAGAGAGAGAGAGAGGGAATCTGATGTGAAACAGAAACAAAACCGAAAAGAAACTGAAATCAAAAGGGAAACGAATTGAAAAAGGAAAAAAAAACTAAGAGAGGGAAAGAGAAAAATGAACAAGAAAAAAAACAGAGACTTTGTTTACCTCTCTGTATCTATATCTATATATATATGATACCTCATTGTTAGGGTTGTTTTCATAATACTATCAGCAAATCCCACAAACAAAACACATAAATCATGAAGTAGTAATTATAATCCTCCAAAAATTATTATGGCTATAAGCAAAAGAAGGAAAACAAAGTTGAATGATGATGCATTGATAGAGATCTTATTGAGGATGCCAGTAGAATCAGTACATCGCTTCAAGTGTGTTTCGAAGTATTGGCTTTCTCAAATTACAAGCTCTTACTTTGTTAGGCGCTACGTACAACGGCGTCAAAATATGCCGGGAAAACATCATCATCACTTTGAAGGATTATTGCTCATCAGCTCTTCAGGCTTTGAAGATCCCGTTTATCAGAAACTTGTACTATCTAAAGGAGATGATCGAGTTTTTCCAACCACCAAATTCTTGAATTTCAATTTCAGTTTCCTACCCGTACATGAGTTTAAACCAATTACTTGTGTAATATCCCCCTGGAGGATGGGATATGATAGGCGTTATGAGGACGGAATTAGAATCCTTAGCTTTTCCAGTGGCTTATTTTTATGTCGGGAGAATTTTGGGTCACTTGATACTTTTTGCAAACTCTATGTGTGTAACCCGCTCACCAAAAAATGGTTTCTACTTCCTCGTTGGCCATGGCAATATCGAATTCCTTGCGAGCTTGGCTTTATATGTCGTGGCCCTTGTGATAGTACTAGTAGGGAGGACGTTGCAGTGGTTGTGGCAGTAATCCACGGGAAAGCACACAAGGAGGCAACAACCTTTAGGACACGGGTGTTTTCTTCTCAAACCGGGTCCTGGAGAGAATTCAATGTGGCTTGCCCACCAGGATTGTTTTGGAACCTCCACCAAGTTGTCACGGTTTGTAGGGAAAGGGTGGTTTGGTATGCAGGTACACATATAGTTACTTATGATCCTTTGGATGATCCATTAGGCTTAAACTGTTGTTTCATCCATGTACCTGCATACGTTGTTCGTACTCTAATACTTGTTTACATAATTGAAGTCAGTAATCCCAATCCCAATCCCAAACAAGGTGAAGAAGGTGGATATGTCCAAATATGTGGGCTCGGTCTTGAGGGTTTTCGTGTTTGGAGGTGGATCAACACTACAAATAATCCAAATGATAACCTTAAACTATGTACCATCCATCTTCACATCCCAATTTGTTGTTCTGATATACTCAGATATGCTTTTCTCCATGGAGACACCTTATATGTCACACAACACTCCATCTCAAACACTTTAGACAGAATCATTATCATGAACATCAAAGATCGAAATTCCATTCGTGTTTATCAGCTACCTGCAAGACGACCTATATGGTGGGGGGTTTTACACTTTGTCATGACTCCCTGGCCAACCCCAGTTCCACATCTCCCACGTGACCAACATCAAAACTGTCCCAATCCCTCTGAAGAGGCTCCTGCATTAGTAGGGTAAAGGAGGGTCGGTTATATGCAACCTTACCGTGGGAAAATATAGAGGCTTACCTTCTACAACTTCACCATTTGGCTTCATTAGATATAGACGCTAGCTTAAGCTAGTAAGATCTCCTGTCCCATTTTATTTTCTATCTGCTGTCTCTTTGGACTGAAGTTCTCAATTGAGCTTATGCATCTGCCATATATGTGCACCTTAGTAAGCGTTCTTCTTGTCTCATTTTGATGTTTTTTTTCCCATGGATGCTTGTAATTATGGTTCTTATGTAATAATATTTAATAAATTTAATGTTTATTATATTCCTTGATTATTGAGTTTCATTGTCTTTTTTCAGCAAGTAAAAGTGCAGTAAAATGTTAATCCTCAGTAGTCAGTATCACTACAACTTCTATGAAAATAGGTTTCTTTAATGTCAACAGCAAAAGCAACTATGTTTTGTTTTTTTTAAACACGTCCTAAGGCTCTGAAAGCCCTCTATTTACATCCAAAAAACAGATGTTGAGTTCTATTAACTTCTAACAGAGCAAGGTGATCGGCTTCTTCTTCTTTTTTTCTCTTACAATTAATGTGACAAATTGTAAACCCAGAAAGGTTGCTAAGAAAAGTATCCAGTTCTCTAGACAGACTCTAATGCTCCCAAGGACGTTTGTCTTTTTTTGTCATCCATCCCACAGTGTTTCTTGATTCATGCAAAAGCAAGTATGTAAGTGGAGACTTTCATTATTACCAATATAAAAAGAGAATAGTGGTTTGCGGAATAAGTCGTTCTTCGTAATAGCGTGTTGTGTCATGTACTCAGTACTCGTATACTACCGTTCTTATTCTCCTCCGTCCATTCACAGTTCTAATTAGAACACAAAGCCCATCTTATCTTCTCTATCCACTCCGTCTCTCCATTATTGCTCCTCTTGCGAACCTCTGTCGTCTTCTGGTGAGCGAATTGGTCGGTGGTGCCCAGCAAATTGTCCGACCACCTAGCAACTGGAACAGTGCTCGAAAGGTATTGCAAGCTTATTTCATTATGTTTTTTGGGGTTCAAAATTATATGTATATGCTTTTTTTTTTCCCCAAGAAACTCTTCTAACTCTTCATCTTTCTATGTAATTAACAAATTGATGCCATAGTTTAGCTAATAAGCCAATTTCAGTTCCATATTATTCAAATATGATTAGGGTTGTGTGTGTGAGTTACAATTATACAACATATTGTTTATAGTTGGTTGGAATTTTACTTGCAATTAATTGCTGACTAAAATTTATGTTGTCATCTGCGTTGCATTTATGTTTCTAGCCCAAAACCAAGCAATATACAATGTGACAGACTTAGGAGAGCAGCATGGAGAATAGGAGGTATCTGTTAGTTTACATTTTTCACCAGCTATCATATCCTTAATTCCGTAAAGCATGTAAATTTGTTTCCAATTAGATTAACGTATTGCATGCTATTTGTCATTGTGATATTTGTATTAGATTCATGTATTAGATAGCTAAAACCGGAATTTATAGAAATAAAAGTTTGATTAAATCTTAATAATGCAGTTTGATAGTATTATAAGCTAAGATTACAAAGAAAGAAAAAAAAAGAGCTTCATTGCTCACACATAGCCAATTTAGTGCAAAGTGAAGGGTATGGTTGTTTTGATTGATTGGCCTCATTTGTATACATGGTTTCTTACTAGAGTTCTTCATGACTACATTATATCCAGCTATGCATCCAGGTAATGGGAATATGCAAGGTCACAAAAGCTGTGATGGAATGAACTTCCATTGGTTTGTCTACTTTTTATTTAGGGAAGTATCCAAATCACTTTGTACCTTTTCTGGTTTCAATAATAATTTGCAATACATCCCCTTTCACATATTGGAGATACCTATTTTTATTTCTTTATCTTTCCATCTATGTAGAAGATCAAAGGCATACGTATGTTGGAGGTACGGTTACTCAAGATCCAAGCTGATGGTCATTTGGGTATGTGATATGATATTCTCATTGACTATTATTTCTCTTTATCTTTTTCCCTAGTTCAAATTCGTGTGTATATGACAGAGCAATAACTGAAGAAAAAAGAAAAGAAACAAATTGAGGGAGAGAGAGAAGACATTGTGTGTTGGAACTTGGAAGCAATATTCTTGGCTTGCTTTAGATATGTAGGGGAACTTTGATATGTCAAGGGTCAAAGCCTTTATATATATATATGCTTAGATGACGATTCTAAGCAGGTAGGTTAGTCATTAAAAACAGATAGCAGTGAGTTATGTAGGGATTTATGTTCCTAACAAATGTATGATTTGTGTCGATTGTCATACCTTTCATTGCATATAGCAGATGGCGATTATATATATGCTCAGATGGCGATTCTAAGCAGGTCAGTTAGTCATGAAAAACAGATAGCAGTGAGTTATGTAGGGATTAATGTGCCTAAAAAATGTATGATTTGTGTCTATTGTCGTACCTTTCATTGCATATAGCAGCACTAGGTATGCTCAAGTTGTTGATATCACTAAGGCTGCAGTTGCCTTTTGAGATGTATATAGTACTTGCTTTTGACATGTATCTAGCAACGCAAGGTGTTGAAGAGCAAGAAGTACTATTTGCAATTGAAGTACTCCCAAGTCCAAGACGAAAGCACGCGGCGTTTCAGAGTTCTCAAAGTTGAAGAAGCACGTCAACAACCAGTTTAGTGCAATATGAACACATCGAAACACTTTTTGCTCTACATTCAGAACTCTTAAATCTCATGTAAATACCCTTTTAAGTCCCAACGGTACCAAGTTGTTATTGATGGGTGGAGTCTACTTTAACTTAACATGAATGCAAGGCTGCAACTGGCTTTTGCCATAACATCTCCCTTTTGAAATGTATGTAGGAGCATTAAACTAGCCATTCTTTATGTAAACAACAACACTGAACACGCTATTACGACGAACGACTTTTTCCGTAAATCGCTATTCTCTTTTTATAAAGGTAATGATGATATGTATTTACTTCTATATTTTATATTGCCGCTTTAATTTTAACCAGATATTAAACATATTCGTGCAACGCACGTTTCCTCTTACTAGTTTTTTTTAAATGGATGATTAGAATAGTTCACGGTTAAGTAGTAAAAATCATTCAAAAATTGCAAATCAGTAATGAATTCTACCAAAAATTGTTCCATTACTCAATTCGTATATTGTGATACCCCCTCCCCCTTGCGCAACAACTTCTTTTGCTAGTGCGTCAACTGTGGAGTATATACCTCTCTTCTGACGTTGAAATCTGATTTTTGTGAACACCTTCAACAAACACAAAAACTTATATGAGACCGTCCAACGGTGGAACGAAGTTACTTTTATGAAGAATAAGGATGACTTTTTGAGCCTTATTTTTATGAAAGTAACTTCATCCCCCACTAGGACGGTCTCATACAAGACTCATTGTTCAACAAATTGGTTTAGTTTGTTCCACAGAAACTGAAAGTTCCACGGACACCTTACCCTTCTTGTCATTCTCCCATGATAATTGATAAGGCATTGCATGAATCTGGCTCAATTAATATCTTCTTCCGCTTAATCCTGTCTTCTTGGGCTGCGGTTTTCAGAGAGAAAACAATGGTGTTGAATTCTGCTTCATTCGAGTCTTTCTTCCTAGGTACACAGCACACTTGACCATTCGCCTCTCAAGACACAACCAGTACCAGCATGTCCAGCCTCCTTTTTTCTGATCCATCAACATTCCATTTGATAATATCACGAGAGTGAGGAATCCACTGCACTATTCTATATCATTCCTTGTAATGGTTCTAGCTTCTTACTGCTTCAAAGTTTGCCAATATACTACTCGAGTACTCAGGCTAAAAGGAAATCTTCACACCACCTTTTCCCTAGAATCCTAATCTTATTTTCATCGAAGATAGTATATGCTCTCATTCAAACTCCCTTTTTTTAAAGATCAAATTATTTCTCACATTCAACAAAGTCCATATTACAACTTTGAAAGAGCCTTTTCATAGCTTCCTTTGAAATCCTCCAAGAAAAGTTACCATTCCCCACCATTTGAAACAACTGATCCAATTTTTCCAAGAGGGTAAGCAATGAAAAAAAATAAGTGAGGGACACATTTCACATATTGCATTGCAGAAGGGCCAGATTGCTTCATTTGCCGACCTTGTATTGAGATTTAGCAATCTATCTCTTGCTGAAACACCACATCATGAACCATGTTAATAGCTCCGCTCTTGGAGGTGCAACCCCTTTTCAGATGCCTTTAGTAATGCTGGCAAACAGCATACTCCTCATGTGGTTAAGACTTTTCTTCAACTGCCTTTGTAAAGGATTTACAGTAGAGCTCCCGTTACATGTAAACTCCAATAACGCTTATCATCAATCTCTTTCCCAATTTTAATCTCAGCTATATCCTGGATAGGTGAAGATAGTAAAGCTAAGCAATGCAGCTTCAAATACATTTTACATATGCTATTGTAGGTTCTCTTTTGCATTGCAGCTTCTTACACCAAGGTGTCAGCTACTTGATTATTTTCCCGAATTGGTGGCCGGTCTTCACTTCCTCAAACTTGTCACGCATGAGTATCTGCATCGCATTAGCAGGTTTATCAAACAATTTTTTTTGAATGTTTTTAAGAATAAACGAGCATGACTACAGAGAGCAAATCTATGGGCTTTTTACACTACAGTAGGGGTTTGTTCCAGTTTTTCCCTTGGCCAATCATTAAGCCTTGTTTGATGATCTAGGACATAACGTAATATAATGTGACATAACATAACTCAGAAACAGAAGAATTCAAGGTTCAGAAATCGAAAATTCAAGGCAGGCCCAACAATCAACGCTACTATTAAGTTGGATATGTTTTCTGATTTGAGATAAAATACCGATAAAATTAAACAGAGGCAGCAGAGCAGAGTCATACATAGATCAAAGTTAAACACAGCTACAAGAATCTCAAATTAAGCTCAGATTTGCATAAAAATAAGTTGACAGAAGTAGAGAATCATCAAAACATTGAAAAAGAGAATAAAATTCAAATTCATACAATTATCTGTGGCTTGTAATTAGCCAAAGTCTGAATGAGATTATCAAATTCTGTCACATCAGCCAACAATTCTCCTCCTGATTTTACCTTCTCAACCAGGCTGTAATCACCGCCCAGTAAAGCTAGAACAACCTCGTAAAGTTTGATCTTAATTTCAGCGGATGCCACCATTTTTTTGCAATTTGAATTAGATAGAAGCTTCGAAGATTAAATGGGTTTTTATAGCCTGGCTTTCGGTTTTCATTTTCCTTTTCCTTTTCCTTTTCCTTTTCTTTCCGTTTTGTTTTCTTTTTCTACCCCAAACATTAGATTTATTTACAACTTAACCATCACTTTTGTCCTTTACTCATGTTAGTACTAGTATTTTATTGCACGCGATGCGTGTATGATTGAATAAATAAAATGTTTAGTAATTTAGCAGACATGTATTGTGTACAAAATTGAATGGGTAAATGATTAGTGATTAGTATGCTAATTAAGGTATAAAAAGGGTTGAGAGTTTAAAAAACATAATCCATATACACCAAAAAAACGAATAATGAGTGAATGATTAGTATTTTAGTAACAATATGATAAATATAACAAAATTTCCCCCTCCCAAAAAAATTTAAAAAATTTGTGTGCAAATCGGCTTCTTAACATTGAATATAGAAAAATTTCCACTTTGGTGCCCCGAGATATTGCATAATCATTTTTTAGTGACCTGTCATTTTCATATTTCCATTTTGGCTACCTGAGTTAATTAAATTTGTTTCACTTCACTATTTTCCGTCATCTCCGTTAACTTCTACGTTATAAAAGTTGAAAAATGATGCGTTTTACTTGTTTTAAGGGGTTAATTGGTCCTTTCCTTCCCATCCCCATCTTTTTCCTTTCTGTCTCCTCTAATTCCCCATCCCCACCACCGCCTCAACCACCACGTTTTCTCTCACATCTACCAGACTACCACCGCGCAACACCACCGCCACGTTTTTTCTTCCCTCCACCACCACGCAGCACAAATGGTCTCCACTCCCCATGGTGGTCTACCATCCACATTCTGCCAGTAGAACCATCTATACCCATTTTGAACGACCTACTAACAAAGCTACAACACCCATAAGACATAATGCTTTGTTTTTCTGAAATTTTCTCTCCTAAACCCACTTCATGGTGGTTAGCTCTCTTGGTACCCATATCTGGGGTATCAGTTATGAAACCAGATCTCCATTTTGTGAAGAGATACCCTTATCTTTCCTAATTTCCTTTTACTCAATTACACACCCAACAAAAGAGTAAAAGAAATCCTAAGAGAGTTCAAAATACTTTCTCCTTTCCCATCCTCAATTCCTCACCTCACGTCTCCTCCTCTTAGAGTCTCCACCAGTTTCACACAAATAATTAAAATTTTTGTTTTTGTTTTTTAAGGGTTTTGAAATGGTTTGATTGTGTTGTAATTTATGGGCAAAGATTAGACATTAAGCGGCAACTGACAAGGTTTGGGTGTTGGTTTTTAATTTTTTTTGCTTTGTGTTGTTGTTGTTGGTGGAGGTGGTGGCAGTGTGATGGTGGTGGTGTTAATGGCGGATTTGTCTGGGTTTGTTGAATGCATGAAAGCTTGATTATTTTTCCATGGTTTGTTGTAATGCATAAAAGTTTGATTAATTTTTCTGGGTTTATTGAGATTAATGGAAGTTTGATTATATTTGAGAATCATGGTTAGATAATAGATACGGGACAGATTAGGTGAAGATTGTGGATTTTTTGTTTTTTTTGGTGCAAAGTGGATTGTGATTTTGCTAATCGTAGGTTGCTGAAAATTTTTGATGAGCTAATCGAGGTTTAGCTTCTTTCTTCTTTCTTTTTTTTTTAACTATCACTTAAGTGGGGTATTTTGGTTATTGAACATGTGTGCTAGCTATACTCTAGGATAATTAGGGGCCATGTCAACAAATTGATCTAACGGACTTAACGAAAACACCCAAAGTGAAACTTTTTCTAATATCTCAGGTAACCAAAATAAAAATATGAAAAACACAGGTCACTAAAAAATGATTATGCAATACCTCGGGTAACCAAAGTGAAAATTTTCCTTGAATATACATAAATACAGTAAAAACGTTTCTAATTAAAAGATATAGATAACATAAATTTACTCCAATTAAATCTAGGAAATTTAGCAAGTGAGCAATTAATCAATATGCAAATATGCAAGGATCCTATGATCAAGTCTTTGATCATCAAGATAATTTGCCTTAAATTTTATTAATACCAAATCATAGAGCGTTTACATTAAAAAGGGCAGCAAATATACGTCTTACCAGCCCTAAGTAACAATAAGGCCCTGTTCTCTTCAACGAAATGGTGCGGGACGGTGAGGAACGGAATGGAACGGAACGGAGCGGATCGAAACGGAACGGAACGGAACGGAACGGCGCGGAGCGGATAATTCAAAATTATGTGAGAGAAAATGAAGTACAGAATGCGGCGCGGAACGGAACGGAATGCAGCATGGAAACAACCAAAAGAACCGGGCCTAAATCTGATGCTTACAATATCTCATTCATGTGCAAAAACCTATGAAAAAAGCATACTCAAACTCCCACATCACAAACACCCACCAAACTTGTAGGGGCAAGCAATCACCATAAAACCCCTTTATAATTTAAGTCGCTCCTCCGGCCAACGGTGCAAAGTAGCTTGCAGCTATCCAAGTCACACGATCAGCACACCAGCAGAATGTAAACACCCCTACAATCGGATACCATATAGTAGCCACCATGGCTCAGGTAGCACGACATCACTCTGTAATACACCAGCACCGAAACACAGTAGCAACAACAGACAAATAAAAGTCTACATCGGTCAAAAAGCACCAGTACTAAGCCTGCAACCAGTAGCATACGGGTGGTGGCAGCAAGGACCAAAACCTCCATCCCACATCACACATCACACATCAGGGTGAAAGCACAATCAAGTGAATCAACAATACATAGACCACACTATTATGAATTCCATATAGAGTGGGCAGATGAGTATACGAGACATTGGAAACTTATTTTTACACATTCACTTCACAAAAAATTTACTTTTGCATGAACAAAGGAAAATAAAATCAATAAAAAAAAAATACAGCAGCTAAAAAGTAAAAAGTTCCAACTCATTCTTAAACCATATTTTTACTTCTTTGACTGGCAAATTGTGGCTTTTAAGCTGGTTCATAAGAATTAAGAACTGAATAAAAGCAATAATAATAAAGGATATTCTTCTTGATTCTGCCCTTCTGGACCTCTTCCGTAGGACCGACCCTATATCATCAAACCATGAATTCATTGCATCAAGTCTCTAAGGATCCAAATCACTTACTTTGTAAGATCCAGACAGTACAATTAAGAGCATAGTCAACAAACAAAGAGATAAATATCACTGCTAGGACAAATCTCCTAGAGTGTTATTTATTAACAGATTCCCATATTCTGTAATCAATATGTAGAGCGGACAATCATATATTCTATCACAGTCAACCAAAAATTCAGATCAAAAGAATGACCAAATTCACGGAAGACATACCACGTTATATGAGTATATTTTTTTACAACAATATTAATATAAGAGGAAACAAAAAAAGGAAGAAAATAAAGTTTAGAATACATGTGATCAAGGGACAAACGTTTTAATGTAGTCTGTTTGCCCCAATTCTCTGCATGTTATAAGCGTATTGAAGAAAATAATTAGAACAAAAATGCGAAATTAAATAAGATAATTCAGATGAGTGTCTTTTTCAATGTTTCTGTTCACCATAAATCTCATATCTCAATTACTAAATTTAAAACCAAAGACAATTGTTCAAAGCATAATCACGACATTTCTAACCAAATTGAAAATGAACCACCAAAAAAAGAACTCGAATTCACCCACAAACTATCGAACCCATGAATTTCGAGTTTGAATTCTCAATTAAATTAACAACATATCAAATTTCATTCCCAAAAAATAAAGCCCATAAATTTTAGTCATCCACAAAAATTTCACATTTTTGAACCTAAAGAGTGTAAAAAAAGAGGGGCTCAACCTTACCTAAGATCAGCACGCGATTTACCCTGAGGAGTTTCTTTTGTTTCTTCTCCTCGCCAACCTTTCATTCGGGAGGATCAGGAATCATCAAACTGAAAAACTAAGAAGGAAGAGAAGCAAGATTAATCAAATTAGAAACCCTACAAATTAAGAGGAAAGGGAAAGTAAGTGAAGAAGAGAAATTAAAGAAAAAAACCTGAGAACTAAAATTGCGATGGTGTGATAGAGTGAGACTGAGAAGTGAGAAATAATTTTGTAAATACTCTGAATGATATAAGGAAAGTATAATCACTAATTCAATTGCTCAATTATTAAGATAACACCCATCAGATAGCTCTTACCTTGCTGAAAAGTGAATAAGTAGCTCCTACAATTGACAAAAAGCTGTTCCATTGCAGATCAGGAAGGGAAGAAGAAGGTTGAAAAGACAATAAGAATGCCGGTCGAGATTTTCAGAAAAGAAAACTGATTTGTTGCAAATTTTGTTCCACTTGAAATGAGAAGTTGAGAACTGGGGGGCAGTGGGAGTTACACTGTTACAGTGGGAAGGAGAGAGAAAGAGAGTGGGGAAGGACTGTGTGTTTTTTTTTTTTTGTGGTGTGTGTGTGTGTTTTTTTTTTTTTTTGTGGTGTGTGTGTGTGTGTGTGTGTGTGTGTGTTTTTTTTCTTTTTTTTGTGGTGTGTGTGTTTTTTTTTTTTTTTAATTTTTAAGATTATGATGTTTTCAATTTGTTAGAGATATTTTCTATCAAAAAAAAAAAAAAATGTTAGAGATAGACAAATTTGACCTTTAAAAAAGAAAGTGGGTGAGGGTAAAATGGGGAGTACAAAAAAATGACACCAAAGGTCAGGAGTTGGCTTATTTAAAAGTAATAGATAATAATATAATATAGATTATTTTGCACCAAAAAATATAACATAGATTATTAATCTCATCAATAAATCAAATTGCAAACGTCAATCTCAAAAAATTATTATTATTTTTCTCAAAATAAAAAAAAAATATTATTATTATTAATTTTATTTTATTTTTGACTCCGTTTCAGATAAATGTATACAGTTATTTTTTCACGGTCTCCAAAGCACTACTTTGACCATGAATATTTGTATTTAAATGAAGATATAAATTTTTAAAAATTTGATTTTCCAAAAGTACTTTTGAAAATGAATCTAACCATAGTATTTTTACATTGTGAATCCTTATATTTTTTCTTAAATTAATGGTCAAAGTTTTTAAACTTTGACTTTCAAAAAAATACTGTATACATTTATCTGAAACGGTATATATATATATATATATATATATATATATATATATATATATATATATATATATATATATATATATATATATATATATATATATATATATATATATATATATATATATATATATATATATATAAGTGGATGTTGTTACTCGCTAGATTGACAAGTAGATATTGACAAGTAACTAGAGATTGCCATGTAAGCTTATGATTCAATATAAATGCATGGAACTAACATTAATTTTTTTTTTGCTTCTAATTCGCGTTAATCTTTAGTGGAGTAATCACGGGCATTCATTGAATTGGATTAATTGATTAAGATGCATTAATGCACTATTGTTCTACAGTTCTACGTGATTATCCAAATACATTCATGTCTTTAATTAGATTAAATGTATTTAAACAATGTCACTACAAAAATATATTCAAACAATGTACATGAACTCTCTTAAATAATTAGCCGCCCTTTCTCTTTAGATACTCTTGCCCTCCCTTCGTTTTCCCCACAACATAATTATACATATTCTATTTAATTATTTACTTTTTAAGTTTCACCCGCATCATATTCTCCCTTCAAGTGATTTAACGGCTATCAGATTGTGATTGTTTCTTCAATGTTGATTTAGAAGTTCACTGGACAGTATATACACTGCTCTCTATTGGGAAGAAAAAACACTAAGTATGGTTTGTTATCATTTTTCATTTAAAGAAACAACATACATATTCCTATAAAATTCACCATCCAATTTGAATAGCATAAAAACTTATATGAGGTAGCCACATGCATAAAAAATAATACCTCTAGACAAAAAGCGATACTAGTGTAGTAGCGTACATGAAAAGTGATACCTCCAGACAAAAGCGATACTAGCGAACATGAAAAATGATACCTCAAGACAAAAAGCAATACTGGCGTAAGACATGAAAAATGATACCTCCAGACAAAAAGTAATACCTCATGCATAAGGCCGCCTCATAAGAGAGTTTTTGTTTAAATAGTATATCAACTTTCCAGATTATAGCACAAATATTTCAAACAAATCGTGCAACGCACTGGAATGTTACTAGACACATGATCTAGATTGACACGTAGGCTTAGGCACATAAGCAAATATTAACATGTCATCATATACTTTAGGTGCATGTATCTTCTATTAGTACGAATGTTACTAGACACCTGATCTAGATTGACACTTAGGCTTTGGCACGTAAGCAAATATCGACATGTCATCATATACTTTAAGTGCATGTATTCTTCTTTTAGTACGAGTACAATTTAATGTTTATCTTAATGCCATAATTTCCAATGAAAATACATTTCACCTATATATCTATTATGAAATGTATCTAATAAGTTACTGCATCAATAAATATATAATAAGAAAATGATTTTTTTTATATGAAATCAAATATGTTTATATAAAATCTGCATCGCACAAGACATGCAACTAGAATTGAACATGAAAAAAAAAATAGAAAGTTGATTTCAGTATAAAAAGGGAAAGGTTCATAAATTAGAAATTTTGTAGCAAGATATGACATAGGCAAAAAAAATTTGCAAGTTTGTACCAATGAAAATGTTTTCATTGTTAAAACACACGAACCGTGCATCGCACGGGAATGTAACTAGTTAGTATCTATATTGGGTCCTTAATTGTGTGAGGCTGACACATGGACGCCACGTAGACGAGCCACATCAAGTCTCATTGATACATAAGCTTCCACGTAGGAAAGCATTCAACATGTCACCAACATTGTCTAATGCAATCATTCTTTACATTAATGTAGTCATTAATATGAAATTTACAATTATTAGTTTATTGTTTCAAATTACAAAATAAATTAGCTTTGGTTTCGCAACTTAAAAAATTATAAATTTTACGTCATTGCATCGGAAACGAAAAAGTCTTCAAAATGAGATGTATATATGCTATATTTGGCCAATGGTATTTAATAAATGAGTGATATATCTATACATCCACTAACAAAAATTGTGTGATAGGTAATCCTAAAACTATGCATGTATTTTTCTTTTTCCTAGCTACGTTTAGTCAAATATCATTACGAGGTTTTGACATAAAATCACTTTACAGGAATTTGCTCAAAATTACGTTTCAAAAAACCAATATTTTTTTTAGGGTATAAAAGAGCTATATTATTACCAAAACCCAACCATCATCACACCAGTACATAGGGAGCAATTCATAAGCATAACACCTTCTAGGAAGGGTATATGCACATCAAAATCACAAGCCTTTGTACTACTCAAGTGATATTGCTAAACAACATTACATGTGTTTGTTTAATTTTCCTTGGTTTGACCCCACAAAATCTAAGTTACAAGACTCTTCTAATTTGTGCAACAATCACACAGGATCACACTTATGATTCGAAAACACCATATTGTTTCTTGCTAGCCAGATGTAGTACATAGTGGCAGCTACCACAACAGATAGCACGAGCTTTCTATGCTTGGTTCCTCTTCTTCTTTGTATCCATTTACTCCATCTTGGATAATCACATGGCCACGCAGGTTGTTGGATCCATGAAAATATCCCTTCAACAACCTGTCAAGAGATATACAAACAAAAAACATGTGAGATATAGTTTCATTGTGTGCATGACAGTGAGGACAGAGAGGATCAGGAATATTAACGTTCATCATCACTAGCCTATCTCTCGTCAAAAGTCTCCCTTGTAGCACCAACCAGAGATATATAGTGGGACTGTAAATCTCCCCCAAATAGTCTCAGCTTCTGCAAATTTCTCAAGCCCTCCTAGTAATAATTTGTATCCATGCTTAATTGTATACACCCCTTTGCTGTTGATAGAATGCACTTCGTGAGACACAAGAAGGGGGGGTTGAATTGGATCTCCAATTTTCGGCTAATTTTTGTTTCTGATGGAAAAGGACCAACCACAGAAAGGGTGTTCCCTTGGTTGTTCCTATTGGACAGAATATAGTGCGGAAACGTGATAAAGATAGAGCAAGGGAGACACGATATTTTAGCTTGGAAACCATCTAAGGCTCAATTTGGATGTAAAACCACGACCCACCTTAGTGAGATTTCTCAAATATTTCTCTTATTATTCGAGCCAAACTCATGTACATAGCTTATACTCCTAAGACTAAGTACACACGCACCAACAATCTCTTGTTGGCCAAAGAGTTACTTCTCACTCACTTTAATGTGTTTCACCTCCTTGTTACTCCACACATTCGATCTTGTGATTTTCACTCACCAAGCTAACTCTAACTTGGATTTGCGCCGAACTCCCTCAAGCTCGCAAAGCTCACAAACTCCCTCAAGTTTTGAACTCACTCATTTTACACAACTCCCTCAAGTTGGCAAGGCTCACAAACTCCCTCAAGTTTTGAGCACTCTCTTTCTCCTACAACTCCCTCAAGTTGGCAAGGACACAACTTCACTCAAGTTGCCAAGCACTCAACAACATACTCACAAGTTGCCAAGCTACAACTTCACTCAAGTTGCCAAGCACTCACAAGCTAATTCTAGCTTGGAAAACACTCTAAAAAAGTAATACAATTTAACCTTTGAATGCTTCTAGAAAAGCTAATGAAAGGTTACAAATAAATCCTAAGTGCCAAAGAATCGGATTTGAGAAGTGAACAATGCTGGGGAACAAGTGATGGAACAAGGTCAGAAAACTGTTTTACTTCACTAGAAAAGAGGGTCGTCTCAATTATTTTGGGGGTCCTGTGCTAAAATTATTATAGATGAGGCCCCATAAAACAATTCGACCGTTAAAACCTTGGGTAGTATTTGAATCCATTTCTAAGATCAAACAAAGAATTCAATCTATTTTTCATTCTAATCACAAATATGATAAAATATTAACCTACAAATGAAAAAATAACTCACCCCAATAAAAATAAAAATTAAGAGAAGTATAAAGTTAAAAAAAAATAAGAAACGCATAACCTGTCTATCAATTCAGCACCAAAAAGTCCAAAATCTCCAAAATTAAAATCATGCTCCAACCTCCCAATACAAGAGTAATTTCTTACTGTTACATATTTCTAAATAGAAAAGTGAACTCTTTGGCTACCATATATCAGACTAAGAGAGAAGATCAGAGGAAAAGAGGTCATGGGAGGATATGAAATTGAACTTGAATCTGCCCACAGGATAAATACAGAACCAAAAGAGGAGAAGGGGAGAAGAGAAGGAGTAGATCAATTCTTACCAATTGAATGAAGTATTAAATTGATTTTCTTTGTAATTTTGGAACTGACAAAAGTTTGTTTTGGAAATTGGAGAAGGATATGGCGAGTGAGAATGCGAGCGGTCTCCCATTCCTCTTTCCGTTTCTGTGTTGTCTTTTGAGAGGGCCTTTAGAATTTTTTTTTTCTTAATGAGTAGACTCAAATTTTTGGGCCCTAAAAATTGGGGGCCCTGTGCAACCGCCCCATATGCACTTGCTGTTGGCGGGGTCTGCTAGAAAATATATGACGATTTTACTCAAGTGAAGTAAGGAGGATTTTGGCTTGAAAGGTTTTCAATGAACCTCTGGGCATTCCTCCTCAGAAAATCAGTAGCACAAACTCCCATTTATATAGGAGAGGCCACAAGCACTTTATGTTAAAGTAGCCAAAAGTTAAAGCACTCTAAAAGCAACTTTAGACAATGCTAAAACTTTATGTGATGTCTAGCCCACATTTGGGAGCCAAATGTTGGCTAAACCACCAGCCAAGAATCTTTGCATTGGGTAGAGTTTATGGACAAGCTTTTGACATTTTTAATGAGAAAGCATAAAGTAAATCTTTTGAAAACAAAACCTTAACCCATGCTAATTCTTTCATGTGATCTTAGACCATATTTAGAGAGTCAAATGTTGGCCAAGAAATCAGATGATATTATTTGCATTGGGTAAAGTTTATGGGGAAGCTTTGGACATTTTTTATGAAAAAGCATAAAGTGAATATATTGGAAATCAAACCTTAACATATGCTAAAACTTTCATGTGATCTCAGGCTATATTGGGGAACCCAAATGGCCTTTGAAAATCAGAAACTTTAAGCACATGTGAAGGTTGCTTGTTCAACATAATGCTAGCACAAGGCTCCATAAAAAGATTCTCATAAAGTGCTTTATTCTAACCCATTTCAACACTCAAGCTTTTGCCTTGTAAATCAATGTTTTTGTAGCTGGAAATCTGGTGAATAAACTTAAGAATCCTACAAAAACATTTTAAAGAAAAGTTGAGTTAAAACCGAAATTTTATTTTAAATAAAAGTGTTTACCACGTCTGGGCAAGGGAACAGAGTACTGGCGCTGGTCCCTTTGCACCATAAACTTCGGTTTTGATTTTTGTTCCCAAAATCAATTGTTCCACTTCTATGATTCCGAATCTAAGGCACATACAAGACATCTAGGAAGCCAAACACTTGATCTTCATTTGTATCTTCATACTTCCTTGGTCTTGTCATCATCTAGCCATCCATTAATGTTGTCACTCTTTTGAGTTCTATATGCACATCTTTGAACTCCATATATATTGAACTCTACCTCTTTTGGGCTACAACACATTGCTCATACAAGACATTAGTACATATGTGCATAAGCTCATTGGTTTGTCAATCATCAAAACACATATAGCTCAACAAATTCCTCCTTTTTGATGATGACAAACAAATGTGCTTATGCGTCAATTATAACAATCAAGATCATGTAAGTAACATGTGAAGCACAATGTACAATTGATCATCATTTAATACACAAGAATCTCCATGAATTTGTAAAATAATGGAATATGATTACCTAAAGACTCATTCCCAAAAGAGTAATTATAAGAAAAGTTTTGCTTATGAATTAACACATAACACAAACTAACATAAGCACATACATCTTCCCCCTTTTGGAATTATCAAAAACAACGTTAATGATCATGATGCAAAAATAGCAAGCAAGATGCAAATAAGCAAAATCCAGCACCACTTGGGTACTATCACATGAGAAGACTAATCAATCAAAGTAGCTCAAACTAATGATCCCATGATATTAGCCATTCAAAGACATCCAAAAGTAATATTAGTCCAATAAATTAAGCAAATCAACGAGCCAAATAGGGACAATGGAATGAAATGAACTTGTTTAAAGATAAGAAAATATTACCGAGATAATGGCAAGTGATGAGAAGTGATGACACCGTTAAGCCAATCACAGAAGGAACGGGTTAAGAAACAATGTCTTGGCTGGATGGAAGAGTTGGCTTAAGAAGGATCAAGAGCTCATAGTGCATTTTCACGTGATCAACTTTGAGCTCCTTGAACTAACTTTCGAAAAAGGATGACTCTTTTTCTGATTATCTTCCAAGAATCCATTCGAAATCTCTCGATTGTTTCTCAACTCATTTTCTCCCTCTATTTTTTACTAGGCCGATTCTCACTTTCAACAAATCATCATTAACCCTTATTCTCCCTTTTCTCCATAATCATTAGAGAATAACACTTTAAAGCACTGCAAGAATATGAGCAAGTGTATACGAAAGGCCGAGAAAACTTGGTTCTCCCATCTTCTTCAATTTAGGAATGACACTCCTTACCACAAACAAAATGAAAGTTTGGGAAAGGAAGACATATCCTTTTTAAATATGTTGCAGAGGTTATCAAGTCTTCTTTTCGATCAAAGTTTGAAACATAAATATTGACATAAAGAACGCTTCAAACCGAAACCACCGTAGGCTACTAATCATATCAACTCATAAAGCAATTTGGCTTTGATCAACCTTTAACTCAACATTCATTGTAATCAGTATCTCCTCAAGAGCCTATACTTGCCTTCAAGTATGTCCATCTTGTCCACGTTCCCTTGAGAACTAGAAGTGTTCTCGGTAGGAGAGGGAACAAGCGAAGGAACAGTGTAAAATCCAGGCAATATAGTTTCAAGAGCAATTAGTGCAACAAGATAAGGACATAAATAGGGACCACCAAAATAATTTTCCCCTTTAAGAACAATGTCCCTCTTGATAAATGAAAAAACCAACTTCAATGGCAATTTCCTCATTCTCCAGGTTGTAAATCTCAAAAGTCCAAGAGTTTCTCTCTTGGCAAGTCACGACTCATAACCACAACATATATCAATCACCCTTGATTTTATTAATCAAGGCATCACAACCAACAAAACTAAAGAACTCGAGAGTGAAGGTATTACCATGACCACCTTCCATATGAGGAATAAGCCGAGTTCTCCACATCTTTCCATATCACTGTCTCTTTCTTCATTTTCAATGAACAATAAGGTTGGAGGATCAAGTGTTGATGACTCATTCCTTTCCTTTGAGGACGATATCTCATCATAGGGATCAAGATGATTAGGTTGTTTTTCTTATCAAGGATTCTCTTCTTCATAGTGGATAAGGTCGGAGTTGTTTCTTAGCCGGTGAGAGATTCTTCTATGAAATCATGTGAGATGTTTCTTCCTTTTTGAGGATGCTATAGCGAGGAATAGGGTGAGTTGAAGGGATGTAAAAGTCATACTACATGGGATGATGATAAAAGATGTTTCGTGAGAGTTGAAGTCTTAATCATCTTCTCAATTGGTTGCCTTCATGCACTTTTACTTCTTACTTCATGTCTCTTTAGTTACTGGAAAGAGAGTAATTCCAAAACTAGACTTGTTGCTCATTCTCATTGTATGTAGAAGATATGAGGTTTATCTTCATAATAATTGTCATTTCAAACTCAAGGGAACAGGGGAAGGAACACATGCTTTGGGTTGTTCCTGTTTTGACATATCTTCCTCCTTTCACATTCTCGTCCTTCTTCATGTTTCAATCTCTAAATCTCTCTCTCTCCTTTTTCAATTTTTTTTTTCAATCTCTCTTTCTTCTTTTTCAATTTTTTTTTCAATCTCTCTCTCTCCTTTTTCTATTTCAATCACTCTCTCCATTTCCTTTTTGTTTTTTTTTTTTTTTTTTTTAAGTTCTCAAATTTGATTAAGTATCATTCCCCCTCAATTAATGGCCAATTGACTTTATTGCCATCATTGTCTCATTTCGTTTGAAGGGATGAGTTTCATTAGTAAAAGGGCGAGAGGTGAGGTGAGAGATAGTGTTTTGATTTGATGAATGGAATGGTGAAGGTCAATTTTATGAAAGGGTTTGAAGAGAATAAGATCATATCCCACTTAAATGCGGAACAAATATTGGACCAACACTTTGGACGAATTAAGAACAATAAGGATAATATCCAATGATCAAAGTGAGTCCTTCAACAATTAGCTCATGCAACAAAACATTTAGCAAGTTTGGAATTTGGATATGCATATGACAACAATGTTAGCTCCTATGTGCATCAACATCACAAATTATTCACACACATTTTATTTATTTATTTTTTCCATTGGGGAAAACAATGGATGAACCTAGTTAATCTTAGTCATGCAAAACTCTAGCCTTATTTTCTTAAAATTAATATTTGCTTAGAGCTTTGGGGAACACATCCGCAATATAATTTCACGCATACACTCATGGAAATATATCTCTTTTCAACATAACTATCAAGAAATGATGTCTAATGTCATGCCCTTGAAAATATCTCAAGATATGCACTAATGATTATCATGTGTGTCTTATTTAAAATAAGTTTGTAAACAAACACACAATCCAACATATAAAAACAATATCTAGCATACTTGTGATAAAGTAAAGGAGAAGCAAATGTACCTCACTAGGTTCCTCATCAACCTTCTTACCAAATTAATCCATGACGGTTTTGGTTGATATGAGAATTATTGTATCCATTTGCTTGATCGTCTCCTTTACATTCTTCTTCACAAGTCTTTGAGATACTTAAGTTGATGATTCATGCAACTTCATTGCTAGTTTGATTTGTAAGCTCAAAAGGAACTT
The DNA here is from genome assembly GCA_038025085.1 of Tetragonia tetragonoides. Classification (NCBI taxonomy): domain Eukaryota; kingdom Viridiplantae; phylum Streptophyta; class Magnoliopsida; order Caryophyllales; family Aizoaceae; genus Tetragonia; species Tetragonia tetragonoides. The sequence continues at coordinate 33,811,162 of CM076141.1, forward strand.
AAGCTTACGGATCATACTCATTTCCATATCGTCTTCATCAACTTGGCACAATCTCTACACAAACACTTGTTAGTGGCATCAAATATATTGCATACATAAGTTACCACAAATAAAAATTATATAGGATCATGAGAGATAATATATGACCAGCCTTTCTTCTTTTCAAATCATATTGTATTAGGACAAACATACAAGAATTCCAAACTTTAGAGTTTTTGAATCTCGATAAAAGTTTGTCCAAATTAAAAAAATGATTAGCAAAATCTTGATTTTTAAAGTAGAGAGGTTGTTTCACAAATACATCATCTTTTAAGTGGTCATTTAAGAGAGCATGTTTGATCTACATATGATAGAGTATGATATTCATGTTTGCAACAAACAATTAAAGGATACGGATGACTTTTGGGGCAAGGATTTTATCAAATTAATTTTCCCTCATTGGTTGTACCCTTGCATCGTTTACCTTGTTCTTTATCATGGTACCATTGTCATTACTTTGTTTGTGATTCCAACCACATAATACCAAATGTTGTTCTTTTGAATTTGTTAAGCTCTTCTTATGTGGGTTAACCTGAATGGGATTCTGCAAGAACTCAAGGTACACCTAAGGTTCAATGTTAGAAAAATATGCAATAGAAATCACAAACATATGAACCAAAGAAGTTTGAATTTTCTTGATGAAGTTGCTAATGATTTGATCCAAAGGAAGTGAGCTCTTGTGCTTGTACGATCGAACACTTAAGGAAACTGTCATTGTTTTGCTTCTCACAATTGGTAACATTTTGTTACACAAGGAACAATGGAGGGACCAAGTGCATGATTGTTACATTTCCCCCTGTCTATAGTACTCCACTTTCTGTCATGAAAGGAACAACCATACAGTCCCTTGTTCCCTTCCCTGTTCTCATTGAGTCGAGTCTTGGCACAATATTTTCACAATAAACATGATCTCTTACAAGTCTAATAATTTATTCATCATCATGCAATACAATCATGTAAACCAATTCTATATTCTTGCAACAAATTTCCCTAAAACATATTCCCATTACTATGCACAAAACACATTTAACCAAATGTCCGGAGATGCATAATTATAGAAATGATTCCATTAAAAAGCACATAAGGAATTCATTTATTCGAGGATCAATAAATGTAATTGTTCACAATGAATATTATGCTCAACATGATGTTCAATGAATTTCACATAGTCAATTGTGGTTTCATGATAGATAAGCATGCTTTGATGTCCGAACAATATTTGAATCTTCCTAGCAAATACAAAAAATGTATCAATGGTTCTTTATTTGCAAGAAAGAAACAAAGTTCATGTATCACTCAAACGATATCAAAACACAAACATCATTTGATACCACAACTTACCATACTCATAAGATCACAAAGTACATGTGAATGAACTCAAGTGACTATATGAGTATAAACCATGTACATTGACTTGAAAGAAGATCTCATTTGTCAATACGTAGCACATGCATCACATAACTTATCATTTGTAACTTAATTGAATACAAAGTAACAACTAAACTTCATGAATGATCAACTTGCAAATATATTATTATAATAAGTTAGCATGTCCCAATCATTTGTGCCAACCAAAGGATCATCATCAACAACAAATAAGTATTTCAAACTATGTGGGAAGTTGAAGAAAGATTTTTCTTTTTAAAACCAATGTTGTGTAACTTCCACTCAACCACAACATTCACATTTTTTTTTTGAAATTTTATTTTATTTTATTTAACATTCAAAATCATGTAATCATTGAAGAAATATAACATTATGCCCATGATAACATAATCGTGAATGCTCAAGAGATTATATGCATTAATCCCTTGGCAAGATACACATAGTTTTGATGAAGTGTAATGGTGATTTACCTATGAGCTTGCTTGTATTTTCATCACCAAGATTTACACTTCTATCATCCAAGGCCATAAGTGAAGGAATATAAGAGATGTCTTCATTACGTTTCATGAACAACCACTAACCATGTGCTACAAGTGGTTGCTCTCTCCCACTAAAGCCTACACACTCAATTAGTTGTGAGATTTAGAAACCCAAGCATGTTTGGGTCCCTTTTCAAAGAAGGCAGCAAGCAAAAGACTCCATTTGATACACATGAATTTCACATGTTGACAATTCACTTCATGAGCATTTTTTCTCGCCTCACAACTTGAGTTATAAAGGCTCATTTTACCAAAAAACATGCAAACATGATTACAAAGCAACATAACACATTTAGAGCTTGAATTCCATGAAACTTTATTGCCTTTTAATCTTAACTTCATTCGAATCTTATTGTGGTTAAGAATTAGCCAACAAACTATCTGACAGACATTGATACATGTGTTGTTCCATACGTTGCTCCCTGTGACATATTCATAAATATGTTTTAAGTAATCTTGGAATCTTTCATCTTTGACCTTTTCGAATTTCAATGCATCGTTTTCGAGAAATAGGTCAGATGTTGAAGACTCAAAAGATGTATAAAACATATTAGTGCATATAACATAATCACAAGCATCACATACTTTGAAAGCAATGAGTACACTCAACAACATGAAACGCAATGTTACTATTCCAACACTTGTTCCCGTCAATGTTCCTTTGGGGACTAGATGATGTTTCCTAAGAATTGTGTTCTTATATTCAATTCCTTTTTCTTTCTCAACAACATTTCTTAGGTCAAACATCACCCCACAAAAAGCGTAAAGCAACATATCTTTTTCATACCACATATCAAGGAAATAATCAAAGAAAACATTCATCATATCAATTAAATTAAATGTATAAGAAACATTCAACTTTTCTTTGAACATGTGAAAGTTTACCTCAATCGATTACCTCTTTGATTTGGTGTTGCTTCTTGCTGTCAAGTCGATTCTTGCCTTAGGTTCTTTCATTTCCTTCTCATTCGAGCCTTTCCCAGTTGCTATCATGATTTGCAAATCGGAACTGCCTAAGGAACATTGTTCCCTCTGTCGTTCCTTTGAATGTGCAACTTTGAAAGCATTCCGAAATTTCTTTGCGGTGCTCCAAGAGGCGAGGTGGTTATATCCTTTTGGATCAAGGCCACTATGAGGGGATCTTATTGCCTCAACATTCTTTTCAAACTTTTGGAGGTCGTTGTCATTGATCTTTCTTTTTGGCTTGTGTGCGTTTTCTCCTTTGTTGTTCTTCACTTCATCAATGATGAAAGGACCCTTAGCAACAAGTTGCCAAAGTCCATAACTTTCGGCTTGGATGAAGATCTTCATATAAACCATCTACCAACTTACAAAGTTGGTAAACAAACAAAGGAGCTAGAGAAGTATTTGGATCTTGTGTTTGAGGTGGTGCAATCACTTTTGTGGATCTCTCGAAAGGAGTTAGCTTTTTGTGTGAGACCTGCTCTGATACCAATTGATAGAATGCACTTCGTGAGACACAAGAAGGGGGGGTTGAATTGGGTCTTCAATTTTTGGCTAATTTTTGTTTCTGATGGAAAAGGACCTAGCACAGGAACGGTGTTCCCTTGGTTGTTCCTATTGGACAGAATATAGTGCGGAAACGTGATAAAGATAGAGCAAGAGAGACACGATATTTTAGCGTGGAAGCCATCCAAGGCTCAATTTGGATGTAAAACCACGACCCACCTTAGTGAGACTTCTCAAATACTTTCTCTTATTATTCGAGCCAAACTCATGTACATAGCTTATACTCCTAAGACTAAGTACACACGCACCAACAATCTCTTGTTGGCCAAAGAGTTACTTCTCACTCACTTTAATGTGTTTCACCTCCTTGTTACTCCACACACTCGATCTTGTGATTTTCACTCACCAAGCTAACTCTAACTTGGATTTGCACCAAACTCCCTCAAGCTTGCAAAGCTCACAAACTCCCTCAAGTTTTGAACTCACTCTTTTTACACAACTCCCTCAAGTTGGCAAGGCTCACAAACTCCCTCAAGTTTTGAGCACTCTCTTTCTCCCACAACTCCCTCAAGTTGGCAAGGACACAACTTCACTTAAGTTGCCAATCACTCAACAACATACTCACAAGTTGCCTAGCTACAACTTCACTCAAGTTGCCAAGCACTCACAAAACTCTAGCTTGGAAAACACTCTAAAAAAGTAATACAATTTAACCTTTGAATGCTTCCAGAAAAGCTAATGAAAGGTTACAAATAAATCCTAAGTGCCAAAGAATCGGATTTGAGAAGTGAACAATGCAGGGGAACAAGTGATGGAACAAGGTTAGAAAACTGTTTTACTTCACTAGAAAATATATGACGATTTTACTCAAGTGAAGGAAGGAGGATTTTGGCTTGAAAGGTTTTCAATGAACTTCTGGGCATTCCTCCTCAGAAAATCAGTAGCACAAACTCCCATTTATATAGGAGAGGCCACAAGCACTTTATGCTAAAGTAGCCAAAAGTTAAAGCACTCTAAAAGCAACTTTAGACAATGCTAAAGCTTTCATGTGATGTCTAGCCCACATTTGGGAGCCAAATGTTGGCTAAACCACCAGCCAAGAATCTTTGCATTGGGTAGAGTTTATGGACAAGCTTTTGGCATTTTTAATGAGAAAGCATAATGTGAATCTTTTAAAAACAAAACCTTAACCCATGCTAATTCTTTCATGTGATCTTAGACCACATTTAGAGAGTCAAATGTTGGCCAAGAAATCAGATGATATTATTTGCATTGGGTAAAGTTTACGGGGAAGCTTTTTGACATTTTTTATGAAAAAGCATAAAGTGAATATATTGGAAATCAAACCTTAACATATGCTAAAACTTTCATGTGATCTCAGGCTACATTGGGGAACCCAAATGGCCTTTGAAAATCAGAAAGTTTAAGCACATGTGAAGGTTGCTTGTTCAACATAATGCTAGCACAAGGCTCCATAAAAAGATTCTCATAAAGTGCTTTATTCTAACCCATTTTAACACTCAAGCTTTTGCCTTGTAAATCAATGTTTTTGTAGCTGAAAATCTGGTGAATAAACTTAAGAATCCTACAAAAACATTTTAAAGAAAAGTTGAGTTAAAACCGAATTTTTATTTTTAATAAAAATGTTTACCACGTCTGGGCAAGGGAACAGAGTACTGACGCTGGTCCCTTTGCACCAGAAACTTCGGTTTTGATTTTTGTTCCCAAAATCAATTGTTCCACTCCTATGATTCCGAATCTAAGGCACATACAAGACATCTAGGAAGCCAGACACTTGATCTTCATTTGTATCTTCATACTTCCTTGGTCTTGTCATCATCTAGCCATCCATTAATGTTGTCACTCTTTTGAGTTCTATATGCACATCTTTGAACTCCATGTATATTGAGCTCTACCTCTTTTGGGCTACAACACATTGCTCATACAAGACATTAGTATATATGTGCATAAGCTCATTGGTTTGTCAATCATCAAAACACATATAGCTCAACAGCTGTCAACAAGCCAAATGGACTGAGCACCCATCCCACCTGCATCCCCTCTGAGGTTCAAAAGATTTATCCAATACCCGTTGCAATCCGCAGGTACCCTGTATTCATAGACATCCTTGCCTTTAAGATTTTTTAGAAAGCCAAGTTGACCCACGAGTTTTCTAAAGGATTAAATTTTCCAGAAATGGTCACTTAATTAATATAAATAACCAATTTGGTTATTCGAGGATATTACAATAATACACGTTAACAATTCTCTTATGAGTAATATGCAAGTAGTTAATACTCAATACATATGATAAGGGACAAAAAATACGAATATGAAAAATAATTGGGCCGACAGGCTTGCACATGGCCTCAAGCCTTTTTTTTGTTGTCATGGTCCTCCTTTTTTAATTTTCAACAAGTCAGCCTAAATCCGCTCACTAAATTTTTTTTAAAAAATTTTGTCCACACTCGTCCAAAAATTATAGATGGGATGACCGAACTATTCGAGTTGCCTATAAGGCTATAACACCCCAAGATTATTACTATCTTAGTAACCATAATACTCTAGAAAATCCACTAAGATAATACTAATACCGTAATGCTATCACCGTATTTACTGTACTTACTGAAGTAAGCACAATGCTAAAAGAAGATAATAACTAAAATTAGGATTAAACTGTACTAAAAATCTAACTTCTATTATAAAAACCAACTTAACTCAAGTACTTGAGTTATTACATTATAAGAGTCTTAAAGTGATCTATTTGCTAACATGACCAACAAGGCAACAACTAACCAACTAAACTATTTATCTCTCGTTCCTATCTTCTTATGCAAGAACATGCAAAGAAAGATAAAAGAGAGGTACATTAGCAAAAATTAAGTAAATTCATCCTCCTTGTCAAAACACCTTATTATTAAAAATACGAGTAACAGGTAGCACATAATATATTAGTAGCTTAACAATATCCCGATGATAATAATAATAATGATGATGATAATAATAATAATAATAATAATGATAACACTTAATATCCATATCAATGGTATCCACTACAATAATACTTCATTATCTTGAATGGCTTATGGGATTCACCCTTAGAGTTTTCTTAAGTTTGCACTCTCTAGATTAGCTGGTATGGAAATACACGTTGCCCGCATGTCGAAGCCCGACAAAATATTAATAGTAATTAAAGACACTACTTACTACCGGCCAAGATTACCTACATTGGGTGGTGATACATATTTTTATCAATAATATTCATTTGGCTATCACCTTAATATAATTACCTCTTCCATCTAGTTGTGGAAACTAGGGGGGACGTGCAGAGCCAAGGTCCCCCCCCCCAAGTTCTTAAACATTAATATAACATATATCGTGTATGTCCTTAACACAAGCAACTGAGTCGAGATGGCGGAGTGTTGTTGCAGCTTGGTCCCTTTTAGCCTCCTAGGGCTCCTACCCCAGCGCGAATTCGAATATGTCTGCAGTCCTTCTTTTGTTTTGTTTTATAGGAGTATACTAACTTTGAAACTAGGTACCATCATCTTATACTTGGCACTTACATTGATCCTACTTGTTGTTTTTACTTTACTTTCCTGTTTCTGCCCGGCCAACCACTTTCCGGCTCATTTTCTGGCTTGTTTCATTTTTTTTCCTTCTTATAATCTTTTCGCACAAATTGTTTGGTAAAGTTAACACGAAACTACTTTAGCAAAGCTACTCATAGGTAAGATTTCAGAACAATTTTATCATGGAAAGAAGAAGGGCAATACTCCATCCCTATAAAACAACTTATCAAGTTATGGGGTTATGATAGGAAAATCTTGAAAAATATGTTACTATAAAATATATATTCATAACTTTGACCATCATATAATATAATAATCAAAACTAATGATTCATCTTTTTTATTAAACTCAAAATGTAACCATTGTCTCACGTTGAGACCATCTTATAAATATCTTTATGTAAACGCAAATGTAATAACTAATTTTGGCAAGAGCGTATGTATGCCAATAATTTAAAATGGCCCACCCAATACAAAATTTCTGGTTCCGCCCCTACCTCCATCCCCACTCCACCTAGAGTATATGTGAAGCGATATCCATGTTTACCCGTCCCACTGTCATCCCTGATTAAGGCCCTGTTCTCGTGTGTTCTTTAGAGTTTACACGGTCAGTTCAGTACAGTTTAGGGGGTGATCTCGTGTCAATTCAATGATTTTCAGTTCAATTTAATGATGTTTCGTTCAGTTCAGAAACATATTTTTTTTGTCTCACATATTAAGTGGTGTTCAATTCAGTTTAGTGGTGTTCAGTTCAGTTCAATTCAGTTCAGTTGAATTCAATTTAGTTATGTTCAGATAAGTTCAATGCTAAAGAACACACCCTCAACGGAATGGTGCGTACTGTGAGGAACAAAATAAAATGACGAAACAGAATAATGCGGGATGAAACAGAACCATAGAGATAACGAAACAAAATATGAGACAAAATAAAGTATAAAATGAGACACAATACGAAACGAAACGAAACAGCACGGAATGCAACGGAACCAAATCACCGTGAACCCTCCCGATTTCGCAACCCGATCTCGAAACCAAGATAAGACGAGAGACGATGACAAGACACCGAAACTTAAAACAAGTGGACCCCCTTCCGAACATCACTCGCATGTTCCACAAAACAACAACGGAATCAAATAAAGACCATACCATATACACACACACGCCGCTGTAATCGTATTATTAAGGGAATGTATTATTTATTTGATTTCATTATTTCCTCACAAAAATCCAAGCACCTCCCTTTTCTCTCTCCTCTTTTTCCCTCTCTCCCTCTCTCTCTCTCTCTCTCTCTCTCTCTCTCTCTCTCGAAGCTCCATTTATGGTTAACGTCTCCTTGAAGAGTAGCACAGTACTAGTAGTGCAATTCAAGCAAATTCTCTCTCCTCTCTTTTCTCTTTCTCCAGAAGAAGAATGAAAAAAGAGTGAAATTCCATTTCCATATTAATATTAGTAATAATAACAACTCACTGACTCACTGCACTGCCGTTTTCAATTATTGATTTTGAGGGCTTTAGCAGCTTTTGATCTTGTGATTATTGTCTTTTTGTAATTGAGAGAAAAAGAAAAAAGAAAAGAAAAAGATGATACGGATTTTGTGATTCTTTTGGGATGTAGTTACATTCAATTCAATTCAATGTTTGTTGGTTTCTTGATACGCGTGCTTTGTTGAATTGAAAATTGGAGTTATTATTATTAATATTGATCACATTATGAAGATATGAAGTTTGGCGGTGAATGTGATTGCTTTTGTGCTTGGGTTCTTCGTTTCTCATGCCATTTCAATGTCATTGTCCAATTGTCAGGTTTGTGTGTTTTTTCAATTATTATTTTGGTTTTAGTTGTTTAGTTTAGTTGATGAATGTTTTGTTTATGAATTTTTAGAATTGATGTTTGTCTAATTAATGCGAAATTGGGCAGTGATTGGTGGTGAATTGGGTGGAAAATTTGAAGATATTTGGTGCACTGATTGTGATTTTGATGGGGAATGGTGGTGATAATGGCAGTTGTATTTTCCCCTTGACAAGCTTACAAATTGGGTATTTTGCTGATTTTTATCTCGGTTTTTCGTTCTTGTTAGTTATTTCAATTTAATTGGTTGTTATGTTTTTTTTTTTGTGTGTTTTTGACTTGAAATTTTCAGTCTCATCACTTTGTTGTAATTTCTGCAGTTTGTTTTCACTATACTCTTACTATGTAATCTTGACATTGTCTAAGTTGTTTTATACCTGCCTTTTGGGAACAGCCTATGCACTTCTCAAACATAAGCTTGTGTATATCTCGACCTCTTTCAACCTACACACTGCTGGATGTTGATGTGTTACTTTTAGTTTTAGGAGCTTCCACTAGTTTCTGGACTCGTGCGACCTAGGTGATGGTTGTGGTTTAGCATGTTAATGCACACATCAAATTTTGTTACTTGTGGTGTTTCTTTTAGTCTTTTTGAGGATTTCCTTGCATATTATGTACCTTATGTATCATTGTTTTTTTGACTAACATGGTTTCGAGGTATTACCACTGATAGATTAGATGCATAAGCTTGTGAAAGAGATATTTAGTTGGCATCGGAGTTTTGCAAGTGAGTGATCTTACATATTGAATATCAAAAGATGTTTTTATATTTGAGGGAAGTTAGTATGATTTGCTATGCTGTTTAAGAGGTAGAATGGGTGAATTCAGATGCCTTTCAGCTACACTTTCTGAAGGGGAGATGGGCAGGATGGGACCTAAATACTGTGTACTTCCACTTCTGAATGACATGTAATTTAAAGAGTTTTGCTGTTTTGAGAAGTAGTATGTGGTGTTAGCGAGTATGAGATTGAGATGGGAGAATGATAATTATTTTCAGATGAGTAGAGCGAACAATTCTTATAATCCGAAGGGTGAGATTTGAAAGGCAAGAACCTTGAGATGAGAATAAAGAAAAATATAAGCAAGTTCTAAGAACAAACATTGTTTTGGAAACAAGTCAAAGCAAGGGATTTAGGTGGTTGGTTTTAAAATGTTGGGCTTTAGTCTTTGGCCTTAGGTTGGCAGTCACATCCACTCACCCTGGATGCCACGTAGACTTAAAACTTAAGAAAAATAGTGGCAGGCTGGCAGTCCCTCCTTTTTGGGCTTAAAAAAGGTTGCAGTATTTCAGTTTCAGCTTAGCATCTCCAGAACATTGCAAGCCTTTATTCTGGATTTCTGAAAAGTCTATTTGTAACTGTCTTGTAGCTTCTTTCTGGGTCGAGTAGCTGTTCTTATGTACACTACATCTTATGTTTCCCAGAACATTTGATTTGTGAGAAAAGAAAGTCTTTTATTTTCTTTTTATTTTATTTCTTTTAAGTTGTGTTGTGTAGGTGTATGATTGCTTCCATTGTAGTAGCAAACTACCAGTGCACATAATTGTTCATATGATAGCAAATGAAGGCAAATTTACTACGTACCCTCAAATCAAATGAGGCAGCTTTTGTGCTCATTCTTGAGCTCTAAGCCTCAAAGATAACCTTACAGACTTGAGATTTACTGCTTTTTTTTTATTATCCAAGGCGATTTTGTCTAGTCTGCCTAATTTGGTTTTGCTTTGAATAACTGCAGGGATTTGCAGTCTTATCTTTCCCATCTTAGCCTTTTTTTGGCTAATGAAAGCAACAAATTCTATATTCTAGTGGACAATCAGCCATGGCTTGAAGGGTTAGGAACACGACCTGCACACTTATGGCAGTTAATGGTTACAAAGGTACTTCATGTTCACAACCCAGCATTCTACTTGACTACTTCTATTGATAGATTGTGACCTCACTGATCCAACTTACTTCCACTTGCTTGCAGTCAAGGTTATCCCCTTTTGCAAATACTAGCGCCAGAAAGGGGAGGAATACTGGTAAAGAGAAATTAGAGAAAAAGGCTTGCAAGAAAGGGAATAATTCTAGTGAAACCGATTCTGCCAAATCTAGAGTTTCTGAAAGATGGTTTTCTCTAATTGACGCTGCCATGCTATCACAAAAGAGGGCATTGCTTCCTGTAAAGAATCTCAAATACTCCTTGCAGTTGAATCATGAACTCCATAGGACTTTGTTTGGTTTGATTGTATTTGAAGTTTCATGGACTGATGTTCGTGGCATCAATTATTTAAATGAACTTCAGGTAATTTTACTCTTCAGTTTCCTGCTGTTAGATTGACTCTTTATATTTATTTCACAGTTGAAGGTCGAAGGTAACAACTTCTGTGGTTTACTTGTTGTTATGTGAATACTGCAGACTGATACATCTCTGGCTATAGAGAGCAAAATTTTGAGACGATGGGAATTTGACAGTATATCGCAAGCTGTAGCCTGCATACCTTCATGGTTCTCAGGGATGCACCATGAGCAGAATCTCTTGAGGGAGTATCTGCTTTCTACTGTAGGTAACTCCTACAGACTTGCCTTTTTGTCAGGAAAATTCATTCCCTGCAATAGGTTTTGGTTTTCCCTCTTTTAATTCAATACCAATGGTTTTGTTATCAAAAATAATAGAGATAGTGTTGTTGATCTACTCTCGGCTGTGCTTTACCTTTACTTAAGCAAGGTATTTGTACTCTGTTGGGATTACTGTTCATTTACTATTAAGCAGGATGAGTATGAAGACATAGAAATACATCTACCTTGCTCAATGCTTGTTTTTTAAGTAGAATGTCCTCATTCACATTGTTGTCCATGAAATTGGAAGGTTAACAGAAATAAAATAAGGGTTAGTTGAAATAGGTGGTAAAATATAGCGAGACGCCTTATTTGAACTCGTTGGTGGAGGTGTGGTAGGACTTATGAGGGTTTTTGCGTTAGAAGGTATCCCACTGTCCCAATACAGTGCCCTATGGTGTTCTCCTAGGTATAAGAGAATCCATGGGTGACACCCCATGGTGTTCTCTTAAATTACAATCTTAATTACTCACAAAAAAAGAAAAAGAAAATGAAATCCTACATCTGGGGACTTGCTGGATTTCGCCTTCTTTTTTTTGGTTCCTGAACAAGGAAAATTAGCTGCTGTTCCTATGGGCATGAGAGAATGAAAGCCTTTCTCATTTAAGGGTTTGTGTATTGCTTATTTGTAGAATGACAGAATTAGTAGTTGTTATGTGTATGGGGCATGTTTTGTATTTTTATCCTTCAAATATCATAATTCTCTTCCAAAAGCTATAAACAAATAGCGTGTTGGACATATGCATACGGGTCTCTGCATGCTATTCCAATATGCCCTTGTTTTGGATTCCCTCAAATACCTTAAATGCATGTCAAAGAATGCTCTTTACGAAACAAGATCAAATTTCTTAGAATCATTTTGCAGTTCATATTATCACATTCGAAAAACTGCCAAAAATCATCTCAATATTCCTGTAGTTCTGGCTAGTAATCTGGGTAATGATCACCACGTTTCTTTCCCTTTTTGTGTCTTTCTCTCCTTTGTCCCAAAAGTACTGACACTTCAGTTTGTTGATCAAGTTTAAGGAAAAGGCCTGAATTATTAAAATCATGGAGGTGGAGATTAATTTGATATATGGGGTGTAACGGTGATGAATATCATGGTGCTATAATTAGTATTAGGGTATTGTACCATTTGTCCATTTCAGGAAATGTGACAGTTTTGCTGGTATGGAGGGATATTCCTGTTTTTCAATTGATAGTTTTGTGACACATGATGGTTTTTGATTTTAAATTTGTGAAGACCAGCTTTCTTTAATATAAGCTGGTGATGACTTGGGTGATTATGATTATGAGAGGAAAATTAACAAGTTCCTTGGTTTGAGATAATTATCACTCTTAAGGGCATGCTTGGAATGAGGGTAATGATTAAGGGGGTAATAGATAGAAAATTATAGGCTAAAATGGAGGGTGTGGGAGATGGTGAGTGTTAGATTTTGTGAAGAGGAGGGTAATCATTCCCCCCATTTGGGGGGTAAAAGTTACCCACCCTCCCCCTAGAGTAATGCATTACCCCCCTTTTCTCCCTTCATTTTCTCCATTACCCCCTTAATCATTACCCCACTACCACCTCAACCTTCCTACTTTACCCTTTAATTTGCTCCATTACTCCCTTAATCGGTACCCCCAATCCAAGCATGCCCTAAATAGGTTGAATAAGGATTTAGTGTATGTTTTTTAAGTAGGAAGTTGCAACTCACAACTTTCCTGACCTCAGGAGATGGTAGAATTTCTTTTACTTTCATGGGTTAAATTATTTAGTTATTAGTTGTTACCTGTTGATTCAACATCTGATAACTGTAGTAGTGTTTTCCTCTGAACCTGCAGTTCCTATTTTGTTGATTGCTTCATTGTGTATCTAATGTGAATGCTTTTGAACATCTTCAGAAGAGGTGTTCTATGATGTTGAAGAGGATCTCTCAGATGACGAAACTACATGCTTTTATGATGTTGTGGAGAATGCATCTCCTTATGGTGATTCAGTGGATTTCGGTGTGTACCCTGTGGCAAGTGAAAATGACACAAGTACTTTACATACACCACCACCTCCTAATGTTCCTTACAAAAGAAGAAAAGTTATGAGATCCAACAGTTCTGGAATTGAAGTTGGTACTTACTCTGAGGAAAGTCCCAAGACTCCCAGGGGGATTGTTGACCCATTTGAATACTGTGAGAGTACCATCGAAGCAACTGAATACAGAGATGTCTTAATTCTGTTTAGATTTGATGACAAAGACCTTCCTTTTAAGCTACGAGACATAATCATGAGCGACTTGCGTTTACTTACTCTCTTAGAATCTGGGCTTCCATCTTGGGTAATATTCCTTCAGTCATATCCGGTCTTTTGCCATGTTTATCGTCCATGGATGTGTCCTCTAGCAAGAGCTTTATATGTCATCATGTCAATTGTTACTGTTGTGATTGGTTTTTATGATTTATATAAGAATGTCCCACTTCTTAAGGCAACCGCATCTCGTTTGTTTGGGCCTCTTTTTGATTGGATAGAAACTTGGGAGATGGCATCAAGGATTAAGTACTTGGGAACAATGTTATTTCTGCACAATGTTGAGAAGGCTGTTAAGTGGTTTCTAATGATCACACGGACCATAAGATCATTCTTTTCTGTTCTTGCTCAGCCAATAATAGAGCCGCTTATAGAGTTCACCCAATATCTTCTTCCATTCTGGACTCTGTGTATTCAATTTGCAGAGAATTTCTTTTCATTCATCTGGATTAGTCTTGGGTCTTCTTGCAATCTTGTTGGCAATGTAGTCGAGATAATACTTTTGCCAATTTGGTTGATTCTATCATTTGTCTGGACTACTGGTGAGTATCAGTTTCTAATTAGTTACTCTGTGCTTCTTGTTAATGGTTATCCGGAGATTTATACAGCTAAATATTCTGACTGAGTTTTCTTGGATGCACTTCTTTGCAGTGATGTCTATCATATTGCCAATATTTTGGGTCTGCTGGGAAATTTTGTATGCCCCAGTTCGCTTGGTCCTTGCATTGGCCAGTTCCATGTCTTTTTTGTGTACCCTTGTATATGAGATGCTTGGAGAATTCTGGTTATCTGTATGTAGTATATTCCGTATCGCTTCAGCCACCGAGGCAACTGTAACAACATATGAAGCTTCAATCTGGCGTTCACTTTGGAATGACCTGTTTTCAAAGGTCTTGTATACCAAAATTATATTTCACAGTTTAAGTTGTTTCTGAAGGTTTTCTGTTGACAGCAATTTTCTTTCCTTGCTAGGTTTTCCGTGCCGTGAGGAGCATTTTGAATGTTTTTGTTGCCTTTTTTGCCACTTGCAACCGGCATCGCCTCAGGTAAGGCTCTCCATATGGTGCTGTTTTTACTGTTTTGTAGGATTATGGTAGCTTTTTGTTTATTCCCTTTCCAAGAGAGCTAGTAAGTATAGGTTGCTTCTTCTTTCTTTTCTGTTTATTCCTTCTCTTTTTCCCCCTCTCTTTCTGTGTTATTTTTTGGCTTCTTTTGTTTTTTTTTTTTTGGGGGGGGGGGGGGAGGCTGGTGTTCAACCCTGCAGATAGAGTTGAGGATGTCTAGTACAGTAGTTAACTATTTATCTCTTCCTCCTCTTGGCATCGTCGAGAAACATAAGGAACTTAAACATGTATGAAGATATGCTATACAAAATGCAATACTACTGGATCAAGCATTGCAAAGTATGCTTCAAACACGCATCCAGCGGCCTTGAGCACCAATCCCTTGCAAAAGAAATCCCTGTAGCTCACGTCCAATGTTCTAGAGAGCACGCAGTAACTAAAATTTTGTGTACAAACCAAAAGATAAAAATCCAGAAATTGTCTAATCTGGTGTTTAGGGAGCAGACCTAGCAACTGAATGAAGAAACATATGCTTGACCTTGGAAACCCTGAGTGGGTAGCTCAGCTAGTAAGACCTCTGAGATTTGTTCCACAGGTCCCAGGTTCTAGTCTCCTCAGGGCCACTGGAGGTTTTCCTGGTCGTTAACTTCAGGGCCTATGGGATAATCGGGCAAAGCCCAGATGCCCATGTTATCTAAAGAAACAACATATGCTTGACCTTGGATGTCATCTTAGGTGGGTTGGTGCGTAGTGCCTGCATCTCAATCTACACTATGCACTACAAAAGGAACTCAAAATAGCTACAGAACTCAGCAAGGGAATGAATTTCGTTGCTATATAGCATGGAGTTTAACACTTCTGTTCCAAGTAGTTTTTAAGCAAAGGAGTACTTTTGAAGTGTTAATGTCATTGCTAGCTTAGCAACAGATAAACTACTCCGTTGCAAGGTATCTAGAAAAGCGCAATAGTAAACATATTTTTTCTTTACTATCTAAGCAACCGATTTTGTAGTTCCCTTGCTGTGTTAGCAACAGAATTTTTAGTTCCCTTGCTTTGTTAGCAATGATACTACTTATTTCGTTGTTAAATAGCTTCTTCTTTTTTCATCAAAAAGCATAAATTGCTGCAAAGATTATTTCGAAAGAAAGGTTGCAAAATGCTGTTAGCAATGGAATCCCTAGTTTCCGTTTCTAATTTAGCAACAGAATCAGTAATTCCTTTGCTAGCTTTCTTTTATCTTTTGGATCATGTACCAATGAGAACTAAGAACCAAATCAGGACTTCAACATTGCGGAAAGGGTCCAATAAGGACCTCAACTTTCAAAATGGTCCAGTACTAAGGACCTATTACCTGATAGAGCAGGTTACCAACTACTCAGCCAGTTTGAGATTTATTTTAGCTGTAAAAAGATAAAAGAATTTAAAAAAAAGAAACGCCATTTCGTAACAGGGTGTTTTGTTGCTCATCTTCGACGACCTTTTTTTTCCTCTTTTCCCGGGGTTCTCGATCCTTTTGCTTACCGTCCTTACCCCCACGTTTCCTTCACAGGCTACAGTCCATTGATAGCCGCTATATACCCCATTCCTTCTCTGCCTCATCCTCTTCCCATATAACTGTCATTTAGATCTTCATTCTTCCTCTATTGCTTTTCCTCAATTCCCCTTTAATCTTTTTCCCTTTTAAAGTAGGTTTATATATCTCTCCTCTACCTCTTCCTTTGCCTTTAATTTTAGGCTTTCTTCATTTAATTTATTATTGAGGATTGAAATTTTTTTTCTCTCTCAATTCCACTTTAATACCATCCCTTTCTATTTTCATTTTCAAGGTTAAATAACCTTCATACTGGCTGTATAGGTGGTAACCTGCTCCGGCAGGTAACAAGTTCTTTTTGGACCCTTTGAAAGTTGGAGGTCCTTTTTTTTATTAGATAAAGAGAAAGTTTTATTAGTAGTATGAATGAATTACATCCTAAGAGGACAAGGAGTCCTCGAAAGGAGGCTATTTACAGATCAGCCCAATGAAGCATAACCTGTGTAACAGGATAGCTACGAAAACACCCAGCAGCTTTTGCCCACAACGAAGCTAAATAGACTACTCTGTCCCACAACGCATCCACTGACATGGAAGTACCAGTAAAGACCCTAGCATTCCTCTCTAGCCAGATGCACCAAAGTATTGCAAAGATAGCACTCTTCCACAACAGTTTCTTCTCCTTTCTCCACCCAAGCTTCTTCTCCTTTCTCCACCCAAGCCCTGCACTCCTTGCTTGCAAGAACTCCATCATAGTATCCGGGTACGCCCAAACCTCACCTATGTAACCAGATAATCTACTCCAAAGAGTCTGCACCACTTCACAACTCAGAAAAACATGTGAAGAGGACTCACTACTAGCCCGACAAAGCAAACAAATATCAGGTGACAAGGCTGAGTTTGGCCGCCTCCTCTGACGCAGGTCGTTAGTATTTATCCTGTCCAACACCAACGTCCACACAAAAGCTCGAACCTTAGCGGGAACTTTTGCCTTCCACAGCCACCTCGCAATAGGGAAGTTGGGCTGTACAGGCAAACGCAGTAGAAAAGATCTACATGAGAATTGCCCAGAAGAGTCACCTATCCATCTCCGAGAGTCCTCCCTATCCTGAAGATGTACTGAATCCAGAAACTCGAGCAAAGAAGAGACCTCCTCCATCTCCCACTCCTGAGGTGATCTCCGCAAATGCAGGTTCCATGAACTTGTCGCCGACGAATAAAACTCTGAAACAGTAGCTTCATGGAGCAATGATAACTGATAAACTCTGGGAAAACGCAAACACAAAGGGTGGTCCTCTCCCCAAGCATCCTCCCAAAACTGTATCCTCAGCCCGTTGCCAAGGCTAAACTGAACAAGAGGAAGATAAACTGGAAACAACTGGGAGATGGATTTCCATGGACATGCGTGTGTAGCTCCCATAACCACCTGAGTATCCCACCCATTTTGGCCCAAACCATACTTACTCCTAATAACCCGATGCCAGAGTGCATTGCTTTCCAAAGGAAATCGCCAAAGCCACTTACCAGCAAGAGCCACATTTTAGTCACCAATCGCCCAATACCCAAGCCCCCCTCTTCTTTCGGACGACACACCAAATCCCAGCTCACTAAGTGATCCTTCTTATCTCCATCACTGCCAGACCATAGAAAGTCTCTCATCGTCTTCTCAAATTTTTTAGCAACAGCCACCGGCACCTTAAACAAAGATAGGTAATATAATGGTATGCTGGACAGACAGGATTGCAGCAAAGTGATCCGACCCCCAAGCGAGAAGTATACCCTCTTCCATCCGTCTAACCTCTTCGACACGCGTTGCAGCACTGGCTCCCAAAAAGACTCAGTCCGAGGATTGCCCCCAAGTGGCATACCCAAGTAAGTAAGCGGCCAACCTTGAGTTGAACAACCTACCAGATTAGCAAAACTCTCAAGACCAGCCTGGTCCAGATTAATACCCGCAACACTGCATTTAGCCAGGTTAATTTTCATCCCTGACAGAAGCTCAAAATGGTGAGGACATTCTTAAACTTAGCCAAATCTGCGGACAAGAAAAGCACTGTATCATCAGCAAATTGCAAGTGAGATACATGCACAGCCTCTCTCCCCACCAGAAGGCCTTCAACCCTCCCCCTCTCAACACCCCTCTCCAACATCCTACTGAGCACATCAACCACAAGAGTAAACAAGAAAGGGGAAAGAGGATCCCCTTGTCTCAACCCCCTCGAGGAAGAGAACCAATCCCTAGGTGCCCCATTAACCAACACGGAAAAGTAAGCATTGCAGAAACAACCCCTAATCCACCGTCGCCAATGGAAGCCAAATCCCTTTTGTTCTAGAACACGATCAAGAAAAGCCCAACTCACCCTATCATAAGCCTTCTCGAAATTTAACTTGAACACCACTCCTCTTGTCCCCTTCCGCCTAGCCTCATCTACCACTTCATTGGCCACTAATACAGCGTCAAGTATCTGTCTTCCTTCCACAAAAGCACTCTGTGAGAGATATCGTAGATGACAATGCCTCCCCAATCCTAACAGAAAGAATCTTCGTAATTATTTTGTAGACACTAGTGACCAAGCTAATAGGACGGAAGTCTCTCACTTTCATTGACCGGTCCTTCTTCGGAACTAAAGTAATAAAACTCGAATTAATACTCTTCCCCATAATCCCTTGTTCATGAAATTCTGTAAGCACACCAAGCAGATCCGCCTTAATAATTTCCCAACAATCCTGAAAAAAGGCCATCGTGAAGCCATCTGGGCCCGGTGATTTCTCCCGATCCATATTGAAAACCGCTGATTTCACCTCCTCTTCTGTAAAAGGTCTCTCTAGCCAGACACTCGAATGTGCAGGAATTGGGCTCCAGTCAACCCCCTCAATAAAAGTTCTTCCTCCCACCTCCTCTCTAAAGAGACCTTTATAGTACTCTGTAATCTCCCGACTGATTGCATCAACATCTGAAAAAACTTCCCCAGACTCATCCTCTAACTCCTTAATGAACGCTCCCCGTCTCCTCCCATTAACTACCTTAAAAAAACAGCCTAGAGCTAACATCCCCCTCCTTTGCCCAAGCAACCTTGATCTTTTGTCGCTGGCTCTGTTTCTCCCGTAGAATCACCTCTTCCAGCTCATTCTTAAGGCCAACACTCCTACGGACCAGCTCCTCCGTAGATTCCTCTGTGTTGTCCCCATTACAAAGTTGCTGGTCCACCAAAGATATCTCATCTAAGAGTTCTTTCTTTTTCCTCCGCACATCGCCAAACACCTCCTTATTCCACCTTTTCAGCTCCTCTTTAACATTCTTCAACTTCTTCATAAAGCAATAACCCTGCCAGCCCTTTACTTCGAAAGAATCCCACCATTCCTTTACCTTCATACGAAAATTGGGATGCGAAGTCCACATGTTTTCAAACCTAAAAGGCGTCGGTCCCCATTGAACAGGGCAAGAATGCAAAGTAAGTGGAAAATGATCAGAACAAGGCCTCGGTAACACCTGCACAAGTTGTGGAAATGCATCCTCCACCTCATTTGTAAACATGAAGCGGTCAATCCTGGAACTCGCATTACGACGTCCACCAACCGACCATGTGAACTCTGCATTATGCAGAGGAGGATCCCTCAACTCACATTCTCGAATAAAATCATCAAAACCCCTTATGCCTGTCATACTACTGGTATTCCCCCGCCTCTCACTACTGGTGCGAACAACATTAAAATCACCACCTACCACCCATCTTGGAGAGCATGACCCTGCGACAGCACACAACTCTTCAATAAAAGACTCTCGCTCACGATACCCATAAGGGCCATAGGCTGCAGTGAACCACAAGCACCCCCGCCTCCTAACCTCTAGACAAACTGTAACAGTGTAAGTCCCAAAGACCACCTCCACCTGCGTAGCAAACCGAGTATCCCAAACCACCAAAATCCCACCAGCAGCTCCATCTGAAGGTAAAACAAAAAAAGAGTCCACCACTTGCATTTTCGTCTCCTGTAACATCACTATATCAGGGGTGGCGTTGCAAATAACCTCCCTAACCAAGTTCCTCTTTCTTGTCCTCCCCAACCCGTTCACGTTCCAACTTAATATTTTCATAACAACCGTCTCTGACCCCGTGTTTTATGGCACTCCTCCCTGCCATAGTTTTCACTTGTTTGCTCGTGGATCCCGATCGTCAGTGTCTCCCTGCAAAGGCTCAATCCCAACGGTGCACGCAGCTGGAGAAATTGAAGGTGTGTTAAAAATTGAAGACTCCCCTACATTCAACAAGTTAATCTCCTCCACCTCACCCCATATATCGACATTTTCGTCTCTCTCCCTCTGCAAACTCTCAATAAGCAGACCTTCCTCCTCATACCACAAATCATCCTCCTCCTCTGAATAGTCAGTCTCTGTAACAGAACACTCATCTTTCCCCTGACCATAACCATCTCCCAAATCATTCCTAAGCCTGGTCTGAACATGTGTTAAAGGAACCGCGCTTTGCACAGTGCTTGCTGCCCAGCTCCCAAACAAACAGATATCACCAATCAGCCCTCTCGCCTTAAGAACTGCTGGAGGAAGCCGAACCCTGGGAGAAACAGGGTCACCGGAGACTCCCCCCAAACTCACGGTAGAATCACATCCCACCTGGACTTCTGGGAAGCCAGCCCCCTCCCTACACCTTACCTCATCCTCTTCCCCGATACTTTCTGTCGCTAAAGCACCCTCCCCTGCCGCCAGAATACCCACCGGAACAGCCCCTTCGCACAGCCCAGCCGCCAAAGAAGAAGACTCCCCCACCTGCTGCGTTGTACCACTGACCACATGGGCTCCACCTGCATGTTGGCTGTCATTTTCTATCCGAGAAGACAGGATTTCCGGACCCAGATCTGTCCTGTTGGTCGCCGGCCGGTGAGTCACCGGTGGCCGGAGATGGCGCCGATGATACACGTGTGACCAGCTTTTCTCCTTCACTTGCTGGCTGCCCTCGCCGGAATTTTCTGCCACCGGACACCCCGTCTCCGCCTTCTCGCCTGTTCCAGAAGGCCCCACCGGCGTGCCGCCGTTGTGGGACTGTAAGCTCGAATGGCTGGAACTGGGAAGACGACTTTTCTCTCTCCATTCAAGTCTGGGTAAATTCACGGAAGGGCTTTTAATTAGTGGGCCCACTGGAGCATGCCCTTTTTTATTATTAAAAGGCACATGGGTTTCACTTAAAACACCCCCAGAATTTCGCTGAGGCCCTAGTCTGTCAAAGACAGTAACCCTCGGCCCAATCCTCTGAAATACTGGTCTCCTTAGCCCAAGCCTCCAGAACACTGGAGTTTTATTAGAATTTGAAATATTAAACGCCTTTGACCTAGGATCAATTCTGTGGATTTGTCGAGCTGATATCTCGCGCCTTCCATAACGGTCCTCTGCCCTCCCAACGTTTCTCCCCTGCGTCGTCACCGGTCCACCGTGCTCCCGTGACCTTCCTAACCAGTTTATCTCCTGGCTATGGCAAATTCGGCACTGAGAACGAAGATTCCTACTACCCACAAACATGACACGAGGCCCACAGCACTGGATCACCTCATACATCCTGCACCAGCCTCTACCCTTGCTTCCCTCAGGGACTCTAATGGAGGCAGCACGCCCCGTTCTAGGCTGCTTCTCCAGCAAGAAATACCGGCTTATTGGATTCTTTTTGCAAAGTTGAGGTCCTGATTTGGCCCTTTGTTTGTTTAAATGAATAATAATTAGTTCAGTTCAAGTCCCCTGATGGCCATTGGAGGTTCTCTATAGCGACATGAAATAAATTCTAGCTCAGTGGTCAAGAGGGAAGGCATTTAATTGTGCACTTTCATAGAGGTAGTCAAGTTTGAGTCTTGTTTGCAGTAATTCCTCATTTGTCGAAGAAGCTGAGAATTCGGGCCTCTTTCGGGCCATACAAGCGCTTGCTCCGGTAGGTGAAACTTAGGAACGGAAGAGACCATTTCATTGCTGAGCTAAGTAATGGAAAACAACAACTCTGTTGCCAAGTTCCTTTGTAGCTGAGTTCCTTTATAAATGAAGTTGGTTTAATTATCCAAAAAAAAAAAAAGAAAAAATAATGTTGCTAAGTTTAGTAATGGATGTCTCACATTTCTTATCCATATAAATCCCCTGCTCGAGTGCTTAGCGAATGAAATTGATAGCAACAGTCTTAAGAACTGAATTTGTCCCTTGCTAAATCGTGTTTTTTTTTTTTTTTTTTGTGTGTGTGATATACACTACCTTTGATAAAATGCCTGAGATGGCTGAGAAATAGTTTAGACGGCCCAAACAGTCCACTTCTTGGTCATATACATAACGGAAATGCCCAATATGACTGATAAAATAATCTGTATGACTGAGAAACAGTTTATACAGCTGATATGGTCGAGACTGCTTTGCATAAAACTCACGTCGTGATAGCCAACCTATTATGCAGCACCGGTAATCGTACTGTTCCGCATGGTTGTGGGCCTTGTGGCAGTTATTGCAAAATTGCGACCTCCACGTATTTTCCCAGGGAAAGCAGTGGGTGTGCCCAGAAAGGAAAAAGGAGATGAAACTGGTTTTGCGTGGTGCTCTGATGGCCAATTTTTTGTGCCATCGGTTAGAGAAGGATCTGTCAGGTTTTCTCTAGTATCTGGTAGGCCTCCAGATGATGGAAAGGTGTTGTGTATTTGACTTCTTTATGGAATAACATGGCAGGGTTTTAAGGTGTTTACATTGTCCACTATCAATTGAAGTGCTGCTTCACTCCTTTTTTCTTGTTGGCCATACTGCTGCTTTCCTATTACTCCCTTGGTCTGGAATTAGTTGCCATATGGGGGAAAGTTGGAAACCCCTTAATTTAAGGATGTGGTGCATGTTTACCGAAACACCAGTTTGATAATAATCGACTTCTCATTACACTATTTTGGGTCAGCTGCGGCAGAGGAAGGGGTGGGTGTTGTGCCTGGATGTGTGTGTGCTTAGCAACCGAGCTAGTGAGACTTTCGAACACTTATTCCTTCACTGTGAGTTTTGCTTGGACATGTTGGCGGAGACTTCTTATGATGAGGCGGGAATATGTTGTTTATCCAGTTACTTTTGCAAGCACCGTATCTTGGTTGGGTAAGGGGCAAGAAAGCTCGATTACTATGGTGGTGTGCTTCTTTCGCCATTTTCTAGTGTATATGCTTTGAGCGGAATGCTTGGATTTTTTCGGAGTTGTCTAGGCTAGTTGAGTTTGTATGGGATTGGGTGGTTTATTTGCCATCTCTTTGGGCCAAAGCAGCTGGTGCCTTTAAGGGGGTGCAACGTCATTTTGGTGTGGGGAGGGGGGGGGGGGGGGGGCGGATTTGTCATTAGTATTTGTTTGTGAGGACTCCTCCTCTTACGTAGTATTCTTATTTAAAAAAAAGTTCTTTTATCGAAGAAAATGAATAATATTCGACTTCTCATTACAACTTGTTTAACTAAAAGAATAAGTGTGGGAATAGTATTTGACATATGCCCGTCATTAACTAACAGGTGACTATCATTTCCAGATGGAGGGAGTAGTATATATTTATGTATCTCGCAAAGTAAAATAAGAAAGAAAGCAGCCAACACAAATAGAAATATTTCACACACACATACAATGTGTCTTGCAAGCATGGATCTCACATGCAGAAATATGTGGCCTAAAGCTTGATATTAAGCTATGTAATTCAATAACATGAGATCATGTTGACAATATAGATACTCTCCATGAATGTTGGTTTCATCTCTAACAAATGTCATTGTGTAAAAGGTTTAGTTATTGCTACTTCAGACACATTTGTGGAAATAGAATGAAAAAACCTATATGGCAGAAACACGTCACCCTGCACGATGACTCGATACGTATTCATATCCATTGAAAATTGACTGTCTAATGAATTAGTATCTAACAAGAAGTATTGTAGAATAATCTTTGAGCTGATCTCACATGCAGGACACGGATTGAGTGAATGAGTTGTAAATCTAAACTAAGTTGTGCAGCTGTAGGCAGATTCTAACATGGCCTTGTTGTTCTGCAGTATCTATAACCATTTGAAGGAGTTCATCCAAAAACTATCTCGCCAACCTTGTCGGTCAAAGCATATGTATTCCCCTGATAGAAAAAAGCAGTTGGACCTGCATCAGCAGGCACAAACACATAGAAGCCAGAAGTTGGTGAGTTTTTTTAAATATAGTTGTCGGTATTGTTCTGTAATGTTCATGCATGATGCATCAAATATTGTACACTGGCTTAATTCCAATGCCTCTCAAACCAAGTATGATATTTTATTCACTGCAGCCAAGTAGACATAATAAACCTACTTTTATATTTTCTTAAGCCTCATATAGGTTAATCTTTGATAAATGATTGAGGTACACATAAAAGAGACATGAGATAAATAAATAAACAAATTATATTATTCAACCACAAAGCATATAGGTTAGTCACTTAAACTTACAAGCAAGCATATCACCATCACCCTGATCCACTTTGTCATAACCTCTGTGGAGATTTAAGTTTCATCAAACACCTGGGGGAGGTATTTCTTCTTGAATAACGTTTGATCAAATTACGAAAAGTCATTACAGCATTGACAGTGTATCTGACGTTAAGGACATCCAAAGGCGCTCAGAGAATGGGCATGATATGAGGCGGGAGTGGCTTATAAAGTATTTTACAGAAGTGACTGGCTTTAAGTCATTAGCATTTGGGGGGGGGGGGGGGGAGGTATCAATCTTAGGCACAAGGGAGATCAGAGATGCCTGGAGTGTAGTTGGAGTCTTGGAGATACCATGCTTCTAATCTTTGACTTACTCTATACTGAGCATCATATGCCTCCACCAAATACAGTTCAATTCAGAAATGGACCAATCTTTCTTCCTACGGTTCTTTTCATCAGCATTCCACAATAGGAATTAATCAAGTGGTCTGTGATGCACTCTTGATTATCAGTCTAAGATAACCTGTTGTAAATGGAGAGCATTCTATTAGCTGGCCTTCTCTACTTCAAGGTGTCATAGAAAGAGGGATTTTGACCCTTAGCTGAATCAATCTGGCTCTAACTTATCTGGTGTGAAAACTGGTTCTATCTAACTTATATTGTGGATCTGACAATGATATTGTCAGTGGCTGACCTTAATGAGGATAACAGGAGATGAAAACACAAACCCCCATTGAGATTCTTGCTGTTAGTATGGGCTGATGAAAATTGAAAACATATTAAATCTTATAGAAGCCAAATCCAGCGGGAGGCTGTTTCATGAAGACTCATAGTGAAGTAATTAATTTAATAGTAATTATTATTGAGTAATACATACAATGAACCAGCATTTTAGAAAAAATTATAAATATATGGTAAAGCAATAGAAGAATAAGGGAAAAGATAGGTAGACTGTAGACACAAAAGATGACTTGGGCAGAGTGTGTAGCACAGTCCTATCAACGCAACGTCCTTTGTCAGGTATTAAATGGGCCAAGTATACTAAATTCTCTCCCGTCACTATTTCTTCGGTCTACTCTGAGCGGCTCAGCTGCTAAGACCTCTGAGATTTGTTCCTGAGGTCCCAGGTTTGACCCTCCTCCAGGCCAACCTCCAGGTCGTTAACTTCAGGGCCCATGAGATTAGTCGGGCAAAGCCCGGATACCCAGGTTAGCTTAATAAAAAATAAATTCTTAGGCCTACCTCTCTTTAGTTTCCCTAATGACAATTTTTTCCCAGTCCTTGTCACTGCCCACTGGTACATTTTATTTTGCTTGGTGAAATTATCAAAGCCCTACTTCCCGCATCTTCTCTTCACTTGCTGCAACTCCCACCCTACCATAAATTACTTCTTATTCTATCTTTCCTAGTATGGTCATCATACGTTCCTGGAACCTTTTGAACTTAAAACGTTCTCAATTGTCCAACAATTGGTACCATAAAGTGAAGCTGA
Source organism: Tetragonia tetragonoides (assembly GCA_038025085.1). Lineage (NCBI taxonomy): Eukaryota > Viridiplantae > Streptophyta > Magnoliopsida > Caryophyllales > Aizoaceae > Tetragonia > Tetragonia tetragonoides. The sequence continues at coordinate 33,837,419 of CM076141.1, forward strand.
TTAATTAGCCTCCCACCAGCAACATGTCCCTTGAGTTTGAGAGGGATCTTTCTATCATTGTCTGCCTGAATGATTGATCCAAGATGTTCATGACTTCCAAGTTAGTTGCATCTTTGTTGCTAAAATTGCATTCCAAGTATTCTGGTTTTAATCTACTGGTACCCTGGACCATCTTAATGAACTTTGATAAGTTAATGCTCGGATAAATCTCACTACCCGTCAGCATACAGCAACCTTAGTTAGTAACCTCTTGTCACTTCCCTAACTTCTAATTTAGTATCTGCTAGTATCTACCCTGAAGGCTGAAAGTCTAGCTTTGAATCCTCTTGGTTTTATTTACTCATGGACGAACATAGTGAGAACATTCAAGAAACATTTTTCTTACACCTGATATTGTTTTAGTGGATGAAGGGTTATCGTTAAAAAATTGGTGTTGATATTAAATGACATTATGATTCTAGTCATGTTTTTCCCGTAATTTCCCTTACGTAGTGGAACATTTGTGCAAACACACATGGCCAAACCAGTATCAAATAATAACGACTAAATATACATCTCGAAAATAATATGTTCTTAACCATAATAATAAGCAAAGGTCGAGCCTTGCTTGTTCTTGAGAGGCAGGGGGAGGGGACGAGGAAAGATCAAAGCTTAGAAGAGACACCCGTACTAGATTTATATCATGATTTCAATGCTCTATGTCTTAAGATAATATAACTAGACTGATTCGGGTACATATGCGCAGGTAGACACCTTTGATAGAGAGGCTCGACATGTAAAGAGGGAGTAGGAGCTGATGCCAGAAAATCTGACCAAATTCGTTGACATGCCAAATACAAGCATATACCTGGATTCTACATATTTCTTTCCTTTCTTGTAGATGCAAAGTTTCTCCTCAGTCGTGTAGATAGTACGAAATGTAAATAGAACCTGTAAGGCTGTAACATGTATATTCCCCAATCCCCACCTTTTGCTACTATGTGGTAAATAGCAAACGTATCTGGAAAAGCTAGAATGTCTTATACCTATCAAGTAACAGGATGGTCTGGGTAAAACCAACCCTAGAATATTTCAGGAGGGGATACATATGTATCTCTCTAAGCATAACTTCTCTTCCCCCCTCCCGGGAAGGTAGCGTAAGCCCCTATTGTAATCCGGGAAGGTAGCGTAAGCCCCTATTGTAATCCGAGTAGTAAGTTAAGTAGAATTGGTATTTGACATTCGAACCAGAGTCATTATGATCGCGATGCATTAGAACTCTTAATTTTTTTTCTTGGACAATTGTGTGCTTGAGCATTTGATTTCTATATGCCTTTGTTTCTTCTCTGAAAACCGATACTATTTTGGACAATACATAGAGATATCATGTTCTAATGTCAGATTTTTTTTAGAAACATTGCATATTTTCATATTTAGTACAATAACAAGCCCTTCCTGAAAAATAAAATCCAGATTCTGGTGTTGCTGCCCATCACTCCGTTGTACAGTCTACTGTTTTCACATTTCGTTCAAAAGATTATTTGTCATGCCCTGATTTGAGCTAGCACTACTCAAATAAAAAAAAAAAAAAAAAAAAAAGGAACATGGACCATAACGTGCTATTTTTCATAACATCGGGCATCCTAGAGACCTATACAGTGGCAACAAACCTGCATAAAACACACAGAATAAAGAAACAACATCCTCTACAACAGTGGTGCAAAAACTGCGGCGATCAGTAGCATCAACAACAACCGACAGCTCCAGCCTGCAGACAGCATCAACAACAGCCGACCAACACCAACAAACATCGGTAAACAACAGCAACAGTAGCAGCCATGTGCAACCAATGAATCACAGCAAGTAATTGCTTTGACAAAATCAACAGATCAACAGATCTTGGCACAGTCATTAGATCAACAGATCCCAAATTTGATCATGGTCATATAAATGATTAATTAAGTGTGTACTCATGTAGATAGGAAACAGAATGAACTTACTTGACATCACAGGGGATGAGAAGCAATTTGCTTTGGATAAGTAAAAGTTCACATTTACTTTTAATCTACTAGGAAATGCAGCTCTAGGTAAATGCTTTATATGGTGAGCAAAATGTAAACAGATTTTCTGCCCAATTGCTTAGATCACTAATTTACTTTTTGCTTCCATCTGAATTGTGCTTCACATTCAACTACCATATTGACATTACAAAAAACATAATGAAGTCTTTAGTTTCAGATATCTGGGCAACTGTGCCCAGATTATCTACATTCCCCCATCTTGCAAACAATTGTCTATGAGTTGACATGGAACTGAACTGATGTAATTATATGCAGAATTATCTGACCCATGCTTGGGGCTTGGACAGGCAGCTAGGCTATTGTGCACAGGTGATTTTATATTCTTTCACCAAACTTCTGTTTTCACTTTCTTGTGCTTGCTATTTACATCTAGCACAATTTTCAGGGTGATAGAATGAAGAATGTTGGCGTAGTGGTTTCTGAGTACATAGTTCATCTTGGGCTTCCAACACTTGGGATTTTCGACAGAAACAAGGCAAGTTTTTCCTTATAAGTGCAGTATTAAGGTAGCAACACATACGAAGAATTAATGATGTAGTATAGAAACATTCGAGACACAAATATGCACAATCACATTGAAGTACATGACTCAGAAAGTTTAACTGATGCTTTTACCAATTTGTACCCTCTTTTCTACAAAAAGGGGCTGCACGCGTAGAACTTCTTTAAATACACTCATGTTCAAAATATTGATTCAGTTCATCCTTTCATTACAATATGCATGTGAAGAGAACTTGCAATGTGTCAGAGTTAGATCATATAATCTCTATATTTATATATGCAGTTCCTACTATAGTTTGGTTTATGCTGTCTTGGCTCTTAGCTTTTCATGGACTAAAATCACATAACCCTTAGATTTCTGAACAAATAATCAGAATATGCACTCTTGGGTAGTTAGTTTAACATCATGTTCAATTTGCCTATTTTTTTTTTATCAAAACTGACAAATAGAAGCTCAAAATCATAATGTTCTTTTGTCCTTTCAAATTTTAGTTTCAACATGGAAGCTTACAATGGTGCTACAGATTGTTGAGGTTTTGTTTTCATTGACAAAATGCACCCTTTTAACACAAAGAATCGTCCTTTGATTCGCAGGAGTCATCTGAATCCCCAAGGATAAGCAATATGACAACAGTAAGTTCTTTCTCGGGATTTCTGTATTCTAGAGCGTTGTCAGTAGATTCCGTGAAATTGTATACCTATCAAGAACAATGCAAAACCGTCCTTAAAACGATTGACGAAATATATGTGCAGGAGGCAAGTGTGTAAATTTGGTTTGCAAAAGAGTTGCATTTGGTGAAGCTAATTCTAATCGGCAGCGCATGAAATACATAATAGGTCTTATACTTAAATCAGCTCAACTTTCAAAGGTGTGCAGAAGGACCTGATAGTCACAGATAAGGATAGACAGTTCTACTGAAAGTAAATCTAGCTGTAGTTCTGCTAGAAGAAAAAAGAAAGTTGGAAATAATCTACGAACATCTGATAGTGTATTGAACTTGTGTCAAGTAAGATTCAAGTTAACAAAAGTTATACGTACAGTTCAGTACTTTAGTTAAAGGTTTTCCAAATTTGAGTAGCGTATGTAGTAAAGCCAATAATGTTGCAAGGAAGTCTGCAGTATCAGACTATCAGTGTTACAGACTTACAATGTAGGGCTGTTGGCTGTGTAGCACTATTTATCAGTGTATACTAAATCAAAGTCTAGAACAGAAACTTAAGCTTGGTGGACTACACGGCAACGAGGATAAAAGAAAAAAGAAAGAAAGAAAACACAAAGACCACTGAAGTTCTTCAAGACACAATCAGAATTCAGAACACAATCCCAGCGTAAGATCAAATGTTTAAGATCAATTGTTGGTAATATAGGTCTTGCAAAAAAAGTGCAGCAAAATTACTATAGATTAGAGTACCTGATTTGAGCTTGTCAATTATCAATCAAAAAAGAAAATACTCATTGAAACTCAGACATTAACAGATTTAACAACCTACTTTTCAATACCATCAATCAGTATATACCTAATACATTCCCATTTTAGGGAACTTAAAAATTTGAATTGACATTCACAACTATTAGATCAAGATATGCAGTCATACATAATTCAGTATACAGACAATGACTGAATGTTCGAATCAATATAAACCCAAAAAATTCCTAACTCAGGATGACTAACAAAACAATAGTTCCTCATGCTGAAGATACAGCAGGCCTCAGACCCCTTGGACGAGTTTTGTTCCAAGAGAAATCAGCGAGAGGAGTCATCTTCTGTTCTTTTTGATTTTCCTTTGACAAGCCTTGGAGTTATGGAACAAGTTTTATGATGAATTTGTTGCTCTTCTTTTGGAGGCCAACAACGGCGAAACAAAGACTGCCCTGACGACGGAAAGACCAAAGCTGAATCCTTTGGCCTGCTTGAAGCTTATTTTCTGTAATGAATTTTTTCCAATGACCATTCAATTCATATCTATACCCCCTATTGGCAGGATAATCCCTTCGAGTAAGCTTCAATTCATGCTCTTCCATTGACAACGACCCAAACACCTTCACATTGATCTTTTCTCTCTTTTGAAGGTTCTCTTTTTCAGATTGTGTTAAAAAAGGCTTCTTTATCGCTCCTTGAGGGATGGCCGATCTACCCTGATGTTCCTTGATACCCTGTTGTTGTTGATGCCATTGGTGGGTTTAATTTCTGAGTTTTCAAGGGTTTCAGTAAACTCTTGTTTAATTGGGTTTTGTGGGTTTGGGGATTGTGGGGATATTATTTCAGGTTTCAAAGGGATGATTTTTTTGGTGAAACCAAATATTTTTCCGAAGATCAAAACAGGTTCCCACACTTCTTTTTCATCTTGAACTTCTTGCTTAATTTCAGAGCCGAGTTTGATGGGGTATGTTTCAGGTTGAGGTTGAGAGAAAGCCAAAGAATAAGGGCGTTTCTTTTGGGTTTTCTCCATTGATGTTGATGTCAGGTTACAGAAAACAGAGAAAGTGAGAGAAAAAGGGGTGTAATAAGAATTTGTTGTTTCAGGGTATGATCAAATCAGAATTTGTTGTTTCAGGGTGATCAATTCAGAAGCAACAGGAGTGTATATATAGATTTCCACCTTCCTAAATTGTATTGGCGGTGTGCTTATCTTTCTACATTCCAAAATTAGAGTTTGAGTACGAGTGTGTTTCCTTTTGGCAGTGTTTGTCTTCTGTTGCAACTCAATATGTTTCCTCCAACGGTAATAAGTAACCTCATAACGGTCACTAGGCGCCCAAAATACTGAGAAGCACCGCCAATAATATTCTCAAGTAGAATTTCTGTCAACTTCCACTGACATACAAGCCTTTCTCTTTCCTTCCTAACTAGTTTTTAAGCCCGTACGATGCTCGGAATAGTGTTTTACGACACCAAGTATGTTTGAACTTGAATCAATTAATAATCTTATATACTATGTTATATATTTTGTGTGTTGGGTCGGGTTTGCATGAGGTGATCTTTGTAATTATTTTTAATTATTATTTGGTTATTTCAACTCAGTTTGAAATTCTTCCTACAATAAAGGATTGTCATCAACCCATTACGAATAACTTTTATTATGATTTTTTAAAAATATTTTCTATATCTATTTTAATTTGTTTTCCAAAAATCAAATGGAAACAAATAGAAGGAAAAAGAAAGTGGGAAACGAATCACACGAAGTATATAATGTATTCACCATTTTTTCTTTTGTTTTTGAGATTGAAAATGTAAGGGTCGTTCGACAACGTTTTAAGTTTTGTGTTTTGAAAAGCTTGCAAACTAACGGCTATGTTTGATTCAACTTAAGTTCATTTAAATTAAGTTCAGTTCAATCCAGTTAATTATGCACGAGTTCATGTTAATTTATTCGTATTTTTATATATTTACTTGTAAAATAATTAGTATTATTTTTTCTATGTACCATTTTCTATTATTCTTAAGGGTTTGAACAATGTTTATATATATAGGCTTTAATTTTATCCAAAACATTGTATTTAGATTTTCTATGTTAACATACAAAGATTTTAACATATATTTGCAAATAAACACGAAAATGGCTACCGAAAAGAAGGAAGGGATAGGGTAACATATGCGGCTAGAAGCCATGGTTATATTATTAGTGGAGGATGCATGCTTACTCCTATACCTCTATATTGGGAATATCTTTGAGAATATTTAGCATATCTTTGGTTATCTTGTAAATATTGTATTTATGGTAATTTGTGTATAGTCGGTCTCTGCAATTAGCCTATATATATGGTTGCTTATTGTTAATGAGAAGTTGAGTCATTCACTCCAAAAATATTGACATGGTATCAGAGCAATACACATTTCTGCAAACCTAATATCTTTTTCTCTCTATTATCAGCCGACCGAGGGTGTTCTCTTTGGCGGCGACAAACACGTTCCTATTCCTAGAACATAGTTGCTGGTGATTGAGCACTTGCGTGACTGTGGTTGATCGAGCGCTTTGGTGGTTGTCTATTTCTTTGTGGTTTAAGTGCTTGTACTTGGTATTTGTGGTGCTGTCAGAATTTGCTGCACACATATATATTGAGGCAAAGGTGATTTTTCAGCACTTTCGTCTCATTTGACAGCTTTATTGGTGAGTTCTCTCCTTGTTCTTGGTATTTGACAGATATATTTGGTGAGTTATTTTTCTTGTTCTTTTGTGAGTAGTCATCATGTCTGATGATAAAAAGAAACTCCCACTAGTTAATGATCCCACATCTGTCTATTATATTCATCCATCAGAACAACTTGGACTGAAAATTACAACTTATTAGTTAGTTGGTGAAAATTATGATATATGGTCTAATGCTGTGAAGGACGGTTTACAAGCAAAGAGTAAAAATTGGCTTTATTGATGGAACAGTTTTGAAATCTAGTGATGATAAACTGGATGAAATTATTGCTTGGAAAACTTGTACGTCTCTGGTGAAATCTTGGATTTTTAATACTTTAGACACCCCAATCCAAGCTAGTGTGTCTTATTGTGTATCTGCGAAGGAATTGTGGGATGAACTTTGGGAACGTTTCTCTTTGGGTAACATTCCGCGCGTATACATCAACTATTGACTGAACTCTCGTCTACTAAGCAAAGAGGGTTGTCAATTGTGGCTTATTATACTAAACTTAAGGCTATGTGGGAGGAACTCAATAATCTGGTACCTCTCCCTTTTTGTACTTGTGGCTGTAAGTGCGGGTCTGCTCAAAAATTGATCAAACAACGCGACGACGAAAGAGTAGATCAGTTCTTACAAGGCCTTGAAGATTCTGTTTATGGTTCTCTAAGGACTCAAATTTACATGATGGAGCCTGTCCCTGCCTTAAGTAAAGTATATGCTATGGTGAGTCGTGAGGAGCGTCAGCGCTCCTTAATTTGTGGACGTGATGATGTACGTGAGGAGGTTGGTTTTTCTGTGCAAGCTGGACATGGGTATAACAGTAGCAGTGTTGAAGTTTCAGGTCGTGGTCGTGGGGAAGAGCCTCGTTCTCCATGTACGTATTGTGGCCGATCAGGCCATGGGTATGATTTTTGCTATCAGCGTATCGGTTTTCCACCTGGTAAGGGTCGTGGAAGGGGTCGTGGTCGAGGTCGTGGTGAGCATAGTCAGCAGCAACAACCACAATAGCCTGCCAGAACAGCAAATGCAACACACGCAGCTACACCTCATAGTGAATCAACCCAGCCTTCCGTTTCTAATGCTGCAACTACTATTCCAGGCTTGACTCCTGACATGATGCAGCGTTTATTAACACTACTTGATACTCCTCCTTCTACTGAAAAATTGTCTGGTAAGCATAAAAATATATATTTTGGTGATTGGCTTCTTGACAGTGGCGCCTCACATCATATGACTGGCAATATTCAACTCCTCACACAACTTGTTGATATACCATCATCACCAGTGAGATTACCCGACGTCACACACTCTTTAGCTGTTAAAGAAGGGCGTATGCTCTTGTCCTCGGGTTTGGCGTTGGAACGAGTTCTCTATGTACCCAATTTTTCCTGTAACTTAATTTCTGTTGGGCAACTTATTGATGACAATCCTTGTTTTGTGATTTTTGCCAAAAATCTATGTGTGATACAGGACCAAATTTCGAGGACGCTGATTGGAGCGGGTAAGCGGCATGATGGGGTCTTTTATTTCCGGTCTGTGACATTGAAGATTGCTTCTTCTATTGACGCCGGAGACAATTCAGCATTATGGCATCAAAGGATGGGACATGCCTCAAAACAGCCATTATCTCATATACCTGGCATCGTTACTAAATATTCTAGTTTGAATAAATTTTGTGATGTTTGCCTTCGCGCAAAACAGACACGTGATTGTTTTCCTTTAAGTGACGCTAAAGCTACTAGTACTTTTGAACTTATACACTGTGATATTTGGTGTCCTTATACTATCTCCTCTTTAACGGGTGCACATTATTTTTTAACTATCGTTGATGATTATAGTCGTGTTTTCTAGGTGTATCTTATGGTAGATAAAAGTGAAACAAGTGGTTTGTTGCAAGATTTTTGTATCATGGTGAAGACCCAATTTAAAAAGCAAGTTCAAGTGGTTCGTAGTGATAATGGACTTGAGTTGATAGCAGGACCCATGCTTCGTTTCTACAAGGATAATGGGATTCTGATTCAGACGAGTTGTGTGGACACACCCCAACAAAATGGGCGCGTAGAGCGCAAGCATCGTCATATCCTTGAAGTTGCTCGTGCACTATGCTTCCAGGCAAGTCTTCCTATTTCTTTTTGGGGGGAGTGTGTATTGAAAGCTGCCTATTTAATAAACCGTACCCCTAGCAAACTCCTTAATAATAAAACGCCATATGAGCTCTTGTTTGATAAATCACCTGTATACTCCCATATTCGGGTGTTTGGATCACTATGTTATGTGCACCACTGACCCCGTCATAAGGATAAGTTTGCTGAACGGAGTCATAAGTGTTTTTTCTTGGGATATTCTTATAGTCAAAAGGGGTGGCGTGTTTATGATTTGGAGACAAAGAAGTTGCGGGTATCTCGTGATGTCATTTTTCATGAACATATATTTCCATTTGCATCACCTGAGCCAAGTCCTGCTCATATGGATTCTTCAGTTTATTTATTTTTTGATGATGTCAATTTACCTATTATTGCTCGTCTATCACAGGATATCACACCAACTTCTCCTAGTTCTGGAGATGTCACGCTAGTGAGTCTCAAGCCGACATGGGTAGTCCCACCATCAGTATTGTGGAAGAAACTTCCTCCGATTCTTTGGATCAACCAGCAGCTCCTTTGGGACGTGGACATCGCCATCGTCGTTCCCCGCCACATCTTCAAGATTATTTATGTCACACGGCCCGCTCTACACCACCCCATGAGCTTGCCCCCCAATCGGTCGCCTCAGGTAACCAGTATCCCATAGCTAACTTTGTCACATGTTCTTCATTCTCAAATGCCCATAGAAAGTTTGTTGCTGCACTGACATCTCAGGTTGAACCTCAGGAAATTGATGCCCTTGAGAACAATAATACTTGGGAGATAACGGATCTACCTGCTGGTAAAAAGGCAATTGGTTCGAAATGGGTCTACAAAATGAAGTATAATGCAGATGGTACAGTTGAGCGACTCAAAGCTCGTCTTGTTATATTTGGCAACAATCAAACAGCTGGTATTGATTACGACGAGATGTTTGCACCGGTTGCTAAGATCGTAAGTGTACGGACTTTTTTGGTTGTCGCTGTTGCCAAAGGGTGGGAACTCCACCAGCTTGATGTTAACAATGCCTTTCTGTATGGTGATCTACACGAAGAGGTTTATATGCGTCTTCCTCCTGGTTATGCAGCTTCAATCCCCGGAAAAATATGCAAGCTTCGAAAATCTTTGTATGGTCTCCGACAATCTCCTAGAAATTGGTTCGCAAAGCTGGATGGCGCCTTGCGTTCTTATGGGTTCATACAATCGCATGCTGACAACACTTTGTTCACTTATGGCAAAGGTGAGGTATTTTTGTCATTGTTGGTTTATGTGGATGATATTGTCTTGGATGAAAATTCTTCCACTTCTTGTGTTGCTCTCAAGCGTTATTTGGCATCGTGTTTCAAGATTAAGGACCTTGGTCCATTAAAGTACTTTTTGGGTATAGAATTTGCACGCAATCCCCATGGATTGTACATGTGTCAGCGTAAATATGCCTTGGATATAATTGTCGAGGCCAGACTTCTTGGTGCCAAACCTGTTAATTTTTCGATGGAGCAAAATCATTGTCTGGCTCTAGCAACAGGGCCGGTCTTGGATGACCCTTCTAGTTATCGTCATCTTGTTCGGCGCTTGATATATCTTACTATCTCCCGACTGGATATCTGCTATGCCGTCCATGTTCTTTCTCAATTCCCGCAAGAGCCATGTCAGGACCATTAAGATGCAGCACTTCGCGTTTTACGATATCTTAAAGGGAGCCCCGGTCAAGGTCTCCTTCTTCGTTCGGATGGGGATTTACAATTGTATGCCTATTGTGACTCCGACTGGGTGAGTTGTCCCCTCACCCGTCGTTCGTTGACTGGGTATTTTGTCCAGCTTGGTACATCCCCCATCTCTTGGAAAACTAAGAAGTAACCCACTGTCTCCCGCTCCTCTGTTGAAGCTGAGTATCGGGCAATGGTCGTTGCTACTTGTGAGTTGAAATGGTTAAAGTCTTTCCTTCCCTCCCTTGGAGTATTTCATACTCAGCCCATGCAACTATTTTGTGATAATTAGGATGCGTTGCATATTGCAAATAATCCTGTATTTCATGAGCGTACGAAACACATCGAGGTCGATTGTCATTTTGTTCGGGAGTAGTTGTTGGCTCGTAACATTAGCCTTGCTCATGTGCGCACGCATCATCAGTTGGCCGATATATTTACTAAAGCCCTTGGTCGCCAACAGTTTGAGTATCTCCTTAGCAAGTTGCGCATTCATGATCTTCACGCTCCAACTTGAGGGGGAGTATTGGGAGTATCTTTGAGAATATTTAGCATATCTTTGATTATCTTGTAAATATTTTATTTATGGTAATTTGTGTATAGTCGGTCTCTGTAATTAGCCTTTATATATGGCTGTTATTTTTAATGAGAAGTTGAGTCATTCACTCCTAAAATATTGACACTCTACATAATACATATATGATTTAGTAGCAAAAGAATTGTTGGGGGATTGTAGAGTCCTGAAACCAATGAGTCATGGGCCTCTACATGAGTGTACAAAATCGCACGGGTTTTATTGTAAACGTATTATAAACGTATCTCATTTCAAAGTACTTTTCGATACGAATATGATGTTGTAAATATTATTATTTTTAAAGATGTGTAGGATAGTTATATTCGAGGTTAAATATTACACAAAGATAAGGTAGTTATGACGCCAATAAAACTCTAACTATTTAGCACAATTCAATCTCTCTTTTTCAATATCCGATACTTTATTACTATGAAACTTCTTTATATTATATATTGATTGGTATGTTAAAAATAGTTTTATTTGACAATTGATTTGGGTATACTAATTACTAAGTTACTAACGTGTGAAAAATCTTCTTTATCTTTATTATTTCTATTTCGATTTTTTTTTTTTGTTCAAAGTATGTGTTATGAGTATGTGTTACTATAATTTTATTTTTTAATATTTTCTCTTATGTGGCATGCTCTTAAAAATATCGCTTAGGTGGCTAAAGATATTTGCTCATTTTTTTATTTTCAACCTTAATTTTTTTGTTAATTTTATTATTTTTTTTACTTATTTAAGGGAACCAACATAAACCTCCGATCTTACGTGTTTCTTATACATATTGTATATGCATCTCGTTTTAAAGTATTTTTCGATGCAAATTTGATGGTATAAAAGTTATTATTATTTGAGATGTGTACAAAAAGTTATATTTAATTTCAAATATTTGACAGAGTTCTAGTATAACTCTTATAAAACTCTATCACAACTCAAGAATCCTAAACAGTAGGGATTCTAAGAGTTCTAAACGTTTTACACCCGTTAACTTTTTGTTTTTATTTTCGCTTAGGTGGTGCACTCTTAAAATTCTCTGTATGCCTCATTTATAAAATTATATATGCCAATATCGTAACATTGGTTAATAGAGTATCTAAAAGCTCTATATTATTTTATGGTTAATAGAGTATCTAAAAGCTCTATATTATTTTATTATTATTACTTATCTACCAATATAAAGACTTATCTATTTCTTATTGGACTTCGATCGTTTTCAAAAGCTCTCGTTGTCAAGAACGTAGTAAATTCTAGTGTTTTTTTTATAATTATCTTTATTTTGTTATTTCGTTATTTTGTTATTTGCTTAAGTGGTGGTCTAGGCTCTTTGATGATGTGGCACACATCATTGCTCCCAAAATATATCTACTTATATGTTCTAAACATATTATAAATGCATCTCGTTCTGAAGTATTTTCGATCCGAATCTGATGGTGTAATCTTTGTTATTTTTTGAGATGTATAGAAAACGGTATGTATGATTTTGAATATTTGACGAAAATCTGTTATAAGCCTATTGAAATTCTAGTGTTCTATCAATATCTAATTTAAAACCGGGAAGAATGCTAAGAGTCCTAAACGTTCTACACCAATTATTTTTTGTGTTTATCCTCGCTTAGGTGGCGCTATATATATATATTGATTGATTTTTTCTCTCTCTCTCTCATCTTTTTTTGGTAATGAAAACAATTTTATTAATCGCCAAAACATATTATAGTAACCTCATTGTAGTCCTCAATCCCATAAGAAACAGACTCACACAACCCTTCTATAAAAATTAACATAAAGTCTACAAAAATTACATCTGCTGGAACACTCTGAAATTTCATTCAACCCAAATATACTGCTTCTGCAAAGCACACAGTTTAGTGGCCAGCTGTGTTTCATGAATTAATTGTTTTCGTCTTAGTATAAAATCTTGGTGGAACATCATCATATTGAGAACAAGCACAAATTTCTAGCTTGATTCGGAGTTCTTTAAGATAGATCACTCGTCCAATAAGCAAATACAGAAACACTGGCAGAACACATGCTCTTCGCGGCTTCTGATGACCTTGTTTCTGGTGTATCAAAATTAAGTAGTACATCAGATTTTGTATATAGAAGGCCAGTCTCATGATGTTTTAAAATCTTTACTTCAAACCTATTATGTGTGACAAAAAGGAAAAAGGAAAGAAGAAATACAAAGGAAATAACGACAACAACAACATTAACAACAACATTACCCCAGTGCCTCCAAAGAGGCTCCCGCCTAGGCAGGATAAGGGGGGGTCGGTTGTACGCAGCCTTACCCCTGTGAGTCTCACAGAGAGGCTGTTTCCGTTTGACCCGAGATCCGAAGTGCGACGACCATCGGCAACTTCACAATAAATAAGAAGTGCTGACAGTTTTATGAGCCATTTTGCTTTAGTCCATATATTCCAAAGCCAAAAAGTAGTGAAGCTTTTAGCCCCAATGGAAATGGTGGACAAAAAGGAAATAACGACAATGATCCTTATTAGTGTACATAAGAGTAGGTGTATGGTGAAACCGCTGATGTAAGAGTAAAGTGAATTGGAACTCACACATGGTAAGGGAACCTGGCGAATAGAGTCTTGCAACATGAATAAGTGTTTGGAAAAGTAGGAAAAAAGAAAAAAAACAATCCTTTGCAGTAATTCTCATATCTGGTAGGGTCTTAATAAAGGTTGTGATTTGGTTTCTTAGCAGCATTGTGGTCAGTAATAGCAGGTCAGTAATAGCAGGCTGAAAATTTCATGAGCTCTCCTTTTTTTTTTTTTTCTGAAAATTTTACTGTGAGTACTCTTGTTTACGGTTAACTGGATAGATCCATGGCCTATGATCAATCTTGCTGCTAGAGTGGGCATGCAACCTTTCTTGCTGCTAGAGTTTTACTGCTAGAAAGTTGCTTGGTTAGTTTGGTTTCAATAACTTTCCACTGGCTTTGCTTTTCCAAAGAAGATGTGCTGGTAACCATCATTGTCCTGTTTGTGAAAGTCATAATCAGGATTGTTTTCATTTGTTGTGTGACTGTGCTAGTTTGAGAGAATTGTGGAAGCTCCAACCTGAATTTGATGCCTTTTTTTTACATGTAATTCCAAAGTTTGGCTCCAAAATTCTTTAACCATGTGAAATCCAAATTGACTTCCTAGTTAGACATCATTTCTTCTAAAGACAAAAAGAAATGTCTTCCTTAAATAGGAAGTACCCTCTTACAAGCTAGATGAAGCTAAATAGTGAAGCATCTACGTGTTACACTCGAAAATAAATTATCGGCATACTTCGAATAGACCGATAACTCAAATAAAAAATATATTATGAAAAATATATTGTTGCTTATAAAATAAAGATAGTGGTTGAATTTGACAACTTCCATTATCTGCTACACCTACCCACTAAAACACTACCCATGATTAGAGCTAGCAAAATCCGACCTGACCCGAGATAATCGACTCGATCCGCCCGATATCAGGCTCGCCCGACACCCGAAAATGTATCAATTATCATTATCCGAAACCGACCCGACCCGACCTGGTCCAACCCGACACCCGACAATGCCCGTTCTCCGAATTGACCCGAAACCGATAACACCCGACCCGAAGTTATCCGAAACCGAAACCGAAATGAAATCGAACCAACTCTACCCGAAACCGGAATATATTCGATTCGTAATGAAATAATATTCAAAATGATTGAAAAAACACTAATTAAACATACATATATGCCTTATTATTGAAAAATTTTATATAAAATTGAGTTTTTCATATTATTTTCGAGTTTATATGCTTTGAAACAAGAATTATATTTGACCTGATATGACTTGAAAACCGAACTAACCCGAACCCGACTTAACCGAAATCCGACTAACCCGACCCGAGTTTACCCGTGACCCGACATCAGCATTAACCCGAATCAATCCGACTCGACCCAACCCGACCCGATCACTCTTCTGGCCCGATTTTACCCGAACCCGTAGTGAGCCAAAACCAAAAGGACCCGACCCGATCCGCCCGATTTCCACCTCTACCCATGATAGTTATTTCCAAAACTATCCAATTAAACACTACCCCATGAAGTCAATGAGGTATCAATCATTCAAAGAAGGATATGGGATAGTGGTTGACTAATTTCCATGCATATTGAAATAATGGTTGGTTACTAGAGGTTACTAATGGACCAAGGACTCTCCTATTGTCCTATAAATAGGATAGAGTAATGTGCCATTTTTGTAGCAGTGTTATAGGAGTAGATTAAACGTAATTTAGTGTATCATACTCCATCAAATCCTCACGTTTGTATTTTATTTACAATCAATTCACTGAATGTCTTTTTTTCGAATTACTAATATTTAAATTCTCTTCACATCCTCCTCGTTACAGTAAAGGTATCCATGATCCCAACTCAACACCAAAAAACCTTGTCGAAAAGCAATATTATCAACGTGATAGTCAACTTTGAACCACACATCGAATAGCATAACCAACTCCCCAAAAAGGTCATACAGTTCGAAGTGTGCATAAGGTGTGGAACTCTATTAAGTGACCAGCACTCGGAACTGACTATCTCTATTGATTCGTGTCCACGATCAACACGGAGTTGAGGGTGGAAGAGTAGGTTCAAATAGGGAGGGGCCTACTCTAAATAGTCATCGACCTTATTTGGGACATTTTTAAGGACCGTAAGACTACCCCTCACGGTTGCTTGTGACCCCTAAGTACGAAATATTAAAACACTACGACAAGAGTCAAATTGTTGCAAAATATGCAGGTGTGTTCGGATCAAACCTACGCAGTTGGCTTGGAGGCTTCCAAAGACATTGATAAAAATGTGCACCGCAATATCATCAAATGGATAATAATGCAAGGATAATAAGTTGTAGTATAATCTTGTGTCTGATCTGATTTAATATAGGCACCCAAAGAGTACATTTGTGAGCTAGGGATGAAGTACTATCCTAGCAGACAATTGAGTTCTTTGAGGGCACATACCCTCAAAAACTTTTACTACTCATCTATCTTGTGTTTTTATTCAGGCACATTTTAAGTAGGATTTTTTGCCACGAACTATTTTTACTGTTGGGAAGTACCTCACTTAACGCTCATGGTGTCACACCCCTTAAAAGTGGTGTCTTTCGCCCACGCTAAACTAAATGTCTCAAGAGTTAATTTCCTAACCTACACTCCTAATGAGACTGGGACTAATAATGAGCCCGTACAGAATATGGCATAACATAACGTAACATCGCATAACCCAATATACCCTAACATAACCTAGCGTACAGTAACGTAACCAACCGTAACCCAACATACGGTAACGTAACCTACTACAATCAGAAAACTTCAAGACATTAATTCCAACAAACAAATTAAATTACACTAATGGAACCTTCTACAAAGCAGACAGTTTAGTGTCCATAGCACACAAATTTGTCTTTTACTCTTTTTCACAACTAGCTGTGTTTAATGTTCCCAGCCCAGACCATCTCTATGCCAACCAATCCACTTCAACCGCTTTTCCCTAACAGTTTGGGAGAAAGCACAATAAAGAAAAAAAATGTTTAAGCCTGTCTTTGGTTCTTATTCTATGTAACAAAGGATTGTTGTGATCTTTAGTGTGTATATATAAGAGTAGTTGTATGGTGAAAACCGTTGACATAATTTGAAGCTCAATCATGGTAGATGGAACTTGGCCATAAAAAGTCTTGCAACGTATATGTGTTTGGAGAAGAAGGAAAAAAAAAAAAAAAAAATGCCTTCGCGATCCTTCTCATATCTTGCAGGGTCTTAGTAAAGGTTGTGATTTGTCCTTAACAACATTCAGTAGATTATGTCATTTTGGGGTATGACAACTGGTTCTCCCTTGGAACCTTGCGAAAGCTCCTATGTTATCTCTTCAGGATACATTCATCTCTCTTGTTTAATGTATCTTAGGAAGGGTAAAGGAAATCCTGCTTACTGTGATCTTTTTCTTTGGTTGTTGAACGTGTGTTCACTCATGATATGGACCTGTTTATGGACTTTTGAAGCCAAATTCTAATGATGACTTGTTTTTGTCTTAAACTGGATAGGTCCATGGCCTATGATCAATCTTGCTGCCTGAATGGGCATGCAATCTTTGTTGCGGCTAGAGTTTTACTGCTAGAAAGTTGGTTGGTTAGTTTGGTTTGAATAACTTCCCACTGGCTTTGGTTTTCCAAAGAAGATGTGCTGGTAACCATCATTGTCCTGTTTGTGAAAGTCATAATGAGGATTGTTTTCCTTTGTTGTGTGACTGTGCTAGTTTGAGAGAAATGTGGAAGCTCCAACCTGAATCTGATGCCTTTTTTTTACATGTAATTCCAAAGTTTGGCTCCAAAAGAATGACTTAGTTTTTAACCATGTAAAATCTAAATTGACTTCCTAGATAGACATCATTTCTTCTAAATATGAGAATTTTAGATTTGGAATAAAGATCAGAAAGAAAAGTCTTTCTTAAATAGGAATTACACTCTTACAAGCTAGATGAAGCTAAATAGGGAAGCATCGTACGACAAGAGTCAGATTGTTGCAAGGTATGCAGGTGTGTTTGGATCAGACTTAGGTAGTTGGCTTGGAGGCTTCCAAGGACAATGATAAAAATGTGCAACGCAAGATCATCAAATGGATAATAATGCAAGGATAATAAGTTGTAGTATAATCTTGTGTCTTATCTGGATTAATACAGGTACTCAAGGAGCACATTTATGAGTTAGGGATGGAGTATTGTCCTAGCAGACAATCGAGTTCGTCAAGAGCATACCCTCAAAAACTTTACTACTCATCTACCTTGTGTTTTTATTCAGGTACGTTCTTGTAGAGTTTTTTTTTGCCGCGAACTATATTTTTTTTGTTCACTTCTTATGGGGAACTACCTTAAAAAGTTTAAGTTGTTGGGAATTACGTACCTTACTTCATAATTTTTTTTGTTAAAGTCTACCAACTGAGAGAATCTGCTCTAACGGGGTTAACTTTAATTGGAAAAGACCTTTGAACCCCTTACTTACAGAATTTTACTCAAGTGTCTTTTTCTCTCTCTCCTATCTCCAAAACTCTCCTTCATCACTCTTTCCATCTCTATCTCTCTCATCAGTCATCTCCATCAATGGTGAACTTCACCTCTATAAGTCCACAAATCAATGGCTTCTCTACCCCGAAAAACGTTTTATAACCACGACTTTTGCCTTTAGAGACAACATAGATTATAAGACCAAAACAATTCATCCAATCAACCAAATTGAATTAAAAAAAGTTCAAGAATATCTAAAAGCAAATAAAATCAACTTACCCGCAATTCATCAACATCAATTTGGGCGAATTCGATATTAGTGAACATAGAAGCCATGGTGACGACCGCAAGTTCTATTAGCTTGCAAGAGGCACACCACGACACTACAAAATCCACCACCAACTACCATATTAATAGTGAAATGAAATATCAATTGAAATTGCAATTGCGATTGTTATAATTAAACCCTAGGAGAGAGAAAAATGGTTTCAATTTAAAGGTTTTAGCATACCATTTGGTTAGATTCTTTGCAAGAATTGAAATGGAATTGCCATTGGTTGGATGAGTGGAATGTTGAAGTGGCGCCTATGCTGAGGTGGACAGAGTTTGTTAGAGTTGTAACAAACTTTGTCCACCTCAGCATTGAAGAGCCACCTCAGCGTAGGCGCCACATCAACATGGAATGAAATTATCCGAGATTACGATGAAAATGGTGAAGCCATGAATGTGATAGTGGTGGTGGTCAATGGTGATAAGTGTGAAAGAATTTAATATATTGTTTTATTTATTCCTTTTAAAGTCAAATTTGCTTTGTGTTATACATGAATCCAGAAGTAGGTTAACTCGAAAAGTTCTGGTAAATTATTGATTCGACTTGGTATTTGAATATGTGGTTCATTTACTTTACTAGAACCAGAATGAAAATTGATTAAGTTAAAAAAAAATTATAGATCCAATGTTACATTCAGTAAAGATTTATAATACATGTATAGGGTGTACTCATTGTGTACGAGCTTGTCCTACAAATGTATTAGAAATGATACCGTGGGATGGATGTAAGGCTAAACAAATAGCTTCTGCCCCAAGAACAAAGGACTGTGTGGGTTGTAAGAGATGTGAATCCGCTTGTCCAACAGATTTTTTAAGTGTCGAGTTTATTTATGGCATGAAACTACTCGCAGTATGGATCTAGCTTATTGGTACGTTCCAAAAAATTCCACTTGAATCCATTTTCTTTGGATTTGATTTTTTTTTTTTACTGAAAAAAATCTTCTTTTTGGGTACGGGTTTTTTTGGCTCAAGTGTATTTTGTTTTTACCATGAATTCTTTTCCTTGGTTAACAACAATTGTTAATGAGAGCTTCAACAGAAAGTATGAGTTGCTGTAAATGGTGGGTGCGGGGAGTAATTGCAGGTCATGGAGTTTGAATTGGGCATACGTGAGAAATGAGGGGCAAAAACGTCAAAAAAGTTGAGCAATGACTAAACCTAACCCCGTTAGTGTTTTTTTGTGCATTGGTAGTGTTTAACAAACAATTTTGTAAAGTAGGGTAGTTCGCAACAACTTAAACTTTTAAAGGTTTCTCACAAAAACTAAACAAAAAAAAAGAGATAATTTTCGGCAAAAAATCCTTTTAAGTTTTGTAAACCGTTAGTGGGTCACTTTACTCGGAGCTTCTTATTTGAATGCTCACTAAATTTATAGATAAGAAAAAAAACTATCATAAACTGGAATAGTAAAACTTGAAATGAAGTGCCGATTCCTGATTTAATTTTTTTGGATTCCTGAAACCAACGCTGTTCATAATCGGATATCCGAAATTTCGGATAGTGAAATTTGATATCCGAAATTTCGGATTCAGATACTCGGATATCCGATATCCAAAAAAGTTAAATTTTTTCTATTTTAGATGACTTTAATTTGGTTATTTTTCGGATATTTTGGATATTTTTGGATATTTCGGATATCCGAATTCGAAAGTATTCGAAATTTATCCATAAAATTTAAAGGATTTTTATGTCAAAAACTACCTTTTTTGCTCCACATTTTGTCAAGTACTACCTTATCAATTTTTCTTTGCTAAGAACTACCTAATATCAAAAAAAAAATATATCCAAACACTACCTATTAACGGAAACACACTAACAGAGTTAACCGAGATTTTATATGACCATTTTACCCTTCTTCCTCACCCTTTTGACTGTGCCCTTTTTTCATTTCCTTTCATCCACCATTATCAACCACCATCACCAAACTG
This sequence comes from Tetragonia tetragonoides, assembly GCA_038025085.1. Taxonomy (NCBI): domain Eukaryota; kingdom Viridiplantae; phylum Streptophyta; class Magnoliopsida; order Caryophyllales; family Aizoaceae; genus Tetragonia; species Tetragonia tetragonoides. The sequence goes on from CM076141.1 coordinate 33,857,796, forward strand.
ACCTCCATTATCAACCATCATCACCATCAACTACCAATTTTCATCCCAAGTTCACCTCCATTTTCTTTTTTGATAACTCAAAACAGAAGCACCTCCATTCTTCACCGACCCTTCTCCTTAGCACAAAACTCCTCGCCATTACCTCACAAAACACCATCAAAATCACTTAATCATTTCGCAATGAAGATTCCGCCACCACTTAGATTGCAACTCTTTGTCACACATCAATCTCAAAACCACAAAAAAAAAATAATGACCTATTTTCACAAAAAGGGCATTATGAAGTTCTTCTTCGTCCAAGACTTCACCATTGTAAGTGGGAGTTCGCATCTACAATGTGTGGGTGAGGATGGGGTGTAGGAATCGGACATGATTCCTAAGAAAAGGCGCAAATTTGTTCAATAAAACACATACATACAGTACCCAATTTCAATAATTACAGATCACATGTACAATTTAATCGGATTCCTTAAAACCCCCAAATTTCGAGTTCCACATAAACCCTAGAATTTGGGGAACAATTAATTACACAAAATTAGGAATGGCTTGTAACTGAGTGAGGGAGACGAGTAATTGGGAGTACAAATTGAGAGAGAATGACCAGCAATGATCAGCACAACAGGAGAGATGAGAAGAGAGAGATGATTGAAATGGTTGAGTGAGCTGAGGGAAGAAGATGAACTGATGAGGGAAATAAAAAAGGAGGGCAAAAACGTCAAAACACGTGGAAGATTAACCCCAAAAGACTCAGTTAGTGTCTTTTCCGTCTAAGGGTAGTGGTGGGCAAATTATTTTGCGCAATAAGGTAGTTGTTGACAAAAAAAAATTTTATAAGGTACTACTTGACAAAATATGATACAAAAAATGTAGTTTTTGACCAAAAATCCAAATCCAAAAGAATTGAATATTTTTTGGATAGTTTCGAATATCCGTATCAGAAACATCCGAAATTACGATTTGTCAGATATTTCGAATATCCGAAATTTTCAAAATTGATATCCGAATCCGTATCCGAAATTCCGGGTATCAGCTTTTCGGATTTGTATATCTATTTTTTCTGATATTTGAATTTTCGGATCTGATATTTGGATTTTCGGATATGGATTCTCTTGAACAGAACTGTTGACTTGTTGAGGCAGTCACACAATAAAACAACTTGTTCTATCTCCTGACCCAACATCTTACATAGCAAGCACCAGAGACAGAGAGAGAGGCCACTGAGGTTGATAACAAAACAAAAGGCTGCTTCAATGGCTTTCAAAGCTTCATTTGCTCTCCATTCTGGTAATTCTCTTAATCCCACTTTCAAATTTCTATTTCATACTAGTAGATATAGATATTACAACACAGATAATGCAATTGCAAAAAAAATGATTCGAAACCCTGAAAATTTCCTTAATTCTGTGAGACAACAATGTAAGTTAGGGTTCACCAACATTGATCAACCTCTCTCTCTCTTCAACCAAATGACCTCTTTACGCCAACTCCCTTCTATTATCGATTTCAATCAGCTCTTCACTGCCATTATCAAAATGAACAAACCCCACGAACGACACTCCACCGTTGTTTTTCTCTCTTGGCAACTAGAGTTGTTAAGTTTCCGGCCTAATATGCATTCTATTGGTATCCTCGCTAACTGTTATTGCCATTTGGGTCGTATCGATTTTGGTTTCTCTCTCCTCGGAAAAAGATTGAAGCTTGGGTATCCCCCTGATTCTGATTCTGTAATCTTCAACATCTTAAACAATGGCCTCATTCACACTGACAAGCTGCGCCAAGCCGTTAAATTGTTGGATAAAATGGTCAAGCTGTTAAAATTTCGGCACAACGGATGTGTAGTGGAACCTTATCTAAATAACAATAATAATATTTACTAATCAAACATATGTGAATATATAAAATGAGGGGGAACAATGATGGTGAGCATTGCTATGCTCACTCACGATAGCTCTGCAGGCTATCTTCTCTTAATTCATTGTTATCTCCATTACATAATCTTCTCCTTATATACTATTTCTAACTCCTAAGAAATAGTGGTTCATATTAATCTTAAGTTACAGCCACTGATAATGTAAGACTCTAAATGATTTACTATTTAGAGCTTACTAATTATAACTTCGATAATTTAAGTTTGTATTTTCGAACACACCCCCTCAAACTTAAATTATCTATTCAAACACTTTTGGTCCACTAATAACTTCGATGACCACATAACTTGACATTCTTCTGATGTTCGTGGCCATATGATCTTTTCTAGTCGGAGCCTCCTATAATTGCATCCTTTATGTCGTCTCTACAAGATAACTACTACTCATTGTACATCTTGTGAACTTCGTATCATGATTTACTCTTCCCAATACTTGATCCTACTTTTGGATCTATTCACTTTTCAACATTGGGATTTCTTGTCCCGACATTTCTTCTTACAGCTGCGGCTGCCTCGGTTATACCGAGATTCTCTTTACGACTGCGTTGCCACCTCGGTCATACCGAGATTCTACTTACGGCTGCGTCGTCGTCATCTCGGTCATACCGAGATTCTCTTGGGTTTCTACCCATCTTGACTCAATAGGGTTTCTTTCTTTTACCCTATTTGTCTTGAGTTGGCTCTTATTCTTTGGCCTCTCAATTTCCTTTGGGTTAGCATATTTGACTACCCAAACCTGAATTTCTAGTTGGCATCTTAACCAATCTATTCTCGTGAGGGAAGCACATGATTTCTTTTGTTGTTGAATTGGAGGAAATAGGATCTACCATCGGCTCTGATACCATGTTAGAATTTCGGCACAGCGGATGTGTAGTGGAACCTTATCTAAATAACAATAATAATATTCACTAATCAAACATATGTGAATATATAAAAATGAGGGGGAACAATGATGGTGAGCATTGCTATGCTCACTCACGATAGCTCTGCAGGCTATCTTCTCTCAATTCATTGTTATCTCCATTACATAATCTTCTCCTTATATACTATTTCTAACTCCTAAGAAATAGTGGTTCATATTAATCTTAAGTTACAGCCACTGATAATGTAAGACTCTAAATGATTTACTATTTAGAGCTTACTAATTATAACTTCGATAATTTAAGTTTGTATTTTCCAACACAAGCTAGGCATCCAACCTACAATTGTTACCTATGGCACTATGATCAAAGGCCTTTGCAATGTTGGCGACAATTCTGGTGCTCTGAACTTGCTCAGAAAAATGGAATTTGGCCTTTATAAGCCTGAAATTTTCATATACAACACTATTATTGACAGTCTCTGTAAAGACAGATTGGTGAATGAAGCCGTGAATCTCTTCTCAGAAATGAGAGGCAAGGGCATATCACCTAATGTTGTCACTTATACATCTTTGATTCGAGGAATTTGCATTTTGGGCCTATGGGATGAAGCCAAGGTCATGATAGATGATATGCTGAAGAGTAATGTATCACCAAATGTCCAGACCTTCAACATGCTTGTCGACATGTATTGTAAAGAAGGACGGGTGGATTTGGCGAAAACCGTTCTTGATAACATGATTAAAAGAGGTGAGACTCCAACCATCATTAGTTACGCTGCTCTCTTGGATGGATATTGTTTACGTAGCCAAATGGATGAGGCATCCAATTTATTTGACTCAATGGTCAAAAGTGGATGCCACCCTAATGTTGTGATCTTCAATACCTTGATCAATGGGTATATCAGACCAAAAGCATTGACAAGGCTGTCAACATAGTGAAACAAATTCTTACAGATACGGTTCTCTGCAATGAGGAGGGACAAGGAGGGTAGGGTGTTATAGAGGTATGCTTGCATGGCTACTCTATGGTGCATTTGGTTGGAGAGGAATTCGAGGATTTTCTCCAACTCTGGGAAGAATATTGATTTTGTTTGGGATCATATAGTTTACTTGGCCTCCCTTTGGGCTAAGGCAGCGGGCGCCTTTAAGGGTGTTCCGCTTACGATTGTCCAACGTCATTGGCGTGATTTGTAGATATTTTGTTTCTATTTGAGGATAACTTGTCCTCCATTTTTTGTATTCTTTCAATATTGATGAATAAAAAATTTTCTTATCTAAAAGAAAAAAGAAAACGTGATTATTACTAAAGTTATTGCTTCATAAATGTTTGTATTATCCTATAATGTGCAGCGGAAATCTGTGCTACGGTTGCTTAATGAGTTGTGGGGGATGTTTAAGGCCGGGAGGGTGGGGTATAGACATGTAGTCCTTAAGTTAGGCTTTGAGGAGGCTTATGATAGGGTGTTGGAGTTTCTTGAATAAAGTGATGGGGCAGAAAGGTTGACCCCCTTAAGTGGCGAGGGTGGATCATAAATTGTTTCAACACTGTTTGTTTCTCTATCATGGTTAATAGTTGTCCTAGGAGTTAATTTGGTGCTTCTAGGGTGTTGGGCAGCGTGATCCCTTATCCCCTTTGCTTTTCACTCTTATGGTCGAAGTTCTTAGTAGAATGGTTATTAAAGGAGCTGACATGGGTTCAGTGGAGGAATTTGCAGGTTGGGTTGGAGTGGCAGTTCCTTTTCTGCAGTTTGCAGTTGATTCCATTTTTTGTCATAAGAACTAGTTTCATTCTTCACCAGATTCTTGATTATCATTCAGACCTTTGAATTTAATAATCTATATCTGGTTTATGGGTTAATCTGTCCATCAGTGGTATAGCGGGGATTAAAAGGAGTATTCAGATTGGGTGGCTTGTTCTTAACAACTGGGTACTTACTCTGTCTTTCATTGGCCCTTTTACTTATTTGGGTGGGGGGTAATCGAAATACTTTTTTCTTCTAGGACCTAGTTCTTGAGATAGTGACCAAATGTTTGGATGGGTGGAAAGGTGCTGATTTTTCTTTTGGGGGTCACATACTCACATTACCCTTGTTCATCCTTGTGTATCTTCTATTCCTTTTTATTCTCTGTCCATTTTTAGGCTGCCTAAGCGGGTCGCTAGGAAGTTGAAAAAGATCATGTGTGAGTCGCTTTGGCCGGGTTCGGGTGATCGCACCAGGCACCACTTGATTGATTGGGAGAGTGTCTGTGGGCTAGAAGAGATGGGAGAGATCGGTATTGGTAGCTGGGGGTCCAAAAATATGGCTTTGCTAGTAAGTGACTTTGGAACCTGCTCCTCTTTTGCATAAGGTTATGCCAGATGAAATGCAGATTGCAACAAAATAACTGGGATGCTATGTTGGTGGAGGTATCACTTATGCTAGCCCTTCGAAGTTCATCAATAGTATTTACACTACGTTCCTACCGTTGGTCAGCTTTAAGTTTGGATTAGGGGATAGGGTTCTAGCCTTCTAGGAGATCGCTTGGAGGCGCGATGCTCCTTTTCCGGTTTCACCCCCCCCCCCCCCCCACCCCGTCTTCACTGCCTTGCTTCCCTTAACCACATGCCTATATTCCACTTCTATGGATAGTCTCTGGAATTTCCCTGATTTGATGGGAGGGAAGTTGATAAACTCTCAAATATGCTTTCTCTACTTGATTTGTTTCACACGATTTGCTGCCAGATACAAGCAAGGGTATGCGCTTTGTCAAACATAGGAGTGTTTTCTAGCCAGTCAATTTTCAAGCTCTTGACTACTAATACTAATCACGATTCTTCATCATTTGCCTCTAATTCTGTTCTTGATATCCATGCCTTTGTCCTGGACTGCACTTCTTAATAGAGTTAAGTAGTTAACAACTCTGCATCTGTCAAAATCTCCCACAAGTTTATTATATACTTCTGCGGCTGTATATCTATCTGTAATAGTTTAAAGGATTATATCTGTCATGTTTGGGGTATTTTACAGGTTGTGAACTTCAGGCCTGAAGTTGGGTGTTAAACCTTGATCTTGCATGTTTTGTAGCCTATAACACATGTAGTAATTAGGTTCTTAATTGGCACATGGAAAATCAATTTGCATAATTGCATGCATCTATGATACCTTTTTTTTACCCATCTTGGTTTGATACTGCTATCATGTTGTTCTGATGGTTTTTTGCTGCTGTAAATGTCGGTGCCATGAAGCTTCAGGTGTCTGCTGTGCTCTGCTGCTGTACGTGGCTGCTACGAGGCTTCCTGCCGCTGCAATTTGGTGTTGTTTTGTGTAGTGACCTGCTGTTGCGGCTGGCTGTGAAGCGAAGTGGCATTTTGACCGCTTTCCGTCTTCTTCCCTTACCTTTAGCTTTCTTACATGATGGAAAGAAATGGTATATGTACTCATAATGACTTGATATATATGTAGGTGGTCAGTTACTTGAGTAGGGCAATGTGGAGATCATGTTCTTATGGAAAGAGGAACCACAACATGTACAACTAGTTTCAGAAGTTACAAGGATATCAAAGGAAATCTCTAGAATTTTGATGAGTTTTAGATATAGTTTGCCTGCACGACAATATATTGATTGATTTAATTTCTTTTGGACGTTGATTGACGATTTGTTGTATTTATTTTGTATACATCAATGGCATGAAAATTGGAGCTTCAATTTTGAACCTAGCGGAGCATGGAGCACATTTTTTTTTTAAGGTAAATTATATTTTGTAACGACAATCGTTGTTGCTAGTGCAGAAAAAAAGTCATTATCTCATATCTTTTGCAACGACATTTATTGTTGTAACAAATAAGGTATATCTTTTGCAACGATCGACTTCGTTGCAATAAGTCCATCTATGATTTACTGGGTTAGGTATTGTAACATATATATATACAACAATGACAGTAGTCATTGCAGAAAATTCATTTATTGGAACCATGGAAGTCGTTGAGTCATTTTTTTGTAATGTTATGGAAGTCGTTGCATTATTTTTTTGTAATGTCATGACCCGCAATGACCCTGCAACGACAAAAGTCCACTATTGTATTTTCAGCATATATAAGACCACTACTGAAATAAGTGTTTGGGGGTGTAATTATGGGGTTATAGATTCGAGTGGTAGGAAGTTGAAGAGAAACATGCTCTGGTTTGAGAATTTTTATTCTTGGCTTTTCTTTTTAACTTTCCTTATTGTTTTTTAACTGTAGGTTGACGATGTTAAGAAGTTAGAAGAGCAAGTGTGAGAGTCGAGTTTCATTTGACAAAATTACATAATTCATTTGTTTTATATTTTAAACCTTGGTCACAATATTTTTTGGTTTCTAAATTAATTCCAATATTATGTATTAGATTATTTAGTGGTTATCTTATGTTCGATGTGTTTCATTGTGTACATTATCCTATAATGTGTGATTGATTAAAGGCAATGTGCTGTGGCGTATAGTCTGCCTGTTCATTTAACAACATGCATACAATGTACACTCGATTACTCCTGAGAAGTAGGAGATGTGATGGACCATGGGCAAGGAACCATAATTGCATGCACAAAGATAGACAACTAACCCTATATGTCCCTCCATCCTCAATTAAAGATCATAAGTTGGCCCTTTTTTATATGGTGTCCTATGTTATTATGTATTTTGGGAGATTATGTCTGAAAAAACCAAGACATCATTCTGCAAGTATATCATATGAAAACAGACATTTCAAATTCATTACCTTGTTAGGACTTTTATTTATCACATGGTCTTGGCATATAATACACCGTTGGGAGATACTTCTAGGATGAACACAAGAACACTACAGCTTCATAATAAATAACAAATCTCATCATGATATCAAACATACGAAGGTCAGAGGCCTTACAGCTTCATATTTAAGCATCTCGAGTCTTTTTCTTCTTTCTCTATCATCCTCCTGATATGAGATGATTTAGCGCAAATTTGACATGATTTAATTTAGTTCGTAAGATATTGCACCAAAAAAAAATTTAGTTTGTAAGATATTAATGTTTTTACTCATCATTTAATAATTGATCTCCGATCAAACTCGGTCAGTCCAGCCAATTTACTCCATCTTTCCATAGTATTGCTGATTAATTGTATCTGAAATAGTTTCGTGTTGTTATTCTCCATTGCGGTTATTCAGCCTCAATTTGTGTATTCGAACAAGAGATGTGATCTCTTCTAACTTCTTTCATACTATTAAAGTGTAACTGAATGGAGATATGTAGCACGGGAAAGATGAATCAAGCGAACAAAAATTAAGCTCCCCATATTCTCATAATTTATTAGCTTTAATTATGGTGTATTCAAAATTTTCAACAAGCATTGAGAATAATTTAATTATTTAATTAGATCGAGACCTAATTTTTTCTTCGAAAAGAAATAGAGGTCATTTTTTGTGGGTAAAAAATAGATGGCCTAAAGTTTTTGGAAACTTAAATGTGTAGTTGACGAAATAACACCATTATACATCTCTGAAGTTTGCGTATACGGTGATTTTAGTCCCCATACTTTTCTTTTTCTGGTGCTTTTAGTCCCTCACATTAACCCTAACTTTAGGCATCAGAATTACAATAATAGGTCAAAATGGGGAATAAAAACTACTAAATAATATTCAGATGTAATATTTTTAATACGTTATTTGAATATTTATACCGTTATATTAAAAAAAAAATTCGATACCCAGGATTTATCACACCATTTATATCGGAGAGCATTCGATCTCATAAATTACAGGCATATATTTGCTGTGGGAACAAATAAATACCAATGGAATTAGTTCGAAGCTGAGAATTGTGTGTAGAAGGTGGAAGGTGTAAATACGGTTGCAGTTTTTATTTTTTATGGAAAATGTGAATTTGTTCAATTACTTGTGCATTTCATTTGACACGCTCAATTTTAGTATAATTTTTATTTTTTTCCTTTATTAATATTGTAATTTGTTCAATTACTATGTTAGTACCCATGATAATGAACTAGTACTCATAATAAAAACACATACAATCTTGAACTAGTTTACCCTACAAATGCGATGAAAGAATACTGAAGCAACCAATTACATAAATAACCATAAACAGGGAAATGATCTAACTTGGTGAAATTATCAGAATACTTTTTTTTTTTGGTGAACAAACATTGGTAAATATTTTCCAATATTCCGGAGCTGGTCCCGGGGTTAAGGTTTTGCGCTCCTCCCAATTGTAATTGTGGGGAATCGAAACTTGATCCTCTCTACCAAAATCTTGCCCCTGGCACCACTAGACCAACCCACGATTGGTAAATTTTTTTTTGATAATTAATAGTCCATTTTATTAAATGGAAATAAAAGGAGCTAAAAGCTCAAACAACCATAGGAGCCAACGTCCAAACACCACTAGAGCCGAAGCTCATACACCCTTCAATTCTAAACAAACACACCAGCTGACGCCACACCGCTAAAACCACGGACGCCTAAGAAAACAAAACAACAGACAACTAAAAAAATACGGAAACATTAAAGAAACGGGAGCAACAAGGAAACAAACACATCTAATATCTTATTTAGCGAGTCATTCTCATCTCATCCAAGTAGGACTACTAAATTAAAATACTTACTTATTATTCAAGATCTCCCCTCACACATCACTTTTGGAGGGCCTATCACGTTTCCAGTCACCGTGTTCGGCATTGCACGGTCGGGAAGTCGAATACGTACGTTGAAAGGCCCAAAGCGGCTACGCCTTTCAGCCAAATGAAAGCGTGACCCCGGAGTATTTTGCTCGTCGACTGTACTGTTCTGTTCAGTGTCCCGCTGATCCGAACAATTCTGTTTTCCTCCACTTGCAAATTCAAGTCGTCGGGTTGAACATCGGGCAAGTCTAGTATCAACTTGTATCCCCTTGCGGATTCAGTCCAATCCTGATTGACTTCAATGAAATGATTATCCGGTCCTCCGTGTGGTACAAACTCGGGATTCATTTCACTATTAATTTTTTTCTAAATGATCTTCCCTCACCCTTTTAGTGTTTTAGTTCTACAATAGAAACGAAAAGAAAATTCCACTTACATTGGAGTTGGCTTTTAAAGGAAGAATTGTGTACATATAATTCATAATGGATGGTAGTTGGCTTAATATGGTGGAGAGGCTATGGAGTAGTGGGATGCTAAAATGTACTCTCTCTATTATTGTATGTGTGTACCATCTTACTAGTATGTTGAAATTTTTGATGCGATGAATAAGTTATGGAGTAGTGTAATGTTAAAAATGTACTCTCTGTGTTATTGTATTTGTGTACCTTTTTCGTCTCACTATTATGTTGAAATGATATTTCTTCGTGCTTTTGTGCTCCTAGACTCAGGAAAATGTTCATGAGTATTTGTACTATTAATTTTTTGAATTGATGTTTCTATGTGTTTTTGTACTCCTACCCATATCGAAAGGTTAATTGATTTTCTGTCTTATTGATTTGTCGAATTGATATTTCTGAATTTCTCCTTTTTTGTACTCCTACCTATTAGTATGCTGAATTAATGATTCTCTTCTACTCTTGTACTCTTATGACCTACTCTCCTCTCCATCATCACTTCCCCTTTATTAGTTATGATATACTGCTATTAGACCCATCAAACTGGTCGACCCAACGGATTGCAGGTTGAATCATTACGGGTTCGGGTTTGGATTAGGTTGGTTATCGGGTCAAATTAAAAAAAAGATTGTTCATTTTCATGTCGTAAATGGGTTCGAGTCAAGAACTTTGTGTTAAGATCATAAAAAAAAAAGGATAGCGTCGGGCCAGATCAGTTTTTGACAACTCTAACTCCTATCATATTTTTGTCGAGACCAAGTTGTACTAGCCTAGAGGTCCCTAATTTGCACATGAACTCTATGCCTACAATTGTACTCCTACCACTAGTATGTTAAATTAATGGTTTTCTATACTTTTATACTCCTATGCTCACACTCTCCCCTTCATTTATTATGAAATAGTCCTATTTGACTTGTCAAACGGGTCGACCCAGCGGGTAAATGGTCATATCATTTTGCGTTCGGATCGGTTAGTTTAGGCTTATGGGGTTGACGGGTCAATCCAATTTTTAGTTCATTTCCTAGGTTGTAAACGTATTCGGATAGAGAAAATTGAGCCACACTAAAAACGAAGCAGATCAGAGCAGATCAACTTTTAAAAGCTCTAACTCCTATTGTTTTTTTTTTCGCCGGATTCAAGTTCTACTAACCTAGAGGTCCCCAATTTTATTTATTTATTTTCTTTTTTTAAAAGGCAAGAGGTTGACCTAAGATGCTTTCACTAACAGATTAGTAAAGGACTTGATGAAACAATTACAGCCAAAAACAAATAAAACAGAAGTCTAAAAATGATACAAGTTAGACAGATGTAAAATTGAACCATCTTCATCTTCAACCTTCATCTGGTTCATCAGCTCCACAAACCAAGAGGATCAAAGCCCTCCAATCACCAACAACAGTCGTGTTTTTTTTTTCGTTTTTTTTTTTTTGTTTTTTTTTCTTTTTGTGGCTTTAGGTTTTTCAGAGGATCAAAACCCCCCAAATTCTACAGGACATTCACATTTTTCACACATAACCCGAAAACGACCAAGACCAGAACCCAAGAATCGGTGACGGAGATATGGACGGGCTTCGAGCAACCAGTATTACACCAAGCTAGCAACCTTCGAACACTAGATCAGGCTCTCGAAATTGAAGCAAAGCAGAACAAAACACACAAAAAGACCAATTTCTTCAAATCCACTTTGTACAAACAAACTTACTAGAGACGAACAATTTTTAGAGCTTTACGGTTTCAGATCTGAAATTTAGAGACCCAAAACCCTAAAAACAAACCTCATATCAACTTGCAAGAATCTATCCTTAACAAGCACAAAACAACCATCAACACTCAGTGATGGCCTGATGGGGAAGCTCGATGGCCAAACCCAAAAAAAAAAAAAAAAAAAAAAAAAAAGAACTTGAGTAATGTAATCTTGGTTGGAATGGAAACCTGGGGCTTAAGAAAACGGGGACTTAATGCTAATAGATGCTGGCTTGAGCAATTGAAATGGAAGAAGGGCTGAGGAAAATTGCGGCTGAGCAAAAAATTAGGGCTGAAGGGAGTTTTAGAGAGAGGGCAGAGCCCTTCTCTCTAAAACAGGCTCACCGTGTCGGATTTCCTTCACTTAGGCGAGATGAGAATATGATAGTACTCACTCCCCAATTTCATATGAACTCTATGCCTACAATTTTACTCTTGTACTGCTACCCACTACTAAGTTGAATAAATGGTTCTCTCTACATCTGTACTCCTATGGTCCCACTCTTCCCTTCTTTCATTTTTTCCCTTTATTAGTTATGATGTACTCCTATTAGACTTGTCAAGCGGGTCAACCCATAGCTAACGGGTCGGGTTATTTCGCATTCGGATCTGATTGGCTACAACCTACGGGTTGATTATTGGGTCAATCCAAATTTTTGTTTATTTAGCTTGGGTTGTATACGGGATCGTGTTGAGAAATTTTTGTCAGAACCGTAAAAAAACGGATCTAATCGGATCAGATCAACTTTTAAAAGCTCCAACTCCTTATCATTTTTTTTCGTCGGGTCTAAGTTATACTAGCACAGATGTCCCCAATTGCACATATGCTTACAAATTACAATTGTACTCTTGTACTCCTACCCATTAGACCACTAGTATGTTAAATTAATGATTTTCTCTACATTCGTATTCCTATGGTCCAACTCTCTCTACATCATTGCAAGCCAAACAATAAATCTGCGTTCTTGATATGAAAAGGACCCATATAGAGCAGTAATCAATTTGGGCAGGCATCACACCTAATATACATATTTATGCAGAACACCAGCTTGATTTCCTTACCACATTAACTACTTACTTGCTCTTCGATGTTGAGCAAGTCACAACTTCCATTGACTCCAATAATGCTTCAACCAAAATAAAAAGCATGATCAATATTAGCTAGTAAGGAGGTTAAAGCCACCTTTAGCTCGTGGCAAACAAAATTAATATACAGTTGTGAAACGCATTCAATATTTAGTATTATGGAGAATTCTGTGTAGAAATTCAAAAGCATTATAATTGTAAATATCAATGTAGATCATGGCACTTACATGAATAACGTCCCAACTATAGTTATATTAATATTACCCCAGTGTCTTTAAAGAGGCTCACGCCTAGGCAGGGTAAGGGGGGGTCGGTTGTACGCAGCCTTACCCCTATAAGAGTCTCACAGAGAGGCTGTTTCCGTTTGACCCGAGATTCAAAGTGCGACGACCATCAGCAACTTCACAGCGAATAAGAAGTGCCGACAGTTTTATGAGCCATTTTGCTTTAGTGCATCACATTTCGAAGCCAAAAAGTAAAGAAGCTTTTGGCTCCACTGGAAATGGTGGACAAAACGTCCCAACTGTAGTTGTTCGACCACCGCTACATAATCAGACTCTCGGGGCTCAACTACGGGGGAGTAGAAATGTAGAATGCACCCTTAAAAGAGTAATTTTCGACCACCGCTACATAATCAGACTCTCGGGGCTCAAAAACACATAAAATAAAAGGGGGATTTCAATTGGTGCCCTCGTAGTTATAGCTTTTTTAATTGGTGTCCAAAACTTTGTATCAAATCCAAGTCGTACCCCTTTATTTGCTTAAACGTGTACTCTGTTCCCTAATTTAGTTTCCTCCGTCACAAGTCATTTACTTCCCCATTTAACCCTTATTGATAGGGCTGCACAAGAATAGGTCCAGATCTAGTATTTAGATCGAACCTAACCTAACCGGGTCAGACATAAACCGAACCTAATGTATTCGGTTAAGTCCACGGTCCAGCTTTTATAAAATTTCGGTTTAGGTTCGGTTCGGTCTTTTTTCCCGTTTGGACCTGATTAGACCTGGTTGGATCGAAAATCTTTAAATTATAAAAAATACATATAAAAAAGTGGCTTTGTGGGGTTTGATGGACCGAAAACTTTCGAAATTATGAAAAAAATATTAAAAAAAAAACAGCCTTGTGGGCTTTGTGAGCCGAAAATCTTTGAATTTTTGATTTTTTTTTTAATTCATTCTTGCATTTCTTAAACATATTAAGGCTTGTTTGGACTTTTATTGTGTTTTTTTTTTTTTTTTTTGTGTTGTTTACTTGAATATTATTTGGGCAATTTTTTTATGAGTAATATTAAAAATTGTATTGGAGCTCAAAACAATTCAGCTCCATTCAGGTTCGGACCAGGTTTTTCAGGTTCGGTTAGGTCCAAGACCTATTGCATTTAGGTTAGGTCCTCGGTCCACCAATTGACTAGATTTAGGTTCGATCCAATTCAGATTCGGTCCGATTCAATTAGGTTCTGGACCTATGTGCAGCCCTACTTATTGAAACGCGGTCCTAGGACAAAACCTCGAGGATATGAAGTTTGTTGAGAAATCTCAAAGGATAGAGAAAGTGAAAGGTGAAAACTCCGACCACCACAAACTCCATGTTAGCGGCCACTCCTTTCACCAGAAACCGATCAGCAAAACTGAAAACTCCGACTACCACAAAACCTCATTTCGTTCACCAACCCCCACGCACTACTTCTATCTCTCTCAATTTCACCTCATCCACCCGAAATTCTGTCACCACCTAAAATAATCGAATTCAACCTCAGTAACAAAACAATCTGCCAATACAAATTGAGATCAAAATCCGCATCTTTTAACAAACAATAATAAAAGTCACAAATGATAGTTCATCACTTCATTTCAGAGCCACAAATTGAAATGGAAACAGTGAGTCAAAGTTCTTTACCTCATGTGCTTTGTGCCTTTGTCAACAAGTTCCTGAACATAATTTTCACTAAAGTAACAGTGACAGCGTCATAAACCCCACGAAGGAGAGAGACTAACTTCGTTTTTGTTAGCGGCGATTTTAACCTGGTCGGACCAGCAGTTGGCTCACTCGGCGGCTTGATTGGTGCGGTGGAGAACTGACAGAGCACCACCGCTACGGTGGACCCATGGCAAGGATGTGGCCATATGTGGAAGATGATGATATGAGGTTGTACTGGGTTCGCTTAGGTCTGGAATTGGATCCTTTAGAGTGAGTGTTCATTTTTTTGTACGTTTTTCGTGGTTGGACAAATCACTGAATTTTGGGCAATTTGGTCATTAACTTTGGACGAAAATGAAGCTTAACTGCATCATAACATCTGAACAATGCGACGTCATCAATTAACGGCAGTCATTAAAGGAAAATACTAAATAAGGGGACAGAATGCACGTTTAAGCAAATACAGGGGTATGACTCGGATTTGATACAAAGTTTTGGACACCAATTAGAAAAGTAATAACCACGAGGGCACCAACTGGAATTTCCCAAAATAAAACCAAGAGTGAATGTCGAAAACCTTTGTACATCTTAATAGATGGTGGATCTGGACGAGGCGCCCAACAAGTAGGAGGGTAAGAAATCGAATAACCACCACATACCAAAAGTCCAAAAATGCACAACCCTGAAATCAATTCCCAAACCCAATCAATTCCCAATTTCTCTAATAAACACGTCCTCTCCACAATTGGAATTTCAGCGAGTATTTAACCAAGCTTCCAACTTCAAAATTGGACTGATTCTAACTTGTGTGAAGTTAGAATTAATACCCAAAAAACAACAAACAAACAAGATGTGAAGGTGGTAAAAAAACAAATCAGATCGGTTTACATTAAAGTTGATCATGGATGAGATGATCCGAAAAGTCTGACCCTCCCGGCCCGCAATTTGAGCGGGTATGGACAAGAATTTTGAGCCGGTATGGACAAGAATTTTGTACAAAAATAAATCAGATCAAATCAGATCGATTTACATCGACGCATGGATGTCAGAGGGGCTGAAGTAGACATCATTATAAAACCAGATCAACAAGACATCTCCTTCTTCATGCCACGAAGAGAGAGAAACCCAGTCGAAATTGGTGGGATTATGATTTGGAAAATGTGTGAACTGTAGTGAGACATCACTCTCTCTCTCTCTCTCTCTCTCTCTCTCTCTCTCTCTCTCTCTCTCTCTCTCTCTCTCTCTCTCTCTCGTTCTTTCTCTCGTCGCAACTATCTCTCTCTCTTCGCCGTGGCTCCTGCGAACCACCGCCGCCCTTACCGGCCCTGGGTGGCGGTGATAGGTAGGGCTGTTCATATGCGGGTATCCGAACGGGATCTGAAAATCGGATATCCAAAATTTCGAATACCAAATTTTGATATCTGAACCCGTATCCGAAACTTCGGATACCCAAAATTTCGGATTCGAATAGTCGGATATCCGTTATCCGATATCCGAAATATATTTACATTTTTTTATTTATTATACTATTTTGTGCCTAATATTTTGAAAATGTGAGACAAATATTTCGGATAGTTTCGGATAATTTTCGGATAATTTTGAGTTTTTCGAATATTTTCGGATATCCGAATATCCAAAAATTTTGGAAAATGGTATCCAAAATTTTGGGTATTGGGTATTCGAAATTTCGGATATCCGTTTTTCGGGTATCCGAAATTTGGATATTCGCTTTTTCGGATAGATATTCGGGTTTTCGGATCGGATGCTCAGGTTCGGATATTCTTGGACAACCCTAGTGATGGGTCAGGTCATGGGCCCCATGCATGGGTGACTGTGGCCTAGACTTGATTTTGAAGTTAGGGTTTCGATTTTTATTATCGTAATTATTTATTTTCGATTTTCAGCAGATTTGCTTTTATCGTTTTTATTATTCTGCACTCATTCGGAATCGAAAATCGGATTTTCAAAAGCCTATATTGGTTGAAATAAATCAAGGCATTTAATAAAGTTATCAGATTAATATTTCGTTACTATTTGGATTTTCGTATTTAATTAATACTGATTCGGTAATTGTTTTTAATTAGGACCTAACGAGCAAGCATGATTGTCTTTGGTTGTTGGAGCGTAGTTACTGTTAAAAGCGTTTCAGTGGTAAGCGCTCATGCCTACCTTCTTCCAAAGCCCCATCAAAACTATTTTGATAAGTTATGTGCTAATTGGGAATTGTTTGTGAATTTAATATGCAAAGCATATTAAATTGTATCGTCGTTATTATGAAGTTTATTAATCATGTTTACTGCTGTAATTATGAATTATAAATAGCATGTCGATATTATCATGTTTCAAGAATTAATTAGTTCATATATTGATTAGTGGACAATTGTTGAATGATGAATTATTAGTATTATTATGCTACGTAATACTTGCTAATTGGTATAGGTATTATTGAGTGCTAGTGAGCACCTATATATTATTCGTTGAACGTATTTGGATGCTTTGTGATTTTTGAGCATCATATTACCATGCCTAAGTGCTTCCGAAATTGTACTAGACATGGCATGTCATCTTTATTGAATTAAAGCATGTCTAATTCTCATCATATTGGATTATCATTATCTTTGTTATTTACTATTCATTGTCAAGAGCATGAAATGAATTAGTAAGTCGTGGTCTCGTAGTACCACTATGTCAACCAATGCAAATTATGTGAATTAAATTAAATGAGAGTAAGACTCCTAATGAATCCCTAGGAGTAGTCGAGCAATCGGGATTACACTAATGGTGTAGTTCAAGGTATGCGTGATTTCCAAGTTACTTATGGACACTTCATAGTGTGTCTGGGACGGATCATTACCCATTTATTATGTCCTCTAGACTCGTTTATAATACTAGAGGTAGTGTGCACACTAGAGTCATTAAGTCCATGGCGTGATTGTATCTTTCGATGAACAATATGGGTAATCGCTGTTATATTCGCTCTCTTACATCTCTCTAATCAAGAGGGATTGTCTATGTCATATTTTGTACGATCACTATATAAGAATTGCATGTAAATGGAAGTCGTTTTGCGTATGCTTGATTATATGCTTATGTGCGTCTGCAAATTAATTTCAACGATTTTTCTAAAACCTCAGGTAAGGTTTGTGAAATATTTTTACTGGGTACGACGTTTATTCAATTTATCTGATTTTTGTTTCTCTTTTATTTCTTTTCTTTTCTTCTGTATTTTGTTTCCGTCACGGAAACCAAAGTGCAGGTTTAGTCGAGTGAGGACGTACAATTTGAAAGTTAGAGTTGGCGTCAGTTTCTAGAACTCTCTCTTTGTTCAGTTTAGATTGTTAGGATTTCTAGTTTGTGCTCTTTGAAGGCAAGTTGTAATAAAATTATTTAATAGTTTTAGCTCACTATTATACACAACTCTGATATTAACGGTTTTAGATTGTTTAAGTTCCTTAGTAAGCTCCTTTGATGCCTAGACTTTCTTTCTACTTAGCAATTACTCCTTAGTGATAAATGTTACAGTAACTACCCTTGGGTATGTGCCAGTTCAGTGGTGTCGAGTCGTGCACAACGACGTCGGTAGTTACCAGGAAATCGTTGTAAATTCGGGGTATTACAATCGCTCATCGGTTTCTTTGTTTTTATGACTCCGCATTTTTCTTTTCTTTTGAAACTCTTTTGTTGTACTTGAATATTAGAACCTCCCAATATAGGAACCTAGTGTCTCATTATCTCTTTACCATACTAAAAAAAAGGAGGTAAATTTGATGAAAATAATTCAAAGTTTTACCAATTCGACAATGATTATACTTAGATGAAAAATCTATACTATTAATTCGAAGTTGACATATATCCTACAATATTAGTCCTGTAGTTAACTCTGTCAACCTATGGACCATGGTTAGTTTTGTTATTTAGTTACACAATTATTAGTAATAATACATTAATTTTAGAAATAAATCAGTGGAAAAGAAAAACATTCTCACACACACTCTCTCTCTCTCCAATGGCATCCATTTTATATCTTCTTTTATATGACAAACCTCCATCATTCCACCACCAAAAGAAAACACCCCTACAAACCCCTCACAATCGAATCCCACCACCACTACCACCATTGTCGACAACCTCCCCCCCCCCCCCCTCCAAACACACCAGCCATTCATTGTCGACCTCCACCACCAAATCGCACCACACTTCCCCACATTTTCCCCGAGCATCCTCCACCCTACACCACCGAATACCACAACGAGCCACCACACTCCCGCCACGACAAACCTATCCACCAATCTGTCCCATTACCGCGACCCCACCACCCAGCCACCTTCACCTCTTATTAATCTTTTTTCTTAAATCGTTGTTTTAATTTAGAATTGCAAACTTTTAATAGCAAATCACAAACTTCAGCTACCACAAGATCGATCTACGAACGAGAATTGTTAATTGTATTGTTGTATATGTGTGGATCTATGGAGAAATTTTAGCAAATATTATGGGAAAAAAATAAACCACGAAATTTAGATGTAATAAAATCAGAAAAGAATATCTTAAAATTGTTAGAGAATTTGAGAAGGATATGGTGTGAAAATGAAAATTGTGGAGCAAAAGTTGTGTCTAATTGTTGGGCAATGGTGTGGACTATGGGTCTGTTCTCCCCATCTTTTTTCTGTTTATTTCAGCAAACTTCAATAGAAGTTCAGCAAACTTCAACAAAGTTCAACAAAACAGTATAGTATAAGCTAATCGGTCTGAAGTGGTTCGCCATTGAAGGGTTATCAATTTTAGGGATTAAGGTAATAAAAGTTTGATTTATTTCTTTCAGAATATTGTCTGAGAAGAAAAAGGTTTTAACTGCTCTTATAATTGATGAACAAACAATTGCCTAATAAGTTTGGAAAAAAGATGCAGGAAAACCATCCGGACCCGGCGACTTATTAGGAGCTAGCAAAAAAGCAGCTTCTTTTATTTCATCATCTGATATGTCGCTACTAAGAATAGCATTATCTTCTTCTTTTATCTCTGTTTTAATATCAAGTAAATCAACATCAGGGTGCACAAAACAGTTATTGTCTTTAACAAAACGAGATTTGAATTGTTTAGTTATCTCACTACTAATACTTGATTGTTCAGTAAAATGAATTCCATCTTTGCTCAAAAAGTCATTTATTTTTTCCCTGCTTTTTCGTATGGTGACCTTTGTTTGGAAATAAGCAGTGTTTTCACCAATAGCCAAATTCTTCTCCCTAGTTCTTTGAGACTAGCAGTGGCGTATCCAGTACGGGGCCTTAGGGTCTCAGCCCGGGCACCCAGTTTTTTCGGAAAATTTTGCTAAAATACCCTGCTTTTTGGGGTTTTTTTGGGAATTTATTGGTAAAATACCCTAATTATTTAGTTTTGGCATTCATATTATTTAATAATTTAGTTTTGGCACCCATATCATTAGTTTTCTAGATTCATCATGATGGGTAGTGTGCATTAAAGGGAAATTTGATAAACAAGAAGGAGAAGTTAAAACTCTATCCAATCTTTCAAGCACAATTATCTACTCCACCTTTATTTTTTCTCCAAGTGAAGGTACTTCCAACACAAGGGATATGATTAACATTCAAATTAAATTTTAAATTTTTCATTCTTTCAAACATGCTAAGCGTGGCAGGAGTACCCCCTAATTTTTCATTGGCTGAACCAATTTCATTGAGATCAACCATTACTACAAAGGGTAAGGTGAGTGAGCTGCAATAAATAGAAATTAAAGATCAGACCTGAATTGTGCTTTATGAGATGATTAAGCAGGAGCATGGAAAAAAATGACTATTAAGGAAGTAGAAGCAACAAAATCTTTCACTAAAACAGCAATAAAGCGAAGTTCTTTATATATTATAATCACTTCAACAAACTGTTGCTGCCAGAGAACCCAAATACCACCCGAGTACCCTACACATAGAATGAAATCATACTGAGAGAAGCCAAATTGATGCACTAAAGCAAGAGAGAGATCATATTGTACTTTGGTTTCAGCTAAAACAACCAAATATACTTGATGAAGCTTACAAAACAGTTTAACTTCTTTACAAAACAGAAGCAATGTTCACAGGGCTTTCCTGGGATGGAAGACCCTCCATTACTACAGAACGGGAACTCTTACTAGTCATGACAACACCAATAACAAGAAAAAAGAAATATCTGAAGAAATGAGCAGAGAGAAGGAGAGATAATGAGCAAAGAATAACCTGCAATGCTTCCTCCTTACATAGAAGACGAAAGGGCTTGAAAGGCAAGAAATTACCAAGGGATAAAACATGCTTACCAGTGTAGTACACAATATACACAAAGGCCAGCAAGACTGAAGAGCAAATAGCTCTGGGCTAGAAATCCCCGAAGAGGAGGAGAGATGGGATGAAAAATGCTGTGTCACAAGGACGATGACTTGAATAGTGGAGGCATTAAATGCTCCAGCTCGTACAGGACATGCTTCAACTGTAGAACACCAAAAGGAAATTGGTAAAAAATCCGGGTTGGTGAGAAACCAACCAGACAAGGAAACCACACAACTGCAAGTCGCAAGAGGCAGAATACCAAAAGGAGAAATCAAATAAAGATATCCCCAAAAATTACTTAGAGCAAAGCACCAAGGCCACAAACTCTTTGAACTTACACAATTTTTCAGCAAGACACAGAGAAGAAGACTTGAAGGACCCCAGAAAGAGTAATGTGAGCAAAAGATCTGACAAAGGGGGCTCGAGAGCCAATTTAGGATTTGACCCATCAATCCAAGCAAACACTGTAGATCTACACCATATATCACCAAGAGAAAGGATGTCATAGGGAGATTTGAGCTTAAGAGATAACTTAGGGTTCGACAACAAGCCCTTAAAAATCCAAGTAAAATCAAAAGGAGATTCTTGATATATTTTGCTGTATACTGAAAACATTGGGAGAAAAAAATTAGGATGAAAATTAGCTGATTTAGACTGAGTTTCGCTGAAAATTGTGGTAGGAATTGGTAATGGGAGATAGTAAAATCGGGAGGCTTGGATTTCTTGGGTGTTTCTTGCTCCTCTTTCTCTCTCTTCATTTTTATGTTACCAAAATAACAAGTTAATCGATTACAAAAATAACATATTTACAAAATCGAAAAACCTATTTTTTTGAAAATAGTCTCCCTGCTAGGCGACAAGGTAGGAGTAAGGCTGCATGCATCTGGACCTACCCAGACCCCACGCTCGGCGGGACTAGGAATGGTAGTGGGGCAGGTACAGGTGGGTACCGCCCCGCATCCGTCCCAGTTGGGGCGGGGATGAGGGAGCGCTAGGTGAGGATGGTTTTAATAAAGCAAAACCGCCGCGGGGATGGGGCGGGGGTAGTTTGCCTTCTTTCCCGATGGATACCCGTTGGAGCCCCGCCGCACCTTATACTCGCTTACCTGCCCAGCCTCATACCCACATAAAAATAAAAAAAATGTAAAATATAAATATATAAAACCTTATTTTACCAAATATATAAAAATTGTCTACTGCTATTGCTTATCAAAAAGTTCAAATTTTCCCTTGCAAATTTATGTTAGGGTGAATTTGAGGTAGATCTAGATGTGGGTTTCGTTTGTTTTCAGGAGGGTATAAAGCGGATATGGATACCCTCCCGATAAATGGAACGGAAGTGGATACCCGCCGGGTGAGTGGGGGTGGAGGTGGATCTGGGATCCCCAACACAAGGCGGGGATGAGGCGGGTGGCAGAATCAAAATACCCAGACGGGTATGAGGATGGATCTACCTATATCCACCACCGGCCCGCCCCATTGCCATTCCTAGGCGGAACATCTACTGAGTCATTATTATTATTACAGATTACGAAATTAGCGAACCAAAATATCGATTAACTGAACTTAATCAATATTTAGGTTCTGTAGCCTATTATGAGCACCCTTAGCTAGCAGGGAGAGTCTACTCCTCTAATTAATTTCGTTAGTTCATTAAAAAATGAGTTGTCTTGTTGATGTAAATGATTTGCGGCCGGCCTATTGCATCTCATGTGTCTCGATAAAAAAAAAAAAAAAAAAAGGAGAACTTTCTTAGTGGGACACTGTACTTGGGGGCTTGTTATTTGAAAGTTTTCTAAATTTTAATATTAAAACAAACTACTCACTCCGCGTGACCCAACTAACGTCTTTCAGACAGCAAACACCAGAGAGAGAGAAAGTGGCAACGAAGATAGCTGCTCCAATGGCTACTATCAACGCTTCATTTGCTCTCCGGGCTGGTAATTTTCTTCATCCCAATTTCCTATTTCAATTTCAGTTTCAGTTTCAGTTTCATAGTAGATATTACAATTCACATAATGCAAATGAAAGTGCTAGAAATTTGATTGGAAACCCTGAAAAATTCCTTAATTCTGTGAGACAAGAATGCAAATTAGGGTTCACCAACATTGATCAACCTCTCTCTCTCTTTAACCAAATGACATCTTTACGCCCTCTCCCTTCTATTATCGATTTCAATCAGCTCTTCACTGCCATTATCAGAATGAACAAACCCCACCAACACCAATCCACCGTTGTTTCTCTCTAGGCAACTAGAGTTGTCAGGTCTGCGGCCTAATATGCATTCAATTGGTATCCTGGCCAACTGTTACTGCCAATTGGGTCGTATCAATTTTGGGTTCTCTCTGCTCGGAAAAAGCCTTAAGCTTGGGTATACCCCTGATTGTGTACTCTTCACTACCTTACTCAATGGATTCATTTACACTGACAAGCTCACCCACGCTGTTAAATTGTTGGATAAAATTGTCAAGCTTGGCATCCAACCTACAATTGTTACCTATGGTACTATGATCAAAGGCCTTTGTAATATTGGCGACAATTCTGGTGCTCTCAACTTGCTCAGAAAAATGGATTTCGGCCTTTGTAAGCCTGACATTGTCATATACAGCACGATTATTGATAGTCTCTGTAAAGACAGATTGGTGAATGAAGCCGTGAATCTCTTCTCAGAAATGAGAGGCAAGGGCATATCACCTAATGTTGTCACTTATACCTCCTTGATTCGAGGAATGTGCAATTTGGGCCTATGGGATGAAGCCAAGGTCATGATGGATGACATGCTGGGGAGCAGCTTAGCTCTAGATGTTCCTGCCTACAACATGCTTGTTGACATGTATTGTAAAGAAGGAAGGGTGGATTTAGCACACATTGTGCTTGAAGATATGATTAAAAGAGGTAAGACTCCAGACATCATAACTTACAGTGCTCTGTTGGATGGATATTGTTTACTTGGCCAGATGGATGAGGCATCCCAGTTAGTTGACTCAATGGCCAAAAGTGGTTGCAACCCTGATGTTGTGACCTTCAGCACTTTGGTCGATGGATATATCAAGAACAAAAACATCGACAAGGCTGTCAACATTGTCCAAGAAATGAATCGTCAAGGGATTTTGCCTGGTGTCGTCACCTACACCACACTTATAGATGGCTTGTGTAAAGCTAAAAGGCTCCAACCTGCCCGCCAAATGTTCAACGAAATGCAGGTCCGTGGAATTACACCAAACATTGTGACTTATAATTCATTCCTTGATGACCTTTGTAAAGATGCACAGTTGATGAGGCAGGGGCAATATTGGAAAATATGGAAAATAATGGAGTGGTCCGTGATATTTTTACCTACAACATCATAATTAATGGTTTGTGTGAGGCTGGGAGACTTAAAGATGCAGTGGATATGTTTGCCAGTCCCTTGGGCAATCATGTAAACCAAGTACTTGTACGTACAACATACTGATCAAAGGACTTTGCAAGATTGGGCTGCTTAACAAAGCAAGTGAACTATTAAAGACTATGCAGGAAAATGGCTGTCCTCCCGATGATCGCACCTACAATACGATTATAAGGGGGTTTGTTATGGGTAAAGAAATCAGAAAGGCTTTGGAGCTTGTCACTGCTATGAAAGGCAAAGGGTTTACAGCAGATGCTCACTCTTACTCCTTGTTTGTGCACTTACTATCTGCTGAAGATGTTAACAATGCAGACAAAGAATTGCTTCACAAGTATTTTCATAGTTGAATAATCATTGTGAAACATGAAATGTGTTTGTATCTTTTGGTCTTACTTTTATTAAACAGATTTATATTGCGGTGACTTTTATTTAACTTGACTACTCCAGTTACCGTTCTAAGATAAAAGTAGACATACCAAAAATTTAGACCTCACGATTTTGCATACTTCCATAAAAATTAAGTCATAAACCGGCAATGTAAAATGGAGAATGTTCTCTCTGATGGGTGAATCATTTTTTCTTTTGACTTGTTTCAGTTATTTTTCGTTCTTTTCAATTAGCTAACAATTTCTGTCAGTATTTATGTCAGTCCCTATTCAGCCTTTTGGGTTGGTATAATTGGAATGCTATGACCGGAACATGAGGATGAAGTGGTTACATCTGATTGGATATATACATTTGTTCTTTTTGTGTGTATTTGACCTCTGCTTGTGGCTGTCGCTGATCCCAGATAGTATGGGAATGATAAAGTAGGCAACCAAAAATTTCCAAGAAACAATGATAACTGACTATTTGTTTAGACTGTTCTATGGTTATTGCCTGTGAGGCAGATGTGAAGATCAAGTGAATTCTGTGAGAATATTATCATTAAGTGAATGGTGTAATTAGGATGGGACTGCGCTGCTTATCTAAGTTTTCCCTTGTCTTATTTCAATCAGTTCACACTTCACAGTTTGATGTTTGTTGCTGGTCTTCTCTTCACTGTTAAATATGGCATTTTGATTTTCCTTGTTGCACAAAATTTACATCCTATTTACAATGCATGATATATTTGCATTTAACCCATTGTTGGCTGTGGCACACTGCTGAATTTACCAGAGGGCTTTGACGATCAATATAATGCACGGCTTTCTGCATCCTGTGCAGTGTGCTCCAGAGTATATCAGAGACACTGCTTGCTTAGTCTACATGTATCTGAGGTTCTTGATTCTTTCTTTCAGGCAAAAGTTGCAAGGTATTTCAACATGATAAGTTCCTATGTATTCTGTTAGGCATATATAAATGGTAGTCGAAACAATTAGCCAGTATGGCTGTTTTTCTCTAATTTAGGATTCCATCTTTGAATTACTCTGACATTTTGCACATGATAAATTTGCATTTGTTTTATTTATTTATTTATTTATTTTATTTTAAAAGATCATGTATTTGCATTGTTTTCCAAGCTATCCTTAGGGTTTCCAAATAAATTAGAAGAAGCTATCTTTAGGTTGGTTATGTGACTTTTCAATTCAGTAATTATTGAAAATCCTGATATTGCGATTTGCGTGCGTTATCTTAGAAAACCTTTCTGACTTCATATAGAATCTATGTATGATATGACTATATGAGTCACTTGTTCCTCTTCCCTGTTGTGATGTATTTTGCACTGTTGTGGGCCTTGTGGTTGTGATCAAAGACATACACATCAAAATTTGTCATATCAATTTTTTATTTGTTATAACTGAGGTCTTTGGGAAGGGGAGGGAAATCCTGCTAACTGCAGTATTGTTCTTTGGGTGTTGAACATGCACTCATGATATGGATCTGTTGGATTTTCCCCCCTGTTCCTGCCATTTTGTGGAATGATCTTATGAACTGGGGCTCTAAGCTTTAATGTTATTACAGGATAGTTTTCAACAGGCATTGTGAAATGAAGAATGTTTGATCTGATGCATGATTTGTTTTTTTCCTTGGACTTGCTTCGTTGATTTTTCCTCCCTTTATGTTAAGTTTGTTTTAATACGAGTATATTTTGTTAACTAGTTTCTTCTAAATTTGATATTTTGATGGTGTCTTATCTCTGCTCCAGCATATGATTTTGTTTTTAACACAGTAAACTGTATTTGTACCATTCTACTAGCTTCTATGCAAATTCTTACACCAAGTTACAATTGTCTTTGACTCTTCGCTATATGTTCCAAACTGAGGTTGAACATTATTTTCGAATGGCCGTAATTGTACCATTATTTTCGAATCATTTTCAGAAAGGCCACTATGAGGACAAATGAGTGCAAGAAAGTGAAATGGAGATCATTAGCTTTCGTCTGGGTGCTTCAGTCTAATAACGGATTATGTGGAGATATATACTAAGAGGCAGATGTGCCAAAATGTTGTTTTTGTTGTTAAAGAGTGTTTTCATTTGTTTGTGCTTAGGAAGGCCGTTTGCTCTGTTACTTTTGTAGAAATGCCAGATTTGATTCCTTCATGGATTTTCGGTTTAGGTGTCTGTTCAACTTTCATTATTATCTCCATTACAATCAGTTGAAAGTACATTCTTAGCGGCTAATAATTGCAGGTTGATCACAGAAGCAAGATATAATCAATGATATTGATCATCATCATCATCATAATCATGGCTTCTACATTCTCAATACAAGATTGAGGGAATAATATGCAGAGAATCTTTAACTCATCCCACCAGGGGGAAGGTGGTGTCACCGAGGTGAATACGCAAAACCACCCCATTTTTTCCCCAATTTTTTGTAGATAGATGCACAATTGCACACTAACCACTGGTCGTTTCACATTGAGGCAATGCAGGTAAATGTATAGTGTAACCATTCTTTTGGCATGACTAGCTTTATGGTTGTACATTCTTCAGATACAGTAAATAATGTTATTTTTTATAGTCTGTTATGCTATAACCTTCTGTCTTCTGTAGTGTAATACTGATTTAATAGTAGATGAATGATGAAGACTGTTTTGAGGTAACCAGTAAACTGAACGAACTGCAGATGTTGAAACTTGGATGCAAGGTGATGGCATGAAGGAGATGTTCAGTCAGTACATTTACATGAACAAAGGTAAGAACAGAGGGAAGAGTCAGGGTTGGTTGTAGACTTGTAGTCGTACGGGTTGCAGGGTGTGTTCGTTTATCCTTGGTCTCATGTGTGTATTGTGTTCCAAGCTTTCTTGATGTTGCTTGTATGGCTCGATGGGTGCATCGAGCTTCGGCTCCCTGGATGTATCAAGCTTATTCTCGTCTTTCATTTTTAATTAAATGAATTTTAGTTATCGAAACAACAAATGCTAGCAAATTGCATACCCTTGAATTAATACATTTCCTTTCGTTTCCTATCCAAAAAAAAAATTCCAAAATCAAAGGCATCAGAGATATCCCAAAGCTGAATAGACAGAAAAATAAACAATTAATACAATTTAAATGCTGAACATTCACTTCAAGACTTCCACATTGCTTGCTTCTATCTCCATTCAATTACTGACTCTTTCATTTGGACCCCATCCCGTGCAGAGAATCGGCCCATCCTTTTGTCTCAGATGACACTACTTCTGAACCTGGAGGTGGAGATCTTAATCTTATTTGCAGCGCATAAATTACATAGTAGGTGTTACTTGCTATAAATTTCAACTTTTTTAATGGTTTGCAGATGCACAATAGTTATGTGACTGTCACATAAAGAAGAGAGCAGGACCTTAGAAGTCCATTGCTACTGTTGACGGGTGAAATGCAGGTATCAAACAGATCATTTCGAGTGGCTATTGTAGATGCATAGGAAAGATCAGGAGATTTTGGCATGAGGCTGAGGTTCAGAATGAAAAAGAAATTTTCCCGAGATTATGTTCAATATCCCTGCAGCAAGAGGAGCATGTTTGTAGTATGGGTACTTGGGATGGTATCCATTGGCTGAGGAGTCAGCTTTGTAAAAGGAATTTTTGTTTATCTGGGAAAGAGAGAATTTCAAAGAACTGATCACTCTATTACCTGATGCAACATAAGCAAAAGAATTAGAAGCTAAATACCTCTGGAAACATGGTCGAAAGAGTATCTTCTCAGTGCGATCATTTATCGAGGCAGTTATGCATAGGAGCTCAGATTTGGAACATAATAGGAACCAGGCAAAGCCCTTTAACTTTACTGAAGCTGTTATTGAATAATTTTACTTTTGACGGAATAAGGATATTGGACTTTCAGATTGTCTATCGATTTAGAGCCAGGGCACCATCTCTGTTACAGAAGATCAAGTACTAGACCCAATTGGTTCGTGCTGGTTCAAAATAGCATTGCAAAGGCGGGTCATACGCTTGGGTGAACCACCAAGGCAATGGAAAGTCTCAGATATGCTTCTTTTGCAAACTAAAGATCCTTGAGGTTCATATTCAAAGGGAGACCATCGAGCAGCAGAATAGGGATGAAGATCATATTTTATGGTGAAGACAGTGAACCATGTGGAGTAGAAGAGCTTTCTTTAGGGAGGATGTTCATTCGCAGAATGTGGCATTTGGTTACTTTTATGGTCTTCTTATGTGGGATTGTACCAAACGCCTTCCTCCAGATTTCAGAATGCACCTTTGGACACGGAAAGCAATATTTTTTATGTTGACAGAACACGTCTTACTGATTCTCACTTGCAGGAGATCCATGCGATTATGGCTGAGGCGATCCTCATTATGTCACGGAAAATTGGGAATCATATTTAGGAATTGTTTGCAGGGGTGTTAATTGGGGAAGGCATTCACTTTCTGAGCTTTGTGTTGCTATCAGATGCATCAGTAGGCATTGCCTGGCAAATTTAGGCTGTCTATACGCTCAGAATTACCAGAGTTGGTCTAGCAGAATGCCTGTTTTGTTGTTAAGGCGCTTTCATGGTGACTACAGTCTACAGTGATGAGCAAAGCTTGTCGAAGTTAAATGTACTAGAGATCGGCTCTCTCAACAGCAAAGAGCATGGTTGGTTACCTTGATGGATTCTGATTTCATCGTCCTCATGAAGTCACCATTCCATCTGTAAAGACTATTCCGCAGAAACCCTGCTAGGACGGTCTCTTAGCAAGATGAGACCGACGAGGTGATTATGATATTTAAGATGGTATTCTTTCATTGTTGGTTCCAGAGGGATGTAATACACAGAGCTCAGAATCAGAGAGCACAAGGATGAGCTGGACTTTCCAATATCCCATTAACGGGTGCCTATGTATCATGTAGAGTATGGAAGTGTAATTTGTCACCTTTGTGCTTATTCCGGTATGCAGTTTGAAGAAGATGTCCTCACTCCTTAAGCCTGCACCAATGAAGAAAGGTTATTTATTTATTTATTTTTGTTTCCTGATAGGCACCTTTATGTTGAAAGTATTACAGTTTGAAGGTAGCAATGATGGAAAATTTAAATTTTCTTCTACTCTTTTTATCTTTATATTCTTTTTAGATTGCAGAGACGGAAGATTTCCCTGTCACGGTGAATGAGGAAAATGGAGCATATGTTATCAAACTGATTCTTTATAATCTGTACATCTTCTGTCAACTTTTATTATGTTGCTAATCAGACAGTCCACAAGATTCTTATCAGTATACAGAGAAACATCACTTCTTTGATACCTGTATATCTATACTCTTAACATCTCATCAAAAGGATTCAAAACATAGCTTATTAGTAGTACAGTGCTACATTAGATTCAGAAATCAGAATAGATGCATTCTGTTGTTTTATGTCCATGGTCCTTCTATTTCTAGATACATTTAACTATATGTGGTATTGCATCTGATCAAATTGCTAGTCCGAAAAAAAGCATCGTAGCTAAAAGACTATAGGATACGGATCGGACTTGATTAACTCTGTCAACAACCACAACAACTGATGTAGTCTCAACTCAGGAATCGCAACGAATCAGAGAATTGAATGAATGAATCACAGAATACTCATTGAAACTCAGACAATGACAGCAACTTTTCAATATCATCAACAAAATCAATATACCTAATAAATTCCCAATTCAGGGAACTTAAAAATTGAATTGACATTCACAATTACTACAAAAGTAAATATCAAGAAATGAGTCAGACTTAATTACATAAACAGTAAGTGACTGACTTAATATTAACAGAAAAGGAGTAGTGCATGATCCTGGTTACGAATATCATCCTTATTGTTCTAGACTGAAGCTCACCCACTTTTCGTTTGCTGATGATTTGTTGGTATTTGCAAGGGGGGTGGGGTGTGAGTTCAGTTTAGGCTATCATGGGAAGGTTTAATATGTTTGCTGGCATGTCAGGGTTGAAGGCTAACCCAGCTCCATCTTTTTGGGTGGAGTAACGCCTGGAGTGCAACAACTTTTGCAGCATACTGCTTTTACAGTTGGTGAGCTTCCAGTAAGATACCTTGGTAATGCTCTTCTTCTTCTGGACTTACCAAAAATATTTGTACACCTAATGAAAGAGAATTTGATTTCTTGATATGAATAGGAATCTATGTGGGTGGCCTGGATTAACGCGTATTACCTCAGGCATGATGATCTGTGGCAGGTCTAGAGGAAGCAAAACAACTCTTGGGTATGGTAGATAACGCTTGATCTCAGGGATACTGTAATCAGTGATTGCGGTGTGTTCAGCAGGCTCATGACTGATTGGTTAGCTAGAACTTGGGAGGTAATTCTGTGTCAGTAGAGCTTATGACGTTTTTAGTGCGGACGCAACTAATATCAGTTGGTCAAAGGTTGTTTGGGAGACTCTGGCAGTCCCCAGGCACAGAATATCACTTGGTTGGCTGCTTGTGGGAGGTAGCCACAGTAGAGAATCTGAATACGAAAGGGTTACAGCTTGATACCACCTGCAAAATCTGATGAAACTACTCACCATTTATTTTTTCAATGTTCATACAGTAGGACGTCGCATTGGGTGGGCATTGCCAGAAGACCCATGAGTTTGAAACCTGAACTGAATGGTTTAGAAGAAAATATAGACGAAATCGTCCTTTCAACCAGATAAGAAAAGATGCCTTGCTAGCAACTATTTACATGATTTGGAGGGAGAGAAATGCGCGCGTTTTTGGAAAAGCAGGCAAGGAACCTAGACATTTGATTCAACAGGTCCAATACTGCACCTGTGTAAGAGCTTAAGCTGCGTTTGGTAAGAACACTGGTATTGATGTGAATTGTACTTAGTACAGTGTATATTGACAGGATGTTTTTTTTGGTTTAATTTTCCTGTTGAGAGTCAGTATGTTAGTTGTTTTTGTTGAGTTTTATTGCTGTTTGAGATTAGTGCACGCTGTACCGAGTCTGTAATAGACTATGGTGCTTGTATCTAAGATATCACATTGAATTTCTTGAGATAGGTTGTACAGTGTACTATTGATTACCAAGGGTGTCAATTGGATTCCCTTGGAAGATGGAATGTAATACACTAACCATTTTCCAAAAAACAAAAAAAATGCAACTACAGGTAAATGCTTTATATGGTGAGCAAGATGTAAAAACATTGTCAGCTCAATTGCTCAGATGAAAATTTTCCTTTTTACTTCCACCTGAATTGTGCTACACATTCAACTACCATATTAATACATTCAAAGACATAATGAAGTCTCTGGTTCAGAATTTCAGATATTTGGGTAACCCTGTCCAAATTATCTACATTCCCTTATCTTACAAACAATTGTCTTTGACTTGACGAGGAACTGAACTGATTTAATTCTGTGCAGAATGATCTGATCAATGCTTGGGGCTTGGACAGGCAGCTAGGCTATTGTGCACAGGTGATTTCACATTCCTTCACCAAACTTCTGTTTTCACTTTGTTTACTTGATATTTACATCTAGCGTAATTTTCAGTGTGATAGAATGATAAATGTTATTGCAGTGGATTCTGAGTACATAGTTCATCTTGGCCTTCTAACGCTTGGGGTTTTCCACGGCACTTTTTTCTTTATATATGCAGTACAAAAGTAGGGCCACTGTTTTGGAAATTGCAATGGCTCCCCGGCTCCCCATATAGGAAAAGTTAATCATGTAGTATAGAAAGAATCCAAACACAATATGTAGACAAGTACACTGCCTTACGTAACCTGATATTAAGTTGATATTAAACCGTGGTTTGAATGCATATATTAAACCTGATATTTTTACCAGTTTGTGTCCTAGTTTCTTACACAAATGGTTTGAACGCATAGAACTTCTCTAAATACACTCGCGTTCAAAATTACCCGTTTGCAGGTGTATAATGAAGTTGAAACTTTGAGCAATTTCATGTATCCTTTTCTGCATTAGGAATGAACTGGTTTGGCTATAAGGGTGTGTTTTAAGGAATCAAATATGGACTATGTTGCTTTGCAAATATAGACCCAATCTATGCCATTTCAGCAATAAGTATCTGGAGATTGCATGCATCTCACCTATTGCCCCCTTACTAGAGGCACTGAGATATTGATTTATGCATCTAACCGAAGTATTAATCTGAGTTTATAGATATAGTTCCATAGTTTTTTTATATGAAAAACATATTATAAAAGTTACGTGGCTACAATCCGTGGACGAAGGAGTCCATTACAGTCATTACCATTCCAGGTAATACATGCTGAAGGGACAGCATCAAAAAATATTGGTTCATTACAAATGTCAATAGTGGCTAACCATAGTGAGCCAAAGGATCCCCAAGTATGTTCTTTTCTCTATATCAATGAGAAATCTTCACCTGCTCCAGCCCCTTCATCAAATCCCTGCACTCCAAAATTAGATGCATCAGCAAATCTCTACTGACAGTGGCTTGGTTCAGCAGTTCTTCCTACTATAGTTTGGTCTATGCTGTTTCGGCTTTTAGATTTTCATGGACTAAAATCGCATAACCCTTGAATTTCTGAATAATGATCAGAAGATGCACTAAAAGCTAAGGCTAGAGTCTGGCATCATATGAGTTTCCAGTTTAAATTTTGAGATGTCACTATCTGTAACTTTTTTTTTTTTTTGAGAAACCACTATCTGCAACTTTTGGGTAGTTAGTTTAAAATCATGTTCAATTTGCCTATTTTTTATCATCAAAACTGGCAAAAAGAAGGTCAAAATCAAAATGATTTTTTGTCCTTTTAAACTTTTAGTTTGAATCTGGAAGCGTACAATGGTGGCCACAGATTGAACTGCAGGAGGCAAGTTTGTAAATTTGGTTTGCAAAAGAGTTGCATTTGGTGAAGCTAAAATTTGCAGCGCATGAAATACATAATAGAGTAGGTGTTATACCAAGGAAAAACCAAAGTCTAGAGCAGAAACTTAAGCTTGGTTGGCAATGGATCAAAAAGAAAGAAATAAAACATTTTAGTTCTTCAAGACACAATCAGAATTCAGAAAACAGGACCAATCCCAGCAGTAAGATCAATTGTTGGTAATATAGCTCTTGCAAAAAAAGTGCAGAAGAAATACTATAGACTAGAGTACTTGATTGACCCTGTCAATCATTAATCAAAAGAGCAAATACTCATTGAAACTCAGACTTTAACAGCTAATTCTCTATACCATCAATAAAATGAATACAAATCTCAGACATTAACAGCTAATTCTCTATACCAATTGTGGGAACTTAAAAGTTGAATTGACATACCCAGCTACTACATGAGTAAATATTAAGATATGCAGTAAAGACTTAATTACATATACAGTCAGTGACTGAACCCATATAAACCCAAAAATTTCTAATTCAGAATGATTAACAAAACAATAGTTCCTCATGCTGAAGAAACAGCAAGTCTCAGACTCCTAGGATGAGTTTTTCTTCCCAGCCAAATCAGCGAGAGGTGTCATCTTCTGTTCTTTGATTTTCCCTTGACAGCCCTTGGAGTTGTGGTACAAGTTTTATGACGAAATTGTTGCTCTTCTTTTGGAGGCCAACAACGGCGAAACAAAGACTGCCCTGACGACGGAAAGACCAAAGCTGAATCAATTGGCCTGCTTGAAGCTTATTTTCTGTCATGAATATTTTCCATTGACCATTCAATACATATCTATACCCCCTATTGGCAGGGTAGTCCCATCGAGTAAGCTTCAAATCACGCTCTCTCAATGAGAATGACCCAAACACCTTCACATTCAACCGTGCCTTAATGTCCCTCATTCCAAGGGTGTTTTCTTCAGATTGTGTTAAAAAAGGCCTCTTTATCGCTCCTTGACGGATGGCCAATCGACCCTGATGTTCCTTGACATCACTTTCTGTAAGACTTCTCTCCATAACTAGCTTTACATCAGTGACACCAGTTTGACTACTTTTGATGAAATCGAAGAGGGTAGTAGCAGGGTCTTCTTCCTTCAAACATACGCATAATCGTTTCTTTGGTGTGTTGTTGATACCATTGATGGGTTTAATTTCTGGGTTTTCAAGGGTTTCAGTAAACTCTTGTTTGATTGGGTTTTGGGTAAGTGGGTATATAATTTGAGGGTTCAAAGGGATGATTTTTTTGGTGATACCAAATACTTTCCCAAAGATCAAAACAGGTTCCCACACTTCAAATTCAACTTCTTGCTTAATCTCAGAGCAGACTTTGATGGGGTATGTTTGTGGTTCAGGTTCAGAGAAGGCCAAAGAGTAAGGGCGTTTCTCTTGGGTTTTCTCCATTGAGATTGATCTCAGGTTACAGAAAACAAAGAAAGTGAGAGAAAAAGGGTTGTAAGAAGAATTTGTTGTTTGAGGGTATGATCAAATCAGAATTTGTTGTTTGAGGGGTGATAAAATCAGAAGCAACAGAGTATATATAGATTTTCACCTTCCTAAAATTTCTTTTCTAAATTATTACAGTTTGAGTACGATTGTGTTTCCTTTTGGCAGTGTTTAACTTGTGTTGAAACTCAAATTGTTGAGGATGTAATGGAAAGTATGAATATTATTTAGTAGTTATTACCGTTATGGAGAAGGATATCCAGCTGGTTTCTAAAGTTTTCTAGTCAGTAAATAACGAAATATGTAATCCCTATAATTTTTTTGGTTTCCAAAATATTTTCATCTTACTTTTACTTTCCTATTTCATTTTTGTTACGCGTTTTCCTAAATTGAAGTTGGAGTACTAGTAGGTTTAGTTTAGGGAGTGTATTATCTTTTTTTTTTTGGTGAAGCAAGGGAGTGTATTATCTTGAGGTAGGCAATAATTACCATACCATAAAAAATTCGTATTAGACGTTTTACTCTTAATTTTAGGTGACGAGGGGGTTATTTGATAGGAAAACAAAAGTCACTCACTAGTTATTGGCCCACTGCTTATAATAAGTGAACCCTAGATTTTTTTCAATAATAAGACCATTTTTCAAGTGAGTTGATCTCACATAAGACTTGCTCATAGTATACTTATCGTTAAAAAACAAAAGAAAATAAGTGTCACCTGTTGTGTACAATATCTTTCGAAAAATGTATAGTCAATCCCAGCCTTTTGTATACACCAAAAAGGCTTGGGATTGACAATTCTCAGCCCTTGATTTTGGCAATAAATAAATCACAGTCGTTGATTCCGCCAGATTTTTATTTTTTTCCAGTTAAATACGAATTGTATATGGAGCATGCTCATCACCCCATCATCATCCTACCTCCATCATCGAAGATTTGTTTCCAAATCTATCAAAAAAAAAAAGATTTGTTTCCAAATTTATAAAAAAAAAAAAAAAAAAAAACAGATTTGTTTCCAAAAAACAAAAAAGCTTACGAAATAAATTAAACAATATTTTTTTCTTAATCAAAATTCGTATCATCCCGTTTTCTCTTTTCACACCATATATTCGTATTTCTTTTATTCGTCCATGGCAGTTCATGATAGTTTATGTTCCATTCCAATCCACCTTTATAATTTTTTTTTTAAACAACAATGGGCAAATTATTTTAAAATTGTTGTTTTTCGATCACAACAAGGATGTTATCTTCATCCATCGCCGAGTTGACATCCCCCTTTCAAATTCACTTGATTTTCATTACTTTTAAATCACCATCATTTTTACTTGTAGCTCTTCTTTTTTTTTGCTAGTCGCCTGTAGCCATCTAGGTGACAGAGATTTTCATATTTTTTTTGAGTGACAGAATTTCATCATTGATTTCTTAATTTGTTCATTAAAACACATTTTAATATTGTTAGTTGCTTATAATATTATATTTAGTCATTACTATATGACAAAGTACTTCTAACCAAATAGGAAAATTAACCATCATACTCACATAATAGTTTTGGCAACCACTTAAATAAAGTATGTGTTGGAAGGAATCTTTATATACATGACAAGGAAGAAAGACAACTAATATCACTTTAGGCATAACTAGAGGACATAAAACTAATATCCCCTCTTCTAAGAGAATTAGGAATCTCACTCAAATAAATAAATAAGTAAATAAAAAAAGAGCATTAGGAATCAGTTGATCATGACCATCATTTATCAAGGAGAGTAAAGACCTATATATCCACTCTTTGAAGAGCATGTTTCCCTCTTCGAAGAAGAAGGTATATATCTCTTGAAACTTCAAATTGACCACCATACTCACATAATATTCGTTGTGAACAAACCTATCTTCGGGAACAACATAAATAAAAAGTATATGTGTTAAAAGGAATCGGTAAATACCTGACAAGGAAGACAAGTACCTGGGGGAACATTGTTGGTTGCTACTAATAACATCTTTAGGCCTTTCAAAAAAGAAAAATGATTTATTTGTTCATTCAAATAAATTTGAAAATTGTTAGTTGCTTCTAATATAACCTTTAGACATAACTAGATGACATAGAAATAATACCTAGCAATTCAACACTTATCAGTAATTTTCCTACTTATCCCCTCTTCGAAAAGAAAACCTACATATCTACGGAATATTGTGTCTTATTAGTTGCTTCTACTTAGGGCTGTTCATATCCGGATATACGAAATTTCGGATAGTGAATTTTGATATCTGAACCCGTATCCGAAATTTTGGATATCCGATTTTTGGATATCCAATATTTCGGATTCGGATAGTCGAATATCCGATATCCGAATAAGTTAACTTTTTTCTATTTTAATTGACTTTAATTTGGTTATTTTTCGGATATTTTTGGATATTTCAGATATCCGAATCCGAAAGTATCCGAAATTTATCCATAAAATCCAAAAAATTTGGATATTTTTCAGATAGTTTCGGATATTTCGGATATCCGTATCCGAAATATCCGAAATTACGATTTTTCGGATATCCGAAATTTTCAAAGTTGATATCCGAATCCGTATCCGAAATTTCGGATATCCGTTTTTTCGGATTGGATTTTCGGATCGGATGCTCGGATACAGATTCTTTTGAACAACTCTACTTCTACTATCACCCTTTGACATAATAAGGAGATGAGAAGTACCTTTGTTACTTAGTCAGCCAAAGTGACATTGTTTTGAACTTTAGTTCCTTCTAATATCATCTTTAGGCATTACTAGTGACAAATAACTTCAAATTAACCACCTTGCTCACATAATATTTTCAAACATATCTTTGGGAACCACTTATCTTACGTGCTTAGAGAAATCAGTAAATGCCTTAGGAGGATCGAAGGACAAGCACCTAGCCCCTCTTCGAAAAACTAGGAAATATATTGACCGTCTTTTCATCTCAATGAAGTCATTCATTTGTTATTTAATGTACATCTAGTGGATTTTCATCCTAATTAAGTCCTTTATCTACTTTGTTAGAATTGCCAAAAAGAATTGTTTATAATATTTTTAGTTGTTTCGAATAACACCAAAAGAGGCTCTGGTTTGAGGGTTGCTCTGCTTCTTTTAACTTAAAGGAGGCAAGTTAAGAGCAAAAAAACTCAAAGGAGACAAGCACCATCGCCCTGTTTGATAAAAAGCAAATAAGGCGAGTTCTTTCGCCCTTCTTGTTCAAAGCAAAGAAGGCAGCCTAACCGTTTTCGCCTTATTTGGTGTTGACTTTTTTACTTGACACTAAATACTAATAGTATCTTTAGACCTTTCAAAAAGATACATCAGTGTTATATCCATCCTAATTAAGGTCGTTCTTTAAAATAATTATTAATCCATGACTTCAAAAAATATCCTTGACTTCGAAGAGCAGGACACTATTATGCCTTTCAAAAGAAAATAGAAAAAAGAAATGGCGTTGTTTTAAACATTTTTCGTTGCTTCTAATGGCATTATTTTAAGTATAGTGAAATCAATTCAGATAAAGTAGTATTGTTGCTACATAGTTAAAAGCCTGACATTGAGAGTTTTCACATCTATAGCTTAAAGGAGGGAATGATTTTATTTGAAAATTTGTTTTATTAAATCCCCTTGGGGTAACATTGCTAGTTGCTTCTAATACCCTAAGCCATAACTAGATGATAGAAAACTAATAGAACCTTTAGCTAGTCAACCTAATTTAGTAAACTTGTGTTGATAATACTGTTAGTTGGTAGTAATGGCTTATTTATGTCTTTCAAAAAATAAAAGGGAAAATGATTTATTGGTTTGCTCATTCAAATAAATTTAAACGTGGTTAGTTGCTCCTAATAAAATCTTTAGGCAATACCAGATGACCAATAACTTCAAACCATTTAGGAAAATTAACCATCGCACTCACATTAAATCCGATGAAACCAAACTTAGCCCAAGAAATGCAAAAGATACATTGTTTAAAACTTGTTAGTCGCTTCTAATAGTATCTTTAGGCATTACTAGATGACTTAGAACTTCGAATTAACCACATTGCTCACATAACTTCGTTGTGACCAAACTTCTCTTTGGAACCACTTAATGCACTGTACGTGTTTAATGAAATAAGTAAATACTTTAAGTGGAGGAAAATTACGTAGCCCCTCTTCGAAAACGAGAAAATATATTTTGGCTTGAAACTAATTTTGAAGGAATTGCATAGATACACAATGCTCACTTAATATGTTAATGCTCTTTTCAACTATGTGAAGTCATTCCGCTGTTGTTATACATGCCGTTGGTGAGTTGTCGTCTATAATGTATTGTGCGTGGTTAAGGAAATAAGTAATTATGTAAACTTATCTCCTCTTTGAAGAAGAGAGTATATATCTCTTGGGTAGACACTAAAGTTGGCGTATAAAATACCTATCCTCCAGAAAATGCAAAAGATACATTGTTGAAAACTGCTTAGTTACTTCTAATAGCATCTTTAGGCATTAATAGATGAAAAAGAACTTCGAATTAACCACGTTGCTCACATAGATTCGCTGTGAGCAAACTACTCTTTGGGAACCACTTATGTACTGTACGTGGTTAAGGAAATCAATAAATGCCTTAGGAGGAGGATAAGCACGTAGCCCCTCTTCGAAAAACGAGAAAATATATTTTGGCTTGAAACTAACTTTGAAGGAATTGCATAGATACACAATGCTCACTTAATATGTTGATGCTCTTTTCTTGTATGTGAAGTCATTCTGTTGTTATATTATACATGTCTGCGGGTTGTCGTCTATAATGTACTGTGCGTGGTTAAGGAAATAAGTAATTATGTAAACTTGTGTTTTTAAATTTTTGATAATATTGTTAGTTGGTATTAATCGCTTCTTTGAGGCCTTTCAAAACAAAAAAGGAAAATGATTTATTGGTTTGTTCATTCAACCAAATTTGGACGTCGGTAGTTGGTCCTAATAGAATCTTTAGGCATTACCATTGATTAAGAACTTCAAACCATTTAGGAAAATTAACCATCACACTCACCTAATAATATCAACTGGCACCAAATTTAGCTTTTCCTACCTATATCCACTTCGAAGAACAAACCCTATATCTTGGCTCGACGCTATCTTCGAAGAGACTGGCGCCAATGTTGTATCTTTAATTGTAATTATTAATCCGTGACTTCGAAAAAACCATGACTTCGAAAAGCAGAGCAATATTATGCCTTTAAAAAGAGAACAGAAAAAAGAAATGGCATTGTTTTAAAAAAAATTAGTTGCTTCTCATGTCTCTTTTAGACATTGTTTTAAGTATTGTTAAGTCAATTCACATAAAGTAGTATTGTTGCTACATAGTTGAAAGCTTGACATTGATAGTTTTCACATCTATATGATAGAAAACTAATAGTACCTTTAGACATAAAGTAGACGATAGAGAACTAATAGTATCTTTAGCTAGTCAGCCTAATTCAGTAAACTTGTGTTATTAAATTTGTGATGACAATATTGTTAGTTGGTACTAATGGCTTCTTTATGCATTTCAAAACAAAAAGGGAAAATGATTTATTGGATTGTTCATTCGAATAAATTTAAAAGTGGTTAGTTGGTTCTAATATAATCTTTAGGCATTACCAGATGACCAAGAACTTCAAACCGTTTAGGAAAATTAATCATCACACTCACATAATATTCGTTGGCACCAAACTGTGCTTTTCCTACTTATCTCCTCTTCGAAGAAGAGAGTATATTTTTCTTGGGTAGACACTAAAGTTGGCGTATAAAATAGCTTATCCCCCAAGAAATGCAAAAGATACATTGTTCAAAACTGCTTAGTTACTTCTAATAGCATCTTTAGGCATTACTAGATGACAGAAAACTTCGAATTAACCACCTTGCTCACATTAACCACCTTGCTCACACAGATTCGCTACATAGTTGAAACTTGAAAGCTTGACATTGAGAGTTTTCACATCTATAGCTCAAAAGAGGGAATTGTTTTATTTGAAATTTTGTTTTATTAAATCACTTTGGGGTAACATTGCCAGTTGCTTCTAATATCACCCTTAGACATAAGTAGATGATTGAGAACTAATAGTACCTTTAGCTAGTCAGCCTAACTCAGTAAACTTGTGTTTTTAAATTTTTGATAATACTGTTAGTTTGTTGTAATGGCTTCTTTAGGCCTTTCAAAAAATAATAAGGAAAATGATTTATTGTTTTGTTCATTCAATTAAATTTAAATCTGGTTAGTTGCCCGAACTAAAATCTTTAGGCATTACCATATGATCAAGAACTTCAAACCGTTTAGGAAAATTAAACATCACACTCACATAATTTCACTCGCACCAAACTTTGCTTTTCCTACTTATTTCCTCTTCGAAGAAAAAAACTTGGCTTTTCCTACTTATCTCCTCTTCGAAGAGGAGACTCTATCTCTTGGCTAGACACTAAAGTTGGCATATAAAATAGCCTATCCCGCAAGAAATGCAAAAAGATACATTGTTCAAAACTGCTTAGTTGCTTCTAATAACATCTTTGGGCATTACTATATCATAGAGAACTTTGAATGAACTACCTTGCTCACATAAATTCGTTGTGACCAAACTTCTCTTTGGGAACCACCTAATATACTGTACTTAGTTAAGGAAATCAGGAAATGCCTTAGGAGAGGACAAGCACGTAGCCCCTATTCGACAAATGAGAAAATATATTTTGGCTTGAAACTAACTTTGAAGGAATTGCATAGATACACAATACTGACTTAATATGTTGGTGCTCTTTTCATCTCTGTGAATGATTCAATTGTCATTATGCATGCCGTTGGCGGCTTGTCGTCTATAATGTATGGTACGTGGTACTATATAATTATGTAAACTTGTGTTACTAAATTTTTGATAATAATGTTATTTGGTACTCATTACATCTTTAGCCTTTCAGAAAAAGAAAAAAAAAACAAAAAGAGGAAATGATTTATCGGTTGTTCATTCAAATAAATTTGCACGTTGTTAGTTGCTCCTAATGGAATCTTTAGGCACTACCAATGACCAAGAACTTCAAACCATTTAGGAAAATTAACCATCACACTCATATAATATCCGCAGGACCAAACTTAGCTTTTCCTACATGTATCCACTTCGAAGAAAAGAGCCTATATCTTGGCTCGACACTATCTTCGAAGAGACTGGAGCCATTGTTGTATCCTTAATTGTAATTACTTAATATGTGACTTCGAAAATTCCTTGTTTTCGAGCAGAAGGAAACTATTATTGTAACATCCCGAATTTTTATTAAAAAGAAAATTCATTTTATTGAGAAAAGTGTTATATATTATTAATATTGGTACTCTAAGGAATTTCGGTTGGTCATTATTTTGGGTGTTTTATGTTTTAATGTTATTTCGGATTATTGAGAAAAAAAAAATTAAATTAATAAATTAAAATAAAAACAGAACAAACTGTGGAAAAGAGGAAGGAGTCAGTTGAAATTGGTTTTCTTCCTACTTCCTCTCTTTCACGTCTCTTTCTCCTCTTTACTTCAGTTCAAAAATAAAAACCTAGCTATTATTTTCACGTATCAAAAGAAAAGGCGATTTTTGTTCAAGTTTTTCACCCTAATTATGCTTGGTTGTTGATTCAAGTTGGATTTCATACTCAAGTAAGTTCAATTGTAGTCTTTTGTTCAAATTGATATGAACTGTAAGTAGTCATATCTAAGTCTTGATTCAATTAATTCAATTCTATTTAGTAGTTAATGTTTTGTTTTCTGAGCTTTTATGGAAAACAGATTATATACAGATTGTTTTTACAAATTGGGGGATTTTTGGTATGTCTGTATAAACTGTCAACTGATTCCCTCTACTTCTTGATTCGATGGATTTTATGGGTAGTGTGTTTGTGCTTTTAAAAAAAAAAATAATAAACTGTTTTGCCGAAATCGTCTTGCGGTTGTCAAACCGTTGTTTTGGGTTGCTGTCAGGTCTGTTGCGGTGGCTGGTAGTTGTTGGAGGTCTGTTGGTGTCTGCGGATAGTGTTGGGACGTGATGGAAGGTGGTCAGGTTGGTATTGTGTAGTAGCAGTCGTGTCTTGTTTGTGTAATTGGGTGTTGCTGTAAGTTTAGTGCAGGTTAGAGTGTAAAACTACTGTTAGGGTGTGGTGTTGTTGCTGTACACCAATTTTCTTTGATCATGATGATCATGACTATGGTAAAAAGGGAAGTGGTGGTGTTGTCGTGATGATGGAGGAGTGGTAGGAAATTTTAGTGGGTTTTGTTTTTAAACAAAAAGGTGCAGTAGTCTAGTTTTGTTTTGTTTTGTACAAAAGAAATGAAATGGCAGGAGATTAATAAAGGGTTTTGAAATTCACCTTGTCATATGCATATTCATATTTAAATTCAGTATTTGGTCATATTGTTTATATAGGCTTAAATCTTAATAAGAGGTTTATATTTTGGTTATAAGTTGTAGACTTATACTAGCGTATTATTGATGTTAGGTCCCGAAGTCACCGACTAGATCAGTAGGAGCTTGCGTTAGCTTATTTGGAGCGCAAGAATTAAGGTAATTCTATGTCTACAATTTTACTCAACCCCATAAAAAGTTTGAGTATGTGCTAAATGGATTATATGAGCATGCTTGGTTGGACTATGTTTATTGGAAATAATGTTGTATCATCATGATTAAATGATATATCTGCAACAAAGCAATTTATATGAGATGGTTACTTAGAAAGCATGAAATTGGTGGAATGTATGTATATTTATATTATGGTGGTATACTGTCGATTAAAGTGCAATCGAACATGTTTTATTGATGGAATTTGTATTGAGCAATGGAAATGACACTTTGGTTGGTTTATTGAAATTTGAGGAACTTGGATTTGGTTATTCTTATATCGTACCTTAATCAAATCTGATATACATGAATTTTGTGTGTTGATATGATCATTGATAATTAAAATTATGTTGAGGGTTAAGAGACCTTTAGGTAGGATCCCCTAAAGGTTAGACATAGATTTGGTGGATATCGTATGGCTTGCGGGACTACTATCTACGCAAGCTCTGTACTCACTTTGACTCTTAGGGCATTGATCCCATGAGTTTTTGTTATATTGGTTGTCCAAATTGGACTGAGTACAGACGTATTGTGGTACTCTATTGT
Organism: Tetragonia tetragonoides; assembly: GCA_038025085.1. Lineage (NCBI taxonomy): Eukaryota > Viridiplantae > Streptophyta > Magnoliopsida > Caryophyllales > Aizoaceae > Tetragonia > Tetragonia tetragonoides. The sequence goes on from CM076141.1 coordinate 33,901,944, forward strand.
TGTCCTTTTAAGCCGTAGAGGTTTTAAAAGGGAGTGTGCACACTTTAGACTTTTGCTGGCCAGTTGGTGGAAATATTTATGGTATGGAAAGGTTAAAATCTCTTCTCCATTGGTGGAATTTTGTCTTGTCGTTCTTCCCTCTAAACAAGATGGCATTATGATTAATGAATAAATATATGATTTGTGTGTGTGCTTGGCTTGGTGCTATATGCGTATGAAATGAATTTAAACAAAATGTTTGGAAAAATCCAGGTAAGGGTTTGCAAATGAATTTTAAGGGGTAGAGTAGAGTTACCAGCTTTTGCTGATTTTCTTCTTTGTTTTCCCTTGTTTCTTTTCTTATATGTTTTACAGGTGGGTTTGATGAATAAGCGTTGGAGTGAGGACGCTAGAAAGAAGAATTTATTATTTTTTCCTAGAGAACTTTGTTTAAGCTTTCGTAGTTGATTTAGACTTGGAGATTACTATTGTTATTATTATTAGTTTGTTGAACGAGATTTGTTTACTTTAAGTTGAGACTAATTATTAGTTTTATTAAAGTTGGTACTATTTATTTTAGTTTGGTTTGCCTTGCACTCATTCTGTGAGTGAGTGTGGCAGTGATACCTCAGATTGGTTAGAAGACTTCCGCTATTGTTTTGGATATTGATTGTAGTCATTTGTTTAAGCAGGTTTCAGTAGGTTGATAACTTGGGATGTCTGTTTACAAACGTAACTCTGCCGAAATTTCGGCTCGAGTTTGTGTCATTTTTATTTAGTTAATTGTTAGTAAATCCAGGGTGTTACAATTATGCCTTGTTTTAAACATGTGACCTTTAGGCATTGTTTTTAAAAGAGAACGGAAACAGAAAGGACATTGTTTAAAACATTTTCAATTGCTTCTAATGTGACCTTAGGCATTGTTTTAACTTTTGTGAAGTCAACTCAGATAAATTAAAGTAGTATTGTCGATACATAGTTGACAGATTGACATTGAGAGTTTTCACATCTCTAACTGAAAAGAGGGAATTATTTTATTTGAAAACATGTTTTATTAAATAGCCTTGGGGTAACATTGCTAGTTGCTTCTAATATTACCCTTTTAGGCATAAGTGGCAAGAAAAAGCATTCCCTCTTTTAAGCTATAGATGTGAAAACTCTCAATGTCAAGCTTTCAACTATGTTGCAACAATACTACTTTATGTGAATTGACTTCACAATACTTAAAACAATGTCTAAAAGAGACATTAGAAGCAACTGAAACTTTTTAAAACAATGCCATTTCTTTTTTCTGTTCTCTTTTTAAAGGCATAATAGTGTTCTTCTTTTCGAAGTCACGGATTAATAAATTACAATTAAAGATACAACACTGGCGCCAGACTCTTCGAAAATAGCGTCGAGCCAAGATATAGCCTCTGTTCTTCGAAGTGGATATAGGTAGGAAAAGCTAAATTTGGTGTCAGCGGATATTATTATGTGAGTGTGATGGTTAATTTTTCTAAATGGTTTGAAGTTCTTAATCAATGGTAATGCCTAAAGATTCTAATAGGAGCAACTACCGACATGCAAATTTATTTGAATGAACAAACCAATAAATCATTTTCCCTTTTTTATTTTGAAAGGCCTCAAAGAAGCGATTAGTACCAACTAACAATATTATCAAAAATTTAAAAACACAAGTTTACATAATTACTTATTTCCTTAACCACGCACAGTACATTATAGATGACAAGACATGTATAATATAACAACTGAATGACTTCACATACATGAAAAGAGCATCAACATATTAAGTGAGCATTGTGTATCTATGCAATTCCATCAAAGTTAGTTTCAAGCCAAAATATATTTTCTCGTTTTCCGAAGAGGGCTACGTGCTTGTCCTCCTCCTAAGGCATTTATTGATTTCCTTAATCATATACAGTACATAACTGGTTCCCAAAGAGTAGTTTGCTCACAGCGAATCTATGTGAGCAAGGTGGTTAATTTGAAGTTCTTTGTCATCTAATAATGCCTAAAGATGCTATTAGAAGTAACTAAGCAGTTTTCAACAATGTATCTTTTGCATTTTTTGGAGGATAGGTATTTTATACGCCAACTTTAGTGTCTACCCAAGAGATATATACTCTTTTCTTCGAAGAGGAGATAAGTAGGAAAAGCACAGTTTGGTGTCAGCGAATATTATGTGAGTGTGATGATTAATTTTCCTAAACGGATTGAAGTTCTTGGTCATCTGGTAATGCCTAAAGATTATATTAGAACCAACTAACCACTTTTAAATTTATTTGAATGAACAAACCAATAAATCATTTTCCTTTTTTGTTTTGAAATGCATAAAGAAGCCATTAGTACCAACTAACAATATTATCATCAAAAATTTAATAACACAAGTTTAGTGAGTTAGGCTGACTAGCTAAAGGTACTATTAGTTCTCTATCATCTATTTTATGTCTAAATATACTATTAGTTCTCTATCATCTAGTTATGTCTACGGTTGATATTAGAAGCAACTAGCAATGCTACCCCAAGGGGGTTTAATAAAACAAAATTTCAAATAAAATAATTCCCTCTTTTGAGCTATAGATGTAAAAACTCTCAATGTCAAGCTTTCAACTATGTATCAACAATACTACTTTATGTGAATTGACTTCACAATACTTAAAATAATGCCATTAGAAGCAACGAAAAATGTTTAAAACAACGCCATTTCTTTTTTCCAGTTTTCTTTTGAAAGACATAATAGTGTCCTGCTCTTCGAAGTCAAGTATATTTTTTGAAATCATGGATTAATAATTATTTTAAAGAAAGACTTTAATTAGGATGGATAAAACACTGATGTATCTTTTTGAAAGGTCTAAAGATACCATTAGTATTTAGTGGCAAGTAAAAAAATCAACACCAAAGAAGGCGACAACGATTAGGTTGCCTTCTTTCCTTTGAACAAGAAGGGCAAAAGAACTCATCTTATTTGCTTTTTATCAAACAGGGCAACAGTGCTTGCCTCCTTTGATTTTTTTGCTCTTAACTTGCCTCCTTTAGGTTAAAACATGCAGAGCGACCTTCAAATCAGAGCCTCTTTAGGTGTTATTCAAAACAACTAAAAGTATTAAAAACAATTCTTTTTGGCAATTCTAACAAAGTAGATAAAGGACTTAATTAAGATGAAAATCCACCACATTTACATTAAATAACAAATGAATGACTTCATAGAGATGAAAAGACGATCAATATATTTCCTAGTTCTTTGAAGAGGGGTTAGGTGCTTGTCCTTCGATCCTCTTAAGACATTTACTGATTTCTCTAAGCACGTAAGATAAGTGGTTTCCAAAGATATGTTGTAAAATATTATGTGAGCAAGGTGGTTAATTTGAAGTTATTTGTCACTAGTAATGTCTAAAGATGATATTAGAAGAAACTAACAAGTTCAAAACAATGTCAGTTTGGCTGACTAAGTAACAAAGATACTTCTCATCTCCTTATTATGTCAAAAGGTGATAGTAGAAGAAACTAACAAGACACAATATTCCGGGGATATGTAGGTTTTCTTTTCGAAGAGTGGATAAGTAGGAAAATTACTGATAAGTGTTGAATTACCTGGTATAATGTCTATGCCATCTAGTTATGTCTAAAGGTTATATTAGAAGCAAAAAACAATTTTCTAATTTATTTGAATGAACAAATAAATCATTTTTCTTTTTTTTGAAAGGCCTAAAGATATGATTAGTAGCAACTAACAATGTTCACCCAGGTACTTGTCTTCCTTGTCAGGTATTTACCGATTCCTTTTAACACATACTTTTTATTTAAGTTGTTCCCGAAGATAGGTTTGTTCACAACGAATATTATGTGAGTATGGTGGTCAATTTGAAGTTTCAAGAAGATATATACCTTCTTCTTCGAAGAGGGATACATGCTCTTCAAAGAGTGGATATATAGGTCTTTGCTCTCCTTGATAAATGATGGTCATGATCAACTGATTCCTAATGCTCTTTTTTTTTTTTTTTTGAGTGAGATTCCTAATGCTCTTAGAAGAATCTATTATGTGAGTGAATATTAGTTTTATGTCCTCTAGTTATGCCTAAAGTGATATTAGTTGTCTTTCTTTCTTGTCATGTATATAAAGAGTTCTTCCAACACATACTTTTATTTAAGTGGTTGCCAAATCTATTATGTGAGTATGATGGTTAATTTTCCTATTTGGTTAGAAGTACTTTGTCATATAGTAGTGACTAAATATAATATTATAAGCAACTACCAACATTAAAATAAAATTTAATGAACAAATCAAGAAATCAATGATGAAATTCTGTCACTCAAAAAAAATGAAAATCTCTATCACCTAGATGGCTACAGAAGACTAGCCACAAAAAAAAAAAAAAAAAAGAAAAGAAGATGACTACAAGTGAAAATGATGATTTTTTAAAATTAATGAAAATCAAGTGAATTTGAAACGGGGATGTCAATTCGGCCATGGACGAAGGTAATAACATCCTTGCTGTGATCGAAAAACATTAATTTTTAAAATAATTTGCCTATTATTGTGTAAAAAAAATAAAAATAAGTTTTAAAGGTGGATTTGAATGGAACAGAAACTATCATGAACTGCCAAGGACGAAGAAAGGAAATACGAATATATGGTGTGAAAGGAGAAAACGAGATAGTCAGCGCGGCATGGAGCAGCTTTAAATTTCTTGGCCAACTGTCTCACCCTTTGAGATGCCTACAAACCAGTGCAGGAAAATATTCACTGTGATCGACGGTGGATACCCTTAGTCATGAACCAAAAAAAAGAAGGAGAAAACTAGATAATACGGATTTTGTTTAAGAAAGAAATATTCTTTAATTTATTCCGTAAGCTTTTTTGTTTTCTTGAAACAACCCTTTTTTTTAAGATAGATTTGGAAACAAATCTTCGATGATGGATGATGTTGTATGATGATAGGTTGATGGGCATGCTCCATATACATCCGTATTTAATTGAAAAGAAAAAAAAAAACAAAAAAAAAAATGGTGGAAGCGACGGCTAGGATTCATTTCTTGCCAAAATCGAGGATTGAGAATTGTCAATCCCAAGCCTTTTTGGTGTATACAAAAGGCTGGGATTGACATAACATGGACCGAATATCTTTACTTCTTTTATTGTAAGTTTGTGTTATGTTTGGGAAGGAAGGAAGGAAAATTGAAGGCCTAAAATAATTTTTCACAAAATTTTATATAAGACAGTGTTTCGTAAAATAAATGTCTCATTTTGCACAAAAAAAGTTATTTTGTAATAAAAAGTGATACTCTGTACATTATATTAACCACTTTTGACCATTGCGAAAAATTATTATTTTTTGGACATAAAATGTTACATTTAGAATAATAAAAAAAGTGTTACTTTCAACCGTCTGACCAGAAAATGACATTAGACAAAAAACCAACACTCTCAGAGTTATAAATCAAAGGTATAAATAGTGTATTTGGTAGCATGAGAACTAAAACGAGTAAAATGACCAATCAAATACATACAATCATAAATAATAGAGAATCCCTATAAATATAATAAATCTACAAGCGGAATTTGTCATCTTAAAATTTCTACACGTATTTCCTAATTTTACTTGGGACCGCTGATTTCAAAAATTTTAAATGGAACATTGTTTTTCAAATTCTTTTTCGACTTCCAATATTTATGGTCTGTTATTAAAGGTTTCTTTTTTTTTTTTTTTTTTAATCACAAATACTTGTTGAAAATGGGTTTATTGTAACTTTCGGAAGATGATGCCCACTTTTTAGGGGAACAAGGATAATAAGTGACCCCTATATTTTTAAATAATGACCCCATTTTTCTATGAGTTGGTATCACGCACTTTTCTTATTTGTAGAAATAAGTAATGCTTACGTATTGGACATTTTGAATTGAAGCTATAATAGAACATAATATATATATATATATATATATATATATATATATATATATATATATATATATATATATATATATATATATATATATATATATATATATATATATATATAAGTGAATTATGCACATTGCTTGATTGACAAATCAGCATGCCATGTAGACATTGATCCTCTATTTATGTGACATGTTGATACAAGCAAGTGATAGCAAAAGTCATTGAGTAATTGTAAATGACGTTGATATTTATAAAAGCATTAAATCATCATTATATGCATCTCACATATTCAATGAATCCTTGAACAAGCACTTAATTATGTACAACCTCCCCTTCCTTTTTAACTTCCCCTTCAAATGCATTGCATTTAAGTATCTTGAATTAAGTTGGTAACATTGACCGTGCAATTTGCAATGCAGGTACAACGTGACTTAATTTTAGAATAGAATATTTTTTATGGGTGAATTTAGAATAGAATATTTTTAGTACTAACAAGGTTCACATTCTTCTGGTACAATTTTCACATTTTGGGATTAACTTTTTCAATAAATTTATTTTCACCCTTATATTAAGCAAAATGACACATTAGAATAACCAACAATTGAGTATGCATGAGAAGACTTTTTGGTGACTGTTTGGCCGACATCCAAAGTATAGAAATTCTAATTCTCATAAAATGGAGGAAGTGATTTACCTAGGGGCCTAGGTAAGTGTAACTTCATGTAGGAAGTTACTTCTCATATTCAACCAAACAACATTTGACATTATCCCAAAAATTTTAAATTCTAGAAATTACAAGTTCTTAAATATTGCAACTTTCCGTATTGAACCAAACGAGCACTTAAGCAAATTATAGAATGATCTTTAGACTTTCAACGCAATGCAAGAGTGTACATCTTGGAGTATAGTATTTAATCTTAAAGAGGTTTGTGAACATGAAAATATTGCCAAAAGATTTTAAAATTAATGAGATAAATTTGTATGATCCTGTCTTGGGTGTTATAGTATAAGAATGTTAGAGGTTTTAAGCATAGAAATGAGGGGTTTATATAAGATATTTTTGATACTAGCGATAATGTGGCATAGGTGATAACTTTCCGTAAGGTTTATAGCCTGAGAAAATATTTGATTTTTTATAAACGCATTGACCGTGCATCGCACGGGAATGTAACTAGTGACTTATAAAGATCAACAATCAACATACCTTGTATTATACGAAATTCGCATACAAGCCCTATTTTGCACACAGCTCAGTTGAATAGAGTATACAACATTGGAATAATGACATAGTTCTTTGATCACTAAAAGTTTCATACTCGTGAGAATATACACGTGAAGAGGGACGTTGGATGCTTCACTAGGCAACAGAAGCGATTGCTAATGAGTCTTGGCTCACTAGGCTTCGCCTCGCGAGGAAATTAAAGATCATGTTCAGATCAGACCTAGGGAGCTGGCTTGGAGGCTTCCGAGGAGGAGACCATGCAGCTTAAGTTGTCACAGAGGTAAAAGGGGAAAAAATTGACGTCGGAGCTGGGTTCAAGATCATCAAAGAAAACAATGGTAAGACTGCTACTACATTCAGATTCTGTAATGGCCATCTATAATCCGATTACAGGAGACAAAAGGGATAGTAATTTGAATTGTAATATTGTGTCTGATCTGAATGCAGGGCACTCAAGGAGCAAATTCGCGAGCTAGAGGTGGAGTACTGTCCTAGGAAAGCCCGCGGACGAGACGATAGAGTTAAGGAAGGACATGTATCCTCATGAAGTCCTCAACTTTACTACTCACCTACCTTGTGTTTTTATTTAGCTACCTTTCTACGAGATACAAGAAATAACCTTGCTTATAAGCTGTAGTGGGACACTTAACTTTGGCTTGTTATTTGAACGCGCTTTATTTTTTCAGAGTATTTTTTTTTATTCAAGGAACCCGCAGCTACTACTCTTTCCTAACCCTTACACCAAACATAAAAAATTTTACAATCCTAATTTTCTAATCCTTATTCCCACTAAACAAACGCCCCGTTAGAGTGTGGACTTGTTATTGGAACGCGCTCTAAGTTTTATTAAACGAAGTTGCTTAACGTAAATCGCAAATTACTTATCCAATAAATGACAATCCCCTTAATAAAATACATAATAATTTTTTTTTTAAACAAAAGACACCCTATTGAGGAAGAGCAAAGAGACAGTGCTATCTTGTGAACCAACTAACGTCTTACAGAGCAAACACCAGACAGACAGACAGACAGACAGACAGAGTGACGATTGAATTGGAAGCTGCTCCCATGGCTGCCAAAGCTTCATCCGCTCTCCATGCCGGTAACTCTCTTCATCCCAATTTTCCTTTTCAAATTCATATTAGATATTACAATACAAATTATGCAATTGCAAGAAATTTGATTCATAACCCTGAAAAATTCCTCAATTCTGTGAGACAACAATGTAAGTTAGGGTTCACCAACATTGATCAACCACTCTCTCTCTTCAACCAAATGACCTCTTTATGCCCTCTCCCTTCTATTATCGATTTCAATCAGCTCTTCACTGCCATTATCAAAATGAACAAACCCCACCAACATCAATCCACCGTTGTTTCTCTCTATAGGCAACTAGAGTTTTCAGGTCTCCGATACAATGATTATTCCCTCAACATCCTCGCCAATTGTTACTGCCAACTCGGTCGTGTCGATTTTGGGTTCTCTCTCCCTGGGAAAAGACTTAAGCTTGGGTATCCCTCTGATTGTGTACTCTTCTCTACTTTACTTAATGGTCTCATTCACATGGACAAGCTGCCCCTTGCTGTCAAATTGTTAGATAAAATTGTCAAGCTAGGCATCCAACCTGATATTGTTATCTATGGCACTATGATCAAAGGCCTTTGCAATATTGGCGACAATTCTGGTGCTCTCAACTTGCTCAGAAAAATGAATTTCGGCATTTGTAAGCCTGACATTGTCATATATACCACTATTATTGACAGTCTCTGCAAAGACAGATTCGTAAATGAGGGTGTGAATCGTTTCTTAGTGATGAGACTATGAGAGGAAAGGGCATTTCACCTAATGTTGTCACTTACACATCCTTGATTTGAGGAATGTGCAGTTTGGGCCGATGGGAGGAAGCTAAGGGCATGTTGGTTGACATGTTGGAGAGCAACTTATCCCTCGATGTTGCTGCCTACAACATGCTTGTAGACATGTATTGTAAAGAAGGGAGGGTGGATTTGGCAGAAACCGTTCTTGATTACATGATTAAAAGAGGTGAGACTCCAAAGCCTACGCTGCTCTATTGGATGGATATTGTTTACGTGGCCAAATGGATGAGGCATCCAATTTATTTGAGTCAATGGTCAAAAGTGGTTGTCACCCTAACGTTGTGATTTTCAATACCGTGATCAATGGGTATGTCAAGACCAAAAACATTGACAAGGCTGTCAACATTGTCCAAGAAATGTCTCTTCAAGGAATTTTGCCTGATGTGTTCACCTACAGCACACTTATAGATGGCTTGTGTAAAGCTAGTAGGCTCCAAGCTGCCCGCGAAATGTTCAACGACATGCAGGTCCGTGGAATTACACCAAACATTGTGACTTATAATTCATTCCTGAGTGGCCTTTGCAAAGATGCACAGTTTGTTGAGGCAGGGACAATATTAAAAAAGTTGGAGGATAATGGAGTGGTCCCTAACATTGCAACTTATAATATCATTATTAATGGCTTTTGTGAGTCTGGGAGAACTAAAGATGCAGTGGATATGTTTATCAGCCTCCAGGCCAAGCATGTACAGCCAGGTACTATTACATACAGCATACTGATCAAAGGACTATTTGCAAGATTGGGTTACTTAACGAACCAAGTGAACTGCTAAAGACTATGGAGGACAATGGCTGTCCTCCCAATGATCCCACCTACAATACGATTATAAGGGGGTTAGTTAAGGGTAAAGAAATCAGAAAGGCTTTGGAGCTTGTCACTACTATGAAAGGAAAAGGCTTTAAAGCTGATGCTGACACTTCGTCCTTGTTTGTGGACTTGCTATCTGCTGAGGATGTTAACAATGTAGACAAAGAATTGCTTCAAAAGTATTTTCTTAATTGAATAACATTGTGAATCGTGAAGTGTTCTTTGTATTTTGTATCTTTTGGTCTTACATCTCTTATTAAACAGATTTATATTGGGGTGATTTTTAGTCTGACTTGACTACTCCAATTAGTGTAGTAAGTTGAATGTAGACATGCCACAACTTAGACCTCAAGAGAATGCATACTTCCACAGATGGAAGTAAAGACAATGTCATAATAGACATTGTGAAATGGAGAATGCTTGCTCAATGTCATGACCTTTTTCCCCCTTGATTTGTTTGTTTCTTCTTCTTCCCCCCCTTCCTCGACAGCTCTTTTATTCTCTGTTTGTTTATATATATATATATGTTTTGACAGGTTTCTTTTATATTTTAATATTTAGATGTGTCTTATGTTTGCTCCTAACATATGGTTTTTGGCCCTTCTACTAGCATGACAACAAGGCACAAATGTCCTTGACTCATAAAGTGGAGTGGATGTCATTAACTTTCTTCTGGGTGCTTCAGTCTAATAATGGTTTATTTCTGGAGATATCTATTGAGAGGCAGATGAGCCAAAATTTTGTTGAAGAATCTTTTCATTTTAATAACGGATGATATGAAGTTCTATACCAGCATTACACTTACAGGCATATGTTATTACTCTGATGATTTATAATTGGAAATATTATCTGCTTCTCTTCCCTGCATTGATGCTAAGGATTTTACTGTGAATACTCTTTGCTTACAATAGTAGACGTGACTCTTCCTTCGCTTATGATCTTTCTTGCTGCTAAAATAAGCATGAGGAAACTTGTAGCTGGTTTTGGAAAATTCAGACTTTACCAAAGATATCTTTGTTTCTTTGGTTACTTTGGTTTGAATAAGTTCTCACAAAGGCATTATTTTTTTAAAGAACATGTGGTGATATCAATCTTTGTCTGTTTGTGAAAGTCATAATGAAGATAGTTTGCAATTGTTGCTTTACTGACCGACTCTTTTTTGTTTTTGTTTTTGTTTTTGTTTTTGTTTTTGTTTTTGTTTTGAGAGACGTGGAAGCTCCTTCCTGTTTCTGATACCTCTTTTACATGATATTTCAAGGAGATGGCTTTGTGATAACTTGTGCAACTCCGAAACATTCAACAAGCTCCCCTGGCCTAGCCATTGCTCCTTCATTCTCTGGTCCATTTGGCTCAAAAGGAATGACTTAGTCTTTAACCATGCGAACTCCTACCTGACTTCCTGGTTTAACACCATTCCTTTTATCAATAGCTGTATCAATCTCATAGTTTTTATTCACAAGGATTTCAACATGTGGTTTTAGTGTAGTATGGAAAGATTAGAGGGATACGATTAACACTAGATTGCTTTGAGATTGTAGATAGCATATTTATATAGGCACGGCTTTGAGATTGTAGATGCAGAATTTGTGGAACTTATTATGGTGTGTGTTTCTTCAGCAGTTTATTCCCTGAACATCAACAGCTCTCCAACTGGATATTTTCAGGATAGGAGAGGCTTGAGACAAGGGGACCCTATGTCCCCTTATCTATTCGTGATCTGCATGGAGTTTCTTTCCAGAGTTTTCAAAAAGGAGTAATGCATGATCCTGATTACAAATATCATGCTAAGTGTTCTAGACTGAAGCTCACCCACTTGGCGTGTGCTGATGAGTTGTTGGTATTTTACAAATGGGGGGGGGGGGGTGAGTTCAGTTTAGGGTATCATGGGAAACAGCCAAGTCATCCATGTTTTTTGGTGGAGTGACGCCCGAAGTGCAACAACTTTTGCAGCGTACTACATTTACAGTTGGTGAGCTTCCAGTGAGATACCTTGGCATTCTTCTTGCTTCTTCTAGACTTACCAAAAATCTTTGTACACCACTGTTAGAAAAATTGTCACAAAAAACTCAACACTGGGCAAATAAGTTATTGTCATACGCTGGGAAATTACAATTCATAAACTCAGTTTTATTTAGTATGGAGTCTTATTGGAGTGCTGTTTTGATCATGCCCATGGAAGTTATAAGGGAAATAGAAAGTCTGTGCAGGAAATATTTCAGGGGGGATAACAATGTGCATTAACAGCACAGGTAAACGCAGACCCTCGTGCTGTTATGTTTAGTTGGGACTCTATGACAAGGCTTTTACAGCACGGGGGTCTTGGTATCAAGGAGATTTTGAGGGGCATGTATAATGAAGAGAATTTGATTTCTTGATATGAATAAAGAATCTATGTGGGTGGCCTGGATTAATGCATATTACCTCAGGCATGATGATCTGTGGTATGTCCAGAGGAAGCAAAACAACTCTTGGGTATGGATGAAAACACTTGTTCAGCAGGCTCATGACAGATTGGTTAGCTAGAACTTGGGAGGTAAATTCTTTGTCAGTAAAGATTATGAGTTTTTTAGTGCGGATATCAGATGGTCAAAGGTTGTTTGGGAGACTCGGGCAGTCCATAGGGACAGAATATCGAGTATCACTTGGTTGCCTCTGCTTGTGGGAGGCTAGCCACAGTAGAGAATCTGAATAAGAAACGGTTACGGCTTGATATTACCTGCAAAGTATGCAGCAGCATGATGAAACTACTCACCATTTATTCTTTCAATATCCAGACAGTAGGACATTTTCATGTCTCTTCTGCATTGGGTGGGCATTGCCAGAAGACCCATGAGTTTGAAACCTGAACTTGAATGGTTTAGAAGAAACCTAGATAAGAAAAGCTGCCTTGCTAGCAGCTATTTACATGATTTGGAGGCAGAGAAATGCGCGGGTTTTTTTAAACGCAGGCAAGGAACCTAGACATTTGATTAAACATTTGATTAAACAGAGCTTATGCTGCATTTAGTGAGAACACTGGTATTGATGTTTACTTAGTACACGGTATTTGACAGGGTGTTTTTTGTTGTTTCATTTTCCTGTTGAGGATGAGTATGTTAAGTTGTTTTTGTTGAGTCGTATAGCTGTTTGAGATTAGTGCACTGTACTGAGTCTATAATAGACTATATTGCTTGTATCCCATTAATATTCTTGGGATAGGTTATACTATTGATTACCAAGGGTGTCAATTGGCATCCATTGGAACATGGAATGAAATACACTAACCATTTCCAAAAAAATAACAATGCAACTACAGGTAATTGCTTTATATGGTGAGCAAGATGTGACAAAATTCTCTGTCCAAGTGCTCAGATCATTAATTTGCTTTTTACTTCCACCTGCATTGTGCTTCACATTCAACTACGACTTGACTATATCCAAAGGCATAATGAAATCTCTTGTTCCGATATTTGGGTAACCCTGTCCAGATTATCTACATTACCCTATTTTGCAAACAATTTTTTATGACTTGACGAGGAACTGAACTGTTTTGATGCTATGCAGAATGGTCTGATCGATGCTTGGGGATTGGACAGGCAGCTAGGCTATTGTGCACAGGTGATTTCATATTATTTCACCAAACTTCTATTTTCATTTTGTTGTGCTTGCTATATACATCTAGCACAATTTTCAGGGTGATAGATGAAAAGTTATGGTGTGTGGATACTGAGTACATAGTTCATTTTGGGCTTCCAACACTTAGGATTTTCGACAGAATTAAGGCAAGTCTTTCCTTGTAAGTGCAGTATTAAGAAAGCAATACACGACTCATTGAAAGTTCAACTGATGCTTTAACCTGTTTGTGCCCTCTTTTCTACACAAGGGCTGCACTCATAAAACTTTTTTAAATAGGCTCATGTTCATCCTTTCAGTTCAACATGCATGTGAAGAGAACCTGCAATGTGTCAGTGTTTGATCATATAATCTCCATATGGACTAGAATTATATCCATCTATTTGGTCAACCTTGAAACATATACTTTTGGTTATTTATCCTTTTTGAGGTCTATTATGAAATTGAAACTTTGAGAAATTTAAGTAACATATGTAGTAAAGCTTTTACTCGTCTAGACAATTTTCTAACAGCAAAAGCAAATAATGTTGCAAAGAAGTATTAGGCTATCAGTGTTACAGATTTACAGTGTAGGGATGTAGGCTGCGTAGCACTATTTATCAGTGTATACCAAGTCAACAAGGAAAAAACAAAGTCTAGAACAGAAACTTATGCTTGGTTGTCTAGAATCAGGCTACATAGGAATGGAGCAAAAGGAAAGAAATAAAACACAAAGACCATTTTAGTTCTTCAAGCGACAATCAGACTTCAGAACACAGGACCAATCCCAGCAGTAAGATCAATTGTTGGTAATATATCTCTTGCAAAAAAGTGCAGAACTAAATGAAGGGTCAATCATTAATCAAAAGAGCAAATACTCATTGAAACTCAGACTTTAACAGCTAATTGAAGTCAAAAAAAAAAAAGTTGGAGTACTAGTAGGTTTCGTTTAGGGTATTATCTTAGGGTAGGCAATAATTACCATACCATAAAAATTCATATTAGACGTTTTACTCTTAATTTTTGGTGACGTTGGAGTCATTTTACAGGACAATAAGGGTCACCCACTAGTTATTGGCTCCTTGCTCATAAAGTCATAATAAGTGAGCTCTAAATTTTTCAATAATAGAACCATTTTTTTAAGTGAGTTGATCTCACATGAGACTTGTTCATACTATACAAAAAGAGAAAAAAAAAAGTGACGCCTTTTATTTAAATTTATCTTTACTTCTTTTATTTTAAGTTGGTGTTATGTTTAGGAAAGAAGGAAGGAAGGAAAATTAAAGGCCTAAAATAACTTTTCACAAAATTTTATATAAGACAGTTTATTGTGAAATAAATGTCTCATTTTGATCAAAAAGGGTTATTTTGCAATAAAAAGTGATACTTTGTACTTTATTTTAGCCACTTTTGACCATTGCGAAAAATTGTTATTTTGTGGATATAAAATGTTATATTTTGAACAGTAAGTCTTGTGTGAGACCAACTAACAGAAAATTGGGGTCGTTTTTTAGAATTATAGGGGTCACTTATGGTGCGTAGTGACCCTTGTTTCATTGAAAAATAAACGTCGTCTCACCAAAAATTATAGAAAGACAGTCTTATAGAAACTTTTGTGCATTTTAAATAAAAAAAAGTGTTACTTTTAACCGTCTAATCATGAGATTGCATTAGACAAAATCAGCACTCCCAGAGTAATAAAACTAGGGTATAAATAGTGTATTTGGTAGCATGAGAACTAAAAACGTGTAAAATGACCAATTAAATACATACAATCATACATAATAGAGAATCTTTATAAAAATAATAAATCTAAAGCAGAATTTGTCATGGCGATGAATTCTAAATGGAACAATTCAAATTCTTTTTCGACTCCCAATATTTACGCTATTGTTTTTATGGTCTGTTTTTAAAGATTTCATCCATTTTTTTACCATAAATACTTGTTTAAACGGTCTTAATGTAACTTTCAGTAGGAACAAAGGTCACGATTTATAAAGTGACCCTTATATTTCTAAATAATGACTCACTTTTCTATAAGTTGGTATCACGCTAAACTTACACTTTTTTTTATTTGTAGAAATAAGTAATGTTTACGTATGGACATTTTGAATTGAAGTTGTAATAGATCATGACTTATACAGGTCAACATACCTTGTATTATACGAAATTCGCGCACAAGCCCTATTTTGCACACAGCTCAGTTGAATAGAGTTTACAACATTGGAATGACACAATTCTTTGATCACTATAAGTTTCATACTCGTGAGAATATACATGTGAAGAGGGTCGTTGGATGCTTCACTAGGCAACAGAAACGATTGCTAATGAGTCTTGGGCTCTTGGCTCACTAGGCTACGCCTGAAGGAAATTAAAGATCACAAAAGCTAAATTAAAAAACTGGAATCAATCCACTATCAGCCACATCCACTCTAAAGCAAGCCTTAACAAAGACAATATTAGGCACGTCGAAGACAGGCTTCTCAGTAGTACAGCAAGTTACAGCTCCTTTAGTGAACCAGTGGATGAGAGCAGACAACAGAACATTCAAGTTGAGATTATAAATTACGCCAGAACATGGAGGGCCAAAGGGATAGATAAGCATAGAATTTAATGTGCACAAAACATTGCAATATCCTCTAACTAATAGAACTGCTACCAATTTGAGAAAGGATGAAAGCCCTGTCAGCATCTGCTGATGAACCGCCCTAAAACCTCAGGCAGAAGCAGCCGCACCAGCATCTTTAACTGACTCACGCCAGGCATACTCCCTTGCTCCATCCTTATCGACAATCTTGATCACGAAATTGGGAGGGGCCACTACCAGCCTGGACCTGATTTCCAATATGCACTTGTCAACCAAGTCAATAGCTTCCTCAACTGACATGCCACTGTGGTAGTGTCTGTCCATCATGGAAAGGGCAAAATAGGAACCATAGCCAAATGCTCCCTTCTCTACCTTGTGAAAAGTTGCAATATAGTCGATGAAGTACATTGAAGGTCCAGTCTCTTTGTCGTACCCAGCCAAAAGGATGTTTACAGAGTATGGGTTCTGCAAATAAGAATTTATTACAGTTAAAAGAAAGCTTTCACTATCGAACATTGTGAGAGCGATGCAGAATGTAGTGTACTAGTCAGTTACAGAGAGGAAAACAGAAGAATTACAACAATTATGGCAGAAGATTAAGAAGGAATTTTGGGGAAAAGAGGATACGCAAGACTCAAAAGAGTCAAGGACAACAATAGATAAATGGTTTATCTATTTAAACAACAATTGGCAAGGAAAATGAGAAACAAGTTATCTCTATTCTCACTAGGTAAGTAGTAATCATCCAAATCATCCTATAAGAAAAATAAAGAAATAAAAAAAAGTAAAAGGACCTTATTTAATAATCTTTTGGCTTGTAAATTGCGGCAATCTTAACTTGCCCCAAACTGTTATGTAACCAATAATCCAAAAATATGACCAAAGATTCTATTTTCAACCCCAGAATATTTCACACAAACATTATCAATGCTAATAATAGTGAGAACTTATTACTTCTGAATATTTGAAGTGTAATAAATTCTTACATGTAAATATTATAGTTTGCGATGCACTGAACCAGTACTTATGAAGGCAAGCTTCCCAACCAAATATATAAATAATGGCCTGACTACAACACCCAGATAGGCAGCATATATGTTCCCACTTCCTAGCTATATCAACAATTTGACACACGAACTTATCAGTAGACTCATTATGACCACAAATCCATAATGACGTGACTTATGCTATTGTTGAAAACTAGTTGGAACTTGGACATACTAGAAAGTATAGTACCACAAACACCAAATGAGATGTTAATGAGTAAGATGTACTAGAATAGGATGTTGATGACCCAAGTTATCAGAGGTACACGAGATCTATTCCAGAGGTCCTAGGTTCAAGTCCCTACAGGGCCACTGGAGGTTTTCCTGGTCGTTAACTTCAGGGCCATGGGATTAGTCAAGCAAAGCGTTGATACACATGTTATCTAAAAATAAATATATATTATCAGAAGTACAATCTGCTCTTGCGCTCTATTGGATCAAAGATGACCTCTTACAATTGATTTATGCTGTTTGGTTTAGTAAGCAATATCTCCTCTATGGAGAACAAATGACTTCCTAACCAAACCAAGCCAAACCTAAGAGAATAATCCTATACAAATTCAATGTTTATTCAAAAATCCTGTCTTTAAACCACGCCCGTCATAATTTAAACGCTGAAGCTCTAGATTACCCTTCTTTTCCCTGGAACTAATTTGAGTACCAAGCGTAACTTCCTTTCCCATGGGGTTAAAAAGTTCAATTCCCAAGACCACAACAAGTGCATTTCCGCGCACATCTTCCTCACTGCCAACTGCCAAGAGTGTGACCTGATAGTGACGGAGATAGGAGAAGACCATCTATGTCTGCATGCACCTCAATATATTACCCAGCATATTATATGCAATAAGGGCACTATACGAGAGTCCTACTTTTCTATATTCAATAACATTTTTCTAGATTCTGACACAGTGATCACAAATTGAGCTAAGCTCACTCCATAATTTACCTTCCCTTTTGTGTATGATACTCATTACAAGGATGCATAGATGCATTGGAGTATCCCCATGGAGTAGCAAAGAATTACACATCCCAAAACATAGGTCTGTGACCAAGATCTTGGACGAATGGAAACCAATCCACCAAATCGGGCACTGCACTCTCTCGATATAGGAGTTAACTAAGATGTAAAGATTCAGCTACTCTTTCTTTTAACAAATGTTTATCTAGTTTCTCTTTTTCAAAAGACAGCTGGATATTTCAAAGAGCACTAACTCTTTTTGTTTTCTTAGAAAATATGACACTGTATTATTCATCGACGCAAAGAATCAACAATTACAAGACCCGCAAACTGACATTACCCAGTATTTAGCCTCCAAGGGACTCTACAATAAGCAGGGATGTTTACGTTATATATCAATTTCTACAGTTATTTATTTTCTAGACTCCTGAAGTAGGCTCCTCACAAGTATCTATTCCCACTTTGCCACACAAATCTAAAGAGATGTTTTACTTATATGAAGTGCACCAAGGCTAACTACCGCCTTCTTACATGACTCATCGCAGGTAGCGCCCTGCTTGTCCATCAGTTCATCTCTGTACCATACAGCACAGTGAATCGGCATTGTGTTCAACAATGCAAGGAATGCTCACCAAATTCCAAGTATAACAATGAAAGGAACGTTTGAAAGAGCCAATTGACATGCTTACGAGAGATGTGATTGGCAGAACCGGGTTATATCTCTCTTTCTTTTAACAAATGTTTATCTAGTTCCGCTTTTTCAAAATAGCTGGACATTTCAAAGAAGCATTAACTCTTTTTGTTTGGTTAGAAAATATGACACTGTATTACTCATCAACGCAAAAAATCAACAACTACAAGAGCCGCAAACTGACATTACCCAGCATTTAGCTTCCAAGGGACTCTACAACAAGCAGGGGTGTTTACATGTTATACAATATCAATTTCTACAGTTATGTTATTTTCTAAACTCTTAAAGTAGGCTCCTCACAAGTATTCATTCCCACTTCCTACGCAAATGTGACAATCTAAAGAGATGTTTTACTAATATGATGTGTGCCAAGGCTACCTACCACCTTCACACATGATTCCTTGCAGGTAGCGCCCTGCTTATCCATCAGTCCATCTCTGTACATACACCAAAGTGATTCGGCGTTGTAGATGCAAGGAATGCTCAACAAATCCCAAGTATAACAATGCAAGGAACATTTGAAAGAGCCAATTGACAAGCTTACTAGAGATGTAATTGGCAGAATCGGGTTATCTTTTATGTTCCTCATGTGTTTCTTGGTTGTGGGAGTACTAAGTAATCATGAATCATCAGGGCTACCTGTTCTTATATTGGATCGGGGCTTAGGCTGGTGTAGAAGTGGAGCTCAAAGTGGTCTCTTAAACATAAAGTTCTCCTACAGATAAGCTAATAGTAAACTGCTGAGGGATAAAGCAAGGAAGAGTGCTTTTGTAGGTTTCTGAAGAAAGCTAGAGTTTGCAGCTGATAAGGGGAATCCAACTTCAAACAATTACTAAATTTTGTAGGTTAGCAGTTTTGGTTTGTTTTAAAAATCTGGTGGACCTTGCAGTGTGGTGAAGCTGTTTCTTTGAGCTTTTAGTTTGGTAGTAAGTCTTCAGGTATCCCTGGATAAGTGTGTGCTCTCTTGGGAGTGTGTATACTGATCTAGGTTGACGGATACAGACTAAGACACATACACGGACTCGAACAGACACAAGGAAGTGTCATGTGTAGAGAGTAAATTAGGGAACGCCTAAAATGTGCCGGACACATGTGTCATGTTGTATCTTGTCTGCACATAAACATGTGAATGTGCGATACGACATCTATCTAGGGAGTTTGTGTTTTTCACCCAGCGGTGTTGGTCTTGTTCACTTTCCTTACTTTTCCACATCCACCCCCACAAACAAGACAACTTTTATTACAAATAATTTGAACACTTTGCTTGACAAAATAATTGTTTCACACAAAATGTCCACTCTCCCATCATACAAGCCAACCCAACTTCATCTACCAACACCGAAATTTCTAGATTTATCAAACACTCACATCCCAAAACCTTGCCAAAACTGATAGTCCCAAGGTTTGCCATAAGCAATCCACTCATAATACCGTACATTGGCAATCGGAACCAAAGAACACCCAAATGTTTTACGAATTGTGATCGTAAAACCTCAGGAGATGCAAAACAACTCCAAATTTAATCCTACATCCCAACTCCCAAATGCCCCCTCCCCGCAAAACAAAACGCCCTACATGAAAAAGTATCTATATTCACCATAATAACAATCAATATGACAAACTCAAATATAAAAAAATGTAAAATTCATTCATATATGATAATCACAACATAAATTTCAACCTACCCTAGCTTAATTGGATGAGAGAGATTAAGAGAGAGAAACCGACCTTGCGCAAGGCGGTAGCGAGTTCGCCACGAGTGAAATTAGCAGTAGCAGAAGTAGTCAAAGGGATGCCATTTCTGAACTGATACAAAGCAACGTTCTTCTGGATATACTCCGTGAATTGAACTCTAGGGTTTGTTCATCCATCAATTCAATCACAATTAGCAAAAACCTAGGGTTAACAAAAATCAACAACAAGAAAAAAAAAACACACAAAAAAAAGATGAGAGAGAAAGAGGGTACCTGTCACCAGCTTCACCACTGGCACCCATGAGTTTATGAGAATCAAGGATCATGATTTTGTCTTCATTGGATTTGTGAACCAATATGCTGTTAACAGCTGATGTATCTGCTACTATTAATGCAAATCCATTGCCCACTAATCCAAACACACACTCCATCTCTCTCTCTCTCTCTCTCTCTCTAGTTTGATTTGGGGGTTTTGCTAAATGCTTCTGAGAGTATAGATTAGATTATAGAACGCTTCTCAGTTCTTCCCCATAAGAAAGACTGGTACTTGAGAAACAAGTTTTGCAGTGGCCAGTGGGGGTCTTTTTTTCTTTTTTCTTTTTTTTTTTTTTTTGAGAAGGGGGCTGGTTTACTTGGTGCGGAACTCACACCTTAGGAGACGATAACCCGACACGAATCGGACAAAAATATAGCGGGTTACTATTGACGGTTTTTGACTTTATTATAAGTCGATTCAAGCAATATTTTTATTTAATTAAGATTGAATTTGGTTTTTGTTGGTTAATGTTGAGATTTTCAATACCAAAATAACATCCTTTATTTCTATGGCTTGAGATCCATTTTTTTTTATTGAACGAACGGGTCTACTTCTATTATTCATCCACTCGGGGCATCAAAAACAATCAAGTGACTACAAGCACAGGAGATAGCCTGCACACACTCCCCTTAAGACATAATAACCTCACCACCTCTATATAAGTCTATTAGCCACAGACTCATCTATATCTAAAATCCTAGTGCAAACATTAGACCGTATAGTATGAACTATTGATTGTACACTTCTATTTTTTCCTTGAAAAATTCTAAAATCCTCTCATACCAAATTTCAGCTACTGTAGCCATAAGAGAGGTTCTTCTCCATCTTTTTAATACGTGCTTCCCTCTAAACCTGGCTGTAAACCATCTTGCCTCGTGACGTAAACTCCATCCCCTCCTGTGAATACCAAGCCATCTCAACACCTTCTGCCAAATCTCTTGCGAAACAAGGCAGCTAAAATACAAGTGCTGCACAGTTTCTTCTGCATGACAGCAAAGCGCACACCTGTTAGGAATAACTAAACCCCTTCTCCTCAATTGATCAACCGTAGGAAGTCTATTGTGAAGTGCCATCCATCCCACAATTTTGTGTCGAGGTAAAACAGCTGACTCCCACACAATATGCTTGAAACACCATCTCTGCTGTTTACTTCTAAAAGTATCATACGCCTTACTAACACTGAAATTTCCAGCTTTTGTACAGTTCCGTAATGCAACCTCAGCTTCCACAACACTCCCAATTTTTTCAACAAAATCATCCCTGATTCGAAGAATGCAACGCCCAAATTCAACCCTGCTTAGCCTGCTTAGCCTTACACGCCCAAATGTTCTGCTCTTTAAGATGATATTTAACTGTCCAATCTGACCAGAGAGTATTCTTAGTATCCTGCAATTTCCAAAGCCATTTCAACATCATAGCCTTATTCCAACTTAACACCTCTTTCACACCCAAACCACCTTCCACAACAGGTCTACAACCATTGTCCAGCTTGCCCAGCACATAGCCCTCTCCCCAACCTTATTTCCCCAGAAAAAATTCTTGCATAATTTCTCAATTTCAGCAATCACCTGTCTAGGTAAAACATAAATTGCACTCCAATAGGCTTGCATACCAAAGACAACACTGTTAAGCATTTGTAACCTCCCAGCATGTGACAACAATTTATTAGACCAATGCTGTAACTTTGCTTTGATTTTCTCAACTAGGGGCTTGCAAAGGGAAGTAGTCAATCTGGAAGCGTTTATTGGCACTCCCAAATATTTGAATGGCAACTCTCCCTCCACATAACCAGTTTCTCTATTAATATCCCTCCTTGCTCTTTGAGAAACCCCTCCAAAATAAACATTAGTTTTTTGGGGACTAGGCTCCAATCCAGACACACATCCAAACAGATTCAAACATTTCTGGACAGCAGTGACAGATGATAAATCACCCCTAGAAAATACTAGCAAATCATCTGCAAACGACAAAAGGCACAACTCTTCCCTAACACACATTGGATGGTTATGATATTGTGGTGTTCTTCGCACTTGTTTCATCAATCTAGCCAAGTACTCCATGCCAAGCACAAAAAGATAAGGAGACATTGGGTCTCCTTGTCTTAACCCTCTCCCACTTGCGAAAAAACCATGGGGAGAACCATTCAAACAAACTGAAAATTTAGCACTAGAAATACAATTCATCACCCACTGAACAAACAAATCAGGAAATCCATATCCTTTCATGATTTTCCCAATAAACCCCCAGTTGATAGTATCATACGCCTTCTTAATATCCACCTTCAAAACAGCTCTAGGTGATATATTACTCCTTCCATAGTGTTTCAACAATTCATGAGCCATGGCAATATTTTCAAATATACTTCTATGCTTAACAAATGCAGCTTGTTCTCTGCTTATAATATCCCCAAGCACCTCTTGCATTCTATTAGCCAGCACTTTAGTGATTGTTTTATAAATCACATTACAGCACGAAATTGGTCTAAACTCCATCACATTAGCAGGATTATCATTTTTAGGGATTAAAGTCAGGAAAGTAGAATTTAACTGTTTAAGCATTCCTCCCTGTTGGAAGAAGTCATAAATAGCAGAGCAAAACTCCTCTCCCACCACCTCCCAAGCTTTCTTAAGAAATGCTGCAGTGTATCCGTCAGGCCCTGGTGATTTATTGTCAGCTATGGAGAACAAAGCAACCTTGATTTCATCATTACTCACCCCTCCAATCAGTCTCTCGCCTTGCTCAGACGTTAAATTTTGTCCCATCAAGAACACATCCTGGTCAACATCACTACTAGGAGCATGCTCCCCGAGTAACTCTTTGTAATAATCAATGAAGGCTGCAGGGACATCGTCTCCCTCACACAAGACACCGTGCACATTCTTGATTGCAGAAACTCGATTTCGTGCATGCCTCTCCTTAATTTTTGCATGAAAATATGCAGAATTTTCATCTCTGAGTTTGATATCATGTAATTTTGCTCGCTGTTGATAAGCTTTAATCTCCATTCTTTTATACAGACTATACTTCTCCCGAGCAATTTGCTCCTCATCAACTACACTGGAATCATTAGGAGTATTTCTCAACCTGGACTGTGCCCTCTGTAGATCATTATGGCATTCTTTAATTCTCTGTGCTAAATTCATGAACTTCCCTTTATGCAACTGTTTCAAAAGTGGTTTGAGCATTTTTAGTTTCCTCACCAATCTGCTCATACAACTTCCTCCCAAATCAGTCTCCCACACCTCCTTTACAAGAGGTAAGAATTCTTTATCTTCACACCACACATTCAGAAACCTAAATGGCTTAGGCTCTGAGATAGCATTTTCCTGTATACAAACCAATGCTGGAGAATGATCAGAAATTCCAGGATTCATAAACTCAGCCGACGCTTGAATACTCTGCATCACCCAATTATCATCACACATAACTCGGTCCAGCTTACATATTACACGATCCTCACCTTTTTGGTTATTTTGCCATGTATAATTACAACCAGTTGCAACCATGTCAGCCAGATTGTTACGAGCAACACAATCAGCAAATTCACTTATTGCTCCATAATCATGTAACGCAACACTAATACGTTCCTCACTACTTAACACAACATTAAAATCTCCCATCACCAACCAAGGTTCCCTCAGTTGATTCTTAATTCTATCCAACTCTTGCCAAAGCTTCAAGCGCACTTCTCTCTCATTAACTGCATAAACAATAGTCACACAGCAATGAAAATTACTAATCCTTGACGTCACCCTACAATGGATGAATTGTCTGTTAGTAATCAGAACATCAACCTGAATATTGTAACTATTCCACAACAACCAAATCCTCCCATTTTTATGTTTTTTGTAATTATCATCCCACAACAAAGTAGTGAAAAACCTCCTAATCTCACCAGCTTTCCTCTCCTTGATTCTTGTCTCCAGAACACCAAGCAAATCAATTTTATTCGACCACAAGAGCTCCTTCACCTCTTGTAGCTTCAAGGGGTCATTACACCCCCTGACATTCCATGAAGCTATCTTCATGGGGGTTATGAGAAAATAGCCCAATACTATTGTATATATATACTTTATGAACAATTAGACCTTTTAAATGAACATTAGGCTTATATCGTATGAACCTTTGTTTGACTCTTCATAGATATTAAGTTTGTTACTTATCAACCTTTAGATATTTTTTACTTGTATGAACATTGAAGTAGTATGTATGAACCAATAGTCAATTACTACATAAACCTCACTCAAAAAAACAAGAAAAAAAAAACTACGAGCCTTTGGTAAATTGTTTATGATCCTTGAATTTTATATTTGCCGAAGTAAGAAAAAAAATCAAATTAAACATAACAAACTACAAAAAAGAAGGAAAAAAGTAAACTTTCATCATCGTCATCTACGATCAAGTGGGCACCACTCACCCAACTCCATTTTGGCTCATCAAGGCTTCTTCACATAAATGGAGTTTAGGGCCATCTAAAATGGAACCACCTTGCCCGCACATCACCACCAACAACATCACTGACCACCATCATGGAACCACCAACTGCACCAGCACCACCACCTCACACTCTCTCTCTCTCTCTCTCTCTCTCTCTCTCTCTCTCTCTCTCTCTCTCTCTCTCTCTCTCTCACACACACACACACAAATGAAACAAACCAGTCGTACCACGCCCACTACACCACCCCTGGAACGACCAGCACCACCATCCACCACATATCCACCGTCACCCTCACACCCCACCGTCGTCGTCTTCCTATCCACCGCCGGCAAACAAAATCGAAAAACAAATCAAAGTGAAAAATACTCAAATTGGGTCTTGATAAACTCTAAAAATTGAGAGGAGTCTTGATATAACAATTTTGTAATTTAAATTTTGAGTTTGAAGTCAAAAAAATCAATTAAATTTTGATGATGTGGAAGTTTGAGGGAGGAGAGAGAGTGTCGAAGGTAGAAGAGAAAGGAAGAGGAACCCCGTCACAATAGAAAAGAAATTAAAATAAAAATAAAAAAAAGAGGCGTGATACAAATACCCTATCATTTCCTATTTATTTTCAAACTTGCGTAACTTAGCTCCATATAAAAAAATTTAGAAAATTTAAAGAGGCTCATTCAATATCCAACGAATATCCAAACATCCACTTCACCCAATAGATATGAATATTGAATAGATGATTTGAATCTTAAATAAATGAATATGGATATAACTCCACCCAATCCATATCCGATCCATTTCCATCTCATTTACCATTTACCACTTCCCAATAGCCCAATACTATCGGCCTTTACTTTGTCCAAAAAAATAAATAGTAGTAATTACTAGTGGCCTTTCCTTTTGACAATTTTTTTTCTTGGGCTAGTAGTTCCAATATGTTGCTTCTAATCTGTCATTTTAAAATGAGAGCTCCATTAATTATCAGTTAAGCTGAACAAAACGTGTAACATTACTCTATTAAGTAAACAAAAGGGATGACTAAATATTTCCATTATAATTAGCGTAATTTAAGCAAACTAGGATTAGTTGGCACAAAAATGTGTATATTCAGAATGAAACTTGGAGTCACATTTATAGATAATTATAGATATCCAACACTTGTCTAGTTTGACTATGATATAGCGCAAATTTTTATATACTCCCAACTCCATGGGACGTGGTGGAACTGGCGCGCCGAAAACGACGCCGTTTTGGTAAGTGAAATTTCGAAACGCGTTTTTTTTAATTTCGTAATAGATTCGCGTTTTTTTTTTTCTTTGCTCTTATACCAATACCTAGATAACTGAATTTTCTCTCTCCTCTTTCGTTTTCTCTCTGCTCTTTCACTAAGACTCTATTGACGAGCTCAAGAAGGCTAGTTTCTCCTTCCTATTTTCGTCGTTTCTCCTTCGCGATTTGCGATTTTGCGAATGCGTTTTGATGTTTGATCGCGATAATTAAATTTGCTATTGCGATTCTGAATTTGATTTTTTTTTTCTGTAGATTATGGATGTCGAACCAGATTTTTCATCTGTTCCAGTTGAATCTGGTTCCAAATTTTCAGTTGAAGAAGAAAAAGTTGAGCTGCAAAGAAGAGGTATTTTTTTTTTGAATTCAATGAATGAATTTTTGAATTGTACAGAAAATGAATTTTGTCCTTATAGAATGTTGATTTTGACAATATGTTTATGTTGTTATATATATGAATTCAGATGAAGGTGCCTCAAATGTGTCAGTTGTAGAGGAAAATGTGGATTTGCATAGAAGAGGTAATAAAACTCTTTTAGCAAATGAATTCTCATAGTTTGTGTATAATGTAGGTGAAGAATTTATGATATGTTTTTTGGTAATGAATTTTTGTGTTTTAACCAATGAATTGTTATTAGTAGGTAATGAATTTACCATACAATTCAAAATTCATTCATTGAATTCATTGATCTGTTGGTTAAAAAATGAATTCTGTTGTATTGATTCATTCCTATTTTTTTGTTAGGAAATGAATTCAAATTGTTAATGATTCTTAATGAATTTTTGTGTTTTAGCCAATGAATTGTTATTACGTAGCTAATGAATTTTAGTCATTAATGAATGAATCCTCCATTGTCAATTATTAATTCAAGTTTGGATCATTGTCTTCATTTATTCCTGTTGGATTCTAGAATTGATATTGTTAATTCATTTGCTGTACCATTCAAAATTCATTTACTTGAATTCATTTACTGTTGTATCCTTTTTTCAAGTTTGGAAATGAATTCATATTGTTAATGATTCTGAATGAATTCTAGGTTATTTGTTGTTGGTTCTGTTGGTTGAAAAATGAATTCTGTTATTTGTATTGATTGATTCCTATTTATTGATTAAGAAATGAATTTAAATGTGTTTAGTTGATGATTTGCCTATTCATATTGCTGTTTTCTTCCCTTTTATTCAATTTTTGGATTTTGTATTTTTGTATATGAATATGTACATGATTGTAAAAGAGGCTGAAACTTCTGAGCTGTTAGGTTTAGATGTGAAAAATGAGGAAGCGACTTATGAAAGGTACAATGACTATGCATTGTGCAAGAGTTTTCGTACTCGGAAGAGTAAGATAAGACGCAGAGTTGAGTTTTGTTGTTAGAAAGAAGGATTTAAGGATGAGTCAAAGAAATGTGATCGGTGTTATGCAAAATCATTTATTATAAGAATTGGATGCAAGGCTCATATTCAGTTTGATGTTGATAGAGAGGGTACTTGGACAACAACTAAGCATGTGATGATTCATAATTATCCTTTATCCCAAGATCAACATGCACATTTAATGAGATCTCACAGAGGTGTTTCAAAGGAACAATGGACTTTTCTAAAAAGTTTTAGGAAGTGCAGGTTACCTATTTCTGATGCAATAAGGTTGTTGAAGCAAAAGTCTGGAGGATCTCCAATGGTTGGTTTTACAAACAATGATGCATATAATGCATTAGCTCAAGATGATGCAAAGAGGTTTGATGGTGGTGATGCTAACATACTCATTGAAATATTCAAGAGAAGGGAGCAGAATAAAAAGGATTTTTATTTTCACTTTGAATGTGATGATGCTAGAAGGCTTTGTAGCTTTTTTTGGCTTGATGAACAAATGAGAATGAATTATGAGTTGTTTGGTGATCTTGTCATACATGATACTACATATCGTACTAACAAGTATGACATGATTTGTGGACCTTTTATTGGAATCAACAACCACACCAACAATGTGATGTTTGATTGTGGTTTTATGATTAAATTAATGAAAGAATTGAGTCATTTGTTTGGTTGTTCAAGACTTTCCTCCGTTCTATGGGGAACGCTGTTCCTAAGACTATCATGACTAATCAATTAAAAGCAATGACAACTGCGATAAAAACTGAGTTTCGGACCTCAAAACATAGACTTTGGTATTTAGTATATCACAAAAAATTCAAGGGACAAGATAAAGTGGTTGAGGAGCCAACCTGGATTCATTAACTTGTTTGATCACTTGATGAAAGGTTGATACAGTGGCAGAATTCAACTTTTATTGGACAAGGTATGTAGTTTTTTTGGTTGTATTCATTGACTTGTTTGATCACTTAATGAATTTTCAATGCAAATTATTCTGACATTCATTCCCCTTTTTTTGGAAAATTCATCCCTGTTAGGTTATTGAGAGATATAATTGTGCAGATCACCCCTGGATGAAGGAATTCTATTCTAACAGGGAGAAATGGTGTCTTACTTTTTCAAAAGAGAACTTTTCAGCTGGGATTTTGTAATCGCAATGAAGTGAATCAACTAACCATGCTATCTGCCATAGGCTAAGGAAAACAACATGCTTATGTGACTTTTATTTCCTATTTTGTGATGTCGTTAATACTTGGAGAAGCGATGAAATTAAATTCATTCACTCAAATGAATATGGGAGGCCAGAGATGATCAATGATCATGTGGCTTTGCTAGTTCATGCAAGAGAGGTTTATACAATGAGTGCATAACGGATGTTGGAAGAGTAGTTCACGGCTGATGCAACTTGCAGCCAAATATTCGCTGGTGTTGTAGATGGGAAGTTCATATATCATGTGTGGAGAGAAGGTCCTGACATTTTTCGACATGAAGTGGTTGTGAATCCTCAAGTGCTTACTGCTTCATGCAGTTGCAACAACTTCATTCAGAATGGCACTTTGTGTTATCATGTATTGAGGATTTATAATCTTATGTGTGTCAAGAGAATTGCAGACCAGTACATCCTTCCTAGGTGGACGAAAGTGTGTAAGAAAGCAAAGGAGTGTTTATCCAATTTCGAGATCATTTTTGAATCAGAATCGTTAAATGCAGTGAATTGGTGCAACGAAATAAGGGGTGACCCATGTAATGCTACATTTGATTTTAATTTTATTCGGAGTTCTTTGGCAAGATGTCCAATATTGACTATTGTTCATAATGTGAGAAGTGCAAACGCGATTGCGGATAGTTTGGCTAAACAAGGTCTTCTTAGGGAGGGTGTATTTTTAGCATGGTTTTGATTATAATCTCTTTTGTTTCATTTTGTATTAGCTTTACTTTGATAGATGATTTAAATACTCTACCAAACCCTTTTTAGAAGGTGAGAGTTTTGTATTAAATGATACCAAGGTCTAGCTCTTGAGACATTCTTTGTTATTACTTCGTCTTGAAGTTTAATTAATAAAAGAATTCTTAATTATAAAAAAAAAAAAAACACAAACCATAAAAGTTCTAATGATGTCTAATTCATAAACATCCAAATTTCTACAATATTACATAAATTACTCTATCAAAACTTGGACTTAAAAGCATCCAAATTATGAGTATGTCTAACTCAAAAGTTAAGAGTATATAATCACCCAAATCCTTGCCATAAGTTGTTAGAATGAATTTCAAAATTCACTCAAGTCTCAACCAAAATCACGAATTAACTAATCGAACTAATATGTTTAAGGCTTGTTTGGAGAAATATGCCTAATTTCGGGAATGGGTATTCGAAAATCGGATATATGAAATTTCGGATACGAGTTCGGATATCAAAAGTTGACACCCGAATTTTTGGATGTCTGAAATTTCGAATGTCCGCAAAGGAACACCCCTAGCTAAAACCCGAATTTGAGTGACGTTACAGCCCACAACACCCAATTTGCCCATCACATATAGCCATGTTGTCCACGAACAGACTTCAATTGCAAAGTGACTGAGAGAGTGAATAGATATAAGATTAGAATGATGTGAACGAACGCTAAAATACTGAACTAACGATTGCAATCAAACCCTAGATTTGAGGTTTCGAAGAAATCAAGCCCAATTTGTACAGTCACAACACAAGAGGCGTCATTGAGAATAGAGATGAGAAATTTGAATCGGAAAAAATTGCAAATCCCCAATTAAACTTAACCGAGCAATGATTTTTTTTTTTTTTTGCAGTAACCATACCTGAAAGAGGAGAAATGCAGTGTTTGGCAACTTTTGAGTAGAAATAAAACAAGATTTGTCTTTGGCAACTTTTGAGTAGAATTTGGAAACTCGAAGGCGATGCTTCGTTCAAAAGATGACATGTAAACCGAGATGGAGAGTTGATGTGGACCCATGTGGCTTGGAAGTTCTCATATGGGAAAAAGAAAGTTAAAGGTCCGTATCCAAAGTAAAATAAATCACAAGCTACGGAGTTGCGCCCTTTTAATGTACGAACGAAATTAACAAAGACTACAATATCTAAGCCTGTGGAAATAAATAAAGAAAATAAAAGAAAACACATTTAAATTGGATTAGAAGTTAACATATTAGAGGAGTTTGGTTTTGTTATACTTATGAATACTGTAGCACAAAAATTCGTATGAGGCCGCTCATACAAGTATGATGTCATGCTGACGTCATTGCTTGTATATAGAGGAGACCTCACCTTGAGGTAGCATCGTAGGAGAGTTATTGATTGAGTTGTGATTGTTGGTGTATATTTTTGAAGATGGATATTATTTTTGTTCCTTGTCTTTTGTTCCTTATATTTTCACTTTTTTAATTGGAAATTGTTTATTACTTATTGTTGTGGATTCTTCACAAAAAGGGAAAATGAAAAACAATAAAAATAAATAAAAATATAAAGATATCACTTTTTGCCCTTCTTTTTGAAGACATTTAAAGATATTCTTTCTTTTGCTTGATTCTCTAAGAAAGATATGTACTAAAAAATATATCTAAGATGCTCACTCAATAACTATCCAAAATTGTTGCCACAACGGAATAATGAAACGCTATCTTTTGGCATTAGGTGTAATAACTTTTTCTTTTTTTTTTTTTTTTGCAAATAATCACCTTTATGAGGTTTCAACTTTTAAATCAGCAACTTAGGCTAACTTTCTGT
This sequence comes from Tetragonia tetragonoides, assembly GCA_038025085.1. NCBI lineage: Eukaryota > Viridiplantae > Streptophyta > Magnoliopsida > Caryophyllales > Aizoaceae > Tetragonia > Tetragonia tetragonoides. The sequence goes on from CM076141.1 coordinate 33,933,445, forward strand.
CAAATTTGTAAAATAGTACCATTTTGCTCCTGTAATTAATGACCTATGCTTTAATTTTTTTAACCATGGGTAAATAGTCATTTTTCTCCAAAATTTGGCTTGAGCGAGTAATTGAAAGTTGAAATCCCATAAAATGTGGTTATTTGAGAAAGATAATTTATAAGGTGGTGGAATCGAAAAAAAGAGTTGATTTTATACGATGGTTTTTCAACATAGCAAGTATTGTGTGATGTCAACTCATAGTACAATTGGGTCAATATTTAGAATTGTAGGGGTTAATTAACAATATCATTATTTCACTAAAAAGTAACTATCATCTAACTAAAACTTACAGTAAGTCAGTCTAATACAAAATTTGTGCTTAAATCTTTTGTACATCACCTAATTTATTAAGCCCTTGGCCAAAACATAGCGTGTTATTATTGCCCTAAGGCTAAAATTTTGGATAGGAAACTTGACTACGTTTTTTTTAGCACATGTATTTCTTAGAGAATCAAGAAAAGAAAGAATTTCTTTAGATGTCTTTAAAGAGGAGGGAAAAAAAAAAGTGAAAATCTTTAGCTTCTCAATTTTTTTTTTACTTTTTATTTTTTTTTGTTTTCACTTATTTTATGGAGAACCTATGACGACAAGGATCAAACAATTTCTAACAATAAAAAAGTAAAAAAAAAAAAGATAGAGAACAAAATTAAATGGATCTCTAATATCATCGTATAATAAAAAAGAGGGCGGTTAGAGCGGTTTTGCTCTCGAGGTGCAGGATAAGGGCGATTCCTTATTCTACGCCACGTTCTGCCATGGGAGTGAATGGAACTAAGAGAGGGCGACCTCCGAAGGTGAAGAAGAAGATTGGTCCGAATCCTGAGACTGGAAAACAATCGAAGGATCCTGGGAAGGGAGCAGCAAGTTTAAGCGAAGTCGATGCCGCTCAATTGCCGAAGGATCGACCTCTAAAATTGGGCGAATTCATGGGGGATGTGGTTCAATTGATGGAGGAGGCTAATAAATTTCACAAATCAGGTAAGCAGGTTTCCCAATCTCTTGTTAATAATGCTGTTAATGAGGATTTGAGGAAATTAGGTTTTGAATCTGAACAAGAGGAACATCCTTTTGAGAATGCGTTGGATGGTAATTTGAATGATTCTGAATGTCTATCTGCTACGACTCCTAGTTGGGCTGATGAAGTGACTTTACAGAGGGGTGACAATGGTGGAAGTACTGTTATGGGTATTGACGATGGGGATAGTCAGATTTTTATGAGTGATGTTGAAACTGAGAAGGAAAAGAAAAAGAGTAGTTGGAGGGAAGCAATTGATGGGAATCGGGACCCAAACAAGGGTTTACCATTACATTTTGTGCCTGAATGTGTGGATGCAGATGAGGTTGTGCTTAGTATGGCTGATATAGAGGATGAGGTGGAGTATTGGAAGAATACACTGGTTGGCTTTGTGATTGGGGGGACGCCTAAAGAGGCTACTGTCAAGGAGTTTATGATGAAACAATGGAATCATGTCCAGCAACCGAAACTGTTAGTTCACAAGAAGGGTTGGTTTTATATTCGATTTTATAATGCTGTCCAGCCATACTGAGAGGGGTGAAGGAAGCAAAAGTGGAAACAGATTTCCACCATTGTCACCATCCTAGTAAGCAGAATGGTGGAAGAGGCCATACTTAGAGGGGTGAAGGAAGCAAAAGTGGAAACAGATTTCATGTGTTTCAGAAGAGAAATGACGATGTTCATATGGATAATCAGGATAAGGATGGAGGTGGGGCTGGGTTTCCACTTTTGCTTCCTTCACCCCTCTCAGTATGGCTGGACATGATTATAAAATCGAATAGAAAACCAACCCTTCTTGTGAACTAACAGTTTCGGTTGCTGGATATGATTCCATTGTTTCATCATAAACTCCTTGACAGTAGCCTCCTCAGGCGTCCCCCCAATCACAAAGCCAACCAGTGTATTCTTCCAATACTCCACCTCATCCGCTATATCAGCCATACTAAGCACAACCTCATCTGCATCCACACATTCAGGCACAAAATGTAATGGTAAACCCTTGTTTGGGTCCCGATTCCCAGCAATTGCTTCCCTCCAACTACTCTTTTTCTTTTCCTTCTCAGTTTCAACATCACTCATAAAAATCTGACTATCCCCATCGTCACTACCCATAACAGTACTTCCACCATTGTCACCCCTCTGTAAACTCACTTCATCAGCCCAACTAGGAGTCGTAGCAGTTCAGGATCATTCAAATTACCATCCAACGCATTCTCAAAAGGATGTTCCTCTTGTTCAGATTCAAAACCTAATTTCCTCAAATCCTCATTAACAGCATTATTAACAAGAGATTGGGAAACCTGCTTACCTGATTTGTGAAATTTATTAACCTCCTCCATCAATTGAACCACATCCCCCATGAATTCGCCCAATTTTAGAGGTCGATCCTTCGGCAATTGAGCGGCATCGACTTCGCTTAAACTTGCTGCTCCCTTCCCAGGATCCTTCGATTGTTTTCCAGTCTCAGGATTCGGACCAATCTTCTTCTTCACCTTCGGAGGTCGCCCTCTCTTAGTTCCATTCACTCCCATGGCAGAACGTGGCGTAGAATAAGGAATCGCCCTTATCCTGCACCTCGAGAGCAAAACCGCTCTAACCGCCCTCTTTTTTATTATACGATGATATTAGAGATCCATTTAATTTTGTTCTCTATATTTTTTTTTTTTACTTTTTTATTGTTAGAAATTGTTTGATCCTTGTCGTCATAGGTTCTCCATAAAATAAGTGAAAACAAAAAATATAAAAAGTAAAAAAAAAATTGAGAAGCTAAAGATTTTCACTATTTTTTTCCCTCCTCTTTAAAGACATCTAAAGAAATTCTTTCTTTTCTTGATTCTCTAAGAAATACATGTGCTAAAAAAAATGTAGTCAAGTTTCCTATCCAAAATTTTAGCCTTAGGGCAATAATAACACGCTATGTTTTGGCCAAGGGCTTAATAAATTAGGTGATGTACAAAAGATTTAAGCACAAATTTTGTATTAGACTGACTTACTGTAAGTTTTAGTTAGATGATGGTTACTTTTTAGTGAAATAATGATATTGTTAATTAACCCCTACAATTTTAAATATTGACCCAATTGTACTATGAGTTGACATCACACAATACTTGCTATGTTGAAAAACCATCGTATAAAATCAACTCTTTTTTTCGAATCCACCACCTTATAAATTATCTTTCTCAAATAACCACATTTTATGGGATTTCAACTTTCAATTACTCGCTCAAGCCAAATTTTGGAGAAAAATGACTATTTACCCATGGTTAAAAAAATTAAAGCATAGGTCATTAATTACAGGAGCAAAATGGTACTATTTTACAAATTTGACAGAAAGTTAGCCTAAGTTGCTGATTTAAAAGTTGAAACCTCATAAAGGCGATTATTTGCAAAAAAAAAAGAAGTTATTACACCTAAAGCCAAAAGATAGCGTTTCATTATTCCGTTGTGGCAACAATTTTGGATAGTTATTGAGTGAGCATCTTAGATATAGTTTTTAGTACATATCTTTCTTAGAGAATCAAGCAAAAGAAAGAATATCTTTAAATGTCTTCAAAAAGAAGGGCAAAAAGTGATATCTTTATATTTTCATTTATTTTATTGTTTTTCATTTTCCCTTTTTGTGAAGAATCCACAACAATAAGTAATAAACAATTTCTAATTAAAAAAGTGAAAATATAAGGAACAAAAGACAAGGAACAAAAATAATATCCATCTTCAAAAATATACACCAACAATCACAACTCAATCAATAACTCTCCTACGATGCTACCTCAAGGTGAGGTCTCCTCTATATACAAGCAATGACGTCAGCATGACATCATACTTGTATGAGCGGCCTCATACGAATTTTTGTGCTACAGTATTCATAAGTATAACAAAACCAAACTCCTCTAATATGTTAACTTCTAATCCAATTTAAATGTGTTTTCTTTTATTTTCTTAATTTATTTCCACAGGCTTAGTTATTGTAGTCTTTGTTAATTTCGTTCGTACATTAAAAGGGCGCAACTCCATAGCTTGTGATTTATTTTACTTCGGATACGGACCTTTAACTTCCTTTTTCCCATATGAGAACTTCCAAGCCACATGAGTCCACATAAACTCTCCATCTCGGTTTACATGTCATCTTTTGAATGAAGCATCGCCTTCGAGTTTCCAAATTCTACTCAAAAGTTGCCAAAGACAAATCTTGTTTTATTTTAGCGCACAAATTTGTTTTGTTAGGAATATTTTGTTACTTGTAGATTCTCCATAAACAAGGGAAAACGAAAAGGAATAACAATAAATGTGAATCTAAACATATTCATCCCCCCTCCCCCCCTCTTTTGAAGACATCTAAAGATATTGTTTATTTTTCTTGATTCTCTAAAAAATGTACGGAATATGTACTAAAAAATGTAGCTATGTTTCCTATCCAAATTTAGCCTGATAGCAATAATGACACACTATCTTTTGACCTTATTTTTTAGTTATATTTTATGAAAAGAAAAACGAAAAATAATTTTCATTGAATCCTTGCATGCATGAGCTTGATTATTAGTTAAAATAAAAGCATAGGCTAGCCATTAGACCTGTCAAACAGGCCATGTCAACCAAACGTCCTATGGATAATCTCGGGTTCAGGTTGGTTTTTGGGTCGAATTTAGTTGTTAGTTAATTTTCCCGACATGCAAATGAGTTCAGGTCGATAATACTTTGTTAAGAACCTGAAAATGGGTCGGGTTAGGTTTCGTGTTGGAGTAGTTGTTGACAACCATAGGTGTCGGTCCTTATGGTTGTCCGTCGCCCATTCTAAAAAAAACAAAATCCCTCCATATTTCCACCAGTTATCCCGTGCCATAAGCTTCAGTAATTTTATCTCTCTCACTCTCCACGCGAGGACAAAGACACTGCATTTCTCCTCTTTCAGGTATGGTTACTGCAAAAAAAAAAAAAAATCATTGCTCGGTTAAGTTTAATTGGGGATTTGCAATTTTTTCCGATTCTAATTTCTCATCTCTATTCTCAATGACGCCTCTTGTGTTGTGACTGTACAAATTGGGCTTGATTTCTTCGAAACCTCAAATCTAGGGTTTGATTGCAATCGTTAGTTCAATATTTTAGCGTTCGTTCACATCATTCTAATCTTATATTTGTTCACTCTCTCAGTCACTTTGCAATTGAACTCTGTTCGTGGACAGCATGGCTATATGTGATGGGCGAATTGGGTGTTGTGGGCTGTAACGTCACTCAAATTCGGGTTTTAGCTAGGGGTGTTCGTTTGCGGACATTCGAAATTTCGGAAATCCAAAAATTCGGGTGTCAACTTTTGATATCCGAACTCGTATCCGAAATTTCATATATCCGATTTTCGAATACCCATTCCCGAAATTAGGCATATTTCTCCAAACAAGCCTTAAACATATTAGTTCGATTAGTTAATTCGTGATTTTTGTTGAGACTTGAGTGAATTTTGAAATTCATTCTAACAACTTATGGCAAGGATTTGGGTGATTATATACTCTTAACGTTTGAATTAGACGTACTCATAATTTGGATGCTTTTAAGTCCAAGTTTTGATAGAGTAATTTATGTAATATTGTAGAAATTTGGATGTTTATGAATTAGACATCATTAGAACTTTTATGGTTTGTGATTTTTTTTTTTTATAATTAAGAATTCTTTTATTAATTAAACTTCAAGACGAAGTAATAACAAAGAATGTCACAAAAGCTAGACCTTGGTATCATTTAATACAAAACTCCCACCTTCTAAAAAGGGTTTGGTAGAGTATTTAAATCATCTATCAAAGTAAAGCCAATACAAAATGAAACAAAAGAGATTATAATTAAAACCATGCTAAAATACACCCTCCCTAAGAAGACCTTGTTTAGCCAAACTAGCCGCAATCGCGTTTGCACTTCTCACATTATGAACAATAGTCAATATTGGACATCTTGCCAAAGAACTCCGAATAAAATTAAAATCAAATGTAGCATTACATGGGTCACCCCTTATTTCGTTGCACCAATTCACTGCATTTAACGAATCTGATTCAAAAATGATCTCGAAATTGGATAAACACTCCTTTGCTTTCTTACACACTTTCGTCCACCTAGGAAGGATGTACTGGTCTGCAATTCTCTTGACACACATAAGATTATAAATCCTCAATACATGATAACACAAAGTGCCATTCTGAATGAAGTTGTTGCAATTGCATGAAGCAGTAAGCACTTGAGGATTCACAACCACTTCATGTCGAAAAATGTCAGGACCTTCTCTCCACACATGATATATGAACTTCCCATCTACAACACCAGCGAATATTTGGCTGCAAGTTGCATCAGCCGTGAACTGCTCTTTCAACATCCGATATGCACTCATTGTATAAACCTCTCTTGCATGAACTAGCAAAGCCATATGATCATTGATCATCTCTGGCCTCCCATATTCGTTTGAGAGAATGAATTTATTTTCATCGCTCCTCCAAGTATTAACGACATCACAAAATAGGAAATAAAAGTCACATAAGCATGTTGTTTTCCTTAGCCTATGGCAGATAGCATGGTTAGTTGATTCACTTCGTTGCGATTACAAAATCACAGCTGAAAAGTTCTCTTTTGAAAAAGTAAGACACCATTTCTCCCTGTTAGAATAGAATTCCTTCATCCAGGAGTGATCAGCACAATTATATCTCTCAATAACCTAACAGGGATGAATTTTCCAAAAAAAAGGGGAATGAATGTCAGAATAATTTGCATTGAAAATTCATTAAATGATCAAACAAGTCAATGAATACAACCAAAAAAACTACATACCTTGTCCAATAAAAGTTGAATTCTGCCACTATATCAACCTTTCATCAAGTGATCAAACAAGTTAATGAATCCAGGTTGGCTCCTCAACCACTTTATCTTGTCCCTTGTATTTTTTGTGATATGCTAAATACAAAGTCTATGTTTTGAGGTCCGAAACTCAGTTTTTATCGCAGTTGTCATTGCTTTTAATTGATTAGTCATGATAGTCTTAGGAACAGCGTTGCCCATAGAACGGAGGAAAGTCTTGAACAACCAAAAGAATGACTCAATTCTTTCATTAATTTAATCATAAAACCACAACCAAACAACACATTGTTGGTGTGGTTGTTGATTCCAATAAAAGGTCCACAAATCATATCATACTTGTTAGTACGATATGTAGTATCATGTATGACAAGATCACCAAACAACTCATAATTCATTCTCATTTGTTCATCAAGCCAAAAAAAGCTACAAAGCCTTCCAGCATCATCACATTCAAAGTCAAAATAAAAATCCTTTTTATTCTGCTCCCTTCTCTTGAATATTTCAATGAGTATGTTAGCATCACCACCATCAAACCTCTTTGCATCATCTTGAGCTAATGCAATATATGTATCATTGTTTGTAAAACCAACCATTGGAGATCCTTCAGACTTTTGCTTCAACAACCTTATTGCATCAGATATAGGTAACCCGCACTTCCTAAAACTTTTCAGAAAAGTCCATTGTTCCTTTGAAACACCTCTGTGAGATCTCATTAAATGTGCATGTTGCTCTTGGGATAAAGGATAATTATGAATCATCACATGCTTAGTTGTTGTCCAAGTACCCTCTCTATCAACATCAAATTGAATATGAGCCTTGGATCCAATTCTTATAATAAATGATTTTGCATAACACCGATCACATTTCTTTGACTCATCCTTAAATCCTCTTTCTAACAAAAAAACTCAACTCTGCGTCTTATCTTACTCTTCCGAGTACGAAAACTCTTGCACAATGCATAGTCATTGTACCTTTCATAAGTCGCTTCCTCATTTTTCACATCTAAACCTAACAGCTCAGAAGTTTCAGCGTCTTTTACAATCATGTACATATTCATATACAAAAATACACAATCAAAAAATTGAATAAAAGGGAAGAAAACAGCAATATGAATAGGCAAATCATAAACTAAACACATTTAAATTCATTTCTTAATCAATCAATACAAATAACAGAATTCATTTTTCAACCAACAGAACCAACAACAAATAACCTAGAATTCATTCAGAATCATTAACAATATGAATTCATTTCCAAACTTGAAAAAAGGATACAACAGTAAATGAATTCAAGTAAATGAATTTTGAATTGTACAGCAAATGAATTAACAATATCAATTCTAGAATCCAACAGGAATAAATGAAGACAAGGATCCAAACTTGAATTAATAATTGACAATGGAGGATTCATTCATTAATAACTAAAATTCATTAGCTACGTAATAACAATTCATTGGCTAAAACACAAAAATTTATTAAGAATTATTAACAATTTGAATTCATTTCCTAACAAAAAAATAGGAATGAATCAATACAACAGAATTCATTTTTTAACCAACAGATCAATGAATTCAATGAATGAATTTTGAATTGTATGGTAAATTCATTACCTACTAATAACAATTCATTGGTTAAAACACAAAAATTCATTACCAAAAAACATATCATAAATTCTTCACCTACATTATACACAAACTATGAGAATTCATTTGCTAAAAGAGTTTTATTACCTCTTCTATGCAAATCCACATTTTCCTCTACAACTGACACATTTGAGGCACCTTCATCTGAATTCATATATATAACAACATAAACATATTGTCAAAATCAACATTCTAGAAGAACAAAATTCATTTTCTGTACAATTCAAAAATTCATTCATTGAATTCAAAAAAAAAATACCTCTTCTTTGCAGCTCAACTTTTTCTTCTTCAACTGAAAATTTGGAACCAGATTCAACTGGAACAGATGAAAAATCTGGTTCGACATCCATAATCTACAGAAAAAAAAAAAATCAAATTCAGAATCGCAATAGCAAATTTAATTATCGCGATCAAATATCAAAACGCATTCGCAAAATCGCAAATCGCGAAGGAGAAACGACGAAAATAGGAAGGAGAAACTAGCCTTCTTGAGCTCGTCAATAGAGTCTTAGTGAAAGAGCAGAGAGAAAACGAAAGAGGAGAGAGAAAATTCAGTTATCTAGGTATTGGTGTAAGAGCAAAGAAAAAAAAAACGCGAATCTATTACGAAATTAAAAAAAACGCGTTTCGAAATTTCACTTACCAAAACGGCGTCGTTTTCGGCGCGCCAGCTCCACCACGTTCCATGGAGTTGGGAGTATATAAAAATTTGCGCTATATCATAGTCAAACTAGACAAGTGTTGGATATCTATAATTATCTATAAATGTGACTCCAAGTTTCATTCTGAATATACACATTTTTGTGCCAACTAATCCTAGTTTGCTTAAATTGTGCTAATTATAATGGAAATATTTAGTCATCCCTTTTGTTTACTTAATAGAGTAATGTTACACGTTTTGTTCAGCTTAACTGATAATTAATGGAGCTCTCATTTTAAAATGACAGATTAGAAACAACATATTGGAACTACTAGCCCAAGAAAAGGAAAGGCCACTAGTAATTACTACTATTTATTTTTTTGGACAAAGTAAAGGCCGATAGTATTGGGCTATTGGGAAGTGGTAAATGGTAAATGAGATGGAAATGGATCGGATATGGATTGGGTGGAGTCATATCCATATCCATTTATTTAAGATTCAAATCATCTATTCAATATTCATATCTATTGGGTGAAGTGGATGTTTGGATATTCGTTGGATATTGAATGAGCCTCTCTAAATTTTCTAAAATTTTTTATATGGACCTAAGTTCATCCAAGTTGGATGAACCACATACGCAAGTTTGAAAATAAATATGAAATGATAGGGTATTTTTATCACGCCTCTTTTTTTTGTTTTTATTTTGATTTCTTTTCTATTTTGACGGGGTTCCTCTTCCTTTCTCTTCTACCTTCGACACTCTCTCTCCTCTAGGAAATTATTAACACTCTCTCCTCCCTCAAACTTCCACATCATCAAAATTTAATTGATTTTTTTGACTTCAAACTCAAAATTTAAATTACAAAATTGTTATATCAAGACTCCTCTCAATTTTTAGAGTTTATCAAGACCCAATTTGAGTATTTTTCACTTTGATTTGTTTTTCGATTTCGTTTGCCGGCGGTGGATAGGAAGACGACGACGATGGGGTGTGAGGGTGACGGTGGATATGTGGTGGACGGTGGTGCTGGTCGTTCCAGGGGTGGTGTAGTGGGCGTGGTACGACTGGTTTGTTTCATTTGTGTGTGGAGGAGAGAGAGAGAGAGAGAGAGAGAGAGAGAGAGAGAGAGAGAGAGAGAGAGAGAGAGAGAGAGAGAGAGAGAGAGAGAGAGAGTTGGGCAAGGGAGGAGAGAGAGTGTGAGGTGGTGGTGCTGGTGCAGTTGGTGGTTCCATGATGGTGGTCAGTGATGTTGTTGGTGGTGATGTGCGGGCAAGGTGGTTCCATTTTAGATGGCCCTAAACTCCATTTATGTGAAGAAGCCTTGATGAGCCAAAATGGAGTTGAGTGAGTGGTGACTTGATCGTAGATGACGATGATGAAAGTTTACTTTTTTCCTTCTTTTTTGTAGTTTGTTATGTTTAATTTGATTTTTTTTCTTACTTCGGCAAATATAAATTTCAAGGTTCATAAACAATTTACCAAAGGCTCGTAGTTTTTTTTTTTTTTTTTAGTGAGGTTTATGTAGTAATTGACTATTGGTTCATACATACTACTTCAATGTTCATACAAGTAAAAAATATCTAAAGATTGATAAGTAACAAACTTAATATCTATGAAGAGTCAAACAAAGGTTCATACGATATAAGCCTAATGTTCATTTAAAAAGTCTAATTGTTCATAAGGTATATATACAATGTTTATTAAAAATAGTCTAATTGTTCCTAATGTATATATACAATGTTCATTAAAAATAGTCTAATTGTTCATAGGTTATATACACATAATGTTCATTAAAAATAGTCTAATTATTCATAGGTTATATATGTGTTGTTCATTAAAAATAGTCTATTTGTTCATATCTTACATACGTAATGTTCATTTAAAATAGCCTAATAGTTCATACTTCATACGTCGTAAACGCAATGTTCATTCCAAATAACCTAATAGTTCATACTTCATATCGTAAACGCAATGTTCAGTTAAAATAGCCTAATAGTTCATACTTCATGCGTCGTAAACACAATGTTCATTTGAAATAGCCGAATAGTAGTTCATACGTCGTAAACGCAATGTTCATTAAGAATAGCATAATAGTTCATATGTGGTAAACGCAATGTTCATTTAAATAGCCTATTAGTTCATACGTCGTAAACGCAATGCTCATTTAAAATAGCCTAATAGTTCATACGTCGTAAACGCAAGGTTCATTTTAAATAGCCTAATAGTAGTTCATACGTCGTAAACGCAATGTTTATTAAGAATAGTCTAATAGTTCATATGAGGTAAACGCAATGTTCATTTAAAATAGCCTAATAAGTAGTTCATATGTCGTAAACGCAATTTTCATTTAAAATAGCCTAATAATTCATACGTCGTAAACGCAATGTTCATTTAAAATAGCCTATTAGTTCATACGTCGTAAACGCAATGCTCATTTAAAATAGCCTAATAGTTCATATGTCGTAAACGCAATGTTCATCTAAAATAGCCTAATAGTTCATACGTCGTAAACGCAAGGTTCATTTTAAATAGCCTAATAGTAGTTCATACGTCGTAAACGCAATGTTTATTAAGAATAGTCTAATAGTTCATATGTGGTAAACGCAATGTTCATTTAAAATAGCCTAATAAGTAGTTCATATGTCGTAAACGCAATTTTCATTTAAAATAGCCTAATAATTCATACGTCGTAAACGCAATGTTCATTTAAAATAGCCTAATAGTTCATACGTCTTTAAACGCAATGTTCATTAAGAATAGTCTAATAGTTCATATGTGGTAAATGCAATGTTCATTTAAAATAGTCCAATAGTTCATACGTCGTAAACGCAATGTTCATTAAGTAATAGTTCATATGTCGTAAACGCAATGTTCATTTAAAATAACCTAATAAGTAGTTCATATGTCGTAAACGCAATGTTCATTTAAAATAGTCTAATAGTTCATACGTCATAAACGCAATGTTCATTAAAAATAGCCAAATAGTTCATACGTCTTAAACACAATGTTCATTAAGAATAGCCTAATAGTTCATATGTGGTAAATGCAATGTTCATTTAAAATAGTCTAATAGTTCATACGTCGTAAACGCAATGTTCATTAAGAATAGCCTAATAGTTCATATGTGGTAAATGCAATGTTCATTTAAAATAACCTAATAAGTAGTTCATATGTCGTAAATGCAATATTCATTAAAATAGCCTAATAGTTCATACGTCGTAAACGCAATGTTCATTTAAAATAGCCTAATAGTTCATACGCGTAAACACAATGTTCATTAAGAATAGCCTAATAGTTCATATGTGGTAAACGCAATGTTCCTTCAAGATAGTCCAATAGTTCATATATCGTAAACGCAATGTTCATTTAAAATAACCTAATAGTTCATACGTCATAAACGCAATGTTCATTTAAAATAGCCTAATAGTTCATACGTCGTAAACGCAATGTTCATTAAGAATAGCCTAATAGTTCATAAGTTGTAAACACAATGTTACGCAATTTTCATTTAAAATAACCTAATAGTTCATACGTCGTAAACACAATGTTCATTAAGAATAACCTACTAGTTCATGAGTTGTAAACACAATTTTCATAAAAAATAGTCTAATAGTTTATAAGTTGTAAACACAATGTTCATTAAAAATAGTTTAATAGTTCATTTGTAAACACAATGTTTATTAAAAATAGCCTAATAGTTCATAAGTTGTAAACGCAATGTTCATTAAAAATAGCATAAGTTATAAACATAAGGTTCATTTAGGGGGTAAAAGGTTCATTTTCTTTAGGGGGCATGAAGTTTATTTAAATTAACCTAATAGTTTATAAGTTATAAACGTAATGTTTATTTAAGATAGTCTAATAGTTCATTAGTTATCAACTATGATTCATTGAAAATAGCCTAGTAGTTCATTAGTTATAAACTTGAGGTTCATTAAAAATATAGTTTAATAGTTTATATGTTATAAACATATGATTTCTTGAATGAAAGTGGAATAAAACAATTCAAATAAAAAAGAAATGGATAAATAAGACTCATTTGTGAAAAGGAAGAAAAGTAAGTCAATGACTCTTAAAAAAATAAAAAATAAAAAAGAATGGAAGTAATGTCAAGGAGGTGGGACTGGGGTATAGTATAATAGTTCATAAGGTAACATATAAGGTTTACTAAAAATAGTCTAATAGTTAATCTCCGAATTACCAATTTGATCTTTTAAGTGATCACATTTGGACAATCTGGTCTTTTAAAAATCACTTGGGTCAACTTAATCCTAAAAATTGTCTTTTTGTGCGGATTCCCCCCCAAAGCCGGTATTTGGAGGAATCTCAACTTTAAAATTATTTTTTAACCATTTTTCGTATTTTTGCTCTTTTTCTTCCTAGTTACTTTATGTTTTGCTAATTTCTTCCCAATTTCTTTTTCCCTTTTCCCTTTATTTCCTTATTCGCCCAAATCACAAAGTTGGAGTTTCACATTTATGAACCTATAAAATTTGGCGAGTTGTACCAAATTAAAGTGATGATTTTTTAAGGTGGAGGAGATGAGAGAGACGATGGTAGAGGAAGAGAATAAGGATTAAGAGGAGAGAGAGTATAATTATGGTAGTGATTAAAGGTGGAAGGAGGTGTGAGGTGGCGATGTGGTGGTGCTGTAATGGTGGTAATGCCTAACGATGGTGGTGGTGGTGGTGAAGATATGGTTAAAGTTTGGTACTTTGGTTAGTTTAATTAATCAAAATACATTGTTTAGTAAATTTGAGGTATGATTTGTAGAAATTATTTATGTTTATTTTGCTGTGGCTCTGTGTTATTAATGGTCGTTGGAATTGTAGGGGAAGAAGAAAGGAACAAGAGAAAAGCTATGGGGTTATGATCTGGGGAATTTCATTATGGTCGACTTTTTTTATTGGCTGGCTTTGTTTGGTGTTTTTACTTTCTTGCAATTAGGAAGAAAAAGAGCAAAAATACGAAAATGATTTTAAAGTCGAGATTCCCCTAGATACCGGTTTTGGGGGAAATCCGCACAAAAAAATATTTTTTAGGACTAAATTGACCCAAGTGAATTTTAAAGGACCAGATTGTCCAAACGTGGTCACTTAAAGGACCAAATTGGTAATTCGGGGAATAGTTAATAAGCTATAAGCATAAGGTTCATTTGAAATAGCCTAATACTCCCTCGGGTCCACGTAAATCTTTACGCTTTCCTCTTATGTTTGGACCATGGAAATCTTTACGTTTTCTTATATGGTAATGTATTTGGGCACCATTTATTACTTTACCCCTCCTACCTTCTCACCCCCATGTGCAAGGAAATAAATAAAATAAAATAAAAAGATTTCTCACTCCACTAGCTACAAAAGTAAAGAAAAGTAATACATAAGCAAGGAAAGCAATAAATACCCACTAAAATATTAATTTATCTCTCTTAATACCTCATGTGCTCTTTTAAGGGTAATTTTGGAATTTTTGTGCTAAAATGTATTTTCCTTAATATTAGTCATATTCTCTAAATGTCAAGATATCTGTGGACCGGAGGGATTAGTTCATAACCTATAAAAGTAAAATTCATTTAAAATATCCTAATAGTTCATAAACTATAAGCGTAAGATTTATTTGAAATAGCTTAATACAGTACTTAATAAGTTACAAGTATAAAGTTTATTTGAAATAGTTTAATAGTTTATGGATAACAAACCAATAGTTCATAAAAAATAGATAACATGGTAGAATAGTTCATAAAAAAGGAAAAAAATTTAATAAAACGTCAAATAAATGTGAAAGGAACTTAAAGAGTATAAGGGCCACTTTAAAAAAAAAATAAAAAATAAATAAATAAATAAAATGGGAATGGATCAAGTCAGCACGTGCCTGCTATCTGAAAGTAAAACAACAGTGCTTATTGGTTGGACCTGCGTCCAGCCAAATTGGCTGGACCAGGCCCAGTCCACACTTGCTTTGCGGGTTGTTCGCGGAATGGGCTTTGAGCGAATTGGTGTTTATCAATTTTAAATGGATTTTTTGTGCGGAACTACCTTGTTTGGGGTGTCATTTGTGACTTACTACCTTAAAAGTTTTTTTTTTTGTGGGGAACTACCTTAGAAAGCCAAAAAGTTTGTTGACCACTACCCTTGACCATATTTTCGGGTATAATTTTCTTAAAACCCCAAAATACCCTCACATGACCAGCACGTGATCATTTAAATCAAATCACCCCCCCTTTTATTCAGTTTCCTTTCTTCCCTTTCTTCCCCCCACAGCACGTTCTTCTCCAAACCTCCATTGAAGGATCTCCTCAAGTTCTCTCTCATTCTTCTCTTTTGCAAAATTGACGAGCCAATCCCAGAATTGACGAGTGATTCTCTAAAAGGTATGAGATTTTGCTGGATTTTTTTTTTAAAATAGTTTAAATTTGTTCGAAAATCGAAAATTAGGGTTTATGCTTATGATTTTGGGGATTTCTTAATTGTTTGTTCGAATTGTGCAATTGAAGCACGCAATGGCAGGAAATTGTAGATGTGGTGTACCTGCTACTATTCAAACTTCATGGACAAGTGAAAATCCGGGTAGGAAGTTCAAGGCTTGTTACTACTATGACCCAGAGACTGAGACACGCCTTTGTAAAATGTTTTGGATTGACCAAGTGCAAACTGAGTGGCAAAAGGATGTCATCAACAAACTGGTTTTAGAGAAGAGGCTGCTAAAAATGAACGTGGTGAATTTGAAGGCAGAGCTTGCTAAGAAAGAGGACGGGAAGAAGAAATTGAGGAACGACAATGAGAAGCTGAGACAGGCAGTGAAGATGGCACAAGGTGGTTGTAGAGGCATGGGGAGGGCAGTGTTTGCCATTGTGTGTGTGATTTTAGGGATTATAGTTGGCAAAAATTTGGCTTGATAAATCAGTAGTAATTGTGATAAATCAGTAGTAGTTTGATCTTATTTTGGCAGTCAGTAGTAGTTGGGAATCTATGGCTGTATTGTGCAATTGTGATGCTGATTTCTGGTTGCTTTTGTGTAATGAAATGTGATTTATGGAATGAAATTGTTGTGGTTAATGTCCATATTTTCTGTTTATGGCTGTATTGTGCAATTGTGATGCTGATTTCTGGTTGCTTTTGTGTAATGAAATGTGATTTATGGAATGAAATTGTTGTGGTTAATGTCCATATTTTCTGTTTTGTGCATCAATTATTTGCCAACAATATTATTATTTTTTGCCAACAATATTAATTTCTGTTTTGCCAAAAAAAGAGGTCATCACAATATGGAATGATTTCTGTTTTGCCAATAATATTATCATTTTTTGCCAACAATATTGATAACAATATGCAAAATACTATGACAACAATCATATCCAATATTGGCCAAAAAACCCTGTTTCATATCACCAGTTGACATCTTGTTCACATAACCAGAATACTTGCACCATCATATCCAAAATACAGAATTCTTATAGTAGCCAAATTACACAATATTCAAGTTTGAACTAGCTAAGTCAAGTCAATTATATACCCAAAAAATATGCCATGACAGCTACCTAAGTCAGCCAACTATATACCCAAAAAAGAGGCCATGACAACTACTAAGTCAAGCCATGTAGGTAAGTCAGACCCTAAGGTCTCCAAACAGGCTGCTTAAAACCCTTCACTGGTGGTCCTGCATTCCTCCTTTGTGCTTCAGTATCCACAGGTTCAATAGTTGCATCAAGTGAGTCAAGAGAAGGATCCACTTCCCATCTAGGAGTAAAATCATGCATGACTTGACTTTCAAACCCTTCAAAACCACATGTCTCATGTTGCTCAGATGGCTGCTGTTGATCCATTTGCTGCTCAACTTGTTGCTGCACAGTTGCTTGAGTTTGTGTGTTAGCCTGCAAACAAAGATCATATATGTTAGAAAGAGCAGAAAGTGTTGAAAAATTACATAAACTAAACAAAGAGCAGATTCTAACCTTTCTCTTCTTCCTCTGCATAATCACTCCCATGTACTGACTTGGTGGCCTTCCACCTTTTGATTTAGGAATCATTTCCTTAGGCAATGTCATGTTCTGGCATATAGTCTTGTTGTGTCCATATTCTCCACAATTGCCACACTTGTTTGGAGCCTTCTTCTTGATCACAGGACCATCTTCTCCAGCATTCTTCTTCCTATTCTTTCTTGATGGTCTACCTGGCATCTTTCTATAATCAGGTGGTGTGGGCTTTGGTTTATCTGTTTTCTCCCAACTTTCCATGCTAGGCATTGGGTATATTATAGGGGAGTAAGCTTTGACATAGGTATCCTTAGTGTATGCTTCATCCACATAATCTAGAGGATCATGTCTTGCTCTCATGATGCAAGAAAAAGCATGACTGCAAGGTATCCCTGTCAAGTTCCATCTGAAACAAGTGCATGATTTCTGAGCTAGGTTCACTACAACACCCTGATTGGCAAGGGAAACCTCAAATAAATCAATGTCTGCTGGAATTATAATGCAACCCTTAGCATCATCAGCTACCTTACGCAATACCTTCATTACAGATGGCATAACTCTCCCCTCATAAGTCTGACATCCCTCTCTCTTCAAGCAAAACCTCTTCATCACATAGCTCCTAATCCATTCCATCATGCTCAGGATGGGTTTATCCCTAGCTTGCCTCAAAACATTGTTGAAACTCTCACAATGGTTGTTCAACAACATCCCTGACCTACAATGGGTACTAAAGGCATGTCTACTCCAGTGTTTTAGGTCTATCTTAGCTAAGTAGGCATGAGCTTCTTTTGACAGAAATTTGACACCCTCCATTGCAGCATCAAATTCACCCTATATAAATATAACAATTTGCTGAATAATACAATACAAATAAAACAGCAACATGTAATTAAAAGGGCATGTAATTTGCTGAATAAAAGCAGGCTTTTCATACCATACAAATTGAACATTAAAAGCAACATGTAATTAAAAGGCATAATTTAATAACATAACATACAAATTGAGCAATAAAAGCAACATATAATTAAAAGCCATAAATATTATTTATACCTTTGTGTATGCCCTTGCACACTTCCAGAAAGCTTGCTTGTACACTTCACCAGGATAAGTTTGCTTGAAGTTGGTCCATATGTGCCTAGCACAATATCTAATTTCTGCCCAATCTGCAGCTTTGTCCAAAGCATCTAGTAGCCCCTGCACATATGCAAACACAACATTAGGCAATATCAAATTAAGTTCAAATATACCTCCATCATCAGATATCTTCACATAGGTTGTTTTTTTTTTTTTTTTTGGACTCAAACTTACCACCATGATAAATTTTGACATTAACCCCATGATCTGTCACTTCTTTATGCACAACATACCTATATTTTGGATTCCTATACATCCTGAAAATTTAGGGTTTTGCAAAATTCAGACATGGAAAATAAAACACAAGCACATCACAAATATTAGTGTAACAAGATGCTAACTTTAATTATCAAAATGTATTGTACAGGTCTTTTTTTCATCTACTAATTTCCACAACATTTTCATAAATAAACAAACCTAATCTGATATTTATGCTTCCAATTTCATAAAGGTGAAAACTTTAACAAAATAACTAACAAAATTACAGAATAAACATGATTTTTATCCCACTCTAAACATTTAAAACCAAAAACATACAAAAATGGTAACTATTTAAACCTAACCTAATGAAAAAAAAAAGAGACAAAGAAACTTACTTGAATGTCGTCCTACTCAGCATGCAACACGAAATTGGAGTTGATTACGGTTGCAGATGTACGATTGCAGGACCACAAATTTGCTTCTTGAACTCGCAGTTATGGTGATGTGAAGTGAGAGAGCAGAGGTTGAAGAAGGTAGATGAAGAATCGTTACGAGGGAAGAGGGGGGAGTAAAGAGAGATGGGGCGGGGTCAGTTAAATGATCACGTGCTGGTCATGTGAGGGTATTTTGGAGTTTTAAGAAAATTATACCCGAAAATATGGTCAAGGGTAGTGGTTAACAAACTTTTTGGCTTTCTAAGGTAGTTCCCCACAAAAAAATCTTTTAAGGTAGTAAGTCACAAATGACACCCCAAACAAAGTAGTTCCGCACAAAAAATCCAATTTAAATTTTGTACCGTTTGCTCTCTTTGCCTTTCCCACTACCGCCTGACATGGTTTTGTGACCCCACCCATTTCCTTTTTTTTTTTTTTTTTTTTTGGTTTTTTGTTGTTGTGCGAATTACGTAAATAGCCCCTTGTTTAGATAAATTATACAATTGTCATCAAAGTCCATGTATAAAATTTTCTGGCTGCTTTTGTCGTCTTTTTCTTTTCCTTTTTTTAGAATGCTTTAGTTTTTGTTTTTTATTAATTTATCTTTTATGAGCAGTATTTATATAATCTATGGCCAATTAGACTATTTTAAATGAACATTACGTATATAATCTATGATCACTTAGACTATTTTTAATAAAACTTGCGCTTATAATCTAAGAACAATTAGATTATTTTTAGTGAATATAACGTATATAAACTATGAATAATTAGACTATTTTTAATGAACATTATGTATATAACCTATGAACAGTTAGATTATTTTTAATGAACATTACATTTATAACATATGAACAATTAGACTATTTTTAATGAACATTATGTATATAGCATATGAACAGTTAGATTATTTTTAATGAACATTACATTTATAACCTATGAACAATTAGACTATTTTCAATGAACATTGCACTTATAACCGATGAACAATTAGACTATTTTTAATGAACATTACGTATATAGCCTATGAACAATTAGATTATTTTTAATGAACATTACATGTATATCATATGAACAATTAGACTATTTTTAGTGAACATTGCACTCATAAACGATGGACAATTAGACTGTTTTTAATGAATATTGCACTTATAACCGATGAACCATTAGACTATTTTTAATGAACATTACGTATATAGCCTATGAACAATTAGATTATTTTTAATGAACATTACATGTACGACATATGAACAACTAGACTATTTTCAATGAACATTGCACTTATAACTGATGAACAATTAGACTATTTTAATGAACATTACGTATATAGCCTATGAACAATTAGATTATTTTTAATGAACATTATATGTATAACATATGAACAATTAGACTATTTTTAGTAAACATTTCACTCATAACCGATGGACAATTAGACTGTTTTTAATGAATATTACGTATATAACCTATGAACAATTAGATTATTTTTAATGAATATTACGTATATAGCTATGAACTATGTAAACTATTTTAAGTGAACATTACGTTTACAACTTATGAACTATTAGACTATTTGTAATGTAATGAATCTTATGTTTATAACTTATGAACAACTAGACTATTTTAAATGAACATTACATTTATAGGTTATGAACTATTAAATTATTTTAAATGAACATTAATAAAGTCTGGTTCTAGCTATATCCCCTCGAAAAAAGTAGTATATATGGTGTAAATGAACATTGCACTTATAACCGATGCACAATTAGACTTTTTTTATGAAAATTACATTTATAACCTATGAACAATTAGACTATTTTTAATGAACATTACATATATAATCTATGAACAATTACATTACTTTTAATGAACATTGCATTTATAACCGATGAACAATTAGACTATTTTTGATGAACATTACGTATATAACGTATGAACAATTTTTTTTAATGAACATTGCACTTATAACCGAAACAATTAGACGATACTATTTTTAATGAACATTACTTATATAACCGATGAACAATTACGTATTTTTAATGAACATTACATATAATCGATAAACAATACGTATATAACGATGAACATTACGTATTTAGCACCCCTTCTATATTACTTCAAAAGAAAAAGAAAAAGTAAAAGACCAAAAATCATCATCAATTCACCACTCATCAGTTCATCATCAACACCATCACCATGACACCAATCTTTTAAAGAACATGGCAGGCTGGCAGAAGAGAAAAAGAAAAACAAAAGAAATAATCATCACCATTCATCATCATCATCATCATCATCATCACGGACTTCACCGTCGTGGTTAATACGACCACCGTCAACAGCACCACCACTAACCCCAAGCACCGTCAACCCGCCCACGATCGCCAATCCAAGCACCCGTCGACCTCCCACCCCCACCACTGTCCTCATCCAACAATGGAGGAGAGAGAAAAAAGCCATAAGAACACCAACAAACTCAACACCACCATCGATGCCCTCCGATCGACGTCGACGGTACACAAAAATTGTTTTTTTTTTTGTTTTTGAAAAACTTAGAGAAAGGTGTCAAATTGGGTGTTGAATTGCCAAAAAAATCGAAAGGAATTTAGATATAGAAATTTCGTAATTTAATTTGTGCCTTTGAAGTTAGAAGAACAAATCAAATTTCATTGTTCTGAGGAGAGGGAGAATGTAGGTGCGTTGAGAGGAGGAAGAATCCAAAGAGCCATAGAAACTGAAAAGGGAGGGCGAATTACGAAAATGCCACTGAGCTTCTATTTATTTGCAAAATCGCCACTGAGGTCCATATAAAATTTTTTATAAAACAATCAGTGAATGAGTTCAAAAAAAAAACAGTAACTTGGAGTGGATCAGCGCGGAGAGCAGAAGGCATTTTGTCGCGAGCTTGGACTGGGCCTGGTCTAGCCAATACGAATTGAAATTTTCAATGCGCATAAATTTTTTCGTCGATTGATGAAATGTGTGGCGTAAATAAATTATCAAGTAAGAAAATAAATATAACAAAAAATTGTTTTAATTTTCTTTAATTAGAATAAGTTAGAACACCTAAATTATAGTCATCTATATTATCTCTACTAACTAAAATAGAAGACGTATTAATTTGTGAGTCAAAATGTGAACAATATGAATTATATAGTACATTTGTAATAATACTTAAGAATGTAACGAATAAATGGATATGGATATACGTTGGATGGATAAATGGACGAGAGTCTATCATCCATATACATATTCAGTTGAATTTACTCAATCGATATCCGTTTATAATGGATCATATAGGTGGATATCTATCGAGTGCGAGTGAGATTGGCATCCTTGCAAACACTGGATCACTGATCAGTAAAAACTAAAAATCGTACTCCCTCCCTAAAAAAGGAGAAATATATAAAGATCACAAAAGATGGAGGAAAAAATTATAAATAAAATAAATAGAAAAAGAAGAAATGAAAAATTTGCGCAACAAGGGGAATGGGGATGGGCAAACATCGTCTTGTCCTAAAATAAAGCATTCCTTATTCCTTTACATTAACCCCAAAAGAACCCATGCAAATGGTGTTGCAAATGTAACTAGTGTGCATGCCCGTGCATTGCACATGCTCTTTTGTTTTGGATCGCTAACGTATATTGTTTCATGCTTAATGAATATTTTTAACTAATTATCTCATTTCATGATTTCCTTATTTGGTTGAATTATGGATATTCATATTATTTTTATTATTCTTTTTTGAAGGGTGATTTGTTTTTCTGAAATTAATCCAAACAAAATTTTGTTTAAAATTTAATAAATATTTCATTACCACCAAATAATATTTGAGGGTAGTCTATAAAAACAACGTACAAAGATACAGAGTTATGCTTTAAGATATTTGAAGTGAAAACACAATGAGTAAGGAATGTCATTGATACACACTGGAAAATTTTAATTTTAATTTTCCAAATACATTGTAGCATAAGATGGGAAGTCTTGATATTGTGGCATCCATAATTTACTCTTAAAATACATGAACATCCACCAAGTGAATCTTTTGTAGAGCATCAGTTTCCCCTTTATGAAGTTCAGTCTTACATAGAAGTTCTGCCAGCACTGGTGAAGAGTTCTCAAAACTGGAGAAATATCCACACAAAAAATTGTCCTTTAAAAGCGGGTAAAACACCCCATCTAGCTCCAAGTGGTGCATGAACTGCCCATCAACATATATCTTGCTGAATTCGTAGTGGGACTTGGGAGGCTTCTAGCATATCTTCGCATAATTTGCTTGGACACAGCTGCGTCCAATCTGGAAATAAGCAAAGAGTTAAATCATATACGACTTGACTGATAGAGGACCCTTGGGTGGGTAAGTTCTTCTTTGGAGAACTACTTTTATGCTGCAACATATATACCAGAGAGCAGTGTGCAAAAGGGTCACATAAGGGCTTCGAATTTCACTCATCTGTAATTGGGCAATTACATAGCAAATGAAGATGGTCCTCATGTTTGATGCCAACACATTACACATTTTGCATTTGGTCCCTCAATTTTGGTTGCAAGGATCTGGCTAGTTGGGAGGATAGCATTCCAAGCCAACAATCTAAGACACATTCCATTAAGGATTAGTTCATCCTCATCTACCACTACCAGTATCCAAAAAATTTGTTCAGTGTAAAACTAATGGCAACCAAATATAAACCCAGCTTGCATATTACTTATCTAAAAGTACATCGAAAAACTACCACAATAATATTGCTTACTTAGCTTGCATTTGGTTTGTTGTTTGCACCACATATTTGCCTATAGTGCTTGCGTATCACAATGGAGGTTTCCTGTTTTAGTAGCATGACAGTAGGTTACTCATCATTATATACTATGGTTCTATAATCTGAACAAATCTTTTTTTTATTTGCTCTTAAATATAATGTTTAGAGAAACAAAATATGATTTAACTTATTTCCCTTCAAACTTAAGTTTTCTTTGAAATAAACGAAGGTATGATAATCATTATCATTGGGGGGAAAGCAACATTTAATTTTAAACTGAAGGACATCTGTCTTTGTTTTTCTGATATATAATTCTTTCTTTGTTTGGTTGCTACTAATCCAAAAAATGGGATGTTGAAAGATTGCATATTAGTAGTTTTGAACCAACAACAGTTTAGACACTAAGGTAACATATATGTTCAACCAGAAAACAATCTAAATCAAGAGAGATTGATGAGCTTTATGAACATGAAGGAATTACCTCCAAAGACAGGATGTTTGCAAGGAAAATGCCTAATAAGAGACACCTAAAGATGGAATTAAGATTGACAATTAAGTATAAGAAACATTGAACTTTATGATACTATATACAATTTCACCCCTGCGCACTTTCACCCCTGCACACTTTCACCAATGGCTCATCAGGTCCCTATTTTCTTTTATTTTTCTCAAAATTAGTGAACAGTAACTCTTGAGATAGTGCAACAGAATCATAACTTAATCACAGCTGAAGTATACAACAATGTGAACAATAACTTACCAAAAGGACCCATTCCCAAGTCAACTGGAGCTGATGAAAAATCCTCCTCCTGCAGTACCGTCAGCATTAACAGGTGTCCCTTTAATTATTTTGTAGAAAAGGGTTTAGACATACAGTACATGATAAACAATGGTGACCTACTGGCTACTACTGAACGGAAATAATTTCTTACAGAGGGTTTGGGTAAGCACTATTAGTAGATTACAACTGTGACCTTCCACTCTGTCTTGTAAACAATCATTTTCTTACCTATATTAATTGTGAACAATCTAAGGGTAATTTCCCTTATTCAGATTGATTACTAATTAAACAATGTATTAAAGGTACACAAGAATTCTATTTCACATTTTCACTGAATTGTAAACCCAGTTTACACCAAAATAAATAAGCTTTCACAATCAACTGAACTATATAGTTCATCCAAGTACTGTAAAGTAAACCATTTGACTATGAACTTATATTAGTAAAATAGGAAATTACCTTCAGAAGGGGTTATGCAACGGTTCGAGGGGCATCTTATCGGAGGCAGCTGAAGATCGAGTAACACCCAGCCCACATTTTGAAGTGTAAAACAAATGAAATCCAATTACTGATTTCTTTGCGTACAAAACCTGTAGGCAATTAAGGGATAAGCAGTTGTGGCATTAGTAAAATACCACTGCATAACAGATATGAATACCAAAGCCAATGTGTGATTTCACGACCAAAGATTTTCCACAATATAGTTTTTGTTTTTTCTGTAGAATTAATTAGTACTCCCTCCGTTTCTGAAAAATGGTAACATTTACTTTTGCACGGTCTCCAATGCACTACTTTGACCATGAATATTTGTGTTTATATGATACATAAACTATAAAAAAAAAAGATTTTCCGAAAGTACTAATTAAAACGAATCCAACGATAGTATATTTACATTGTAAATCCTTATATTTTTTCCGAAATCAATGGTCAAAGTTTGTAAAGTTTGACCTTCAAAAAAGTTAATGTTATCATTTTTCCGAAACGGAAGGTGTAGTTATGACGTACCCAATATGAAATTAAAAGAGCAAGGAAAATTTAGAAGATAAATGAACCACAATCCACAACAGACAGACAGGTGAAGCACAAACCAGTTCATCCATCTTCCAACACTGACGTGCAAATAAAAACTAAAGTCGAGCTCACAATTTTGAATAATCTTAGCTCACATCAGGATTTCACCAACAACAAAGTGAACAGAGACTAAGCTCATCCTACTACATCAGGATAATGGAGGCCTGATCAACAAATTAGAAGTCCCTACTCCTTAAAAGATAGGTTATGAAGAATACTAAAACAGAGATTTGTTACCATTTTCCTAGACTTATGTGTGTCATCTTTTCATATAATCATATGTGGTTGTTTTAATTCATGAAGAGAGCAGAAGATCGTTGGCAGGGATGAGGCTGAACACAATACTAACTATTAATACTAAAACATCTCCTTTTTAACACATCAGCCTTAGAAATTTGAAAAATGCTTACACCTTTTACCTTTTTTCTTTTTAATAATTCTTACACCTTTTACCTTTGATATATTGGAGTATAAACAGAACTAACCGAGTTAGTTGTTCAACCATTCTAAATCACTCAATAGTATAACCATATTATTAAACCAATCTCCTTCAACCTGTTTTTGTATTTATTTATTTTTTAATTCTTTTTTGTGAGGGGTGTGCAACCTGTATATATTACAACCATAAGTAGGGATGTTTACCAGAAATATAAGATAAGGCATCAGTCTCTGATGGAGCATATGTTTCCTCATCGTTCTTCCCTTGCTTCCACTCAGCTTCTTTCTGGTTGTTCATCATCAGCACACCCTTTTTCCAGCTAACCAATTCAAAGATAAGTAAAAAAGAATGAGAAAAGTCACAACCCAAAAACGGAATTAAAAATCTCATTATTAATTAGATCAGAAAACTAAAACCTTTCATTTGAGATTCAGCAACACAGGACCATTGGGATTGACATCCACTTGTGTGGCACATTATAAAGAACAATGCATTTGCTATTGGAACAAAAGAATGTTGTAGTAGTAATTAAGCTACAAAATGCATTGGCCAGGCCCACAAATACTACATATAAAAAAAAAGGCAACACAAATAATTTAGCGGTGGCGTTTCAGTTGCGAAATCAGAGATTATGAACAGCCACAGGCAAGTTAGCATACATTAACAATCAAGTATAATTCTATCTCAAAATACTCTCCTTTTTCTGATCGAAATAGAAACCCGTCATTAGATTAAAACATCTCACACGTTTGGGTCTTTTTGAGTACTCATACATAGAAAATCACCGCACAAAAAATTAAAACAGAGAAAATCAAAGAAATTGTTAACATAATTGAATTTGTATTTGATTTGACTTACTTAAATTACCTATAGGAATTCAAGAATGTTTGTGATGGTGTGTCGAAGTACCCGACGTGTTCGTAGCCTCATTGGAGATCTTGCAAGCGATGGTTTCCAATCATATTTAATCCTGCAACTAATTAACAGAATTCACGAATTTAAGTGAAAATGAAATGAGAATTAAAAAATCAAAAGAAAGAATCCTAAACAGCAACCAAATGAAGCAGAACATTCACAACTCAAGAAAACAGAGAATCAAAAACCTCAGTGAGAAAATGTTCTAGTGTTCAAGAGTTTATAAATCACTTCAAAATTAGGGATTGAGAAAACAAATTACCATTGGTAGTGGGAACTAACAATGAAACCAAAGCAAGACCTCACTGTTACTCGAAGAAGATGGATGCCACCAGGTTTTACTCCTATGACTCTCATAAAGCCTACTCTTGCAAGCATACAGTAGCCAAAGTCCAAAAATTCAGATTACTAATAGAGACAGCGAAATTCGATAATTTGCGAAATCGGATGGGCAAGGATGTGCTAAGGGAAGAAAACCTTTCAGTGCTGAATGCTCTGAGGGAAGAATCAGCTAAATGAATTGTTCAAACCTTATAAAATTCAGTTCCCCTAACAATCATTATTGTCAGCGTTTATAACCAACAAACTCAATAACAACAAATTTGGTCTTCATAAAAATATTGATAAACTTTAAATCCCTGCAATTACTAACTTTATGTTGACTTCTAAAACGCCCTGGCAGGACTATCCAACTGGATGAGTTTATATTTAAGGCTTGAGATATATGAATCATTAGAAGGATCAAAGAAAACAGAAGGGTCTAAGTCTCTGAGATGGTTCAATTTTAGTGCTTTTAGTCATTGAACTCTTTTGTTGAGATGAAAAATTGCACAGAACTAACAACTTAAAACAGAAGATAAATAAGCGGACTACAAAATTCCATCATGTAAATAGCTAAGTCTTAAATCCATTCTCAATCAATGTCTGCCAAAAGTGGGCAAAAAATTGTATAGTTCTTTGTAAGACCCAATCAGAGTTTATTTATTGCTTAGTAGCATAATAATCTAAATAGCAGACAACTTTCATGTCAAACGGTTCTATATCACCAAATTTCTTTAAAAGTTTTCTCAATTACCTTTGTGACAGCAAATGCTTCATGCTTCTAAGGTTTTAACCAAAAAAAGCCGAAATCTTTATTCCCCTATGCCCACCAATCAAATCCATATAGCACCAAATAAAAATCCCAAAAGTGGGTGACATGAAATTAGCAAAAACACCCTCAATCTGAACCTCAATCTCTACCCTCTTCTCAACTTCCTGCGAATCAACATTTTACTCATCATGAACTCTTAAAATCTACTTACTCCATCACGAAAGCAATGCCCAACAGCCCAACTCAGAATACTAACAAAAATTCACTATTCAAGAACATTATAAAATGAAACACAAATCAAACAAACATAAAAGGAGTAGAAAGTACCTTTAAATGAGGAACTTCAGAAAGCCAACAACCGTTTGGTTTGGATAAACTGTGCTTCAATTCAATCCCGCGGCATCGTTCTGGCGTAGGAAATTCAAACCATCAAACAAAACAACCCATCAGCGAATTGTCTTAATCAATAATTCACGAAATTTCATAACTTACACATACAAATTTCCTCCAATTCCTGCCCCATAGATCATAGAATGATAATTAACCAACCAATACACCACCAAAACCACAAATAAGCAACAAAATCAAATTCGAAGAAACTAAACAATAATAATTTTAAAAAATAGCAAAAAGAAGGAGCACGATTTCTTATCGATGAAAATTGAATGGGAATTTACTGGGGACTTCCTTTACTACTGATGGGAAAAAGAGAAGAATTTAGATGGGCTGAATTGTTTGCCGTTACCTTGGACGACCGGAGAAGATAAGGGCGAAGATGGCCAACGGTTAGAGCGCGGTGAAGAAAGGCGATGGTTGGAGTGCTGAAGATGAGACTAAAGGAGAGAGAAAGTGGGAACCAAAGAAAAAGAACGACCAAGGCAATGGTGTGATTTCCTCAAATATACATCATTAGCAAACTAATTGCCAATATAGCTTTGGTTGAAAACTATTTCCCAACATATACATCTATTAGATTTGGATAGAGGTAAGGAAGTGTGATTTCCTCACATATACATGTTTAACAAAATAATTCCCAAGATATACATCATGTAGGATTAAAAACAAAATTCCAATTTTTTATTTTTATTTTCTTCTGATTTTTTTTGTACGGTTTTTTTTCTTCTAGAAGTAGTTGTATGCCACATCAATAGAAAAAAAAAAGAAGATGAGAATATTTCACTAAACAGACAAGCAAAATATGTTTAATCATAAAATTGATAACATCACTAACTACTGTTTAATCATGCAAAATGAACTTTCATCACCAAATAATCAAAAGTACCATAAAAATTTAGTACAAATAACGATTCTTCTGATCGAAAGTATTTTTTTTAAGTCAATAAAAATCATAGAAAATTCCGCCTAGAGAGGTGAGTTAGCTTTAATTCACATAATTGTTATTTGTACATAATTTTCATGGTACTTATGATTATTTGTTACTGAAATTTCATTTTAGTTCAACTTCATGTAAGTAACTATATCTCCAAAGTAGTTAGTGATGATCTCAATTTTATAAGTATACATATGTTGCTTGTCTATTTAGTGAAGTATTCTCATCTTCTTTTTTTGCCTGTTGATGTGACGCACAACTACTTTTAGAAGAAAAAACCATAACAAAATAAATCGGAAGAAAAAAAAATCAGATTAAAATAAAACATTGGAAGGAAATAAAAATTGAAATCCTACATGATGTATATCTCGGGAATTATTTTGTTAAACATGCATATGTGAAGAAATCACACTTCCTTGCCTCTATCCGAACCTAATAGATGTATATGTTGGGAAATAGTTCTCAATCGAAGCTATATTGGGAATTAATTTGCTAATCATGTATATTTAAGGAAATCACACAAGGCAATGAGCCGTTTCTTTTTATTGTTCTTTTCTTTTTCCTTTTGGCTGATTGGGCAAATAAATGCACAACTCATCGCTTACGTGGAAGGCTGACGTATCAACTCTATCAAGCTCTGGTTTAGTTTTTGTATTTAAACTAACTAGTGTGTGTCCCGTGCGATCGTTTAAGTTGTTATTGGTTTAGTGTTTTATGATCTTAATAGTCCTATTAGTTTTAGGTTTCAGCAATTGATATTTAGATTATAGACTTGATCAGCATAGTATCCACCGTGCTAATTTGACTTCCAACCATTATAGCAATGCTCAAACTTGAAATTTGTACAGGTCATCAGTCAAACATATATTTGTACAGTTTATCAGTCAAACCCTTTACAGCACATAAGAATCATACATAACCAACAAATCTACAAGTACTAAACTCTATTGGGGTTTAAAAAAAAATTAAAATACAGAACTCTACTAAAAATTGTTCTATGACTGCTCAATCCTCGTATTCCATTGCGCAACACCTTTCTTTTTTGCTTGTGTATAGGCTATATGGTGTTTTCCTCTCCCTTCTAATGCTCAAATTTGAAATCTGTATACACCTTTGGCAACTTAATCACCCTTGCATAGCACTAACCACTATAGTCGCGTCTCGATTGCACTATCTGAACAGTAGCTTCTTCCCAAAACTTGCGAATACTTCTATAAGCTATCAATATACCTTGAAGTAGAACCAATGAATTTTCAAAAGCCTTTTGTATATTATGCCCCATGCGATGACAAATGACATTCAACCACTATCATAGTCGTCACCAAATTGGAAATTGAATAAAGTTGCTCATGTTACTCACTCTTTCTTCTCATTGTAAATCTTACAACATAGAGACCACAATCTTTTATGCAAGCAGATCCATAGATCCAAAGTTGTTATCCCTTGCAAAGCATGTTTTCATCCAAAACTAATATAGTCGTCATGGCTCAGG
The DNA here is from genome assembly GCA_038025085.1 of Tetragonia tetragonoides. Taxonomy (NCBI): domain Eukaryota; kingdom Viridiplantae; phylum Streptophyta; class Magnoliopsida; order Caryophyllales; family Aizoaceae; genus Tetragonia; species Tetragonia tetragonoides. The sequence goes on from CM076141.1 coordinate 33,964,224, forward strand.
AATCTCCCATAACAAATGCTAGGCGTATGCTACTGCTTCCGTAGCATGATCCAAAGCAATGTATATTCCAAACAATACAAACTGTATATTAGTCTCTGACATAGAGATCATGATATGACAAAAACGGGGGCACAAAACAGTTAAGAACTTACAACATAGACTCAACAATTTTTTTTATCTATGCACATATTGTAGCTTCTTTGCTCAATTAATCTCAGCATCCAGTGAAGCCTTTACTCTGCATACAAAGAGGTCAGACCACTATACCAGTCAATCAGAGCCTCAAAGAGTGCATACCTAAAGGGTCTCTCCGTTGGCTACTGCCTGGTTAGGATGACTCCCTAGCATTCTCAAATGGGGAAACTCAAAACCTGCACATATTGGGAAAAAAACCTAGTCTAGTTGAAGGCTTATAAACCAAGTGTCGTGAAGTATCCCTTCAAATTCTGGCTTCTCCGTGAGCTTTTCTCAACCTTTCCATCTAGAGTGTCACGTCAAAAATGACACAAAGAGTGCCTTTATCATATTGCTGAGGTGTATTTTTCTCAACCTTTTTCTCAACTTTTGCAGACACTTTAGATGGATAGGTTGAGAAAAAGACACCTCTGCAATATGATAATTGCAAAATTGGTAGAAATGCTCTGGTTTGTGATGGGAAATTGGTAGAAAGAAGCTGAATTAAAAGAAGGAAATCAAAAAACACCAAAACTATGAGAGACATCAAATGAATTACATGTAGGAACTACATTAATTAATTGAAGCAAATAAGCTGAAAACTGAAGGAATCACCATCAGGGATTTGGACATGCTTCCCAGATTGGACAATTGAGCGAGAGCATTTTCCTAAGCAATGCATTTTCCGACCACAAAAACCATCTGCAATCGAAACATCGCAGGGGCAACCCAATGAGATGCACAATGCTTTTTCCCTGTATTGTGAGCACACTTGATTCCGACGCTAAAACACACCCCACTATGAAACTGCCAGCGCATATGTACTTTGTTATGAGTTGTTGCATGTTGTATCTTTTTTATATATGAACATTGAAATGAGGCCAGTTGAAGACAGAAACTGCCACGATTACATGAACATTAACGCCACATGTGAACCGCAAAATGGCCAAAACTCAGCAATTAAATCCTGACATCCTTTTGACCAAAAACTCGAACTGCCCACAAACTCCTACACATGTAGATTCTAGCTCTAACCTATTACCTATGGCACTCTAAGTATACCCCTTCAGAGAGTGAAGACTCTTCCCAGACTTTGCATCAGTCCATGCTTTTGCAATAGTTTTCTTCATTTCATCAACAAATCAAACTTCAAATGGCCTTACCCCCAAACTGAAAGAGATACATCAAAGCTACAAGTCTACAGTTATAAGAATCTAATCCCAACATCATTTCTAGCAAACTAATCAACCTCTACATTAGCTACTGAAGACACTCGCCCTGTATGGTCTTAAAAGGTCGACTATATAAAGCCTCAATAACTCTTGATCCTCAAGTACGGATAAGTGAAATGGAAAAAATATAACTTATGATGTTAACATTGTCAAGGGGCATACCAATAATTGCTCAGCTTAACTCAATCAAACCCAAAGTTAAAATCCCTTCAAAATTAATTTTACACTTAAACTTCAGGTATTGTGTCAGAATATGGACAATCATGTAATGACTTTCAAGGGTACATAAAGCGGGTTGTATAAGCTGAACACACTTCTAAAACATGTATGGAAAAACATGATTCTTTAAGCTTCCATGAAACATGGATAAATCTAAATCGGGTCAGACTTTATGCTACCACCTAAGTTTTTTCCAATCAAACTGAAGGTCGTCTATGAGCAAATTATAATCTCAGAAACTTTTAACTAAAACACTGTCACAACAAAGAGTTTATGTTGGGAACTCACTGTCACAGAACCTATCTCTCTCCGTGTCTATTTCCTTGGCGATTGCTGAATTTACTCCTAATCTGGAAGAAAGAGGTTAAAGGCTATGTTACTGGAGATGGTGCATTAGCAAGCAGGTTTCATGGTTGGGATATGGACATGTTGGAGATAACATGTTTGCAAGTAACTTTACATTAATTGATCACAAATTTCACAATGAGCAGTGATCAATCAACTATTTTATTAAAAACCAAGTGTGGAGAAAGAAAAGCCAATGTGTGGAAAAAGGATGAACTTACTTGATGATACTGAATGGGTCAGAGTTATTAGGGCTCATACACCACAACATAAGTCCTACAAAGTAAACCACATAAGTCCTACAAAGTAAACCACCCCAGAGCTTGATCATGCATTGATAGAAACTGTAAGCAAATTGCAACTGATATTGGCTCCTATCATAACCAAATGATATCGGGTGCACTGTGTTTGTAGAAAGAACAATGGAGGCGTACAAATCACCTTTAAAGAACAAATGATTAAAGAACCAGAATCGGAATGCCGCAAATCAAATGCAAAATTAATGAATGAGAGAATTAATTAAACTTAAACTTTACTGAATTACCTGATACGTTACTTCTTCAATTGTTAGTTGTTACTGCTTTGGTCTTAAGAATTGGAGAGAGGAGGGATTTGTAACTGTCCTCAGAATTGGAGAGAGAGGAAGAGTTTTTTCTTTGTTTTTTGAGAGCAAGAAAGAGGAAGAGTTAATTTGCCCATTTGCATTGAAACGGTGTTTTTGTAACTCATTGTTCAATCATTTTGCCCCACATTCAATTGAGACGTTTCATATTTATAGCGTCTTTTAACATTTTTTCTTTGTCCACTTAAGCAAGTGACATGTGGCAACCTGTGATTTAATTTTTGTGTTTTAAACTAATTATATAGATTATATAAATATAATCGTTTTAATAACCACCACACCATTATAAATTCAGCACAGAGCCCTTGCCAGTTGCCACTACTCTTATTACTCTCTTCTTTACCAACTTAATTACCATCCTCTATTTTCTCTCTCTCTCTCTCTCTCTCTCTCTCTCTCTCTCTCTCTCTCTCTCTCTCTGTTCTCGTTTTCACAATAATGTTGCACAGACGAGGCTACGATGGTGGAGAAGGTTTCCGGCAAGCTCCGACACCAGACCCACTACTCTCTCATAAATGGAAAGGGATCCTATTGGAACCTGATGATTTTCCGGAATGGGATCCTATTGGGGATGATTGGGGTACAGGAGATGATGGGGATGATCCAATCTATCTTAGTCCTGGCTATCTTTTAGTGTGTACTGCACCTCGTTACATTCTTCTCGATCGCATAGTTGTCACTTGTAACCAGACATTCCCGAGGTCACCTACGCGAGTACTGGCTGAGCGTTTTTCTGAAATCGACCGGCACATTAAAGATATGACCTTCATGGCTTTAACTACTCCAATAGCTGAGAAAGTACGCCAACATTTCCCAACCTCTATTTGCCACATGATCGTACACTTTCGGTCGTTCAATGGAGTACTTTTTTCTCAGGAGGGGGGGTGGAATTTGACAGATAATGAACCAGTAACAGATCTTTGTCAAGCGAGAACCTCGCTGGAAAGGGTAATGGTTTTTATCTTGCCATGTCCCAGTTATCAACCAACACCTAAGGTTGTCCATGTGGATCGCCTCATTTGGTTACCAGGCGGACATGAGAGAGTTGAACACTTTGCAGATATCAACTCTTACGACTTCAGGACCTTGAGGGGGCTTCGCTATCTTGTTCGAAGATGTGTCAAGCAACATTTCGACAGAGAGTTTGTCACTACTTCTTGACTGTTTATTCAGAGAGGTTTGATGAATATCTGACTCATGACTCCCCTAGCCCCAATTATCTTTTGAATTATGTGGATAGAGTGAGGGTGTTGGTAATATTACCATACAGAGAGGTAGCGTAGTGCCTTTACTCGTGATCCAAAGAAAACTGCTTTACACTCTACAGTATTGGTATAGGGATTTTCTGATGTTATTGGTTAGATTTGTAGTGTGTTTTTTGTTCTATGAACTGCGAGTATTTTGGAGTACGAACTATTTTGGTATTGTGAAATTAAGACGGCATTATCATTAGGAAGTCCCCCAACCCAACCCCAGTAGAGCGTTGTTATTGTGAAATTAAGACGGCATTATCATTGTTATTAACTAGTTTTTGCTGCTAAGCTAAAAGTGAATATCATTTTGAAAGAAATCGTCAATTTCGAAAATAATACGAGTAACATTGATACAGAACTGTGGGTTCTCAGGAATTGCAAAGAATTCGAGAGGATGGAAATAAATCAAAAGCAGAGCAAATGAGGATAAAGAACAAATGCTGAGCTAAATGATTAATTAGAACTCCAGAGGGAATTCCAGAAATATCAGAGAGAATGTTTTAGAGAGAGAAAGTGGAGTATTTTCATTGATAAATTTTGCTTACATCTCATACAACTTATATAGAGCTCACACAACTCTGACGCCAGGTGCACTGCACCGTACACATAAAAAGGAAATGCTGACAGAATGGGAATATTGCAATAAAACAAATAAATATAAATTGCATATGACCGTTGCCAAAATGCTGACTCATTATTCCTTCAACTAAGCCATCTCATTTCTGATCTTTCCTTAGCCTGTATCAAACATATATAAACTTGTACTGACATTACCTCACTTCAGACGTGAGTCAAGTACTGATAGGAAAGCGACATCAGCATATGTACAGTCACAAGTACTCTTCAGTCAGCAATCGAGGATAGACATAGAGACATATATTCACATATCCTCATCCAGTTTCAAACCCTAAAACACTCCGAAGCTTAACTAAATACTCACTGATCAGCTGCAGGAGTAACTTTTTCCATGTTGAACTTCTGGAATGAAATCCTGAAAACACTCTCTGACCATTGCCACACCACAAGTGATCTTGCAGCAAGTACACTTAACGAAAAGACAACACATGTAGGAGCGGACAACTTTGTCAAGCTGATCCTCCTTTGTGAGTCCTTTCGCCCACCGCCTCCAAAAGTCAGATTACGATTCTGCTGAACCATTGCAACACTCCTCTTCGATTCAACCCCTGGCATGTCCACCCTCACATACACACGCTCTCCCATTGTCTACCGGCTTGACTTCACAAACTCCTTCCTCTCCTTGCAGCAGGGACGGGTTGCTTTGGGACATTTCTTCAGTGCCGGCCACTGAGACAGCCAAAAGGTCGAGAAACAAAAGATTTTCATAGTTGACCCTGCCATTTTTTTAGCAAACCAATCAAGAAATTCTTTCAACATCAATCAGATGAAGTAGAAATTATAAATAAGAGATGGGTAAAAACTAAAAACAAGAGAAAAGATTAAAATCAAGCACCAAACAACCAACAGCAAACCAATCAAGAAATTCTTTCAACATCAATCAGATGAAGTAGAAATTATAAATAAGAGATGGGTAAAAACTAAAAACAAGAGAAAAGATTAAAATCAAGCACCAAACAACCAACAGCAAATATATATCTCAAACCAAGAACAGATGCAACTCATATTCGTCCAAATAATTCACACACATGAATCAACAAAATCCAATTTTCCTTCAACAAACCAGCAAGAAAACCACAAATTCCCAAGACAGATACTCAAACCAGGATTAAAAGATGCAAAAATGATTACCAAGTCTCTTATGTTACCTCAAGAGCAGAAGATATAAGCCAAAGACGAAAGAAAACCCTCTCACAAACTCGAGCAGTTCTTGTGTTCTTAAACTCGAAAATGGCACCCAATGGCTACGACTTTAAACCAAACAATTATGAATATATCCAGTTGAAAGGTAGAAGAAGATGACCAGAGAGCAACGAGCTACATAAACTCAACTCTGATACCAAACTTGATTCACAAACTCTAACAGTTTTAGCTTGTTTAGTAAAACCAGGCCTTCAATAAACACCAAACCGAAATGATAAACAAACCATCACCATTAATAAACCCTAAAATAGTTTATCACCAGGTTTAATAGATAAAGAAGAGACTCAATATCACCAAGCAGAAGCTCCTATAAAGACAATTGAGATTTTTACGCATTAGAGGCAGCAATCTATCAAATTTTATATCATCCAAAACCTTAGCTTTACATTCGTTTCCTTACATAAATACAAAGTTAAGGGGTACACAAATGACCTAGGAATAATCTAGAAGCATGCCTTGCTGTTGCAAGGAGAGGAGAGAGTCGTTGGGCGTGTGAGGAATACAAAGGATGCTCCTTACGTGAGCTTCCTATCTCGTTGAGGTGCATAAAGCTTCAAAGTAGAATGCAAATCATCCCAAATAAATCTTTACAATAACCAACCCCAATCCAATTTATAGTACTCTCCTTATGGAAGCACCTCCACGATTAGCACATGTTAAGCCACTGACCTTTTGCATTGTAAAAATCATCTTCTATACAAGTATCTTGAAAGGGGAAACTTCAGGCTCCTCGCAATCTGCAAGCAGCTTTGTATATTGAGAAGCAAATATATATGTATGTGTGATAGACAATCAAACTTGTCACGTGAAATGAGATATGTCTAGCCTACGTTGTCAGTTTGCCACTACTTAAGATTACCTTCAGAGCCAACTCTTCAGTGACAGTAGACTTGTAACGATTTGAGCCCTCTAGTGGACAACTGCCACTCTTGCTTATAAAATTAGCATTACAGAGACTAGATAGCTGTAAGAGAACATCAGAAGAGAGGTTGTTCTTCTGCCCTACTTTATCCCCCTTTGGTTCATTTTCAAGCAGATCTTCATCAACACAAATGTCTTCCACAAATGTGATGCACTGGAAGATGGCCAACAACCTTTCGAAGGGGAATGTGCCAGGCCCCTTCAAGATTAATTCCTGCTCCGCGGTATCCTTCTGCTCCAATGTTTTCTCGGAACACCTAAGTAGGAATTAAATAGGATAACTAAAGAATGATACTAAATTTGAAAGATAGTTCACACTCCAATATTATGCTACTAAAGCTAAACAAAGACACAAAAACTTTCCGCATTAAGTGAAAACAACTTTGCTATGACACCAAAGTGGGGAGGGCATCAAGCCACTTTTGCAAGTAAACCAATTTTATTATATTACGAAATTAAACCCCAAAGTGGCACCTTGTTAGGGACTACAACCAACTGCCAAACCACAGCGGAAACATCAATAATATAAACACACATAAAAAGAACACCGGAATATAATGTGGAACACCACTTTTAAGCTTAGAGGGTAAACCACAATGGCTACTTATTGTATTAGGATGTCATGGAAGTACATATAAGAGAACATCTCTCAGTGCTTCACTAACATTGGAGGAGACGCTCCCCCTACACGATACCGTGTAACATCCTTGGGAAGCTCAGGCAAAAGCCCTCTTTATTTATAGAGGTGTACAGCCGCAACTTAGACTAGAATGGAAACCTTCCTAAATATCTATGACGGCCCTAATTAGGAAACTAGTAGAATTGAAGTCCTAAGCTACCATAATAATATCACTAATATACAAGAATATGTCACAAACATATCTCCTAGAATGATAGTGAAATGCCGCATCTAAAACTTCCTAAAACCGAGCCACAAACGGACTTGCATTCCACTTCATTGCTGCTACTTTATGCTGCCATATAGGGCCTATAAGGCAAGGCCACATAGCCTCACGGCTTCCTATCCCTGTTGATTGCTTACTTCTTGGAGGACACACAGACCACAATATCCCTAGTAACAGTAGGGTTCCATTTTCCACATACATGCCAATAATTTATGGCATATTCCCTAACACATCAGAATGTCACCTCAAGTAACCAATCAAGCCAACTGATTTTCAACTTGTGAACAAATGTGACTATATCAAAGTTATACTATCTCACATTACATTATGCTAATAGCTATGGACTAGCACAAGTACGAATATGAACAGCTGCTTCGGTGCTTAGGCCTTAGAGGCTAGCTACGGACAACAGACAACATAAATAGTTCCTAACAGGCAATTCTCATGTCAGAACGCAAGTGGTGCTGACAATGATTACATTTATGGATATAAAGAAACTTACTTTCTCTTCTTTTTGCGATTATCAAGACCCCCAGTAGAATCAAACAACGAGGCATCAAGAGTAGCAGGATTTCTTGAAGCAAGGAATGCTGAGAGTAGCAGGTACTTCGCAGAAATAGACATATGAAAATCCATGTCTTCATCATGGCTGCCCATCTTTTTCGATCCCTTCCCCTTGACTTTGTGATCATTTGATTCAAGGTCGAGTACTTTATTAATAGAAGGACCAACATGTGGTTTAAGATGGCCAAACAATCTTCTCTTCACCTCTAACCTTTTTTGTTTTGAGATCCCACTAAAGACGGATCCTGGGTCATCCAAGGGTTGACAATATTTATCATATAGTGGAGATAAGGTGGTAGACAATTCATCAACCTTTCTGGTGACTTTAGAACAAGGCTTCAGCGCAATACTGTCATATAAAAAGCAAAGCACAAACCATCATCGCCCATGAGAAAGTTAAACATAGCAAAAATGAACACTGATTAAAGACTAAAAAGAAAGATCCTTACTCAAGATATGAGGAATAGAGTTCTTTGTTTGCTTGTTTTTGCAGGAAGATTTGGGAAAGATCTTTCTCTTTATATCCAGGAAAATATATAGGAATAGGCTCCATATGACCAGAATTCGCATAATAAGTATCCGAAGAGGATTTACTAATGAAGATAACACCAATTTCAGACAAACCCAGAGTATGATATAGACCAAACAGAAAAGGCAAAATGGTGAAACTTTTATCCCACTCTCGAATAAGCTCCAAATGATCAATAATTAAATATATCATATTGCCCTTATCATTTGCTGACAACTTGTTCGAACTCTGTTTTGCAAATTCCCCTTGAGTGTATCCAAGAGATTAATCAAGGCTTCTCGAAGAAAGTTGGTGAAATCAGAGGGCTTTTCACATTTCTTAGCACTTGAATAACCATTGTCCTCGTCCTTTTTATGAAGCATCAACTGATTCAATATAGATTCAAATAAGATCCGAGGACTGTAACATGAACGACAGCTAGCATAGACGAAAGGTCGCTTGAGATGTCTGAAAATTTGAAGGATGATGCTGGTTTTTCTGGTTGAAGATTCGCCATAAACAAAGAGAGGAAGCATAGGGGAGTTCAAAGGACCCAAATGAAGTAAAACGTCAGTGATCTCAGCACTTCTACAAGGGAAACTAGACAAGAGATGGTCCAAACTTAACGGTTCATCACCATGTAAAAAGGTCATTAGTGGATGGTTTATGGGGAACACCTTTTTTGGGTGTTTCCAATTCATAATTTGAGCCAGTGGCTGAAGCTGACAATCTAGTTGTTCTTCTTGTAGCTTGTGGGGTTTTCTCTTTAACCATGTTTTCAAATCGGAAAGGTAAGATCCAACTGTAGAATTTCTGATAACCAAAGGAAACCTTTAGAAAATAATTAAGCATTAACCTCACAACTCAAATAAAAAGGGCCAAACCAGAAACCACTAGTACTTCAATTATGCAAAAGTTAGATGTTTGGTTACAAGGCAAACCATAACTTCAATTTCCTTATAACCTACAATAATTTTTGAACTTTTAGCTCCGTAAGTTAATTCATCCACACAACGAAAATTGTATGACATATGCTATTAATCATTCCAAATTACTTGCTCAAAGATAATTTTGCCCAATAGTGTGAGAAATTACATTACTTATACAAAGACAATGACGCCCCAACCCACTCATCCACCCACTCACCCTAGTCCTAAATCATCCAATAACTCAACCTAGATTATTATCAATTTCAAACATACATAACAAGACAAATTGCCCAAATTGCAATCTAATAATTAAAATAAATTGGAAATTAAAGAAGTTAGGGTTTCTGGAATTTTACATACATAATTAGGTTGCAGGGCCACTGGTGGTGGTTGTGATGGTAGTTGGCGGGCTGAGGTGTTGGATTGGTCACCGGAGGCGGAGGTCGAAGGACTATCGAAATTGTTAGCTTTGATGATTATAGATGATTGGCCCTGGTTCAAATTTTGATTGACTATTTTTTAAGCCTATTAATAGCATGTTTGATGTAACTCCAAAAATAAAAACTTTCTTATGAGGTGACCTCATGCATGAGTACATTATGATATGAGTTTCTCTTATAAAATTGTAACACTTGTAAGATGGATGGTTTTCTAAGGGGCATAAAAAAAACTAAATAAATTACCTCCTCATCGGAGAGCATCATATCAAAGACTGATCAGGCTTCCATCATTTTTAAAATTAGTTACGTCCCTAAGTTTAGATACCCGAACTTTGATCTCCAAACGGCGATGCACGGGATAAACGTATATGCTCATTATTTGTTTCGACATTCATGTTATTATTAATATCTTTTTTTTTTACTTACGGGAATCAACATTTACATACATTCCTACATGTTTCTCATTCATATTGTAAATGCATCTCGTTCGAGGTACTTTTCAATGCGAAACTAATGGCATACAAAATTTAGTTGTTGAGACTTGCAGAAAAAAATGATTTTGATTCTAAATATTTGACAGAGATCTAGCCTAACGATTATAAAACTCTACAGGTCTATTACAACTTAAATTCTATATTTTATTTTCCTAAATTTTATTTATTTTTTGTTTATTTTCTTGTTTACATGACATTACTATGTGGAGCATTCTATAATCTTGAAAAAAAAGACAACTTTGTAGTCAAACTCGTACCATACACGGGCTAATAAATATGAGTTGATGGACCTTTTTCTTTTTTTTTTGCATTAAACAATAGTAAACTAAATAAGCTATAGATCGAGAGTTAGAGGCATATGAGTTGATCACGCGTGTTTTACATTAGCACACTCCTTTTGGTGTTTACATGAATGCTTAAGACATGCATGTTGATCTACTGTATTTGGACTTCACGAATTGATGCCAAGTGTTTTTTATCAGTGCAAAAAAATATATGTAATGGAAGAAGGGGGCCGAGGGAAGTTGCGCCTATCACCCTATATGATGTATCAACCAAGAGTCAAACAACATTAGTATACTCTAATATCAATGGAGAAGATTAAACTTACTTTAAGTTGCTTGTCGCTTGGACATTTTTCAAGAGTGATATAATAATCTTAAACCTGCATATTACATGAACATGATTTATTGGTTAGTCAAAGTAGAGATGAACCAAGTAACATGAAGCAAAAAGAAAATATAAGGACAATGAAAGAGAGGGCAAAAGCTAAAACGTTAATAAGTGGGAAAAGGGGAATAAGAACTGAAACGTGAGACAATTAGTTGGGGCAGGGAGTAGTTTATATATGAGCAAGAGAATGACGCATATATATATATATATATATATATATGTCATTCATATATTAGAAAAATCAATAGGATTATAGAATTGTTGGGGTAATAGGATACCATAAGAACTTGATCTTTAGGATGTTTAAGGGAGTACGTATTAGAGTAGAATTATACTTATATTAGAATTAGGATGCTAAGATTTTTGTCCTTATTCTCGCTGAGGTGGCGCGCTCTTAAAATTCTCGCCTACGTGGCATGCCTTATTTCTCCCGAAATATTACTCCTTTATATATATATATATATATATATATATATATATATATGAGTAAGTCTTGTGTGAGACCAACTCACAAAAATATGGGGTCACTATTTAGCAACGTAGGGGTCACTTATTATCATTCGTGACCCTCATTTCACTAAAAAGTGACCCTCGTCTCACCAAAAGTAATAAAAAGACCGTCTTCAACAAGTTTTTGTGATATTATATTGATTGATTATGTAAATTATAAGCTTCTGCAATGTGTACTTGTTATTCTTGGAGTAATGGTGTTTTTGGTTTCCATGTGTCATTGTGTTGTTATGAAAGTAGATTACAAATACTCAAATATGTCAGTAGTAGACATTTTGAGTTAAGATTGTCGATTCCAACAAGTTCCTTCCCTTCTATTCCAATTAAGTCAATCCATTTCCTTTGCATCTAAAATGGTAAACATCTGAAATTCAGACCATACAACATAATGCACATCACCAATTTGACACCTAATTTCACCTCAAACGGCTTCTGTTCAACTACATTGGTTAGTCTCATACTCAAGCATGAATCATATTTTAAAGTCTTAGTCAAATTGCAAGAGCATGCTGAAAACACAGGTAAAAATAATTTTCTTTTTTTTTTTTTTTAGATAAAGAAAACACAGGTAAATAATAGAAAACCAGCAGCTAGTGAAAAATGGGTAAATATCAAAAGAGTACTTCAGATACACTCTCTTCAGTTCTGACTTCTGAGGCAATTTTAGCATCTGTTTCAGGGAGAAATAATGATCTAGTCGGCTTATCCTCTCATTAAACTTGTTACTTAGTTAATCAGTCTCACCTACCAGATAAAAGCTCAAACTGACTAGCAACAAAAAAAAATTAAAGATCAAGTCAAAAAGTTCAGAACATAACACAAGTAGTGACAACTGACAACCAAAGTATCAAATTCAGGTCTGAACCTACGGATCTCAAGACTGATCTTTGACTTTCTCTACCCTGCTAGTTCCTAAGCTTTTTCAACCAGATTTAAGTAATAAAGATAACAGCAGAAATATCATTTTGTGATCCAAAGAATACTACCGAATTGAATACAAGCAGCTAGTCAGCACTAAGAAATCAAAAGCATGATTTGCAGTTTGTGTCTTTGATCCTTCAAAAGGTATGCTAAAAGTACCCAAGTGTTGGCCAATATACAGTAAACTAATTCAAATAGTCCATGACGCTCAAGGGCCCAAGGGTCTACATTAATTCAATATTCAAAAAGCATTGTCGACAAATCAATGAGGTCCATACATTTACAAAAATCTGTACATAATAAGTTTGAATTATAAAACTACATGATCTGAAATGCAACAATACAATGTCTATCTTCACAGTTCACATTCACAAATCATCACAAGTTGGGGCATAGCAGTCGCGATTAGTTTAAGTATTAAGCTGGAGAATCAATATCCCAGATTCAAAAATAAAAGAAATCAATTGAATCATTTCAAAGAAATGAATTCACTAGCTAGGCACAGAAGAGAAGAATAGAGCATAATGTTGAAGGTAGTCTGTTCGACTATTTAAATATTTATGTTCTGGACTTGTATCGTCTACTTGAGTTGAATCAAGCAATGTCATAACTACTAAGCCTCAAACAGAACTAACAGAGAGGAAAAGGACTTACAACTTCAGCACCTTAGCAAAATATATTCTAAGCTTTTTTATATCCTAAGCTTGAACATATGAACTAGAATCAAGGAACCAAAAAGTTAGAATTGAAGTCCTCTATTTGAGCCCTAACTAGTATTAGTAATCTATTATTATAACAAGAGAATGACACATGGAAACCAAAACACCAATACTCCAAAAATAACAATTATACAATGTAAAAGCTAATAATTTACATAATCAATCAAAAGTTGAATCAGGGTCCGTCATCCATAAAATGACAACATTTTTAACTTCATAGGTTCTAATTCACAAACACTAAAATTTCTAGTGAATGTCTAATTCATAAACACCCAAATTTCTACAATATACATAAATGTCTCTACAAAAACTTGGAATTAAAAGCATCCAAATTATAAGTATGTCTAATTCAAAACTTGAGTATTCAATTACCCAAACCTTTACCATAAATTGCTATAATGAATTTCAAAATTCACTCAAGTCTCAACAAAAATCAAGAATTAACTAATCATACTAATATGCTTAAGGCTTGTTTGGAGAATACATACCTAATCCGTAGAATCTAAGCACTGCGGAAACACCCAATTCGCTCACAACATCGCCATTGCTTGGCTGTCCAAGAACAGACTTCGTTCGATTACAGAGTGACTGAGAGAGTGAACAGATATAAGATTAGAAAGATGAACGAACACTAAAATTACTGAACTAACAATTGCAATCAAAAACCCTTATTTTTTAGGGTTCGAAGAAATCGAGCCCAATGCATAGAGTCTCAACAGAAGAGGCGACACTGAGAATGGAGATGAGAAAATTGAAATGGAAAAAAATCGCAAATCCCAATTAAACTTAATCGGGCAAAAACAAAACAACAAAAAATTGCAGAAACCGTACCTGAAAGAGGAGAAAGGCACTACGGCAGTGTCGCTCTCTCTCCTCGCGCGGAGAGCCAGAGGACGAACTGAAGGAGGAGTGAGAGAGATAGAAGTGGGCGCGGGATAATTAGGGAATTCGTTTTCTTTTTTGAGATTGGATAATTGGAGGGAAATTTATTTATTTAATTTTATTTACACCAAGGGTATTCAGTCCATCGAACATACTGACTATTCCCGCGCTTACTGGTAGGCACCTTAAAAGTTGGGACAGGTGACCAAAGGATTTAAAGGTGCTACATGCCCAAGCTGAGATCTGAACCCTCGACTTTGGATAAGAGAGGATGAGTCTTTACCACTCAACAACACCCCCTTAGTTTTTTTTAGTTCACACCAGGGGTATCCATAGTAAAACTTCAGTGATCTCAGTACTACAAGGGAAACTAAACAAGAGATGTCCCAACTTAAAGGTTCATTCCCATGTAAAAGGTCGTTAATGATGGTTTATGAGGCACACCTGTTTTGGGTGTTTCCAATTCATTTATTGAGCCAGTTAATGAAGCTGAATATCTAGTTGTTCTTCTGGTAGATTGTGGGGTTTCCTCTCTATCCATTTCCTTGCTAAGAGCGTGTTTGGATACAGCATGTACGACAGCTACCCTCAAATATTTCAATTCCAAGAATTCGTAAAACCAAACTCACTGTTACTTTGAACAACCACTCAAATTTCAATTCCTGATTTACTCCACAACAAAGAAAAAGCAAAATAATAAGTTACAATTCCTAAAAACTAAAAAACTAAAAAAAAAAAAAAAAAAAACTAAATCTTCAACATTTAGGGTTAACCACCAAAATTAAAATCGCATCAAGCTTTCAGTATTCAGCAATGGAAGAGGGAGACCGTTGTATAGAGAGGGAAGATCTGAAGAGAGCGAGAAAGATGAAGAATTCATTGATAGTTGGCATGGAGAGAGAGAGAGAGAGAGAGAGAGAGAAGAGGTTAACAAGAGATGCGAAGTGAGAAAGATGCTAACCAGAAACTGGGTGCTGCCATTGAAGCTCCTTCCATGGTGACTGGTGAGAGTCGGGAAGAGAGAGATCAGAGTGGTGAGCGTCTCAGTCGACATCTCAGGCGTGGGTTTGACTGAGCCTTTGAGGAGAGATAGAAAGTATTGCTGGGCTAGGGATTTGTATACTGAAGTCCATAAATTACAACTGAGTAGATTATAGGTTGGATTTGGGTCAATTTTATTTTTTTTCATTACCAAACACATGATCAATTGGCCCAATTCAACAATTTCAAATTTTGTTTCAAAAAAAATAAAATAAAAAACAAATCCAAAAGCAGACCACAACGGTACAGATTTCAATTTTCAATTTTCAATTTTTTTTTCAGCTAGCAAAAAGTTTATCAGACTAAAAAATAACCAAAAATGTGAATATTACCCATGCACGTTTCCAATTTCAAAAAGCAAAATTGATAATTTGTTAACATTTCATAAGTATTTTAGATATATTCTATTAATCCAAATTCTGACATTTTAACTATCGATTCAGCTAATTACGTTAAACATATCCTATAAACATCGAAAAACAATATCAAGCATTGTGGTTTGCAATCAACCAACAATTTTCAAAAATTGAAAGTAATAGCCACACGAATCTGTGAAGTAAAGTTATCAATTTGAAAAGAAATTTTACAAAAATAAAAAAGAAAAACGCCATAGAATGGTAACTCAAAGGAGCATCTTGCATACGCCGCTGAAAAAGAGAAACTGAATGCAGCAAAATTCAAATTAGCTTGCAACCAACATTAGCTTTTATAATTATCAATTAATTAAGCCATATAAGGATGTTCAGAAGCAACAACAATTATCTTACAACATTCGAATATGTAATTGAGATTGTAATTCATGCTCAAGCCTGAACAAAATCCCACCACCCTATACAAAAGGAAAAGGAAAAGAAAAGAAAAAGAAGCAGAATTTTGCATGCATGATTCAGTGCAAATACCAAATTCAGGACACTGATTCCTGAAGCAGACTAGGAGGTCCAAGTCACCCACTGCTTCCGTGAAGCTAATCGGAGTGTCGACTGGCTTACAAACACGGGATGTGACCAAGCAGAGACGATAGTGTTCATCAACAAAGCTCCTCCAACACTTGGATTAATTCTTTATGAGGATGTTATTGGGGTGGTCTTGCCACGTCTTGAGCCTAGCTAGTACTTTGTTTTTATTTGTTGGGGCTTGCCCCTCTCTAGCACCCAAAAAAAAAAAAAAAATTCATGACAAAGGAAAAACTAACCGCAAGTTTAAGTAGAAATTACAAAGAAAAAAATTAAGCAATTTAAAAAGGAAAATAGCAGAGGAAGAACGGACAAAGTGACGCATGGAGGTATTGTACGGAGTACGAAGCAAAGACGCGACTAGGGATAGGAACTTCACGGGCCCCGCCGCCCCGGATATTCACCCGTATTTTTTTGGTCAACCACGGGTTCACTTTAAGCCCTTTGCGCCAAAATTCTATTCGCACACGGTCGGCCCACTAGAGGGTAAGTGCTCCCAACAAATAATTTCTCCATTCACAAAAATCGAATCCCCCAACCTTGCTTAAGGATGAGAGTGTCAACCCACTCACACCAACCACTTGATGGTATACCTTTTAATATTTGATACAAATGCAAGTCTCCAAATAACTATATTTGTATTTTTAACTGAATTTTTGGCCGAAAAGTACCTTATCTTTTATTTTCTTTGCCAAAAACAACCTAATAAGTATTTTTTTTCCACAAACTACCTAATATGGAACAAAAGTTTGTTGACCCATACAAATAAGCGGACTTGACCAACTTCTATCAACTTTAAGCAATAAAAGCCCATTTTGCCCCCTTTAATTATTTTTTTGGTTAATGACCAAGGATATCCACCGTCGACCACAATGACTATTTCCTCGCGCTAGCTTGTAGGCACCTCAAAGGGTGGGACGGCTGACCAAGGAATTTAAAGCTGCTCCATGCCCAAGGCGAGATTCGAACCCCTCGACCTTGGTTAAGGATGGATGAGTCCCTACCACTCAAACACACCTCCTTGGTTATTTTGCCCCCTTTAATTGCACGTGAGCCTCACGTGAGTACTTAAAACACCCAAATCCCCCCTTTAATTTTTTTTCCTCTCTCTTCCCTGGTTCATCGACTTCTTCAGTTCTTCCCCTCTCTCTCTTCACTCATCTCTCTCACTTCAGATTCATCGTCTTCTCCATGTCTCTTTTCTCCATATTTTTGGTGCTGCTCTCATCTTCTCGCATGTTGCATTTAAGGTAATTCATTTTTCTTCATTTATTTTTGCCCAATTCAAAATATAGGGTTTACTTCCAATTTTTATGCTCTCATCTTCTCCATTTCTTTCAATTTCACCATCATCTTGTTTAGTCTCTATCTATTTTTGCTCTCGCATTGTATTTTCGGCGGTCTATCTCTGTTGCAGTAAAGGTATTTCTTTCCATTCATTTATTTTTGCTCAATTCAAAAAGTTAGGATTTACTGGGGATTTGTTATACTGAGTTTGAATTTCAAATTTGATGTTTAATTTGCGAAATTAAATGCATAATATTAGGTTGATTCTAATATCTCTTTAAATTGTTCAGGAAACATGTCAATTTTAAGAAATTCGAGCAACACTTCCCCTTATGAATAGGATCATATCCCAACTGCATTTCATTACTTTATCTGATACATGGTTTAGTTGTGTGTTCTCTAACATTCCCTTGTTTTGATAGTGATCATCTATCTCTTTTTTTTTAATGGATTACTTAACTTTTCTAGTTGACTTTTTTCAATTTGGCTTTCTTATTGTGAGATGTTACTTTATCATTTACAGTGTTGTAAAGATAATGGTTTCTTCATTGAATATTATTAATTATTTTGCTTTTTATTGAACTGCAGCCCATGAAAAGTCTTGTTACAATTTGCGGTGACATCCATGGGCCATTCCATGGTCGTGTAGAGCGTTTTTCGTATTGGGGAAAGGTACATATTTTGTAGTGGCACTTCTATTTTGGCTAGTGAGTGGTGACTATGTAGTGTTACTTTCTGGGCATAAAGTGAAAGAAATAGTTTTGGTTAGCACTGCAATTGGGAAGAGGATAGATTGTAAGACACATTTTTCCATTTTGCAGAACTTGTCATCTCTTTTGCTCGCCTCCACTGTCAACATTGACGCAAATGCACACACATGTGGATGCAAAAATCAGTATTCATCATTTTCTGTCTTTAATCAATTAGAAGGTTCTTATAGTTTGGAATTTGGAGCATCTTGTTCTTTGTCTAATCTGTTATTTCATAACATATTATGGTATTTGATCAGAAGACACCATCTTCGATCAATATGTTTAATAGTCTATTAGCTCAATTGGTAGAGCGGTGTGTAATTGTACAAGGATGTGGGTTCGAATCCCACATAGGCTTACAGTTCAGTTAAAACATTTGTTTGTGTTGGAGAAATATGTGGCTCATGTTGTGTGTTAAGACTTGTGTTATTGTTTCACACTTGCTCAATGCCCGTGAGTTCTGTGATACCAACCAGATTTAAGTTCTTGATATCATTCATCTCTTTTTTCTCTTTTTTTAAACTCATACATCATAAAGAGTTACAGAAACAAGAGAATCGGCCAAAAGAACATCACCCACAAAGGGACAAAGATATGTTTGGACATGTTATGTGGTCCTGAATGACAGAATGCAACATGTAAGCCTATGTAAGATGTAATAACACACACACACACACACAAAAAAAAAAAAAAAAAAAAAAAAAAAAAAAGGAAAAGGAAAAGAAAAAAAAGAGCAAAGCATAACTCATCAAGTTGGCAATTCTTATCAAGATAAGAATTGATTTGGCAATGCCAGCCACCATATGCAAAGTAAGCTATTATTAAGTAAAGGTTGTGTCAATATCTAAAGCAACCTAACTTTAAAGTAGTACTTATATGGCCTTTGGTATTACGGGGGAAGAGGGGAGGAAGAAGATGAATGATAGAAATGAAAAGAGAATGAGGAACTCTCAAGCTCTCTAAGTATTTAATTTGTCAAAAGTTCAACAGTCAGGACAAGAGCTGGAAATATGAGTACTTCTGGTTATTAGACACATGAGATCAAGGTAAGTGGTTTCTCCCAATTTAGCTTGTTTTTATAATAAAGCTAATATTGCTAGTAGACGTTTCCATGCTAGAAAAACGATAAGTATCCGAATATTATTTATTATACACGTTTTAGAAAATTGGATCAAGCATGATTAGTACATATACTTGATTATTGAACCTTGTTTTAGAAAATCGATTAGTGAAAGAGAAAATAATGTTTTTGATTATTTTAAAGAGAAATTGTGAACATTAATTGAGCTATTATTTTGTTGGCTAGTTGTATTCTTGTACTATGTGTGATATCTGAACTTATGGGGATACCCTTATCTGGCCTTTCCCAGGGATTAAATGAGAATTATCTCTGATATCTGAACTTATGGGGACACCCTTATTTGGCCCTTCCCAGGGATTAAACAGGAGTATTGAATTTGGATTCCTACGGGAATATCTGGCACACTAATGATCTTGAATTACTTCTGCCCACACTATTTACTCAGATTGGAGATTATTATTTTATTGCGTAACGTGTACTTACTTTAAAACTTGCTTGATCTGGTTAGATTGGGTTAAATTACTTACTGGGCTGTTGAGCTCACCCTTTTTATATTTATCTTCTTTTTTTTTTCTGGAACTTGAGAAGTTGTTTCAACGTGGGGCACAGTGGGGTGTGAGATCCTAGGGACCCTGTTTTCGAAATAGAAGTTCAGTATTTAGATGCTTCCGCTTGGGTACAAGTTTTAAGTACTAGTCCATGTACTACGTGAAGGACTATTGTTGATAGCTTTGAGATTCTTTTGTGAACCCGAATTATTGTATCTGTTTACAGGAGGCTTAGCTTGACTACGGAGGTGCCGTAGTTAGGTTGCTGTCTGTCATGCCTTTTACCCTGCGTATGGGGCGTGACAGGTTTTATCGTATCAGAGCAATACTGAAAACAAAATTGACCTTAATGAGAAATGGGTAGATCTAGATTGGGACGTGCATAGAGTTTACTCACGATAATGAATTTAGAAGATGAGCTTTCTATTGGAAGCTTATGGAGCTAGTTACTTGCTTTGTCATGAGTACTGATGATTCGTGCATCAATAGTACTAAATTTAAACATAGATGGTAAGCGTTATTGCTGTCAAATGGAGAGATATATAGAGACATATTCTGCTCTCGTAATGTACAACAATAACCTAATAGTTAAAAATTTTGAAAACTACCACGCACCCTTCTAGGCGTATTTAACGTCAGCAACAACTACAAGTAAAGTTTGGATATTCCCACAAATGCGAAGAAGGACGAAAGACGACAACAACGATACCTCTACAGAATCAACAATCGATTAGAAATACAAGCGAAAAATGCAGATTTAGCATATTTGATCTCAGCTAATGGAAGAGAACTACTTCATCAGTTGGAGATAACTAGTCGGTACCAAAATGGAAAATTAGAAATTACATCCACATAAGAGAGATCGAGAATTAATTTAAGGTCGGATGTACTCCTCTTATAAGCGCTAGCCTAATTAAGTGGAAAACTTCTACCAATTAAAGGAATCCTTAAATAAAGGCTGCAATGGAAGAGCAACTTACGAGATTAGGAACGACACCGAATGTTGGAGCACATCAACAAGAGAAATACGTACATAATTAGCAGTACAAATAATAGCAGTAAATGCAACATTAGCAGTGTCATAGATGTTCCATAGCCAAGATCCAACAAAAAAAAAAGGCGTTGAAGTTTTGGGATGAAGATGAAGAGGAAGAAAGAGAATGGGAGAACGGAGATGCGCATTGAGTGGATAAGAAGCAATGGTACGGCTAGCCCACCTTTTTATGAACAATAGCTACTTGTGATTTCTGTAGCAAAAAAAAAAAAAAAAAAAAAAAAAAAAAAAAAGGGTTATACAATCGGGTTTACAATAGGGGATTGGGGGTCAAAATTTTGACTAGAGGAAACTAATTTTTCAAACTCGTCAAGTTGGGCAGTGGAGGTACATCATAATCCCCAGAATAGTCAAATGGAACCTTTTGGCAAAGTTGGGCTGTACTTTTAGCACCTTCCAATTCATCTTGAGGACAAGTTCGAATACTTACCTCCCAATCCGGAAAGTGCATAAGCTTTATGATTTCCCACAATTTTTCTACATTGTCATTTGAAGAAATATCCAAATCAACCAGGGATGATTTGATAAGTGGGATGTCCATCAATATCTCCAACTCTGTCACGTCCAACCTTCGAGCCAGCTGAAGACCCTTAAGGAAAAGAGATAAAACAAAAGTAGACAAAGCCAGATATGTTTTCTTCGAAGACAGTCTTGCCCTCTATTTATTTGTGGGATATCTTAAAGTCAAACCACCCACGACTTCTCCAGTGTCTCTAGTGATGACCACGATGGATAGAACATGAGGCAATATACCTTCTGTTGGGCACATATCAGTAGATAATGTGGATAATGACTTGGACAGTCTATCCACTAGTATAAACAAACTCTTCCGACCTATCAACCACACAATAATGGGAATTTCGTACAAGGAAGAGACACTTTCAACCTGGGGTACCCAAGAGAGAAAACCTAACACCTAACACGGAACGCTTGCAAAGAAGCGTACCTCCCATCGTTGCTCGTAATTGAGAAAATGAGGCAAAATCTGCTAAACGTGGCCATGGACACTTCAATGAACTCCGAAGTGGGCCTTTTCCTGAAGGACTCCTTAAAGAAGTGATTTTCCGAAGACCATAAACCTCTAAGCTAAAAACATCTTCAGGATAATGGGTAACACCTAAGGAACAAGTTTTGCTCCACATAAGCAACATTGACGGAAGGGATCCTTTGTTGGAGAAGAAATAATACTCATTAGCATTTATACGCTTAGCAATTGTTCCAGCATTATTTGGATGGAAATTTGGAGGGATTACGAAAATGGAAGTTGGTAAGTGAATCTTCATTATAGTACTAAGATGAATAAGAAAGTAATCTTCGGACACTCCACGAGCATCCCAGAACAACAACCTAACTGAAGAGATGTTCGCTTCAAAAGGTAAATTATTGGACCTACTAGAACTTGCTATGACTACCACCTAATGGCGATACTTGTTGGTTAATTGTAACCGAGATTGAGTACGCCAAGCTTAAAGGAAAACGTAAAAGAAGAGACATGGAAGATATTGCGCCCTCGAAAATAAATAAAAATAAGGAATGGTGTGTTAATTGAGTGATTCAAAATTATAGTTGCTGAATTTTAGGATGGTTTGTTATTGAGGTCAGTCAGTCAGTATTGTCAGTTAGTCAGTATTATTAGTAGTGGTTTCAGTTTGTTGGAGTCGTGCATTAGATCATGGGAATGTTCTCTTTTCTACGACTCGTTAGTTATGCATCAGCATTATTTAAGGCCTTGTAATCACGTTTATTTAGTAATGCATAAGTACAATCAGTTAATTGCCTTTGCTTCCTTCTCACTTTTCCAACAATTGTGGTATCAGAGCAACCAGATTACGATCCTCCTAAATTCAGAGAGAAAAACAGTGAGAGAAACACAGTGAGAAAAATAGAGCTGAGCCAAACACAAGTGAGAGAAAGCCATGGAAAACAACTCACCAAACCAGCCACCGGTTCCAATTTTCAAAGGTGTAAACTACCACCTTTGGAGCCTAAGAATGAAGACTTTGCTCAAGTCCCATGACCTTTGGGATATTGTAGAGACGGGATATGAAGAGCCCAATCGGCCACCTGTTCAACCAAACCAACAATTAAAAGAAAATCCCAAGAGGGATGCAAAGGCTCTCTTTTTCATCCAATCGGCACTGGATGATGCAATTTTCCCTCGAATCGCAGTAGCTAGCACTTCCCATCATGCTTGTGAGACTCTCAAACAAGAGTACTTGGGAGATAAGGTCATTACTGTTAAATTACAGACCCTTTGTCATGATTTTGAAACGCTAGCTATGAAAGAAAAAGAGTATGTGCAAGACTTTTTATCTAGGGTGTCTGGGATTGTTAATCAAATGAAGTGTTATGGTGAAGATGTTATAAGTGAGACCGTAGTCTGTAAGGTGTTGAGAAGTTTAACCCCGAATTTTAATCATGTTGTTGCTGGAAGAAACAAAGGACCTGTCAGTATATACATTTGATGAACTGATGAGTTCTTTGATCGCCCATGAAGCCAGAATTGGTAAATCTGGTGAAACAGTAGAAGAGAAAGCATTCCAGGTGAAGGGAGAGTCCCATTGGCAGGGCAAGACAGAACACTCAGGGGTCGAGGCTATGGCAGAGGTGGCTTTCGAGGTCGCGGTCGAGGCTGTGGTAGAGGCCGAGGACAATTTGGCGGTGAGCAGAGGCAATTTAAGAGCAATATTCAGTGCCACAACTGCAAAAAATATGGGCACAAAGAATTTGATTGTTGATCCAAACAGAAAAACGAGTAGCAAGTTTCGTGGAGAAAAACGATGCGGAGACACTCTTCATGGCGCATTTTGCTGACAGTAGCACTGTTCCAGGCGATGTTTGGTTCATCGACAGCGAATGTTCCAACCATATGTGCACCTCTCGTTCGTTGTTTGAGGAATTGGATGTATCACAGAAGTCAGAGGTTCGACTAGGAGACAACAAGCAGGTGCAAGTTGAAGGAAAAGGTACGATTGCCATTCATATTAGTAATGGTAAAAAGAAGCTACTGCATGATGTTCTTTTTGTACCGAGTTTGGCTCACAATCTGTTAAGTGTGGGACAATTGATGAATAGTGGATTAGTAATTGTGTTTGATGATGGTCATTGTGCTATTCAAGATAAGAAGTCTGGCCAAACAATTACTAGGGTTAATATGACTCAAAACAAAATGTTCCCACTTTACATTACATCTGTTGAAAAGAGGGCTTGGGTTGCTAAAGCATGTAGTGAGTCAGACATATGGCATTTGCGTTATGGTCATCTGCATTTGAATGGGTTAAAGCTGTTGAAACAGAAAAACATGGTCTCGGGGTTGCCAGCTATAGATGCCATTGAGTTTTCTGAAGGTTGTGTGCTAGGAAAACAGAGTCGCATGTCCTTTCCTATAGGGAAGTCTTGGAAAGCTTATGAGCCTCTTGCATTAGTGCATGCTGACTTGTGTGGCCCGATGAGAACGGAGTCTCTGAGTAGAAGTTGTTACTTCTTATTGTTTACTGATGATTACAGTAGGATGAGTTGGGTTTATTTCTTGAAATTCAAATCTGAAGCCTTTGATTATTTCAAGAAATTTAAAGCCCTTGTGGAGAAGCAAAGTGGTTGTTGTTTGAAGGTGTTGCGAACATCAAATGATTTTAACACTTTCTGTGAGGAACAAGGCATACACAGGGAGCTCACTGCACCACATACACCACAGCAAAACGACATTGCAGAACGGAAGAACCGAATGGTGGTGGAAATGGCTAGAAGCATGCTGAAAGCCAAAAACATTCCGAATCAGCTTTGGGCAGAAGCAGTAGCTACAGCAGTATATCTCCTTAACATTTCTCCCACAAAAGCAGTTCCAAACATGACGCCCTATGAAGCATGGAGAGGTTCGAAACCCCGGGTAAGCCACTTAAAAGATTTTTGGTTGTATAGCCTATGCTTTGATTAAATCCTTTCACAGTAAACCTGATAAAAAATCTGAAAAAATGTATTTTTATCGACTATAGCTTGCAATCTAAAGCATATAGGCTATATAATCTAATAAGTGGCAAAATCATTATTAGTAGAGATGTGGTATTTGATGAAGTTGGTAGATGGCCTTGGGGTACTAACAAGGATGGGAAGTCTGTCCCTCTTCCTTTTGATGATGAAGCTCCAGTAGCAAATGCGGATTCAGAGGCAGCTAATTCAGAGTCTTCCACAAATGATGATTCCAGCAGTATACAACACTCTCAAACACCACCATTATCTCCTTACAACAGCAGCAACACCTCAAGCAATACCAGAGACTCACCACCCTCACCACCCAGTTCTGAATATGACCATACTCCGAAGAAATTTCGCCCCTTGAATGATGTATATTCTTCTTGCAGTTTTGCCTTAATTGCATCTGACCTAGTTAGTTTTGAAGAAGCAACAGAAGATCCTGAATGGCAGAATGCCATGACAGAGGAGATGAAGGCCATTGAAAAGAATTCAACTTGGGAGTTAGTTGATGTTCCGGAAGGCAAGAATATCGTAGGACTCAAATGGGTGTTCCGAACGAAGTATAATGCAGATGGAAGCATACAAAAGCACAAAGCTCGACTTGTCACAAAGGGATACTCACGGCAAGAAGGTACAGATTTTGAAGAAACTTTTTCCCCTGTTGCTCGCTTTGAAACAGTGAGACTTATGTTTACCTGTGTATCAATTTGATGTGAAGTCTGCTTTTTTAAATGGTGAGTTAGAAGAAGTTTATGTCATACAACTTCAAGGCTTTGTTGTCTGTGAAAACAAAGTCTACAGGTTGAGAAAAGCTCTTTATGGGCTGAAGCAGGCTCCGCGTGCATGGTATAGCAAAATTGACTCTTTCTTCCGGGAAAGTGGATTCAAAAGAAGTGAGAATGAGCCCACTCTTTATTTGAAGCAGCAAGGTAATGGAGATTTTCTGGTTGTCTGTCTTTATGTGGATGATATGATTTATATGGGATCATCAAAGTCTTTAATTGATGATTTTAAGTCCTGTATGATGAGAAAGTTTGAGATGACAGATTTGGGTTTGTTGCAATATTTTTTGGGACTTGAAGTCAAGCAAGGGGAAGATGGAATATTTGTGTGTCAAAAGAAATATGCAAGTGATCTCGTGAAGAAGTTTCATATGGAAAATTGTGAAGTGGCATCCACACCAATGAACATCAATGAAAAGTTGCAGCGTGAAGACGGAACAGAAAATGCAGACCCGAGAATGTTTAGAAGCCTGGTTGGCGGATTAAACTATCTAACTCACACTAGACCTGACATAACTTTTTCTGTCAGTGTGGTGTCCAGGTTTATGCACAGCCCTACAAAGCAACACTTCGGTGCAGCAAAGAGAATACTTCGATATGTGGCAGGAACAACTGATTTTGGCATTTGGTATTCTAAAGTGCCAAATTTCAGATTAGTTGGATTCACAGACAGTGATTGGGCTGGATGTTTAGATGATACGAAGAGCACATCTGGAAGTGTTTTCATCCTTGGTTCAGGTGCAGTAACTTGGAGTTCGAAAAAGCAAGAAACAATGGCTTTATCTTCTTCTGAAGCAGAGTATACAGCAGCAAGTTTAGCAGCTCGACAAGCACTTTGGCTAAGGAAACTTCTTGCAGATTTTCAGTGTGAGCAAATGGAGGCTATGGACATATTATGTGACAATAGATCAGCAATTGCTATGGCGAAAAATCCAGCATTTCATGGGAGAACCAAGCACATAGACGTCCATAACCACTTCATTCGGAAGCAGGTAGCTGATGGGAAAGTTGCTATGAAGTTCTGTGGAGCAAATGAGCAGATGGCTGACATATTCACTAAGTCACTTTCGCTAACCAAGCATGTCTTCTTCAGGACTCAGTTGGGAGTATGTGATTTTGAATCAAGGGGGAGCGTTAATTGAGTGATTCAAAATTATAGTTGCTTAATTTTAGGATGGTTTGTTATTGAGGTCAGTCAGTCAGTATTGTCAGTTAGTCAGTATTATTAGTAGTGGTTTCAGTTTGTTGGAGTCGTGCATTAGATCATGGGAATGTTCTCCTCTTTTCTAGGACTCTTTAGTTATGCATTAGCATTATTTAAGGCCTTGTAATCACGTTTATTTAGTAATGCAAAGTACAGTCAGTTAATTGCCTTTGCTTCCTTCTCCTCTCTTTTCCAACGTGGTGAGGGTCATGCGCATATCACAAAATATAGTAGCATCTAACTCCAACCAATCAACTAAATTATGTAAAACATTCAAAAAGAAAATCCACCTTTCAAAACTCCAATACAAGTAAAAAAACATAATTTATACATATTTTACAATTGATTGAACAATTGACAGGGAAAAAAAGAATTTAGAAGTTACCGATTATATAAGGAAGCAAAGAGATAAAGGCTGAGAGTGAGGAGATAGAAGAAAGAAAACCACCAGCAAGTTAAAAGATCTTCAATCTGCAAAGAAAAAGAGAGATTAGGGTAGGAGGTATACATTATTGAATCTTTCCACAAGCTACCTGGCTTCACAGATTACGTATAAGACTGACAAATAACAAAAGTGGTGCTCCATAAGACCATAACATACCACCACCACATGTCTACATAATGACTAAGGAAACATTACAAATGCAAGGCAGAAAAATGAAGCTAAAACTCTAAACGGTAAAATATGGGGTGAGCTATTATGTTGCTTCGCTGCAAACTCCAACTTAGAGCAAAATTTTAAAGCGACATTACCACAAAAATTCCACAATTTTCAACTAAATTCATGAACATAAAGCTTAAAGAAACCCACAGATATCCATAACATAATTGATTTGTCTGATTATGAAGTTCTTAGCAATTTGACCACAAATTTATAACTTGCAAGGTCAAAGTAAAGCTTACATATTGCAAATGGCATTTTTTTCATACTGCCGTGCGTAGAAGAGACACACATAGACAGACACAAACACTCTGGAAAGTTACATATTACAAACTTGAAAGTTACATAGAGACACACAGAGAGAGACACAGAAACACACAGAGGAACACACACAAACAGACATAGACACAGACGCACAGACACACACACACACACGCACACAGAACACACGCACACAGACACACACAGTGACACACACACACACACACACACACACAGAGAACACACGCACGCAGACACACACAGTGACACACACACAAATAGACACACACAAACACAGACAGGCACAGACACACAGAACACACACACACACACACACAGAGACACACAGACACACCAAAAAAAATAAACAGATATACAATAAATAGATGGATATGTCACACAACAATTGTGAAAACGGGTGAAACACATCAGGCCAAATCGTTAAAACTTCAGGAAATAACCCTAATTACATGAAAACAGATCAGATTCCAAACATTGATAATCCCTCTCAAAATTCAGTCACCCAAATTACCCAAATGAGAAATTTTCAACTTTCAGTGCATCCAAATTCACATAACAACCCTATAAACCTAAATTCCCAACACTATCATAGAAATTAAAGACAACCCAGCTGAGAAAAAGCGCAAAATTGAAACAAAAAGGAAGAGAGAAAGAGACGGAAAAAAATAAAAGAAAAAAACTTAAATGGGTAATTGAAAAGAAAGAGAATCACCGAATTAGGGTAAAGAACTATTCAAGTTTTTATGTGATTTGGGTAATGGAAAACTCAATCAACAAAGAATTGGGGAAAGTTTTTGCTAAAGAACTCACCAATTTCTCACAAAATAGCTTCAGTGCTCAGTCCATCTCCAAATCGCAAATCCAATTCTCCAGGTCACAACCACAATTCACAAATTTTTGTGCGCCTTGCAGATTAGACTTGATAAGTATGCTAGATGGGGAGGGTTGAGAGGAACTAAAGAGTATTAAGCACTTGATTAGTACTGGTTATGGAGGAAAGTTCTAGGTTTTTGGTTTAGGAGAGAGAGAAGAAGAAGATGATGAAAGAGAACCTAAGCGTAAAAGATCAGAGGTCAGAATAAAACAAAATTATGTTTTGTGGGTTTGGGCTTTGGTGGGAAACGAAAATTGAAATTTCAACTCGCGCTCAATCCCGCCTCAATAAAGTTTTTTTTTTTTTTTTTGAGTGACCCGCCTCAATAATTTAGATTGACCTTTTGTATCAGAAAAGAATTTATCCGATACTATGGTTAAATATCATCGGTCAAGATATCTGATGCTGAATAGCTTTTGGTATGAGAAAATTATTATCCGAAGCTATAGTAAAATGGTATCGATTACTTACCCGATACTAAACTATTTATAACATCAGAATAAATATTCTCCGATACCACAGTAATATAGTATCGATTAATTATTTGATAATAAATACTTCATAGTATCGGAAAAAAAAAAAAAAAAAAAAAAAAAAAAAAAAAACCAATACTATGGTAACTTGGCGGCAATGGGCGCCAACAATATTGCATCAGGTTTTTTTTTTCCGATACTATTGAATTTTATTAGTATCAAATGACACTTCTGATACTAAATTTTCTGATGTCAAAGACCCCTTTTCTAGTAGCGTGCAATTGAAAAGTTCCCTACCAAGACTGGAGTCACCAAAGGCATAAGGAAACAGTATTTGGATATGAATGATTGTTTGGATGAGAAATATGTGAGATAGAGGTGCCACTAATGTCTAGAGTTCTGTCCTCTAAAGACATGGTGGCAAGAATTCCTTGATGTGCCCTCCTCTGTGTTTCTTGGAGAGATCCATGAGGCTCCTCAGAAATAAAATTGAAATTCTCTTACTGGACTGGTATGAGAAGATGAGGAAGGTAAGTTCAGATCCATGAGAATTATTGAAAAAAGGGCTTGACAAACAGATGGATTGTAGCTAGAGCTTGAGAAGCGTAATGCATGTACGTTGCAGATGAGAATGTGTTAAATCAAGTTAATAAACTATAGGTACTCAGCCAACACTAGGGTACTAAGCTATACATAGGGTTCAACTACTCTACTTTTAAATTAATTAAGTGGGAAAGAAAGGGAGAAAAGCCAACTATGCGACAAGGATAAGAACAATGAAATAAAAAGCAAAGCCATGAATTAGGGGGAACATGCAAAGGTGGTGTCAAAAAATTAATTTCACCGGTCTAGAATGCTACACGCATACCATTATGGGGAGGAGTGTTTGAAAATGAAGACATGCATCGTTATTTGTAAACCAAGCTTCTAATCTTTCTAATAATTCAAGTCAGAGAAATTGTCCATCCAGATTCCAGACGCACATGCCAGATCCAAACTTCAACTGGGAATCCATATTATTCTTCCATATTATCTCCAAACTCGAGCTTGATACATTAAAAATATGCAATCTTGTATGTAAAGAATGGAGGACTTTAGTTTGGGCAAGTACAAGTTACTGGACGATAGTTGAAAGGGATGAGCAAGAAAATATTAACGATGACATGGTTGGAAACAACGAATGAAAACAAATCATGTGCCACCCAATGACTATATTGGACCAGATCGGAAACTCGCCTTCTTCGTTACATGTAAGTTTTCGTTAAGGAGATGAAATCCGCTCTTAGTTAATGAATGTTTCTACTCTATCTCAAGGTTCGTAATAGTAGATTGTGAGTCATGCAATATAAATTTTGAATAGATTGGGCAAGATCCTATTCGAAGATGATATGGCTAAACTCGCAATATTGCCTTTTATCGAATTAATTATAATCTTTGATGGACTACTTTCTTAGTAAATACTATTATTGTAACATTTGGAAGGATGCTAGGATTATATTGAGTTTCGAGGACGACATTCCTTTTAAGGAGGGAAGGATGTAATCACACACACGCGCGCACGCGCACGTCCCCCCCCCCCCCCCCCCAAAGGAAAATAAAAGAAAAGAGCAAAGCATAACTCATCAAGATGGCAATTCTTATCAAGATAAGAAGGAAAAGAAAAGAAAAGAGCAAAGCATAACTCATCAAGATGGCAATTCTTATCAAGATAAGAATTGATTTGGCAATGCCGGCCACCATATGTAAAGTAAGTTATTATTAAGTAAAGGTTGTGTCAATATCTAAAGCAATCTAAATTTAAAATAGTACTTATATGGCCTTTGGTATTACGGGGGAAGAGGGGAGGAAGAAGATGAATGATAGAAATGAAAGGAGAATGAGGAACTCTCAAGCTCTCAAGTATTTTATTTGTCAAAAGTTCAGCAGTTAGAACGAGAGTTGGAAACATGAATACTTCTGGTTATTAGACACATGAGATCAAGGGAAGTGGTTTCTCCCAATTTAGCTTGTTTTTATAATAAAGCTAATATTGCTATTAGACGTTTCCGTACTAAAAAATCGATAAGTATTCGAATATTATTTATTATACACGTTTTAGAAAATTGGATCAAGCATGATTAGTACATATACTTGATTATTGAACCTTGTTTTAGAAAATCGATTAGTGAAAGAGAAAAGAATGTTTTTGATTATTTTAAAGAGAAATCGTGAACATTGAATTGAACTATTATTTTGTGGGCTAGTTGTATTCTTGTACTATGTGTGATATCTGAACTTATGGGGATACCTATATCTAGCCCTTCCCAGGGATTAAATGGGAATTATGTCTGATATCTGAACTTATGGGGACACCCATATCTGGCCTTTCCCAGGAATTAATTGGGAACTATCACTAATATATGAACTTTAAAGACGTCCATATCTGGCCATTCCCAAGGATTAAACAAGAGTATTGAATTTGGATTCCTACGAGAATACCTGGCACACTCATGGTCTTGAATTACTTCTGCCCACACTATTTACTCATATTGGAGATTTATTATTATATAATTGTGTAATATGTACTTACTTTAAAACTTGCTTGATCCGGTTAGATTGGGTTAAATTACTTATTGGGCTGTTGAGCTCACCCTTTTTATATTTACTTTTTTTTTTTTTTTCAGGAACTTGAGAAGTCGTTTCAACGTGGGGCACAGTGGGATGTGAGATCCTAGGGACCCTGTTTTCGAAATAGAAGTTCAGTATTTAAATGCTTCCGCTTGGGTATTAGTTTTAAGTAATAGTCCATGTACTAAGTGAAGGATTATTGTTGTTAGCTTTGAGATTCTTTTGTGAACCCGAATTATTGTATATGTTTACAGGAGAGGCTTAGCCCGACTACGGAGGTGCCGTAGTTAGGTTGCCGTCTGTCATGCCTTTTACCCTGCGTATGGGGCGTTACATAGGAGCTGAACCTACACGATTTGTACGATTGTACAAATGCTCTCCCATTTGAGCTAACTAGTTGGTGGAACGCGTGCGTTGCACGGGTCCCCCCAAGTGGATTAATACAGTTTAAGATATTAAGTAGAAAAATCATTGATATTGCTCTTTGTAATCTACAATTCAATCGTTGACTTATTAATAGTCGTCAATTGTACGTAAAACTGTTGATCTACACATGAAACAATAGGTTACAACCAAGCACACTTCCATCATTCAGTTTCTTATATGTTCAATTCTTAGTATTTGCTGCTTCATGAATAGTAATTAGTATGAATAAGTATGAACCAACACTAACCACAACTATTGAACTTGAAATACAAATTTTCCCCCTAATTTTTGTACAGTTATCCCCAATGTAATACCTACCAACCAAAATTTGTTTCCCTTCAAAGCTCATACAGTGGAGCCTTTCCTCGCCAAAAAGTGATTCCGCTCTTTAATTTGTTTTCCTTAGACAATATTCTTCCATCTGGGCTATATATAGTAAAAAAAAGTTGTTAAAGACCAGGAAGTGACCTGGAAACTAACAATCACAATTCCAACAATTCTCGTCTCTCAAAAACAAGACACAAATTTACACTTAAGTCACAAAATAATTTGGGTATCTATACAGAGTTATGTATGTAAAAATTTCTAGCACAAATAGTAATTTAGA
This sequence comes from Tetragonia tetragonoides, assembly GCA_038025085.1. Lineage (NCBI taxonomy): Eukaryota > Viridiplantae > Streptophyta > Magnoliopsida > Caryophyllales > Aizoaceae > Tetragonia > Tetragonia tetragonoides. The sequence continues at coordinate 33,996,977 of CM076141.1, forward strand.
TGCGAACAAGTATCAACTGAACATTCTCTACTTGTTTAAGAACAACCTTAGATTTTTCACCTTCCACAGTTCATATAGCAGCCCTTCTCCATCTCTTCCCAATCTGTTTACCTTTTAAAATGTGTTGCAGACCATTTCAATTCATGCTTCAACCCCTAAGCCCTCTAATACACCTCAACCCATTGGAAAACCAGCCGCAGCATAGCCTAAAACAGAATAAAACTGTAACTTTCAATGAGCAACTGAACAGTTGACAATATTCAACCTGGAAGTTGAGGAACCACCACATTGTTCGCCTCCCCCCCCCCCAAACAAAAAAAAAAAACAAAGGATAAACCCACATATTAATTGTAAATTGATCACTTACCATATGATGCTCTGGATGTTTGGCTATGGAACAATGCTTCCAAACACTTTGGGAAGCATCCTAGTAAATTCCCTGTCACATCCTGAAGTGAGGGCGACAAAAGTAAGCTTCAACTGCTGGCTAACAAAACAAAATGTCACTGCAATCAATCGCTAATTTGCCTCATTGTTGAAGCCAAAACAAAATAAAGTGCTTTGGACAAGACATCAACTTTACAGACTTTGCTTATTTGGCTTCTGTCAACAATACGTCTTTGATATTCCTAGATTAATAGTGGTTGACCAGCAGTGGAAGCAGCAAAAGGCTTTAAAAACAATAGCTATAGAGTAAAGCACGAGGATATTATACATCTTGCAAAGAAAATCCAAGCAGCATAATGATAGTAAGTCACACCTATCTATGTCAATAATTTATTTTAGCTATTTGGTTCAATAACCGTATATGTTTATTTTCTTTGCTTTGCATCCATATCATTCATATTGCATGCGTTATCATCGCAAGATGTCGAAAGACATCACCACACCATAAACAGGAATTACCCTTTGGAGCATTATCTATGACTTAGGCCGGTGACCCACTAGGTCCGAATTACCTTTGCACATAGTCGTGTTCCACCCCATGGCATTTACATGTCTCCATTCGATATATGTAAAACGGTACGTATAGTTTTACTATGCATCCCATAGATGACGAAACGCATCCGGTCGTGGGTTACCATATCCAACCATAGATTGTGTCAACCATTGCATTTAGTCCCATGGTCCATTTAAGGTGCTTAATTGATTGCTTTCCTTTTTGTGATTGATTGTTTCCTTGTTATGTGATTTGTTTCCATAGATTGCTAAATTAGGTCCCCTTAGGATCTTAGTGGTCTAGAGTATAGGAAGTTTCCTATTTGTGTATGTGACTAACTTTGTAAACTAACTTAAGATTGAGTCTAGGATCTTTTCTTTTTAGGAAGTAGGATCCATGAATCTTCCCGACGATGCTAGTAACCATATTAGGGAGACTTATTTTCCAAGAAAATAAATTTCGAGCAAGTAATATATTTCGACCAATGATCTTTCCCAAAAATAAAAAAGAGTCTTATTTCTTTCCTTAAGCAAGTCAACAATATATTTTCTTTTCTTGAGACCGGGATATAGTTTCCATATCTAAGTCAAGAGTCTTATAGCAAGTCAAGAGCAGCGTCTTTATACTTTCTATTGCAAGTCAAGAGTTTCTTTCCCCTTCCCCAAGTCTTAGCAAAATACAAGTCTTGTACCCATAGTAAGTAAAGAGTAATCTTTTGCTTCCCATATTTTATTTAGGGTCTAGGTTCATCCTTTTTCCCTTTACTTTGTTTGCAAGTCAAGAGTAATATTCTTTTCTTTCTTGAGTCAAGAGTATTTTTGCTTTTTCTTTTTAATAAAAAGTCGAAAGATCATTGGTTAAAATACGTTACTTGCATCGCAAAATTTGCAAAATAAATTCAGTACCTTTGAGAAGTTACCATGCTGAGGGATTATTCTAGATTCTTTTCCCATCTTTTTTCTAACTAAAAAAAATCAAAAAAAAATTGCATTGCATTTCATTTTTAGAAGCTCCATGATAGGACATATAGAATCATTTTAGATTGCATTGCATTGCATATATCATCTTAGAACATTGCATACACCCACTTGCCATAGGTGGGGTAGCTTCATGTAGCTTCATCATGCATCTCATACTAGATAATTTGTGCATACATATAGGACATCACATATCGCATTGCATATCATTCTAGGACATTCTAGATTTTCCCATATCATTTGCATGTAAATCATTTTAGGCATGTCTAGGACACTACAGAGTCTTGCATCACAATCATTCATTTCACATAATTGCATTCATCGAGTCGTAGGCCACAAGGCATCTAGAAATAGTCATCATTGCATGCTCATGTCAAGCTTGCATATAGAGCTCCCATATTTGGACTTCGAGGGTTAATAGAGTTACATTCTTCTAAAAGCTTTTTTCGAATTTCTTCCTTAGTGTCCCTTACTAAGTTGAGAATTGCATCCAGGATCGCAAAGCCCGCCTTTACTCGAAGGAACCTAAGCCCAATATGTCTGGAAATACCGAAAAGGCTCAAGCCCGAATGATGGAGGAACTTTTAACCCAAATGACTGCCATGAAAGCTAGGTTGGTTGAATTAGTGGCCAAGATTGCTAAGCTTGATCCTCTTACCAAGGATCTCGAAGAGCCCATTCCGAATGATGATAAGCCCAAACCTCCCACTAAAGAGGTCCAAGAACTTCAAGCTAAGCTAAATAGGCTTGAGTCCATCTTGTCTAAGAGTCGCATCTTTAACGACATGATAGTCAACTCTGAAGGCTTTTCTCCCCACATTAAGGGAAAATTACCCACTAAATTTTCCATGCCCGAAGTTCCCATCTTCAAAGGAACCGACGATCCACAAGATCATATTAGAGCTTTTACAACTGCATTGGGCCTTAAAGGTATTGAACACAATCTGTATGTTCACCTTTTTCCTCAAACTTTGGGCCCCGCTATAAGGGCCTGGTTTTTCAAGTTGCCATCTCAAAAGATCCAAAAGTGGGAAGACTTATCCACCTTATTTCTGGAGAGATACTCTGACAATGTCTTGCCTCCCATGACTTTGAGAGAACTAGAGATAACCAAGCAATGTGTTGAAGAAGGATTCATCAACTTCGTGAGAAGGTGGAAGACCAAGGTCGCCGAAATGATTGATCGCCATCTGAAAGGGATCAAATTAGAATGCTTGTCCACAACTTGACACCCAAGTATCGTGAGCACATGAAATTCCAGTCGATCAGTACTTATGCCCAACTAGTTGAAGTTGGCATGACCATTGAAGATGATCACCTTACCCAATTAAGCAACAAGCAAGGCAAACATAACTCTAATAATGGAGGCTCGTTCAATCAAGAAAATGAAGTCAATGTCATTGTAAGTAGGCATAAAAGAGTGTACACACCTCTTAGCATGACACAAGATGAAGCATTCGACAAACTTCTCGAAGAAGGCTACATTTTGGCAATCGGTCCCACAACGGACCTAGAGCCCAATAAGAGAGGCAAGAACTGGAATCCTAATGCCTACTGCAAGTACCATCAAGGAAATGGTCATTTGAATAAAGAATGCATGCACTTGAAGCCCGAGATCCAAGATTTGATCGATGATGAGACTATTCATGCACCATGAACCCAAGAGTTTGAATTGGACGCCTAGCCCAGTCGCAAAGCCCAAGCTCATATATCATAGAGTTATAGTCTAGTTCGAGAACTCCCTCCCCCTTTGTTTCATTGTCAAGTCCAAGTCTTGTCTTAGGATTTTCCTTAAAGCATTGCACTACTTTTTTTTGCTTGAATAAAATAAGCCTATTTCATTCATGGAATTTCTCTTAATTGCAAACCCAATGATGAATCTAAGTTGCCAAACTTAATCAATGCAAAGGACCTTAACTATTGAGAAGAGGACCTAAGAAATAAAAAAGAAAAAAAAAGGAAAAAAAAGGCAATGGGACACACATCCTGTAAGTCATACCTAGGACATGAGGCATTCATTTGGCACCCTTCATTATTATCCTTTCACCCATAATGCAAATTACCACTTGGAGCCCATTTGAGCCATTAAACACAAGCCACATTCTTTCTTGAACCACATTATCCTAACCTGGGCATGGGAAGTGTGCAACAATTTCTAAGTGTCACCAAAATCTTAAGAGAGGCGAGAGAACTCCAAAGAGTTCAAAAAAAAAAAAAAAGCGCAAAATGTCGAAATTTGAAAGAAAAAATAAGTTTCAAATGCATCAAGAGAGCACCAAAAATCAAGAGAGTTTCCTCACCTCGAAATATCAAGTGACATCCAGCACACTGGGGGCTTTTATGAGAATTTGAGCCTTATTATCCATTCTTTGGCAACTCGCACCTTGGCCTAACATTACATCCCAAAAGACCTCTTAGAGGTATGAATCTTTAAAGATGTGTGTGCACCCTATTAAAAAATTAAAAAATAAGAGCCCGCTAGGTTGAAAACTCGAAAGGGCAACCTAGGCAAAAGTTAGGGCATAATCATCTAAAAGCCCGCTAAGTCTATTCATTTAATGACTTAGGAAAAAAAGGCTAGCCCGCTGGGTCGATCATCCAAGACAATGATCCAGGCAAAAGTTAGGGCACAAAAAATCAAAGGTCCTCGACCTACGTTTTAGCCTGATTCCTCTATGGATACGTAGGTAACCTCTTTGAGGCCCGGCCATACTCTAATATTTCTCAATCTCAAGGCCCATTTGCAATTACTCATGGGGTTCATTAAAGGTCCTAACTCAATAAAATCACTTCATTAATGGCAACTCAAAATTTTAAGGGTTTCAAAATTTCCGTGATTTTACCCCTTTTAGAGCCCAAGACTTGGATTCGAATTTGCTCCCATGCATCGCTCCCTATCGCACAAAAATTCCTCATCTTATACTTTTTTGCACCAAGCCCAATTTCTTTCATAATCCCACATCTCTACTTTGGAATTCTCCACTTTACATCGACTCTCTACTCATAGTTTGTGGCTTCCGTAACCACCTTTTTTGGGATCAATAACTCCAACTAAGCATCCATCACTCATGGCATCTTTAGTGGAGTCACTTCATGCATACCGTGGGCTTCGATTCCTTCTATTTATTGGTACAAGATGTTTGGATACTTGAAATCTCACCCGCATGAGCTTGCTCGCTTTACGGTCCGACCAGTAAACTAGGGGCTTTGCCCTTGCCTCAAAGGCACCAATCACGCATCTATCTCATGGCTTAAGAGGGGACACTTTTGGAAACAAAAATCGTTTTGCAAATAAAATAAAATCTATTGTTTATCCCTTGGAGTCCAGTCTTCTAAGTATTGCATATATGTCATAACTATTGAGTCACAAGCATCATTATTCATAACTAGTTTGCATGGAGCTTTAGGCCTAGTTAGCATTGCATTTGCACACTTTGAGTGTCATGTCACTCGTTTGCACTTACTAAGCACTTTTGCCTCCGAGGCACCTACATAGCGTACACATATAGCATTGAATGCGTGCAAGTCTTCGTGTCTTTACTTGGAGTCCGTTCTCTAACATTCCTTTTGAGTCCGTCCCATTGCATTAAGTAAGGTCGGGCCTTTTGGGTCCGTCCCGTTGCATTAAGTAAGGTCCGTCCCGTCGCATTGAGTAAGGTCCGTCCTTTTGGGTCCGTCTAGTTGCATTAAGTAAGGTCCGTCCTTTTGGGTCTGTCCCGTCACATTGAGTAAGGTCCGTCCTTTTGGGTCCGTCCCGTTGCATTTAGCAAGGTCCGTCCCGTTGTATTGAGTAAGGTCCGTCATTTTGGGTCCGTCCCGTCGCATTTAGCAAGGTCCGTCTTTTTGGGTCAGTCCCGTTGCATTGAGCAAGGTCCGTCATTTTTGGGTTCGTCCCGTTGCATTGAGTAAGGTCCATCCTTTTTGGTCCGTCCCGTTGCATTGAGTAAGGTCCATCCTTTTGGGTCCGTCCCGTCGCATTAAGCAAGGTTCGTCCTTAGGGTCCGTCCCGTAGCATCCCCATACTCTTTATCTCTTCCTATTTTATTGAGCTAACATGCAGGTTACAAAGCAAAGCACAAGCATTATTTCTGCAAAGCAAAACAAGGCACGAGAGCGATGCAAAGCTCTTGGACGATGGGCTATTACAAATAGGACCACGTCAGCAAAGCAAAGGCACGAGAGCGACGCAAAGCTCTCCGACGATGGGCTATTACAATTAGCACCACGTATGCAAAGCAAGGCACGGGAGTGACGCAAAGCTCTTCGACGTCTGGACTATTGCAAATAGCACAGTGTCTACATTCGCAAAGCAGGTAACCCTGACCAAAGACGATCAGGATTTACTTATGTCGCATCTTTTTCTAAGATAAAGCATTTTCAAAGCATTGCAGGCATTTTCGGAAAATACTTTGACCGTCGCTTTTCCAAAGCTCGGCCAAAGTGGGGGCTTCTATAGACACCCAAATGTGTCCCCCCTGGCGTAGCGCCCAATGATGATAACCTATAATCATGTTAAATAAACGAATGTCAATGCTCGACGTACTTGTGCTCATTTGAAACCCTTTATCCATCCTCACTCAGGATCTCACTATTTTTCATACCAACAAATATCCCTTTCCATAAGATTTCCAAATCCATCTCATTTGTCCCAATCGGACACCGGAGTCAAAAGTTATGATTTAATGAAGATATGGGCTAAAAACGATGTTCTCATACCCGCATATCACGGTTCAAGACTGATTTTTAGCCATGAAAGGATTAATTAGACTATGAGCCCACTAGGCTTGTATTCCCCTTTGAATTAGATTTCCAATGATGTATTATGGGCTAAAATCTCATTAGAAACGTAGGAGATATGATCAGATCATTGATTAATGCGCTGAAACAAACACTTTTCTAGTGTTTGGGCCATAACTCATAGGATACTTGTATTATTTGAGCCCATAATATGTCAAACGAAAGCCCTTTGAACAAGAGATCCAATGCATAAAGAATCAGGCCAATCAGAGCTCAAACGAGCTCTCCAGCGATATTTTCGTGGCAGCGGCGGCCAAGTTCCCCGCCGCCAGCCCCAGCGGCCGCTGGAGCTCATGCGGCACTGTCGGGGCCGCTGAGCCCCCAGCGGCGCTCCATGAGGCTGATGGGCACCGTTTTTGGCCCGAAAACCGTAATTTGACCTCCTTTTCGGCCCAATCCCTAGAAATACCCCTCTAAACTCCGTTTTTCGGGGCCAACACTCATTATTACGGGATTTTCACCCATTAGCTCAAGAGAACCCTAATCTCTCTCTCTCTCTCTCTCTCTCTCTCTCTCTCTCTCTCTCTCCTTTATCTCATACAACCCTAATCAAATCAATTCAAGGTTTCATCAAGCCTCATTCAAGAGCAACTCCATACCCAAGAGTAAGACAAATACAAGAGCAATTGACATTCAATTCTAGTGCAACAAAAGGTTAACCTGAGGGCAATTTTCTCAATCTTTGAAAAATCTTTTTCAAATTATGTTTTACTTTGATTATTATGATTATGGTTGATTTGTATATCATGTTTTGATTGTTTTAGTTTTGTTATTAATCATATTCATGTCTAGATTATTGATTTGCATGTTTTAGTTAGTTTAATGCATGTTTAGTATAAATATTGCATCTTTGCATGATTAATATAATAAATTAGCATGTTAGCATATAATTAGGGTTTTGCATATACTTAGCCCTAAATTGCATATTAGCATATTTTTATTATTTTGCTTATTATTTTACTTCCATTGAAGTTGCTAACAATCTCATTGGTGTGCATATGCAAGTTGGCGCGTTTAGCAATAAAGGTAACGTGGAGATTTATTTCTTTCATCTTATTATTGGTTTGGTTTATGCTTGTTAATTATTATGCATGCAATTGGGTAATATGTGCAAAGCGATCACTTTAGTAATTTGGTTTGTTTAATCCAGCTAGTTAATTTAGGATCTTGGACGACCAGATTTGTTTGGAACCTTGCGATATGAATTATGAATCAACATGGATGAGATTAGTAAAGGCCGTTAATTCGGGCGATTTAGATAGGATTCATTTTATCTTTTTCGTACCCACACCCCCGAACTCAATCTTTGGCCCCTTTTGGGTATGAGTCAATTCCCAATAGGAATTGGGTGCACTCTTGATGGTTTCCAATTGTTTTCTTAAAAATTGGTGGCGACTTCACTATTTGCTTATTATTTCCCCTATTACAATTAATCATGTTGCATATGACGTATTATTTAAGAACCATTAATTCCAACTAAATATTTCAATTAGCGCCGAAAGGCGAGGGTTCTTACACTGGCGACTTCACTGGGGATAATTAACAAGAGGGTGTAATTCGAACACCTATCCATGTCAATAATTTATTTTAGCTATTTGGTTCAATTACCGTATATGTTTATTTTCTTTGCTTTGCATCCATATCATTCATATTGCATGCGTTATCATCGCAAGATGTCGAAAGACATCACCACACCATAAATAGGAATTACCCTTTGGAGCATTGTCTATGACTTAGACCGGTGACCCACTAGGTCCGAATTACCTTTGCACATAGTCGTGTTCCACCCCATGGCATTTACATGTCTCCATTCGAGATATGTAAAAAGGTACGTATAGTTTTACTATGCATCCCATAGATGACGAAACGCATCCGGTCGTGGTTTACCTTATCCAACCATAAATTGTGTCAAGCTATTGCATTTAGTCCCATAGTCCATATCAAGGTGCTAATTGATTTACTTGCTATATTGTGATTGATTGTTTCCTTGCTATGTGATTAGTTTGCATAGAATACTAGGATTAGATCCCCCCTTAGGATTTTCTTGAGTTCAGTTTGGGGAATGATTCCCTTTTGTTTGCTTATGCGTTTTGTCAGGTTTACGAATAGAGTCTAGGATCTTTTCTTTTTAGGAAATAGAATCCACGTATGACTCTGATGAAGCTAGTGACTATATTAAGAAGACGTTCCTTTCCATATGAATTTGATTGCGTGCAAATAACATATTCCCGTCAATGATCTTTCACAAAATAAAAAAAGAGTCTTACTTTATTCTATATATGCAAGTCAATAGTATATTTTCCTTTCTTAAATTAGGGAATTACATCTCATATGCAAGTCAAGAGTATATTTCTTTTAATTCTATAGAGTCGAAAAGATCATTGACTAGAATATGCTATTTACATAAAATCGCGTCTCTCCTAAAAATCACCATGTTGAGGATTAATACTAGATTCTCTTCCCATATTTGTTTTTTTCAAATAAAACCTTTCTTTTGTGGAGTTTTCCCTTTATTTCTTATTTTCTTAAATGGGCCTTTTTATGTCCAGAATTGGTAGGAGTAAAGATCACGGTCCTAGGAAGTGGGAAGGGGACGAGTCCAACAAGAGATTGATCCGCAAGTTATCGTTCGAACCTTCACCGAAAGCACAGTTCGTGGGCCTGATTTGACTCGATTACCTTCGCACACTACCCTTGTCACCTCAAACCTCGCCACCCAATTCACCAAAGTCCATCATGTCTGGAGATACAGAGAAAACTGCTGACCAAAGGATAGACGACCTTTTAGCCCAATTGGTCGCCATGAATGCTAGATTCACTGATATGGAAGCCCGTGTCGCCAAGTTGGATCCCCCAACTAGGGACGAAGATGAGCCCAAACCGAATGAGGATAAGGCTGAGCCCTCCACTAAAGAGGTCCAAGAACTCCAAGCTAAGCTGAATAGGCTTGAGTCCATTCTAGGCAAGAGTCGTGTCTTTAATGACATGATCATCAATTCTGAAGGCTATGCTCCCCACATCAAGGGAAAATTGCCCATTAAGTTTTTCATGCCTGAAGTCCCACATTCAAAGGGGCCGATGATTCACAAGATCACATTAGGGCTTTTACCACTGCATTGGGCCTTAGAGGCATTGAGCAAGAGTTATATGTTCATCTCTTTCCCCAAACTTTGGACCCTGCTGTTAGGGCCTGGTTCTTCAAACTACCCACTCAAAAGCTGCAGAAGTGGGAAGACTTATCCACCTCATTCCTGTAGAGATATGCTGAAAATGTCTTACCTCCCATGCCATTGAGAGAATTGGACATCACCAAGCAAGGTGTCAAAGAAGGATTCACCAACTTTGTAAGGAGATGGAGGACCAAGTTTGCTGAAATGATTGATCGCCCATCTGAAAGGGATCGAATTAGAATGCTAGTCAAAAACTTGGCATCTGAATACCGCGAGCACATGAAGTTTCAACCCATAACCACCTATGCCCAATTAACTGAAGTAGGCATGGTCATTGAAGATGACCAAATCCAAAGAGGGAAGAACAAAGTCACTTACAATAACAACACAAGTGGTTACAAGGATAAGAAATACACCAATACCAATCATGCCTCCACAAGTAGAGGAAATGAAGTGAACGCCATTGCTAACAGGCGTCCAAGAAGGTTTACCCCCCTCGGGATGCCTTATGTCAAAGCTCTAGACAAGTTAGTCAAAGGAGACTATTTGCACCCGATTGGGCCTACCCCTGATCCACCTGTAGAGAAAAGATCGCCATACTGGAACGAGTCTGCATTCTGCAAATACCATAGAGGTCGTGGATACGACACCGAAAAGTGCTACGCTCTCAAGGAGAAAATCCAAGATCTGTTCGACAATGGCACCATACCATTGCCTAAGGACGCACCGCCGCCCAGTAATAATAATAATCCCCTCGGGAATTCTTTTTCCATTGAAATAGGGAAAGGGTTTGATCCATCCTATCTAATCACGCCTATTGGGCAAGTCATACCACCTTACCCAAGCCCAAGGCCCACACTAGACATTTGTGGCCTTTGGGATAGTGATGAAGAGGATAATGGACATTATACTGATCCTGAAGATGTGCTAACTCCCCAAGCCCATGACATAGAAAATGGTGAAGCCTCGTATGACATCTCCGATGATAAGAAAGACGAAGATGACAAAGCTCTAAATTACCTCACAAGATCAGGACGCCAATTCAGGCCCGAAAACATCTACATGGATCCATCTCAAATCCAACCCGTAGAGCTTGTAACAATCCCCAATAGGGATCCAACCCAAAGAGAGGCACCTAAGGAAGATGATGGAACCAACATCCTTAGACAGTTGCAAAGGACAAAAGCTGACATATCCATTTGCCAATTGTTGACCACTTCTATCACTCATAGAAGGGCCATACTAGAAGCTTTGAACGCAACCACCATTTCTCTAAATGCTACTCCCGAGGATGTGGTTAACCTCCTGGTCCAAGGAAAGTCATCCACACCCGTCACCTTTTCTGACAAGGATCTTCCACCCGAAGGCATCCACCATAACAAAGCTCTCTATCTGAATGTAATTTGTCAACAAAGACAAGTCCCCATGACTCTGGTTGATAATGGCTCTGCTGTAAATGTATGCCCCTTGAGGACTGCTGAACACCTCAAAATAGATTGCAACAATCTCGCGCACTCCGCACAAGGGCTAAGAGCTTACGACAATTCCAAAAGGAACGTCTTATGCACATTTTCCATGAATATTAACATTGGGCCTATCGAGAAAATGGTCCAATTTCACGTCATCGATATTCCATCCACCTTCAACCTACTTTTAGGAAGACCCTGGTTGCATGGGTTAAATGCTGTAGCCTCAACCCTTCACCAAAAGGTAAAGCTATCCCTAGAAGGATCCACGCTGGAAGTCTATGCTGATACTATGGTGGCCCAGATAGAAAACGCTCCAGTCCTAAAGATAAAGCATAATGAGCAAGATAAAGAATTATGAGGCTTCGAGAAGATAGCCTTCAGAGAAACAAAAGAGCCCACACTCAATGTAAACTCTCTACTTAGAAAGCAAGGTCACTTTCCAGGCACCACTTTGGGTCCTTACCCCAAGGTAGGCAATCCTGCTGGAACACCAAGATCAAAAATGATGTATTTGGGCTAGACTATAAGCCCACAAGGCAAGAGATCCGAGCCTACATATCCAAGGAGGTGGCTAGAAAGAGAGCTCGCGCGGCCAACAAGCTCATCCCTCATAACATGAATCCTTATCCTCTAACTCTCAATGGGCAATTCCTCCAACAGGGCGATCCATATCCCTATTATGGATTCCCAGAACCTTATACGACCAACGGAGTTCTAGTTCAGGGCCTTGAGGCATTTCAAGACCGCTTCACTATGAATGAAGATGCACCAATACCTCTCAAAGAGGACCAATCCACTAAAGATTGGCCTAATGATATGGCACCCAATGACTTTGGGCTACTATTTGGCAAAGAGCGTCGCCAATACGATGAGGCAGCAAACAAACTTCCCCTTACTGTGCTTTTTAATGAAGGCTTCAACCCGACCATGCTGATCGCCCCAATCGGGCCCAACCGCACCACCTGGAAGCACGAGAAGAAGTGGGTTCCAGTCGAGGGAGCCAAGTACAAGTTCACGATTCGCAATGGTCCTTCAGAAAGGCCCAATTCTGATTCTGAGTCTGATTCCGAGTCCGAGTCTGATTCCGAGTCTGTTATCCTAGAAGTGTCGGGTAGTCCACCCCAATCTACTCCTTTTGCTACTAAGGTCGCTAGTGACGACCTTATTGATGTATTGTGCACTTCTATTAATGTTATGAGTGTCGATTTTGCTTAATCGGATTGCCTTATTGCTAATAATTCAGAAGACATAACGGCATTGCCAAAAGAAGTCATTAAAGCATTAATTGAACATGAACAAAAGACTTCAATAGTCGAAAAAACAGAGACAATAAATATTGCAACTAATGATGAGCCTCGCCATATGCGAATAGGCTTGTCTTTAACTTCTAATGAATGCGAACAATTCATAACACTCCTAAAGAATTATACGGATGTTTTCGCCTGGTCCTACAACGACATGCCCGGTATAGACCGCAACATTGCCCAACATACCATCCCATTAAAGCCCGACTGCAAACCAGTCAAACAAAAGTTAAGGAGAATGAAACCAGAATGGGCTCTTAAGATCAAAGAGGAGGTCCAAAAACAACTTGATGCAAGCTTCATAAGAGTGGCCAATTACCCCGATTGGGTAGCCAACATCGTCCCAGTCCCAAAAAAGAACGAACGAGTGCGAATGTGTGTGGATTTTCGGCACTTGAACAAAGCAAGCCCGAAAGATGACTTTCCATTACCCCACATAGATTTTCTAGTAGACAATACCGAAGGACATGCCCTCCTATCGTTCATGGACGGGTACGCATGATATAACCAAGTCCTGATGGACAAAGAGGATGAAGAGAAAACCACTTTCTTCACACAATGAGGTACTTATTGCTATACTGTAATGCCGTTCGGGTTTAAGAACGCAGGGGCTACATATCAAAGAACCGCGACAACCCTGCTCCATGATATGATGCAAAAAGAGGCCGAAGTTTACGTAGATGACATGATCATAAAGTCCAAAGAGAGAGAAGGGCATGTACCCTCACTTCAAAAGTTCTTCGAAAGGCTTAGGAAGTACAACATGAGGCTCAATCCCAAAAAGTGCGCATTCGGAGTTACATCCGGCAAACTTTTAGGATTCGTCATAAGCACCAGAGGAATAGAGATTGATCCATCTAAGATCAAGGCCATAATAGATATGCCCACACCAAAAACGGAAAAAGAAATCAAGGGTTTCTTGGGGAGGATCCAATACATTAGCAGGTTCATTTCCAAGTTAAATATCACCTGCGAGCCTATATTCAAGAAGCTCAAAAAAAAGTTAAAAATGGAATGGGACGAGCAATGCTAAAAAGCCTTTGACAAAATTAAGGCCTATCTGTCCGAACCACCGCTAGTACCGCCCACTCCAGGCATGCCTCTGATCCTCTACCTTACTGTCACAGAAACATCAATGGGGGCCATGTTAGCCCAAGAAATAAACAAGGAAGAAAAGGCCATCTACTATGTTAGCAAGAAGTTTCTAGAATACGAAACCCGCTATTCCTCTCTAGAAAAGACATGCCTAGCCTTGGTTGCGACGACCAAGAAACTACGACATTCCATGCTCCAGCATACGTTCCATATAAGATCAAGAGAAAATCTTTTAAAGTACATATTTGTAAAGCCCATTATAAATGGTAGAATAGCCAGATGGACTGTCCTGCTATCAGAGTTCGACCTCATATTTGAACACTAAAAATCCATCAAAGGACACGCTATCTCGGAATACCTAGCTGACCAAGGTATAGACGAGCCCAATCGCAAAGAAGAATTCCACTTCCCAGACGAAGGGGTTATGACCTTGGATACCGAGACCTGGCAACTTTATTTCGATGGAGCATCTAACCAAAAGGGTTTTGGAGTGGGAGTACTAATAGTGTCCCCTGATGGTGCACATACACCTATTTCGGTCAAGTTAGACCACGAAGTCACCAATAACGGCGTGGAGTATGAAGCTTGCATAATAGGATTGCAATCCGCCATAAGCCTTGGCATTAAGACACTTCGAGTCTATGGTGACTCGTCGCTTATAATCAACCAAATCTCCAAAGTATGGAAAGTCAAAAGTGAATCCTTGGCACTCTACCAAGAATACTTAGACAGAATCATAGTGTATTTCAACCAAATACACTTTTTGTATCTTCCACGAGAAGATAATCAATTTACAGATGCCTTGGCCAAATTAGCAAGCATGATCAATATACCCGGCACCATTTGAATGATGCCCATTTGTGTACAAAGAAGGTCCGAACCTTCATATTGCGACGCTCTGGAAGTGTTCCACGACGAAGAAGATGAGTGGTACACCGATATAAAAAATCTACTCGTTCATCAGGTTTACCCTCCTGATTCTAGCCATAGAGCCCAAAAAGAGCTTAGAAGGCTCGCGGCCCAATTCATAGAGGTACAAGGGCAAATATACAAGAAAACCCCAAACGGGATTAATCTTTTGTGCTTAACCACCGAAATGGCCCATAAGGTCTTAAGAGACGTACATGGAGGAGTCTGTGGACCGCACATGAACGGTATGATGTTATCCAGGAAGATAATCAGGCTTGGTTATTATTGGACCACAATGGAGAAAGACTGTTGTGAATTTGTCAAAAGATGCACACAGTGTCAGACACACGCAAATCTACAACACATGCCACCAAGCCCGTTGTATACTTTCACCTCACCTTGGCCTTTCTCCGCCTGGGGAATAGATATCATTGGCAAGATAACCCCAATAGGCAAAGGGGGCCATGAATACATTCTAGTGGCAATTGCCTACTTCACTAAGTGGGTGGAGGCGCAATCATACGCAAAGCTCAAAGCAAAACATGTGGTCAAATTCATCAAGAATAATATAATAGCTAGATACGGGGTTCTCGAAGAAATCATTAGCGATAACGGGTCACACTTCATGAAAGAAGTAATCGAGCTTATAGCCCAGTTCAAGATCAAACATCGAAAATCATCTCCTTACAGACCGCAAACAAACGGTGCAATAGAAGCGGCTAACAAGAATATGAAGAAGATTATCGAAAGAATGTCCGAAAATTATTACGATTGGCCCGACAAGTTGCCCTTCACACTTTGGGGTTATAGGACATCTATTCGCGCATCGACGGGAGCAACACCATACTCCCTAGTCTATGGACTGGAAGCCGTATTACCGATTGAGTTAGAGGTCCCATCTCTACGGATCGTCTTAGAAAGTCAAATTCCAGAAGTGGATTGGGTCCAAGCCCGCAATGACCAATTAGTCTTACTAGATGAAAAAAGGTTGCAAGCTTTGAACAATGTAAGAATCTATCAAAAGGGGCTAACAAAGCATTTCAACCAAAGACTCAAAATGAGAGACCTCAAAGTTGGAGATCTAGTGCTTAAAGAACTAAGGGCCAATGTTACCGACCCAAGAGGCAAGTTTAGGCCCAACTGGTCAGGTCCTTTTCTCATTACAAAGATTCTAACTGGTGGAGCTGCAAGATTGGCGGACTTAGACGGGATTGAGTTTAGTCAATGGATAAACATAGATCAACTAAAGAGGTTCTATGCTTAGGCAAGACACCTAGTATAGCACTTTCGAGAGGCCCACATAAGGCTATGTAATCCCGAAAAAAAAAGGGATTTATTGTTAAAAAACGCACGGATAAGAACTACGAGTGGCCTGATTCCCCTAAAAGGATACGTAGGACAACCCAATTGCAATTGGGCCCGACTCCTTCATTATTTTGGCGTTCAAAAGTTGTTAAAAAAAGTATAAATCAAGTTGCAATATTAAAACAAAAGTGAGCATGTCTCCATAAAAAATAATAAAGTCCATTACAAAGACTTGGCAATTCTAAAATAATAAGGCAATTTTTTTTTTTTAATCTAAGTCTAAAAAGGGGCACATCACCCTTATTGAATTTAAAGCAAAATAAAAGGCAATCCTAAGCTAGACATGCTCCAAAAGAGTATTTTCTTTAATGGACTACTCCGTAGCTTCGATAGTAGGGCCCGCATCCTCCATAGACTCATCCGCTTTTAGGCCTTCCACTTCGTGTTCCTTCGGAGCCCATCTCTCTCAAATTATGAGCTCTTCTTCTTCAACCTCCATTAGAGGTGTGCTTGAAGACACCTCATGATCATTGGCCCGGATTTGGGGCTCCGCTGGTGGCTTAGTAGTGATCTTTTCCAAAGCTTTCTTGGCCTTTGGGTTGAGGATGCCTCTCACATGCTTAACTCCCTTTTTCTTACCCTTTCCCTTCGGGTCATTAGGGTTTGAGAGTCTTAAGCTAGCTTGGACCGATTGGGCCTTAAGATCGTCTTGTTCGGATTTCCTACATGCACGACGATCCTCCGCGGTTTTGCAATCCATCCAAGCCTCAAAAGTAGAAGATATGGCCGTAGGTGCCTTGACATGAGGAATAGTCCACTTGAGACGACGATCCCAGGCACATTCCCATGATCTTACCATGCTAATTGTCAAGACCCGTGTGGTAGGAGCAAAACTATCCTTTTGTGGGATAATTTGACGTTTCTCATATTGTCGCATAATACGGTTAGGAAATATGTAAGTTGAATCATGAAGGCCAAGGACTTGGTAATATCCCGTTTCCTTGCTACATCCATTTGCGGATTTTAGACTCCACCACTTGACGGTCCATCGTAGCAAGGGGCATGCTTTAAGGTACCCGCGCCACTCATCAATGGTGGATTCATAATATAGCCTCCGGCGTGCGGGAAATTTCTTCGGTTGATATTTGAGCCCATTAACGGGCATCTCAATGGAGCACATATGCTGTAGAAGCCATATCTACAAAAAAGGGCAAAGCACATAAAGTTAAATATCCATCAAAGATTCAAACTTTATTAACCAAAATCATTCAAAGCAAATTATTGAAGCACTCACTTGAAGAAGAAGAGGGCTTCCCGTCCATCCACCAAGCGATGGTTCTTTTTTTTTTTTTTTTTTTTTTTTTTTTTTTTTCCGGTCCAAGCAAATTAAGGTTTCACCAAGAACAAGTGACATAGGGGTAAAATCGTTTTGAATTTGTTCAACAATTCTAAGCATACTAGTTTTACCATTATTACCTCCACAAACAAAGAGGTACCTATGCAAGAGACATAAAATAAAAGCGCGTTTATAATAAGTCTCACTCATCACATCATGGTTATCCCTTACCTTGGGGAAGAAGATATCAATTACACCATTGAGGTCTAACTCACTACTCCTAGAAACGGAGGAGGCTTGTGTCGGTGATAGGCCAAGATATCATTTACAGTATAGCCTTCAAGGTTTGCCCCAAGCCATGGAGTGGAGGGAGCTTGATCATGAGGAAACCCAAGGATAGCGGCAAATTCTTCAGGGAGAGGGCATAATTCATTGTACCCAAATCGAAAGACATGAAGTTTTTCATCCCAAAACTCGATGGCGGCCTCAAGGAGATTCCATACAATTTGAACTTGCTTCAGGTGGAAGAGAGCATTCAAGTGGAAAGGCACAAGTCTCATCCTCTCTTCGGGGGTCATGGATTGTAACCACTTGTCAAATTTCACATCAAAGCTTGTCATGGCTGGAATTTAAATCAATTAGGGGGTTTCTCTCTCTAAAAGCTCTCTATTGCTAGTAAATTATGAAGCTTGTCATGGCTGAGCTCTAGCGGCTGCTGGCCCTGGCGGCCCCTCTTTCCGCCTCTGCTGCTTCGTGTGTGCCACTGGACCCCTCCCTTTGGCCGCCGGACCCTTTTCTCCGGTTTTGGACACTTTCCTTAACCGATTTGGACTCAAATATGGCCCTTTTTCCTATTTTCATTATTATTTCTATTTTGTATTATTTCCTTTAACATTAATGGAAACTCCACAATTTCCTTATTTCAGTTTGGATGATTATCATCTTTTCTTTTATTTATATCCTTTTTATTAATCCCGTTTTACTTATTATTTTCATTTCATTTTTTTCACCTCTTTCTTTTTTCATTCTTTTTAGGGGGTGTAGGCTACCAGATTTTTCTCCCCTTTTTCGCCCCCTTTTTCCTTCGGGTTTCCGGGCAGCCTGGGAGAGCGCGGTCGTTCGGGTTTTCGTGAACCTTTGAGTGTAAATGCACATGAAGATTTTCCTTTTGCACTAAGGACATGATTAAGATTGTCGGAAGTCGCCACCAAATTTAAGGTAATTTGGAAACCTTGGAATCAAGTCGATAGTCTAGAAAGACGTCAACTCAATTCCTGTGCACCCAATCCCTATTGAGGAAATTGACTTCATAAATGAGTTCGGGGGCGTGAGTACGAGCTAGGAAGGTGTTAGGCACCCAAGTCGTCCGTTGACAACAATGACCTTTACTAATCGATTCAATATAATTATTAATGCTACGGTTTCCAAACAGGGTTCAATTTGTCCAAATTCCTAGTTTTAACTAATGGGTTGAACAAACATTATTATTGTAACCACTTTTAACAATTTATCAAATTACATGCTTTTATTGCTAAAAGCGATAAATATGCTAAAACCTGCAAGGTAGAAGACAAACCAATAATTCATCCACCAATCCACAAACAAAGCACAATTCAATCATAAGAAGCAATAAATAACAAAATTAAAACATTCATTCATCCATTAATTAGGCTTAATACAAGCCCTTTTGCTCAAAACGCGCCATGCATGTACATATCATATAAACCGAAATCGTTAGTAATAACAAGCAATATAAAAATTTATTGAAAACCTTCAGGTTGGATTACCTGGATGCTCACAATGAACTTATTGGGTTATAATGCTTAAATTCATGCTCTTGATGAAGTAGGAAGGTTTATTTTGTGGTGCTAGGGCTAACTTAAAAAGGAGTAGAATCAGAGTTTATGGTTTAATATGAGAGAGAGAGAGAACCTCTAGAATTCCCAACTTAAGAGAGAAACTACCAACCAAAAGACCAACCTTTCAGAGAGAATGTCCAACCTCTTCAACTGTACCCTAAGGTTTGTTTATATAGAAGAGGGGGAGCTGCCAGGGTTTGGCACAAAAATCAAATGGGCCTCGAATTCGCCGTCCGCGAGAAAAGGTCCAGGCGGCCATACAGCTAGGCCAAGCGGCTGAGCTGGCAGGACAAGCAGTCAAGTCGCTTGGCCTAGCGGCACAATCGCTTGTCCTAGCGGCCGCCGCTTGAGCTCAAGCGTGGCCGCTTGGACTTGGAGCAGCATGCATGTATAGGCGCCTGACGTGCTTTTCACGCGGGGGAGAATTTTGCGAAGGGGTCCACGCGGGTTTGACTGAGTTCCCTTATTTGACCAAGGGTTGACTCATGGGTTTGGAATCCCTTTCGGGCCCTTAGGTTCAAAGAGGCCTATCTCTCAGCTTTGGATTCCAATTAAATTGAGTCCAACTGGTTTGGATCACCTGTATAAGAGGCTTCCACCGGTTAATTCAAATGAACTGGGCTACACATTAGAGCAATTATTCTCGCAACCCAAGTTCGAGCAAAATCCAATCCTTTCATCATCGGGTTTTTACGGGGACTTATTATAGACACAATTTTTGGTGTCTACAGAAGCTCCTACTTTGGCCGAGCTCGAATAGAGCGAAGGTCAAAGTATTCCTGTGCCAATACCTGCAATAAAACTGGCAAACTGAGTGAGGTGACAATCAGTTAAAGATAAACAATCATTTTAGGATAAAGCAGTAATTCCCGCGGTTTATTTGACTGAGAGTTTGACCCTATGCTGTAGGTCACACAATAAAAATCCTTCGATTATCTGTCGAACGGAGAGATCCTGTGCTGTAGGTCACACAATAAAAATATTTAAGATAGGAAATAAATGATAAAAATCCTTCGATTTTCAGTCGAAGGAGACCCTATGCTGCAGGTCACAAAATAAATGTCCTTCGATTTTCAGTCGAAGGGGGACCCTATGCTGTAGGTTACACAATAAATGTCCTTCGATTTTCAGTCGAAGGGGAACCCTATGTTGTAGGTTACACAATAAAAATATTTTGTTAGAAATAAGATAAAAGATAAAAATCCTTCAATTTTCAGTTGAAGGGGACCCTATGCTGTAGGTCACACAATAAATGTCCTTTGATTTTCAGTTGAAGGGGAACCCTGTGCTGTAGGTTACACAATAAATGTCCTTCAATTTTCAGTCAAAGGGGAACCCTATGCTGTAGGTTACACAAGAAATGTCCTTCGATTTTCAGTCGAAGGGGAACCCTATGCTGTAGGTTACACAATAAAAAATATTTCGTTAGAAATAAGATAAAAGAAAAAAATCCTACGATTTTTAGTCGAAGGGTGACCATGTGCTGTAGGTCAGACAATAAACGTCCTTTGATTTTCAGTCTAAGGGGAACCCTGTGCTGTGGGTTTAAAGTAGTCCTGCTTTCATAAACGGACTTTGGCGCGCAAATAACTGCTATGGACCTCGTGTGGGGCCCACTGATTTTGAACCAATGGCCCAAAAAAACGTCAGAGGTGAGAGAGTGGGCCAGGCGGTCAAGCCGCCACGTCAAGCGGTCAAACCGCTAGGTGGAGTGGCTAAACCGCTGGCTGGAGCGGCTATGCTGCTTGGTGGAGCGGCTACGCTGCTTGGTGGAGCGGTTGAACCGCTCACCCAAACGGTCAAGCCGTTGGGACTAGCGGCCAAGCCGCTTGCCTTGCGGTCTGACCGCTAGTTGGGCGGTCTGACCGTCCACCTTGGCGGTTTGACCGGCCATTAGGTTTTTTCACGGGTATGCGTAAAAGAAAAGGGGGAGGCCGAAATGGGTCATCTTCCCCATTTTGAGCCTTCTCCTTTCTCTCTCCTCCATTTTTACTCAAGTTTTCAACCTCTCTCAAAGCCCCTAGCTCCAAATCTTGAGCTTTTCTTGCTCAAATTCTTAGTAGAACTTGATTTTGCTAGTTGTTCTTGTGTTTTTGAGTGTCAAAACTCAAAGTTGTGTGAATTTGTGAGTTTTGTGAGTTTCACTCAAATTTCCAAAAACTCTATTTTTGCTCTTCATCCATGGCTCCTAAACTTAGAGGAGGTAGGAAAAGGAAAGGGCAAGAGATTGTTGTTCATGAGGCCCCGAATATTTTCACTCAGGTTTTTATTTCCGGTATACCCCATCACCGGGTGGGTGAGAGCCGGTTAGTCCAGGATGAGTTCACTCATAGTGATTTTCATCCTACCGATCGTTGGGAGCCCAGCGATCTCGTTTTCAAGAAGAATGAGCATTTGGTTACCGTTGGTACCAAATGTCGGGTATGTCGTCTTTTTTTTTCTTTTGTTCTTTTACACTTAGAAAATCATGTGTAGGCAAACATAGAATTTTAGGTTGAGAACTGTAGTGTAGCTAAACCTGGAAAAACCAATTTGCGTGAAATTGTTTTTCTTGCTAATTTGTGAATTCCCTTAGGTTTCTTGTATTATGCATGTGAAGAACGAATTTGCGTGAAATTCATCTTTAATGGTGGAAAATAAATTTGTATGAAATTTATTCTCGTTGCAATTATCACATATATTTTTTTTGTGAAAATAAACTTGAAGTTTATTTTTATTGTGGTGGTAGCTGGTTTTTTGTGTATATTTGTGGAGAATAAACTTGTGTGAAATTCGTTCTCTTTAAAATTTACTCTTGTCATATTGGTTTAGTTAAAATGCTAAATTTTACGAGTTGTAAAAATTTAGGACTAAACCGGAGACCGGTAGTTGTTACTAGGATCACCTAGCTAATTCTCTTGCAATTATTGTGTTGTATAGGATGTCGACACTACCATGCGGGGTTATGGTAGCCTTTCGGGTATCGAGAAAGCCCGTAGGTATGTGACTCCTTCGGTCGACGCTATTGTGGAGCGTTGCGGCTTCGGTCACTTTTTAGCGTCTATCACTTCTGCCGAGCGCTCCGACCGCTTGCTTGTTAGAGGTCTTGCGGAGCGGTACTGGGATACTACCAGTACTTTTCTTTTTCCTATGGGTGAGATCATGATCACCCCTTTCGAGTTTGGTCTCATTTTCGGGCTCCCTTGCACCGGTACTCCTATCACTTATGGAGACGTGAGTAGGGAGGTTATGGTGGAGATGTTTGGCCTTTTCGGGGCCAATTGGGATGGTAAGGAGAATGACCGGACTGACGTTGTGGTCCAGTTCTTGACCAACCCGAGGAAGTTGAAGAAGGTCACAGCGGAGCAGCACGCCCGCCTTTTCTTGGCCTATGTTCTATCTTGTTCCGTCTTTTTGGATAAAGCTAGGAGGTACCATGTTCACTATTTCCCTTGCTTGCGGGATTTGGACAGGGTTGCGGAGTACAATTGGGGTCTTCCCGCATACTCTTGTCTTCTTCGGTGCTTGAGGCAGTCTAGCCGCCTCAGTGGAGAGGAGGGCGCGTCTCGCGTCTCCTTAGTCGGTTATTTGACGGTTATGGAGGTAATTTCCTTCTACCCTTCTTATACTTTGTGTTTTTGGATTTTTACTAATAACTGGTGTCTAATCCATGTGCTTTGCATGTCTTAGATTTGGTTTTATGAGAATTTCTCCGACCTTGCCCCTCTTCTCGAGACAGGGGATTTGTCCTTTCCAGCGATGCAGACTTGGAAGGGACGGGCATCTTGCCCATTTACTACACTGCACGCCCTTAGGGAGGCGATATATCCCTTTACCGCTCAGGGTGTAAGTAATTAACCTTTGTGCTTCTTTCGTCCTTTTATCCTTTTGTATGCTCAATCTTTGCTTTTGTAGGTTGACTGGTTCCCCTGGACGGATTACCTCCCGGGTCTCTCGGACAGATTTTTGGGTGCTCGGGAGTATGACCAGAGGAGGATCCTTATTGAGGGTCCCTTCGGTTTTGAGTGGTTCTTGGGAGAGAGACTGATTAGGCAGACTTTCTCCGACCTTCCGGCCCTAAGGATTTCTTTGGATCCTCCGGATTCCATGCTTTATGTTCGTCACCTTACCGTGGAGCAGGTAAGGACGGCTACTGTTGGGGCGAATGCCCTTGAGTATTTGCTTCCGTCTGATCCTGAGGTGGACGTCATGGTGGCATATACTGATTTTGTTGAGGCTCGGTTGTGCCCCAACTTTTCTACCGACCCGGTAAGTAATGTACTTTGTTTCCTAATTTTGTTTGGAAATTTAGAAATATGTATAATATTTTTTTGGTCTTTGCAGAGTGCTGCAAGTTCTTCGTCGTCTCATGCGACCGCTTCCTCTCCGCTCCCTACTCTCCCTTCTATGTCGGTGAGTTATACAGGAGCGAATGGATCACTCTCTTGATTCCTGAGTTTCGTGGTCCCGATGAGGAGGTTGAGGGATTGCCTCTACCAGCTGGTTGTAGGGGGGTAAGTGAGAATCCATTGTAATTTGCAATGTTTCCTTTGTATTTATACTGACTCTTTTCTTTTAAGTGCACAGTTGGATGCTGCTGAGACGCGGAAGATCTATAGGGGCATGCAGTCCTTTAAGAATTGGTTTTCCAGGTTCGCGTCTCGGAGGGTATGCACGAGTCGTCGGTCCGACGTTCGAGAGGTATGTTCATTTCAAGTATGGTGCTCGATTTGAATTTTTGTAATTTTTTGACCTTGAACTTATTTCGCAGCCTGTTCCCGTGGTGAGGCCTCCCAGGCCTCCAGCTATTCGTACTCCGGAGTCGGTGTCTACACCGCAGCGTCCTCCTCCTAGGCAAGAGAGTACGGAGGTGCGTCAGGGGACGCCTCGAGCTAGAGTGGATATGGGGAACCCGCCCCAAGTGCCTTATCTTCCGCAGTGGCCTGCAACGCCTCCCTATATGGGGTATCCGGGCTATCATATGCCCATGTATCCTCCAGTCCCTCCAAGGGGTTCTTGGAGTCAGGAGAGTACGGGGTATGGCGGCTATCCCGACATGTCGGAGCCACCGCGTCATTCACTGGATCCCGCTTACTTGACGGGTTCATTATTTGCTTTTGACCCTAGGGCTTGGGCGATGTCTCAGCCTGGTCCTTCAGGCGCTCCATCATCGAGTGGACCCGGAGAGTCGTCTCAGGCGGGTCCGAGTACTGGCGAAGATGGCCAATGATATTTGTTGTAGTGCATTTCGAACTTTCGGACTTGTATTAAACCTGCTATAAGTATTGCAATTTATTCACGCACAAAAATATCACGCAAATGCCCATATGTGAACTTAATCAACTAATTTCCGAGTGGGAAATCACAAATCATGATATTCGAGAATTTAGGATTCCCGAGAATTTAACACATTTGGGGTACCCCTTCCCCTAAAATAAAAAATAAAGTAAAGAAAAGCAAAATAGAAAAAGATAATTAAAAGAGGAAAATAAAGGAAATAAAGAATCAGAAAATAAAGAGAAATAAAAGTGGAACTTGATAATCAAAATAAAAAGAAGGAAAGAAAATAAAAAGGGAATAAATAGAAAAGTGGCAAGAGCCAAAAATTAAGGTAAGAAAAATATAAGGGAAGGCTTTCAAAATCTGTCCAAGTGGGAATTAGGAAAGTGGAGCCCGGTCAAACGGTGGGGTCGGGTGGACCGAGGCCTCTCGCGAAATAGCAGACAAGGCGCCTATATAGGGTGACCGCTAGAGCTCCTAGCGGCTGTGCTAGAGCTCTAGCGCTTGTCGCTTGGGCTTGCGGTTTGGCCGCTTGTCCTAGCGGCCAAGCGCTTGTTGGAGCGGCTTAGCCGCTCTTCCTAGCGGCTAAGCCATCTGGACTAGCTGCGAGGTCGCCTGGCCCCTTTTCGTTGGTTGTTTGAATTTCCTTAATGTTTCGACGAGAATCCAACCGTGGCCTCTATATAATTGGGTTTCTTTCTCTTCCCCTCTCACCACTTGCTTTGAGCCCTTAGAGAGAGAAAATTCCTTGAGAGAAAATCCTTAATCTTAACAATGGTGAACATTGATGATCTCTTTGATGCTTGGTTGGCTTCCATGACTGTAGAAGAGAGGTTAGAGCTTACTCCCTTCCACCTTAATGCCTTCTTTCACCTCAAACAAGTTAAGATTTTGCGGGACTTTCTTCATGCTTCCATTGAGTTTTAGGACCCTAAGTTCCATGTCTTCCGTTTTGGTGCTCATGAGATGAGCCCTTTGGTGGAGGAGTTCTCCGAAATAATTGGCTTTCCAACCGAAAGCCCTCCCGCCGTTCCTTACTTGTGGAATGCTTTCGTGGGTGATTTTCAAAGGTACCTCGGGTTGTCTTCCCGTCAAGCGGGTCAAGTGCTTCATGGTGAGGATGTTGATCTTGCCAAGCTTGTGGCTTTCTTCACCTCTAAGGCCCGGGATGCGATGGACATGAGGTATAAGAAACGTGCCTTTGTATTTTGCCTCCTCCATCGTTATTTGTTCGTTGGTGGTAATGAAGATGCTCTTATTCCCTCCGAAAAGAAGTTGACCATCAATAGGGGCAAAGCTTACCTTCTTAGGGTAACCGAGCAAATTCAATGGGATATCTCTCCTATGCACTTGGTCATGGGAGAGACAATCCTTGCTTTAGATAGGCTCAAGAGCAATCCTGAAGAGTCCTTCACCTGGAGCCCTTTACTCCTTCAAGTAAGTTTTGTGATAAAGCCTTAATCTTTAAGGATTTAACTTTATTTGGTGAAATTCTCATCTTGTATTGACTTGAATTTTCTTTTGTTGTTTTTGTGTAGATATGGCTTCAAGAGAGACTTGATATTCTTGAAACGCCTTCAATAACTACCCGAAAGTATCTTCCCAAGCAAGTTCCGTCAAGACGTCGGCGTTTTTCCCTATCCTCCCGTGAGGAATGGTTGGAATTCTTCTAAGCGAAAACCCAAATGGTTTGGTTTATTCCGTGGTGGCATACCACCAAAATTGTAGGATGTAGTGAAGATATGCCTATCACCTGGATCGTAGGTTTACGCACATTGACTTCCTTTTTGCCGAATCGCCTTTTGCGACAATATGGTTTACGGCAGAGAATTCCGAATGTAAGCTGCGTGTGCCCTCGTCAACGACCCTTGACTCCTTCCTTAGTGTCCCATTGGGAACGATATTGGAGTCGTCGTTAAATATGGGTTAAGCCAGTATTTCCTCAATCTCATGGGCTAACGATCTTTTACGAGCAATGGATTTGGAGCGGCGATCGCCGAGTCACCCCAAAGCTTTTAGAAAAGGAAAAGAAGTTGTTCAAAGCCCGCAAATATGATGAGCCAAGCGGTGTAAGGATAACTCCCATTGATAGGCCCGCTAAGCCTTCCAAGCCCCAAACTAAGGGTAAGGGAAAAGGTAAGGCAAAGGCCTAATCTAAGAAGAGAAAGAATCCGGCCCACTCGGCCAAGCAAGTAGCTCCAATTAGGCCCAATGATCACGAGGCCTCTTCTTGCTATGGTAGGGAAAGATGGGCTCCAAAAGAACGAATGGAATTTGATGAGCCTAGCAAACCTGTCCAAGAGCCCGAAGTCAAAGACAAGGAGGAGTAGTCCACCTCTAGTTGTCTAGCAAGTCTTGTTCTTTTTTGCTTAGTAGTATAATTCAAATAACGGGTTTGCATGCCCAAGTAGATTTAGTTTAGAATTGCCCTTTTATTTATTTATTATTTTTTCTCGCACTTTTTTTTTATTATTTCTTATTAGAGCATGTAATGGACTTTAGCCATATTAATGAAAGACTTGCTTATTTTGCATTAATCGAATGGATTAAAACTCCCTTAGAGATTTATTTTATTAAAGTGGCCGGGCCCAAGTTATATGGGTTACCTACATATCCATGAGGAATCAGGCCAATGTAGTACGTAAATCCAAATCTCGTTTTTTTTTTTTTTTTGGTCGTGGGTCCTGCGTGGACGGGTTTGACCGATTTTGACTTGGATTTGGTGCCTTAGTGGGCTTTCTCAAAGATTTAACATTTATGCATAGAATCGCTTAAGCTGGTCCATATTTGTGAGTTGAGAGAACTCGTTGCCGTCTAAATCATTAACTTTACCGCTCCACCGGATAATATCGTCTTGATAATGTATGGTCCGGCCCAATTAGGCTTGACCTTTCCCCGAGGGTCGACTACAATTGGTCTTACCTCTTTTAGAACTAAGTCTCCTTCTTTTAGTCCTCTAGCCTTGAATCGTTGATCAAAATGTCTTGCCATCCATGCTTGGTAGACATGACCATAATGTAGGGCATTTAGTCGTCTTTCATCTAGAAAAACCAATTGGTCATACCGGGTTTGGACCCAATCCACTTCGGGTAATTCACTTTCCAAAGCTATCCTTAAAGAGGGGATTTCTACCTCGACTGGGAGTACTTCCTCCATTCCGTATACTAAAGAATAAGGTGTTGCTCCTGTTGAGGATCGGATAGTAGTTCTATATCCCCATAAGGCGAATTGTAGCTTGTCGGGCCAATCTTCATAGTTTTCCGTCTTCTTAGCTATCATTTGCTTTACGTTCTTGTTTGCGGATTCTATGGCTCCATTCGTTTGTGGCCTATAAGGTGAAGACTGTCGATGTTGAATTTTAAACTTAGTGAAAAGTTTGGCAACATCCTTTTTGAATTGGGTCCCGTGATTACTTATGATTTCGTGGGGTACTCCATATCTAGTAATGATGTTGTCATGTATGAACTTTGCCACGTGTTTCGACGCTATTCTTGCATACGAACGAGCTTCAACCCATTTGGTGAAATAATCTATTGCGACTAATATGTATTCATGGCCTTCTTTTCCTGTTTGGATTCCCTTTCGGGTCCTTAGGTTCAAAGAGGCCTATCTCTCAGCTTTGGACTCCAATTGAATTGAGTCCAACTGGTTTGGATCACCTGTACAAGAGGCTTCCACCGGTTAATTCAAATGAACTAGGCTAATCATCAGAGCAATTATTCTCGCAACCCAAGTTCGAGCAAAATCAAATCCTTTCATCATCGGGTTTTTACGGGGACTTATTATAGACACAATTTTTGGTGTCTACAGGGGGGATAGGGTACACCCAATTTTAACTTTTTTGGTTGTACCATTCTTTGCTAAATGGCTATTACTTGCGTTTTTGCTTGAATACGTGTGGATTTGCATTAGCCTAACCATGTGCGGGGACCAATAAATAAGCAAACAATATTTACAAGCAAAGTCTGAATGTTTGTTCAATACAAATGTTCAGAAAGTATTTCACACAAATACATTGTCATAAAAATCATCACCCGCATCATCATCCGTACGAGGCACCTCAAAGTGATACTCCGACCTCTGTGCCTCATCACCAAAGATCGACGCCACGACCTGACTAGGGTCAAAGGAAGAATGTCGGGCAGGCTCCCGGTATGAACTCCCTTCCCCGGCATAACTCGAATCATACCCCCACGAAGAACGAGGAGGCATGGTAGGCATCATAGAAGCAGGAACCGGGGGCTGGTAGTAAAGACCGCCATATGAAGGATACCCCGCATACCCGGGATAAGAATGATACATCGGTATAGGCAAAGGAGCAGGCTCCACATACGGAGTCATCCTACTCCCACCAGGACGGTCCATCCGATGTACAGGCACCCTCTCTTTCCTAGGACTCTCCCTCCGAGGGCTCCTCTCGCGTGAAGGACTACGCTCAGGAGAGCTCACCCCCTCATCATTCGACAACACTACCTATCGTGACCGACGAGGAAGAGGTCGGCGGTACTCAACCTGCAGCGCACAAAAATATAAGATACATTTCTCAAAGCATGCAACTTTGAAAATGCAAAATCAAACATACCTTGTCCAAATCAACTCTTGAGCAAGTACCCTTCGAGAGAGCTCGGGATATCCAAGACTTCATGGCATGCATCATCTTGAAGATCCTCCCAGTCTGCTCACGATCAAGCTGCATGAAGAAAAGTTAGTACAAACGTATAATACAATTAGGCGTTGTACATTTCGGTAAAATTACAAAATTACTCTTGGATTTCCAATGGGAAGAGGAAGACCCTGAATGTCCTCATCAAGATCCTCCGTCATAGGGATTTCCCCCCAGCACTCCTTCTCGCCGTAATCCTGGCCTCGGACCCGCATGTCCGGGATATCCACCTCGGTGTCATCAACTCGAGGCTCCTACAAAGCAAAGTAAGTTAGCATTCAACAAGGCAAGAAAGGCATAGAATATCAAGCATAAATTCTCACTTTCAAGCCCACAAATGAAGGCATGAGACGATCACGGCGGAACTGCTCATAGTGCCCCGCAAGGTCCTCCGCGGGCTCCCTAAATACCGCATAGCATCCGAGCCCACCATGGCCTCCGCAACCTGCTCGCGAGACAAGCACCTCACCAAGAACATGGTCGAGGGAGGATCCAAAGGAATCCTCGGACCCTCCAGATCAGGGTAAACCTGACGGAAGATCCGCTCCCCTAGATACCACTCAAAGGAGAACGAACCCGCAATCAGGATCCTCTGACGGTCCACCGCCCTAGAAGCTAGGATGGCGTCCGGAGACGACCCATGATACTTCGCCCAAGGGAAGTAGTCAATCTACACAAGCATGCAACATAAGATATTTCCACACCAAGAAATACAATCCATATAACAAAAGCAATATTACGTTCATTTTTACCTTGTGTCAGTCCATGTGCAAGAGGGCCTCCCTATACTGCTGGAGAGTATGCAGGGGCGCAGGACCCCTATGACGCCACGCCCTACAAACCGGGAAGTCCAAGACCCAGCCCGTAGGTGCCATGTCCGGGAAATGCTCAAAAAACCAAGGATACATCAAAACATGAAATTAAGCACCGCACACTTAAATCATGCATATCACGAAAAGAAAATACAATGGGAGAACGCACCTGCAACACCTTCCAAAAGCCGGATAAGCTCACGGGAGGAAGAGTCGACTGCTTGTACCCCTCATTATTCACGCGGTAGGCATACCGCATGCATCTCAAGAGGTTGGCATAGCCCGGCAACCCCCAGTTGTACTATCTCACTCTCTCCCAGTCCAACATGCTCGGGAGGTAGATGGCATTAATGCGCCCCCCCTTGTCACTAAATATAGTGGTGGCAAGGAGGTAGGCGATAAACATCCTCACCTTTTGCTCCACGGAGGTATTCCTCTTATACCTCGGGTCTTTCAAAGCAGTAAAAAGCTCGCTGTAAGAACGATAGTGGTGACCTCAAGTGTTCCCCCAAGGACCAAAGAGCTCCACCATCTCCGCCTTACGTTTCCAAATGGAAACGTCATAAACAATGGGCGTACCCACGCAAGGTACCCCGGCCAACATAGCAAACTCCAAAGGAGTAATCATCATTTCCCCATTAGGGAGATGTAACGTATTGGTGGTGTCCCAAAAGCGCTCCAAGAACAACCGAACGATACATCTCTTGACTTGCTCAACCGAGTCCGTAGCTTTGAAAAGGGGCCCAAACCCCGCGTTCGAAACCGCATCTTGCACCTCTTTGGGCAAGGTTTTGTAAAGCTTAATCGAAGAACCATAGTTTCCATGGGCCTTCAAATTCCCATCGGGTTCCTATGATCAAGTTTGCAACCTCTTAGGTTCACATTTCAATCAAATGTTCAATCCTAGGCATGTTTCTAAGTTCGTTCAAGCCGCGCAAGATCACATGCGCTACAAACTTGACAATTGCATACAAATTCTACACAAATTCTATTCAAGACAAGCATATAAGCTTAAATTCAATGCATAAAACTATGAATTCAAAATTTGAGGACTTACCTCGAACTTGGAAGCCCGAGAGCTCAAATGAGTCGCCGGTCGGAAAAGCAACTCCGATCGATCCCAAACAATGTTGGGCATCCTATATATCCGACC
This sequence comes from Tetragonia tetragonoides, assembly GCA_038025085.1. Classification (NCBI taxonomy): domain Eukaryota; kingdom Viridiplantae; phylum Streptophyta; class Magnoliopsida; order Caryophyllales; family Aizoaceae; genus Tetragonia; species Tetragonia tetragonoides. The sequence goes on from CM076141.1 coordinate 34,028,025, forward strand.
TGGTGTATCGATCTTGGGGAAAAGCCACATTAGGCTTCCTCTTTGAAGGCTTCACATGAGGTGGAAAAGCCTTGGTGAAGATGTTGATTTCCTCGACCTCCTCTCGTGCCTCGTGCCTCGGTCCTCCTACTCCTCTTCTTTCCCAATTTTGGAGCCATGGAAGAAGGATGAACAAGCTAGCAAGAACAACAAGCAAAAACGGAGAATTTTGGATTTTCTCTCTCCAAAGGTTTCAAAAACTCACCCTCAAATTCACCCCACATTTGTGAGAAAGCACAAATAAACTTCAAATTATGCAAAGATTATGCAAAAGCAAGCAAATGCAAGCAAAAAGGAGCAAAAAGGAGCAAATTTGAGCAAGAAATGAAGATTGGGCAACAATGGAGGTAGAGAGAGAGAGTCTCGAAATTTTGGGGAAGAAATGACCCAAAACTCGGCTCTCCCCCAATTAAACCCAAAACCGTGCCTCTGAACCGGCCAAGCGGCCCGGTTCTGGGCCGCCCAGGCTTAGCGGCCCACTCGCTGGCCTTGGCGGCCAGGCCGCTGGCCCCGACGGCTATGCCGCCAGGCTACAATCAGCATCTTCGCGACGCTTGTTGAGCCGCTGAGCGGGCCCGCCTACTCAGCCCTCAGTGGCCCTGTGCGTGGCCGCTGGACCCATTTTCTCGTCCGCCTCTCACGGGGCGGGCCCACAAGTTCAAATTCCGCGCGGGATTGCATTTCTCGACCGTTAGAAGCCCGGGAGATATAGGCACATCATCCAAAATGACTTTTTTTGCCCCCGCAACACGGTTTCCTATCGTATGGCCCGGTATTATCTATTTTTGGCAGGCACAGTCATTCAATCTATTTTTTGCAAGCACAGGTACTTTATCCAATATTTACAAGCACAATTTTCCAAGACACAGACATTACTAAGCAGAGCTACGCAACGCTCTCTGACATTGAGGTTACTAAAATTAGCATCACGTTGGCACCCGCAAAGCAGAGCTACGCAACGCTGTTTGACGTTGAGGCTATTAAAATTAGCGTCACGTTGGCACCCGCAAAGCAGAGCTACACAACGCTCTTTGACGATGAGGCTATTAAAATTAGCATCGCGTTGGCACTCGCAAAGCAGGTAAGCCTGACCACAGACGGTCAGGATTCTACCTTTTTTATCCTTTTTCTCTAACATAAAGCATTTTCAAAAACACTGCAGGCATTTTTAGCAAATACTTTGACCTTCGCTTTCACAAGCTCGGCCAAAGTGGGGGCTTCTGTAGACACCCTAATCGGTTCTCATCCTCTGGCACCGCAACGCCCGATGATGATGGTAATGGAATAACATGGACGTAAGTAGAAAAGGAAATTACTCGAAAATCTAGACCAAATTCCTTGAAACCTCAGTCTTTTGATAGCCCTTGTTATAAGGATTCCAACGCTTTTGACCTTGCCTCAATCAGGTTCCCAGATCAAGAGATATCGCGTCTTAAAGATTTCGGTCAAAATCGCTCAATCCCGACCCCCTGGGTCAGCCCAAGGGCAATTTCGTAATTTATTGAGCACAAAAAGTCAAAAAATCCTAGCCACGCGCGCCCCTTCAGGTCGAGCGGCTGACGCTGTCAACCCGGCGGCACACGCGTGACAGCGGGGGCCTCAGGGCCCTGGGCTGCAGCTGCCTTCCGGCTGGCCGCTGGGCCTGTTTTTTGGCTGGGCCTAGTTTTGGCGCCGGGTTTGTAGCCCTAAGCCCCTAATTCAGTCTCCTAACTCTATAAGTACTCCCTTTCACCCACGTTTGAGAGGGGTTTGTCAGTTTATATTTCGGAGAGCAATTGAGAGCACAATTCCCCCAAATCATAGAGAATTCAGATTTTGAAGACTCAAGCAAGCCATTGCACCCAACCTAGCACCCAAGATTGAAGAGCAATTCCAATTCTACTAGTCCCGTTCGAATAGAACGTCCAGGTTAACCATCTTGAGGGCGTAAATCCTTTATTAAATCTCTTATTTATGGTTTATGATCATGTTTTATCTAGCTTTTGATTATGGTTGAATAATTCTGCATGCTTAGATCCTTGTAAATAGTTATGCATGATTAGTTTATTTAAAGTTTGCATCTTTTTATTAGTTTATGCAAGTTTGCATCTTTTTATCGTTTGTGCATGCATGTAACAACCTCCTAGGTTTATTTTAGCATAAAGTTAGTATTTTTTTGCATTGTTTTTCTATTGAAGTTACTAACAAATTTATTGATGTGCATATGCAATGCTTGGCGTGTTTAGCAAAGTGTGGTAGGTTGGAGCGTTAAATTATTGCTCTTACCTCTTATTTGTGCTTGATAATAGCATGCATGCAAATTGGATTTAAATTGTGCAAAGCGATAACATAGGTAATTTGATTGTCTTTAACCCGCCTAGTTAATTTAGGATCTTGGACGACCGGATTTGTATGGAACCATATAGCATAGATAAATATTTGACATGGATAGGCTTAGTAGAGGCCGTTAATTCGGGCGATTTAGATGAGATTCGTTTTGTTTATTTCGTACCTACACCCCCGAACTCAATATTTAGCCCCTTGGGTATGAGTCAATACCCAATAGGAATTGGGTGCACTTTTTGATGGTTTCCAATTGTTTCCTAAAAATTGGTGGCGGCTTCATTACTTGCGAATTGTTATTCCCCATTATAATTAATTTTAAATCGCATATGACGTATTATTTAAGAACCATTAATTCCAACCAAGAATGTTTCGATACAGGCGCCGGAAAGGCGAGAGTTCTTACAGTGGCGACTTCACTGGGGACAATTAACAAGAGGGTGTAATTTGAATACCTATCCATGTCAATAATTTATTTTAGCTATTTGGTTCAATAACCGTATATGTTTATTTTCTTTGCTTTGCATCCATATCATTCATATTGCATGCGTTATCATCGCAAGATGTCGAAAGACATCACCACACCATAAACAGGAATTACCCTTTGGAGCATTGTCTACGACTTAGGCCGGTGACCCACTAGGTCCGAATTACCTTTGCACATAGTCGTGTTCCACCCTATGGCATTTACATGTCTCCATTCGAGATATGTAAAACGGTACGTTTAGTTTTACAATGCATCCCATAAATGACGAAACGCATCCGGTCGTGGGTTACCGTATCCAACTATAGATTACCATTGCATTTAGTCCCATGGTCCATTTAAGGTGCTTAATTGATTGCTTTCCTTTTTGTGATTGATTGTTTCCTTGTTATGTGGTTTGTTTCCATAGATTGCTAAATTAGGTCCCATTAGGATCTTAGTGGTCTAGAGTATAGGAAGTTTCCTATTTGTGTATGTGACTAACTTTGTAAACTAACTTAAGATCGAGTCTAGAATCTTTTCTTTTTAGGAAGTAGGATCCATGAATCTTCCCAACGATGCTAGTAACCATATTAGGGAGACTTATTTTCCAAGAGAATAAATTTCGAGCAAGTAATATATTTCGGCCAATGATCTTTCCCAAAAATAAAAAAGAGTCTTATTTCTTTCCTTAAGCAAGTCAACAATATATTTTGCTTTTCTTGAGTCCGGAATATAGTTTCCATATCTAAGTCAAGAGTCTTATGGCAAGTCAAGAGTAGCGTCTTTATACTTTCCATTGCAAGTCAAGAGTATCTTTCCTCTTCCCCAAGTCTTAGCAAAAAACAAGTCTTGTACCCATAGTAAGTAAAGAGTAATCTTTTGCTTCCCATATTATGTTTAGGGTCTAGGTTCATCCCTTTTTCCTTTACTTTGTTTGCAAGTCAAGAGCAATATTCTTTTCTTTCTTGAGTCAAGAGTATTTTTGCTTTTTCTTTTTAATAAAAAGTTGAAAGATCATTGGTTAAAATACGTTACTTGCATCGCAAAATTTCCAAAATAAATTCAGTCTCCTTGAGAAGTTACCATGTTAAGGGATTATTCTAGATTCTTTTCGCATCTTTTTTCTAACTAAAAAAAAAAATAAAATTGCATTGCATTTAATTTTTAGAAGCTCCACGATAGGACATATGGAATCATTTTAGATTGCATTGCATTGCATATATCATCTTAGAACATTGCATACACCCACTTGCCATAGGTGGGTAGCTTCATGTAGCTTCATCATGGATCTCATACTAGATAATTTGTGCATACATATAGGACATCACATATCGCATTGCATATCATTCTAGGACATTCTAGATTTTTCCCTATCATTTGCATGTAAATCTTTTTAGGCATGTCTAGGAAAGTATAGAGTCTTGCATCACAATTATTCATCTCACATAATTGCATTCATCGAGTCGTAGGCCACAAGGCATCTAGAAAGAGTCATCATTGCATGCTCATGTCAAGCTTGCATATAGAGTTCCCATATTTGGACTTCGAGAGTTAATAGAGTTACATTCTTCTAAAAGCTTTTTTCGAATTTCTTCCTTAGTGTCCCTTACTAAGTTGAGAATTGCATCCAGGATTGCAAAGCCCGCCTTTACTCGAAGGAACCCAAGCCCAATATGTCTGGAGATACCGAAAAGGCTCAAGCACGAATGATGGAGGAACTTTTGACCTAAATGACTGCCATGAAAGCTAGGTTGGTTGAATTAGAGGCCAAGATTGCTAAGCTTGATCCTCCTACCAAGGATCTCGAAGAGCCCATTCTGAATGATGATAAGCCCGAACCTCCCACTAAAGAGGTCCAAGAACTTCAAGCTAAGCTAAATAGGCTTGAGTCCATCTTGTCTAAGAGTCGCATCTTTAACGACATGATAGTCAACTCTGAAGGCTTTTCTCCCCACATTAAGAGAAAATTGCCCACCAAATTTTCCATGCCCGAAGTTCCCATCTTCAAAGGAACCAACGATCCACAAGATCATATTAGAGCTTTTACAACTGCATTGGGCCTTAGAGGTATTGAACACAATTTGTATGTTCACATTTTTCCTCAAAGTTTGGACCCCGCTGTAACGGCCTGGGTTTTCAAGTTGCCATCTCAAAAGATCCAAAAGTGGAAAGACTTATCCACCTTATTTCTAGAGAGATACGCTGACAATGTCTTGCCTCCCATGACTTTGAGAGAACTAGAGACAACCAAGCAATGTGATGAAGAAGGATTCACCAAATTCGTGAGAAGGTGGAAGACCAAGGTCGTCGAAATGATTGATCGCCATCTGAAAGGGATCAAATTAGAATGCTTGTCCACAACTTGACACCCAAGTATCGTGAGCACATGAAATTCTTGTCGACCAGTACTTATGCCCAACTAGTTGAAGTTGGCATGGCCCCTGAAGATGATCACCTTACCCAATTAAGCAACAAGCAAGGCAAGCATAACTCTAATAATGGAGGCTCGTTCAATCAAGAAAATGAAGTCAGTGTCATTGTAAGTAGGCATAAAAGAGTGTACACATACACCTCTTAGCATGACACAAGATGAAGCATTCGACAAACTTCTCGAAGAAGGCTACATTTTGGCAATCGGTGTAACGCCCCGGAAATGATAACTCTAATTAATCATGCTTATGGGCCCTAAATCCAATCCAAGACATCACTGCCGTACTTGTAACAAGACAAGCACCAGGCAAAGAATGATAAAGAGTACAACAATAAACTGAATTATATTATATTATAACAGCGGAAATTACATAGTTGTATTGTTCCAAAACTACATCACTAGTTATATTACTAAGTCATACGGGGTTCTCCTCTGTCTGCGGAATCCACGGGGTCAAACAACAGCAAAGACATGCAGTAAGCATGCACAAAAGTGTTCCTTCCATCCTTCACTATCTCCCTTGCCCAAAATCTGTTAAAAAGATATAATAATCCACGCAAGAAGAGATGACACAAAAACAAAAGAAAATTAGCGAAAGCTAAGCAATACTCACCCCATTTTGCAAAACACATTTTATTTATACTTAAAATACATTTAGCATTAACAACCATCACTTGGTATAATAGTAATAATACTCATAATAGTAATTTAAAGAGATTGTCTGTTCTTGTAAACATAGTTAGCATATTCCTTTACGTACAAAGCCATGCATACATACAAGATTCACATGCAAAGAGCATTAGGCAACCAATGTCATACACAAACTCATAATCACTCAGAAAATGACCTTTGATGTCTAATAAGCTATAACGTAACTTAAGTCATAACATGCAAATATTAGACTCCTATGTTAGGTAGTGAGGAAGAGCATATCACAACTCAGACTCTATGAGTCCTACACTCGGGTTCAATGACCCTACAAAGCATAATTCATTCATTTGGCCTTTTTGGCAATAATCATATCATCTCGGGTTTATACCCTACATAACTTAGATTAAACTATGATAAGCGAGATACTCAAGATTAGTTAATCCCTACAGCTTAATCAATAATGGATTTAATCGTACAATATTTTATTAAAGTGTGCACACTGGCATGCTCTTCAATTTCCCAAGGGTACCAAGTTTGGGAGCACACTACAAGTAAGTTAGTAGACATACTTATTATGTCTTAAGTCAGTCATATTCATCTCAATAACATGATCATATTAACATAAATCATATACTTCCCAAACTTGTTCCTTTTCACAATAATTCATCAAATCGTTTAATCACTTCATCCTTTCGTACATGCATGTATAAATCTCATAGGCTTTTATTAACATCTCTTAATATCAATTCGGTCATAAGCTTAATTGATTTATAAGCATACTCAAGCATAGCCACGATTTTACATGCAATTTATCAAGTAAATATAATAAATCATTCTTAAACTCATTCGGTCATCACAATCACATATTCATAATTATAAGACTTTATTAAATTACTAAACAAACATCCATCAACTTGATATCTAGATCAAAAATCCAATATATAATTACCAAGCTTAAATAATAGACTTTAATCGTCATGTGATTATCAAGTAAACATTATCATGCAACATCAAATCCATTCGGCCATGTCAAGAAAATAATCACATGCAATCCTTTTACACAACTTCACAATCATATTCATAATCATATGTATATATATAAGTACATGTAGCATATAATTATAAGAAATCCATGATTATCTTCTTTAGTTCATTAAATCGAAATAAGGGGGTTTAATGGACATGAGTATACCTTCCTCAAGCTTCCAAAACACACTTCCTCTCCTAGCTTCCTTGATCACTCACTACTAGCACAAGTTCCCTAATTTAACAAACATGTTTAAGGATTAATAAACATTCTTTTTATTTCTTCTCTTTTTATTTCCTTTCGGCCTTGGGCCTTTTTATTCTCAAAATCACTCTTTTAATTCCCAAATCATTATTATCATTTCATTTGTTAATTCCTCTTTTATTCTACCATTTTAACTTTCGAAAATGCTAGGTTCGAAATTAGGGAAAATTAGAGAAAAATAATGAATAAATGGTTTTTTGGCCATAATGAGTCAAGATCAAGTTTACGTGAGGTTGTAAGTGGACATGCAACAATAGATTTCGAGTTTTTAAGTCAAGATTAACTAGATCTTAGATTCGTAAACCTTTTTCCTTATACTTTCGATTATGGTCATAATTATACTTGTTAGGGTTTCTTTATCTAGTTATGGACTTTAGGTGATAATAATAACTTAAGCTTGAGATAAATAATGGTACAAAGAATTAAACCTTGGTGGTATCTCTTGGTGGTTCTTGATGGTCTGGGAGCTTCACATTCGGGTGATAGTGGAGCTAAGGTGGTGATGGCGGTAGTGAAGAAAAGAAGTGATGAACAAGTTAGAGTTTAGAAATAAGAATGAAATGATTATTAGAAACAAAGGAAATAATAAGGATGATTAATGCATGAATTTGTTTAAGTGTTCTTGCCAAGTTTTCTTCTCTTTTCCCTTCTCTAACATACGGTCTCCCCTTCTTCTCTCTTTACTTCATTTTGATCTTGTTTACTTAGAAAGATTTGTGAATTGTTGGATGAAGAATGATACAAAGAGAATATGAGAATTAGAGAGAATATATGTTGGTGGTGGTGTACAGTTTTGGGAAGAGAAAAAGATGAGCAAAGGTGCTCTTTGTAAGCTTTTGAAGGCTTTTGGTTTGCTTGCAAATATGGTACAAATCTTTGAGGAAGAGAATATGTAAGAAACTTTTGATCTTAATTGGTTTATGGCTTTGTTTTTGTTTAGTTTTATAAAGGTAGGAACCTTTCTTTTTCTTCTCTTTCTTTCTCTTCTTAACCGTAGCTTCCCCTCCCCCTTTATAATTTTGACTAACTTGATTTCTTAGCTTAGTTGTTTCTTATTTTAGCTTAGTAAGATGGAAATACATGGTATCAAGGCCATTACATGACAAGTGGAAAGCTAGAGCATGGTAAGTTGACAAGTAAGTAGTTAGGTGTCAAGGGTGAATAGTAAACCGATTAGGTAAAAATGAAAATTACTAATCCTAGCTTAATCATCTCCTAATTCGGTCATCAACACAAACAAATGCCTAATCATGCCTAAACAAATCGTGAACATAAATTAAATAAGTAAATCAAGTAGTTTAGTCAATTAGTCAAATACGTTTTAACTTTAAACGTGATTAGCATATAGTTTAGAAAATATTTACGTAAAGTGCATGCATTAGACTCGTTAATCACACTTAGCAAGTTAAGCAAAAATTTTATGCTAATTAATTACTATTTTAGTTTAATAATTAAGGTTAAATTTTCGGAATACTACAATTGGTCCCACACCGGACCTAGAGCCCAATAAGAGAGGCAAGAACTGGAATCCTAATGCCTACTGCAAGTACCATCAAGGAAATGGTCATTTGACTAAAGAATGCATGCACTTGAAGCGCGAGATCCAAGATTTGATCGATGGTGAGACTATCCATGCACCATGAACCCAAGAGTTTGAATTGGACGCCTAGCCCAGTCGCAAAGCCCAAGCTCATATATCATAGAGTTATAGTCTAGTTGGAGAACTCCCTCCCCCTTTCTTTCATTGTCGAGTCTAAGTTTTGTCTTAGGATTTCCCTTAAAGCATTGTACTGCTTTCTTTTGCTTGAATAAAATAATCTTTTTTTCATTCATGGAATTTCTCTTAATTGCAAACCCAATGATGAATCTAAGTTGCCAAACTTAATCAATGCAAAGGACCTTAACTATTGAGAAGAGGACCTAAGAAAAAAAAAAGTAATGGGACACACATCCTATAAGTCATACCTAGGACATGAGGCATTCATTTGGCACCCTTCATTATTATCCTTTCACCCATAATGCAAATTACCACTTGGAGCCCATTTGAGCCATTAAACACAAGCCACATTCTTTCTTGAACCACATTATCCTAACCTGGGCATGGGAAGTATGCAATAATTTCTAAGTGTCACCAAAATCTCAAGAGAGGTGAGAGAACTATAAAGAGTTCAAAAAAAAAAAAAACAAAGCGCAAAATGTCAAAAATTCGAAAGAAAAAATAAGTTTCAAATGCATCAAGAGAGCACTAAAAATCAAGAGAGTTTTCTCACCTCGAAATATCAAGTGACATCCAACACACTGGGGGCTTTTATGAGAATTTGAGCCTTATTATCCATTCTTTGGCACGCCGGACCTTGACCTAACATTACAACCCAAAAGACCTCTCAGAGGTATGAATTTTTAAAGATGTGTGTGCACCCTATTAAAAAATTAAAAAATAAGAGTCCGCTAGGTTGAAAACTCGAAAGGGCGACCTAGGCAAAAGTTAGGGCATAATCATCTAAAAGCCTGCTAAGTCTATTCATTTAATGACTTAGGAAAAAAAGGCAAGCCCGCTGGGTCGATCATCCAAGACAATGATCCAGGCAAAAGTTAGGGCACAAAAAATCAAAGGTCCTCGAACTACGTTTTGGCCTGATTCCTCTATGGATACGTAGGTAACCTCTTTGAGGCCCGGCCGTACTCTAATATTTCTCAATCTCAAGGCCCATTTGCAATTACTCATGGGGTTCATTAAAGGTCTTAACTCAATAATATCACTCGATTAATGGCAACTCCAAATTTTGAGGGTTTCAAAATTTCCGTGATTTTACCCCTTTTAGAGCCTAAGACTTGGATTCGAATTTGCTCCCCTGCATCGCTCCCTATCGCACAAAAATTCCCCATTTTATACTTTTTTGCACCAAGCCCAATTTCTTTCATAATCCCACATCTCTACCTTGGAATTCTCCACTTTACATCGACTCTCTACTCATAGTTTGTGGCTTCCGCAACCACCTTTTCTGGGATCAATAACTCCAACTAAGCATCCATCACTCATGGCATCTTCAGTGGAGTCACTTCATGCATATCGGGGGCTTCGATTCCTCCTATTTATTGGTACAAGATGTTTGGATAAGTGAAATCTCACCCGCATGAGCTTGCTCGCTTTACGGTCCGACCAGTAAACTGGGGGCTTTGCCCTTGCCTCAAAGGCACCAATCATGCATATTTCTCATGGCTTAAGAGGGGGGACACTTTTGGAAACAAATATCGTTTTGTAAATAAAATAAAATCTATTGTTTATCCCTTGGAGTCCAGTCTTTTAAGCATTGCTTTAAACACCAAAATCGGTTCTCCCTTTTTAAATGCCCAATGATGATAACCTATGATGTATATTAATGGGAAGATGGTTTCTTGATTAAAAGAATGGATCTTGGATGATAAAGATTGATAAAAGATAGGTTCTTGATTCAGAAAACTAGCTGAACCACCAAGGCTTGAAACTACTAAACTGAATTCAAGGTTTAAACCACCAAGGCCCGGGTGTACCACCAAGGCACGAAAGCACTCAAACTCACAAAGAATTAAGAGCAAACAAAGTATTTATTAATAAATATAAGCTGTCTATGTTACAATAAGAACGCGTGTCATATATATAGGCAAGATAATAAGTAAACCTAATCCTAATCTGAGTAGGAAAAGCAACCCTATTACAAGTAGGAATCCTATTACAATTAGGAAACTAAACCAACTGAAATTAGAAAATAAATAACAACCTAATCTAACTGAATTTAACACACAAAATGAAATTAAATCAGCTATAGACACACCTAAATTAAGTAGTAACTAACTAAGAGAGAATAACTAATGTATACTCGTTTCCTTGGAGCCCAAGGTAATGCTGTCCAACTCTATGCCGTAACCTCAAACACACATTCGACCACGTTAAGTTCTGAACCTAGAAATACTCAAAACATGAAAGTTTGAGAGCTCGATTTTATCGTTCCGCAGAACTTTGAATCATGATTATACGATGATGTATGAGTGAGTTATGGCTAAAATACAAACTACTGTTGAAAGCTGCCAAAACTGCGAGATTGTTCACAATGAACATGATCGTATAATAACAACTGTAATCCTGATCTTTTGTGCGTACTCCATGTAATCATCATCACTAAAATATACTCCACGAAGGAACATAATAGAATCAAGATAGAATGTTCCCTTAATTCACCTTGAAACACACCTTTGTTGCTCTTCAAAAGCCATGAATTAGGAGTTGGATCATTCAAACATATCAGGTGATATGTCACAAAGTTCGATCCTTTCTCTCCTTCATAATTCTCCCCTTCTTTGAAAAAAATTGTCCTCAATTCTGGACAATCAACAATGTTCTCTTGAATTTTTTTTCTAAAATCTGCCATTGAGAACACCATATAACTCGTGGAGAAACTCATCATGTACCAAGTCTTCATCTTTGACAATAATTGAATCTTGTTGAAAGACATTCAAAGAATCCACAACCACAAGGTTCAAATTCTATTCAACCTCATCTTCGTCACTCGCTTCATCAGATATAGGAGTTTTTGGGAGACCTAACACATGATCCTTTGTCTCAGTAAGATGTATCTCTTCTTCAAAGAAATTTTCTTCAGCAAGAAGAATATCTTTAAAGGCACGATAAAGATCTGGTTGTTGAATACCTTCCTCCACAATCAAGACCTTTTCTTTTGCTTCTTCGACTTCTCCATAATATCTCACAGCTACTTCAGTCTCGTGTACCTCTTGAATGTATTCCATTGTTACTTGAAACTTTGTAGCACATTCATCTAAAAAATGGCCAAAACCAAAGCAATTAGAACATTGGTTTGTCTCTCATTCATCTTCTCTCAACTTGTCCAGCCACTTATCCAACATCTTTGCACAGTTGCTCCACGACATTGTAAGAAACAAATAATAGTCGATTGAAAACCAGGTTGGAAACAAAAATTACCCAAAACGAATAGTAAAAGTTCAAATTACGCAAAAGTAAGGCGGTCCTAGTAACCGATAGGTTAACTAGTCTTTCTTAGAACGTTGTTTACCTGCGAAAAAGACTACTTATTTGTCGAAATCGGAGAACAACAAATCTGGCAACTGCGGATGTCTCGACCGTTGAAGTTTAAGAATACTCTAAAACCAAGCTTTGATACCAAAATTGATGTATATTAATGGGAAGATGGTTTCTTGATTAAAAGAATGGATCTTGGATGATAAAGATTGATAAAAGATAGGTTCTTGATTCAGAAAACTAGCTAAACCACCAAGGCTTGAAACTATTGAACTGAATTCAAGGTTTGAACCACCAAGACTCGGGTGTACCACCAAGGCACGAAAGCACTCAAACTCACAAAGAATTTAGAGCAAACAAAGTGTTTATTAATGAATATAAGCTGTCTATTTTATAATAAGAACGTGTGCCATATTAATAGGCAAGATAATAAGTAAACCTAATCCTAATCTGAGTAGGAAAACCAACCCTATTACAAGTAGGAATCCTATTACAATTAGGAAACTAAATCAACTGAAATTAGGAAATAAATAACAACCTAATCTAACTGAATTTAACACACAAAAGGTAATTAAATCAGCTATAGACACACCTAAATTAAGTAGAAAATAACTAAGAAAGAATAACTAATGTATACTCGTTTCCTTGGAGCCCAAGTCAATGCTGTCCAATTCTGCATCGTAACTTCAAACATACTTTTGACCACGTTCCATTCTAATTCGGAAAATACCTAAAACATAAAAGTTTTAGATCTCGATTTTATCGTTCAGCAGCACTTTGAATCATGATGATACGATGTCGTATAAATGCGTTATGACCAAAATACGAACTATTGTTGAAACTGCCAAAACTGCGAGATTGTTCACAATGAATATGATCGTATAATAACAACTTTAATCCCGATATTTTGTGAATACTCCATGTAATCATCATCACTATTATATACTCCGCGAAGGAACATAACAGAATCAAGATAGAATGTTCCCTTAATTCACCTTGAGACGCACCTTTGTTGCTCTTCAACAGCCATGAATTAGGAGTTGGATCATTCAAACAGTTCAGGTTATATGTAGCAAAGTTTGATCCTTTCTCTCCTTCATCATTCTCCCCTTCTTTAAAAAGAATTGTCCTCAATTCTTGACAATCAACAATCTTCTCTTGAATTGTTTTTCTAAAATCTGACATTGAAAACACCATAGAATTCGTGGAGAACTCATCATGTACCAAGTCTTCATCTTTGACAATAATTGAATCTTGTTGAAAGACATTCAAAGAATCCATGACCACAAGGTTCAAATTCTGTTCAACCTCATCTTCGTCACTCGCTTCATCAGATATAGGAGTTTTTGGGAGACCTAACACATGATCCTTTGTCTCAGTAAGATGTATCTCATCTTCAAAGAAATTTTCTTCAGTAAGAAGAAGATCTTTAAAGGCACGATAAAGATCTGGTTGTTGAATACCTTCCTCCACAATCAAGACCTTTTCTTTTGCTTCTTCGACTTCTCCATAATATCTCACAGATACTTCAGTCTCGTGTACCTCTTGAATGTATTCCATTGTTACTTGAAACTTTGTAGCACATTCATCTAAAAAGTGGCCAAAACCAAAGCAATTAGAACATTGGTTCTTCTCTCGTTCATCTTCTCTCAACTTGTCCAACCACTTGTCCAACATCTTTGCACAGTTGCTCCACGACATTGTAAGAAACATTTAATAGTCGATTGAAAACCAAGTTCGAAGCAAAAATTACCCAAAATGAATAGTAAACGTTCGAATTACGCAAAAGTAAGGTGGTCCTAGTAACCCAAGGTTAACTAGTATTTCTTAGAACGTTGTTTACCTGCGAAAAAGACTACTTATTTGTCGAAATCGGAGAACAACAGATCTAGCAACTGCGGATATCTCGACAGTTGAAGTTTAAGAAAACTCCAAAAACAAGCTCTGATACCAAAATTGATGTATATTAATGGGAAGATGGTTTCTTGATTAAAAGAATGGATCTTGGATGATAAAGATTGATAAAATATAGGTTCTTGATTCAGAAAACTAGCTGAACCACCAAGGCTTGAAACTACTGAACTGAATTCAAGGTTTGAACCACCAAGGCTCGGGTGTACCACCAAGACACGAAAGCACTCAAACTCACAAAGAATTTAGAGCAAACAAAGTGCTTATTAATGAATATAAGCTGTCTTTGTTACAATAAGAACGTGTTCCATATATATAGGCAAGATAATAAGTAAACCTAATCCTAATCTGAGTAGGAAAACCAACCCTATTACAAGTAGGAATCCTATTACAATTAGGAAACTAAACCAACTGAAATTAGGAAATAAATAAAAACCTAATCTAACTGAATTTTACACACAAAAGGTAATTAAATCAGCTATAGACACACCTAAATTAAGTAGAAACTAACTAAGAAAGAATAATTAATGTATACTCGTTTCCTTGGAGCCCAAGGTAATGTTGTCTAACTCTACGCCGTAACTTCAAACACACATTCGACCACGTTAAGTTCTGAATCTAGAAATACTCAAAACATGAAAGTTTGAGATCTCGATTTTATTGTTCCGCATCACTTTGAATCATGATTATATGATGATGTATGAGTGAGTTATGGCTAAAATACGAACTACTGTTGAAAGCTGCCAAAACTGCGAGATTGTTCACAATGAACATGATCATATAATAACAACTGTAATCCTGATCTTTTGTGCGTACTCCATGTAATCATCATCACTAAAGTATACTCCACGAAGGAACATAATAGAATCAAGATAGAATGTTCCCTTAATTCACCTTGAAACGCACCTTTGTTGCTCTTCAAAAGCCATGAATTAGGAGTTGGATCATTCAAACTGATCAAGTAATATGTCACAAAGTTCGATCCTTTGTCTCCTTCATCAACCTATAGTGAACATAATGAATTGAATGTCAATGCTCGAATACTTGTGCTTATTTGTGTCCCTTTATCCATATTTATTCCGGACCTTTTACATTTCTATACCATCAAATAGCCATTTCCATAAGCTTCCCAACGCCATCTCATTTGTCCCAAACAGACACCGGAGTCAAAAGTTATGATTTAATGAAGTTACGGGCTAAAAACGATGTTCTCATACCCGTATGTCACGGTTCAAGACTGAATTTTAGCCATTAAATGATTAATTGGAGTATTATCCCACAAGGCTTGTATTTCCCTTTGAATTAGCTTTCCAATGATGTATTATGGTCCAAAATCTCATTAGAAACGAAGGAGATACGATCCGATGACTTATTAATGCGCTAAAATAGACACCTCTCTAGTGTTTGGGCCATAACTCATAGGATACTTGTGCAATATGAGCCCACAGTATGTCAAACGAAAGCCCTTTGAACAGGGAATCCAACTCACTAAGAATCAGGCCAATCGGAGGTCAAACAAGCCCTCCGGCGGTGTTTTCATGGGAGTAGCGGCCATGAAACGGGCCGCCGGGCCCAGCGGCAACCGCCAGAGCCCATGCGGCATTATCGAGGCCGCCAGAGCCCTTAGCGGCGCTCAAGGGGGCCGCTGGTCACTGTATTTTGCCCGGGAACCCTAATTTGACCTCCTTTTCGGCCCATTCCCTATAAATACCCCTCTAAACTCCCTTTTTTTAAAGGCACAACTCATTATTACGGGATTCAACTCAAGAAAACCCTAATCTCGCACTCTCCTCCATTCCATTCAACCCTAGTCACATCAATCAAACCCATCTCCAAACCCTAATCAAGAACAAGTCTCATCACAAGATCAAGTCCAATATCAAGAGCAATTGACATTCAATTCTAGTAGAATCAAGGTTCAACCTGAGGGCTCATTTTTTCAACTCTTAAATCTATTTTCAAATCATGTTTTATTTATATTATGATCATGGTTAATATTCTTTGCATGTTTTAATTGTTTTATTTAGTTCATCCTATGTAGATTGTTTTTAATTATTGTTTTCATGATTATCATGCATAGGTTAGTTTAATTATTATCCTTACATGATTTTCGTACTTTTTAGTTTATTTTCTAGTTTTCTTATATTTTATCATGTTTAGTGTAAATATCATATTTTTGCATGTTTTGCATGATTAATCAATCTAATTAGCATACTAACATGTAATTAAAGTTTATATCTTTTATTTTACTCCCATTGAAGTTACTAACACGTTTGTTCATGCAAATTGGCAATTGGCGCATTAAGCTAGCACGGTAAGGTTGGGGAACATATTTCTATTATTTTGGTTGTGTTCTATTAATAAAATCATGCAATTGGGTAATCATGTGCAAAGCGATAACTTTAATAATTTGGTTTCTTCAACTAACCTAGTTAATTTAGGATCTTGGACGACCGGATTGTTTGGAATCTTGTTATGTGAATTAAGAATCAACATGGATAGGATTAGTAGAGGCCGTTAATACGGGCAATTTAGATGAGATTCGTTTTGTCTTTTTCGTACCCACGCCCCCGAACTCAATCTTTGGCCTTTGGGTTATATGAGTCATAATTCCCAATAGGAATTGGGTGCACTTTGATGGTTTCCAATTGTTTCCTTAAAAATTGGTGGCGACTTCATTTGTTCAATAATCCCATAATCATATCAATCTCTTCTATCTAAGAACCTATAACATTATTATTATTTTAATTAGGCGCCGAAAGGCGAGGGTTCTTACAATTGCATATATGTCATAACTATTGAGTCACAAGCATCATTATTCATAACTAGTTTGCATGGAGCTTTAGGCCTAGTTAGCATTTCATTTGCACACTTTGAGTGTCATGTCACTCGTTTGCACTTATTAAGCACTTTTGCCTCCGAGGCACCGACATAGCGCACACATATAGCATTGAATGCGCGCAAGTCTTCGTGTCTTTACTTGGAGTCCGTTCTCTAACATTCCTTTTGGGTCCGTCCCGTTGCATTAAGTAAGGTCGGTCCTTTTGGGTCTGTCCCATTGCATTAAGTAAGGTCCGTCCTTTTGGGTCCGTCCCGTCGCATTGAGTAAGGTTCGTCCTTTTGGGTCCGTCTGGTTGCATTAAGTAAGGTCCATCCTTTTGGGTCTGTCCCATCACATTGAGTAAGGTCCGTCTTTTTGGGTCCGTCCCGTTGCATTTAGCAAGGTCCGTCCCATCGCATTGAGTAAGGTCCGTCCTTTTGCGTCAGTCCCGTCGCATTTAGCAAGGTCTGTCCTTTTGGGTCAGTTTCGTTGCATTGGCAAGGTCCGTCCTTTTTGGGTCCGTCCCGTTGCATTGAGTAAGGTCCATCCTTTTGGGTCAGTCCCGTTGCATTGAGTAAGGTCCATCCTTTTGGGTTCGTCCCGTCGCATTAAGCAAGGTTCGTCCTTAGGGTCCGTCCCGTAGCATCCCCATACTCTTTATCTCTTCCTATTTTATTGAACTAACATGCAGGTTACAAAGCATACCATAAGCATTATTTCAGCAAAGCAAAACAAGGCACGGGAGCGATGCAAAGCTCTTGGACGATGGGCTATTACAAATAGGACCACGTCAGCAAAGCAAAGGCACGAGAGCGACACAAAGCTCTCCGACGATGGGCTATTACAATTAGCACCATGTCTACAAAGCAAGGCACGGAAGTGACGCAAAGCTCTTCGACGTCTGGACTATTGCAAATAGCACAGCGTCTACATTCGCAAAGCAGGTAATCCTGACCAAAGGCGGTCAGGATTTACTTATGTCGCATCTTTTTCTAACCTAAAGCATTTTCAAAGCATTGCAGGCATTTTTGGAAAATACTTTGACCGTCGCTTTTCCAAAGCTCTGCCAAAGTGGGGGCTTCTGTAGACACCCAAATGTGTCCCCCCTGGCGTAGCGCCCAATGATGATAACCTATAATCATGTTAAAGAAACGAATGTCAATGCTCGACGTACTTGTGCTCATTTGAAACCCTTTATCCATCCTCACTCAGGATATCACTACTTTTCATACCAACAAATATCCCTTTCCATAAGCTTTCCAAAGCCATCTCATTTGTCCCAATCGGACACCGGAGTCAAAAGTTATGATTTAATGAAGATATGGGCTAAAAACGATGTTCTCATACCCGCATATCACGGTTCAAGACTGATTTTTAGCCATGAAAGGATTAATTAGACTATGATACCACTAGGCTTTATTTCCCTTTGAATTAGCTTTCCAATGATGTATTATGGGCTAAAATATCATTAGAAACGAAGGAGATATGATCAGATCATTGATTAATGCGCTGAAACAAACACTTTTCTAGTGTTTGGGTCATAACTCATAGGATACTTGTGTTATTTGAGCCCAAAATATGTCAAACGAAAGCCCTTTGGACAAAAAATCCAATGCACCAAGAATCAGGCTAATCGGAGCTCAAACGAGCTCTCCATCAGTATTTTCGTGGCAGCGGCGGCCAATTTCCCCGCCGCCTGCCCTAGCTGCCCAGCCGCTGGAGCTCATGCGGCACTGTCGGGGCCGTTGAGCCCCCAGCGGCGCTCCGTGGGGCTGCTGGGCACCGTTTTTGGCCCGGGAACCCTAATTTGACCTCCTTTTCGGCCCAATCCCTATAAATACCCCTCTAAACTCCGTTTTTCGGAGCCAACACTCATTATTACGGGATTTTCACCCATTAGCTCAAGAGAACCTTAATCTCTCTCTCTCTCTCATCTCTCTCTCTCTCTCTCTCTCTCTCTCTCTCTCTCTCTCTCCTTTATCTCATACAACCCTAATCAAATCAATACAAGGTTTCATCAAGCCTCATTCAAGAGCAACTCCATAACCAAGAGCAAGACAAATATAAGAGCAATTGACATTCAATTCTAGTGCAACAAAAAGTTAACCTGAGGGAAATTTTCTCAATCTTTGAAAACTCTTTTTCAAATCATGTTTTACTTTGATTATTATGATTATGGTTGATTTGTATATCATGTTTTGATTGTTTTAGTTTTGTTATTAATCATATTCATGTCTAGATTATTGATTTGCATGTTTTAATTAGTTTAATGCATGTTCAGTATAAATATTGCATCTTTTCATGATTAGCATGATAAATTAGCATGTTAGCATATAATTAGGGTTTTGCATATACTTATCCCTAAATTGCATATTAGCATATTTTTATTATTTTGTTTATTATTTTACTTCCATTAAAGTTGCTAACAATCTCATTGGTGTGCATATGCAATTTGGCGCGTTTAGCAATAAAGGTAAGGTGGTGATTTATTTCTTTTATCTTATTATTGGTTTGGTTTATGCTTGTTAATTATTATGCATGCAATTGGGTAATATGTGCAAGCGATCACTTTAGTAATTTGGTTTGTTCAATCCAGCTAGTTAATTTAGGATCTTGGACGACCAGATTTGTTTGGAACCTTGCGATTATGAATCAACATGGATGAGATTAGTAGAGGCCGTTAATTCGGGCGAATTAGATAGGATTCGTTTTATCTTTTCGTACCCACACCCCCCGAACTCAATCTTTGGCCCCTTTTGGGTATGAGACAATTCCCAATAGGAATTTGGTGCACTTTTGATGGTTGCCTATTCTTTTTCAAAAATTGGTGGCGACTTCACTATTTTCTTATTATTTCCCCTATTACAATTAATCATGTTGCATATGACGTATTATTTAAGAACCATTAATTCTATCTAAATATTTCAATTAGCGCCGAAAGGCGAGGGTTCTTACAGTGACGATTTCACTGGGGATAATTAACAAGAGGGTGTAATTCGAACACCTATCCATGTCAATAATTTATTTTAGCTATTTGGTTCAATTACCGTATATGTTTATTTTCTTTGCTTTGCATCCATATCATTCATATTGCATGCGTTATCATCGCAAGATGTCGAAAGACATCACCACACCATAAATAGGAATTACGAATAGAGTCTAGGATCTTTTCTTTTTAGGAAATAGAATCCACGTATGACTCCGATGACGCTAGTGACCATAATAAGAAGACGTTCCTTTCCATATGAATTAGATTGCGTGCAAATAACATATTCCCGTTAATGATCTTTCACAAAAAAAAAAAAAAAAAAAAAAAAAAAAAAGAGTCTTACTTTATTCTATATGCAAGTCAATAGTATATTTTCCTTTATTAAATTAGGGAATTATATCTCATATGCAAGTCAAGAGTATATTTCTTTTAATTCTATAGAGACGAAAAGATCATTGACTAGAATATGCTATTTACATAAAATCGCGTCTCTCCTAAAAATCACCATGTTGAGGATTAATACTAGATTCTCTTCCCACATTTGTTTTTTTCAAATAAAACCTTTCTTTTGTGGAGTTTTTCCTTTATTTCTTATTTTCTTAAAGGGGCCTTTTTATCTCCAGAATTGGTAGGATTAAAGATCACGGTCCTAGGAAATGGGAGGGGGACGAGTCCAACAAGATATTGATCCGCAAGTTGTCGTTCGAACCTTCACTGCAAGCACAGTTCGTGGGCCCGATTTGGCTCGATTACCTTCGCACACCGCCCTCATCACCTCAAGCCTCGCCACCCAATTCACCAAAGTTCATCATGTCTGGAGATACAGAGAAAACTGCTGACCAAAGGATGGACGACCTTTTAGCCCAATTGGTCGCCATGAATGCTAGATTCACTGATATGGAAGCCCGTGTCGCCAAGTTGGATCCCCCAAGTAGGGACGAAGATGAGCCCAAACCGAATGAGGATAAGGCTGAGCCCTCCACTAAAGAGGTCCAAGAACTCCAAGCTAAGCTGAATAGGCTTGAGTCCATTCTAGGCAAGAGTCGTGTCTTTAATGACATGATCATCAATTCTGAAGGCTATGCTCCCCACATCAAGGGAAAATTGCCCACTAAGTTTTCCATGCCTGAAGTTCCCACATTCAAAGGGACCGATGATCCACAAGATCACATTAGGGCTTTTACCACTACATTGGGCCTTAGAGGCATTGAGCAAGAGTTATATGTTCATCTCTTTCCCCAAACTTTGGACCCTACTGTTACGGCTTGGTTCTTCAAAATACCGACTCAAAAGCTGCAGAAGTGGGAAGACTTATCCACCTTATTCCTGTAGAGATATACTGACAATGTCTTGCCTCCCATGACATTGAGAGAAATGGACATCACCAAGCAAGGTGACAAAGAAGGATTCACCAACTTTGTATGGAGATGGAGGACCACGGTTGCTGAAATGATTGATCGCCCATCTGAAAGGGATCAAATTAGAATGGTAGTCCAAAACTTGGCATCTGAATACGGCGAGCACATGAAGTTTCAACCCATAACCACCTATGCCCAATAAACTGAAGTAGGCATGGCCATTGAAGATGACCAACTCCAAAGAGGGAAGAACAAAGTCATTTACAATAACAACACAAGTGGTTACAAGGATAAGAAATACACCAATACCAATCATGCCTCCACAAGTAGAGGAAATGAAGTCAACGCCATTGCTGACAGGCGTCCAAGAAGGTTTACCCCCCTCGGGATGCCTTATGTCAAAGCTCTAGACAAGTTAGTCAAAGGAGACTATTTGCACCCGATTGGGCCTACCCCTGATCCACCTGTAGAGAAAAGATTGCCATACTGGAACGAGTCTGCATTCTGCAAATACCATAGAGGTCGTGGATACGACACCGAAAAGTGCTACGCTCTCAAGGAGAAAATCCAAGATCTGTTCGACAATGGCACCATACCATTTCCTAAGGACGCACCGCCGCCCAGTAATAATAATAATCCCCTCGGGAATTCTTTTTCCATTGAAATAGGGAAAGGGTTTGATCTATCCTATCTAATCACGCCTATTGGGCAAGTCATACCACCGTACCCAAGCCCAAGGCCCACACTAGACATTTGTGGCCTTTGGGATAGTGATGAAGAGGATAATGGACATTATAGTGATCCTGAAGATGTGCTAACTCCCCAAGTCCATGACATAGCAAATGGCGAAGCCTGGTATGACATCTCCGATGATAAGAAAGACGAAGATGACAAAGCTCTAAATTACCTCACAAGATCAGGACGCCAGTTCAGGCCCGAAAACATCTACATGGATCCATCTCAAATCCAACCCGTAGAGCCTGTAACAATCCCCAATAGGGATCCAACCCAAAGAGACGCACCTAAGGAAGATGATGGAACCAACATCCTTAGACAGTTTGCAAAGGACAAAAGCTGACATATCCATTTGGCAATTGTTGACCACTTCTATCACTCATAGAAGGGCCGTACTAGAAGCTTTGAATGCAACCACCATTTCTCCAAATTCTACTCCCGAGGATGTGGTTAACCTCCTGGTCCAAGGAAAGTCATCCACACCCATCACCTTTTCTGACAAGGATCTTCCACCCGAAGGCATCCACCATAACAAAGCTCTCTATCTGACTGTAATTTGTCAACAAAGACAAGTCCCCATGACTCTAGTTGATAATGGCTCTGCTGTAAATGTATGCCCCTTGAGGACTGCTGAACACCTCAAAATAGATTGCAACAATCTCCCGCACTTCGCACAAGGGCTAATAACTTACGACAATTCCAAAAGGAATGTCTTAGGCACATTTTCCATGAATATTAACATTGGGCCCATCGAGAAAATGGTCCAATTTCACGTCATCGATATTCCAGCCACCTTCAACCTACTTTTAGGAAGACCCTGGTTGCATGGGCTAAATGCTGTTGCCTCAACCCTTCACCAAAAGGTAAAGCTATCCCTAGCAGGATCCACGCTGGAAGTCTGTGCTGATACTATGGTGGCCCAGATAGAAAAAGCTCCAGTGCTAAAGATAGAGCATAATGAGCAAGATGAAGAATTATGAGGCTTCGAGAAGATAGCCTTCATAGAAACAATAGAGCCCACACTCAATGTAAACGCTCTACTTAGAAAGCAAGGTCACTTTCCAGGCACCACTTGGGTCCTCACCCCAAGGTAGGCAATCCTGCTGGAACACCAAGATCAAAAATGATGTATTTGGGCTAGGCTATAAGCCCACAAGGCAAGAGATCCGAGCCTACATATCCAAGGAGGTGGCCAGAAAGAGAGCTCGCGCGGCCAACAAGCCCATCCCTCATAACATGAATCCTTATCCTCTAACTCTCAATGGGCAATTGGTCCAAGAGGGCGATCCATATCCCTATTATGGATTCCCAGAACCTTATACGACCAACGGAGTTCTAGTTTAGGGCCTTGAGGCATTTCAAGACTGCTTCACTATGAATGAAGATGCATCAATAGCTCTCAAAGAGGACCAATCCACTAAAGATTGGCCTAATGATATGGCACCCAATGACTTTGGGCTACTATTTGGCGAAGAGCGTCGCCAATACGACGAGGCAGCAAACAAACTTTCCCTTACTGTGCTTTTTAATGAAGGCTTCAACCCGACCAAGATGATCGCCCCAATTAGGCCCGACCGCACCACCTAGAAGCACGAGACAAAGTGGGTTCCAGTCGAGGGAGCCAAGTACAAGTTCATGATTCACAATGGTCCTTCAGAAAGGCCCAATTCTGATTCCGAGTCTGATTCCGAGTCCGAGTCTAATTCTGAGTCTGTTATCCTAGAAGTGTTGGGCAGTCCACCCCACTCTACTCCTTTTGCTACTAAGGTCGCTAGTGACGACCTCATTGATGTATTGTCCGCTTCTATTAATGTTATAAGTGTCGATTTTGCTTACTCGGATTGCCTTATTGCTAATAATTCAGAAGACATAAAGGAATTGCCAAAAGAAGTCATTAAAGCATTAATTGAACATGAACAAAAGACTTCAATAGTCGAAGAAACAGAGACAATAAATATTGCAACTAATGATGAGTCTCGCCATGTTCAAATAGGCTTGTCTTTAACTTCTAATGAACGCGAACAATTCGTAACACTCCTAAAGAATTATACGGATGTTTTCTCCTGGTCCTACAAGGACATGCCCGGTATAGACCGCAACATTGCCCAGCATACCATCCCATTAAAGCCCGGCTGCAAACCAGTCAAACAAAAGTTAAGGAGAATGAAACCAGAATGGGCTCTTAAGATCAAAGAGGAGGTCCAAAAACAACTTGATGCAGGCTTCATAAGAGTGGCCAATTACCCCGATTGGGTAGCCAACATCGTCCCAGTCCCAAAAAAGAACGGACGAGTGCGAATGTGTGTGGATTTTAGGGACTTGAACAAAGCAAGCCCGAAAGATGACTTTCCATTACCCCACATAGATGTTCTAGTAGACAATACCGCAGGACATGCCCTCCTATCATTCATGGACGGGTACGCAGGATATAACCAAGTCCTGATGGCCAAAGAGGATGAAGAGAAAACCACTTTCATCACACAATGGGGCACTTATTGCTATATTGTAATGTCGTTCGGGCTTAAGAACGCAGGGGCTACATATCAAAGAACCGCGACAACCCTGCTCCACGATATGATGCAAAAAGAGGCCGAAGTTTATGTAGATGACATGATCATAAAGTCTAAAGAGAGAGAAGGGCATGTACCCTCACTTCAAAAGTTCTTCGAAAGGCTTAGGAAGTACAACATGAGGCTCAATCCCAAAAAGTGCACATTCGGAGTTACATCCGGCAAACTTTTAGGATTCTTCATAAGCACCAGAGGAATAGAGATTGATCCATCTAAGATCAAGGCAATAATAGATATGCCCCCACGAAAAACGGAAAAAGAAATAAAGGGTTTCTTGGGGAGGATCCAATACATTAGCAGGTTCATTTCCAAGTTAACTATCACCTGCGAGCCTGTATTCAAGAAGCTTAAAAAAAAGGTAAAAATGAATCCTTGGCACTCTACCAAGAATACTTAGACAGAATCATAGTGTATTTCAACCAAATACACTTTACGTATCTTGCACGAGAAGATAATCAATTTAAAGATGCCTTGGCCAAATTAGCAAGCATGATCAATATACCCGACACCATTCAAATGATGCCCATTTGTGTACAAAGAAGGTCTGAACCTTCATATTGCGACGTTCTGGAAGTGTTCCACGACGAAGAAGATGAGTGGTACACCGATATAAAGAATCTACTCGTTCATCAGGTTTACCCTCCTGATTCTAGCCCTAGAGCCCAAAAAGCGCTTAGAAGGCTCGCGGCCCGATTCATAGAGGTACAAGGGAAAATATACAAGAAAACCCCAAATGGGATTAATCTTTTGTGCTTAAGCACCGAAATGGCCCATAAGGTCTTAAGAGACGTACATGGAGGAATCTGTGGACCGCACATGAATGGTATGATGTTATCCAGGAAGATAATCAGGCTTGGTTATTATTGGACCACAATGGAGAAAGACTGTTGTGAATTTGTCAAAAATGCACACAGTGCCAGACATACGCAAATCTACAACACATGCCACCAAGCCCGTTGTATACTTTCACCTCACCTTGGCCTTTCTCCGTCTGAGGAATAGATATCATTGGCAAGATAACCCAACAGGCAAAGGGGGCCATGAATACATTCTAGTGGCAATTGACTACTTCACTAAGTGGGTGGAGGCGCAATCATACACAAAGCTCAAAGCATAACATGTGGTCAAATTCATCAAGAATAATATAATAGCTAGATACGGGGTTCCCCAAGAAATCATTAGCGATAACGGGTCACACTTCATGAAAGAAGTAATCGAGCTTATAGCCCAGTTCAAGATCCAACATCAAAAATCATCTCCTTACAGACCGCAAACAAATTGTGCAGTAGAAGCGGCTAACAAGAATATTAAGAAGATCATCGAAAGAATGTCCGAAAATTATTACGATTGGCCCGACAAGTTGCCCTTCGCACTTTGGGGTTATAGGACATCTATTCGAGCATCGACTAGAGCAACACCATACTCCCTAGTCTATGGACTGGAAGCTGTATTACCGATTGTGTTAGAGGTCCCATCTCTACGGATCGTCTTGGAAAGTCAAATTCCAGAAGTGGATTGGGTCCAAGCCCGCTATGACCAATTAGTCTTACTAGATGAAAAAATGTTGCAAGCTTTGCACAATGTAAGAATCTATCAAAAGAGGCTAACAAAGCATTTCAACCAAAGGCTCAAAATGAGAGACCTCAAAGTTAGAGATCTAGTCCTTAAAGAAGTAAGGGCCAATGTCACCGACCCAAGAGGCAAGTTTAGGCCCAACTGGTCAGGTCCTTTTCTCATTACAAAGATCCTAACTGGTGGAGCTGCAAGATTGCCGGACTTAGACGGGATTGAGTTTAGTCAATGGATAAACATGGATCAACTAAAGAGGTTCTATGCTTAGGCAAGACACCCAATATAGCACTTTCGAGAGGCCCACATAAGGTTATGTAATCCCGAAAAAAAAGGGATTTAATGTTAAAAAACGCACGGATAAGAACTACGAGTGGCCTGATTCCCCTAAAAGGATACGTAGGATAACCCAATTGCAATTGGGCCCGGCTCCTTCGTTATTTTCGCGTTCAAAAGTTGTTAAAAAAAATTTAAATCAAGTTGCAATATTAAAACAAAAGTGAGCATGTCTCCATAAAAAATAATAAAGTCCATTACAAAGACTTGGCAATTCCAAAATAATAAGGCAAATTTTTTTTTTTAATCTAAGTCTAAAAAGGGGCACATCACCCTTATTGAATTTAAAGCAAAATAAAAGGCAATCCTAAGCTAGACATGCTCCAAAAGAGTATTTTCTTTAATGGACTACTCCGTAGCTTCGGTAGTAGGGCCCGCATCCTCTATAGACTTATCCGCTTTTGTGCCTTCCACTTCGCGTTCCTTGGGAGCCCATCTCTCTCGAATTATGAGCTCTTCTTCTTCAACCTCCATTAGAGGTGTGGTTGAAGACGCCTCATGATCATTGACCTGGATTTGGGGCTCCACGGGCGGCTTAGTAGTAATCTTTTCCAAAGCTTTCTTGGCCTTTGGGTTGAGGATGCCTCTCACATGCTTATACTCCCTTTTTCTTACACTTCCCCTTTGGGTCATTAGGGTTTGAGAGTCTTAAGCTAGCTTTGACCGATTGGGCCTTAAGATTGTCTTGTTCGGATTTCCTACATGCACGACGACCCTCAGCGGTCTTGCAATCCATCCAAGCCTCAAAAGCCGATGATATGGTCGTAGGTGCCTTGACATGAGGAATAGTCCACTTGGGACGACGATCCCAGGCACATTCCCATGATCTTACCATGCTAATTGTCAAGACCCGCGTGGTAGGAGCAACACTATCCTTTTGTGGGATAGTTTGACGTTTCCCATATTGCTGCATAATACGGTTACGAAATATGTAAGTTGAATCATGAAGGCCAAGGACTTGGTAATATCCCGTTTCCTTGCTACATCCGATTGCGGATTTTAGACTCCACCTCTTGACGGTCCATCGTAGAAAGGGGCATGCTTTAAGGTACCCGCGCCACTCATCAATGGTGGATACATAATATAGCCTCCGGCGTGCTGGAAATTGCTTCGGTTGATATTTGAGCGCATTAACGGGCCTCTCAATGAAGCACATATGCTCTAGAAGCCATATCTACAAAAAAGGGAAAAGCACAGAAAGTTAAATATCCATCAAAGAATCAAACTTTATTAACCAAAATCATTCAAAGCAAATTATTGAAGCACTCACTTGAAGAAGAAGAGGGCTTCCCGTCCATCCACCAAGCGATGGTTCTTGTTTTTTTGCGGTCCAAGCAAATTAAGGTTTCACCAAGAACAGGAGACATAGGGGTAAAATCGTTTTGAATTTGTTCAACAATTCTAAGCATATTAGTTTTACCATTATTACCTCCACCAACAAAGAGGTACCTATGCAAGAGACATAAAATAAAAGCGCGTTTATAATAAGTCTCACTCATCACATCATGGTTATCCCTTACCTTGGGGAAGAAGATATCAATTACACCATTGAGGTCTAACTCACCACTTCTAGCAACGGAGGAGGCTTGTGTTGGTGATAGGCCAAGATACCTTTTATAGCAGCCTTCAAGGTTTTCCCCAAGCCATGGAGTGGCAGGAGCTTGATCATGAGGAAACCCAAGGATAGCGACAAATTCTTCATGGAGAGGGCATA
Organism: Tetragonia tetragonoides; assembly: GCA_038025085.1. NCBI lineage: Eukaryota > Viridiplantae > Streptophyta > Magnoliopsida > Caryophyllales > Aizoaceae > Tetragonia > Tetragonia tetragonoides. The sequence continues at coordinate 34,056,260 of CM076141.1, forward strand.
ATTCATTGTACCCAAATCGAAACACATGAAGTTTGTCATCCCAAAACTCGATGGCGGCCTCAAGGAGATTCCATACAATTTGAACTTGCTTCAGGTGGAAGAGAGCATTCAAGTGGAAAGGCACAAGTCTCATCCTCTCTTCGGGGGTCATGGATTGTAACCACTTGTCCAAATTTCACATCAAAGCTTGTCATGGCTGAAATTTAAATTAATTAAGGGGTTTCTCTCTCTAAAAGCTCTCTATTGCTAGTAAATTATGAAGGCGATGTCCCAAAACCGGACTAACCCAAGGCTTATATAGGGCTCGCACGAAAAAGACGAAAAAATAAGGCAACCTGTCAAAAAGGGGCTTCAGCGGCCCCTGGGACAGGCGCTGAAGGCTCAACGGCCCCGATAGAGCAGCCCAGGCCCAGCGGCCCAACCGCTGAGCTCCTGCGGCGGCTGGCCCTGGCGGCTCCTCTTTCCGCCCCCGCTACTCCGTGTGTGCCGCTGGACCCCTCCACTTGGCCGCCGGACCCTTTTCTCCGGTTTTGGACACTTTTTTTAACCGATTTGGACTCAAATATGGCCCTTTTTCCTATTTTCATTATTATTTCTATTTTGTATTATTTCCTTAATATTAATGAAAACTCCACAATTTTCTTATTTCTTTTTGGATGATTATCATCTTTTCTTTTATTTATATCCTTTTTATTAATCCCGTTTTACTTATTATTTTCATTTCATTTTTTTCCACCTCTTTCTTTTTTCATTCTTTTTAGGGGTGATAGGGTACACCCGATTTTAACTATTTTGGTTGTACCATTCTTTGCTAAATGGCTATTACTTGCGTTTTTGCTTGAATACGTGTGCATTTGCATTAGCCTAACCATGTGCAGGGACCAATAAATAAGCAAACAATATTTACAAGCAAAGTCTGATTGTTTGTTCAATACAAATGTTCAGAAAGTATTTCACACAAATACATTGTCATAAAAACCATCACCCGCATCATCATCCGTACGAGGCACCTCAAAGTGATCCTCCGACCTCCGCGCCTCATCACCAAAGATCGACGCCACGACCTGGCTAGGGTCAAAGGAAGAATGTCGGGCAGGCTCCCAGTATGAACTCCCTTTCCCGGCATAACTCGAATCATACCCCCACGAAGAACGAGGAGGCATGGTAGGCATCATAGGAGCAGGAACCGGGGGCTGGTAGTAAAGACCGCCATATGAAGGATACCCCGTATACCCGGGATAAGAAGGATACATCGGCATAGGCATAGGAGCAGGCTCCACATACGGAGTCATCCTACTCCCACCAGGACGGTCCGTCCGATGTACAGGCACCCTCTCTCTCCTAGGACTCTCCCTCCGAGGGCTCCTCTCGCGTGAAGGACTACGCTCAGGAGAGCTCACCCCCTCATCATCCGACAACACTACCTGTCGTGACCGACGAGGAAGAGGTCAGCGGTACTCAACCTGCAACCCACAAAAACATAAGATACATTTCTCAAAGCATGCAACTTTGAAAATGCAAAATCAAACTTACCTTGTCCAAATCATCTCTTGAGCAAGTACCCTTCGAGAGAGCTCCGGATATCCAAGACTTCATGGCATGCATCATCTTGAAGATGCTCCCAGTCTGCTCACGATCAAGCTGCATGAAGGGAAGTTAGTACAAACATATAAAACAATAAGGCGTTGTACATTTCGATAAAATTACAAAATTACCCCTGGATGTCCAACGGGAAGAGGAAGACCCTGAATGTCCTCATCAAGGTCCTCCGTCATAGGGATTTCCCCCCAGCACTCCTTCTCGCCGTAATCCCGGCCTCGGACCCACATGTCCGGGATATCCACCTCGGTGTCATCAACCCGAGGCTCCTACAAAGCAAAGTAAGTTAGCATCCAACAAGGCAAGAAAGGCATAGAATATCAAGCATAAATTCTTAACTTCAAGCCCACAAATGAAGGCACGAGGCGATCACGGTGGAACTGCTCATAATGCCTCACAAGCTCCTCCGCGGGCTCCCTCAAATACCGCATAGCATCCGAGCCCACCATGGCCTCCGCAACCTGCTCGCGAGACAAGCACCTAACCAAGAACATGGTCGAGGGAGGATCCAAAGGAATCCTCGGACCCTCCAGATCGAGGTAAACCTGACTGAAGATCAGCTCCCCTAGATACCACTCAAAGGGGAACGGACCCGCAATCAGGATCCTCTGCCCTAGAAGTTAGGATGGCGTCCGGAGACGACCCATAATACTTCGCCCAAGGGAAGTAGTCAATCTACACAAGCATGCAACATAAGATATTTCCACACTAAGAAATACAATCCATGCAATCCATATAACAAAAGCAATATTACGTCATTTTCACCTTGTGTCAGTCCATGCGCAAGAGGGCCTCCCTATACTGCTGGAGAGTATGCAGGGGCGCAGGACCCCTATGACGCCACGCCCTACAACCCGGGAAGTCCAAGACCCAGCCCGTAGGCGCCATGTCCGGGAAATGCTCAAAAAACCAAGGCTATATCAAAACATGAAATTAGCATTTCCAAAAGCCGCATAAGCTCACGGGAGGAAGAGTCGACTGCTTGTACCCCTCATCATTCACGTGGCAGGCGTACCGCATGCATCTCAAGAGGTTGGCGTAGCCCGGCAACCCCCAGTTGTGCTCTCTCACTCTCTCCCAGTCCAGCAGGCTCGGGAGGTAGATGGCATGAATGCGCTCCCCCTTGTCACTAAAGATAGTGGTGGCAAGGAGGTAGGCGATAAACATCCTCGCCTTTTGCTCCACGGAGGTATTCCTCTTATACCTCGGGTCTTTCAAAGCAGTAAAAAGCTCGCTGTAAGAACGGTAGTGGTGACCCCAAGTGTTCCCCCAAGGACCAAAGAGCTCCACCATCTCCACCTTACGTTTCCAATTGGAAACGTCATAAACAATGGGCGTACCCAAGCAAGGTACCCCGGCCAACATAGCAAACTCCGAAGGAGTAATCATCATTTCCCCATTAGGGAAATGGAACGTATTGGTTGTGTCCGAAAAGCGCTCCAAGGACAACCAAACGACACATCTCTTGACTCGCTCAACCAAGTCCATAGCTTTCAAAAGGGGCCCAAACCCCGCGTTCGAAACCGCATTTTGCACCTCTTTGGGCAAGGTTTTGGAAAGCTTAATCGAAGAGCCATAGTTTCCATGGGCCTTCAAATTCCCATTGGGTTCCTATGATCAAGTTTGCAACCTCTTAGGTTCACATTTCAATCAAATGTTCAATCCTAGGCATGTTTCTAAGTTCGTTCAAGCCGCGCAAGATCACATACGCTACAAACTTGACAATTGCATACAAATTCTATTCAAGGCAAGCATATAAGCTTAAATTCAATGCATAAAACTATGAATTCAAAATTTGAGGACTTACCTCGAACTTGGAAGCCCTAGAGCTCAAATGAGTCGCCGATCGAAAAAGCAACTCCGATCGATCCCAAACAATGTTGGGCATCCTATGCGACCGGGTTTATCGATCTTGAGGAAAAGCCACATTAAGCTTCCTCTTTGTAGGCTTCACATGAGGTGGAAAAGCCTTGGTGAAGATTTTGATTTCCTCGACCTCCTCTCGCGCCTCGGTCCTCCTATTCCTCTTCTTTCCCAATTTTGGAGCCATGGAAGAAGGATGAACAAGCTAGCAAGAACAACAAGCAAAAATGGAGAATTTCGGATTTTCTCTCTCCAAGGGTTTCAAAAACCCACTCTCAAATTCACCCCACATTTGTGAGAAATCACAAATAAACTTCACATTACGCAAAGATTATGCAAAAGCAAGCAAATGCAAGCAAAAAGGAGCAAAAAAGAGCAAATTTGAGCAAGAAATGAACATTGGGCAACAATGGAGGTAGAGAGAGAGAGAGTCTCAAAATTTTGGGGAAGAAATGACCCAAAACTCGGCTCTCCCCCAATTAAACCCAAAATCGTGCCTCTGAACCGGCCAAGCGGCCCAGTTCTGGGCCGCCGAGGCTCAGCGGCCCAGCCGCTGGCCCTTGCGGCCAGGCCGGGCGGCTGCCATCAGCACCTCCGCGACGCTTGTTGAGCCGCTGAGCGGGCGCGGTAAGGCCGCTCAGCCCTTAGCGGCCCTGCGCGTGGCAGCTGGACCCATTATCTCTTCCGCCTCTCACGGGGTGGGCCCGCAAGTTCAAATTCCGCGCGGGTTTCCATTTCTCGACTGTTAGAAGCCCGGAAGATACGGGCACGTCACCTAAAATAACTTTTTTGCCCCCGCAACACGGTTTCCTATCCTAGGGATCCGGTATTATCTATTTTTAGTAGGCACAGGCATTCAATCTATTTTTTGCAGGCACAGATACTTTATCCAATATTTATAGGCACAATTTTCCAAGACACAGACATTACTAAGCAGAGCTACGCAACGCTCTTTGACGTTGAGGTTATTAAAATTAGCGTCACGTTGGCACCCACAAAGCAGAGCTATGCAACGCTCTTTGATGTTGAGGCTATTAAAATTAGCGTCACGTTGGCACCCGCAAAGCAGAGCTACACAACACTGTTTGACGTTGAGGCTATTAAAATTAGCATCACGTTGGCACCCGCAAAGCAGAGCTACGCAACGCTCTTTGACAGCGAGGCTATTAAAATTAGCATCGCGTTGGCACCCGCAAAGCAGGTAACCCTGACCACAGGCGGTCAGGATTCTACCTTTTTTATCCTTTTTCTCTAACATAAAGCATTTTCAAAAACACTGCAGGCATTTTCAGCAAATACTTTGACCTTCACTTTCACAAGCTCGGCCAAAGTGGGGGCTTCTAAAGACACCCTAATCGGTTCTCATCCCCGGGCACCGCAACGCCCGATGATGATGGTAATGGAATAACATGGACGTAAGTAGAAAAGGACATTGCTCGGAAATCTAGACCAAATTCCTTGAAACCTCAGTCTTTGGATAACCCTTGTTACAAGGATTCCAACGCCTTTGACCTTGCCTCAATCAGGTTCCCAGATCAAGAGATATCGCGTCTTATAGATTTGGGTTAAAACCGCTCAATCCCGACCCCCTAGGTCAGCCCAAAGGCAATTTCGTAATTTACTGAGCACAAAAAGTCAAAAAACCCTAGCCACGCGCGCGCCTCCGGGTCGAGCGACTGACGCTGTCAACCCGGCGGCACACGCGTGACAGCGGGGGCCCTCAGGGTAGCTGCTAGGCCCAGCGGCAGGCCGCTGAGCCCCAGCTGCAGCCGATGGGCTTCAGCTACCTTCCGGCTGGCCGCTGGGCCTGTTTTTTGGCTGCGCCGAGTTTCAGCGCCGGGTTTGCAACCCTAAGCCCCTAATTCAGTCCCCTAACTCTATAAGTACTCCCTTTCACCCTCTTTTGAGAGGGGTTGGTCAGTTTATATTTTGGAGAGCAATTGAGAGCACAATTCCCCCAAATCATAGAGAATTCAGATTTTGAAGACTCAAGCAAGCCATTGCACCCAACCTAGCACCCAAGATTGAAGAGCAATTCCAATTCTACTAGTCTCGTTCGAATAGAACGTCCAGGTTAACCATCCTTAGGGCGTAAATCCTTTATTAAATCTCTTATTTATTGTTTATGATCATGTTTTATCTAGCTTTTGATTATGGTTAAATAATTATGCATGCTTAGATCCTTGTAAATAGTTATGCATGATTATTTTATTTAAAATTTGCATCTTTTTATTAGTTTATACAAGTTTGCATCTTTTTATCGTTTGTGCATGCATGTAGCAACCTCCTAGGTTTATTTTAGCATAAAGTTAGTATTTTTGCATTGTTTTTCTATTGAAGTTACTAACAAATTTATTGATGTGCATATGCAATGCTTGGCGCGTTTAGCAAAGTGTGGTAGGTTGGAGCGTTAAATTATTGCTCTTATCTCTTATTTGTGCTTGATAATAAAATGCATGCAAATTGGATATAAATTGTGCAAAGCGATAACATAGGTAATTTGGTTGTCTTTAACCAGCCTAGTTAATTTAGGATCTTGGACGACCGGATTTGTATGGAACCGTATAGCATAGATAAATATTTGACATGGATAGGCTTAGTAGAGACCGTTAATTCAGGCAATTTAGTTGAGATTCGTTTTGTTTATTTCGTACCTACACCCCCGAACTCAATATTTAGCCCCTTGGGTATGAGTCACTTCCCAATAGGAATTGAGTGCACTTTTTGATGGTTTCCAATTGTTTCCTAAAAATTGGTGGTGACTTCATTACTTGCGAATTGTTATTCCCCATTATAATTAATTTTAAATCGCATATGACGTATTATTTAAGAACCATTAATTCCAACCAAGAATGTTTTGATACAGGCGCCGGAAAGGCGAGGGTTCTTACAGCCACCAAATTATCAAGCAACCAATTCCCAAGAAGACATTAGCTTTTTCACTTATACATTGATAGAAGTGAAATAATAGTAAAAGAGATAGACCCTATGTTTTCTGAGCAATTTAAACAACAATTAAAAGTAAGGTACTAAATTTATGCATTCAATTTCGCAAATTAAACATCAATTTAGAGTTCTATAATCTGTACAATAAATTCTCAATTTCATGTAAACCCTAATTTTTTAAATGGGGGGAAAATGAAGGGAAAAAAATTACCTTTACGCTGAGATATACCGGGGAGAGCACGAGAGAAGATGAGAGAGAGAGACGTAACGATAAGAGAGGACGAGAAAGGATGAGAGCATGAGATCGAGTTGTTCAGCAATGGTGAAAAAGAAAGAGAAGGAGACGATGTTTTTATGGAGGGAAGAGAGAGTGTAAAAATCCAAAGGGGTGGGTTTGGGCCTTGGGGGAAATAAGTCAGACATGTGAGGGGCCCGTGACTTTAATTTGAGTGGGGGTAGAATGGGCTTTCAATATTATAAGTTAACATAGTTGGGTCAAATATGTTTATTTGTATGAGTCAACAAACGTTTGGCTCATATTAGGCAGTTTGTGGCAAAAAAAATAAATTATTAGGTAGTTTATGGCAAAGAAAATGAAAGATAAGGTACTTTTCGGCCAAAATTTCTTTTTAACTATGAAAATTTCATGGGATAGCAATTTTGGATGAGATACCCATTTTTCTAAAACTTCTCATAAAATGCATAAAGCTTGTATTTCGGTCCACCATTTAAAATTTGATTTATAGAGGGTCGATGATGTTAAACTTGGTGCTTTATTATGCTGAAAATGACCATTTTCCCTATTAAGTAACGACTAAAAATTGTTTTAAAAAAATCAAAATTTTAAGGCAATAGAATAAGGTTTTTCTTATTTAGCACAAAGAATCTATTAAGTACTAAAACTTTAAGGGTACCATGTGTATAACATTAAAAATGGGTAGTTATGTTGTTCAATCGTAGGGTTAGAAACCAAATTGGTGGTTATGTTGGTTTCAAAAACTGCGAGTGCACAACAAAACAATCAATTTTTAATGTAATGCACCTATGCGCATGGTACCCTTAAAATTTTAGTATGTAGTGAATGTGTAGTGCAAAAAAATAATTATTCCAAAGGTTTAAAACTTTGAATTTTAAAAACAATTTTTAGCCCTTAATTAATAAGGGCAAAATAATCATTTCAACCATGTAAGCTCGGTTGAAAAACAATTTTTTTTAGATACTTCGTGTAAAGTCTGAAAAATATGTATACGTTCAAAAATGCAAACTTTGAGGATATGAAAAAAAAGCAAACTGAGTTAAAAGGAAGTCATGAATATGAGAATCTTTTACAGAAATGGTGTCAATGAATAAAAATAACACCATTTTGGGTTTGTCTTAAAACTTTTTACCAATATGGTGTTCACTTAGGTTGGGACAACATCCAAGCCTCTTTTATTTCTCCAGCCCAAACATACTTGAAACTATTCAATTAATTCCAAAACAGTCGTATACTACAACTCCTCCACAGTGATAAAAGAAAAAAAAGAAAAAAAAAGCATCCCCTACTTCTCTCTACATACTCTCTCTCTCTCTCTCTCTCTCTCTCTCTCTCTCTCTCTCTCCTCTGCTCCCCTATGTTGCTCCCCACTACCCTGAAATCCACGGTCAACCAGCAACGCATGGTGATTGTGACCACCTTCTTTATCGTAATGCAAATGGTAACATTAGATAACAATGGTATACCACCTTTTGAGGAATTACCAAGTACCTATTTTGAAAGTTCAAATGATAATACTGGAATATTTTTGAGGTTGGGATAGAGTGAATTTGTGGGACATTTGATTTGAAAATTATCGACAGGTTTTACTTCTATATTGTAAACAGGTTTTGAGAAGTGGTGATATACTGATATTCTTGTGTGGGAGGTAGGGTTGTTCATAACCGGATATCCGAAATTTCGGATAGTGAATTTTGATATCCGAATCTGAAATTTCGGATATCTGAAATTCCGGATTCGGTTACTCGAATATTCGAAAAGTTAACTTTTTTTTATTTTAATTGATTTTAATTTGGTTATTTTTCGAATATTTCGGATATCCGATTCCGAAAGTATCCGAAATTTATCCATAAAATCCAAAAAAATTGGATATTTTTCGGATAGTTTCGGATTTTTCGAATATTCGTATCTGAAATATCCGAAATTACGATTTTTCGGATATCCAAAATTTTCAAAGTTGATATCCGAATCCAAAATCCGGATATCCGCTTTTCGGATATCCAAAATTCGGATTTCGGATATCCCTTTTTTTGGATATTTTCGGAACAGATATCTGAATTTTCGGATCGGATGCTCGGGTATGGATTCTTTTGAACAGCCCTGGTGGGAACAATGCACTGTATGAAAGATGTATAGTCGTTGACGTAGACCACGACTTCGTTAAGAAATAGTAGCTGATATTAGCCCGCCAAGTTTCCAACAACTAATATACAAGAAGTAGCTGAGTGACACAAGACTTACGTTTAGGTTGAAAAGAAAAGGGGAAACATGTGGTCTGGTGTTATCCGAACCTAAGTAAACACCATATTGGTAAATAGCTTTGGAACCAACCCAAAATAGTGTCTACTTTATTTTTTGATGACACCAAATCTGTAAAAGATTCGAAATATTAGGGGTGAGCAGAAAATTCAGGTACCCATCAGAACTGGAACCGATTCGGAACCAGTGGTTTAAGAAACGGAACCGCTCAACCAATTCCAATTCCGGAAAATAGGAACCAGTACCAACCAATTCCAATTCCTAAATTTTTAGGAACCGAAACCGATTGGGTACCTGGTGGAAAACCAATAATTGTACTATTTGTCTAGTGTGAGATAGATAATACTTACTGCTTGAAATGAGAAAATAAATTCTTGAGCTATTCTCACTAATGATGTCTTTTTTTATTTTATTTGAAAGGGCAAAACTAAAGATTAAGGTAAGTTACAGACACGAGGAAAGCAAGTTCCTCTAGAGTCACTACTTATGCAAATTAAACAAGACGGTTTTACAGTCCAAGACAAAGTCAAATTCTGAAATTCTAATCCATTTGAAGCCGCTTCTTTTGCAAAGATGTCTGCTAACTGGTTGGATTCTCTGAATTGGTGAGCAAGCTTAATTTCTTCAAAGTCCTTCATATGCTCCCTGCATTGGAGAATCATGTTAGTGAGGTAATTTCTTTTGACTGAGTTGCTGTTGAGTAGAAGGACAACCACAGCAGAATCAGTGAAAATAACCAGCTTCCTCCAATGATGTTAAATCGCCAAGTTTAGCCCCTGTTTGATGGCCCAAATCTCTGCAAAACGAATGTCAATGCAACCCAGATGTTGTTGGTAACTAAGTTTCCACTGCCCATTTTGATCTCTGAAGATACCTGCACCTCCCGCAAGTTTCCCAACACCCATCCTAGACCCATCCGTGTCCAGCCTAATCCAATCATGCGGTGGAAGTTCCCACCGAACATCAATTTCAGTTCCTCGATGACTAGACAGAATCCCAACGGAGCTCCAGTATTCCAAGCGGCAAAGGAGACAGAGTTAAACCAGTTTTGGTGGGGGGGGTCTTGTTTTCATGCACTCTAAGGTTGCGTCTTTTCCAAATGAACCAAAGATTGAAGGCAAACAAGATATTCCAAGGGGGAAGGGAGGCAAGGGGGTTATGACAAGTAAGATTTGATTTGAGCCAATCCTCAAGATTGAGTTGGAAGAAGGTATCAGTTGTTGGAAAATAGTTCCACATCTCTTTTGCAAGTACACAGTCATGAAGCACATGTAAAGCATTTTCAGTATGCAAATTACAAAGGGTACAAAAACCATTATCAGAAATACTCCTTTTCACAAGCAAATCATTATGAGCAATTTTGTCTTGAATGGCCAACCAGATGAAGTTTTTAATTTTGGGAGTGGTGTCAGTTTTCCAGATCCAATTCAGATGGGGATTACAAAGCTCATTATCCAAAAATTAATTGTACACCATCTTAGTATCAAATTTGCCACTAGGAGCAAACTTACTAGCAGGAAAATCCAAGGTATCCTGGTTAAGATGAATACCATGGAGAAGGACCTTAATACAGTCAGGGATCTCAAAGGAGAGGAGGCTGAAATTCCAGCCCAAGGGGGTGAGAACATCAGCCAGTTTGAGGTTCCCCTCATGGGGAAGTAAGGGTCCCTCAATATAGGATCTCAAGCTACTAGTCCCCAACCAATTATCCCACCACACAAAAATGTTGTCCCCCTTACCCACAACCCATTGCATGCTATTAAGAAAAACATCCCAGCCCTTTTCAAGGCTTTTCCAGTAGGGAGAGCCATTAGTGAAATTGTTATGCCCTCTTCTTTTGTTGAGGTATTTCTCTCTTAGGAAACTCGAGGTGAGGCTATTAGATTTGGAAGAGAATTTTCACCAGTTTTTAACAGCATTTACCTTGTCCATGATGACAACACTTCTAATTCCTAGACCCCCTTGGCACTTAGGTTTGGCAATAGAAGCCCAGTTTACCAGGTGGAGCTTTCTTTCTTGGTCACTGTCCCCCCACAGTTTGTTTCTAAGGATGGAATCAATCTCAAGAAGGGTACTATTGGGAAGACTCAAACATTGCATGTAGTAGTTGGAGATCGCAGAGAACGTGGAATTTATCAAGACAGTCCTGCCAGCCAAGGAGAGGAAGTTAGTCTTCCAGTTGGCTAGCTTCCTTCTCACTTTGTTCACAATAAATTGAACCTGATTCTTAGAGACTTTCCTTGTGGTAATGGGGAACCCCACATAGGCTCCAAGGTCCAGGGTGCTATTGATACCCATGAGGTTCTCATACAGTTCCTTATCATGATCATTGACATTTTCAGAAAAAACTAGTTTGCTTTTTTCAAGGTTGAAGGTTTGACTAGAAAGTTGATAGAAAATGTCAAGGCAGTTTTTAACATTGAGAAAAGTTTCAGTGCTAGCCTACCCAAAAAGGAGGATGTCATCTGCAAAGAACAAGTGGGAGATCTCAACTCTACTTTTACCCAACCTGAAGGGGTTCCACCTGCCCTTGGGGCATGCATTATGAATGAGATTCGACAGAAATTCCATGCAAAGGATGAAAATGTACGGAGATAAGGGATCTCCCTGCCTAATACCCCTCGAGGACGCAAAGTCCTCAGTGAGTGAGTGATTAACAAGAATGGAGAAAACAGGCAAACTAATGCAACTCATAATCAGCTTGATGGAGTTTGAGCTTAAATTATGTAATAACAAGTAGTGCCTAACAAAGTTCCATTCCAACTTATCATAGGCTTTCTCAAGATCCAGTTTGATGGCAAACCACCCCTTTTTCCCCTTGGCATGTTTCATTGAGTGCATTATCTCAGAGGCAATAATAAAGTTTGTGTCACTCCCCCTCCCCGGCAAAAAGTTATTTTGGTTAGGGGAAATAATATCATTGAGATAGGGCCTGAGTCTGTTCACAATCATTTTTGTCACGAATTTATAAATTGAATTGCACAGGCTGATGGGTATATATTGTTGCACCACCTCCGGGTGGTCAACTTTCCCAATGAGACTAATAGTGGTCTGATTGACAGTCTCAGGCATGTGAAGCTCATTAAACACCATGGTGACAAAATCAAAGACATGTTTTTTAACAGTTTCCCAATTTTTTGATAGAAAATGGCGTGCAGGCCGTCTAGTTCAGGAGCTTTGAGAGCTCATGACTTAAAAACAGCAAGGGTGATATCCTCAAGGGAGGGGGGGGGGTAGGGAGATATCAATGCAATCATTTTCATGCAGCCAGTCAGTAAAGTTAAGATGACACAGAGCAGAGGCCTCAGAAGAGGTCGTGAACAGATTGACAAAATGGTTCCTGATGTGAGTTCTAAGATCCTGAGGGGTGGTAATGTCAATACCCACATCATTTCTAAGACTAACAATGCAGTTTTTCTTTCTTTTCCACAAAACAGATTTTTGGTAAAAGCTAGTATTTTTATCCCCATCATGGATCCACTTACTGATTGACTGTTTTTCTTTTCCACTAATGATGTCAAAGTCTCACTAAATATCTGCTAGTGAGGTTGCAAAAAATGACTTGTTGCATTACTATGTGGTCTGTGCCTGATGATTTTATAGACTAACAGGCAATACCTCTTATATTTACTTGTTGCAGTTTTTCCTCAAGTTCATAAATTGGCTTCTGCTAGTCTTACGAGCAAAAAAACGATCCTTATTTCTTGTGCATATTCTCATAATTGGTTTTATTTGAGAAATACAAAAGTTAAATTTGGATTTTATATGGAATCGGTGGGTTCCAGGAATCGTTGTGTACCCGGTGGATCCAATTCCAATTCCTAGGAATTAGCTACCGGTTAAATCAATTCCAATTCCTAAGAATTAGGAACCGGTGGATCCAATTTTAATTTCGGATAGTGCAATACTCGGTGGGTACCCGGTAGGCCTGGCAATGGGTCGGATTCGGGTCGGGTAGAGCATCACCCGCATCCACCCATTAAAATTTTCAACGCCATCCATCCACCCGTCACCCGCGAAGCACTTCACCCGCATCCAATCCGCCCATCATCCGCGGGTGAACGAGTGGGTCGGGTGGCTAACGGGTGAAAATAATACCCCTTATAATAAAATAATGAGACCAAAGTTTTCACCCATTTGAGCAAGATTTTGCACTAATTAACCAAAAACTAAGTATAATTAGTTGCATGGAAATGGTTGGAATATGGGCTACAAGTTCGTTTGTATATCTAAGAATAGAAATCTGGTATTTTTAAGTTGGTTCTTTGTGCTCTGTTTCCCCCTTGCCTTGAGTGACGTTGCTAGTATTCAAGGCAGGAACATAATATGAAAGTGGATAATGAGAGACATTGTTTAGTTCTAAAATCAGCTAGTCACGAATGAAAGTGTAAGGTTTTATTATTACTAGTTTTAAAGTCCGTGCGATGTACGGTTTCATTGTTAATACACTCGTATATGATATTTAATATACTAAATACTTTAAACTATTATTTCATTAGCTTATACAACATTTTTTTTAAATAGACTACAAATCCAATTTGTATACTGAACAAATTTCATACATATCAAAATTGAATATTTTATGTGTAAAAGTATAGAGTGATATCTATATGTATAAAAATCAATATATAAATATGGAAAAAGAAATATGTGTAATGGAACGCAGGGAGCTACGGTTAATTGGATGAGGCAAATGTGAATGAGGGATATCAATCTTATATGGAGTAGGTTCTCATGCATACTCATATTAGGACTCCAACTGTTTGTAAACTCTTAGAGTTAAAACTTCTCACTATACTTGCACCAAAAAAAAAACTTCTCACTACACCATTTTACATGCAGTACTATTATGAGTATTATTTTATTCTTTGATCACCGTCTAAATTGTTTTGTTGTTAATAATGCACATACAAAACGTAAGTGGGAGGAAGAACGATGGAAGGGGTGAGATTTTTATTTTTTTATTTTAAAAATCTCACACACTTTGAGTTTTAATAACTCTCTAATTGTCAAAAGTATTATCAAATATCATAAGAAGTATTGATTCAACATAGGCATCTACTTTACATCTTCATTTTTTTTTTTCTGAGTTCTATGCTTTTGGAAAATACTTCCTTATTGAACCCTTTTACACCATTTTACATGCAGTACTATTATGAGTATTATTTTATTCTTTGATCACCGTCTAAATTGTTTTGTTGTTAATAATGCACATACAAAACGTAAGTGGGAGGAAGAACGATGGAAGGGATGAGATTTTTATTTTTTTATTTTTAAAATCTCACACACTTTGAGTTTTAATAACTCTCTAATTGTCAAAAGTATTATCAAATATCATAAGAAGTATTGATTCAACATAGGCATCTACTTTACATCTTCATTTTTTTTTCTTCTGAGTTCTATGCTTTTGGAAAATACTTCCTTATTGAACCCTTTTTATCATTGCTTAATTCCCCTTCAATCAATTATAAAGTTATATTTCCATCACAAAACATTCATTAGCTAGCAAATCAAAAAATTGTTCATCCATAAAGTTGAATATTATTACATTCCAACACTTTATTGATCCCAAAATTTGCAAAAGTATGAAGCCAAATTAATCAATATATATATTTAAAAAAAAGCTACTATTTTTTCAAGGTAAATAAACTTATCGAACTTTTTACCATTGCGTAACTCCCATTTAACTATAAGGTTATATTTATTTCAAACAACAATTGTTACCGAATCTAATGGTGTTGTTTGTGTTATTTTTCGAGATGTACGTATTATAAACGTTATATATGATTTTGAATATATGACGAAGATCTATTATAACTCTCATAAAAACTCTAGTGGTTTATCAATATTTAATTTTTTACATACGAAATTTGAGTCATGAACTGGTAAATAAAAATAAAGATGACACTTGCGAAAAGGAGAAAAGAACCGTTTATATCTTTATTTTTGTTGTTCAATGTAAATCCAAATAAAGTCTACAACACAAAAACATGAGTGTAGATTAGTAAACTGTAGCAAAAACAAAAACAAAAAAATACTATACACAAAGGGATAGAAAAGGAACTTGATATGAAGGAAGAAAAAGAGTATGAACCAATTAGTTGATCAACCAATTAGGAGAACCAATAATTAATACGAATCAATACAAAACAAAACAGCACAAAGTAAAGAATTGGAAGAAGAAAATTGAAGAAAGTAAACAAAACAAACAAAAAAAAGGCAAAGCACGTAAGTCTATAGGAGCTTAATGGAAGGAAATCGGGGGGTTTTGATGTTTGATCAACTAATTTATATTTGACATTTTATCTAAGTAGTTGGGAGAATATTAAGGTAATCAATTGTTTATAGGAGTCTAATAGAGAAGGGAGGAAAAAGGGGGTAAATCCAAATTCTTTAGTCGTTTAGTGAAATTCAAATGCTAATGTGTGATAATATGTTATGATTAAACTTTTTTTATAAAATTTAGACTTGTATAGGTGACGCGTCTTATGATCTTTACTTATGTTGATACGTCTCAATGCTTAATTATATGTTCTAAACATATTGTAAATGCATCTCGTTCTGAAGCATTTTTCGATCCGAATCTGATGGTGTAATTTTTGTTATTTTTTGAGATGCATAGAAAACGTTATATATAATTCTAGTGGTTTATCAATGTCTAATTTTACACCAGTTAGGATGCTAAGACTCCTAAACGTTTTACGCCATTTATTTTTTGTCATTATTCTCGCTTAGGTGGCGCGCTCTAAAAATTCTCGCCTACGTGGCGTGCCTTATAGCTCCCTGAAAATGCCTCCTTTATATATATATATATATATATATAGATTGATGGATTGATTTTTAGCTTAAATATTTAATTTTTATATATTAGATATAGTAAATGGATGATGGGTGGATTTGTGGGTCGGGTTCGCGGGTGGAAAATTATCACCCGTATCCCACCCGACCCACCACTCAATCCACCCGTCGCCCACCAATTACCCGTTTAAACGGGTTTTCACCCATTTATTTGGGTCGGGTGGAGCGGGTATGCATACACCCATTATCTATTAGCGGGCCTAGTACCCGGTTGCGCTCACCCCTACGAAATAGGATAACTTGTGAATTTTTTTTTTTAAAAAAAAAATGGTGAAATTTGTGAAGTGGTGAAATTTAAATAATTTTTTTTCAGTTTTCCATTCCTCGTTTACCTTGTTTTCAAGTGCCTTTTACTCATTGGTTCTCTCTCTCTCCTTCCTTTTGATTTGATCAGTGTTCTTCAATCTCTCCTTTTTCCCTCTCAAAATTCTCTTTACCATCTCAGTCCTTAGACATTCATAATTGTGGCGTTTGATAATTCTTTGCATCAAATTGAAGCAAACCCAAAAACAATCAACTACAAATTAATTATCTTTATTCTGATCAGACAAGTGGGTAGTTTTGATTTTGGCTTAATTGTTTGTGGGTAGAGAGAGAAAATGTCTACAGGAAGTGACACTTCATGGGTGGGGAAGAAGCCGTTGAGACGCGTTGGTGGCATGTCAGATGCTCTCTCCATTGCTTCCGATCTTGGGTTTCATCTCTCAGCTCCTCCTCAGGTTTACCCACAAAAAAATAAGGAATAAACGAGCAATTTGAATTATCCCTTTTCATTTTGGTTGTTGTTGCATTTTTTAATTGTTGCCCATTGAGACTGAAATGGGTTTTCTTGTATTAGCTATTATAGTGTTTGTGTTTTGATCTGTGTTGATTTCATGTTATTTTATATAATGTGTAGAATTATTGTAAGATTTTGTTGTTATGTGAGATGTTAGGGTATAGTAGCATTGTCTCGAATTCAGGGTTATGCACTTGATTGTCCCAACAAAAAAATAAAAAAAAAAATGGAAAAAGAGTATTTTGAATTATTCCTTCTCATTTTTGTTCTTGTTGTTGCATAATTTAAATTGTTGCCCAGTGATACTGAAATGGTGTTTTTTGTGTTAGCTATTACAGTGTTTGTGTTTTGATCTGTGTTGATTTCATGTTGTTTTATAACGTGTAGTATCAATTGTGATTTTTTTAGTATTATTTGAGATGTTAGGGTATAGTAGCATTGTTTCGAATTCGGGTTATGCATGTTTGTGTTCTGTTTGGGGATATGTTATGAGCTTTCCTGTGTGAAGTTACAGTTGGGTTCTGATAGTGCTACTTAGGGCTTGTAGTTGGACTTGTGGGATAGATGAGGGCTGATTAGATTGTTTGTTTATATCTATACTAGAAATGGAGAAAAAACTGAATAATGATGTGGATATATGGTTGAGATGTGGTCATCACAAGTTCTTATATGGGGGTTTTATGATGAAGTTTAGTTTTACACTACATTCACAATCCCACTACACTCTGGGGCTAGGTTTGATAAGTTGTACATGCATACCTCTGACTAAGCTGATAATATATTTAGCAAATGCATCAAAAGGCTAACATAGGATAACAAATTAGACGTCTTAATTTAATTTAACAAGCTTATGATTAAAAAACAATACCCAGCTTATTAGTGTATAACGAACTACTGTATGCGATTTCACACATTTTTTTAACGATACCATTTTTCTGAATAGTGATGAGTTGGGCTCAAAACTGCTTCTCCCAATTCGTACTGATTCATTTTCTGTAATGAGCAATCTTGGCATGCAATGTGCTGTTCTAGTAGCTCAAGTATAAACATGTAAACTATGGTGACTTTGCAAGTGCATTGCTTTTGAGACTGGTTGGCTATAGGTGTCCACATCAGCAACTTTAGCCTTTGTGTACTTCACCTGTCAATGTTTTTGTTTCTTATGACCTTTTCTTTTGTGGGGAGGAATGACAAGTTTGCTTTGTAATTGATGTACCTGCAAATGAATCTTTATGAATTTCGGGAGATAGACATAAACTTAAAAGGAGCCATCTCATGGTTCTCGATGAAAATGGGGCTTCTATTAAGTACTGTTGGAGTGTACTATGAGATGGGCAACAAGTACTTTTATCATGTGAAAGGCAAATATTCTCCAATATCATGCAATCTGAATGTCGACTTTCAACGTGTATTGTACTTGTTAACAATCATTTGATCCTTATTTGTTTCTGTGCCCTTTCTTTTGCTAGTTTAAATGAACTTAACTTAGTTATGAACTATTTGTAAGGTGCATTTTGATTATATATTTGAGATGGTTACCACATCTTCTGCGTATTGTTTAGTTCTGTTTCCTTCTAGTTATCGTTCGGGTGCTTAAATTCTGCTTTTTACACCATTTATTTTGAAACCATTGATGTGTTATATACATGAACTCAGTTTTTCCTTCCGTCTCCCCCTTCTTTAGGAGGAGCTTCAAAGTCTGTCAGCTACTGGGGAAAAGGGTGATGATTTGATAAGAGTTTTAAGAGAACTTACAGCCGTTCAGAGGAAGATTGCAGATTTAGAAGTGGAACTGCGAGGTAGAAAGGTGATTGTTTGTAAATTTATCCTTGATGTTTTTGAGATTTACTAATCTAGTTATTAAGTAACTGTAAGCTGATACTTACATCATTGAATTCATGATTTGATGTTATCTATCCTAACCCAATTGATTGTATGTCACCTGAATATGGAAACTTAAAAGCAAGAGTTTGTGTGTGTTGTTTTTAACAGATCAAAGCGATAGTTTTTTCTGCATCTTTCATGGATAAGTACATGTACATTATGTTTCCTGCTCTTCAAGCAACAATTTGATAGTCAACAGTTGATCTGTTTGTATCATGAGCAGGATGATAAGAATGTAGCATATTTGACACACGTGAGTGAAATGGAGAAGAAGATTGAAACTTTGGCCAGAATTACTACTATACTGAAAGATGTAATCCAGAATAAGGTATGCAATATTTCTCTCTCTTTCATTTTTACCCATTCCCTTACTGATTGTATGAACGTAGTCCAATCTCTTTTATACTCTGTACTGCAGCAGCATGCAACTAATAGTAAACAATTTTATGCTCTATTATTTAAAATAAGCAAGCTCAAATTTGGTGTTTTAAGCATTGCGGGTAAATTTTGTCGGCTCCCATTGCTCCATACTGTAGATCCTAGAAGTTAGGGAGATATATGATCAATGGCTATCGTTTTGGGTTTGTCCTAGCTTTTTTGAGGTCTGACTTTCCCAATTGGTAGTGATGTAGTTCCTCATCTCAAGATGTGCTTATCTTTCTGATTGGGCTTTGTTTGTGGGTTTGTTGGATTCTGTCAACCAAGGATATTCTTTCTTAATTATTGCATAGTCCAGAAGCATTGCTCGCTCCTCTCACAAAATAAGTGGAGCCCAGTCAGCCCACTCTAAATTCAAATTGATAATTTTCTATTTTGTGAGAGGAGGGAGCAATGCTCCTGGACTACACAATATTTCCTCCTATCTCGTTTGAATACATCCAGCAAATGCAAGAATCCAGCCAGTGCCAAAGTTGTTCAAGCATATCTAATCAGGGATTTAGCCATACCCAATCACTAATCAATCTAGATTCTGGCATACTGGTCTTTAATCTTGTAAAGATTCTATTAATTCAAAAAAATTGACCTTTTGTGAATGTGAAGGATTGAATATGAGCATGAATTCGACTCAACCCTGCTATTTTAGCAGACTTCCCTTCGTTGTGGGTCTAATTTGACATCTCCAAGTGCTAAACTCTATCTGATTGGTCCTTGTTAAACGTGTATATGTTGGTTGAAATGAAGCGTTCGAGTATCATAGAATTGAGCCGGCCTTTCTGTAAGCTCGGAACATTGATCCTCATCTGTAGCTCAGATGGTAATTTCTTTGAGATCTATTGCAGAGGTCCCAAGACAAGTCCTGGGGCCACTGGAGGTTTTCGGTTTTCCTGGTCGTTAACTTCAGGGCCCATGGGATAAGTCAAGCTAAGCTTGGATACCCATGTTATTTAAAAGAAATAAAATGATCCTCATCCTATCTGTGGAACTGTGTTTCATTTTCCATGTTTTTGCAAGAAGCCTTTGAGCCATCCATCCGACATAGAAGAAAGAGTTTCACTTTATTACAACTAACCTATTATGTCCTTGTTCTCAACTAACTTATTTGGAAGGTATTTTGAATTTTTCGCACCAAGTGGCAGCTAGGAACCACATATTAGACTTCTCACCCTTTATAAATGACAATAGCCTTTCTTTCTGTTGTGTGCGCGTCTGTGCCCATATCCATTTCGCTTTTGCGACCTATATTGGCAGGTTAGGGAGAGGTAGCAAAGCACCGCTTTTTGACTCAGAAAAGTGCTAATGCAATGAGTTAAAACAAACAGTTACAATTACCAATTTGATGGAGGATAGATTGGGGAAGGGGAAAGGGAAGATGAATAAACCATTAGTTTGGGGAAGGTAAAAAGATTGAGATAAGTAGATGAAAATGAAATAGAATAGGATGAGAGGAGAGGAGAAAGGTGAGTTGTGGACAATCTGTCATGTAACTCAAGTTCTTGAACTTGTCCACGTCTAAGCATAAAAATGATAGCCAATTGCTCAACTAATCCCACGGGCCCTAAAGTTAACATCCAGAGAAACTCCCAGTGGTCTTAAGGAGCTCGAACTAGTGACCTTTGGAATAATTCAATCAAACTTGTTAAATGTTAATTCTTGGAAATGGTTTGTAATATTCATGTTTTATTTTGCAAAAAGGACATCTTAAGCCTCCTTTAAATAAGTGTGCTATGTTGAAGATGCAGCCTTGGACAACTTTGTATTGTTCACCTGTTCCCTTCTTTTTACTTGTTCTATGAGGAATGATACGGGGGAAATGGAAGAAGGTGAGTGTGGTGTTGTTAATTGGTTGAGCTTCATAAGCAAACGTCAGAAAATAGCTTTTTGTTTCCTGGCTAATTGTTTTACTCCTCTGTTGGTTGCTTTAATATTTTATTCCTCGGTCGGTCCTACTGAATCAAGAAGGAGACAGTTAGTCTCTCCTCATTTACTTGATAAAATCATACTGTGCTTTCTTGTTCCTTTGAGCTTAGAGCTATGGGCGTTGTGTCAACCTTTATTCTCATCTGGCAAATTATTTTTGTAGCTATGGGTTCTTTGTTTTTAACAGTATTCACTGCGATGCTGCCCCCTTAGTGGATTGGGGGGCATTCTATATAGGTGGGTGTCTTTTCTTGTTACTGTTCAAACTCTGATAGGCCTTCTCCACCCTGTTATGTTAGTAAATTATTTTACGCTGCTTGCTTCTCTGTGAAATATTTTGGATAAACCAGTCTGTGGAATTGCTCCTGAAAATCTGCATTGTATGTGTTGAACATGTTGCCCCCCTTTAGTTTCCTTGCAGGGACTTTAATGCTTTCATTTATGTTGCTGAACATCAATTTTCTATCTAATGATGCTGTTTTTTGCTCTTTTATTTTTATTTTTATTTTATCTCTTATCCTTTTCATTCTCAGGATCGTATCATTGCACGACTTCAACAGCCATATTCCTTGGATTGCATTCCTGTTGAAGCAGAATACCAGGTGGGCATTACCAATACTTCTGCTTTATGAAGCAGGAAGATGTCTGCCACAAGTGAATTGTTCATGTGTAGCTCATGTATGCTAAGCATTCAACTCTGTTGCATGGTATCACCTGTTTTTGTGTTTTTCCTTGGGTAACTATTTCATCTTCCTTCTCAATCACCCATATGGTTCCCAGCTTCATGTGATATTTTTCTCTTGGAACCTTGTTAGCTGGAGGTGTCCTGGTTGTGTTTTTTAGGGCCGTGGGATAAGCCAGGCAAAGCACGGGCACCCATGTTGTAGAAATAAAATAAAATCTGCAGTTTCTTTATTTACTTGCTCTAAATTTGTTAGTTGCTCCAGATGAAGTAAACTCTGTCCTTTGGTCAAACTAAGAATCTAAAGAAATTTTGGTCCAACTGCACTTTATGGGACTATAGACCCTTTGTGCTAATTGAACAAGTTTGATGTGAGCGCTTTGTGTTTTTGGTTTTGATTTTATAGAAGAAACTTCAAGCTGAAATTCATTTGTTGCTTAAGATCATGTAGAAAGAAAACCAAGAAGATACTCTTTAACTTTTACCTGAGATTGCTTTATTGCAGGACATCCTTTCCATTTTACAGAAAACAAATTAATTCTGTGATCGTGGTCGTGCCTAGATGGTCATATTTCAAAACATCTGTGCTTGAGCAATTTATATTTTCTGTATACTTTTCGCATAGTGTCTGCTAATTATGAGTTTCTTTTCTGTGTGGATGGTTACAGAAACAATTTTCAGAATTACTAATGAAGGCTGCAAGTGATTATGGTGCACTGACAGCATCGGTTGCGGATTTTCAATGGAGTCAGAACTTTAAGGAACCACCTTCAGTTTGGGCTGTATGTCTCTCAAAACTATCTAATATCTTTAACTGACAGTGCATGGACAGTTACTTCAATTCCATATAACCTAGAAGGATAGCATCCTCTCCACATCTCAGTAAATATTGTACTTTCTATGATTAGACTGTCCCAAAAATGTATTGTTTCCTGGAACGGTAACATTTTACTGTTGATCTAGATCATGCCATTCTTCTTGGAAGGTGTCTGTTTAAATCCTGGTCTATTGGAGTAAGATTTAGTTCAGACAAGGCACCTCCCCGCCTTTTTGAGCCTCTTGCATTGGCCAGGGCCCAGGGGGATAGGGGTCCAACATTTGTGAACAACATCTCGATCTTTTCATTGTAAATTCACAATGGATTTGGAGGCTGAAGAAAAACTTCCAAACATCTACATCTTTTCATTGTACATCATGTATGAATGTAATATGTAATTGTTCATCATAAAGCTTCATATATTCGGCATCGTGTTGGAACCCTCTATGGGAGGGATAGAAATCATCTAAGGAGGGGGAGGAGAAACATGGGATTAGTGGCATCAGTTTAGGAATCTGTATTTGCTGACTTGCCTCAGTAATGGATGAATGGCGCCCTTGTTTAGTCTTCTTAATGGTTGTTCTTTGTTTCTTTTCTGTTGGTATAGGAGATGCTACGACCGATTCCTGTTGCTCTAGCATCATGCACTCGGTTTTTTGAAGCCATGTCAGCTATGAGGGATTCGTTTTCCACCCTGCAAAAACTAAGGGTTGGTGACTCCACTACTTCCCAGCCGTCTACACCAAACGATCCATCTCAGTGCACAACAGGGGATTCCGAGTGTGTGACTCCACCTCCTTGGAGAAACGAAACGAGTTATGATGATTTATCTATCAAGAGCACAAGGAGGCAAGTGGAGCTGCATGAAGGCAAGGACTATGGTGAAGCAACTGGCTTTGATGAGGTTGATAAGTCTACCAATAAGAGATTGTCATGGCCTCCAGTTAAAACAAACATTTTGTAATTTCATTGGTTGAATATAGTTTATGGTTTTCTGTATTCACATTTATGTGTTTATGATTCTTTGTATTATTCAAGTGGTTCTTATTTGCCTTTGGTTTGCATCTAAGTTGTTGCGTTCTTCTAATTTGTGCATCTTTCTCCTGTTCGTGCACAATGGTGAAGATAAGGCTCTAATGAGGAAGTCCGTTCTTTTGACATATTCATAACATAGCAAAATGTAAGGACTACACCTAGCTTCATCATACCATAGTGTATGTGTAATATAGCAATCTAATGAAGGATTGAAAATCTATTTGTGCTTAGTAGTTTTTGTCACTCATTAATGCTACTGTTCTGCCACCAAACATTGAGGAAGAAAATTTAATCCTAATGTAGAGAAAAGAATACTTGAAACATGTTCAAGGACACAACTAACAAGGTAGATGTTTGTAAAAAATAAAAATAAAAAAACTAACTAACAAGATATGATGATACCATTTTCTCTCTCAAAAATAAAAAGAAAAAATAGAACTTTTTAAAGTAGATCTTAAATTACTAAATGTAAATATCTTTATCTCAGTATGTTCCAAAATACCCCTTTTATTTTTGAAAAACATGCTTTCCCCCTTGTTCCATTTTTCTCTATCACCTCTCCTTTTATTCATCACGTGTATATATAAGTAAATGTTAGTGATATTCTTGATGCAAATGATGATTTAATTCATGAAATATTTGACAAATCCATGTCAGTTTATTTCTATTGAATTTGAACTAGATTTGTTATTAATTGACTTAAGGGTTTATAGGGGTAGATGGGCTTGGTAGGACGGTTGGGTGGTTCGGCTAGATTAGGGTTGCAGTTTTGCTCGATTCAGAGAGGGGGCGGTCGAGCAACGTCTGAGCAGTGCCGCAAGCCTCGCTGGGGTTGGAGCGCGTGATTCTCTTGCCATTGTCGTTCCGCCACCTTTTTAGTATAAGATTAGAAAGCAAAACTTAATTTGAAATTAAAATTATACAAAGATAAAATTTATGATATGTATATATACCATAATCTTAATCAATGTTTAATCATATTCTTGATTCATTTAATATTTTTAAGTGAATGATGATTTTACTCATGTAACATCGATAATTCTATATTAGTTTCAACTGAATTTGAACTGGATTTGTTATTAATTGACTTAGGGCTTATGGAGGTGGCTAGGCTTGGTAGAATGGTTGGGCGTCATGGGTGATTGGGCTGGGTCAGGGTGGTGGTGTCCAGGTTGCTCGATTCAGTGAGGGGTACGATCTAGCGGTAGTTGAGCGACGTCGCAATTCTCGTTAGGAATGGAGTGCGTGATTCTCTTGCCACTGACGTTCCACCACCTTCTCAATATGAGATCAGAAAGCAGCCAAAAAAAAAAAAAAAAAAAAAAAAAAAAAAAAAAAAAAAAAAAACTGGAACTATAATTATACAAAGATAAAACTTATGATATGTATACATACCATACGTTCCACATGTGAGAGTTTGGGGGTGGATAGTGCAGTGGCCCATCTTGCACTTATCCTCAACAATAATCTGGATTCATGTTTCATTACCCTCAAAGAGTGTGGAAATCTTGTAATTACCAAAAATAAAAAAAATAAAAAAAAGCTCCACATGAGGAGAAGAGATAAACCTACATTGTAAAAGTTCACTTTGCAAAAGACTTCCAGGTAGTAATGGTTTTGTCTTTTATATTTACATACAATGGGGAAGGAGGGATTCAAACCTGAGACCTAATATACCCATGACCCAGTATTAATTAACCACTAGGCTAAGACTTCATTGGCTAGGTAGCCATGTTAGACTAGCAATAATACATGTGTTAGTATAGCAATAACTACTTCTAATCTATTTTTTTCAACTTTTTCTTCTTTTCTCTTTCCGAAACCTAACCTTCCAAAAGGAAAATATTTTTGGTATTAGATAACATATAATTTTAATGGTCAAAGTAAACTCCATATGTAAAGGAGTTAGAATTCTCTTTGAATGCTCAAAATAATCAAATCAAGAACAAGTAATCAAGAACATTGAATTAAGAAGAGCATAGGATTTTTTTTGATGCACTAAGGCAATGAAATGGAGAAGTTATTAGTGTCTTAACTCGTTTGAAAGTTATATGGACGATTTATTGATGTTTAGGGGGTTACTTTGTGTAAAACCGTCTAGGTTCGTTTTGGTGATGTTTTCCTATAAATAGACTATCATCCTAACTCATAGGGGCATCCCATCTTTCACCATCGCTTGTCACTTTTCATTTTCCTAATCCACTTTATACTTTCTGGATCACTAATATTGAGTATAAAAGTACTTAGATTTATTTCAAGTTTTATTATTAGTTCGTTCTTGTAATCGAAGATCCAGTTCAAGCGTTCTTCTATTTCTCTTTGAGGATTGTAATCGAAGCTACTTGGTTTATTTTCTTATTTGTACTCTCTATCTTTCCCTTAAGAAGTTCATCACGTATAAAGCCCCGCCAACTTTCGGTGGAGCTTTCTTCTTTTGATGCATGTTTTATCAGCATGCTCCTTAAGAGCTTCGAAACTCGCAAACTTTCTTTCATCACCCTTCCCACTATGTGGTCATTTCCCTTCTTGGTAGATAACACAGCACCGCAATCTATTTGGGTCCAGCAACTCCAGTATATATATCTTCCACACTATTCAATCTCCATAACTTTTTGCAACCGGAGTTGTTGGAACCAAATAGATTGTGGCGCTGCCTTGTCTGCCAAGGAGGAAAATGACCGATGAAAAGGTGATGAAAGAAAGTTTGCGAGTCTAGAACCTCTCAACCACATGCTGATAAAACATGCATCAAACTCCACCGAAAGTTGGCGAAACTTATACATGACGCATTACTTCAGAAGGAAGGATAAAGAGTACATATAAGAAAATAAACAAAGTAGTTTCGATTATAATTTTCAAAGAGAAATACAAGAACACTTAAACTCGATCTTCGATTACAAGAACGAACTAATAAAAACTTGAAATAAAATTAAATTTTGTTATACTCACTATTAGTAGTCTTGAAAACATAAAGTGGACTAAAAAAATGTAATTTGAAATGTGAGATTATTTTTATACGGCTAGTCAATTATAAAACTATTTATGTCTAATTTTTCTTATACGAGTTTTTGTGATTTTCATTTTAAGAAAAGGAATATTTACCGTATTCTGTATTAGGGTTAGCAAAATATATATATATATATATATATATATATATATATATATATATATATATATATATATATATATATATATATATATATATATATATATATATATATATATATATATATATAATAAAGTCATCCCTTTTGCTCTCTACTCTCTTCTATCTCTCAAATAGTTTCACAACACGTTATCACCATAGTATCTGACCAACTGAAAAACCCTATTAATCTGAGATCGGCGGGCAAGTATTTACCCAACTCTGCCGCAATACATATACTACCTTGAACAGGTTTGATTCATCTTCAATTATTTTAATGATGCAAGATACTATTGAATATTCATGTTCACAAACATTATCATGATGATTGGCTGTTGCGCAATTTTTATACTCATCAAGCATTAATAATCTTCATCAGGTTGATCTAGGGATTCTTTTATTATTTTGTTAGTTTGTGACAATAAAGGAACTGATACATGCTTAATGATAAGCCTTATGTCATAGCTCATATTTCATAGATTTGCAGAAGTCTTGGTCATTTTGCCTATTAGATCGTAGTAATATTTTATAATTGCGTTCGGTAGCTTGATTCATTTAAACTTTGATCAATGTGTTTGTAGTCCTGTCAGATGTCTGATATGCTTATATAGTTTGGTGGTACGGTATCTATAGTACTCTTTGTTAAATTGTATATAGTCACATGTATTCTTTATCTTATATACTATTTGATCTTAATTTTATGAAATGTATTATGTCAAAAGATGCATACTTTTGTTTTATTTTATTGATAATTTTGTTTCAATTTAATCTCGTCTTATATGAACTATTTTTTTTCTTTAGCATATACATGTATTATTGTCATATTTGTGTGTTCTTCGTTTATATGCTCACCAGTACATGATACAATATTATATCGTGAATATCTACATAGTTGTTTATATGGTCGATCACATCTTGTAATTTCTAACTTATTATACTTTTTATGATAGTACCAATGTCGAACCTTTCAAAACTTGAGTTTGTGGCTTTGGATATCTTTGGGAAGAACTACTTATCATGGATGCTAGATGCTGAAATCCATTTGGATGCTAATGGCCTGGGAGATACTATCAAAGAAAAGAGTACAGCATCTACCCAAAACAAGACAAAGGCGATGATTTTCCTTCGTTGTCACCTCCATGAGAGTCTCAAAAATGAGTATTTGACTGTGAAAGACCCACTTGCCCTTTGGACTAATCTAAAGGAGAGATTTGATCACCAAAAAATGGTGATACTTCCAAAAGCTTATTTTGAATGGATACAGTTAAGATTGCAGGATTTTAAATCTGTAATTGAATATAACTCTGTTGTCTTCCGAATTACCTTTCAATTGAATTTATGTGGTGAAAAAATCACTGGTGAACAAATGTTAGAGAAAACATTCTCTACCTTTCACCCTTCTAATTTGCTCCTTATGCAGCAATATCGTGAAAAGGGTTTTAAGAAATATCATGAACTGATCTCATGCCTTCTTGTGGCTGAGCAAAACAATGAACTATTATTGAGAAATCATGAGACCCGTCGTACGGGATCTGCACCATTCCATGAAGCGAATGTGACTGTATATAATAAAGTTCATG
Source organism: Tetragonia tetragonoides (assembly GCA_038025085.1). Lineage (NCBI taxonomy): Eukaryota > Viridiplantae > Streptophyta > Magnoliopsida > Caryophyllales > Aizoaceae > Tetragonia > Tetragonia tetragonoides. The sequence continues at coordinate 34,084,320 of CM076141.1, forward strand.
AGGCCCGTCCAACTGATTCTGCTCCATTCCCTGAAGCGAATGGAACTGCATATAATAGAGGCCACGCCAGAAATCGTGGCCGCGGACGTGGGCGAGGACGTGGTCGAGGTAATTATCGAGGTGTTCAATTTAAGAATACACATACCCACCAGAAGTGGGAAGGAAGACATGATAAACATAAAAGTGGGCAAGATAGAAAGAATGTGAAAAACTTGTGCCATCGTTGTGGAGACAAAGGCCATTGGCAACGTACCTGTCGTACGCCCAAACATCTTGTTGATCTCTATCAACAATCACTAAAGGGAAAAGGAAAAATGATAGAGACTAATTATGTGAAAGAAGATGGACAAGTGGAAGGAAACTTTGCAGAGTTTGGACCTCATGGCCATGTTGATTCCACCCATTATGATGTCTCTGACTTCTTCTCTCATTCTGAAGGAAAGATTGATCACCTAATTGGTAGTGGAGTTCTCGAAGAATGAATCTTTGGATTATTAGACTTATTAGATGTGATACCCCAATATTTTCTATAATTATAATATCGATTTATAATTCATTTATAAATAGTTTCGGAGATTTAAATCGTATATTTATTTAACGATTCGATTTACTCAAATTAAGCCATAATAATATTAATTATTATTATGGGAATTTCGGGATTTATAATTATCAAATTGAGGGATTTAGTTAAAATAGTTTTGTATATGAATAAGGCTTATTCATATTGTTTTAATTGGTTTTAATTAGCATTTAATTAGTTTTAATTGTTTTTAATTAGCAATTAAATCAGAAAATAATCCTAATTCTAGTAGGGTTTGACTTTCTTTGACCAAACACCTATATAAGCTAAGAGATGAGCCAGTTGATGAGTTGCAAAAACTGAGCCAAAAACCCCAATTCTCTCTCTCTCCTCCCTTACGGTCTCTCTCTCTTTTCTCTCTCTCTCCACCGCACACCTTCTCTCTCTCCCTCTCCCTGCTGTCGTCGGCCACCAGGCCAGCCACCGGCCTCCTCTTCCCGCCGGTAATCCCCCTCCCTCTCTCTCTCTCTTTTTCTCTCTTTCTTTCTCTCTCTTTCATGCTCTGTTTTTCCCCCTCCCTTGTTTTGCTGAGCCGCGACTGTCGCGTCGCCGCTGCGCCACCAGGCCGCGCCTGGGTGGTCGCCGGCAGGTGGCCGACGCGACTGGGCCCCGCCCGTCGCTCCTCCCCCTCTCAGTCGCTCTCTCTCTCCCTCGTGAACTCTCTCTCTCGCGATCTCTCACTCTCTCTCTCTCCTCCGTCGCCGGTGCTCCAGCGAGCCACCGCCGACCATGGTGGTCAGTGGGTGGTGGTCTTGGTGATGGGCTAGGTCGTGGGTCCCCATGCTTGGTGTATCACGGCCTAGACTCGAAAAACCGATTAGGGTTTTGTTTAATAATTTCGTTTTAATTAATTTCGTATTTTCAGTATTTTTCAATAATTGTTTTTATTTTTCTGTGCTCGTCCGAATCCGGATTTTCAAAAGCCTAGATTGGTTGGAATAAATCAAGGAATTTAATAAAAATATTAGTTTACAGTTTCAGTAGTGTTTGGATTTTCGTATTTATTAATTATGTCTCGGTAATTGTTTTTAATTAGGACCAAACGGACAAGCGTGATCGGGTTGTGATTAGCCAAGTTACCTACTGCTTAGTGAGTGTTTTTTAGGTAAGGGATTATGTCTACCTCTTTCCAAAGCCCCATCAAAACTATTTTGATGTGTTATGTGCTAATTGATTATTATTGTGAATTTAATATGCGAAGCATGATTAAATTATATCGTCGTTAATTATGAAGAATTTGAAATATAATCTTTGCTGTAAATATGATTTATATTGAGTATGATAAGTTTATAAAGTTTCGTTAATTAATTAGTTCATATGCTAATTAATGTTTAATTATGGCAATGTTGAATTTCTAATATTATTATGATATAATAATATGTGCTATTTGGAATGGGATATTATTGAGTGCTAATGAGCACCTACTATTATATTGGATGGTTTATTTGTGAAAGTGTAATTTTTGGATATCATGATTTACTGCCGAAGTGCTGCCGAAATTTCGTTAGACATATATGAAGAATGATTACTGTTAATATGCATTTATGTCGTTATCGTCGTTATTATTATTCATTATCATGAGCATTAAATGAAGTAGTATGTCGTGGTCTCGTTGTACCACTAGGTCAATCAATGCAAGTATGTGAATTGAATTAAATGAGAATAAGACTCCTAATGGATCCCTAGGAGTAGTCGAGCTATCGAGACTTATCTAATTGATATAGTCTAGGGATGCGTGATTCCCAAGTTACTTTTATGGACACCTCGCAGTGTGTTCGGGATGGATCATTCCCCATTGTTTATTTCTCTACATATCGATTATTATGTTAGAGGTAGTGTGAGCATACACTAGAGTAAGTCCATGGCATGTCTATATCTATCTATGAACAGTATGGGTAATCGTTGTTCTGTTCGCTCTCTTATCTCTCTAATCAAGATGGTTTATCTATTCTGTGTTCGAATGATCACTAAAGCAAGAATTGCATGTAATTGAATATCGAGTATGCGTGTGCTTGTTTGTATGACTACTTGTGCATGCAAATGAATTTCAATGATTCTTCTAAAACCCAGCTAAGGTTTGCGAAAGTGTTTTTACTGGGTATGGACGACGTTTATTCAGTTTATCTGATTTTTGTTTTCTTTTGTTTCTTTACTTTTTCTTCTGTACCTTGTTTCCGTCACGGAAATCAAAGTGCAGGTGTAGCTGAGTGAGGACGGTTCGCTAGAATGTTGAATATGGGCTGTTTGTTTAGAACTATGGATTTATTGGTTACCTTGGATTATTTGGGATTTTTGTTTGTGCCCTTGAAGGCAAAGTTGTAATAAAACTATAATGGACTTAAGACCGCTTGATAGACAACTCTAATATTTATGTTTAATTTGTTTAGATGCTTCCTTTGATACCTAGTTTTCCTTTCTGCTTAGCATTTACTCCTTAGAGATAAATGTTGCAGTAGCACTCCCCTAGGTCCGTGACGGTTCGGCGGTGTCGAGTCGTGTACAGCGACGTCGATAGTTCCCTGGAAATCGTTGCGAATTCGGGGGTGTTACAAATGGTATTAGAGCCCTAGGTTTAAAAAGGTTGCATAGGTTTAATAAATGAATTAATAAAGATTAGTTTCATTTTTGGGGAAAATAAAATGTAATTAAAGCCGTTGAGCGTAGTAGTCCTAGAAGCTAGGAATTACTTGAAATCACCTTAATTGTGATTTAAATGTTCTTATTGTTTGATTGCCCTTTTGTAGATGGTAATTACTTGATTCACCGCGATGAAATCGACTAGAGGTAGAAAACCGCGAGCGATGATCGTTGCACTCGAGAACGAGTTGGAGTATGTAGACATCTCCGATAGTGAGCCTACACACGGCGAGCGTGACGAGGTCGCGGCTGCCCTTGTGGCGCAAGGCAATGGCGCGCATGAGGTGGACCAACCCGCGCCTGATGCTCGTGACGATGACGTTCCAATAGAACCTAATCACGACTTGGAAGCTAACGAGGATCCTGATTCTGAAGAGGAACCTACCGAGTCCGAACCTGAGGCTGACGATGCTCTTGCTGACGAGCCAAGCGTTGAGCCTAACTTTGTGGATCTAGAGATGCAATTTGAGTATGGAGCTGGAGTCCCTGATTCACCTAGCATGCCAAACTTAGAGGATATTGGTGATGCAAGCGACAACAACTCTGTACCTCCTTTGCCTACTGCTGATGTGTCTCCTCCTGTGGAGCCTTTCTTTGCCACTGATGCCGAGCTAGATGACATCCGTGCCTAAATTGATTGTGCATTCACTACAATCGAGCGTTATGAATATGAGAACAGTACGAGGATACACCAAGGTTTCTGGGTAGAACTCTTACTAGCTGGCTTACCCAACCTACATCCTTGGAGAGGTCTCAAGGAGAAGTATGATGATGTGGTACTGAGGAATGGCTACATCAACGATGGGAAGTATGGCAAAGACAATCGTTGGGCGCTGACTTTTCAAGGTGTTGGCAATGAGCTATGCTTGCCTGAGTTCGAATGGAAGGTTAATCACGTTCTAGTGCCTGCTCCAAAAGACATTTGTGAAAGCTGCTGGTCTAAGAAGCGCAAACTCGTGGATAACTTTAGAAGGCGCTTCATACCTCAGAAGTTTAGAGGTGACGAACATCCTTACACTCCATGTAGGGAAGTGAAGCCAAGGAGGGATGATGATGATGATACGCCTCCCGGATCGAAGCAAAACCCAGTTACTGTTCAGTTATTTTGTTGGCTAGAGTTAGTTGTTTTGATTAGAAACATTATTCCACTTTTGTGATGGCCCTGCGTGGTCAAGTTTGATGATGGTGTGTGGTTGCCTAAGCAACAAATATTTTTGACTCTTATTTATTTTGCAATTTATCTTATTGCAAAACTATTTCATTTGATTATATGAAAGTCGTTATATCATTGTGTGTCACATATTTGCATGATTGACTAAAAGCATGAATGCTATCTCTTATCATCGTGACATGATGGGAAGTCCATGTCGAAATTATGGAAAAATTTTTGTTGAGCATTATCAACTCTCTTGTGAGCCAAGTGCTAAAACATATCAATATCATTAAGTGTAATTATCTATTGCCCTACTAAAATAGTATGGAGCCTCTTTATGTGCATTATGAACATCTTTGCCTATTCATGTGAAACCTACATGTCTAAAGTGTATTGTATGCCTATCAAACTATTACGCATGAGAACTGAGAACAATAAAGCAAGTATGTTGCTTAAACCTACGTTGTAAGGTCGATCATCGAAACTTATATGCTATATGCTAAACGTCAAGAGAAAGGTTTCAATTACAACCTGCTTCTCTCAATTAGACCTTAATGGGTCAAGATGTGCAAATTGTGTGAATGATGTTCATACCATTACTATTATATTCTCAGATTCGCGAAAATGTCAACCAACGCCGATAGAATCGCTAGACTCAAGGATGGTCTGACCAATGTGGTCGAGATCATGGCACGGCAAATGGCACGCCAAGAAGAGATGGAAACCGCACAAGCCTCTACAGCGCGTAGTTTCCGAGATTTTGACGCTCTTAAACCTCCTATGTTCGAAGGTGGTGTCTATCCAACAAAGCTGGAGACTTGGATCATCGAGTTCGAGAAGTTGTTTCTGGCTACAAATCGGCATAACAACATGAAAGTTAGCTCTGCGACGTACTATTTGAAGGGCGAAGCTAACAAGTGGTGGAACGATGTGAGAACTGATTTACTTGCAACGCCGAACTTTAATTGGGATCGTTTTAAGGTAACCATTCGTGCTAGATTTTATCCTAGTGCTCTACGACGCCTGAAGCAGCGTGAGTTTGAAGGGTTAAGCCAAGACAAGCTGTCTGTGGTCGAGTATGCTGCCAAGTTCAACGAGCTTGCTATTTTTGCTCCTAATCTGCTGACAGCTGAAGCTGAGCGAATCGAAAGGTTCGAGGACGGACTGAAATGGAATATTCAACGTTTTGTCGCTGGACAATCTATCACTTTTCAGGAATCTTATAACAAGGCCCTGAACCAGGAGAGGATTGTCGGACGTCGTGACACGCATTTGGGAAAGAACAAGCGCGACGAAGGCAATCCATCGCAATCGAATAACGGCGACAAGAGGCCAAGACCGAATGGCAACAGCAGCTACCAAGGTGGTCAGAACCACAATGCGAATAGAAATCGTGACTCGAATAGTCATCGAGCTACGATAATGGCCAGAAGGAATACGCCTTGTACTCGCTGTAACAAGACGCATGCCGGTAAGAACTGTCGAGGTGACGTGTTGCAATGCTATGAGTGCAACAAACCAGGTCACAAAGCTTCTGAATGTTGGAGCCAAGGTAGGAATGGTAATGGGCGGAACGGCGACAACAACTACAATCGTGGTGGGAATAACAATGGCTATCGTGGTAATGGTGGTAACTACCGTGGAAACGGGGGTTACAACAACAACAACAACCGCAATAATGTTGCTCCTGCTGTGAACAACCAAGTTCAAGCTCCTGCTACTGCTGATCCCGCGCCGAACAACAACAACAATAGAGGAGTTAATGGTAGAATCTTTGTGATGAATCGCAATGAAGCAGAAGCAAACCCAAACGTGATCGTTGGTACTTTTCTTGTTCATTCTTTTTCCGCTTTTGTTTTGTTTGATAGTGGTGCGACGCATTCTGTACTTTCTAAGTGCTTTGTATTTAAGATAGGATTAGAACCTAGTTCTGTGTATAGTGCAAATATGAGGATGCCAGATGGATCGATCGCTAAGTGTAAAGCGTTGTATGAAAAGTGTCCGATTAGGATAGCTGGTTCCGATTACCCGCGGATTTGATTCAGATGGATTTGAAGGACTTTGATGTGATATTGGGAATGGATTGGCTAGCCAAGTATATGGCTAAGTTAGAGTGCTTTGAACAACGCGTTTCTTTGCGAGGACCTAAAGGTAAGAGGATCACTTACCGAGGAGTTGTGGTCAAGCCTAAGCTGAAGGTGATGGCTACTATGAAGGTTAAAGAGTGCGTGACTAAGGGTGAAGCGATTTACCTTTGTCATGTGGTGGATACGAGTCGCGAGACGGAAGCTCCGCAACCTATTCCTGTAATTTTCGAGTACGCTGACATTTTTCTCGAAGAGATTCTCGGAATGCCTCCATAACGCATTATCGACTTTACGATCGAGCTTGCTCCAGGTTCTGCACCAATTTCAAAAGCACCGTATCGTATGGCACCTGCTGAGATGAAGGAACTGAAAACACAACTGGAGGATTTGTTACAAAAGGGATACATACGTCCGAGTTTATCGCCTTGGGGTGCTCCTGTTTTGTTTGTACGGAAGAAGGATGGTAGTATGAGACTGTGCATCGACTACTGCGAGTTAATCAAGATTACAATCAAGAATAAATACCCACTTCCCTGAATTGACGATCTGTTTGACCAATTGCGTGGTGCGTCAATTTTCTAAAAGATAGACCTGCGATCTGGATACCATCAGTTGAGGATCTCTGAGCCTGATATTGCGAAGACAGCGTTTAGGACAAGGTATGGGCACTACGAGTTCACTATGATGCCTTTTGGGTTGACAAATGCGCCTGCAAAGTTTATGGACTTGATGAACCGTACGTTCCAGCCTTACCTAGACCAATTTGTTGTAGTCTTTATCGATGATATTCTGGTTTACTCGAAGAACGTCGAGGAGCATGAGCAACATCTACGTACTGTTTTGGATATTCTGCGAAGACATCAACTTTACGCCAAGTTGTCTAAGTGTGAGTTTTAGTTAGACACGGTATCTTTCTTAGGACATGTGGTGTCTAAGGATGGAGTGGCCGTAGATCCAGAGAAGATTCGAGCTGTTACAGATTGGCCAAGACCAACGACCGTGACCAAAGTTCAAAGTTTTCTTGGACTTGCTGGATATTATAGACGATTTTTGGAAAGTTTCTCAAAGATTGCGTAGCCAATCACGAATTTGATGAAGAAAACGACAAAGTTTGTATGGTCCGACAAGTGTGAGATCGCTTTCCAAGAGTTGAAGAAACGTCTTACAAGTGCACCTATTTTGACATTGCCGTCAGGAACGGAAGGATATGAGGTCTACAGTGACGCGTCTAAGCATGGCTTAGGGTGTGTTTTGATACAACATGGAAAGGTCGTGGCTTACGCCCCACGACAACTGAAGAAGCATGAAGACAACTATCCTACGCACGATCTAGAACTTGCTGTTGTCGTATTTGCATTGAAGATTTGGCGAGATTACCTGTATGGTTCCACAGTCAAGATGTTTACTGATCACAAGAGTCTCAAGTATATGTTTACGCAGAAAGAGTTGAACATGCGCCAAAGGAGATGGCTAGAACTTTTGACGGAGTACGACATTGATATCCAGTATCATGAGGGTAAAGCGAACGTAGTCGCTGATGCTTTGAGTATGAAGACTCGACATTCGTTAAACACTGCTCTAGTGCTTCCTAAGGAGATCATACGTGACTTGCAAAGTCTCGAGGTGGAGATTGTGTTTCAAGGTGACGTTCAATGTACCTTAGCACATATGACTGTTCGACCAACACTGCTTGAAGAGATCAAAGATAAACAAAGTGGTGATGAGGATCTTCAGCGGATTCTAAACCACAAAGACGAGGGTAGGTCCGAGGACTTCACTTTGGGCCAAGATGGAATTATGAGATTTCGAGAACGTGTTTGCGTACCCCCCAGATATCAAAAGTCAGATTCTGGGTGAAGCTCATAATACACCGTATTCTGTACATCTTGGTGGAGATAAGCTTTACAAAGATCTTCGCCAAGTGTTCTGGTGGAAAGGCATGAAACAAGATGTCGCTGAGTTCGTAGCGAAGTGTTTCACATGTCAGAAAGTCAAGATCGAGCACAAGAGACCAGGTGGAATGGTACAATCACTGGAAGTTCCTACTTGGAAATGGAATTCGATTTCTATGGATTTTGTCATGGGTTCACCTTTGACACAAAAGAAGAACAACGTCATTTGGGTGGTTGTAGATTGTTTGACGAAGGTCGCACGATTCATCCCTATGCACGACACGTGGGAAATGGAGAAACTGGCTGACGCGTACGTCAAGGAAGTCATGAGACTTCATGGTGTACCTGAAGATATTGTTTCTAATAGAGACTTGAGATTTCTCTCTAACTTTTGGCAGAAATTACAAGAAGCTTTCGAAAGCAAATTGAAGTTTAGTACCGCTTTTCATCCTGCTACAGATGGCCAGATGGAAAGGACAATCCAGACTCTAGAGGATATGCTTCGAGCGTGTGCCCTCGAATACCAAGGTTCGTCGGATAAACACATTCCGTTGATCGAATTTTCTTACAACAATAGCTATCATTCAAGCATTGATCGAGCGCCATATGAAGCCTTGTATGGTAGGAAGTGTAGATCGCCTGTATGTTGGAACGACATTAGCGAGACTGCAGTTTTGGGTCCTGATATGATCAAGCAGACTGTCGACATTGTGAAGGTGATTCAGACGAAGATGCGAAGTGCACAAGATTGCCAGAAATCATATGCAGATAGAGGTCGTAGACCTGAAGAATTTGAGGTGGGAAGCAAGGTACTTTTGCGAGTATCTCCTACCAAGGGTGTTATGCGTTTTGGTCGTAAGGGGAAATTAAGTCCTCGTTACATTGGACCTTACGAGATCCTAGAGAAGATTGGTGAAGTTGCTTATCGTCTAGCTTTACCTGTGGAACTTGAGAAAGTCCACAATGTCTTTCACGTCTCTCAACTAAAGAGATACATACACGATCCAACTCATGTCGTTCAACCTAAAACGATCAAACTTGACGAGAGTTTGACATATGAAGAACGTCCGATCGAGATCACCGACCGTAAAGAGCGCTCGACTCGCACGAAGACCGTTCCGATTGTGAAAGTTATTTGGTCCCGTCATGGTCAAGAAGAGGCAACATGGGAAGCTGAATCCATGATGCGCAAGAAGTACCCAGAACTTTTTCTTGAAGGTACTAATTCCATTCGAGTTTCGGGACGAAATCCCTTTTAAGGAGGGTAGAATGTCACACCTAGTAATTTCGTGTTTTGTTTACCGCTCTGCACAAGTTGCATGTTCTAGCATTGCATGCTGCACTGCTAATCGACCTAGATCACAAGCGTAGTACACGCATTGCATTATCGTTGTCCTAAAATCGATTTATACCTTCGTATGGGTAAACTCGTTTCGCCGTTGAGAAGTGATTACTTCATGTTTCAAGTTTCGGGACGAAACTTCTTTTAAGGAGGGTAGAATGTGATACCCCAATACTTTCTATAATTATAATATTGATTTATAATTCATTTATAAATAGTTTCGGAGATTTAAATCGTATATTTATTTAACGATTCGATTTACTCAAATTAAGCCATAATAATATTAATTATTATTATGGGAATTTCGGGATTTATAATTATCAAATTGAGGGATTTAGTTAAAATAGTTTTGTATATGAATAAGGCTTATTCATATTGTTTTAATTGGTTTTAATTAGCATTTAATTAGTTTTAATTATTTTTAATTAGCAATTAAATCAGAAAATAATCCTAATTCTAGTAGGGTTTAACTTTCTTTGACCAAACACCTATATAAGCTAAGAGATGTGCCAGTTGATCAGTTGCAAAAACTGAGCCAAAAACCCCAATTCTCTCTCGCTCCTCCCTCACGGTCTCTCTCTCTTTTCTCTCTCTCTCCACCGCACACCTTCTATCTCTCCCTCTCCCTGCTGTCGCCATCCACCGGCCTCCTCTTCCCGCCGGTAATCCCCCTCCCTCTCTCTCTCTTTTTCTCTCTTTCTTTCTCTCTCTTTCATGCTCTGTTTTTCCCCCTCCCCTGTTTTGCTGAGCCGCGACTATCGCGCCGCCGCCGCGCCACCAGGCCGCGCCTGGGTGGTCGCCGGCGAGTGACCGACGCGACTGGGCCACACCCGTCGCTCCTCCCCCTCTCAGTCGCTCTCTCTCTCTCCCTCGCGAACTCTCTCTCTCTCGCGATCTCTCTCACTCTCTCTCTCCTCCGTCGCCGGTGCTCCGGCGAGCCATCGCCGACCATGGTGGTCGGCGGGTGGTGGTCTTGGTGATGGGCTAGGTTGTGGGTCCCCATGCTTGGTGTATCACGGCCTAGACTCGAAAAACCGATTAGGGTTTTGTTTAATAATTTCATTTTAATTAATTTCGTATTTTCAGTATTTTTCAATAATTATTTTTATTTTTCTGTGCTCGTTCGGAGTTCGAATCCGGATTTTCAAAAGCCTAGATTAGTTGGAATAAATCAAGGAATTTAATAAAAATATTAGTTTACAGTTTCAGTACTGTTTGGATTTTCGTATTTATTAATTATGTCTCGGTAATTATTTTTAATTAGGACCAAACGGACAAGCGTGATCGGGTTGTGATTAGCCAAGTTACCTACTGCTTAGTGAGCTTTTGTTAGGTAAGCGATTGTGCCTACCTCTTTTCAAAGCCCCATCAAAACTATTTTGATGTGTTATGTGCTAATTGATTATTATTGTGAATTTAATATGCGAAGCATGATTAAATTATATCGTTGTTAATTATGAAGAATTTGAAATATATTCTTCACTGTAAATATGATTTATATTGAGTATGATAAGTTTATAAAGTTTCGTTAATTAATTAGTTCATATGCTAATTAATGTTTAATTATGGCGATGTTGAATTTCTAATATTATTATGATGTAATAATATGTGCTATTTGGAATGGGATATTATTGAGTGCTAATGAGCACCTACTATTATATTGGATGGTTTATTTGTGAAAGTGTAATTTTTGGATATCATGATTTACTGCCGAAGTGCTGCCAAAATTTCGTTAGACATATATGAAGCATGATTACTGTTAATATGCATTTATGTCGTTTTCGTCGTTATTATTATTCATTATCATGATCGTGAAATGAAGTAGTATGTCGTGGTCTCGTTGTACCACTAGGTCAATCAATGCAAGTATGTGAATTGAATTAAATGAGAATAAGACTCCTAATGGATCCCTAGGAGTAGTCGAGCTATCGAGACTTATCTAATTGATATAGTCTAGGGATGCGTGATTCCCAAGTTACTTTTATGTACACTTCGCAGTGTGTTCGGGACGGATCATTCCCCATTGTTTATTTCTCTACATATCGATTATTATGTTAGAGGTAGTGTGAGTATACACTAGAGTAAGTCCATGGCATGTCTATATCTATCTATGAACAGTATGGGTAATCGATATTCTATTCGCTCTCTTATCTCTCTAATCAAGATGGTTTATCTATTTGTGTTCGGATGATCACTAAAGCAAGAATTGCATGTAATTGAATATCGAGTATGCGTGTGCTTGTTTGTATGACTACTTGTGCATGCAAATGAATTTCAATGATTCATCTAAAACCCAGGTAAGGTTTGCGAAAGTGTTTTTACTGGGTATGGACGACGTTTATTCAGTTTATCTGATTTTTGTTTTCTTTTGTTTCTTCTCTTTTTCTTCTGTACCTTGTTTCTGTCACGGAAACCAAAGTGCAGGTGTAGCTGAGTGAGGACGGTTTGCTAGAAGGTTGAATATGGGTTGTTTGTTTAGAACTATGGATTTATTGGTTACCTTGGATTATTTGGGATTTTGGTTTGTGCCCTTGAAGGCAAAGTTGTAATAAAACTATAATGAACTTAAGACCGTTGGATAGACAACTCTGATATTTATGTTTAATTTGTTTAGATGCTTCCTTTGATACCTAGTTTTCCTTTCTGCTTAGCATTTACTCCTTAGCGATAAATGTTGCAGTAGCACTCCCCTAGGTCTGTGACGGTTCGGCGGTGTCGAGTCGTGTACAGCGACGTCGATAGTTCCCTGAAAATCGTTGCGAATTCGGGTGTGTTACATTAGACATTGCTTTCATATCATGTTGGAACTATTTTGAGTGTGTTTTAATTTATTATTGACTTTAGTTACTTAATTTTGGTCATGTTTGGACCGTGTTTTGTTATTGATAAACATTATAATTATTATTTCTATTCATAAAGTTTGGATATTTTTATTAAACATGTTTATTATTTCAAATGAAGAATATGGAGGCTCTATTAGTGATCAATGGAGAAGAAGTATGTCTCGCGGATAGTGCAACCACACACACTATATTGAAAAATAAGAAATATTTTTCTTATTTGGTGATGCAAAAGGCAAGTGTTAGTACTATATCTGGTACAAATTTAATAGATGGCTTCGGAAGAGCTAATATATCATTGCCTGGAGGAACAAAATTTGAAATTGATAATGCATTGTTCTCTCCCATGTCTCAAAGAAATTTATTGAGTTTCAAAGATATTCGCCGAAATGGATATCATATTGAGACAAAAAGTGAAGGAAGTGATGAGTACCTTCACATTACATGCATGATTGCAAGTAACAAATGTGTGTTGGAAAGACTACCCGCATTTTCTTCGGGATTGTACTATACCAAAATCTGTACAATTGAGACGCGTGTAATTGTAAACCAGAAGTTTACAGGCCATGAGCAATTTATTGTTTTGCATGACCGGTTGGGCCATCCCGGGTCATTGATGATGCGAAAAATCATTGATAATTCTTGTGGGCACACATTGAAGAGCTAGAACATTCTTCAAACAAATAAATTTTCGTGTGCTGCTCGTTCACAAGGGAAGATTATAATTAGAACATCACCAACTAAAGTAGGGTTTGAGTCCCTTACTTTTTTGGAACGTATACAAGTAGATATATGTGGACCTATACATCCACCATGTGGACCATTTAGATATTTTAAGGTTTTGATTGATGCATCAACCAGATGGTCACATGTATCCTTGTTGTCAACTCGCAACCTGGCGTTTGCAAGATTACTTGCTCAACTTATAAGGTTACGAGCACATTTTCCAGATTACCCAATAAAGACAATTCGTCTTGACAATGTTGGTGAATTCACATCCCAAACTTTTAATGATTATTGCATGTCAATTGGGATAAGTGTTGAGCATCCTGTTGCACATGTTCACACACAGAGTGGTCTTGCGGAGTCACTAATCAAGCGTTTGCAATTGATTTCAAGAACAATACTCCTAAAATCAAAACTTCCAATTAATGCTTGGGGACATGCTATACTGCATGCGGCAACACTGCGCATTAGGCCAACAAGTTATCATGAATCATCCCCTTTACAAATGGTTTCTGGTCAGGAACCAAATATTTCCCATCTAAGAACTTTTGGATGTGCTGTGTATGTACCAATTGCTCCACCACAATGCACTAAGATGGGACCTCAAAGGAGGTTGGGAATATATGTTGGGTATGAATCTCCGTCTATAATCAAATATCTTGAGCCATCAACAGGAGATTTATTTACGGCTCGATTTACTGATTGCCATTTTGACGAATCAGTTTTCACAACATTAGGGGGAGAAACTAAACAGCTGGAAAAGGAGATAAGTTGGAATGAATTATCATTATCGTATCTTGATCCTCGTACAAAGCAATGTGAACTGGAAGTTCAAAAGATAATTCATTTACAGAGATTAGCAAATCAAATGCCAGACGCATTTACTGACCCAAAGAGAGTGACTAGGTCACATATTCCAGCTGTTAATGCTCCTATTAGAATGGATGTCCCTGAAGGACAAAAGCTTATTGCTAATGAATCTGTGGCGCGCTTGAAGCGTGGTAGACCACTTGGTTCCAAAGACAAAAATCCTCGACAAAGAAAAGGAGCAAGGATACTGGATGGCCAAATCGAGGAAATAACAACTCATGAGGAGCCTATCGACATGACTAATATTATCTCAGAAGAGACTCAGGTACCTGAAATTTGGGAAAATGAAGAGATCTCGATAAATTATGTCGTGTCAGGAAGAGTTTGGTACCGAAATAATGTCGACGTCAATGATGTTTTTGCATATAATGTAGCGCTAGATGTTATGGATAATAATGAGGATCATGAACCAAAGTCTATTGAGGAATGTAGACGTAGAAATGATTGGCCAAAATGGAAAGATGCAATTGAGGCGGAACTGAAATCCCTAGCGAGAAGTTTTTGGACAAATAGTCCGTACACCTAATGGTGTAAAACCAGTTGGGTACAAATGGGTTTTCGTGAGAAAACGAAATGAGAAAGGTGAAATTGTGAGATATAAAGCTCGTTTAGTTGCACAAGGTTTTTCTCAAAGACCTGGTATTGATTTTGAGGAGACATACTCTCCCGTGGTGGATGCAACTACTTTTCGCTATCTAATTAGTCTGGCAATACAAGAGGGACTTGATTTGCGTTTGATGGATGTCGTTACAGCTATCTATATGGCTCACTCGATAATGACATTTACATGAAACTCTCTGAGGGCTTTAAACTGCCACAAGCATGCAATTCTAATTCTCGAGAAGATTACTCAATCAAGTTAAACAGATCTCTATATGGATTGAAGCAATCTGGGCACATGTGGTATAATCGCCTTAGTGAGTACTTATTGAAACAAGGCTATAAAAATGATGAGATTTGCCCATGTATTTTTATAAAGAGATTTGGAGTTGAGTTTGTCATAATTGCAGTATATGTGGATGACTTGAATATTATTGGAACTCCCGAAGAGCTTCCAAAAGCTGTTGAGTGCTTAAAGAAAGAATTCGAGATGAAAGATCTTGGAAAGACAAAATTTTGTCTAGGATTACAAATTGAGCATTTAAACAATGGAATCCTTGTGCATCAAACAACTTATACAGAAAAGTTGTTAAAACGCTTTATGATGGATAAAGCACATAATTTGAGCACTCCAATGGTCGTAAGGTCACTTGATGTAGATAAAGACCCATTTCGACCCGCAGAAAATGATGATGAGATTCTTGGCCCTGAAGTGCCATATCTAAGTGCAATAGGAGCACTGATGTATCTTGCTAGTCATGCACGATCTGATATATCATTTTCAGTTAATCTATTGGAAAGATATAGTTCGTGTCCAACACGAAGACATTGGAATGGAGTTAAGCAAATACTTCGTTATCTCCAAGGTACAAAGGATATGGGTTTATATTTTCCTAACCTACCCAAAGAAGAATTGGTTGATTTTGCAGATGCAGGTTATTTATTTGATCCCCATAATGGACGATCGCAAACAGGATATGTGTTTACATGCGGTGGCACTGCCATATCATGGCGCTCCATGAAACAAACTATTGCAGCCACCTCTTCTAACCATGCAGAACTTTTAGCTATCCATGAAGCTAGTCGAGAGTGTGTATGGTTAAGATCTGTGATTCAGCACATACGTGGAGCTTGCGAATTGTCATCAACAAAGGAGACACCAACGATCCTACATGAAGATAATGCTGCGTGCATCGCTCAACTTAAGGAAGGGTACATTAAAGGTGATAGAACAAAACACATTTAACCAAAATTCTTTTTCACTCATGATCTTCAGAAGAATGGTGCTATTCTTGTTCAACAAGTTCGTTCAAGTGAAAATTTGGCAGATTTGTTTACCAAAGCTCTACCTACTGCAACATTCAAGAAGGTGATTCACAAAATCGGTTTGCGCCGACTCAAAGATCTCAATTGATGCAATTTTCAGGGGGAGTAAGTATACGCTGCACTCTTTTTCCCTTAGTCGTGGTTTTATCCCACTGGGTTTTCCTGACAAGGTTTTTAATAAGGCAGTATCTTTAGAGTATTAAGAATAATGTACTCTTTTTCCTTCACTAGGTTTTTATCCCACTGGGTTTTTCCTAGTAAGGTTTTAACGAGGCATATTCTTTAGCAATGTACATCCAATGGGGAGTGTTATGAAATATATTATATGGATGTACAATATATTATAGAGATACTCTACTGAGATATTTACCGTATTCTATATTAGAGTTAGCAATACCCTAACTCCCCTTGTACTATATATATATCTCTCTATGATAATAATAAAGTCACCCCTTTTGCTCTCTACTCTCTATCTCTCAAATAGTTTCACAACAAAAAAACAAACAAGTATGATTTGTTCTTTTCGTCGTCTCCATGCTGCATTCCGTTCCGTTTCCTTATGTTTTGCGTCGTTTCGTTCCGTATTCTGTATTTCATTTTATCTCAGATTTTGTTTTATTATGCGCGTTGTTCCATTCTATTCCAATCCATATCGTTCCGTTCCTTTCCTCACCGTCCTGCACCATTCAGAACGGGGCCAAATGGCAAATGCCAACTAGAATTGCACTTGATCAAGCTTGCATAAAAATTTCCGCCCCCACGTCCACGTGTGTGTCAATGTCGTTAAGAATTCGCTGGGGTCGACCACCATCTCGTTGAATTCAATTTCAACCCTTTCCACTCTCTCTCTCTCCTCTCTTACTCCCTTCCCCTGTTTAATCTCCCCAATTTCCCAATCCACTCATTCATTCAATCAAATCCAAATCCCTAATTCTCTCTCTCTTTCTATCTCTCTTTTTCTCATCAATGGCGCCAATCAATCTCCGAAAATCCACAACCCAAACCCAAACCCTAACCACTTCATCACAAGACGCTGCTGCTCGTCTTCTAGTTCGTGAACCTCTCCGAATTAGCGCCAATTTAGCCTCCGCCCCTCCTCCTCCTTCTTCTTCTTCTCCGGCGACTACATCGGGTTCGGGTTCGTCGTCGATTCCGCCAACTACGATACCGGCATTGGAGAGCAAGAATTTGAGGCTAGGGTTAGTAGAAGAGGAGATTATTGATTCGAGTTTTAAATTGATTTGTTGTGAGGAAATTGACGGTCGTCGTTGGAAACATGTTGCTCAAAACGATGCCGTTTCTGGGAGGTTGAAGAAGGGTAATATTAGGTCTGTTTGTTTGCAGACACTTCTGGCACCCATTGAGGTAATTGCAATTCTGCTTCTTATTTTGTTAAATTATATTTTTGTTTTTTGTTTTTTGGAATTTGATTTTGTCCCTGATTTGTGGTGGTTTGGGCAATCAAGCTAAAATTGGATGGAATTTGTATGTGTATAAGTTATGAAGTTCATGAATCAATGAATAAAGAAAATGAGCTGATGGGTTGGTTGTTTGAGGTGATAAACTAGGATGTGTAATTTTATGATGGAATGTTTTTATGTGACATGGAATGGGTTTCCAAAGCAACCATTTTGTTGTTTGTTACATGTTTATTTCGGCTAGCTAGTGTTATCATTTGGGAGTTTTCTCCTCGCTTGATTACTATTCCCGCAAAAGTTTTTGGCTTTGATTATATGCTGTGTTTGGGATCTATTGCTTAGCTGCATTGTGCTAAAGTTTGTGGAAATATCGAATGAAAAGATTATAGAGAATAGAGTGAAAGAAGAGAGAAGACGTTCTCAGAGTTCTTTGTTTACTTGTTTGTTAATGTGCTACCCATCTCTAACTAATCAGCCAACTGATTTCTGCTGACCTGGCACTCTAGTAACACAATGCAATAAGAAGTATTTCGCCTTTTAATCAGAGGATGTTGTTTCATGTAAAAGGACAGATTTTCATGCAAATAGAATTTTTTTTTGTTTGAATCTGTAAGGAGTACCCTTTGGGTCCGGCCAATTGGACAAGCCCCTGTGCTTGCCGGGCCAAGGAACAAGCACTAATCCATGGAGGACTTGAACCCTTGTCATAGGGTTGGAAGGGTGGGGTGTGTGAGCTACCACTCCACACTTCATCCTCAATGCAAAAAGCACATGGCAATGCCCACTGCTCCTCTTTTGTTTTGTTCAATTTTTTTTTTTGTAAGTTTAGTTTGATTTTGAAATAGCCAAACATAATCTGTTTGCCACAAACCATCATTTTGTAGAGACGAAAAATTATACATTTCTCACTTTTTGTGTCCCGAACCATAGATATTACTCAATCTTGTAACATAAGGCATCCTTTATCAAAGAGGGTTGAATCACCGTGTTACAATTTCACTAAACCTCATAGTACCCAGCTGAAGTTTTTCTTTTTTCTTTATCATTATTTGTTTTAACATTGTTTCGTCTTCTGCATGTGCAGGAAGTAGCATCATTTATAAGATCTTATGTTGTTCCTGAAGGTTTCCCTGACAGTGTCTCACCGTCATATGTGCCATACATGACCTGGAGAGCACTAAAGGTACTTGGAATGTAGAAAGCTATATGAATTTGTGTATTGCGTAGAGACTAGATAAACTATTGGGTATTTTGCTTGTTGGGTGTTATAATCCATATGCAATTTGAGAAGTTTGATCAATTGGGCTTCTCTTTCCTGCTCTAGTTGTGAACACTGAAATATAGGTTTAGTGATGGTAAACATACTTAAAATGTTTGCCGTTCTTGTGACGCTATTAACACAATCATATATCTAACAGCACTTTTTTGGTGGAGCTATGGGTGTGTTCACGACGCAAACGCTGTTGACGTCTGTTGGAGTATCTAGGAACCGAGCCACACCTGGTGCTGTAGCAATTAACTGGATCCTCAAGGTAGAGATATATCAATCACTTTGGAGCTGAATTTCTGCATGCTTTGCTTTTCTATATACATTTATATCTCAATTTTGTGGACTACTTAAAAAGCAGCAACTTTATGGGCTACTTAAATCTTATATATGGCTTGAGTGCGGTGCTTTATGTTTAAGAGCAAATAGTCAAGTGGTTTCGTCTTGGAGACAATTTTAGTCCAGTTGCAACTTGATTTCTGTGGTGCTAGGCAAATATTTGCTAGATCTGAGGCACATTTTGCTGTTTAATGTATTACAAAGTGTAACTACATTTCATAGTAATATCTAGGAAAATGTGTAGAAACACCTAATATTATTTGTTTTTGTATAGATACACCTAATAAAAATAATTTCACTCAGCAGAACCACCACCTATGACTTTCCGACCAATTTATTTTTTATTTTTCCTTCCCGTTTTGCCCTTACCAAAGTCTTCTATTGATTTTTACCTTCGTTTACCCCCTTCATGCTAATTATTAATTCCCTTCCCCATTTTATCATTTTCCCTCCCCCAACTTTAAATATCTCTAAATTAATTGACCCTCAATAAAACAAAACCCTATTCATCACTCTTCTCTCTCTTCAACATAGAAGCTCAGCCATGGAAGCTCATGTCCTATGTGCGGCTGTGCCTTATCATTTTGCTAGTAATTTCTTTTCTTTTTCATGACCGGTTGAATTACAGAGGTAAAGAGTCACAAGCCATTTTGGCAAGTTGCAATTGCAAATAGCAATAACATTAGAAGCCATTGATTCTCTTAGAAAATAAACACCGAAAGCTCATGACAATACTAATACAGATGGTGTAAAATTGGTCAGTACCCATTTTTTTACCCCATGCCCAAACCTTAATCCTATCCAAACACCCACATCATCAACAAAAGCAATACCTATTACAGCATAAACTAATCACAAACAACAGCCACATCATATTTTCAATGCCTTCATATCTTTGTCCACATCTTTTGCCTTTCTCATTACTTTTTCATTCTCAACCTGCAATTTCACATTAGCAACCTCCTACCCAGTTTTAGGGTTCAATTTTACCAATCACAAATTGCAAACCAAGGCTCCCGTCATTGGCCTCCAACTTTATTTTCACTAGCAAGAGAGACGAGAGAAAAAAGACAGAAGAGGAAAAAGAGGGAAAAGAGATAGAAGAGGAGAGGAAATACTAAAGAGAGTAGGAGCCATGGACCATACCTTTATATTTGCTAGCAACACAGAGGGGCTCGTAATGGTGGAGACTGGAGAGAATTTATATGCTTCACAGAGGATATGAGCTTTACCGGCTGAGCTTCTATGTCAAAGAGAGAGAAAGAGTGATGGATTGTGTTTTGCTTTAGGGTGGGTCAGTTAATTTAGGAAAGAATGGGGAAGGGAATTAAAAATTAACATGAAGGGGGTAAACATAGGTAAAAATCACTAAAATACTTTGCTAAAAGGGCAAAAATGGAAGGAAAAATCAAAAATTGGCCGGAAAAGTTGTGGGTGGGGGTTCTACTGAGTGAAATTATTTTTATGAAGTGTTTCTGTACAAAAAAAAAAACAAAACATAATTAGCTGTTTCTTCGCAAAATGTGAATTTTATTAGGTGTTTCTAAGCAATTTTCCTAATATTTATGAAAAGATCATTCAAGATACTGCTGCAACTGAGAAGTATCTTTCTAGACTGCATTGCAAATGGCGCTGATTCTTTTCTGAAGGCAAGCTGTTGCATTTGACTCATGTGTTTCAGATTAATTCAATAAAGGTTACCTTGTAAAATAATTTCTCTCAAGCTAAGAAGGTGCTCTTTCATCTTACATATCGTTCTTGTCAATATTATACAGTTCTGTAGGATGGCCCAACACATGACCTTGGGTATTCTAGGATTTAAAAGCTCGAGGTGCTTCCCGGTCTTCCCCAGAGGATTAATCCTTTCACTTGGTGTTACATTTCATAGTTTGCAGCGGGCTGAACACCTCTTGGGCTCTGGCATAAAACATTAAGACTGATGAAATGCTGTTAACATCCTTGTCATGATTACTTGTTAGAATTATCAATCATGGCTGGTCTAGAAGGGAACCATCACTCGGGAACTTACTTTTATTTTCTCTTTTTTTGTCAGAGGATATCATCTATCTTAACCATGTCATAATTGCAAACTTGCGAAGTTTCAGTCAAATTGCAATCAACTATCCCATAAACTTGAATGATGTGTTGATTTCAATCATGCTGTATTATGTTAGAAATTCAGGAGTCAGGAGTCTCAGGACATTTTGTTTCTCTGATCTTTTGTTGTTATGCTGTAATCAATGAATCTGTTACTGATATAAGTAATATATATAGGATGGTGCTGGGCGGGTCGGAAAAATGCTCTTCGCTCGACAAGGAAAGAAGTTTGACTATGATTTAAAACAAGTAGCTCTCCTGCCTCCCTCCACTTTTCCTCTGTGTTTGAGTAAAGAAATTTAACTCCAGCATTTATTGCTTTCTTTTAACCAATTTGTCTTTCAGCTTAGGTTTGCTGGAGATCTATTGATGGAGTTGGGTGCTGGGGTAGAGCTGGCAACTGCAGCAGTCCCACACTTGTTTCTGCCATTGGCATGTGCTGCTAATGTTGCGAAGGTTTGGTTGCTACCTTTGATACTGTCATTTGCTAAATGAGGATGAATGAGCCTGGTTTGGAGTTTAAGAAGCCAAGCCAAGTCAAGCCAAGCTGAACTTTGTAGTGTTCATGTTCCTTTATTTGACTTTTAGTGAAGCTCGTATGGAGATTGAGCTTTTTCCAGCTTCAAATATTGTCCTAGCTCTTTTCTTAAGCAAAGGTCAAGCTTGTTCACAAACATAGCTAATTCCTAAAATGTTGTAGGAGGTATATATAAAATATTGTTCTAGTGATGTGGCCAAATCTGGTTAAATGTTTTTTAACTTTTAACCAGTTGAGTTGCACAGAGTGCAATAAATCCTAGAAAATCACATTCTTATATGATAGTTAGATGAGGCACACACAAGTTACGTCACATTGAGCTGTTCACAAATATAAACAAGGCACATACTGGAAACTGGTGGTGTTCAGGATTTGGCTTTTTGATGAAACGAGCTCAAAAAAGTTATATTCAGGTTTGTTTGGTTCATGGACGCTCTTTGACAGAGGTTCTTGATGATTGTTTGCAAATTTAAGGGTTTGTTTGCACCCTTAGGCTTGTTACCTTTTGCTTCTTCATCTGTATCATGGATTTGAAAACACTTGCGGAAAAAAAAATTAAAGAATAATTTTTTGAAATACTTATATCCAGGTAAGCTGAATGCATCATGCCCTTTAGGTAGGTTTTTATTTTTATTTTTATTTTTTTATTTGTTTTGGGAAGGTAAGGAGATTAAGATAGGGGGGAAGATTAGGAGTCCCTCCTTTATGTAGAATATGTCTTCAATAATGAATTTTTTTTTTTTTTAATTTCCTTTTTTTTTTTTGGGTGGGGCATATAGGTGGCATAGTGGCGTATAATTATACAAATGGTGTAAAACACTGTAATGTATTGTTCTTTGTGCTGCATACATTTCCACCTACAACATAACACGTGTATATAAAGAGCTTAGATTATATGCTGTTGGGCCTGTTGCTGCTATTGGAAGGTTGGGATTTGGAATGGAATGTCTAATCTGGTAACTGACATGTGCCTTGGTGGTCTCATCTCAAAAACGTTGTGTAGATTTAGTGCCCCTCTTGTTTTTCATTTTTCTTATTTTTTCTTTTTGGATTGATTTTTGACTACGTAGTAGCTAATCTGCTTCATTTGTTTTGCCACCTGACAGAATGTAGCTGCTGTCACATCAACATCAACACGAACACCAATTTACAAAGCATTTGCTAAAGGTGAAAACATAGGAGATGTTACTGCAAAAGGGGAATGTGTTGGTAACATTGCAGATCTGGTATGTTTGAGTAGCTACGATTTATTCAACAAGAAACAGTTAAGAGCAAGCGCTTAGGTTGTTTTTTTTATACAGGGCCTTAAAGTAGCCTTGATTTGTGTTTTCCATCTGTTACTTTTGCTATTCTTTGGCATCTACTTATGATCTTTGTTAAGTAATTATTTTCAAGGTGCCTCCCTTTGGGCTAAGGCGGCTGCGGATTTTAAGGGTGTTCGACTTACGGTTATTCAACGCCATTGGCGTGATTTGTAGATATTTTGCTTTGCTTTTGAGGATGCCTTATCCTCTTATATTGCATTCTTTCAACGATTGATTAATAAAAAATTTCTCATCTAAAAAAAGGTAATTATTTTCATGGTGGAATGGGATCTTGCAATAGGACAGGATCTTTTCTAAACAAGAGTATACCTTGAAACCAAGAGGTGCGTTGAAGTGGGAGCTCAAGTTGTAGACCTCCCACACCTCCAGGGCTCCGACAGTTCAACCATGTGTGACTCGGGACTCGGGAGTGTTGTGCATTGTGCCCCATGTATCTAATTCCCAACCTTATGGCTTGGGGAATAATTCATGTTGTGGGCCTTTAGGGCTAAGGCCGCACTGTCTTTGCAGTCACACTTTCCTTGGCCCATTATCCAAGGTGGGATGGGCTAGGGGGCCATTCCTCACCTATCTAAACCAACGAAAGGCATAGGAAAACGGGACGATGGTGCCCAAGTAGAGAAGTGACACCAAAGAGTGATTTCCCAAATATGAAAGAAGGCAAGCTGTGTATCCTCTCTTATAAAGTTTTAAGATATGCGGAACGTTGATACCAGAGAGAGGGAGAGCACAGTAAAACAAAGCTAAAAGAGTTTAGTCCTTGCCCTTTGTTCGGTTTATACGTCACCCTTAATGTAATAGATCTTTACCTGTCATATTTATTGGAATCTGGCCCTTGAGGCCCTGAATGGCTGAATTTGAGTCTTGCAAAGAAGCAGTTTTTCTAACGTTCTATATCATTGTTTTTCATGAACAAAACAAAGGCTATGGTCATAATTCATACGTACACAGCCGCACTGTTGCCCCATTGCATTTACATGTCACAATACTTAGGTTATGCTGATAATATTTTCTAATGTGGATGTTAATGTCATTTTCTCCTATATTTCTATATATTTTTCCACTTTCCTTTATCTGTTGCTAATGTTAGTCAAATTTTTGTTTTGAAGCTGGGAACTGGCTTGAGCATTATGCTTTCAAAGAACAATCCATCCTTAGTCACTACATTTGGCTTCCTTTCTTGCGGCTACGTCTTGAGTTCTTACCAAGAGGTATGTTTGCTGTCTTGCCTTCACTTTGTGATGTGGTCCAATTGTTGAAGTCATTGAAGTATTGCTCACAGCAAGCCTTTCTAACAGGTGAAGTCTGTTGTACTACATACTCTAAATAGGGCAAGATTCAATGTTGCAGTAGAGTCATTCCTTAAAACTGGTATGGCAAACTGCTACTATCTGAAGCAGAAGTAGAATATATTTTGCTCCAACTTAGATGGTTTCCACTATTGATAATTTAACTAACCCACTAATGTTGCCTTTTGATAACAAATAATTACTTATTCTCTTAATTAATGATACTGTGATACACATTGTAATATTTTTTGGTCACTCGTAATTATTCCATACAGGGCAAGTTCCGTCACTAAAAGAGGGAAATTTAAAGGAAAGAATATTCACTTTTCCATGGCTGGAGGATAGGCCTGTTCAACTTGGTACATGATAGTCTATTTACTCTGTTATCAGTTCTAGTAATTTATGATTGTTTTTCCTGTAGTTCTTTAATTAATGGTGAAATTGAAATTACGGAATTGGACAGGTTCCAAATTCAAAGATGCATTTGAAGACCCAGGTCTATATGTTGCACTAGAGCCCCTCTTCGAGGTATATTATTATCTTGATAATGGACTGGTCATGGAGATAATGTGGATGTTAGTGCGTTCTCTTTTTGAACATACAGTTTCTTTCTGTACAGCGAATATAAAGATCTTTAAATAGACAACTGATTGCCAAGAATATGCTTTGTGGAAGAGTGCTAGGGTCTTTTCTGGTATTTCTATGTCAGCTGATGTGTTGTGTGATAGGGTAATCATTTAGCCTCTTTGTGGGCCATGGCTGCAGGATGTTTTCGTAACTATCCTGTTACTCACTTACTCTGTTACTATTACCATTTATACTATTTCTTTTATCTAAAAAAACTAATTGCCAAGCAATGCTACAACAATATTAGGTGTTTAGGTCCTTAGAGCCCTGCTTTATCCCTCCTATACGATGTATACCATTACCACCAATGAGACCTTTTTAATGTTTAGTACAGATAATGAAAAGAATTGTATGAAGAAAGCATCATAGCCATGCATTTAGTGGGGCCTCCTGATGAACTCCTTGTTTTGCAAGGATATCTGCAACCTAGTTCTTTTCTCAAATAGTATGAGAAAAAAAATACAACTATATGAAGCACCAGATATATCATCAATCTGGTTAAAGGCTTGCCACCAACACCAAGGTCTGATGGCTTTGTTGTTAACACACTGAATATGATTGAGAGAATCCCAATCCAACATAATCCTCATTGACTCTTTTTGAAAATACATCGACTCTTTCTTTCTCCTCATATCTGAACTATTTTTTTATATAATGACAGAAAGAGAGATACATAGTCACATACAATCCTGTAAAGAACAAGGTGTATGCATTGCTTAAGGATCAAGCAAAGTCTGATGACATCTTAAAAGCAGCATTTCATGTGAGTGTCTTTAACGGTGCTATCCTTTTCATTTCGATTGTTTGAAATGTAACACTCTAAATTGTAGAAAGTTCATGTTCACAGGGTCATGTGCTTCTTCATTCTCTTAGTGCATCACTCAAAAACCAGATTGCGTCTGTGAAGCATTATGAACACAATAGCTTAAACTCTTCAGATGTGCCAGTTGATATGGAGAGCCTTGTGGCCGAGTCCTGCAAAATGGTTGCAACTACATATGGCCTATTCAAATATAAAGCTGCAGAACAGGTAACTTGAAGATAACCTTTTTTTGAATCTTTTGCCAAGTAGTATTGTGCAGTGTTCTACTATCGAATTGTTCTTGTTCACTGGACATTGGATGTGTTATGCATCTCTTGCTCTTGTTATTAGCAACCCTTGAATCATTTCTCAGCATGTTGACCATCATCCCCTTCATTACCACCCATGACAAACTGCTATTTCTGTCATGGAAAAGCTAGGAAGTCACATACCACCTCTTTTTCTTTTTCCTCCCTTTTTTAGAATGTAAGGAGGGCCTAACTTGAGGCTAGACACATGGTAGGGGTTCAGGGGGGAAGTTTCCCTACCTAGTTTACCGAAAATTCGTATCTTCAACCCTGCAATGGTCGAGTAAGAGATGATTTCAGAATACTGTTAAGATAATGGACTGTTTTTAGCCTGGTCTATGCGGAATAAAGCTACTTTGCTACAGTATCCTAGCCTTCATTGTCATTCCTATTAATGAACCATCATACTTTCATTTGAAGCAGACTAGCCGAATTACCTGGCTTTGACACGGGGTGCCTATGATTGAGTGAACCTTTCACAGGAGTAAGCTACATTGTGTCTTTCAATGACCCTTCTCCGCTCTTTTCTCGCTCTCCTTTTTTTTTGGGGGGGGGGGGAGGGAGAGGGTTCGAGCTGGGATAACATTGTCGCAGAACCTCTATGAAGGGGTTTTATGTAGTTAGGGGATTGAATAGACCATGTGAGCTAAAGAGAACAGTGCTTGGACAAGGTGATTCTATTCTAGTTTGAAGAATTTCAATCTGGTTCCAGCAATGTAAGCTGCAAGTTTGAATGTATAAATATTTGTAGTTTTCACTAACTGCAAAGTCTTAAGGCTTGTTTACTTGTTAGTAATGCAATGCAATCATTTTATAGAGTAGATGTGAGGTGAAAAGTGAAGAAGTGAAAGTAGATATATGAGAAAAGCGGGGGTTGATTACAACCTTCAATTTGATCACAATTCCACAACTTTAACCATGTAAAGATGGTTACATTAGATGGTGTAATCAATTTCCCATTTCTCATTCCTCTCCTCCCCTCCTTCCCCTTGCACAGTTGCACCTCACATTTACTATATAAAATGATTGCAATGCGTTACATTTCATTGCTACCAAGTAGACGAGCCCTTATTGTGTTTGTCTCTTTGTTGCTCCAATCATTTAGAATACTATTCCTGTGGAAATAAATGTTGAAGTAGTGTGCTGCTAAGAGAATTTGAGCCCTTTGGATTGATCACTGATTGTAACATTGTATCTTGGCAGGGATGGATGATGTCCGAATCACTACTTAATCCTGGCCGAGCCCGGCTTTGTTTAGGATGAAGTTGGATTACATGTTTTCATTTAAGTGAACAAGTCAGATCTCGGCCGGCCTAGTTCTTAGACGCCAGATTAATAACAATTTGGCTCTTATGATGAACTACTGACCATGTACCTGGATATGCCACACTTCCGGGGCCACAGGTATGAGACCCGGTGAAGCTCGTCAAACTTGGCTATGGACTATATGGTGAAGCGTCAAACGTCAGGTGTGGTCTTGTGGATATTATATGATTCAATGAAAGACTGCGAATTCCGCAATTCACAACTCAAAAAGGAGCTCCCTGTGGGAAGAAATTCTAATGTAAAATTTGTGCTCAGTGTTCGGTTTCCAATTTCTGTAAGAGGTTTACTTTGGTAGTTGTCGTACGTATATATGTAAGTCTTGTCAGATTTTTCTTGTTACTTTCATTTCATGAGTGTGGTTTTGACGTGTTGGTGTGATGCATTATGTTTTTGCACAAAGGTGCACTGATGGACAGAAGGTGCAAATATTTGACAGTTTTGGAGGTGCTGACTTTGAGGTTGAAGAGCTAGTAGTACATTAGTAGGAAATGCAGTAGATAAGAGTACTTTTTATTTTTTTGGTAAAAGATAGCTTCTTCATTACCAAAAGGACATGCCAACAAAACATCTCATACAAAGCAAAGAGGGAGATACCTATGTCCAAGGCACTTTCTAGGAAGGGTACTTGGAACATATTAATCAAGCCTCGTTGCTAAAATTAACAGAAAACATTAAAGAGACCTACATCTTTAGCTTTTACAGCTTGGGGTTTAATACATGTAATTCTATACTTCATGACATTTTTAATCTGGGCCACAATACTCAAAGCTTCCACCTTCTGACTTGAAAAAACAGCTCGATTTCTTGCAATCCAAAAGTAATAAATGACAGCTGCAGCCAAAGCAAAAAAGGATCCACTTCCTATGTTTGCTTCCTCTACGCTTCATAAGCCATTGAGGCCAGGCCTGGTAACTACTTGGCCATGCAGTGCAACTGATCCAGGAACATATTTCATCCACAACCTGTCTAGATATAGAGCAGTCAAAAAAGAGGTGTGAAATTGTTTCATTGTAAACATTACACAGGGGGCACTTCTGATCAGCAATAGGACATCCCATCTTAACAAGCCTATCTCGAGTAAGTATTCTTCCCTGCAGTACCAACCAGCAAAAGATGGCATGTCTAGGCACTGAGTACTTACCCCAAGCAAGAGCAGCTTCATTAAATTTATCATGCTCTCCCAGGAGAAGATCATAACCCATTTTGACTGTATACAGTCCATCTTTGTTGACAGGCCAGGTATTAGAGCCACAAATACCCCCTGTTTCACCCCTGACTTTCATGAGTTTCTTCCAGTACCATGAACATATCTCATCCACAACCTGTCTAGATATAGAGCAGTCAAAAAAGAGGTGAAATTGTTTCATTGTAAACATTACACAGGGGGCACTTCTGATCAGCAATAGGACATCCCATCTTAACAAACCTATCTCGAGTAAGTATTCTTCCCTGCAGTACCAACCAGCAAAAGATGGCATGTCTAGGCACTGAGTACTTACCCCAAGCAAGAGCAGCTTCATTAAATTTATCATGCTCTCCCAGGAGAAGATCATAACCCATTTTGACTGTATACAGTCCATCTTTGTTGACAGGCCAGGTATTAGAGCAACAAATACCCCTTGTTTCACCCCTGACTTTCATGAGTTTCTTCCAGTACCAGCTTGAATAAGTTGGTACCCTGTGATCATATAGGTCATGCCCTTTCAAGTATATAGAATGGACCCATTTCACCCATAAGCTATTCTTTTTGCTAGCAATAGCCCATAGGTGCTTCCCAATTGCAGCCTTGTTCCAGACTCTACAGTTCTTCACATGCAAACCCCCCATTCTTTTAGGCATACAGATGCTTTCCCAAGCCACAAGAGGAAGTTTTGTTTTCTGAGTACTTTGCCCCCAGAGGAAGTTCCTGCACACTTGTTCAATACTCTTGATCACTGATTGGGGCAAGATGAAGATAGATGCCCAATACACATGCATTGTGTATAACACAAAATTAACAAGCTGAGCTCTCCCTGCCAAGGACAGGTGTCTAGAAGACCAGCAGTTGATTCTTGCTGTAATCTTACCCACGAGAAACATACAGTCCATTTTGGACCATTTAACAGGGGACATGGGCATTCCAAGGTATTTCATAGGGAAATCACCATCAGCAAACCCAGTTAAGGCACTGATTTGCTGCTTAACATCCCTAGAAACCCCACTTGTGTATACATGGGACTTTGCTAAATTAACAGTGAGTCCAGTGACAACTGAAAAATGATGGAGAGCTCCCATAACACGAGTCACAGAAGAAATATTGCCCTTACAGAATAACATAAGATCATCTGCAAAAGATAGGGTGATCAACTGAAGATTAGAGCACTGTGGATGAAATCTGAACTCTCTATCTTTGCTTGCACACTTAAGAGCTCTGGTTAAATATTCCATAACCAGCACAAAAATCAAGGGATAAATAGGGTCACCTTGCCTCATTCCCTTCACTCCACTAAACTGACCATGCAATCTTCCATTTATGTTCAAAGTAAAACTAGGGGAAGTAATATAGATCATAATCCAGTTCACAAACTGAGAAGGAAACCCTAAACCAGAAAGCATCTCTCTAACAAATTCCCAATCCACTGTATCATACGCTTTCCTCAAGTCAATCTTCATCATGCATCTTGGGAGATATTTGCTCTTCTATAAAGTCTAATGAGATCTTGGGTTATCATGATATTATGGCCTATGTGTCTACCAGCAATAAAAGCCCCTTGATTCTCACTAACAATATCAGGCAAAATCTTACTCATTCTAGAACAAAGCAGCTTAGAGATCACCTTATACAGAGTATTACAGCATACTATAGGTCTAAATTTACTGGGTTTCAGAGGGTTATCTACTTTAAGAACAAGAGTAATAACAGTTGAGTTAAGCTGAGAGAGTAACTTGCCAGATTTGAAAAAGTCAAGTATAGCATCACTAACCTCCTCACCAACAGTCAAGTAGATAAGAGTACTTATATTGGACCTTATTTGAGAAATGCGCCAATACAAATAGTATATGTGTTTATTTATGGAATGTTGTTACGTTGGACACACAAAAATTAATTTATATAGGTATTTGATGTAATTTTTGCTTTTCTTTCTTGAGGCTGCCTCATACAAGAATTTGTGATCTCAAATTATTCGAATAATTGCTATATATATGTCATTCAATTATTAAATTACTTCCCCAATTGAGATGATGAACTTACATTAAACAACTTAACTTGTTAGAAACTACATGCAACAAATTTGAAATTTTTTATAAATAAAAGTCAAAAGCATGAAATACTGAATAAATACTAGTGGCTACAATTTGAAGAACACATTCCATGACAACTATTCAAAGATTATATTCTTATAAACTAAAAAAAACTATCAAATTAAGAAGGTCAATTAGGGATAGATAGGGTAATATATTACTATTTCATGTATTGTATGAGCATACATCTAACCTGAAAATGTAAGTAGAGTAATGAGATGGGCCCTACGCATAAGATGACGGTAGGGCTATATTATCTTACAGTCCAACGAAAATTTGGGGTACTGATTAATGTGTTATGGCCGTATAACAAGCCGTAGAAATTTCTATTTATGATATTCTAGAAAATCATAATTATTTCCTAAACTCTCATTCGACCCAGTTGTGGGGACCCAAAGTCGTAAATCGAGAAGAGAGAGATGGATGAGAGTGAAATGGAGGAGAGGAGGATGTCCAACTGGTTGCGGGACGAGGTGTATGCAAAAAGAATTACAGGAAATCATCTCTTAACAATTTTCAGCCTAAATTTTCATAGTGTAATAGGAGAGCAGAAAATACGGGTACCCAAAATCGGTAGTTTCGGAATTGGAACCG
The DNA here is from genome assembly GCA_038025085.1 of Tetragonia tetragonoides. NCBI lineage: Eukaryota > Viridiplantae > Streptophyta > Magnoliopsida > Caryophyllales > Aizoaceae > Tetragonia > Tetragonia tetragonoides. Next base: position 34,115,585 of record CM076141.1, read on the forward strand.
GTCAACCAATTTCAATTCCGGAAAATGGGAACTGGTATCAACTAATTCCAATTCCGGTTCTTGACTTTGAGGAACTGGAATCGGTTAGGTATCCGGTGTAAAACCAATTCCAATTCCGAGCATCCGGAATCGATAGATACCCGGAACCGGAATTGTAATTAATTCAAAATTCTTCTTTATTTTACATGTTTGCTAAATGATACCTAGAAAATTATTAAACACCACTAAATTTGTCCAAATCCGACTAATCTACCCTTTTCATTTTCTCATGTACCCTTTTCCATTTCCTCATGCCCCCCTTTTTCTCTCATCTAACCCTAGGTCCCCAACCCACGAAAGCAAAAAAAAAAAAAAAAAAAAAAAAAAAAAAAAAAAAAAGAACAGCCCCTCACCGTCGTAACATTGTCACCACCACCCCCTTTGTCCCGTCACGAAGCTTATTAGTAAGCTTCATGAGACCCGAAGCTTACCAATAAGCTTCATGCAATGTTGACAAAGCTTGCTCATGAGCTTTGTGAGTATTTCGTTAAGCTCATCCAATCGATGATTGCATTCCATAAATTATTACTACTACATGAGAAGCTAATGGATATAACGAAAACGTTCCATGAGGAACCCATGAAGCTTATGAATGAGCTTTATGAGGATCTCATGAAGTTCATTTGTGAGCTTCATGAGAGTCTCATGAATCTCCTTCAATCTGCGAATTTTTTTTATCGAACCTGCGAAAACTTTTTTTATAGCAGTTAACCCACGAATGAGACTATAATGCCTCAAATTTGCCAAAAATATTATCGCTATCATCCATCATATCGCCTAAGATATTGTCACTATCCTCCATCATTAAATTGTATTCAGTATGTTGAATGCAACAAAAAAAAATGGTTCTTTCTGATAAGTTTTTGGTCTACTGAGAAATTTCAATTAGAGAAATAAAGAGGGTAAAAAAAAGGCTCTCAACCTTTCATAATATATGTTAGGGGTGTTTTGGCAAACCTAGAATAAAAATTGGTGATGTTTAATAATTTGATGGTTGTATTTAGCACTACTCTTATTTTATCAATAGTCAGTACTGTAATAGTGGAAGAAAAAAAACACATTTTTAGCTACTGTTACTCCATGACAAACAATAATGGAACTGCTAAAAAACGGATTTGCTTTGGGCTTTGGCATTTGTGGTCAGTAATAAATAATTCAGTAGGTTGTTCTTGTATTATTGCTTTTTTGATATCTAATTTAAAGATATTTGATTTCTAAAAAATACAGATTTGGATTTTAATATGTACTGTGGGTACCCAGGAATTAGTGGGTACCTGGTGGATCCATTTCCAAATCTTATGAGTTAGGAATCGTATAACCAATTTCAATTCCAATTCCTAGGAATTAGAAACCCGTGAATCCAGTTCCAATTTCGAGTAGTACAATACCCGGTGGATACCCAGTTACGTCACCCTATATTTGAGCATGATTATTCATTGTATACTTTTAATTATAGCCACAGAAATTTCAAGTTTTCAATGCAAACCCAAAGCATAATAGTTTAAGTTATGTTTAGGTGGTGTCGATTGTTTCTAAATCACTTTTAATTTTAATTGGATGTGAACTTAAACTAAGTACTTGATCAAGTTGGAAACAATCTCACATAAATAGTTAGATGATATAATACATCAAATTAAGTTTAACCAACACCAATTAATACATGTAATCATTTACTACATAACCAATTTACACATATAATTAAGGATTATAAACATAGTTATAAACGAAGTTATACTGCCTTTGGTAGTAGCATGCATGTCCATACATTTAACATATAGGATAACAGGGTCCAAAAGAACCCATGCATGATATCCCAGATGCAGACATCATGGTAAAGCTGCCTATAATACTTAGGGAGGATCCGCAGTGTCTCCCTAGGTGTGTAGAACTCAAGACACACAGGACACTAATCTCCATAACCCTCGCAACTATCAATTGTATATTAGTAGGAAAATGTTTGGTTGATTCTGTGAATTAGCAACCTTTACAATTTTATTGGGTGATTGTGTGAGGGACCCTCACATTTTAATTTAAAAGAAATGACTAGCTGCTCCACAATCTTGTTAAAGACTCCAATATATAATGTGGGTTGCTAACCCAAAGGGTCAAAACCTATCAAACTCCGTACAAGTATTTGTACAAGTTGATAGTGCTAACAACTCGACCCTTGGAGAAGGTCAGCTGTCTGCAAGGGTGGTCCTACTACCGAGGGTGCTCCTCTAAGTCTCCTAAAATAAAATAAAAATTAAAAAATGAAAAAATTAAAAAAAGAAAATAAGAACTACTCCATCTGTTTCATAAAATCACTAACATAACTTTTTGGCACAAAAACCAATGCAACCTTTCTTTACCTTCAAACACCCCATTATACCCTCACATTAGTATTGTAATTAAATTTGTAATAATAGATTAACCAAGTTAATTGACAAATTTTAATTGCTAATCATGTTTAATTTTTTTTAATTATAGAGGGTAATTTGAGGAGAGAGAATCTTTTTTTTACTGCTTCCATCACTTAGCATATTTTCGAAATTGAGCAAAGAGAAATGTTTTTATTTATTTATTTATTTTTATTTTTTTTTACAGCTTCCCTGACTTAGCATATTTGAAATTGAGGAGTGACATTTTTTTTTTTGCTTGCCCACTGTCTGTTTGGGTAGCTTTGAGAGAGAGAGAGATATTGGTGGTTAAGAGAGAGAGAGAGATTGACAATTGCAATCAAGCTAACATAACAAAATGCTTATTTTATTCAACCAAATCATCAAATTCAAATAGTACAAACTTTTGGGGGTTTTTAATTTTCCCCCAAAATTTCTAATGGAAGGCTCATTTTCCCTCCCACTCAAAATTTCTCAATTACAACCTGTTGAATGTAAAGTAAAAAAAAATAAAAGACTAAAATATTTTGAGGGTTTTAAATTTCCCCCCAAATTTACACAATGTTTCAATGAAAACAACTATGCATTCTTCAAATATTTCAGAAACTTTGGCTTCTTCAAATTTGCCTCCAAAATTTTGGGTTCTTGAAATTTGCCTTCTTAAAAAATTTAGCTTCTTGAAATTTGCCTCCAAAATTTGGGGACTTCAAATATCTACATCTTCTCACACTTCTACACAAGTTCACCTATAAATACAATAGCACACACGATTAGCATTTATTCTTTCAACACAAATTTCAGAAACATTTAATCACCAACTTCAAGTTCCATTCATGGCAATTTTAGAAACATTTAATCAACCACCAAAAATTCATCATTACCATGACCCATTCATTGAAGATCTCACTATCTCACCAACACAAAACACCCACCAAACTCCCAATCATCCTTACCATGAACCTATCATTGAAGATCTTACGGTTCTTAACGAACCAGCAACACAACAAACAATAGAACCAGCAACACAACAAACAACGGAACCAGCAGCAGCGCAATCAACAGAACCAGCAGCAGCACAAACAAAAGAACCAGCAGCACAACAAACAACACAACCAACAACAGCACAAACAACAGAACCAGCAGCACAACAACCAACAGAACCAGCAACATCACAGCCAACGGAACCAGCAACAGAACCAACCAACAGAACCAACAAGCAATCAAAGTTGACCAACCATCAAAGGCAACTTATTGTTCAAGAGTTGCTCAAACGCATGGACAATGGAAAGCTCAGACGGGGTAGTCAAAAGGAAGTAGCAGCTCAATTTCAAGTAGGAAGGCAATGTGTTGCATTAATTTGGAATAAAGCAAAAACTCAAATGGACACATCAAATCAAATAGATGTCAAAAGACAATTTTTCAAATCTGGCAGGAAGAGAGACCCATATGATTTAAACAAAATGGTTGGGCTAGATAAAGATTCAAGAAGAAATATCAGAGTTCTTGCTGTCCACCTTGATACTTCAACATAAACATATTACAGAATCATCAAAAGAGGGGAAATCAGGGTTGTCACAAGTTCCACCAAACCTCATCTTACCATTGATCATCAAAAGAAAAGGTTAGAATTTTGTTTGAGCAAGTTACATTATGACCATGTTTATAGAAATCCTACTTTTGAGGGCATGTATGATGTTATTCACATAGATGAAAAGTGGTTTTATTTAACCCGTCCCAAAATAAGACACTACCAACTGATAGGGTAAGAAGAGACATTCAAAATCTAAGTCACACATAACAAAAGTGATGTTCTTGGCAGCCGTAGCTAGACCTAGGTTTGGGAAAGTACTTTTTGATGGTAAAATTGGTATATTTCCCTTCACTATCACAGAACCAGCAAAGAGAAACTCAGTGAATAGGCCAAAGGGGACTTTAATAACAAAGGCCAGGCAATCCCTAGTATCACAAAAGATATCACAAGAAAGCTTATGATTAAAAAGTTGCTGCCAGCCATTGGAGAGAAATTTCCAAATGAAGACAGATGCGCAATTTACATCCAACAAGACAATGCAAAGCCGCATTCAGCCAAGGGATCACCAATTTATTCTTGCTGCCAACAAGGAGGGTATGATGTCAATTTGTACAACCAGCCAGCTCAAAGCCCAGATTTAAATACATGGGATTTAGGCTTTTAGCTTCTGTACAAGCAAAGCAATATGAACACAAAACAATGACTATTGATGAACTTGTTGAGGTTGTTGTAAAAGCTTATGATGAAATGGATGCACACACTATAAACAAAGTGTGGTTCAGCTTGCAATATTGCATGAATGAAGTGATTAAAGCTAAAGGAACCAACCATTACAAGATTCCACATGTTGGAAAAGATCGATTGCATAGGCTAGTTTACTACCAACAATTGTTTGCCCCAGTTATGAGGATACAGATGCAGCAAGGAAGTGGTTAGCAGATGGCTTAGTCAATGCACAAGACTTGATGGATGAAGAAGAAGCAACAATGGACAAATATTCTCACATCAACTAAGACAAGTTGGTGGATTATTTTGGGTGTCTTTATTTACTTGTAAGATACATAGACACACTTTTGTTGATGCAGAATTAGCACAACCTTTTGGTGAACATCTTTACACTTTTCACTATCTATATATGAAGTAAAGCAAGTGTTCTTATTAAATTGTGTTCTGTTTTTTATTGCAACTGTCAAACAAAGACTCTAACTATTTATATCTTTTGTTCTCAATAGTATTTTGAAAAATTTGGTGGCACAATACTTCATCATGAAACATAACATCATTAAAAGTGGACAACACCATCATTTTTCCTCGTCAAGCAACAAGCATACAACAACTAGGGGCTTTCAATTTTGTAAAAAAAGATGCTTTCAAACTGGAGAGTAAGTTTTATCATCAAGCATGCACACACAGCCTCCAACACAAGTACATAAATGTTGGCTTTAGTTAAATAAAACACCTAGCCTCCCAAAAATACAAGCAAATGGTGGCATATTGAAATAGCCTCCAAAAATGTTTGTAAATGGTGGCAATAGGTGAGTTAAGGCACCTAGTCTCCTATCCATTAAAGTGAATGGTGGCATTAGTGTTAAAAAGGCAACTATTTGAAGTTTATTTCACCCTTCTCAGCACAAAGGCATCATTGAAGCAACAGAACCAGCAAGACAACCAACAACAGAGCCAACAAACAGAACATGACTGAAAGTAACCAAAACAGGAGGTTTTTCCTTTTTCCTCATCAAACAACAAGCATACGGCACCAGTAACAGAACAAGCAACAAAACCAGTAACAGAACCATGAACAGAACAAAGAAACAAACTACCAATCTGTCATCAGGCCAGTAGTAGGCTCAGATTGGTAGGCAAATCAACAAGAAATAAGCAATAACAACCAACAACCACAAATCCAACAACCAACAATCCAACCACCACAAATCAAACAACCATGTATCCAACAACCACCAATCCAATAATCCAACATTAGGACAACCAACAACCCAACCACCACCAATTCAACAACAACCAATCCAACCACCACCAATCCAACAACCAACAACCACCAATCCAACATTAGGGAAACAACTTACATACCAGGAAATTCCAAAAAAAAAAAAAAAAAAGGGGTTCTCGTGGCTACCTATCTGTCTTCAGGCCAATTGAAGGCTCAGATTGGTAGCCACATCAACAACAACCACCAAGCAGAAAAACAACAACAACCAACCAGAAAAATATCACTTTAAACATGCTTAAAATGGCTAATATTAACAAATATAGTCATGATAATAAAACCTGAACATCAAATACAACAGAAATGTGACTAAAATGAGTACAAACATGTCAAAACATGATTGAAATTGACCAAAATCAGCAGATCAAACAAGGAAACATGACCAAATCAACCCAAACAGAAATTTATCAATTTAAACATGCTTCAAATGGCTAAAATTAACAAAGATAATCATGATAAAAAACCTGAACATCAAAAACAACAGAAATGTGACTAAAATGAGTACAAACATGTCAAATCATGATTGAAATTGACCAAAATCAGCAGATCAAACAAGGAAACATGACCAACTCAACCCAAGCAGAAAATTATCACTTTAAACATGCTTCAAATGGCTAAAATTCACAAAGATAATCATGATAAAAAAAAAACCTGAACATCAAAAACAACAGAAATGTGACTAAAATGAGTACAAACATGTCAAAACATGATTGAAATTGACCAAAATCAGCAGATCAAACAAGGAAACATGACCAAATCAACCAAAGCATAAATTTATCACTTTAAACATGCTTCAAATGGCTAAAATTAACAAAGATAATCATGATAAAGAAAAAACCTGAACATCAAAAATAACAGAAATGTGACTAAAATGAGTACAAACATGTCAAAACATGATTGAAACTGACCAAAATCAGCAGATCAAACAAAGGAAACATGACCAAATCAACCCAAGCAGAAATTTATTACTTTAAACATGCTTCAAATGGCTAAAATTAGCAAATATAATCATGATAAAAAACCTGAACATAAAAAACAACAGAAATGTGACTAAAATGAGTACAAACATGTCAAAACATGATTGAAATTGACCAAAATCAGCAGATCAAACAAGGAAACATGACCAAATCAACCCAAGCAGAAATTTATCACTTTAAACATGCTTCAAATGGCTAAAATTGGCAAAGATAATAATGATGAAAAACCTGAACACGAAAAACAATAGAAATGTGACTAAAATGAGTACAAACATGTCAAAACATGATTGAAATTGACCAAAATCAGCAGATCAAACAAGGAAACATGACCAAATCAACCCAAGCAGAAAAAAATCACTTTAAGCATGCTTTAAATGGCTAAAATTAACAAATATAATCATGATAAAAAACCAGAACATGAAAAACAACAGAAATGTGACTAAAAATGAGTACAAACATGTCAAAACATGATTGAAATTGACCAAAATCAACAGATCAAATAGAAATGTGAGTTCACATGTGTCAGTACAACAATAGAAACCATACTACTAAAATTTAGTCCAGAAGATCCAAACTATCAAAAAAAAAAAAAAGGAACTAGGTATAATGCAAGAGATTATCTACTCCAAGGGATTCTCTTTATTTTTCTTATCAATATTTACTTCATTAACAACAACAATGGTTACTTCATCAACAACAACAACATACTTGATTTCCCCAATTACCAGCATACTTACTTTATCCAACAAAAAAAACATAAATATACAGAAACTAAGTTAAACAAAGTTAAACCAACAACCTGAACATCAAATCATCACTATCAACATTTGAGCCCTTATTCTCACCCAATTTATTGCCTTGGTTCAAACCCAATTGGACCAAATAATCAACAACTGGATCAGAGGACAACAAATCATTGCTATCAACAACCAATGTTAAAACAACAGTTGCTACCAATCTGTCATCAGGCCCGTTGAAGGCTCAGATTGGTAGCCACATCAACAACAACCACCAAGCAGAGAAAGGACCAAAAAAAATGTGAAATCAGAAATAACAATTTTTTTTTTTTTATCAATTTAGCATTTTTTTAATTTTTCACAAAATGTCATCAGGACTTTGAACATGATTCAATTTATGATTTTTATTTTTTAATTTTCATGATAAAATTAATAAATCACGAATAACACAAATAAATCATAAATAATCACTTTCAACATGTTATAATCACAGACAGTGAAGAGAGAGAGAGAGAGAGAGAGAGAGAGAGAGAGAGAGAGAGAGAGAGAGAGAGAGAGAACTCCCCTAGGATCTTTAATCCTTAATGGCGTGCAAATCGAAACCGGGGAAAAGCAAATCGAACATGGTCTTTTTTCCTTTCTCCTCCACTCCAACCGCTACACCACCAACATTATCTCCATCGCCTTCCACAGGGGGCTCAAATTTAGATCAAAGGGTTTTTTTTTTTTTTATCATGAACCTCCAGATCTAGGGTTTCGCAATTCAATTTCTCCCCTTGTTCTTTTCTGTGGGGTTTTCTACGACGGATCAACTGTGGACTTGTAACTTCATCTTCTTCTTCAACCAAGGATCCCCTTTGAGACTCATGATAAGTATCTTCAACAACAAGATTGGACAGAGGTTTTTCTTCTTCCTCCGGGCACGAATCTGGGACATAAGTCTCAAACCAAGAATCATAATGAGGTTCTTCCATCAAAATAAAGTTAGAGATTCAGATCGAAAATTTATACTGAAAAAAGATTGATTTGGACAGAGAGAGGATCAAGTGTGATGCAAATAACGAATCAAGTGACTGAGGCAAGATCGATCTAAGGGATTTTGAGAGAGAGAGAGAGAGAGAGAGAGAGAGAGAGAGAGAGAGAATTAGAATTTGAGAAGAAACCCTAGGAGAGAGAAAGGGGATCTCGTATGAACTTGTTGAGGTTATGACAGAGTATGAGAGAGAGAGAGAGAGAGAGAGAGAGAGAATCAGTTTTCTTAGAACAAACCCTAGGAGAGAGAACTGGTTTCTCGAAAGAACTGGATGAACTGGAGAGAGAGAAAGAGTAAGAGAGAATCAGTTTATGAGAGTATGAGAGAGTGTGAGAGAGGGAAATGAGTGGTTGTGATAAGTTTTGTTAGATATTTTAGGTGGTAAAATTAATGAGAGGTTATTAATTAGATGGGGGAGGTTGGGGGTATAAGTTGATCAACTAGGAAATTGAGGGTATAATAGTACTTTACTAGAATATTTGATACCAAAATAAGAAATGCCAGTGATTTTATGAAACATCCCAAATAGGAAATTATTAGTGATTTTATGAAACGGAGGGAGTACAACTTACGTGACTACTCTAGTGATCGCATGTCTCCCAATAGCCCTCCACTGGCTCAACTGAATCATGTCTCCTCATGTTTGCTACCTCTGCCCCCAAGTATGTAGCACTTGTGTTTATGAGAAGCAAAATTAAGTACATGTGAATTAATTTATTTGAATACTATAATAAACGTAGAGATGCTTCTACATAGTTAAACAAGCAAGTTGTAGTTGTACTATTGTAGTGATCTTGTGAAAGAAGTGGAAAGAAGTCCTATCTACAAGAGTGTTCTCTAACGGTGTTCGATATCTACATATAATGCACATGTATTGCACAAATGAGTGTGTAGTATATACATAATTACATGGCATGTTGATGGAGTGTTGTCATTTCTGAAAATTCCTCGAATTGTAATTTGTGGAGCGAGCAAATCATTTTGTACAATGATTAGTTAAGTTTAAGTTCTTGAAAGAAAATGATGTGAGTAAGAAAATAAGCAAATATTTAGAAGAAGAATAATAATAAGATGGATTTTTAATTGCCTAATGTTATCGTAGTCGATTTAGAGAATAGTAGCTCCTCTCTACTGCTTTTTTGAAAAATAATAGTTTTCAGTTGAGTTTTTTGAGGAATAATGGTTTTTATTTAATTTTTTTTTTTTTTGAAGATAATGGTTTTCATTTAACTTATTTTTGCACTAGCCATATGGAGAATGGAGTTGTTCATAGAAGTGATCCGCTTATAACATGAAAACTCATATGAGGCGGCCTCATCGCCCTCATATCATGAGTCGGCAAAACAAGTGATACCTATTGTAATAAGCAAATGGAGTTTTATTAGCCGCTTCATGTCATAAGGCCGCCTCATAAGAGTACTGCTCAGATTATAAAGCATTCAATTGACTTCTAATCAACAAAAAATTAGTTCAAACTTATTGGCACATAAAAGCTTAAAGATCAACTTCATTTTTTTCTGTCCGTTTAAATGAAGTGCAGAGATAGATTTGTGACTAAACCACTAAACAAAGTTCCGCATGAATCTTATTGCTTGATGTAGAATTGTAGATGCTACTTTTTTTCTTTATTCATTTATTTATTATCGGAATACTAACTAAAATATTGGATAACTCATGATAATCATATTTTATGGCTTTTTTAAATAAATTGACACTTGGGTAAGTATATATATCTTGAATACCACATTGTAGAATGGAGAATCAACTAGCTGATGATGATGTTGTTGCACGTTATGCTATGAAGACAAATTCTGTTTGTAATCCATAAACTCAAGATGATTAAGCATGAATCATGAATCCTTAACTTATGAAATTAATACACACCAAAAAAAGTTGATAATAGCATCAATATTTATGGACCTTTTTCTTAAAACCATATGCTACCAAAAACTAACACCAAACTTCTGACAAATGCGTAAGAACAGATACAGCCAAAGTACGAAATTTCTTGTTCTACATAAAATTCAATGCAAAATGAATTTGAAATTCATTTGAAAACTGAACATGAGTACATCATGATTAAAATAAAAAAAAAAAAAAAAAACCAATTCCAACCTTCATAAAAGCTCGGGGTTTTAATTTGAGAGATACTCATCAGAATTTCCAGTGGACCCAAAAGCTTCTTTACTTTTTGGCTTCGGAATGTAATGGACTAAAGCAAAATGGCTCATAAAATTGTCGGCACTTCTTATTCATTGTGAAGTTGCCGATGGTCGTCGCATTTCGGATCTCGGGTCAAACGGAAACAGCCTCTATGTGATACTCTCACATGGGTAAGGCTGCGTACAATCGACTCCCCATTACCTTCCCTAGGCGGGAGCCTCGTTGGAGGCACTGAAGTAATGTTGATGTTGATGTAGATACTCATCAGAATTTGAGTGGTGTTTCTAGGGATGTTGTATCTGGTTAGAGGTGGCCACGGGCCGGTCCATTCCGCTCATGGGCCTGGCTTCGTCGTAGCTCGGCACTGACCCGCATGGATGGGAACCGATCCGTGCCGAGCCATCCACCTGGGCCTGGCAGGGCCTTAGCCAGCTTTGGCCCATCACTACTACAGATAGCGGCCGCAAATCAAAACTGCTATGAAAGTTCTTTTCCCGCCTTTTTGCTACTTAACTATTCGTACATATATTATAGCATTGTTTATTTGAACCGCTATTAAAGATTATTCCCGCTTCAAAAAAAAAAATTCGAAATCACTGAAAGTGTAACCTGCATAACTTCATTCCAAATTTAAAATAATCCAATATTCAACTCCAAAAATTTGTTATACACCATCAACTTCATATACACTAAAGGTATGATCCGAACTACAAAATAATTCAAACATTGATCACGATCTCGATAATTTGTTGTAACACATACAAAATTCTTCCATACTACAATAGTTTCGGAAAGTATGATGATGACTACCGAGTTAACATCTAAACACTTCAGGGATAGAACCGAATATCACGATTTTACCGAAAATCATATTGGGAAAACTCTCATGCTCGAAGTTCGCAAAAATCTGCAAATTTCAAAATTAATATGTCATGACTTTGGCATGATATCGTAAAACTAACTTACAAAATTAAAGTTTAGTACATATACCTTTAGAGGCACCGAATCTAGTAAACGATCAATGACTCATGTGAAAAATCCTTAGCAATAGCAAAAATCCTTAGCAAAAGCCTCATGCTTTGGATCAATTACAATTATAATTCGTGGCTCCTAAAGTCACGATTTCAATCTGCATTAGCATCAAACAACAAAGTAACAAGTCAAAAAGCAATCTGCAGTAACATCAAACAAGTAGCAAGTAGTAACTTGTAAGCATCATCAACAAATCTTTCAACATCAGTTATGCAGGTTACAGAGGTTGTTGGCTGTTGGATGGTGCTGCAACAGTTGCTGTCAACTGCTGGCTGTTGGCTGCTGCTGCAACATCAGTTGTTGTCTACTGCAGTGTTGCTGTAACTAGTGGCTGTTGTCTGCTGCTGTAATCCAGTGGCTGCTACTGTCTGCTGCAACAGTTCAATGATACAATTAAATGCTTAAATTTTGACAATTAAATGCACTTAAAATAAGCTCCATCCTTATTCGAACGCTCCCCCTCGTATTTGTTAGGTTTCTACTAAGTTTCAAACATGATAACCTGCAAATAAGAGCATCAGAGCATGAACCAATGAACACTTCAAACCAAAAATTCAGATCTAAGTTTTCAGTCCTGAATACAGTAGACATGCATGGTAAAATCATCACTTTAGGCCACAAATACCACATATACTAAGCAACACTTGCTGCACACGTAGCACACTAACTTTTCATGGAGTCCCCAACTTATGAATATGCAAAAATAAAGCTTTAATGGGCTCAAAACAGGTCTGAAATTTGCGACAACAAACAGCAAGACGAGCGTAGTAAAATGTCAGCAGAAACAACACCAAAGCACATCTAGTTAAGTGACAGCAGCTGCTATAACAGCGGCTGCGTCTGCTGTCACAGCTGCTGCAACAGCGGCTGCGTCTGCTGTCACAGCTGCTGCAACAGCGGCTGCAGTTGGCTGTCACAGCTGCTGTCACAGATGCTGTAACAGCCGCAACTGCTGCTGTAACATCTGCTGCTACTGTTCTTGCAGCTGTCATAGATGCTGTCACAATGGCTGCTGACTGCTGTCACGCCGGCTGCTAGCTGATGTGACGACAACAACCTGTGTCGCGGCGTTTCAGAAGTAGATAAAAGCACAATTCAGAATTCTTCTATCTACGGCCTCAAAATAAAAATTGTTCCACTCCTACCTCCAAACACCATGCTACAACTAGCGTGATCTGTAAATACATCTCATGATTCTCATCAACTTGTCAAGAAAAACAGATTCTAAGACCTCAAATTAAAAATTGGAAATGAGATAAAAAGAATACAAACTTATCTGTATTTCTCAATTACGGCAACATTTGTTATAATTACCAACTCACCTCTCTCTCTATCAACACTAATACAAGAAAAGACAGCCCCTATGGACAATGCTGAAATAATTCAAATCAAAATTAGGCAGCTTTGAAGGGCATAAGAAAAAAACCTTATTTATAGGGGCTTGTTCGTTAAGTAAGAGAGGCTCCAGAGAAGGTATCCATCATCAATCCAGCTTCCAGTGTTGGTGAAAGTTGGCCTATTGCGGTGCAGAAGGTGCTGCTTTATTGGTCTTACAAATTTGAAGAACAGAACCGTTCCAAAAACCCATCAAAAACAAGAAAAACAGATCACCATACTTAGAGCAAACTTTGAAACCTAATTTACGACTAGCCTATAGTATACACTATACCAACATTGAATTCAAAAACCACTCAAGAAAACCTAGGGGAAGAGAATTAGTGAGAGCAAGGCATCAATTGACTCCAGTGAGTAAGGGTATCTGAGAAAGGAATTGGACAAAAAAATCGTTAGAATGAGTTCAAAAGTTCAAGTATAAATCTGCAGAAACTAATACCACATATATTCTTTTTTTTTTTCCCAGATAAGAAATGACAGACAAAAACTTTCAAAATCGAGTTTCAATTGCAAAACACTAATTCATTTCAGCCCCATAATTAAAAAGCGAAGAAATTTATTCGGTATCAAATTATTCCCAAACATACAATCTACTTAGCAATTCGAAAAACTTGAAGGAACGTAACAGGAATGAGAAACAATAAGTAAATTACCTCATAAAGTTGATTTGTGAACTGATAGGGCGGCAGCCAACAACGGTGAAACAAGAACCCTAGATCGAAGAAAGGGAGAAATTTGGGACAAATAATGAACAAAACAAACAGAAAGATTTAGAAACAGTATACTCCGTATTTTACAAAATAAGCAAACAAAAACAAAAATAAAAAAAAAAACGAAGAAGCATAAATTACCCAATAAATGAATTATTTCTTCAGTCACAATTCGATTTGACTGCTGCAATTTCTTCAATCAAACTCGCTATCGTCCATGGCTATCTTGGCTAGATCGAGTTACATAGCATTTGTAGGGAAGAACAGTGATTGAGGAGGAAACGACGGAAAAATGGTGAAGGATCTGATTGAGTAGAGAGAAGATGGAACGATGCGAAGAGATATATACTTCACGCGACCCCTGACAGTAAAAGAAGCCCATTTCGACCGCTATTAGAAATGCTAATAATCACTCAAAAAAAAAAAAAAAAAAATGCTAATAATCTTTCACGACGGTCCAACACGGAACCGTGGTGAAAAATCATTTTTATTTTATTTTAATAATAATAAAATATCTTTCGCAGCAGTGGTATGCTAACCGGTATAAAAAAAATCCGCTATGAAATATCAAATCTGGCGTAGTGCATGGAGATGTATTATGGGGAGGAGGAATGAGAGATAATGGGGATTGGGGAGTTGATGTCATTGTTGGGGATTTGGGGATGTATTTTAGGGAGGAGAAAGGAGAAAGAATAGATTTTGGGAGGAGAAAGGAGGAAGTTGTACTCGGGCTTTTTTACGTGGCAAGACCGAGCCCGTACTGGTAGTTCGTGGGTCGTAGCACTGCCGGGCCTGGGCCTCCGATCACCTCGGCACTAGTTTGGCCCACATCCGGGCCGGTCCAAGAGGGCTTGGGCCAAGCCCGGCCCAGTAGCCACCTCTATATCTGATACCTTTATTGTAATTTTTTTAATATTAATGTAAAGTGAACGTTAATTGTATCATTACGAAATTGTTCACTGCAAATAGATTATGAACTTATTTCCCCATATCCAATTTATAATTAACAAACCCTAGCTAGCTAGGCAGACACGACAACGACAACATCAATGTTTCGCGTTGTTTATATATCGTGAAGTTCAAATAATGTTTTGGATGGGCTAGTTGTAATGCTCCTTGTGTCTTTAAACCTGACGCTAGCCTGTGATTCCAATTCATTGTCACCCTTACTAGAAGGTGAAGTGATGGGTTGAATGATGCTTTATGCATGGGTGAGTGTTTGGGGCGTTCTTTGTTATTATTTTTCACTTAGTTTGTAAAAAAAAAAAAAACTCTTAATAATAAGAATAACAACAACACAATAATATCCCGCCAAAGGTCGGGATCTCAGAAAGTCGCCCAAATATATGCGATCTTACCCCTAACTAGTCCCTTGCTAACAGAGTAAAATCCTAGCTAGGCAGAATAAGAGCACAAATCTCATGTTAACAAAACATGTGACAACTAACGCATTAAAATCGGTTAGTATTAACTGAGTTCATGCGATATGCGGGACGATGTCTATACAAATTTTAGTAACAGCCAAAGTATTTGCAATTGCATTAACTGCCATGCAAGTACACTACGTTTTTGTCTCTCTCTCTGCTCTTTTATGTAAATTTAATGTTGCTCAGAAGCACTCATGGGTTGAAATAAATGAGAGTTGTTAAATGACTGCTGCCAAATCGGTACCCTTTATTTTCTTGTTGTTTATTTCAGACTTGTGATTTTATAGAGGTCAGATGAGGTGAGTGTCATTAGTCAGTCTCTCTAATAGACTTGTCTTTTTCATCCTTTTGCCTCTCTCTTCTCTGCATATTGACAGAACCAAAATCATAACTTTTATTTGACCAATTCAATTCCTACTATTTAATGTTAGAAATAATGCTTATGATGAATCACTGTATTAAAGTCGAATTTGCTTCCATTTGTACACATAAAAAACTCCGACAATCGATCTCCAGTGATACACGACAACCAACGCTACGGAGTATAACGAGGCCATAGTTTGAAAACAACCGGATCAACTACTGCCAAACGAATTAGAAAGGAAAAAGTATTTTTGTGTATATATATCGATCTCTTTGTGAACTAAGAGGTCTCCAATATATAGAGGAGATAGAAGAGAACAATAATGGAATGAAACAAATTTAGACGTAACAAAGGGAAAAGATCAAGGGAATTTTTTTGTAACGAAAGCAATTAATAGTCAAACTTGATCGATGGGGGGATTAAGGAGTCATCCCATATATGGGTAACTAAACCGCTTACCTTTTGTAAGCCGCCGATGTAGGACAATAATATTGTCCAATATCTTTTCTTTAAAATAAACATTCCAACATTTAATTTGTTTTGAAAAATCTTGTTTAGCTACATTTATTGTAATCAGTTAGTTTAGCTTGAGGATGATGAGGTGAGAGCTCAAGTGGTAAGAGCCCCAACCTTATAACTCAGTGGTTAAGGGTTTAAGTCCTCAATCATGTAGGGAGAATAAAAACTCTTTTATTTTTCTTTGTAGGGAAGATTTCCTCCTCTGCTTGAGCCCATCAGCCCATCAAAAATGAATTGGCTTGCCCGGCGCATGTGGTTTGCGGGCTATTGCATGCTTCCTTGAAGCAAAAAAAATAAATAAAGAAAAAAAAAAGAGATACTTTAGCTTGAGGATAGTTCACTATTTGCCTATTTGGGCCCAATAAATCAATGGAACGAATGTTCCTCGGGCGTGGACATACATTGGAATACCCCAACCACAGTTTTAAGGCTAAGGGTGTGTTTTTTTCCTTTCACTTATTGGACATTGCCTAATTAGTGGTAAGACCTTACCTAATTAGTGAAAATTAATGACAATATCTTACTTAAGTAAGAATAAGTGAAAATTAGTAAAAAAGAACACACCCTATCAATTTAGCTTAACCATTTGAGCTCCAAGCTTTTGATACATTAGTGAATCTTTATGTCACCCTATATGCTTATGTGTTGGTACTCCAAAGTAAAATGACCTTGTGAAGAATGCAAATGAAACGTAGGCATGCATGATGCAATCATGCAACCACACGTAGTCAGATTTAATTCTTCTTTCAGACTCTACTCCAAGAAGTACAAATGTTGGTTAATTCAACAATTTTCATATTTATTGCAATGTACTAACTACTAATGCTATTATGTAACATTTCAAACCGTTCTGAAGCTATTATTTATTACTTCCGGCCTCCTCGCTCCATCGTTCTTGAAGGAAAAGCTTTAGCAAATTAATTTTTTTAAACATCGAAAGCGTTAAGAGTTAGAGCACTCTCCTCGTAAGGATAACTAATATAACTAGCTGATTTTCATATTTTTCCATACTTGATAATTTCTCACAATTTTCCTTACTATTATAACAACTAAACAAAATAAATATTAAGTTTTTCATAATTTTCTACAGTTTTTCTTTATTTTGTTTATTGACATCGAATTCCTAAACACACTAATAAAGTTGTAGTAGTAATGACACTTCTTCTATTCATCTTGTTATATTATAGATTGGAGAAAAGCAAAAACTGATAAATCATAGGCCAAAAGCACATGAGAAAGTCATATCATTTGATCGAGTGGCGCATTTTTTTAAGACCAATAGTTAGTTAGCATATATATAATCATAAGCACGCTTTACATAAAATAACCAACATGATATTTAAAAGGTCAAATGAGAAAGAAACATGAAATATACTAATTAGTATCCACTTTATAAGAGATTAATTAATATAAAGCACACATGTTATAATAGAAGAATCTTCAATGAGAGTATCCAAAATCATAGTAATAAGTATCAATCAAAAGATCAACCTCAACTCCACATCTAGGCCTTTCTCACCAAACCTACATAACATGATCCCCTTTAAAAAACAATTATTGTTCTTTCTCTACATATAAATATAACAAGATAATGAAAAAAAAAAGGCAAGTTAAAATACCAGCCCAAGGCAATAAGTAACATTTAATCAGCAAAAATAGAAAAAGAAAAAAAAGAGAGGATCATATAACAGAGGAAAACAATCATACATGATCAATAATAATGGTGCAATTAGTTAATTAATTAACTGCAATAATAGTTAATTAATTAATTAAGCAAACTGGAATTGATGGTGTTGGTGTTGTTGGGGTTAGGATCATCATCAGTAGTGTTGGAGTTGCTCTTCTTAGCAAAAGTGTGTTTGTTGTTATGCATCCAAACTTTCAAAACTCTTCTTTTAACCCCAACTTCTTGACAGAATTGTTGCACAACACTTTCCTCTTGTTTCTGAATTTTCCAACCAACTTTCTCAGCAAATCCCATCATTTTCTCTTTTTGTTCCTGACTGAACTTTGTCCTAAATCTCTTCTTCACCAACTGATGAGGTGGCCTCACCATCAGCCCACCACCACCATGATGGTGATGGTGGTGTTCGTGGTCGTGGTCGTGTTCGTGTTCGTCTGATTGATCTGAGTGAACACCACCACCACCACCAAGGCCTACATGGTAAGGCATATTAACAGGTATTGCCCTTGACACAGGAATAACAGCTCCTGAACCAGTTGCCCCAATTCCTGTAGGGTACCCTGAAAACCCCTGACCACCAGTTCCCAAAATGACCTTTCTACCCCTAAGGTGATGAGGGGTAGGATGGTAATAAGGTAAAGGATGATGAAAATTAGCAGCTTGTTGTTGATGTTGACCTTCAATTTCTTTTCTATGGAAGTTTCTGTGACAATTACAAGCAGCACAAGTGAGAGCTTCAATAGTACCTTCATCACCACTAGGCATAAACTCTCCACATCCATCAGTTGCATTTCCTCCCATTGAAGCTGCATGGTTTTTCTGACATTCTCTGTACCTTATTATCAACTTCTTCTTTGTAGTAATAATGTTTGAATTTGGGGCACTATCCCTATTATTGTAGGGCAATTCTTGATCTTGGTCCTTCTGTAGGGTACCATTGTTGATGTTGTTGGAGGGTATGGTGCCATTGGTGTTGGTGTTGCTGTTGTTGTTGTTGCTGTTGCTGTTGCTGTTGTTGTTGGGATTGTTTGATGATGATGGTGGGTCTTGCACTTGATAATGATGATGATGGTGATGGCTCATATGCCCATGACCATGGACTACTGATCCACCATAGGCACTATTTAAAGGCATTGGAATCTCTGCTTCTTGACTTGAGAGCTCCATTTCATAAAAACTTGTTTTTTTTTTTTTTTTGGTTTTTTTTGAACTTTCTAATTTGTGTCTTTGGAGAATAATGTAAGACCAGGAAAAAAGGGAATTATATTGTTGAGGCAAAACAACAAGACATAACAATAATAGTATTAAAGGGACATATGTATGTATGTTGATCTTTTTACTTGGTGGGTCTTAAATTCTTAGGAACTGTTTTCTTTTCTCCTATTAGTTTTTTTTCAATTGCTAAGGGAAAAAAGGAGTTATTATTATGAGGGTTTAATTAGTGATACTTGCCCTTTTCTTATGTGTTTCTTCTACTTTGGGGTGCAATAAAAGGAAGGTGACCCCTCCCCCAAAAAAAAAATTAAAGATAAATGTGAAAGTGTGAAATTTAATTGGTTGCCAAAAGATCTTCTTCTCTCCTTAGTGAAGCAAGCAAGAATATGACTAGCAAGGCTCAATTAGCTCATTTCCATAACCAACCTTGCAAATACCTATACATCACAACAAAACAAAGTACCCAATACAAAATAAAAATTTAGTAACATCAATTCAATAATTATATTTAGTTGGTAAGTAATTAAATATATATAATACCTACATAAGAATTAATAAAAAGAAATCTATTAAGCAAGGATATAACAACAAGAGTATTATTATATTTTCTAATAAAACAAGAAAGAAATCTCCAATGTGTGCACATTTGGAGACAAGGAAGAAAACAAAAATGTCATGCAAAATTATTAATTAAGAGTAAAATTTACTTACCCAACAAACTTAGCTTAAGCTGCTGCTTTACTTGTAGTAGTTGTAAGCAAACAAATAGAGCTCAAGGTGTTATGGTAAAATTTTAATTTTGAGGAAAATGAATTCGTTCAATAAACAAAGCTAAGGCTTATTTTTGGGTTTAAGAAGAAGACTTTAGAGAGAGAGAGAGAGAGAGAGAGAGAGAGAGAGAGAGAGAGAAGAGAGTTTTGGAGAAGTGAAGGTCTTAGCTCTAAACAAACGAGCTTATAGCTGGTTGTGGTGAAGTGAAGGGACCAAACAAAAAAGGGGGTAGATAGATGAAAGAGAATAATGAAGGTTTTTCCCTTTTTTGTTATGTTATTATCAAAGTTTTAACAAAAAAATGAGACATACAGTGAAAATTGGAAAGATACAGAAAAAACAAGAGGTATATACAGTGAAAACAGGAAAAATACAGAAAAAAAAAAGAGGTACAGTAGTGATTTTTACTTAAAAATGAAAAGGTAAATGACAAAAAGAAAGAAGGAAAAAAAGAGGGGTACGGGGAGGTTTGTTTGCTTTGCTTGCAAAATTAGACAACAAGTTTACGCAAGAGGTATACATATTCATCAGGACTGTGTCAGTAAGTCAGTGGGGAAGGACATAGTACATAACAAAGCACACAACAGAAGAAAGTTTGTATTTTTTTTTCTTTTTTGTTTCTGGTTTTTTGGATTATTGTATCACAAAATAAAACTTGTTTAAGATGGTTTTATCATAATTTTTTGAAAGATGAGGGTCACTTTTTTAGTGGAACAAGAAGATTTGGAAGGTTGTACAGATTTCTACTTCAACGAAGTTATATCAACCGTCGAGATCTCTGTTAGAAAAGATGTTATTCTATCGATTATTATACATATATGGTTGGATTTCTGGCATGGATTTGGAGTCGAGTATTAGATTTAGTGAGTTGAATAAGAAATTTTGTACTGTTATTTTAGGTCTCTCATTGGTTAGGGATGATTATTATTGTATATGCCGCTATTAGGCTATCAATCAATGATAATTTCCCCCTCCCCATTTCCAACGCTAAAAAAAAGGGTCACGGTTCAAAATAAGTAACCTTACATTCCTTAATAGTGACCCTATTTTTCTGTGACTTGATCTTACACAAGACTTGCTCTTATTGCATAAGTTGGAAATCAATCACTCCACTTTAGACTAGGTCTGAAAGAAGAAGGAAAAAAAAAAAGAAAAATTTACCCCGATTTCCTACACAGATAATAAGTAGGAGCTAGAGCTGGCAAAATCCAATGACCCGAGATAATCGATCCGATCCGCCCGATATCAGACCTGTCCGACAACTGAAAATGTATCAATTATCATTATCCGAAACCGACCGACCCGACCTGGTTCAACCCGACACCCGACAACACTCGTTCTCCGAATTGACCCGAAACCGATAACACCCGACCCGAAGTTACCCGAAATCGAGATGAACCCGAACCGAATCTACCCGTAACCCGAATATATGCAACTTATAATGACATTATATTCAAAATGATTGAAAAAACACTAACTAAACATACATGTAGTCCATATTATTGAAAACTTTCATATAGAATTGGGTTTTTTATATTATTTTCGACTTTATATACTCTGAAACATGAATTAAATTTTACCCGAAACCCGAACTAACCCGAATCCCGAACTAACCCGAATCCGACTTAACCGAAACCCGAACTAACCCGACCCGAGTTGACCCGTAACCCGACATCAGCATAAACCCGAATCAATCCGACTCGACCCAACCCGACCCGATTACTCTTCTGACCCGAGATTACCCGAACCCATAATGATCCGAAATCAAAAAGACCCGACCCAAACCCGACCCGATCCACCCGGTTGCCACTAGGAGCTATAGATATCGACTAGTTGCTTGTTAGGAAGCATTCACATTTTCTCTCAGCTCACCGATCTCGTATCCAATGCTTCTCTGACAACGACACTTGTTGACACATATATTGATATTTATTGGATGAGTACTGGCTTATAAACCATTTAAATTTATTTTTCCATGAATTATAGTAATAGTTTTAATAATACAAAATACATACTATTTTATTTATCATATAATTCTTTGTTAAATTCATTTTTATAAAATTCTCCATTTTGAGATATACTAAGTATTACTCCTTATGAGACCATTTAAATTTAATTTTTTCCATGAACTATAATAGTTTTAATACAAAATACGTTCCTATTTATCTATTTATAGTTCTTTGTAAATTTATTTTTATAAAGTTCTCCATTTTAAGATATACTAAATATATTACTTTATTTTCTAATATTCAGGTTTAGAAAGTAAAAATTTATCGTGTATGAATATTCTATATCTTTTAAAGATCGTATCTTCCTATTCGTAATGGTGTTTGTATCTGTATTGCTCAGTATTAGTATTTATTGATATTCATGCTTCCTAGGTTACTTGTTAATTAGCATATTCTATGAGGCGGTGTGATACATGTGGCGTTGTTTCAAAATCCGTCTACATCAATTTTTAATATGTACTTCCTTTGAACATACAAAAAAAAACGATATTAATTTGTAAATATTATTTAACACGCCTTCAACATGGATGAGAATACAACATTATTGCTCTAGCTAATTACAAATCCCAATTGTTACAAAAGGTACGTAGGCAAGTATTATTAATATTATCAAAAACACAAAAAACTTGTATGCGGCGGCCTTAAGCCCCCTCTAACAAGTATGACGTCATGCTTATGTCATATTTGGTTATAGAAAGGGTCTCACTTTGAGGCGGCCTCATAGGAGACCTTTACAAAAAAGCATAATTGCATAGCCATTGGTAACGTTACATATTTATCATTTTTTTCTTTTTTTAAAAAGGTCTTTTTTGACTCTCTCTATAACTAAGCATGATGTTATGCTTGTTTGAGACGCCTTATCTTAAGGGCGTCTCATACGAGTTTTTGTGATGAAATTTAGTCCACATGAATATTTACCCATTGGGAAATATTGGTCGGCACCCATCTCAAGAAACAGTCTTAGAATTGGTAGCTAGCTAGGATAATACTGCAAGGAATAAGATACAAGCAACATAACCTATCAACAATAGAATGCAACAATTACTCTTGAAGTCTTGAATAATGGTCCGTTTTATTTCATTTCTAAGAAGGGTAAAGCAACATGTGTCAAGAAGAATTGGCGAATAAAAAATGAGGGTTACAACTTACAAGATAGGATCAATCCCTATGTACGGTTGTTGGTGTTGTTTTGTTAAGTCTTTTTTAAGGTGTATTTTCTACGAATTCATGCAACATTTTAAACTTTTATTCTATATATGGTGATCAAAAAAGAACTTTCAAAAAAAAAAAAAAACTAACTCAAAAATACAAACCAAAAATGTCTAGTCATACAAGAACAACTGGAAAAGATAAGTTTATTATTATATTGTATATATGTATTAGTGTGGCACCGTGCATTATAGCGGCTTGTTTCACGATTTTCATTTTGGTTTAAACTTGATTATCACTAAAATACTATTATATATACATTTAATAGATATATAATGTCATTTATTTGGGTAATTTGTTTGCCCGACCTCCATTTTATAAAGTAGATAGTCTTAAAAATTAAACTTAGAGAAATGAGTTTTAGTAGTATTGATATTGTAATTTTGAGTAAGTAAACTTAACAAATTGAATCAGTAGAATGCGCGCATAATTGGTTTAACAGTTTATGTGATCTTAGTAAAGTTTAATAGATTCATTACTAATCTATTACGTACTTAGATTGCCAATCATACTAATTAGCAAAAGGACACTTAAAAAGAAAATATTATTAGTAAAAGGAGATAGTAAAACTTATGCTAGGAAAGGATAGCTTGTATAGAGGGTTAGTTAATGCTTAACAAGCCAGGCTTACCACTAAGGGTAAAAAAGCATGATCATGCATTCATGCATATAAGGTAAAACGGTAAAAAGGGAATAAAATAAATAAATAAAAAGTAAACATTATTGATATGTAGAAATGTAGAATTGAGGTCCATCTTGTGTCAGACTATATTGATATCAGAGCTTCAGCATGCTTCTCTGCTTCCCTTTTTTCTTTTTCTTTTATTTCCCTCTCCATGACTATTTCATCACTGTTTATTAATTTAATTCATTTACTTTACGTGTTGTATTATCATGAGAGGCTGTAGCACTGTAGCAGCAACAGCAAATATTACTCAATACCACAATGATGTATTGCCCCCTATACCCAATACACACACAGAACTACTCTTGGCATTTCCCATCAAATCTTCACATGAAGTGCTCAGTTTTTAGAGTGAAAAAGAGAGAGGGAACAACATATTTCTACAGTATATAATGTAAGAAACTAGCTAGCTAGTATTTGTTTAAGTATATAATGTAAGATAATATACTAGTCCTTGTTGGTGCTACGTTGACGGGTTCGGCGCTTGCGCAGTTACGCTGATTATTCAGCTAGTCTGATATGTTAGCTATTGAACACGAGAGTTTGAACATGATGTAGCGGGGGTGTCTCGATCGTCATTCACTTCCGAGGCACCTACCCTCTTTTTGACAAGCACAAAAAAACTAGTCTTTGTTTAAGGTATTAAACTTTTAGATGGGTTCATTTTGAATGACCAGTGTACCCTTAATTAAAGATTTTATATCTTAATTTTTATTTTGATAGGATTCTATGTGTTAATTAGTATATCAAGTGACGATATACAGTTAACTGTGTAGCTTATTTGGTCGCTAGTCTTTGTTTAAGGTATTAAACTTTTAGATGAGTTCATTTTGAATGACCAGTGTACCCTTAATTAAAGATTCTATATCTTAATTTTTATTTTGATAGGATTCTATGTGTTAATTAGTATATCAAGTGATGCAAGGTTTTGAATGAGGTATAAAGGCGAGTACGTACGATATACATACACATGAAGAAAGGGAGATTTGAAACTAGGATCTATTGTACCTAATACCTCAATTTTAACAACTACACCGAGACATCCTTAGTTATTGGTCTTCCGCATGGATTATTGTGCAGCTTACAACTTAGGAAACTTGACTTAACAAGGAAGGGATTCGTCAACTTTCATTTTTAATTTAGCGAAAAACAATACGGTATATATAAACTTTACCAACTAAGTGCCCATTTGGCCTAATTCCCAAAATTATAACTTCTCCTCCCATATTTGTTCTTGTCCACCCCATTTTCATTCACTCCCACGTTTACCTCGATCTAAATTGCAAAGAGAATGAGAAGTTACAAATTGTAACTTTTACTTCTAATTCTACCTTTATTTCAATTTTATAGAAGTTGAATGTGGAGGGGGAGTAGAACTTGTATGGTGGTTACCGGTATTAATGTAGCCACCACAACTTTGCACGACAGCCGTTGATCACCATCTTGGTCAAACCTTATTATTTATTGTACTTTGGTTGCAACTATAATAATTAGAATAGTTGGCAAGTAGTTTTAACCAATTCTTTCATCGGTCATAAATATTCTACCAATAGTCAACTTGTTAAGACCGATCGTATAACTTGTTATAACCAAACTAACATCAAAATATTAATCTAAATTGGGTAGTATCAAATCAAAATTAGTCTTACTCAATTTATTCAACCAATTAACGGTTGAGAATGGGATCGACGAATGTAGTGCATAGTTATGGTGACTACAATTTAGTGGTAACCACCATACAAATACTAGGAGGAAGAGTGGATAAAAAAGGGATGGACAAGAACAAACGTGAAGTTGGAAGAAGGTAGGCCAAACGGAACTAACTAACTAATCAAATCCTTATTCAATATAATATGTGAATCATTTTGGATGAGAATGGGACTATGTAATGGCCTCGGCTCACATGGGATTTCAGGTCATTCCACAATAGGACCAGAATTTTTGATACTTCATTCTCACGTTGCTCCTTTTTGCCTGCTTCATTTTGCTTTAATTTGTACAAAACAAACATTGCTTTTTGGATAATGGGGCTGTTACTAATACTATACCCCTTCGAGTGTAGCAACCCTTTTAGTTTACCTTGGGCGTTCCGTATCCTCAGAGCATATCTATGGTAATATGATCAGTATCTTTGCTTCTACTGTTTATTCTTGGAACAACTAGCTAGCTGGAATATCATCATATTACCTCAATTTGCACTCATTGCATAGACTTTTAGAAACTTTTCTCAATTCTTTTTCTATTTTCCTTTTTTTGGAAAATTCTTTTTTCTATTTTCTAAACTTGTATGGACTTAGTCCATGGTGGACCAATATTTGGAGTCACCCCCTACTTCACCTGGAGCCACCCCCATCCAAAAGTGGAGCCACCCCCATCTAAAAGTGGAGCCACCCCTACTTCACCTAGAGTCACTCCTCAAATTTATACTTGGCATCACACCTGGAGCCACCCTCTACTTTACCAGGAGCCACTCCTTATTCACCTGGAACCACCCCTCAGAATTACTCAAAATTACTTTACCTGGAGCCACCCCTCAAAATTACTTGGTCCACGATGGACTAAGTTCACACAAGACATGTTGATTATGTAAAGGTAAAAGTTTAGTGATATCAGCTCACAGTAAAACAAATCTCTTAGGCCCTGTTCCTTTGAGCAGTTTGGTGCGAAACGAAATAAATAGGAACGGAACTTTCGTATCCATATTAAACTAAACTTGCTGATGAATATGATGGATGTTGCAAAAACAAAACAAATTGCAGAATGAAAACGACAAAAAGAATAGGGTTATACGAAAGAATATTGAAAACGGGCATGAAACGGATCCTCACATATTCTCTTACATATTCTCTGATTTAGTGTTTTGGTATGTAGTTCACTTTCTTTCAATAAATATTATTTTCTAATATTATTTTTCTCTTACATATCCTTATCACTTTAGTTATATTCAATTTAATTATGTTTAATTAGTACTTTTAGTTATCGATCTCATCCGAAATGGATGATGCATTGCATAATATTTTTTATTCCTAAGTATTTGGGTTTTTGACTTTTTTTTTTTTTTTTTTTTTGGACCTGTGGGTTTTTTGACCTTTTGACTTAGCCGACAACGTAACATATATCATACCCGCTCTATCGCTAAGTTTTTGTCCAAACATTTGGGTATTGACATGGAAGATGAGACTCTTTTTCTAGTTGAAAAGTAAGAAATGTAATTTGTAAGGCTAGCTGACAGTGGATGACACTGGTTATTATACTTTAATTGAAAGCAGCTAAGATATATAAAGTCTATTGCTTCCCCTATTCACTATTGCAATAATACAGGAGTATATTTTTATCTGTGATGGGAGTGATTCTCTAACTTTATATGGGTTGACTCTAGATTTAAGTCAGGAATAGAGATGAGGAATAATGGACCATAGTCCTAGCTAACAATATCGATCTATCTAGCTAACCTAATCTTATCACCTCGCATTTTTGTATGATCGCGAAATATGAGATTTTAAGTTGCATGAACCCGAATATCAACATGACACAAATATGGAGAAACATTATTGAAAGGGAAAAACAAAATCTAATAATAAGTGTTGTATACTGGTGTCGATATTGTGTCGTGTTTGAGTTTGAGACACGAGACTAATATTCAAGATGTCTATGCTTTATAGATGAGATTGATAGGATTCTAATGCAAATGGTGTTTATAAAAATTCTTTACATCTCTTTTATTGCATGCATGCATTTTAAAAGGCACTCAATGACCTTTCTCAAATCAATTATAATATGGTGAAAACATAGGATTACTATTCCAATTATTCAACAACACACATAAAAATACTTCGGTCCCAAACCAAAAGGGAAAAAGTTTGCCATTAGAGAACATTCCTGTGGCTTTATTAGGGCCACAATGGCAAGCCAACATTTTCATAAATAAGCATGAGATTCAAAGTAGTAGAAAAAACAAGAAAAAAAAAATCTAGCTTTCACTTTTTCACACAATTCGTTATAAGTATGCCATTTTACCCCACCAAAATAAAGAAGCCTTCTAATAGATGTTATTGGGAAGAATAGTGTGTGTTAGAAAGGATGAGAGAAAGCACAAAAAGCCAAAATTGCTTTGAAATTCGTGTTTAAGAACCTTTTCTTTTTAATTGGTTGCATGAATATTCTTTCTTTTACATGGATATTTATTTGAGTATTTTCTATGTTCAAAAGGAAATTAAAGCACATTTTGTTCTTGTACTTTCAGACGATGGGAATCAATTGAATGATCTTTGTTCCATGTATGACACATCACAATCTAACAACAATTTAGATATAATGAGGCCACACTTTCTGTTTATACGTTTTCTTTAGGATCTAGAGTCAAATGTTTGAATTTTGAATTCCATTGGGTGAGATCCGATTGTGTTCTGTTTTGTGCAAATGTATGGTGCAAATGTGTGATAGAGGTGTAAATGCATATATGATTGTATGATCTAATATTTTGTACATATTCAACCTTTACAACGCACATTCACAAATGTACCATCTTCAAGGAGAATACGACCCAACTTTAAAGACATATATTTGTTCCACGTTAGTTTTAAAAGGGTATTGTGTTAAAAGCGAGGCTAATTCTGTAATTGTATATATTCTTACATCAAGTGATTGCCTACTCTGATGCAGATTGGACAAGGTGTCTTGATAGTCGGTGTTCTATTACTGGTTATGCGGTCTTTTTGGGTAAGAATTTGATTTCCTGGCGTTCCAAGAAACAACCTACTGTGTCAAAATCTTCTACCGAAGCCGAGTATCGTGATGTAGCTTATACAGTTGCCGAGACAATTTGGCTTAAGCAACTCCTTCCCGACCTTGGTCTTTTTTGTCGACATCCTGTTACATTATATTGTACAATGTGCGTGCTACTTATCTTGCTGCTAACCCTGTACAACATGATCGTAGACACATTAATGTATGTTGACTATCGTTTTGTTCGAGAGTTAGTTGTTGCTGGTGCTCCAATTGTTCACCATATTCCTACACAACTTCAGGGTGCGGATACTTTTATTAAGGGTTTGACCTCACATTTGTTTTTGAAACGTAAAGTCAATCTCTCTGTTGTTTCTTCCTGTACAGATTGAGGGGTGTAATAAGGTATTGTATTAGACGTGAGGCTAATCCTGTAATTGTACATATCCTTAAATACTACATATATAAAAGTCAGGGCTCCCATACGGTTGACCCACCACATTCACACAATACTCGTACAAGTTTTCCTAGTATAGTATGTCCGAGATTATCGCACCAATCAGCAACTCTATTATCTTCCCGGAAAGTATGGCATATATCGATGACTTCGTGCTAGGAATCTTCGGACATCGATAATAATATTAAACATAGTACAAGGAATAGTAGTTTCCCCTATCAATGTTTGAATACCGTTTCACCTTCCACCTGAATGTGCTAATAGCTTGCTTCCACCCGCTGCTTGGAGTCTGTTTCTCATGACAGTGGCTACAGCCACTAAGATCAATGAGGTTTCTAGATTCGGTACATGCTCCCAAAAGTTTCCCATGTGTGTCTAATAGCGTGCATGTTGTTGTTGCTTCTCCGATCCAGACTTATTTAGGGATCCGTCAAAGTAAATTTTGACATAATTTAAGGGCAGAGATTCCCATCTAACCGATTTCCTATACTTCGTTTGAGGCTTGATTGTTCCCGTTTTATCCATATCATGCATCAATGCCACTTATTGTCGGGTTGTCCACAAAATAATGTTTTGGAGGGAGTTGGTTATTCACACCTTATCATTTCCATCTCTCCAAAAGCTCCATAGGACTTTGGTGCATTTAATAATTTCGTTAGAATTCAGATGGTGATTTTGTCTAGCAGAATGTAACCACTGAATAGTGCTCCGAATTTAGTCCTTCAAATTTGATCCATTCTTCGTCGATAGCTTTTTGTCAAGTATATGCAGTTGTTGGACATAAGACGAAAACGTTATCTTGAATCTCGTCTTCATATCCACTTAAGGGAGTCTACCCTGTATATTATAAAACACTATTGTCAAATAAATGGCTTGGTAGGGTTCAAGCAGAATATGATGATGAGTCTCCAAAGAGATTGAGACTCTGTTTTGGATCAAGATAAGGAGATGATTCTATTAGGATACAATACAAGTTATATTCATTTGTTATATTGGATGAGTGGTAGTTTCCTATCAGATAGATATTATCTTATCTTGTATTTTTATCCTATCTTTTGGAGTCTTTTGATGATGTTAGTTTCCTAATTAGAATGGAATAGGACTCTAGTGTCTTTGGCCTATATAATCAATGGTTCAGGGCCTTAGACAGATGGAGGGTGTGCTAAGAGGTACAGTGCATTAAAGGGGTGCTCATACTCTAAGAGGTATAGAGAGAGAGTCACCATGTAACGGGGAAAAGGGCACCGTAGGGGGCGAACCCCATGGAAGGAAACGTCAAGGAAAACACATAGTGTACTTAAGAAAGTGGGAGTCATTTTGTGCATCTCATGATGGTCGTGTTATGAGTTATGTGTTTGATTAATTAACAATACAAATATATGAGAATCGTGGAGGCATTGAATTGGGACCAAACCACGTTAAATTGTGGTGTTGTTCTTTCTTGCTTATTTCTTTAATTATTTATCTCGAACTTGTATAGAGAGACCATCGTAAAATTCACTAACAAACAGCATTATTTTTTGATCTGACAATAATATTACCATTGGGAAAATTACGTAATTGCTGTCAAGATAATATCCGAAATACAATGATAATCATAATATCAATCTAAATGGGGGCATTTTTGATAGCATAGAATACGTCTACCTATGCAAACTTTTTCGAATTATGCTACCTACACAACTACGTACACAAGCCAGGTTTAAATATCTAAGATCTGACTTCTTCTCTTTCTTTAATGGGGGAACCTAAGATCTCGCCTAAAGTTACTATTCCTATAACATAATTAATTAAAATTTCCCAAGATTCGAGTGCTCAACAATAGTTAAGGGGTGAGAGAGTTGAACCACTCACACCAACACTTATCGGTAAGAAACCAAACGAGATGTCCCTTTTGAAGCATAACTTGTTTGTTATGGTTCCATGAACATTAGTACCATGAGTCCATGACAATGATGAGGAATGAGCATAACCCTCATGGAGAAATGACCCAAAGGACAAGGATCGTGGACTGAAATAACTACTCAGTTTGCTGGACCATATGGTTAAATGGTTTATCATATGACTTGTACGGCTACAATGATGTTCTTATGCTTCCTCAATAAGAAGGGGAAAAAAAATCAGAAAGACATGTCTTAGTGAAGGCCAACTTTTTGCTTGTCTTCAAATGTTGTCTCAAATCTGTTACGTTATTTGGGCCTGTAGTACACCACTATGTGCGGCTACAAGAACTATGAGACTTTAGAAAGCAAGAAAAGAGACCCCATATAACATGAAGAAAAGAAACAAGTTACCTGATCAAGAAACTAGTATCATAATAACATTTTTCAATCATCACCATATATTCTGTATATCATATAGTTTGGAGACCTTTAGTTTGGGAAAGATTATGGTTTAGGGACCTACTTACTAGCTTGTAAGATCTTTTGGTTGTTTCCCGCGAGGAGAAATGAGAACTTATTTTTTATTTTACTTTTCAAGGTAGTAAGGGTGACGCAACTTGGTATTCACTTGTATTTTATTATGAGTATTGCAATATTTAAAGTTGAAATTGGATCCACCGATTTCTAATTTTTAGTGATTAAAACTGTAGTTGGTTGTATGGGTTCTTAATTCTTAAAAATCGACATTGGATCCATCGGGTACCAACAACTCCTGGGTACCATGCCCATATATAAATCCAAATTTGGTACTTTTAAAATCAAATAATTTTATATTGAATAACATGAAAAGAAAAATATAACACAAACAAATGTTCCTATCAAAAATAAATAAATAAAACACAAACAAATGTTATAACTTACAACTTACTTATGGCTTGCTAAATGCTTCCGACGAGCGACAATGTAGTGGCAATTTTGAATTTTTTGGATTTTAAAATAAAAAGTATGATTTTCGATTCTGGCAAGTAACCACCAGCTCCGAGGATCCATTATTAGAATTTGTTTTCGCTGGATACTCAACCAGTTCCAATTCTCAAAAATCAGAAATTGAATGGATTGGTACTAATTCCTGTTTTTGGGAACCAGAATTGGAATTGGTTGAATCGATTTTGATTCCGAAACCACAGTTTCCAAACCGGTTCCAATTCTGATACTGATTGCCCAGATTTTTCGCTCACTCCTACAAAGAAGCACATACGGCAATACAATAAATTTACATATAAGAGGAAAAGGGGACTTCAGACCTAACTTATTGTACCAAAAGCCTTAGTATTAACCATTAGACCCAATATCTCATTGACAGTTGTGGAGGAATATAGATATACACTTCGTCCATTCGAAAATAATAGTCAATTTCATTATTTTAAGATGCCCTGCAAAAAACGTAAAAACAATGTTCACTTTCCTAAACCACTCATATATATATATATATATATATATATATATATATATATATGAGCAAGTCTTGTGTGAAATCAACTCACAATAAAATGGGATTACTACTTCAAAATGTAAGAGTCATTTACTATAAACCGTGACCCTTATTTCACTAAAAAGTGATATTCGTCTCACCAAGAGCTATAAAAAGACCGTCTTATAAAAGCTTTTGTGTTTGTATAAAACTACAAACGCCAAAAGAAACATTTTTGCCCCTAGTTAGTTGGAGTGAAACTCAAAAGGAGAAGAGAGAAAGAGTTGCACACGGGTGTAATTGAGAGGGTGCGAGTAGCCCAACTTCAGGGTAGGAGAGTTTTTTTCACAAAACTTGATATCAAATGGGAACATGGAAAAGAGTACATATATAGAACAACCCCCAAAAAAACAAGAAAGACAAAAAGGACGCAGGATATGGAACCGTTGCATCAGGTGTGGAAAACATGTAACATTTCTACCCAATTTCATCAAACAGAATCAGGGAAGTCTTCCCTTACTATATGTTACCTACCAAGTGGCTTCTTTTAACATGATGCCCCAAAAGCCCAATTTTTGTATCAATATATGCTCCTAGATAGATAATAAAATAAGAAAACATGTGACTGCTAGTTACTAGTTACTAGTTAGAAGTTCCAAAACTACCAACTGTACACCAAACTCGCACAAAAAAATATATATCTGTTACTTTTTGAGAAGCATGTCTCTGAACTCATTATTGGATTTTGGTTTCTCATCCTCGCCTTCAACGGCTTTTGGCTTGTTTGCAGACCAACCAAGTGGTGGAGGCCTCCTAACATTGCGAGGAACTGCGAATGTGTTTCTCCCATTGAGTTCGACTCCATCGCGCCTGTTACTAGAGGATGACTCAGCAGAATCATTCCTCTTTGGTCTTGCTTGGTTGCCAAACTGAGTCTTCGCACCTATAGAACAAATTTACATGAGAATTTGGTGGGAAGGAGAACAGGTTAAATTCATGCATTCACTGGGTTGCATTGATGTGTTAACAACCAAATAGGTCTTGTTATATCACATGAAACTCTTTGTTCAATAGCTTGAACTAATCTATACATAGAAACCTTATCCAGTGAAGGGAAGTCTGGACAATAGGCACATTCACAAAAAAAAAAAAAAAAAGAAAAAAAAGAAAAAGAAAAAGAATTGACACATGTATGGTGAGGAAGACAAGTATTTTAAGAAAGCAAGTTTTTAAATTTATGAGCACAAGACAGCTGCTATAACCTTCACATCCCAATTCATATACTCAAAGCAGCATTCACATAGTAGACACTACCATGGCTGTCCACACAGACCAAAGATGTATACAGCCAATATAGGGAATCCCTACTGATTGTACTCTGTTTAAGTCATCTGGCAATACAAACAGCTATTCATAAACACAGGAGAAAACACTTGGAACTCAGCAGACTTGCATATCAATCACAATAAACATCAAGATGATTTTCTAGTTCTACATTTGTTTTTTTTCACAAATAGAGGCCATTTTTTGTCATGCCTTTTTTTTTCTTTTGGGAAGTGGGAAGGGAGGAGTAGGGGTGCTAATTTTATAGGAATCAGCCAAACATACCCTCTTTGTCCGCATTATGGCCTCCACCTGATCCATGCTTTTTGCTTTGAGTGGGATCTGATCGGGCAATGCTTACTCTTTTGTCAAGTAAAATCTGTTTGTTCTTTGCAACAGCAGCATCAAGGTGTGCATCATCAGAGAAATCCACATATGCAAGACCCTGTTTGTTGACAGAGGAAATTACATACTTGTGTCGCGAAGGGGAATCATACAACGACAAAAAAAATAGTAGCTTGAAACTCATTTATCGCCAATAGTTTTCAAACAGTTGGCGAGTTAATGGTTTATTTCTCTTCTCAATATATAATCTGGGTGCAGTGGAGGGCGAATCACATAAAATAGAATAGAGGAGACAGAGACTTACCCTTGATTTACCAGTATACTTGTCTTTTAAAATTCGGATAGATTGAACTCCACCAACATCACTAAAGAAATTGCAGACGTGTTCATAATTTGCCTGCAAAAGTTGTTAAAACGTTAACAGCTTGAATCCAGAATGGCTTTGAACCTTCTCATATATGGAATAAGGAGTTGTAGGACAGTAACATGCAAAAAGGAGGGAAGCAAGGAACGAACTGAAAGCAGAGATGAAGATAAGGGGGATATAGACAGGTGAATTCTTAGCTCACATTAAGGTTAAGGTTTGATATGAATGCAGTGCATTGATCTGTGTACTTCGCTTTTTCATACGTGGGTTGTTTCTTCTGTTGCTCATTGCTGCTATCTAGTTTATCAGCATTGCCTACAGTCTCCTTCGATTGGTTTGCCACAAGGACATTCTGCTCTGTCTTTTTTGGTCACTTGCTTGCAGGTTTCCCTCGTGTCTTTTTGTCGCTTTGAAGGAGATTGATCGTCAGACAAATTTGAACTTGGCTTTCTCTTTTCACGAGCAATTTTCTTGGAGGAATGATCTTTCGGTTCTCCAGGTTTAGCAACAGTTTTGGACTCTTGCTGCAAGCTAAACATGCGCAACTCCTCCAAACGTGGTGAGACCTGGTAAGGAATGGTAGACATATCAAGTATAAGATACAGTCAATTTCAAGAGAGGGGCAACTAAATCCGTTATACTCTTTCAGTAGCAATTCCTCAAGAAGCTCAAGGAGAATAAAGGAAAGAACAGCAAGCCAAAAGATAGTTGATATAAGCACCTCAACAGATTCGGCTTCCTAATGGACAAAAATAAGAAGGAATATGTGCAATTGTGCAAAGAAAAGAACTTCAGAGAGAAGGGGACCATGATCACTGAAAAGTGAAAACAGGAAAGTAAAACTAGAAGAGCCTTCGGAGATAGCCTAATTGACAAATGGAACAAGCTCAAGGATTATTTATTCTGAAATAAGCAGCAAATATTTAAAAATTTCTGTTTCAATGAAACTGAAAGGATGACTATTGGCTTTTCGGCTATAATGGGCTAAATTGAAATGGCTCAATAAACTGTTTTTGTGCTTAAATTTTTGATGAAGTAGTCGATGCATTTCATGTGAAGGGTCCATCAAAAAAAGAGTCTCTGTTTCATAGGGATAAGGCTACCTACAAC
Organism: Tetragonia tetragonoides; assembly: GCA_038025085.1. NCBI lineage: Eukaryota > Viridiplantae > Streptophyta > Magnoliopsida > Caryophyllales > Aizoaceae > Tetragonia > Tetragonia tetragonoides. The sequence continues at coordinate 34,151,152 of CM076141.1, forward strand.
TTATCTCCTGTGACCCTGTCACGTTCCCACCCAAAGAGCCTCCTGGGTAATGATGAAGATAAAATATTGGAGAAATAGCAAAACAAAATCATAAAGGGCGATATGAGCATAAATAAATCTTAATTACGAGCAAAGAAAAAACCCAATTTATACTAATTTTGGCGTGGCATGTTGCTGGGCTGTTGTTGTAATCATCACTCACACCATGTCAGTTTAGGGCCTCCCTTTATGACATATAGATGCCATGCCTAATAGTAAGTTTGATAGTGTTAGCACTGAACTTACAAGGTACTGAAATGTAAACATAAACCACAGAATAAAAGGGTACGAAAACAAAATTCTCAACGTGAGGGTACTATTGGCTACCTGCAAAGGATATTTTCTACAGTATATTATTTGTGTTCAAATAATTTTTTTTGTCAGGATTGGGGTCTTAACCAAAGATTAAATATTGTATAACCAAGGTTCCAAGTTGTAAATAACTCATTCCAGGAAACATGTACAATCTGCAAAGCAATGAGCCTTTTGTCACAAACGATCACCACGGCAACACCATACAAAACAACAAGGGAGACATACCTTTTGCACGGCATAGTCATAATCTTCCAGAGTGCCAAATTCCCGCTCAAACCGTAACCAAGATTGGCATATGTCCTGCATAAAACACATTACGTAGTTAGGGAATAGAAAATCTCATCTACTATTTGAGGCCACCTCATAAGAGAGATACTATTGTTTCATGCATGAGGCCACCTCATAAGAGAATTACTATTTTTTCATTCTATGTAACCTATTTTGGAGAATGCTATCTAGGCAGTATCCAGACTGGCATTGAACATTGATGTTGTCCACTCTGTTAGTGGCAGGTGGCGCAGAACAAAATCAAAAAACTTGAGACGGTATCTACACATCATTGAACACGCTCAACATCATTAGGTGATCTTAAGGCCCTAGTGACGTCAACTACACCTAATTTTATATTTCATGTTTTGGAACGCCCCATAGAGGTGAAAATACAAAGCGCCAATGGCATAAACTTCAGCAGTAAAAGTGACATACTTCTTATAGCCCCGCAGACAAACTAAAATCACATCTAAAAAACACCGGAGTCCTGGCTGATTAAAAAATAATCCAAAAATAAATTCTTGGTAAGTCCTACATGATAAAGTTATATTACACAAGTTCACTGTGTAGCAAGTCCACAATTTTGAGCTACACATTGTATAAGAAACCAAATTATACTCAAAGCATACCAATGGCCATTTTACAATCAGTATCTCACCATGTGAGATCATCATAAAGAACAACTTCCAAGCCATGCACTTGGAAGCCACAAGAAACAACTGTCCGGGTAAAGCTTATCATCTGAGCAAGATGAGTTTACCCACCAGCCAGAGTGTTCCAGCCTAGAAGATACTATAACTTGTACAGCTGATGGCTTGCCACCTACCTCAGCACTTGCCTAATCCCAAGAAAAGGTCATGATCTCGTTAAACTTTTACAACTTTCAAAAGGCAACTTAGGCGGAACTCAGTTTTGTAGGTCCCTCCTTGGTCTATAAGGAAAAGGCATGTATTGAACTTCCACCCCTCATTGCACCACAATTGCCATATCAGATACTTGACACTTTAAGAAGGGTATGGACACTCGAAACTTCATTTCAGGCTAACGCAGAAGTATTAAAATGATGACTTGCCACCTACCTCAGCACTTGCCAAATCCCAAGAAAAGGTCATGATTTTGTAAAACTTTTACAACTTTCAAAAGGCAACTTAGGCGGAACTCAGTTTTGTAGGTCCCTCCTTGTTCTATGAGGAAAAGGCATGTATTGAACTTCCACCCCTCATTGCACCACAATTGCCATGTCAGATACTTGACCCTTTAAGAAGGGTATGGACATTTGAAACTTCATTTTAGGCTAACGCAAAAGTATTAAATTGATGGCCAAGTGAGCAAGTAGCCATGTTGGACACATTTTGCCAAGTCCAAGAGACATTGGATACCAATGCTTTTATATATGAAAGAGTAGTTAAACAGCCAGACTAAGTTGCTCAACTGCTGGTTTTTCCTTCCATGGAATGAGAACAAAATCATATAAATGGATCGAACTAGCACAGAACAAAGTCAATAGGACCAACAGGGCCCCAATGCTGCTGTATACAAGTTATAGCCTTATAGGGCTCCCTTCAAATATGTCCATTAAGAACGATACAAGTACAATTCATAGCCATCTTACCTATCCCAGAAAACATTATTAGTCTTTTCTTACCCATATACACCCGTAGAGCAAGAAAGCATCCTACCATTACGATTTTCCAATTGTGCATACTTAGTGGTGAGAGTTCTGTGAGTCTGGAAGCTTTATTTTTCCAATGATCTGTGGGTTTGCATTAAAGAACGAAGGTAAGGGGCCATGGAGGCATTCAGGTTCAGGGTGGTTGGGGAATTTGTGTAGAGTGCCCCCCCCCCCCCCCCTGTTTTTGAGGTTTGGGGGTTCTGTTGGGCGTTTCTTTGGGCAAATTCCCTAAGGAATCCAATTTCACACACCAACCTTTTTGGAAAGCTTTAGTTTTTTAGATGTTTGGTTAGCCACGTTCTGATTTTGTAACTGCTTAGTTTCTGCTTCCATTTATGGAATCCAGTCTTAATAATCACTCGTCAACAATATATCTTTTCTTATCAGGCAAAATTTTACAACATTGTACTACCTTGAAATCAGCCAAGAAATTTCTACAACAAAACTTCATGAAAATCTTTGGCTTCAGTAGCAGAAAAATAAGTAAAAGTTCTCAGATAGTTCTTATTTTTAGGTTTAGATAATTTAAATACTCCATTGGCAAGATCACAAATAAAAGGCTGAGAACAAGATGTCCATAAAACAAGAACCTAGATAACTGACATAAATTATCAACTATTGAGAAACCATTATAATTTTTAGCAAGCTTCATGTAATACACAAAACTAATCTCAAGGGTGAGAACTCTCGGAGATGCCTCATGCCCAACTAGACAAAATTTGAAGTCTTAAAGAGGTCAAATGGGACATTATGTACCTCCGAACCTGAACCAGGAAACCTCTTCGTGTAGCATCTCCTATAGATTGATCTAGCTTCAATTAAGTTTCCATTCTCAATCTCCATGTTTATATAACCTAGCCAGGCATCAAGCATTGTGCCACTGCAAAAGAATAGCCAAAATTAGGGGAATGAAACTAAATTTCTTTGCAAAGCATTAAACAACTGCGTCATCTGGAACATAATTGACAAACCTAATCTTCAGCAAGCTTTCCCAAACTCCACGTGCAGCTTCTATATCTTTTGCCAGACTAAGCTCCAAACGAGCCCAATATTCATGCAGATGCAACAAAGCATTTGTGCCTTTCAGATGTTGAGATAAGTAATCTGATGTACGCTGCGAGAGGTAGAAAAGCCTTATCAGTCAGATACACAGTTTGGAGCAGGCAACAGTCAACATATACATAGTTTTTTTTGTTTTTTTTTAGATAAGAGAAAATTTTATTAATCAATCAAATGAAAGAATACAAAAAGGGGAGGACAAGAAGTCCTTGAATGAATACAAAAAATATCTACAACTCCCCCCAATGAAGTTGAACAAAGGTCAATGGAACCCCCTTAAAGGCCCCAGTTGCCTTCGCCCAAAGTGATGCCAAATAAACAATATGATCCCAAACATAATCAATGGTCTTTCTAGAGGCGGAAAAGATTCTCGAGTTCCGCTCTAGCCAAATACACCACAGAATAGCCAGGCAAGCACACTTCCGCCACAACTTGCCCTCTCCCCCCCTCCATCCAGCAACAAACCGCATCTGAAGAAACTGGCCCACTGTAGCAGGGCTAGCAAAAGGCTCTCCCCCAGTCAACCTACCCCACAACATCCTAGCAAACGTACACAACACAAACAGATGCAAACCATCCTCGCAATCATGATGGCACATAACACACACGTCCGGCGAAAAACACCAACCAGGCGGAGCGTATTCACCCTGCCTAACACCAAAGTCCACACGAAGGCGCGCACCTTCAGAGGAACCTTAGACTTCCAAATATATGTAGCAAGAGGAAAATGGGGAAATTGAGAATGAAGACTAAGCCGATGCAGGAAAGACTTGCTGGAGAAAACCCAGTGGAGTCCCCTTCCCAAGTCCGAGAGTCGTCCCTAGGGACGAGAAGAGTAGTGTTTAGGACGCTCACGGTCATGGGGAGCTCGGCGTAAAAGTAAGTTCCAAGAGCCGCCCACATCGGAATAGAACTCCGATATGGGCACCTCATGGAGCGTAGACAGTTGATAAACCCGAGGATATGTGGAAGAAAAAGAGGAATCCCCCTTCCACACATCCTCCCAGAACCTTACCCGATGTCCATTACCCACATGAAATCTAACCAGGGGAAAGAAAAGAGGTGATACTTTAGAGATAAACTTCCACGGGCAAGCATGGGAAACTATGATACCTGTTCGGGCGTCCCATCCATTCTGTTGCAGACCGTACTTGCTCCTGATTACTCGGTGCCATAGGGAATCGGGCTCCAAAGGGAAACGCCACAGCCAGTTACCCACTAGCGAAATGTTCTTAGATACCAACCGGCTGAAACCCAGGACCCCCTTCAAACTTAGGTCTACATACATGGTCCCAACTAACAAGATGCTCTCTCCTACCCCCATCCGCTCCCGGCCACAAGAAATCCCGCATCATACGCTCGATACTCTTAGCCACACTAACAGGAATCTTGAAAAGAGAAAGGTAGTACAGGGGAATACTAGTAAGGCAAGAATGCAAAATCGTGATCCTCCCCCCTAAAGAGAAGTAAACCCCCTTCCACCCATCAAGTCGCTTAGCCACTCTAGAGACAACTGGTTCCCAAAAGGACACCGACCGAGGGTTACCCCCCAGGAGGCACCCCTAAGTAGGTAAGAGGCCACTGTTGCACCTGACACCCTGCTAGACCCGACAACGTACCAAGAAAACCCTCCTCTACATTAACCCCCGCTAAACTACACTTAGCTAGATTAACACGCATCCCAGACACGACCTCGAAAACCTGCAGGAGAGTGAGTACTCTCTTAAACCCCTCGACCTCCGCCGCCAAAAACAAAATAGTATCATCGGCGAACTGAAGATGAGAGACAGGAACTCTCTCCCTACCAACTCTAAAACCCTCCACTAACCCCCGCTCAACACCCCTATCCAACATCCTACCAAGGACATCAACAACCAAGGTGAAGAGAAAAGGAGAAAGTGGGTCGCCCTGTCTAAGACCACGAGAGGAGGAAAACCAATCCCTAGGGGCCCCATTAACCAAAACAGAAAAGCTAGCATTAGAAAGACAGCCCCTTATCCACTTACGCCAACGGCCCCCAAACCCCTTATTATCCATCACATGCAGACACTGAACCACAAAGAGAAACAGTTGGAGCAAAGTAGTAGGACCTGAGAAGAAGAAAGCGTGGGGGCGGAGCACATGAAAATAGGATAGACCAAAAACAGAACCCAACTTACATAAAGTTTGGTTATATTAGGAAGCAAAAGAGATTTCTTGAAGAGAAATTGAGAGGAAGGAAAGCGCGCTAGAACTTGCGACTTCTCTCCATTCCGTAACGCACCAGGAATACAGAGCCTATAAGAAGAGAAGAGCCTTATAAATTGATATTTATCGTGTCTATCAATGCAGGAGTGAAGAGGACAAGTAAATCTTCCTATACCATTAGTATTATGTTAGCCAAAACCCAGATTGTAGATTAGTATACCACCTTCCCCAAACAACCCCATAATCAAAGTAAACACAACCAACAATAGCAGGCAGCATGTTCTTTTCAACAACTGTGTCTTGCCTCCAAAGCCTATGTAGTTTGTATCAGTCAAACTTACCCAATTTTCCCGATCCATCTCAACAAACACAGCCCAAATATGACAAGTAATCTACCACCGCAAAAAGAGGTTGTCATTTGTCGCCTTATTCATAAAACACTAACATGTGACCTTAATTATAAGACCCTACACATACAACACTCAGTTCCACTGGCGAGGATAGAGAAGGTCAAAGTGTAGGCAGCTTTACCCTTATCAGTCAAGACTTGAGGCGAGCAAGAGAGGTTGTCAGACTTGTCACCAGAAAACCCTCAATGAAATAAAATATTGTAATAAAAGTAAAAATAACAAAAAGAACTGATGTGCAAAGTAGAAAAAGGAAAAAACAATAGTAGTGAAGCATCAGTAAGTAGAAACAGAATTAGCAATGATTATTTTAGATAAAGAGAAATTTTATTACATCTGAAAAGGAAGAGATTAAGAGAACAAGAAGTCCTCAAGATAAGCTAAAATACAGATCGCCCCAATCTAGTTGCACGATGGTAAGGGGCACTGGCCACCCCACAAAAAGCCCCCGAGGCCTTGGCCCAAAGAGAGGCCAAATACACCACCCGATCCCAAGCATAACCAAGAGGCAAGAGGTTCTAAAAACCCGTTAAAAATCTGAGAGAAGTTCCAACCAAACACACCACAGGGTCGCAAAGTATGGACACCGGAACAACAATCTATTGTCCTTGCCCCTAGCAAGCCCATGAGAACGAGAATGGATAAGCTGAATAATGGTAGGAGCGCAAATGAAGAACTCTTTCTAATGCTTAACAATCGACCCCACAGAGTTTGAGTGAAATGGCAATGTAAAAACAAATACAAACCCGTCTCGCTACTGGTAGCAGCAGCAATACTATTAATTAGAATAATAGAAGTAGTAATAATAGTAGTAGTACATGACGAAAACAAGAAGGAACGCCCTAAATAAAAAGAGTAACATTTAATAAACCACAAAATAAGAAAAAATAATAGAATCGATAAGGGTTAAGGTAAATTGAAGATAAAGGCTCAAAGGTGTAAGAGGCAAAGAGAAGGCCACAAAAAAGGGGACCAGGAAAGAATCACATACAAAGTAGAACAATGGGAATTTATAAAGCAATAGGAGGACATCCACTACTTAGGGTCCCTTAGACTGATCCTAATACACACACCACATAGTCCTATAAAAGGCTATAAACTTGGTAAGATGTAGATGGGTCAAGATAACCACGCATAGTATCTCCATCCGTCCTATGCCTCTCTTGATGTCCCTAAAATTGATCTGCTAACACCACCTCATTGGGCATCATAATGCTTTTCTTAACATGCTTTCCATATAAGCCTCCTTATGCAAGTTTTAGCTCTCTCATACATGTTTTTTCATAACGTGTATGTAGGCAACTAGCACCCTCTACTTTTCTAAGCAACTTTATAGACCTTCATAAGTACCCTATCACAGGCCTTTCAAATCAATAACAAACTGATAAGCAGATCCCTTTGTATATCCTTATAACACTAAATGAAACCAAAATAGTCTAAATTGCACGTCCCTCCTTTGCTGGCCTCTTCATCCCAAATTTGTCAAATAAACCTGTGTAGTTAGCAGATCATAGAAGTTTACAGCACATCAACATGTCCTAATACTCCTTATTGATCTGCATCTTCTGGAGCATTTTTTAGAGGTGTATCTTGTCTTAATGCCTGCTGAGGACTTTATATCTTCTGAAAAACCAGTAGCGGAGCCAGAAATCAGTTAAAGTGGATGAACTCTCTTATAACATATAGGACAATTCTTATATATTTGTATTGAAATAATTATTTTATAAAGGAGTGGATTCATGGAGTCGACTACCCAACACATAGATCTGCCAGTGTCTGAAACAAGCGAACAATTAACCAACTCATCTTCCACAGAAACTCATATCAAGTGATGAAGCAAGACACGAATTGAAGTAACAACGGAATCTGAATGCTCTGCAAACCTGAAAGGTGTCTCTTACTACAGCATAGTCCAAAACCTGCATTTCACCAGCCACTGAAATCCTCCTTCGCAAACCATCTAACCGAGTAAGAAACAAATCCAGGTACTGAAAGAAACGCTCATGTTAGAACATTTATATAAGAAATACCAAACACATCATGATGATGAAGTAACTGATTCTGCTGAATATACCCCCACACAAACAAGACATTGTCTTACAACTTTCACACTTCCAAAATTTGAAGGACTCTCGTAGCAGAAACAAAACACCCGAATAAACCCATAAATCTAACCTTTTATGAAAGAAGCAATAGAAGTTACATGGAACTTCATTGTGGTATTCCCCCTCAACCTTCCCTTTTAGTAGAAGTGGACAGAACATGTAAACACCCCCAGCCCCATCCTAGAAAACAATATCATTGATTGATATCTGATCTAATATACAAGATCAATCTTCTTCTTTGATGGCCTAATTTGCAGATGAGCTTTTTGCCAAAGTAAACAAAACCATGTGGTGGTGATTCTTACAAAGATGTACAAGATTACCTCTGTAAAAAAAGGCCTATTTAAGGATATACTTTTTTAGATAAAGAGAAAGTATGTATTAATCAAGTATCAAAGGTACAGTTAGGGAGGACAAGTAGTCCTCCAAGAAGAATCTAGATACAAATTAGTCCACACCAGTTTCGCTGGATCTGAGTAATAGAATAGCTCCCAAATGCCCTGCAGTTCTAGCCTATAACGACGCTAGATAAGTGACCTTATCCCACACCAAATCAACCGATAAGGCCACACCATTAAAAACGCGGGCATTCCTATTAAGGATATACTTGTTCCTAATATAGCTGATAGCCTGGTAGATAAGATATATAGAATATCGCCATCTTTTTCATAGATCCAGGAATACGGAATTTGGCACCATTCAGCTTGGATGTTCCAACTACCAATGATTGAAAAAGAATTGCTCTTGATTAAAGCCAATTTCAAATCATGAGAATCAAGATATCCAGTTATAGTAAGAGAAAATAAACCCACTATTTTTATTAGATGAGAAAAAAAAATTATTAAAATTGAGAGAATATTACAGCATAAGAGGACAAGGAGTCCTCACAAAGAAAATAAGCTCACGATTACAAGATTTCTATGACAGGAAATAAATGAAAATAAACTAGGATAATACTATCTTACACGGTTTCTCGTTATCTAATTTGGAGAGTTTTGAGATGCATAGGGTTTTAGGAGACCACCTATATGGGTCAGTTGTCCTGTTTTATATGCGAATGAAGTATACAATTGTTTTTTAGATAAAGAGGAAGTATGTATTAATGAAGTTAAAAAGGGGTGCAACACGAGGACCTCCAAGTGTACAATTGTAACCAAACAAATGAAGCAAATCAGAGAGAGACCACTGAAGATACCTCTTCATAGCTTGAGAATGTGCATTGGAGGGCCTTCTCAAACACCTGAAATAGAATAACATATATGTAAGGCACACCACCAGCCTAAACTGGTTCACCACTATGTACAACTTTAATAAATAAAGAAATAAGAGCTAGAAAAAAGATGAAATTTTCACCAACAGACATGAGATAGGCTTTTCTTTTCTTTTAAAAAAATGAAAGGGGCTTTGCCAAAGAGAGAAGAATGTACAAAGAGGATAAGCATCCTCACACAGAAGAAAAGCAATTAAACAACAAAACCTCCCTTGTCTCACTGAATATCTGACAGAAAATGCCCCCATAAGAGGCCAGCAAACCCAAGAACAAAGCCAATATCACGTTACTCCATAACATCCAGGAGGCAGTGCTTGTAAGGCTTTGTTCGTGGTTTCATTTCAAAGTCAGTGCACGTTTCCCAGAGCGGGGTGTGTGAGAGTTTCTTCTCTCCCTCCTTTCCCAGGCAATATATTTGTGAGTGTCAAAAGTACAGCAAAGAGAGGACAAGATGTGAGTGTCCTGTACAAGGAAGCTACTAACAAATTAACCCATCCCATTTCTGCTCGACCTTTAAATTAGTATAGCTCCTAAACGCCTCTGCTGCTCTTGCCCATGATGATGCAAAGTCTGTAATCCTATCCCAAATCATCGCTGTCTAAGAGCTCTATGCTGTCTATGGTTAGTGCTGCTAGAAAGTTTGAACCAATTCGGAAGAGAAGAGGGCAAGGCTCATGAGAAAACAAATTACAAAGAACCCCAATGACGCTGGAGAAAGCACCAGCCGTTTTAGCCCACAAGGAAGCCAAATACAGCACCCAATCCCAAACAAAAGCCCTTGAATGATACACCCCTGGAAAGAAACAAGAACTACACTCTAACCACAAACACTGGAAACTGCCATCACTGCACACTGCTACGACAGCATCTTCTATTTTCCCCTGCCGACTCCAACATGCCTAGTCAAAAGATGTTGCCTGATGCTACCAAGACAAACCCACTCCTCCCCAGAGACATGTGGTTTTCTCTTCCACACGAATATAATCAGCATTTTTTTCAGCAGAGTTGTTTTCCTCCAATTCATTCAAAAAGACTAAGTGATTCATTCCCCCAGTTCCGCCTTCGGCGTGGGATACTCCCTAGGTGGTTGTTGTACAAAGTGAACCAATCATTGAAATCACTTCACATAAATTGCAGCTTCTGAAACAATAGTCAGCTGAGAAAATGAAGCTACATCCTAACTTTCATTACCCCTCCAAAATGATTGCTACACAAAACCCAGAATCAGACAGCAGCTGTACTGGATGCTAATTTGTCTTTAAAACTGGTAAAGAGTGCTTGGGCCTGGCGCCCTGGCCTATTGCCCAAACAGTCCCTAGAGACAAGAACCACTAAGTAATTTTCCTTGTGTCTTAGTAGTGTACCAGCAAAACTTCCCTACAGACAAGAAATGCAGCAAATATGGTAGCATCCAAGACATCTGAAATGATTCAATAATTAATACTTTTAGGGCTGAGATTACCAATTTTTATAAGGACCTTTTTGCGGAGGAAATGGTAGATAGGCCGATGATTGAGGGGGTGGAGTGGTCCCCTATTGCTTCTCATTTTAGGCACTGGTTGGAGCGGCCCTTTGAGTTAGAGGAGATTAAAGCTGCGGTCTTTGGGATGGATAGAGAGAAATCCCCGGGTCCGGATGGCTTTACCATGGCTTTTTACCATGATTGCTGGGAGGTGATTCAGGAGGACCTTTTGGGGGTTTTTAGCGAGTTTCATGCCACTGGGGTGATTGGGAAGAGTATGAATTCTAACTTTATCACCCTAGTTCCCAAGAAGGATCGATCTATTAGAGAGAGAGATTTTAGGCCAATTAGCCTGGTTATGAGTGTGTGTAAGATCATTACTAAGGTTTTGTCTATTCGGCTTGGGACTGTTCCGTCTGGGACAATTTCGATGGCTCAGAGTGCTTTCGTGGAAGGTCACCAAATCCTCGATGCTGCTTTAGTGGCAAATGAGGTGGTGGATGATGCTCGACGCTCTAGTTTCCCAGGAGTAGTGTTTAAGTTGGATTTTGAGAAGGCCTATGATCGAGTTTGAGAAGGCCTATGATCGAGTTAGCTGGGCGTTTTTGGATCGGGTAATGGATAGGAAGGGGTTCGGGGGGAGGTGGCGTAAATGGATTAGGGGTTGTCTGTCTAACGCTAGCTTTTCTATTCTTGTTAATGGGGCGGCTCGTGAGTGATTCACGTCGTCGCGGGGCCTTAGGCAAGGAGATCCCCTGTCTCCTTTTCTCTTCACCTTGGTTGTTGATGTTCTCGGTCGGATGTTGGATAGGGGTGTGGAGCGGGGGTCGGTTGAGGGTTTTAGAGTAGGGCGGGAGAGGGTTTCCGTCTCCCACCTTCAGTTCGCCGATGACACGATCCTCTTCCTTTCGGCTGAGGTAGAGTGCTTACTTTGTTACAGGTGTTTGAGGAGGTGTTTGAGGTGGTGCCTAGTATGAAGATTAATCTGTTTAAGTGTAGTTCGGCTGGGATTAATGTGGGGGACGGGGTTCTTAGAGACTTTTGCTGATCTCGTGGGCTGCCAAGTGCAGCAATGGCCACTTACATATTTGGGGGTACCCTTAGGGGGTAAGCCCCGATCAGTGGCTCCTTTTTGGAGCCAGTTGTGTCTACAGTGGCAAAGCGTTTAGATGGTTGGAAGGGAGTCTATTTTTCCCTGGGGGAGAATTACTCTTCTTCATGTCTAGCTAGTATCCCCCTCTATTTTCTTTCCTTGTTCAGGATTCCGTTTAGTGTTGCCAATAGGATTGACAAGATTATGAGGGATTTCCTTTGGTCTGGGGCTAATGGGGATAGGAGAGATCACCTGGTTAGTTGGGACCATGTTTGCAGGCCGAAAACGGATGGGTTTTGGTAGATTGGTGTCCAAGAACATTTCGCTAGTGGGTACGTGGTTGTGGCGGTTTCCTCTGGAGTCTAATTCCCTGTGGCACCGAGTAATCAGAAGTAAGTACGGTATTATGTGCAACGGGTGGGACACTCATGCTGGCTCCAACGTCTCTCATACTTGACCTTGGAAGTTCATTTGCTAGGTATCGTCTCTTTTCTTTCCACTAGTCAGGTACAATGTGGGTAATGGACTACGGGTTCGGTTCTTGGAGGATGTGTGGAAGGGTGACCTTCCTTTCTCTTCCACATATCCCTGGTTTTTCGACTGTCCACACTACACGGGGCCTCTGTGGCTTTTCTCAGCCGCTTGGGACTTATATTTACGCCGACCACCACATGATAGGGAGATGGGCGAGCTTGTTTCCCTCCTGAGTGTTCTTAACTCTACTCTCCTCGTCCCTAGGGACGATTCTAGGACTTGGTTGGGGGATCCTTCTGGGGTCTTCTCTTGCAAATCCTTCATACACCATATTAGCCTTCCCACTCAGTTTCCCCACTTTCCCTTATCTACTTTTATTTGGAAATCTAAGGTTCCATTGAAGATACGCGCTTTTGTGTGGACTTTGGTGCTAGGTAGGGTGAACACTTATGATATGCTGCAACGTAGGAGACCTAGTTGGTCCCTTCCACCGGGGTTCTGTGTGATGTGTCGGCATAGTGGGGAGGATTGTCTGCATTTGTTTGTGCTCTGTGACTTTGCGCGGAGTTTATGGGCTAAACTGCTGTGTGGGGAGAGTTTTGTGTGTCCAGCCACGGTGGGTGAACTCTTACAGCTACGTTTTGCGGCGATGAGGAGGAGTAAGGAGGGGAGGTTATTGTGGCGTTGTGCTTGTATGGCTTTACTTTGGTGTATTTGGCTGGAGAGAAATTTTAGGACTTTTTCGGGGACTGCGAAGACTATTGATTATGTTTGGGATCACATAGTTTACTTGACTTCTCTTTGTCCTAAGGCGGCGGGGGCCTTTAAGGGTGTTCCGTTGACTTTAGTTCAACGCCATTGGCGTGATGTGTAGATAGTTTTCATTTATACTGAGGATACCTTATCCTCCACATTTTTGTATTCTATACCATTGGATTAATAAAATTTTCTCTTATCTAAAAAAAAAATACTTAGTAGTAAATACTTTGTCCTCGACATATAAAATTTAAAAAATTAAAAATGAGAGACAATGTCTATTGTGGAAGAGTAATCGTAGTATATATTTAAGGAACCAGCTAAAAGATTGATTTTACTTAACAAAATAAGCAATGAGGCATTCAGCTGCAGGGATGCATTGCTGATAATTGATAGTTTCAAGACAACAGACAAGCAAACAGCCAACTGTAATGTTTAATGAGAGATCTGTGAAGGTATACCAGAGAAACTTTTTCCTCGGAAGCACGAGCCCGTTCCAAGCAAAGCAAAAACCTCACCCAAAGCTCTCCAACCCAAGGACAATTCCTCGTTGCCCGACTAATAACATCCTTTATAACATTCCCTACCTGCAAAAGAAAGTTGATGAAATCACCCACCATCATAATCAAGGAGATAAGCCAATTACAGAGAGGAAATCACCTTCAGTGTTTTATCCAAATAGCGTGTATAGTCAAGCCACAGATCACCAGCTACAGGGAAGTCAGCAATAGCACGTTCATATAGTATTTGAACTCGTGCAGGATTTCCAGCAGACTCTTCAAATTTTAAGTATCTCTGCAAAACAACATAAAAGTAAAACCATTCTCATTAGTCATTTCAAACCAATGTAACAGAGGGTGCGGTGATAAGGAATCAAAACAAAAGAATTGAATATTCCACATTTGAATTGATGGAACTCAAGAAAATCTTGTATTCATACCTTACTCCTGTTAACAATTGTTCAATATTTTAAGCAGGAATTTAAATATGAATTACAGATAGATTTTTTAGGGGTCTATCTGAAACAGCCTCTCTGCTAGCTCGGTTAAAGCTCCGTAAATCTGGATCTCCCCAGACTCCACCCTCGGTGGGATCATTCCGGGTGATTGTTGTTGTAATCAAAACATGGATTTCTGGTAGATTTGTTATTTACCCTGCTTTTTTGAACAGATTGTTCTAGCCTTGTCTAACTTTTCTTGGATTGCTCATTTATTTAATTCATATACTAAATATTTTGTGTATAGATACTTCAGTTCAATGGTAATGTTTTATAGATTTTCTACAAAAAATATGAAAAATAAATTAACAAATAAATGAAATCAAATTACTCATACCAGCTCATCTTACTAAACAGTCACGAAGATTCACCAATTCACTTGACAGACACTAAACAACATGAGTTCAGCTCAACTTAGTTGAATTTTTTTGAAACAACATGCATTCGCAAAAACAATGAAGTACAGGCAAAGAAAAATAATAAAGAGGAAAGCTCAAAAATTGTCAAATAAGCATCAAATATAATAAGGAAGGTGAGTGTAGAGCGGGGTTGTAACTGGATACATTAAAATATAATTGTCGTAGCTAAATACTAAAATGATAAATTAAACATGAAAATAAAAATAATCTATTTTTTGTACTATTCCTGGGTACAATAGATAAATATATCATTCTAACCTTAAGACTGTCTACTATATTAGTAGGTATCACTATAATCTGTGTTATAACAGAATCTAGAATTAGTGATATGCATTTGTAATAGAAGTTAAAAATGCAATGTCAACCCCATCAATTGACGCGAACCCAGTAGTATAAGGTTATGGTTTTGAACTTCTCAACCTAATCTAAAAAATGACCCCAACATGGAAATTGCCGAGCCAGAAGACTACTTGAACTTGAACCCGATTGATCATTTGATGCATCTATAAAATCATGTATGGATATTGTTCCCCAGATCCCAGAGTTCAAATAAAAACAGGAAATCATACCTCGCAAAGGTTGCAACAGTCAACAAGGCCATAGGATGAAGGAACCTTTTTTTTCCGATGCATAAGAGAAAAAATGTTTGGCAGAAACCAACATCCTTTTTTTCTATTTTAGAGGGTAATAAGATAACCAAACTTTTTCAACTGGAAGTCGAGTGTTCAGCAAATAAAACGAAAGTCTAGGTGACACGAAAATACAAAATGCACACACCTTGAACAGTGGAAGTCGTTCTGTATCAGGTAAATCAGATTTGGAAATTTGTTCTTCCAGATTAACACGAGCTTGATACATCTCCAAGGCCTTCTTATACGCAGTGGCAGCATTAGAGGAAATTCCATTTAAGTCACTAGAGTTCATATCAAGATCGTTCCCTTGTTCCACCTCCCACGCCTTATATGCAAGGAGATTTGAATTCATATCAGCTAAGGGGACAGATAACTGCCTGTGGAATATACTCCGAATACGCTGGATTTGCTTTTCTTTTGCCTGAACAACAGGGAGGAACAATATTAAATATCTACACCATCATGTTCCAATCAACCAAAAAACAAAAACAAAAACACCCGGAGCATGTTAGGAGGGGCCAAGTGATTAGCTCGCATGTTCAATCATCCTAGGACAAGGAAATTGTTTCTTTACTAATTACGTTTTTTTAATAAGAAAAACTTTTACTAATCAATTTTTGAAAGAATACGAAAAGGAGGACAAGGTATCCTCATGTTCAAACTAAAGAACTACAAATCGCGCCAATGGCGCTGAACAACTGTAAGCGGAACACCTTTAAAGGCCCCCACCGCCTTAGCCCAAAGAGAGGCCAAGTAAACTACATGATCCCACACATAAACTATCCCTAGCTGTGTCAGAGAAGATCCTCGAATTCCTCTCCAACCAGATGCACCAGAGAATAGCCAGGCAGGCACACCTCCACAACAACCTACCCTCCTTCCCCTTTCGCATTGCAGAGAACCGAGTCTGTAAAAACTGGCCCACCGTAGCAGGGCACACAAAAATCTCCCCACACAGCAACCTATCCCATAAATACCTAGCAAATTTGCACTGCACGAACAAATGCATCCTGGCGACACATGACACACATACTCGGTTGAACAATCCAGTCAGGCCTCCGACGTTGCAACATATCACAAGTATTCAACTTACCTAGCACCAAAGTCCACACGAAAGCACACACCTTCAATGGAACCATAGACTTCCAAATATAGGTGGACAAAGGGAAATGTGGAAACTGTGAGGGAAGACTAAGCTGAATGAGGAAGGACTTGCAAGAGAAGACCCTAGAAGGGTCCCCAGTCCAAGTCTGGGAATCGAGAAGGGTAGTATTAAGAACACTAAGGAGGGAAACAACTTCCTCCATCTCCCTATCATGTGGTGGTCAACGAAATGTAGGTCCCATGAGCCACCAGCAGCACTATCCCTAGTTGCGTCAGGGAAATGTTTATTTACTAATTACTATAATTCAGAGATTTAGTTCCCCCCACATTTTCCAAGGACAACAGGATGGATGATGGTTCCAGAAAGTAGTGAGCCCATTGTAACCCAAGGAATAAATCACTCATAATTATTACCCAACAACAATGCCGATAAAACATGAACAGGAACAGAGATGCAATGTTACACCATCCCAACATTATTGACATATTTGAAATCGCATGGATGAGGCGGTTCGTTGCATCAAAATTTTATTATTGCCACCATAATTAACAAATAGTACTGCTGCTATCTTTTAAATATTGGCTCATGAGGAATTCAATTTATAAAGCATGAACTAATTTGGATATACATGCATTTGTGTGTGCATGTGTGTGATTTGGGAGGGGGTCTGGTGTGGGATATAACGGTCTGGGGTGTTGATAGAGCAGTCGTAAGAATAACGCATGAAAAAATAGAAAGTATCAAGAAACAGGATAACCTCAACATCAGATTCATCAATCGTAAGGCATATAGCTTGCTCGAATTCTCTGTATGCTTCCCATATCTTGCTTCCCTCAGTAAAGTGCAAACCAGCAGCTGTAAGAGCACGCTCAAACAAGTTCCTGGCTTTTGACACACCAGAATCAGAACACTCACGGACGGAAGGCTCATGCTCTTGGACAAAATTCAAGTAGCCACACCACAGGGGGACAGACTGCCCAAACAAAAGGCATTATCAATTTCTGGTTATTAGAAGAAAACAGTATTTATATATAGCAATCAAAAGACAAGGTATCCTCTATGGCGAAACTTATTACAAGTCGGCCCAAAGGAATTCTCAATGATTCATCATATGTACATTATCTACATCAAAGTGTTCCCCTATTAAGCTCCCCTTCATTTACAGAAGCCAAGAGGAAAAAGGCAAAGTAGCTCACTAGGTAATCAGATACTCCACGTTCATAAAGCTTTTCAATTGCTAGAACTGCCTCTGGGCTACAAAGAAAAGTAGATGATGGTAAGACATAGGTACAAAACTTGAAATTAAGTGAGAAAAGGAAAAGGAAAGAAAAGAATTTAACAGCCCAAGAACAGTTTAAGGCTGTAAATGCATAAACAGAAGGTTCTTACATTTAAACCCTACATATATTCAGATATTGAGCATATGAATGCAATGTAAACAGAAGTCAGGATCATCAACTTTATAAGTGCTTCCAATAAACATGAACTTAAGGTAAGTGAACGTAGCACTTTAGGGAATCACATATCAGTAGTATTAGCGAGAATGCAATATGTAGAAATCCGTGTAAGTTACAAACCAAACGCATTGTAATATTGCATGTACATTGGCGACATACATGCAGACAGATCCAACCCAAAACAAATGCAGAATATGCTTTGCATTGTATTAAGTAAAATAATATACTAGCAGGCCCAGCGTCCATCCCATCTACAGATTCACGATTTGTACCTCAGTAGATTTCATCCCCATAGTTCAAAATACAAAATATTGTACATTTGTACAACAAACATTCATTCTTTTCATAGAAGGCAAGGCACACTACCCAAATTCACCAGCCATAAAAGGATCCTCATATGAGTAATGATGTTACACAAACTAAACCACAAAAAGCTCAAATTCCTGGCATCAGAAACTAGCTAGGTCAGCCGCTCTGTACATTTGTACAACAAATATTCATTCTTTACATAGAAGGCAAGGCACAGTACCCAACTTCACCAGCCATAAAAGGATCCTCATATGAGTAATGATGTTACAGAAACTAAACCAGAAGAAGCTCAGATTCCTGGCATCAGAGACTATCTAGGCCAGCCGCTCAAAGCGAACAGAGACCTATCAATACCATTATACTATGATAAATAGAGCACAGGGCTCGTCTTCATTCCCTCGACAAACCAACTAGGGAAAAAAGCTCATAGCATTGGAAAAAGTATGAGACATCCGAAAAAACAACCACCCCGTTCAATTGAAAGGATCCTTTTAGGGAAGTTGTTAAGTTTACAACTATGAGAAACCAATATCTGTACAAACTAATATTTTCAACCTAATGAACCCTGAATCATGGCTCAGAGCCTTGCAGTTTCAAAAATGTACTGCATCTCGCTAACTCTAATATCGATTACCAATACACAGATACACCTATAAACCTAGTCAATATCACTATACTCCACAAATATAAAGCAGTAAACAAGAACTAGTTCAAGCTCCATCAACAAAAGCCAATACATTGCAATATAATAATCATTAAAACCCCAAAAACACAAACAATTTCATAATAAAATTTAAGAAATGAAATTTAGTACCCGGATGACATAGTAGTCTCATCTTTAGCCCATTCCTGCCACAATGTAGGAGTCAAAGGGAAAAGCTCGCTCATAGATTCTCTTGCTTGCCTTAGCTTATCAATTTCGCCCATTTTCCTCAACAAACTTATATACTACAAACAAACAACAAAAGTAAAATAATCACTACAAATGAAACTTTCAGTGATTAAAGCAAAATCAGCATCAATAATCACAATTTAAACACAATAGGAGTATTTGATTATAAGAGAACCTGAACATGAGCGTCGTAATTGGAAGGGTTAGTGGAAAGTTCGGATTCTAGGGTTTTGAGCTGCAACGCGTGTTGCGCTTCATCGTCTGAGTCTGAGTCTGAGTCCGAGTTAGAGGAAGCAGCTGTGGTGGTAGTGACAGTAGCATTGACGATGGTGGTTTCGTGCTCGCCATTGTTGTTGGGTTTGAGCTCTTCGGGATTTTCTGGTGGTGATATATCTGATTCCATGGGTTCCGCCATTTTGAGAGAGAGAGAGAGAATGGGGGTGAGAAGAATGGAAAGTGAAGAGAGGGAAATTAAGCACGCAAAATTTGTTTTGTTTTTTCTTCGGTTTAAGATGGTCAGAATTTTTTTTACTTTTTTTTAGCGAAGATGGTCAGAACTCAGAAGTTGTCAATAGTATAGCCATAGGGCAAAATTAGCAGATTGCCCCTACTGCTTATAAATCCCTCACCTTTTAAAAAACCAATATCACCTATACTATTCACAAATAAATAGTACTTTCCAATAATGAATAATAACCGACTATCCAATATCAACAAAAGCCAAGATTTAAAAATTTTCCCTTTTGTTTCCCCTACTTTTCCCTTTGCTCTTCTAATGTGTTTTTTTTTCCAACGTTTCTTTTTCTCTTCCATCTCCCAAATACTAACCCCTCACACAACCACCTACTTCTCTGCCCCGTCCATACCTTTGCCATACCCATTGGTCATATCATCGCTGATTTTCTTAGATGTTGAGAGCGTCTCAACTCTCAACTCTCTCTCTCACTTTTGCTCTTTTGGTTTCTTCTTCTCTTCAGCCAAACCAGAACCAGAACCAGAACCTCTTCTTCAACCATGAAGCACCTCAACATTGGGAAGATAAATCTTTCAGTTCAGTGACTTCATTGTTGTTTTATGATAAACCAGGTACCTCCTAATCTTCTTCTCAAATTCACAATCTCCTTACTTCTATTGGCTAAATATGAGAAGAAGGGTTCAAAGTATGAGGATTGGCGTTTTCCATTGACGTTAGGGTTTTAATTTCTGATTCTCCACTTAATTGCTTTATATGTTAGGGTTTTTTTCTCAATGCTATTGCTAATACTAATGCTTTGTTGTGCTACGGGTAATGGCTGTAATTTTATTATTAGGCTATTTTGCTCTTGGTTTAATCATCCTTTCTTACTTCTTTATGTTAATTTTGTATTCTGTTATAATTGTTAGCATCCAAGGACGAGTAAGAAAGAGAGATGAGAAAATGTGGCAAGAAAAAGGATGAATTACACGTGAGGCTGTAGGTAAGTTTTGTTACCCTAATTATCGATTACAAAATGTTGGTATCTTTTACTACAGCAAAGTATTGATGGCATTTTCTTCCTTTATTTTTGACGTCTCTTACTAACTCTTGCTAATGATAAACAAAGAATAATAAGTTGGTAATAATTGAGCTTTAAAGCTATTGAAACTACCATGTCAAGAGCAGCGTAAACACACCACACTCACACACTAGAATTTTATGCTCCACAGTCACCAGTTTCTGAATTTTTGAATTTACTCTGCATCAATTGTTCATTGTGTTGGGTAGTCATTATGTTAATTGGTATGAGCTATTGAGCTTATATGGGTCGCTACAGGGTTTTACTTATTTGTTGTATAGATGAATTTTGTTGTGTCGCTAGAGTTCATAGTCTCTGTTCTACTTCCAGTTTATGAATGTTCTGCTACACTTGATAGACTAAATAGTGTTTGTAGCATTTCATATTTCTCTTCAACAAGCTAAAGCCATTAATTCATGGATAGTGCATAGTTAGAAATAAGGGCGATATGTGTAGGAAACTAGAATTCTTAAATCCTATTTTATTAAGAGTTTAATTGTTCCTCTTTAAATAAAGGTATTTTTTCCTTGTTGTACTTGTTTTCTTCTTTAGTTTTACTTATGTTTTATTTTTTTCATTCTTGGATGTAGATTGAATGTTTAGCTAATTAAACACTTTTTTTTTTAATGAAAAAGTGATGTGGTTTATCTTCATGTATCAATTTCAACTTCACACCAGAAATTGTAATTTATATTGTATGGCAAGGAATACCAGATCATGCTCTTCGCTTGTCTCTATGAAAATTGTTTCTTGTTACTTTTGGTGCTTCTCTTAAATTACGAAAATATTAAGTAACTCTCAAGCAACATCAATTTAAAGAGTCAAAATTGTTTAGCCCTATAAGTTTTAGTTTTTGGCAAGGAATGAAGGATAATGTACAACAGTCTAGAATGTTATATTTAATGTCATGTGTTTGAAGTACAAATGTACAATGCAATCCTTTTAGAGGGTATATTTGTTTTTCATTTTTTTCCCTTCCCCTTAGAATTTAGATGGGTGGTGGGAGGGGTGGAGAAGGGTGGTAAAGCTGAGGAGAGTGAAAAGAAAACGTTGTAAAAGCTAAATATACAGGATGATTTGCTTGATGACTACCTTGGTGTAGACTGTAAACTTGGAAAATAAATACAGATTATGTAATTACCCTCTTTGTAAGTGTCGATGATTCACATATTATAAGAGTATATGAATAGGATTTGTGCACATGGCAAGAAGTATATTTGATTTTGTCCTAGTGCAAGTCCGTTCCTGGACGAGTTTTCAGAAAGAAAGTTGATTATTTTTTTATTTATTTAAATTCTTACACAACTTTTATCTACTATTTATATTTGATGATAGGATGCTTTGCTACGTTAGTTAAGGTGAGTTTGTTTGCCTTATCAGGTTGCTATATATAAGAAAAAGTGTAGAAGAAATTTCACAAGTTCTTCTGCTGCTCCTAATTGTCTGTTTTGTGATGTGTTTTGTGATATGCAGTTTGAGATGGGGAACACCATCAAAATGAAAAGAACAGCTCAGTATAATCTTCCAAGTGAACATAGATAGGCTTATTTGACTTTCATGACATCAGAAGTATTAGTCTATTCAATATCATTATGTGTTATAATTGACGAAAAATTATGTCATGTGTAATGTATTTGAAGGAGGGTCTTTACATATTGATTACTCTTGTGATCAGGAATATGGCGTATGACTTCCTTCGAACTGAAGGGGGTAAGGTATCTTGGCAGAAGGTTGTGTGGGAGCCTCTCTTGTTGCCTCGTCATCGCTTCATTGGGTGGTTTGCAGCTCATAAGAGACTACCTACAGTTCAGGAACTTGACAAGTGAGGTATGCAACTCCGTATTCAGTGTAGACTCTGTTCCATTGGCACGGATGCTGCCAGTCATCTTTTTTTCTCCTGTCAGTTTGCTGAGACAGTATGGAGTGAACTCTTGAGGTGGCTTGGGGTGTATAGACGAGTCTGGGCACTAAGAAGGGAGTTGAGACTTGAGATGGTTGAAGAGGTATTGTCGACGCAAAACATTCAGGAATAATATGCTGAATGCTGCATTTTTCGGTGCAATCTATGAAATTTGATGTGAGAGGAACAGAAGAGCCTTTGGGGGGTCTCACAATACCCTGAGCAGCTGGTTAGATGCGTCCAGTTAGTCTGCTGTGCTAGAGCTTATACTACTTTTGCTGAGTCAGATGTTAGATCTTTGCTAGATTGTTAGAGCTGTGTTCGCTATTTTGTTGATTGTGATTAGTCTGTTGTTGCAAGGTTGTTGGGTGTTGCCACACAGGCATACCTAAGTTTGTATCCTTTCTCCAAAGGTGCCGCCTTGACATCCCTTGGAAGATGGTAATGCAAAGCTAACCCATTTCCCAGAAAAAAGAATATGGCGTAATTTATCCGTTGTAACAGTGATGGCATTTCGTTTGTTTTAAGTTCTTTTCTACAATTACGTTCTTAGCTTACAGCTTTCTGTTGCAATCCTCGTGATTATCTAATTCTCCAACATACATTTCATGAAGTGTCATGATGTATACAAGTTTAGAAGTAAACGTATCCTCTCGAGCAACATTCTGTTCATATTCATCTTTATCTTATATTATGATTTATCTATGAATTAGTTTAAGCCTTCAATTATAAATTAGTGTTTATGCATCAACAACTAGTATAGTGAAAATTGAACTTCTTAAGAGCATCAACAACGGTGGGTTGAGTTTGAGGATGACTTCTCATACTATATCTTTCACATAGGTTGGGACCAATGTTGAAGGTATCAGTTTTTGTTCAGTTTTGATTCGTATCGGTTTGCCCAACTGTTGAGAAATTGGGCAACAAATCATGTTGGTGGGACATAGGTTTGAATAAAAAATCAAAAAGCATGGAAAAGCAATTACTGTGGGCAGAGAAAGTGGGCAACAATCATAGCGGTGGGCCATGGCTCTAGTTCAACGACTAGTTTTTGAACGGATTTTTTTTAACTTAATAATTTGCCTATAAATTTAACTTCTTTCCAACATATTTTCACACCTTCATTTCTTATCATCCATCTAGTTTCTACTCTCTTTTTGTTTAAATTCAAAAAAAAAAAAAAATCAATCTCCAACAAACTTTGTAGTTTATTTCTTATTGCAAATGGATCCGAATCAACCCTTCAACCGGAATGTGATCATGAGCATGCTCCAAAACACCCCAAATAACCAAAATATATCCACACCAAATCTCCAAAATAACCAATATCCGCCTTCACTCGCTCCCTCGAACCCAAATGTTATTTCGGTGGATGCTCATTTTTTGCAACAATTGCTACAAAATGCAAATATGGGTCAACCAAGTAACATAGATCAACTTCCAATTACACCAATCAGTAACACCAGATTCAATTATATATATATATATATATATATATATATATATATATATATATATATATATATGAAAATTGAAAGAATCAATTAAATAATGTTGATGTGAGTTTCAAGGAGTATCAGAACTGAAACTACAATTGTAGTGTAAGTTTCACTTTGAGTTTGAGTTTGAGAAATGGATAAAGTGATGAGGTGGCAGGGTATGAGAACTTAAACTCATACCCACCATTGTGGATGCTCTAAGACCTTACTCTTTCAATCGTTGCAAATTACTTTCTCATGTTATCACGCACGTGTAAATTAATTGTTAACTAAATTTTCCGATAAAAATCATACCAAAAATATGACATGACAACAAAGAAATAATTAAAAGATATACTGATACATCTGGTGATATACTCCCTTGTGATAATTGAGTTGGGATCCTCTCCATTACCAAAGTAAAGTAAATGGAGAGGTCCATTTACTAAATGGAGGGTCGGATTTGCTTCCCTACATTTTTAAATATAAAAAAGCAACTTGGAAAAGGCAAATCTCACCCTCCATTTAGTAAATGGAAGCCTCCATTTACCCAAGTAAATGAAGAGGATCCCAACTCGTGATAATCATAGTGGAATATCTGGTGACATGGGTATCCGTTTATGGAGTGAACCCAACCCAACTACTTCCCAACACAACCCACTCCGGTGCGAAATCCCCCAATAAGCCCATACGTACAATGGACCACTTAAGCCCAAAAGGGGAAGTCTTGTTGCTTAATAGGTGGGTGGAGCCACTTATAACCATTCTCAGTCCTCACATTCTTCCGATCTCGGACATGGGGTGTTTATGCAAATTTACTTCAGGAAGAGGAGGTGCCAAGGTTGGTACATTTGCTTCTCATTCTTTTTTCTGTATTGAAGGATCGGTAACTAGGTACTGCTAGATGCCAAACAAAGCAGTATCTCTCATTTTTCTTTTTATTTTCCTTCTAATAATTTTGTTCTAGTTTGATCTTAATTTTCCATTAAACTGATGTTGATACAGAGGAGATGGGTTGAAAAATGAGGGTATATTGGTGTTCTCATATGCTGATATTGCTAACAATAAGCTGAACCGAAGAGCTGATGTCATTATCATCACCCCAAGGGCGATGAAGTATATTTGTGCTTGACTGGCGAATAATCAAATACCGTTTCAGGACACCTTGGAACCACACCAGTCGCTCCCAATTTTCCCCTTGCGCCAACCGCCTCCAATTGTCGTCGTCTCACCGTCGGTCGACGGTCGTAATCTTCAGGTCGGATTTGCAAGGTCTGTCTATTTTTGTATTCGTTTAAATTTTGGTTGATGTTCTTCAATTAATTTTGGTACTTGATCTTCTACATGTCATGCAATTGATCCATCAAAAAGCCTGATTACAATTCAATACATATGTGTTACTATTAATTTGAATACCCATACCAATACCCCTTCCCCTTTCATTTTATCACATTGTGATTCCCGAATTCTCGATTCTAGCAGATAAACACATATGCATTCTATTCCTAACAGTTTTAATGGTAAATGCTCACCATTCACCTTCAAATATGATGTCCCAGATTGCACTTTCTGACATTCCAAGTATTTAGTTGCATCTTATGTATTCACATATGACACATATATCCACCGCAAATATTTGCACTAAATTGTATTATATTCGAACTTTGACTAATACTCTCTCTCTCTCTCTCTCTCTCTCTCTCTCAATATGATGATAACCCTGCTAGAGCCTTTTATGAGATGGTGGCATTTCATTTTTAATTATCATCTCTTTGTCTTTAGAGATCGCAATAGCAAAGAAGATTCTGAAATAGAGTAACTTATTTGTTGACAATTTTTCATAGAACTCATCGATGGCTAGAAATAGTATTTGCATTTCTTTAATTGCAACTTTTAATTGCACAAGCTAATCGTCTCATACTCTTCTGCTTAAATACAAAATTGGTTTACTCAACATACTTATTCAACTCTCTTGCATATCTAACATTTATTATTCTCCCATTTTAGTGGCGTTTGATCATACTGCTTTGTTGATGCAGGAAAATCAATGTTGTTAGGGCAACAGCGATGATAGTTGAGGGTCATCATGTTGAATTGACTGCATCAACAAAACAGTATGATCAGGCGCAACTAAAATGGGAAAACACTAAATGTTAATGGGTGTGGATACTTCACTGTACTAAAGCAAAATTCAATTGAGAGCAGACTGAATTCCCCTCAACGTAGATGGTGAGTGTTCCTAGAATTTGTTTATACAATTAATGGATATTTTTTGTAGTTAGTTTTCCAAGTAATTATAATTGTGCTCATGTTTTTTTTAAGATAAGAAAAAGAGTTTTATTGAAAAATATATAGGACATAGAATACAAAAATAAAGTCATCCTACAAGGACCCCATCCAAACCTAAGAAAAAGAACTTAAACAAAATCAATGCTTAAGCAAAAAACGGTATATAGCCTGCGTTCGTCATAGTTTGTGCTAGATTTTAAGCGCTCAAGCTCCCGAGTACCTTTCTTTTTCCGGGAATTAAACTGATACCCATAGGAGGAATGTCCTTGCCCATTCGATCAATTAACCTAATCCCCAATGCCTCCGACAGTCCATTTTCGCACACATTCGCCTCCGCACTTCCAAGAGTGTAGCCTAACAGTGACGCAGTTGGGAGAATACTGTCTCCACAATCTGCAGACTGCTGTTGTGAAGACCCAAGTTGTTATGGAGATATTGGATGTTGGATAGACTGTTGTGTCAACACTACCCCAATTTGCAGGCTTCCGGTCTTAGTCACCCCTTGGCTTAAAGAACAACCCACCTCATTGAAAAGAGCCACATCTTGCAAATCCATCGTTGGAGTATCAGACACAATCGAGGCCCAACCCGTGGTGGGGATGGGGCGGGTGGCGGAACAAAATATCCAGGTGAGTATGGGGAAGGGTCTACCTATATCCACTACCTCCCCGCCTCATTGCCATCCCTAGTCACCATGGTTGTGAATCCTCCTTATTTCTGAAGAAAACAATGGTGCCTCACGTTGTTGGTACTGTTTTTCTTCTTTTTTCTTTTTCCTCTGTTTTCCATTCATTTTCTTCCTCTGAATTTTTTGGTGTCAGCATATGTTTTAGTGTTGGGTTTTGTTTGTGTGGGGTTCCTCTGATTTTTTTTTTTTAGTGTGTTTGTTGTTGGGTGACTAAGGTTTTTTTTTCCTCTGTTTTTTAAGAATCATTGATTAGTGGTTAGAAATGATGTTAATGGAAGACAATGATTTCTGTTTTCACTTTGTTCACAATGAACTGTGAGATTTTTTTCTTTATCATTTTCTTCTTCTTTTTTTAGTTTGATCTGTTTTAATTCTGCCCTTTATAGAAGTTGTTTTTTGTTAGCCAAATTACCATAGCTTCCAAAACATATGTTTTAGGGCTGGGTTTTGTTCGTGTAGGGGTCCTGTGACTTTTTTTGGTGTGTTTGCTGTTGGGTGACTAAGGTTTTTTTTTCCCTCTGTTTTCTAAGAATCATTGATTAATGGTTAGAAATGATGTTAATGGAAGACCAATGATTTTTGGTCCAATATTTTTTTTTAGTTTGATTTGTTTTAATTCTGCCCTTTATTCAAGTATTTTTTTTGTTAACCAAATTACCAATGCTTCCAAAACGTAGAGGTTATGTGGTGTTTGACAAAGGCTTAATCAGATAAACATGGGTGAATTTCTGTCTAAAACCATAAAGTATGGAGTTGGTCTCTAATTCTCTTGATATACCTTGGTGTGTGTTTTTCTTTTAATTGTTTGCTGTATGCGCATCTTGCACTTTGAGGAGGGATAGAGTCTGTGAAACCCTTCCTAGAAGGTGGGCACACCTCTGTTTCCTCTAGTATCAGTGCTTAAGATAGGTGGTGAGTTTTGTGTAATGAGTGTTATGTTTTAAGAGATTCTGCTTGTATCAGAATCAAGTCCCGTAAACTGACATCTTTTGGTGGTTACTTGTCTTTACATTGCTTCATATGTTGAAGAGCAGCTAAACAAGAGAAGGGCATACTTGATGAGAAAACAAGAGAAGGGAAAGAGACAATGATTTGAATTTCAATTGGCTTCATATGAATTTCAATTGGTATTCTGATATCCGGGGCAGGGGTGGATTTATGTACAAAAGCACGGAGGGAAGGCCCCCACTCAAAGTTGGGCTTGTGAGGTTATAATCTAAAGACCCAAGAAAGTGCCCCCACTCAAGAGAATAGAGTGCCCCCAAATAACCCATGTAAAAAGCCCAGCCAAAACAAAAGTAGCAATTACTATTTCTGCTAACTGGAAGGCTGAGGACTGAGGAGAGAGAAAACAAAAAAATAGTAAAAATGAAAAAGGGTTGTCAGTTGTAATTTAACACGTGACTCGCTCAAACATGCCGTGGAAACTGCGTTGCAAAGCAATAGTAATTCTCCGTAACAAAGTACAGGGTTTGCTAGGTAACCCAAGTGGACTTTATTTTTGAGAATTTTGTTTGCTGGGCAATTTGCTTTGTCCTGCTTCATTCATTATGAAATTAGTTCACTCATTACTTGTATTTTGCTATTGTGATTATCATATTGCTATTGTCTAGGGATTTGATGGTTAATTAATCGTCAATTAAAATAGGATTAGAATGATGATTGTGAATTTGGTATATCTTGAGTAAGTTCATTGAAGAATTAATTACTAATTTTATTTCTTCAGTTTTTATTCATTAAAATTGCCAATTTTAGTGTGAGTTGTAGTCTAAAATTTATGATTCTATTGTTCTAATTGAAATATTTCATTTGTATTAAGTATAATGTTAGTTATTTTAGGATTATAATGTTGCTAATGAAGATGAACCGACCGATTCGAAAAGAAGAATACTCGTACAAAACAGCTTTAGGGTGTAATCTTTTTAACATTTTTAATGATATTATACTATTTTTAGTTAGTTTTATTTTATTTATTTGTTAATTTTAGTACTCCTTGTGAAATTTTTTATGGATCCGCCACTGATCCTGGGGCTGCAGTGTATTTCAATGTGTGTTGTGTAGTGTGCTGAAACTATGGCTCTTCTACTGTTTGAATGCGATCACTCAAAACAGGCTTGCAGGATGTGCTGAACTGGTTAAAAATTGATAAACAAGCATGGAGCTAGGATCCAGAGTGTCAATGGATCATTAAACACTCTGAGCGTAAGTATTCAAGAGCTCGTAGATTTGAAGATGTGTTTTGCCGAGGTTGTGTATTCCAGATGGTATGAGAGAAACATGACAGTTTTCAGAATACACACACATTTGCAGAGAAACTGGTGAAGATCCGTACAAGTTTTTTGCCAACTACGACTAGACAAATCAAAGAAACATAGACTTAGGTGCAAAAGCTAAACAGATTGCAAAACTAGCTAGAAATACTTCCTATCCTGCTGCGTCACATTCTTGGGCATAATCGCATTGAGTCGAACTCTAATCTCCCATATCAACTGCTTGCTGACAACTTCATAGCTTCTGCTCATATCCTGGAATATTCTGTAATTCCTCTCTAGCCTTGTATGATAAACCCAACTAGACTTGCTTAGTTCAAGCGAAAGGAACTAAGGCTCTCATCAAGATTCATGATGATAAATATCTTCATGAATGTGGCTCCGTTGCTCCGGAGGTAACTTCTTGAGAATCTCGTAAGATACTCCGGCTTTTTTGCAAGCTTCACTTATTGCATGCTGCACCACTTGCTTTGTAGAACCGACCCCCTATATAAAAATCAGTAAGTTTGTCATCTAAGTACATTGAAAAAAAGAATATGAGGATGTTAAACCTATAAATATCAGGAAACACGCACATCAGTTGCAGAGTCATGGATGATCTCAACCGCCTTTTCTATCTTAATGTGCTCCAAAACTTCATTGGTACCAAAGATTATCCACTTATCTTCGAAGCTTAGAGTTCTGTGATAGATTGATGGATTGTCCAAAGTTATGAATGGGTCCTTCTCTACAACATTAGAGTAGCTGGTAACAAATATTTCTTCATCCACTTCCTTACCCTTTCCCTCTTCTTTACCCATTCCCTCTTCCTTCTTAAGTTCACCATAGCCCTCATCATTGATACTAAGGGCCATGTCTTGTTCCTTCAAATAAAAATCACCAATGCCCTTGTAAACGTTCGAAAAGTGAAACATATACAACACATTAAGAATTCCAGATCATTTCTAAATAGCTCGAATATTGATACATGAATGGCTCAACCAACTATGGAGCACATGCGCATGAAGAGTAGAAATATAAGCACTTCCCCTAACATTACAGGGGAATTGAGGTACACACAAACACTGCAACAAAGGTTAACCAACTAATTTTGGCTCATTGGTCAATATATAAATAAGCATATATTTAGTCTAACAAAAAGACATACACAGAATTAGAGTCCTATTCTAATTCTATTATCATATTACACACCTCAAACTATTAGAGGAGCACACACCAACAGGTTGACAGACATATATATATAGCACCCACAAAATCACAGTAAACAGTTGTAGGCCAATGAATATGAAGACCAATTTCAAACAACAAGTGGCGAAACAAATTGAGTTTCAGCAACCGAATGTGGATTAGAAGATACTCAACCTTAATTAGAGTCCTATTCTAATTCTATTACCCTATTACACACCATTTAATTAAAACTAGGAGCAGATTGTTCTTACCAGAACTAAGCCCTTGATGAGAACCCGACTGCCTCTTGTAATTAGATCTCGTTTAGCTGAGTGAAGACGCCTGTAATCATCTTGAATCTCTTGATGAGAAAGATTATGGGTAACTCCTAGCTGTCTCCACCGAAGAATTCTTTCCTCATCTACGGACACCAAATTATGCCCAATAATCCCCGGCGCTGAAATGCACAAAGTATTATTTTCATCATCCCTCTTAAACGCTGCGAGAAGACAAATGATCCGGAAACCACAATGTGTGGATGCACATGCTTTGCTGCTTTGATTGTCTCTTTGAAGCCGCTGTCTGCAGGGAAAAGTGCCTTCGACAACGTATTCTCATCAAGAATGTCCTTCTCTTGTTTAGCCGTTTTTCAACATATGAAGCAATGTAAAGACAAGTAACCACCAAAAGATGTCAGTTTATAGGACTTGACTCTGATACAAACAGAATATACTAGAGGAAACAGAGGTGTGCCCACCTTCTAGGAAGGGTTTCACAGGCTCTATCCCTCCTCAAAGTGCAAGATGCACCATACAGCAAACAAATAAAAGAAAAACACACCAAGGTATATCAAGAGAATTAGAGACCAATTCCATACTTTATGGTTTTAGACAGAACTTCGCCCATGTTTATCTGAATAAGCATTTGCCAAACACCACATAACCTCTATTATGTTTTGGAAGCTATGGTAATTTGGCTAACAAAAAAGTATTTGAATAAAGGGTAGAATTAAGACAGATCAAACTAAAAAAATATTGGACCAAAAATCATTGTCTTCCATTAACATCATTTCTAACCACTAATCGATGATTCTTAAAAAACAGAGGAAATGAAAAACCTTAGTCACCCAACCGCAAACACACCAAAAACAATCAGAGGAACCCACACAAACAAAACCCAACCCTAAAACATATGTAAAATGAATGGAAAACAGAGGAAAAAGAAAAAGAAGAAAAGCAGTACCAACAACGTGAGGTACTATAGTTTTCTTCATATATAAGGAGACTTTACCACCATGGTGACTATCAAACAGGCCA
The DNA here is from genome assembly GCA_038025085.1 of Tetragonia tetragonoides. Classification (NCBI taxonomy): domain Eukaryota; kingdom Viridiplantae; phylum Streptophyta; class Magnoliopsida; order Caryophyllales; family Aizoaceae; genus Tetragonia; species Tetragonia tetragonoides. The sequence goes on from CM076141.1 coordinate 34,182,715, forward strand.
ATCAAGGTTGTTTCTCGAGCATCAATCAACTTCAAGTTAACTTCCATCTGCCTTGATGCTTGAGCCCTTGCATAGCAGAACAAAAATCTATCATAAAATTTCTCAGTAATACAAGTGTTGGGTCTGCATTGAATTCTTCGGTTTATGAACCTTGAAGTCTTCCGTTTCTGAGTTACGTTACCTCACGTTTTGTTACGTGATGTTACGTGAGGTTACATAACCCTTGGTCAGCCCCCTACTGCTTAGTGCGCTAACAGTTGGGCGAGGGGATTAGTCATTGTGGTCGACAGTAGATACCCTTGGCAAAGACAAAAAAAATAAATAAATCTCACATAATGTTGATTCCGTTTTCTAAGTAGGCTAATTAAATTAAGCATAGTCCGTTTAGATTATGAAATTAACTCTAATTTCCTAATCCTATATATATATTGTAACCTGTAGCACTCAGAAGTATCTCACTACACAATCTGATCTCCTCTCTGTCGTGGACGTAACCAAATTGGTGAATCACGTAAATCTATGTGTTAATCTTTTTGTTTATGTTTATTCTTTCTTGCGTCTGGTATAACAAACTGCTAGTTAAGCGAATTTCATTATAACAAACTGGTATCAGAGCGATTCCCGTTATAACAACAAGCTAGGATCCTCACTTTTTTTTTCTTTCTTCCCATCATCAACCTGTTTTTGTCTTAGTTTCTGTTTACTTGGAGAACTAGGTAACAACTTGGAAAAAAATGGCGTTTTTCATCTTTTCTCACTTCGCTTTTCTGGGTTACAGTTGATGAGGTTATTGTTTGGTTTATATAACATAGAACCTGACATATCAGATGAGATTTTTGGTTCCACTACTAGTAAACCCACAATTACAAAAAGCAGTCCCGAAACACATCCTTGTCACAATCGTTTTTTCTTTTCCTTTTTTTTAATGGATATCTCTCATGACATGATTGATGCCCAAGTACCCGAGATTAATAGACCCGACTTTGATCCACACCCGATCTGTATCCGAACCGAAAAACCTAAAGTGATCTAAATCGAATGTAACCCGAAGTTTAACGAATCAAACCCGAACTAAACCGAATCGGAATCGAACCCGAACCGATTTCTGGCACAAACCGAATATAACACGTATTTTAGTGAACCGAAAAGAACCAACTAGAACCCACACCCGAAATAATTTATTATTATTATTATTATTATTATTATTATTATTATTATTATTATTATTATTATTATTATTATTATTTATTTTTTAATTTTTTTTTCATACAAGATAATTTTTAAGACTTATATGATCTTTATGAAAAATAATATGTTCAGATTTATAATTTACTTGCATCGCGATTTATAAAAAAAAAAAAACAAAAAAAAAACTACCTATAACTCAGTCGTTCTATAGTAGGATAGTGTCATGAGTCAATTTTGACTATATCCGAATTGATCAGATTCAACCCGGACCCAATCCGGGATAATTCAAAATCGAGTCCAACCCGAACCCGTTTAAAACCGAAAACCCGAATGTTAACCGGAACAGATGCCAACCGAACTGAACAAAACTGATCCGAGATGCACCCGAGCCACAACTTTGATCCGACCCGCAACCGTAACTGATCCGAATCAACATGAACCAAATTGGAACCCAAATTGTTGTTAGATGACGTTGGGCAGGCTAATTGGAGTGAGGATTGGGTCTCGCTTGTGTTTGAAACTCCAACGATGGATTTGCAAGATGTGGCTCTTTTCAATGAGGTGGGTTGTTCTTTAAGCCAAGGGATGACTAAGACAGGAAGCCTGCAAATTGGGGCTGGGTTGACACAACAGTCTATCCAACTTCCAACATCTCCACAACAGCTTGGGTCTTCACAACAACAATCTGCAGATTGTGGAGACAGTATTCTCCCAACTCCGCCACTGTTAGGCTACACTCTTGGCACTGAAGAGGGGATGTGCACGGTAATGCACTTGTGGAGGCATTGGGAATTAAGTTGATTGATCGAATGGGCAAGGACATTCCTCTTATGGGTGTCAAGTTAATTCCCGGAAAAAGAAAGGAATCATAAGCTTGGGCGCTTGAAATCTAGCACAAACTATAACGAACGGAGGCTAAATACGGATTTTTTTGCTTAAGCATTGTTAAAGTTTCTTCACCATGTTCTTGGGGTTGGCGTAGCTTGTTATGGGGCCTTCAGATTCTGGCGAACAGGTGCTTGTGACAATTGGGTAATGGGAGAAACATATGGACCCATGGCTGAATCTTTGGAGAAGTCCCTCCTTTCCTAGATGCTCTTTTGGTGGGAGTTGAAATTGGTCCACAGCCTCCATGCTTGGTTAAAGATCTTATTATAAATAATAAGTGGGATGAAAATTTGCTATCCTGTTTCTTCAATGAGGAATGGAAAACAAGAATTATGACTATTTTTATTCCTTCATGTGAAAAGGAAGACAAACTTATTTGGCATTCTCATCCTTCTTGTAAATATAAAGTAAAGCAGGGTTATTTATCAGCTGTTTATAAAGTAGGTGAGGAGTTCTCTAAAAGACGGATGCAGAGACACAATAGATGTCTTCTCTGTAATACTGATTCTAGCTATACGGAATCTTTGAATCATATGTTCAGAGACTGCGAATTTGCTAAACGCATTTGGGCTATTTGTCACCTTAGAATCCTGGTTGACAACAGCTGGTGTATACCACTTTCTCAAGCAAGATGATAAAGTGTTTTAACTCTCTTTTTTATTTTGTGTCTGTTCTATGAGCTCTGTGGCTTATAAGAAATCAGGCAGTTTTTAGAAATGTCTTCTTTTCTTTTGAGAATGCAGTACAATTCGTTAATACTGTATTCTCAGATTTGTAGCAAGTCTCTACTAATAAGCAAGAAAATCTACTCAAAAGGTTACGATGTGCAAAACAAAGTGGAGAAGAGCAAGAAGGTTGTGAAAATGATTTAGTTCCATGCTCACTTTTGCATATCAACATATATATAGATGGAGCTTGGACAAAAGGGTTCATTTTGGGGAGCTTATGGTTGGGCTGCAAGAGAAGAAACTGATATTATTATACGGATGCAGGCCATTGTTACTTAAATTCTGCTGAAATTTCGGAAGTTCAAGCTATTCTATCAGCTCCGATTATGGCGAAAAGTAAGAATTTCAGGAATATTAGGATTCTATCTGATGTAAAAAATATCATTGATATGATCAATTGTGTGTTGGATTTTACCTATATGGTTGAAGATAGGATTCTGCAAATTAGGTCTTTAGCTAGTACACACTAACTAAACAAGCTAATGTTGTATCTTTAATTATTTCTTATAATATATAAGATGTATTTCCTGTTGACAAAAAAAAAAAAACTTTTGAAAAACAATAGGGCCAGCAAATAACTTACTCTTGAAAATTTATTTTCTCGTTATAGATTTTTTTTTTCAGAGCTAAATTTTTTCCATAATTTTTGTCCATTTAGTTTCTAATACTGGCAACTAAAAACAAAAATAAAATAAAAACAAAATTTGTGATTTTCATAATGAAATATGATAGAATATTGTATATATGGTAAATATATTTTTTTGTATAATTTGGTAGCTTGGTGATACGCTTTGTACAACTTATAAATATGACCTTGAGATATCAATAATAAGCAAGTCAAATTATACTAAACATATTAACATGGGATCAAAGCACATGGTGAAAATTCTAGCCCATTATCTGCCCCGTGAGGGGGCCATTGAAGATGCCATTGGCGGAGGATTTGATATTCTGCATTTGAGCCAAGAAAGCCCTACAGTGTTATGTGCCCATGTTAAGGGTAGCTAAAGGGGCACGTTGAACCTCACATTAAGTAAATTGTCATACCTCCAGACTGTGGACTTATAACTTATAAGAGACTCACATGTAAAGGCGATTATTAAGAGAATTGTATATGTCTCACATCGAAAGAATGAGAGAGAAGATATTAACATATAAATTAGTGAATTAACATATAAATTAGTGAATTACTCTATCTAAAACCAATTAGTTTTAGAATGGAACCCGTACTAAGCTTGTGTGCAGTAGGAACAACGATCTAATAGAGTAAACATGAAATCGATGACTTCAATCATTGATTAGACTCTTGGTTGTAAACATGTATATACTCACAATTATAGTTTATTCAACAATTATACATGTATGCCTCATTTAAACTACAATACATTTTATTCATGGATGATAAAATCTCAAAACCACACAAAACATTGTTGTCATCAAGATATGAACTAAACACACAAAACCAAAACCAAAACCAAAAACTTCACTCACAAATGACATTCTCATTGCTTCTCTTTGTTTCTCCTTTTCCATTTCTCACACCATTTACTACATATCAATACTTCTTATTTTTTTTGGCGTAATATATGATTGACTTTAGAAATTTACATTTTAGCCTTCATAGCATTCACATCCTCTCCTTTTTGTTTCTCCACAACAATATCAACCACCTTAGGTTGCCTCCTCTTCTCCTCAGCCAACTTAGGCACCATAATCCTCAATACCCCATCTTCCAAATGGGCCTTAATCCGATCCAAATCCGCGTTCGCGGGCAACCGAAACTGCCTCCAAAACTTACCACTTGTCCTCTCAGCGCGGTGCCACTTGTCACCTTCTAACTCACTCTCGACTTTTCTTTCTCCACTCACACGTACTACTCGGTTCTCCTCAACCTCGATTTTCACATCTTCCTTTTTCATCCCTGGAACATCAAGGGCTATTAAATGGGCCGTTTGAGTCTCCTTCCAATCGGCCCTTGCTAAGGCTAGGCCCGGCCCACCAAGCCCATCTAAATGGGTCTTTTGGATAGGTAATGGGGTTTGTTCTAGAATGCGAAATGGGTCATCAAGGTCCCAAAATGGCCTTGTGAAGGGCACTAGTCCATTAGTTGGGACACACATTGTTGCAAATATTATAAGGATTGTTGATCCAAAAATAAAGATGGGTGATTGGATTTTAGACATTTTGATTATGGGTTTCGATTGGGTCAATTGATTAGTTTTTGTAGGTGATGTTTTTTATTTGAGGGGATTTTGTGGGTGGTAATATCACAATATGTGTAATGTGTTTTTCTTGCTTTTGAATTTTGATGATGGGGAGGAAAGTGGAGTGATGGCGTATATATAGGGGAGAGAGAGAGAGAGAGAGAGAGAGAGAGAGAGAGAGTGGTGTGGATCATGAGGGTTCTGGATTGTTCTTGATAATTCGTTTAATTATGGTAATGTAGTTAGCTTGTTGTGGAGCTTTAAATGAAGGGGGCCAGTGAGAAGAATTGTGAAGAACAGTCTAGAAATGAGTGGAATGGCGTGGAAGGCGTTGGTGAGTTGTGCCAGTAGCTATATGGTACCTTTACTCATTGAGAAGAAAATGAATGAGTAATCAAAATAGATTATCACCAAATCTACCAAGATATAGACACAACAACGAAGAGTGGTGATCTAATGATTTCAAACTTACTCGCAAGTGGTTTGGTAATGCGAGATAATGGATTAAAATCCCTATTTTCTCATATCTTGTGTCTGCTGGCTTATAGAAACTATATTAGCCCTTGTTGGTGCTACGTTGACGGGATCAGTACTTGTACTGATTGTTCACTTAGTCTTATATATTCGTTATTGAACACGTAAATCCGAACATAACGTAATGAAGGGTGTCTCGGTCGCCATTTAATTGTAACCTCTTTTCTGATGAGCAAAAACCAAACAAGCTACCCAAATACTTAAGCACCCCCCAAAACAAACGTAAAGATGGGGAAATTAGCCGTAAACACAAATTGGCATTTGGCAACACCACCCATTTAAGAAAAGGAAAAAGATCATTATACATTGGTTTTCCAATTCCCAAATTTGAGGAACCGTTCTTCGTGGTACTGCACCATTCCCTAAGTTTCCAACCCAAATAGATGCTGATATATTGTTGAAAATAAAACAACTGTACCCGTGTACAATCATCAAAAATGTTGATCCTTTTTTTTTTTGGGGATAGAAATCACAAATGTTAATTAGAATGGAGTAAACTATCAAAACCTGTAGACTGGGAAGCAATCTAAGGCTTACGAAACTATATTGTACTGTGAGTATGACTGAATTCTGATAGTAAAGATCAGGCATAAGATATTATTCTGTGAAGGTGACCCGTGATATTGTTGCTTTGTAAATCGTCATCAGCATTTCATTCACTCCGTAATACAGGAACGATAGAGCTTGAGACTTAAAAAGCGTCCCATTTCCGATCTGTGAGAAACCCAAATAATTAGGAACAAATAATCGTTTATCTGAAATCGACCACAAAATTATTTGTTCATAATTACTTGGTTTTCTCACTAACCGGAAATGGGTCAGTGTATACAACTCATTTTCCTATTCGGTATTGCCGTCTGACAAATTAGAATGAGGTACTTATATTAATCCTTGGGATGGCCTACCCTTGAACCAACAACATGACCAACAAATGACAAGACCAGTGGGTATTAGGTAGCATATGTGCAACTATGAGATCAAAACCAAACCAAGGACAAAGGTCCATTCCATATAATTCAGCATTCATGGGGAAAAGAGTTCCAACAGATGCTGACTTCTTGTAACACTTGGATATTCAACCAAGCAACACACGCAAAATATCACCACGACACCTAAGTTTTGAAAAAATGAACCTTTATTGGAAGGGAGAGAATCAAAGTACTACGGAGTAAATCATATTACTAACAGATGAAATCTCTGAACTTTGTAATGCGAACCAATGCCTGCTCAAAATCATCGTCTTCTAGAGCGATTGTGAAGCGGCAGTAGCCAGGAATCCCTGTCCAAACACCACTATTGATACATATGCCAGTGGCCCTTATAAAGGTTTGTCGAATATTGGAGTCTGCGAGATCAATGCCTTGCGTACCAGCATCTTCAAGTTTAACATGTTTCCCAAGATATCCAGATGGCTTTGCCACCATGGAAACACCACCATGGGATGGAAGCACTTCCCACCCACATTTCTCCAGCGTCTGATACATGAACACAGAAGATGAACGTTATTAGCAATCTCTAAGTAGACATCTTTAGATAAAAATCTTTTCTAGTGGTTTGGTCAAACAGGGAATTGGAGACAAGGACAGTCGCCAATTGTAGCCATTAGTATGTTTTCACAACAAAGTAATAGAATCACGTCATTTCATGGAATGTTCATTTGACTATCAGCAGTTATATACGTTCAAATAATGTACATAGATTTGAAGAGTACATGCTTGCAGAAACATGAAAAGGCATGTAAATGGATGAAGAAAAGGCCTTATGGGGATCACACATGAAGCATGAAAAAGCAGCCTAACTGCCGCAGAAACAAAAAGGGCATGTAAATGGATGATTTGGAAAGAACGATAAACAGAAAGATAATTTATTATTGTCCTGAGTTCAAGATACAGTTCACCAGGTATGTATATCCGCCAAGCTTGGCAGTATGCAACTGTAAGGCATGGTTGGGTAAATAAATTAGAACCATTGATTGGTAAGTATGTGAATTAGGAATCACTGTGGTAAGGGTTTAGCATTCAGCACACACATATCCAAGCCAAAATCTATAAAGGAAATTTCACAGAAATATCTGTAAGCAGATTGCCGAATAAATACATGTATACATATATGCAAGTGGTGAAGACATAAAGGAACAAATGCCTGAAGATGGCAGTGTTTACCTCCCTCAAGCGCTGTGATCTACTTCTCAATATTGATTTATGTTCTGCAACATACACAGACATGCTACTGGATTCTTGGTCAGAGCTAGCCAACAATTTCTTCATAGCATATTTGGTAGTACTGTGAGGTTTGCTTAAACCAGCAAAACCATTAGAAGTTTCAGCCAAAAGAGACTGATCTACAGCTAGGAATCCAAATGTCAGTCCTCCAGTAAGCATCTCTAGTGACAGACCTCCAAGCAGAGAAACCCTAAAAGTTGAGTTCGAAGTAGAATACAGCTTTTCTAGAGTGGGCTCCAAATTCCAGGCACTCCATCCATCAACATCATATTCTAGTCCAGAAAACGTGGTGTCAATCAGAACCCTTGCTCCGAATTTCGCGCAGACTGCTAATATTTTTTCCATTTCCTTATCTCTGTAAAGCAACCCAGTTGGATTAATTGTAGGTCCAGAAATATACACCCAAGGCTTTTCAACAGATTCCAGTACCCTGGTGAGTACATCAACAGTTAGCTTAAACCCACCATCAGCCTGTGTAGGAATGTCGACAATGTTTGCCTTCATAAATTTGGCAGCAGCTATATAGTTTCCATTACAGCCAGAAGGAAAGCAAAATGTTCCACCTTCTTGAATGCAACAAAGAGCCAGTTTGTTAAAAAGACCCAAAGAGTAGTCCGAATATAAGAATTCCATCCTGCTATTTGTAGGGAAACCATATTTGGTCTTGATAAATTGCTTGATGCTGTTTGTCACATCTATCTCAGACTCCGACAGATTCTGTCTAGCAAAACTTTCAAAAACAGCAGCCTTCACATGTGATGGCAATGGCAAGCAGCTCTGGTCAGCATCCATGCGGATCAAGGAGAGCTTATTGTCTACCTCACTTATTGACAACTCAGCATTACTGAACACTGAGACAGCAGAGCTGGCAAACCCAATCACCCTAGCAGAATTTTGCTTTTCACGATTTCTCTGCAGGACAAGCATCAAAGTCAACTTGATAAGCAATCTCAACTAATCATTTTAGTAAAATTATATCCAAGACACGAAGTCCCAGTTTGATTCTCATAGTTGACCCTTTGGATCATACTTTCCAACTTTTACCACAATTTGCTCAAAATTTGTTGTTACTTTGAAACTTTTAGTAGTAATCAAAACTAATGAAGTACATGTTTTGGTCTATGAATTTGAATTTTTTTGAAAAAAATTATTAAAAGAATAGCAGTCAAAGATGCATCTTGGAGACACAAAAAGTTCCCTATAACAATCGTAGTGGGATAGGAGTATAGGAGTATTATTCATACCATGTGATCTAGACTATTTGTTTGAACCCCCCCCCCCCCCCCCGTAAGTATCCTACATAAGTACACAACTAGCTCATAATTGTAAACAGAAACTTCAAAGATTCATAAGCAGCAGGTGATTCGCTAAATCATGGTTAGTTCTGCCTCAGAAAATAGATTTGTCAGTACAATTTTCAGGCTAGATGAAGTATATATTAACAAACCGTTGCAGGTGGATGTCGATCAGCTAACTGGAAGGAAAGAAGCTCATGGAAAAGACAGCCATAGTAGTTTTGACTAATCAATGCGGTATTCCCTTCAAGAAGCTCCACCGTACTAGAAAGAGCCTGTAAAATGGTTTCGTCTTCTGAAATGACAAAAGCTACTTCGAGATCCGTGTAAACCTACAAAAAAATTAAGATTCACACTTTAAGCTTCAAGCAAAAAACACAGGGTGTTTTCCTCCCATGTTACTCGGACTAGGCTACAAGGGTCTAAGATGAGCGCCTGCCCAAGTGTCAGAGTTGGCTGTCGAATATCGACATGGGAGCTTGGTGAAACGAAGAGCCCATGTAACATAGCATTCCACAGTAATGATTCAACATCTAACATTATATGTGATTGATAGTCATCTTAGCTTCATGCAGCCATCATTCAAATCAACTTTCCATTGAAAAACAATAGTGATAAGTCTCCTCAGGGCCACTGGAGGTTTTCCTGGTCGTTAACTTCAGGGCCCATGGGATTAGTTGGGCAAAGCCCAGATACACGTGTTATCTCAAAAAAAGAAAAACAATAGTGATAAGTACCTGATTTTTTAGAAGACCACAAACAATGGCAGCATGAGATGGGAGTGAAGTTCCTGCAAGATACTTTAGAACTCCGTTGGAACTAGGAAGGCTTGATAATTCAAAGTGGTCAGATATGTCTACGAAAAGGCGCGAGCCCACTTCCTTTGTAGCAACCAATAGACTCTCAAAGGCAGCACTGGTTACAGCCTCAAAACTAGCAATCCCAGTAACTACAATCTGGGGTTCCAGCTTCCTGATCAGCTCAACCATCAAATCCGACTGACGTGGAGCCTCTATAACTGTAACTACATCCTCTGATGCTCCATTGGCATCTCTCTTCTGCAATATAGAAACAGACCAGGCTGACAGTTGTCCTTACCCTTCCAAAAAAACATGCAGCTAAAGGAATATCATAGATGATTATATTACACAGTTTGAGACTTTGAGTCATGAGCAAAGATAACCGCATCTTACATATACTTGCAGAAACCAAATGGAAAAAGGAAGCGACAGTTAAACTTGTAAACATCACAAAGTAGTCAGGTTGACCAAATAATTTAATTTTTTTTTAGATAAGAAAAAGCTTTATTGAAACAAAGTGTAAGTGTACACTGAATTAATAGTTGCTAGGAAGGCCTGCATTTTCAAGTGACGATCATATCACACACAGCCCGCCCATCCCCCCCCCCCAACTCTCCCCAAAAAAAAGAAAAGAAAGAAGGGATACTCAAACATCTGACAAATATTTGTCACACATCTGGCATCAAAAGCTTTCATGAAATTCAACACAGAAACCCTCCATGTCTGTCCAAGCCCTAAGGCCTGGCCCTGATTATCCTTGTAGCGTTATATATCCACACCGTGCTAATCAGGGTACTAGATCCACACCACCATTTGTGCCAAGAGAATCTCAAGGATCATCATTCACATGATGAAAGGCTTGGGAGCCATTGGAGTATTGGACAACTTCACTTGGTTCCCGCACACCAAGAAGATATACCATGAAAGGAGGAGGTGTGCTCCTATCAAATATAAGTCGTCACTCCTAGTTGGAAGCCAAGAAGTCATCACTCCTAGTTAGAAGCCAACCAGTCTGAACTTCTTCCTTTGCATCACCCCCTTCCGATCCCATAGAAGTGATAATATTGCAGATCATATTATAATTTAGAAAGTTTAAGACAAGATATGAAAAAATAACCAAAAAAAAGGTATAATATCAAACAAATAAATTTCAAACTAGAAACAAAAAGATCCATCAACTGAAATGAGCTATACCTTTATTGCCAAAGATGTCATCCATTTCTTGGGCAGATTTCGGGTCAAATGCTCATCAACAATGGCAAGTTGTGGTGAAAACAATCGTAGAGCATTCTCAATTGCTACAGTCCTTGAAGGGAATACGACGACATTCTAAAAAAGGGAAAAAGAAGAAACACGTATGAGCATCTGACATTGAAGTTCCAGAACCAACATAAACGACGCCTACAACCTCATTACCACATGAAAACGCTTCAAGTGATTATCAATAATATACACAGACCATAAAGCCACCTGGAAGCATGCAACAATCTTCAATTTACACAAGACATTAATATCCATGTTAATGCAAGTGCATCTAACATTGTAGAATTTGGAAACATAAGAATGCGACACATATAATAAGTAGGATGCTTATTCCTTTGTCTTTTGTTTGCTTTTGGAATCTAATTGAACTATAGAATCCAGAAAAGACAAAGTTCCTCCAAAGACAAAATCAACCATGTAAAAGATCAATGAGTAAACAAAGAGATATAGTAAGTCATACATAGACACTTTTTACAAGCCAACACTAAACTAAACAAGTTTTTTCAAGGAAGAGGTGCCGGACAGCCAGCAGTGAGTAGAACTGATCGAAAATAGAAGGGCCATACAAATTACCTTGGCGCTAAGTGGAATATGATGGTATGTTTTCAGGAAGCCTGCTATGAGATCGCGAAATCGCCTACTTCCAGCTGGTGGCTCAAAGGGGTAAAATGATTTTGCTTTCAAAGCACTGGCAAGATAAGCTAGGAATGGAATCTTTTCATCAGCTACAGCATCATCGTCAAAGGACAAGTCCAAAGAATTGTTGATTTCTTTATATCCATTTTTCAGAAACTCGAAAATAGTCTTAACCTGTGATATGCCAAATACTACAACTTACATTTGGCTCCAACACATGTGTATCATCATATGCATAAAGTTGGAAGAGAATCCATGAAAACAAAAAAAAAGGCTTTCACCTGAGTTGGTTGACGAAGCTGACAACTGTAAACTGATAGAGCATGAGCGATACAACCACCAGCCTTCCCATATGCCCATGCAGTTCGAGCACAAATAGGTCGATCTCCAGTACGCCCCATGAAGAACTCAAATCGATGGGGGCTATTCTTTTCAATTTCAACTAATGCTGAAATATCTGTATCACCAGCCTGTAAAATACAGCTCAAGTTAAATCCTTTACTGAATAAAAAATAAAAAGAAAAGGTGGTTGTACTTGCCTGAATAACTTTTGTTTGCCAAATTTTATCAACACAGAAACCACGACGCTCAAACAATCGTTTGCAAACCGCTTGTCCAGGACGGCCTCCCATATTGAAAATCAAAATCCCATTAGGTTTAATTACTGAAATTCCTTCTTCAACTGCCCTTGCTATTAAACCTAAGCCAAATTGGTCTTCAACAAATCCCTAGGTTACGAAACAATGAAAATGGATTAACAGTGTCACCATGCTGCTCAAGAAGTCATTATCCAGGGTAATGAAAGAAACAACACCTGATGTGCATACATTCTCAGAACTCATACAGTCCAAGTAAGCAAAAATAAGTCATATAAAAAGATGTCCCGTATCAACTTACTCAGCTGCTACATACCGACTGCGTCACCATAGAAAGGCCAAGCTAGAAGAGAATTTCTTCGTATGTTCAGTTATAGGCAAAACTGAACTATTTACTTTTATGTTACGGCTATAGTAATCTGGTGCATGAAATCATATTCTATGGACCTGAGTCAAAATTAAATATAGCAGTCAGCCAAGTCCATGATCCATTCATCTATAGGCCATGGTCACAATTCAATAGATCACTAGAATACTGAAACATCATCATTTTAAATACAACCTAGAACAAATTAACAACCACCAATGTGAATCTTGCCACTTTGCATAAATTTTGAGGGTGTATCACATGTAATTAAGCTGAGGCATCAACATACATAATCCAATCACTTGTATAAAAGGCTTAGCACATGGATGCATGGGAAGCAGCAGATATGCTAAAGGAAATCCCAGAACAACCATGAGATTGTAACTATCAAGCATCTACCTGAAGGGCACAATAGTTACTTAGTGAATGCAAGAACTCCTCACTTGCATTTTCTGTAATCATCTTGGTCATCGCATCTGGATTAGGATTAAGAATCTGCAAAGAAATGTGATATCAGAAACATAGGAGCTTGATTTTATTCCAACAACACCTAAATGCTGAAAATATTATCTTTACGAGAAAAGTTAATTATCCTACTACCTGCGGTATGCATCCAACAATTCGTTCAAGCATTATGTTATGGTCTTTACAGTAAGATAGAAGGTCAGATTCATGGAACTCCACTCTGTCAAGTAAAGTTTTATTCTCCACATCATAGATGGGTTGACCATTGTCATCAAATGCATTCAGATATAGGTTGATCCATGAAATCTTTATGGCTCTGGGATTTATATCAAGGCCGTATACCTGTAATTAAATCATCCCAAAAATTCAGATGTTTCACCAAAGAAGGCCAATGAAATTATCACTCCTGCATTTCAATTGACAAAATAATAGAAGATTATGGACTACTAGCCAATAATAAATAGAACAAATCCATAAGAACTGAAGAACAAAAATCAAACAATGACTAAAATTCCAGCATGACTCTGAATAGCAGACCTTCAGAGGCAACCACTTCTCTGCAATAGCAATGGTTATCCATCCATTTCCACAACCAAGCTCAGCAACTGTCTTGTCTTTATAGATAGATTCAGCATGCCTATTCAACCCTTCATAAAAAGTGAAGGACCAATCTTCTGGCATAAAGATGCTAGGAATCACCAGCATTGTCAACTTTTTCCTCTTCTGGAAGCCTGAAAATTCCACAGCCAAATGCCAATAGGTCAGCTAACAAAACATGTTGAGGGTGAGATTAGTGCATATTACACATCCACATCTTAAGAACACGTAGACTGCAAATTGCAATGATCCGAACCATGATGATGTTGGATTCTTTTCTTTATCAGCGGCCTGATATTGACAATGAGGAACAAGGCTACAGCACAGAAGTACATCTCACCAGTATACACTCTTACTTAACAATTGCATTACCCTATCAAATATTATAGGAAGTTACTCTAATCATGTGTTGAAGACATTACATATATGATATGAAAGTCCTCTGTTGACATCCTCAAGGAATATTGGAAGCAAAACAAGAGTACACCATTCTTGAAGGCAGAACTGAGACAGGATTCACAGTAAAAGGAGAAAACACCCTGCAATTTATCCTACTACTTTTCCAATAACAAAAAAAATCAGATATGAGCATTAGCTAAACAAATCAACCTTCCTCCGTGCATGGGGCCATTTATTTGCCTCAAATGAGCTGATACTCCATTCACCAGACCAATGTCTTTCCCATCCTTCCCATTTGGGACATCCTGAAAATTAGCCTACTTCCTCTTGCATATTTTGAATATCTAATGTATCCTTAACCAAATGGTTCTCCTTAGTTTGCAAGCCCCTAGAAAATGAGAAGTTTAGTTGGGTATAGCAAGAGTATCATACTTTGTTCCTTTTATTAGTCTGAGCTGTTGAAGCTAACATGGAGAACACAGTAGCAAGAAACTGCCACCATTTTCATATGCACTTACAATATCAGCATGGCATGTCCTTCACTTCCATTGTCAGAAGTCATAGCCCATTACAATCAAAAGTGCCCCGTGGAATAATTTGACGGTTAAGAAAGAATCTCACCAGTTCAAGCAAATATTCGGGAAAACTTATTATTAATCCCTCTAAGCACACACAACGTCAAGATACTCCTTGACCAATCACGTGCTTTACGCGCCTCTACCTCTTTCCCGTAAAGGGCTATGGATCCAAGATCCAACTCCCTAAACCTTCTTATAGAACATAACCTCACTCATCAGCTATTCAAATTACAATTTAAAATAACAATCTTCCAAAGTTTTACACTTCAATAAAACCCAGATATCAAAAACTGCATCATTGTCCAAAATAGTGAAATATAAGCACACAATCCGAGATGTTTGCACAGGAAAACCCCCATCTTATACCAATTCATCGCAACAAAAATGTGATTAATTCAATCACATATTCTTATGTTAATTAAACAGCCTATGTGATGAAATGAAATATACGATCATAATCTAATATAATCTATGTGACAAGTTTGTATAATATGAGAATAAAAATGGTACCCACACAGCCACATTACAAAGCGTAAGTTTTACAAGTCCGTACAATATAGATTCTCTTAAAAAGTACTGAAACAAACCGACAAATAATCACCATGCACATTATCACTGTACTATTCCTCCCTTTAAATCATCAAACATTGATCAAAATCCCTTCAGCATTACCAAAAATTCACAGCCGTTAACAAATCAAACCCCAAAACAATGTCACAATCATAATCAAACACAACAAAACAGAGAGAGAAAGTGTTATAACCTTCTGACTGCTGTAATTCGAGGTCATTGATACGAAAATGATAAGTCTCGAAACAATTATCAGAACCACCACCAATAGAATCAAAATGTTTCTGAAGATTAGCCAAAAAAACTCGAGCCTGAACTCTGGTTTTCGGATCTTCGAGTCTCTCTAGTATTAATCGTAATGCGCTGTAGGCTTCGTCACCTGATTTCTCACATTTCTTCAAGAACCCATCAATGGATTCCATTTTCTCTCTCCTCTATCTCTCTCTCTCTCTCTTGCTCTACTCTTCACAGTCCCCCAAAATGTGTAAAGTTAGGAGTGAATGTGAGATGATGACTGCCGACTGTGGGAAGGTCTCGAGGGGCGGGGGGTGGTTGGGTTGGATGATTTTATATTAGGAAAGAGAGGACACGCACGAGAAGGGACTAAAAGAGAATGTTTTGTTTTATTTTATTTTTATTTTATCAACTTGTTTAGTATCTTATCTATTTCTTTTTCTTTATTTTTATCAACTTGATTTTTTTTATCACTGTATTATTTTGACCAGCTTGTTTAATACCCGTCGGAACTCGGAACTACTACTCTCATCACATATAATACTTATAATAAAAATATAAATATTTTAAAATTATTTATTTTATAAAGTATTATATAAAAAAAAATCTAATAAAAATATATTTATTTATTTAATTATTTAATGGTCAAAGTTTGTTAACTTTCTGAATAAGAATAAAGTACATTTTTCTTTTTCTTTTTTTTTTTTTTTGCTAAAGTCATGACCCATTAGTCATATGATTCCATGTGATTCATGGAATATTGGAATTATGGCAAATGAAGGATATTTTTTTATGGGAAAATGAAGGAATCTTTATCAAATATGAATGTGTAAAACAGGGAGTCTCTCTAGAAAACCACTTAGACCACCGGCAACTGCTAGTGCCCACCGCCTCTTAGACCACAGCTCTCTGTAACCGCCTTTTCTCTCCTTCATCCCATGAATCCAGCTCAACCGCCCACCGCTGCTCACTGTCTGTTTTCCATCTTGTTTTTTAATGTAGCCACTCACTTTGGCCTGGTGCTCTCTCCTTAAGGGGAAAAGGAGAGAGAAACCTCAGCTCTCCCCTACTGTCCACCTCTTTTGTCATTGAAATTTGTATGTATGTATTTGCTCTTTTGGATTTTGGATATGACTTTGTTGATAAGTTGGGTGTTCCACATGGTGTTCAATGATGCTGCTTCTTCAAAACCATGTCTTGTCACTTGTCACTTCAATTTGGCCGTAGGCATCAATTTTGGGTCGGACCTGCTATGGTCGCCGCTTTGGTGGGACCGATTGATGTTTCAAAGAACTGTCCGTCGGAAACAGTGTGGATGAAAGCATGAAGCGCTGGCTTCGGTTTCGGTTCCAACTATCACCGCCGATCGCCACGAAGTCACCGCCTTTGAAGTTGGCCTTTTGCTTTTGCTTGGCACGTGGCCCGTTTGTTAGGTTGCTTGTATTTTTTGGGTTGTGGTCACGTGTCTGTTTTCGAATGTTGTACTCGTAATTTTTAGTATTTCAGTTTGTTTTTTGTGTTTTCTTTTTTAGGTTGTAATTGTGGGGTGGTTAGTAGTTTATGGTTGGGGGCCCATTGGATTCAGGCTCCTTACCATTGTCCTTTTGGGCTGCTCCATTTTTGGGGTTTAAAATGAATTCAGTTGCCTGGTCCGGGCTTTTGGGCGTTCTTCCGGATTCAGAGGGTCTCCAATCATGCATGCAACTCATCCCTACCTTGTACTCGGATTAGGTTCCTCTTCAAGATGAGGAGTCCTAATTCTTATCTTTCTTATCTTTATAAAAATAAAAAATAAAAAAATATTAGAGATGAAATCAATTTTCAGTTTACTAATTGGAAAATCTGATCAGAAAACTTACTATTTGGAGTTTTTTTTTGGTTTTTGGATGACACGTATGACTGTATGAGAAACTAAAAAAAGTTATAGTGACCAATGTGGCGAAAGAATGAATCTCATCTTAAAGGGACAAAGTGAAGATATAGAAATCGTGAGAGGGCGAAAAGAACGAGACAGGAGACCATAAAATTTGAAGAAAATATGAATAAACTAAAGAGGTTTTTTTTTTTTTTTTTTTTTTTTTGTGGCGCAGGGGCGAACACTCTTACTGGCTTCTCCTCTGTGTCCGCCCTTGATGATCAACGACGCAAATTTTTGTGTGCTCTTATAAATACCTACACCTAGGACCAAATATAAGTGGAAGCACAATCCTTCCACTCTGAAATGAAGCGCAAACCCATTTTTATCATAAACTTGAGTAAAATACCCCTAAGAGTACGGTTTAATTAATCAACCAACAACAAGTGAATTGAGAATCGTCTTCACTAATTTGAGTTGCTGGTAAATAGATCGGATGATGGTGCGAAATGAAATTGCAAATGGAGTAGCAACTTTTATGGTTAGAAAATGCAGTAATTTAATTCGTGAAGCAGATTGGGAGGTTAAGATCGAACACTACTTTAGGAAAAGCGAACAGAATCGAGGATTGGCTAATGGCTAGCTAACCATGGTTGTGATCAAGGAGAAACTCTTGTTTACTTCGATGTTGCTCTGCCATGAGAGATTATTACATGATTCGCGATCAATGCTCCCACCTCTCATAAAACAAGCGGAACCCACTTAAATTCAACCCCTAAAAAAATTATTATAATTGTGAAAGGTGGGAGCATGGTTCAGGACTAGGGATGGCAATGGGGCGGAGCAATGGTGGATAGGTAGATCCTTTTCCATACCCGCCTGGGTATTTTGATTCCGCTACCCGCCCCATCCCCACCACGGGTTGGAGATCCCAAATCCACCTCCGCCCCACTTACCCGGCGGGTATCCACCTCCGCTCCATTTATCGGAAAGGTATCCATATTCACTTTATACCCGCCCGAAAATAAACGAAGCCCACATATGGATCTACATCAAATTCATCCTAAGATGATTTGCAAGGAAAATTTTGAGCTTTTTGATAAGCAATAGCAGTAGACAATTTTTATATATTTGGTAAAATAATGTTTTATAAATATATTTTACATTTTTTATTTTTATGTGGGTATGAGACGGGGCGGGTAAGCGGGTATAAGGTGGGGTGGGGCTCCAATGGGTATCCACCAAGGGAAGAATGCGAACCACCTCCGTCCCATCCCCGCGACGGTTTTTCTTTATCAAAACCATCCCCACCTAACGCCCCCCTATCCCTGCCCCAATTGAGACGGATGCAGGGCGGTATCCACCTGTACCCACCCCACTACCATCCCTAATCAGGATCATGTAATAATTTTTCCTCCTCTATCCCTTATAAGCTTTTTGTATGAAGGGGTGATAGGTGTGAGTGACATGGCTAATAATAACTTTTTTTTTTTTTTTTTGAGATGGAAGGCGTTAGACGCCTGCTACTAGCTGACTTTGATGTCAACATCCGTAAAAAGGAAAATATAAGTCAACACTATCATTGCCCATCATTGGCACATTGCCTTCCTACATGCTCTTTATTTTCTTCCTTGTTGGTGAGTGGCTAACTCACAAATTCCCCTTTACTAGTTCTAGAAAACGTAATCTATGAGACTATGACGGAACTTTAGGAGAACGATCGTGTGATTTCTTTTTAACGGCAAAAAGAGGGGGATTTTTCTTCGCCGACTATAATGATTATTTTCCGCGCTAGCTTATAGACACTTTATATGGTGAGATAGCTGGCCAAGGAACTTAAAGCTGGCAAAAAGAGGCGGATTAACTTACAAGTGTACGTGATTATCTCTAATCACGCAAGGAGGGGATTAACTCACAAATTTCGATACGAGTACAAATTTTAAGCACAGAAGATGGCACACAAAATGAAACAGACGATCCTTTCCGACAAAATCAGTAGTCATTCCTTTTTAAACATGAACGTAACCACATTGTTATCCAACATCAACATCATCAACATTACCCCACTGCCTCCAAAGAGGCTCCCACCTAGGCGGGGTGAGGGGGTGTCGGTTGTACGCAACCTTACCCCTGTGAGAGTCTCACAAAGAGGCTGTTTCCGTTTGACCCGAGATCCGAAGTGCGACGACCATTGACAACTTCACAATAAATAAAAAGCGCCAACAGTTTTATAAGCCATTTTGCTTTACTCCATTATATTCCGAAAGCCAAAAAGTAGTGAAGCTTTTGGCTCCACTGAAAATGGTGGATATCACATTATGTGTAGATTAATTTATACTCCGTATTATGCATAGAATATTCTTGAATCTTGACAGATTTTAAAGGCACCTACAAATTACAATAGTGCCTTCTAAATGGGGCTGAGAGGAAGAAATTGTAATCCTTATTGCCGTTTCTCATCAAGCTTCCCTTCACAAGTTTTAGACTCAAGTTCTTACTGATAGGAATAATTTTTGCTGAACTTTGTTGTTTCCACAACCAACTTTGTTGATTCGCCCTCAACAGGATATACTGGGTGGTGGTTTGTTGATTCGACAACAGTCAAACAAAGATCACATGAGAAGAGAGTCAAGAGACCGTTAATATACTCCATCTCAACCCAGTTACTAACACCCCCATCACTATTCAAAATCATTATTTTTAAGGCTAACGTCCCCTTTCACTTCACTCATCCAAATGAGGAATGGAGAAGTCTAGCGCTGTTCATGTTCCTGTCCAGACCGGACCGAAACCCGATCTAACTGGTCCAAAAGCAGGATCGGTCTCGACTGGTCCAAAAAGCAGGATCGGTCTCGACCGGTCCGGTGATGGCAAATGATGTCAAAAGTATTAAACCGGTCTTGTGATCTTTTTAAAAAATTCCGGTCCGGTCTCGGGCCAAACACAAGTGCTCCGGTCCGGTCCAGTCCAGTCCAGGTCTGGAACGGTTAACAGCTCTAGAGAAGTCCCCGTACGGCCGTACCTCTTCTTCTTTCCCCATTTCCATTGAACTCACCATATCCAAGGAGTACAATTTATATAGCAAGAAACGTCAAAAGGAGATTATTGATTCAAAAACAATACAGTTTGAGATAGCAGCTTTATAAAGGAAAGCTACCAGGTCTAAAACCCCAATATCTAAACATGGTTTACAACAGTAACTCGGCACCAAACAAACAACTTATTGAACACCACATATCACGATACTGGATACAGAGGTTCAGCTTTACCTCTACCAAACTTCCATCTGCAATGGGGTGAAACAACTGTGTGAGGAATGGAGGATATAACATAATGGTAAAGATTGTACAGACAAAGAAAATCAGAAAGTTGTCAGCAGAGAAACTAATTTCCCAGAGAAACCACCAAGCTTGAAATGAGTTAAGAACCACCACCAAGCATGTAACTAAATGATTTCATATGGTGATCAAAAAAAAAAAAAATGATTTCATATGATGCAGGTGTGTAGCCCAGGAAAATAAAAGTTAAAAAAAGAGGAGGATTCCCTCATTTCCCAAATGAAGAACACCAGCAGTCCAACACTACCACCACACCACCGTCCAAACGGGATGATATGGGTCAAGATGTGTTCAGCACACCCCTAACACGTCAAAACTAGAAAAACAGTGTTTCTGAAATTCTGACAGAGGCAATGAGAAACATACATTTTAAAAACATTTTAAACAAATTAGGAAATAGGTGAAAGATAAGTGATAAACAGGTATTTTGAAGGAGCAGATAAACCAAAAGTATATCTTCTTTACTTTTTGGCTTCGGAATGTAATGGACTAAAGCAAAATGGCTCATAAAACTGTGGGCACTTCTTATTCATTGTGAAGTTGCCGATGGTCGTCGTACTTCGAATCTCGGGTCAAACAGAAACAGCCTCTCTGTGAGACTCTCACAGGGGTAAAGGCTGCGTACAACCGTCCCCCCCTTACCCTGCCTAGGCGGGAGCCTCTTTGGAGGCACTGGGGTAATGTTAATGATGAGATAAACCAAAAGTATAGTATTAGTGAAAAGTTAATGATAACCCTAGCCAAACACAAGTGTAATTAGCAGTCCAGATACATGGACTACAAGCATGTAGCATGAAAGGTAAAGTCTCAAGTTGAGGTCTTTTACATATAACCTATGCCACAAAGTCCTATCACAATGAATGTAGTAGGTCAGCTCTAAATTGGTTAAATCATGTCTGATACTCTGATTACCTCCACCCAACGCTTTCTTTTGGCCTCCCTCGACTGTCGTGGTAACCTATGATCCTGATCTTTTCACACCTCCTTAATGGAGTATCAGGATGCCTTCTCTTAACAATGCCCAAACCATTCAAGCTCGGCCTTCTGCATCATCTCTTCAATAAAGGCCATCAATTCCCACCTTTGCCTGAATCACTTGACTTTTAGTTCTATCTTTCTTCGTATGGCTGTTTTTTATTCAGTAGTATGGATGCCCATCCAACACTACATCCTCATCTCTGCCACCTTGACCTAACCGATTTACCAATGGAGAGAAAGCAACGAAACGTCTTTCCACCATATCCAAACGCATTGAACTGTGAACAGATTCTAATGTTCAGCTTGTACTAACCTTTACACACACACACACACGGCTGTGTTTGGATCCTCTAGAGTTCTTTTCTCTAGAGTTCTTGTGAAGTTCTTTTTTTACTCTTTATCTCTCTCTTCTAATTATCTCTACAATAAATAGTTAGAGTAGAGAGATAGAGTAAAAACAAAATTCACAAGAACTCTAGAGAATCCAAACTCCCCCCGGCTGCCCCATGTGGAAACCATGATCTCACATAGACGGAAGCTCCGGTAACTGGGCAACTTGGGATCACTACAGTAAAACCCAAGCACAAGCCATTAACATGGTGACGGTAGAGATTGGAGAATATGGTTCACCATTTGCATATTCAAACTAGGAAGAGGGTTTTTTCCGGAGCCAAATATTTTTAACATGGAAAAAAGAGTGTTGAGCAAAAAGTCAGGTCTGCTCTGCTATGCTCCCAGTGATGAAAATGTGTTGTTTTTACACAGGTTTTAAATGATTGCTTTCTAATAATTGGCATCCAACAGAACAAAAGGGTCATATCATTTCCAAGCAGACTGATATAGAGAGTTTTCTACGGGACTACCAACACCTCCAACATCACAAAATACTCTAGCAGAAGGCTTCCGGACATCCACTATTGGAAAACACTAATGGGGTAATGAGCAGAATGGCTCGCTGCTCAGACATTGAGCAGCCCCACAAGTACCCCCAAGCCGATATAAGACTTTTCCCTTGGAAGGAGCCAGGAAAGAGCTATTGGAATTATATTTTCTTATATGCTTCAATTGCGTGTATTGTTCTTTCCATGCCTCTAAACACTGTTCTACATTAATTTGTCCATGTGGGATAAACAGCCCTGTAATCATGTACAATACTCGTTTTTGTATTTGGTTGACAGCTCACTCCATGAATGTAGGGTACAATAGTGTACATTGTAGCTACAGAAATACTTCCACAACCATACTACGCTAAAATATAGAACAGGGCCAAACATTTTAGCACAACTTAATAGTAGATCAGACATGCTGTTAGAGTTTGCACTTTGCACAATGTACAGCCTACATTTGTGGATATGAAGATGGCAATATAGCAATGCACTTGATTAAAGGGCATTTTTGTCCATATGGGACTACCTTCATATGATGGTATTGTACTGGGTTGGAGGGCATTTGTATTCAAGTTAGATCGTAACAGTCAAAGCTCCATTTTGATATTAAGACATCATAACAATCGACTTTGATATGATCTCCCGATCTAATCTTAGCCAGAGGTTTAGGATAGAGAGAGAATATAAGAGATATTGACAACCATGCCGCAGTAATTTTTGTAACGGTCAACCCCAACACTAAAAAATAAAATATTACTCGTATTTGACTATTTATCACTCATACACATTTAGGTATAGAAACCAATCCCAAAGGAGAACCTGAGATCATTCCAAGACATAGGAATCACAGTCTCCCTATATAATCTGCAAGACTGCAACTGATTAGATCCTCTATCCTCCAAATATAAACAGGTCGAGTATGCCTTCAAGTCTCTTTTTTTGAAATATCTAAACAGCTGACCTTCAAGCTAAGGTACCCTTGGATGCCAATATGGAGAAGGTAAAAAAAATAATATTCAACATAAAAACACTATATGGTGTGAATTTGGCAGGAAAGAGAACAGATTTTTCAACAGAATAGCTTAAATATTACTTTCAGATAAGCAACTCTTGCTTTATTTCAGAAATATCACTAAACAGGCATTCCCATTTCGCTGATAAGTGTTGTGAACAAAAGAGACAAAGAGGATATATCAACAAACTATCTACTTGAGACAGCTGGTTGTTTGGACTGACTCGTATTTCATCTTCACATACTTTGTATCACATGGAAAGTGATCTGCCACCAAGGACAGTAACTGTTCCACAGTGTTGCGTGACTTGTTCCAGTAGTTGATCAGTAAAGTGGCTCCCACAACGAGTAATTATTCCATTCTTTCGGTTCATTCTATGGAAATATGCCACATACTAGAATCCATAGGGCTCAATCCTTGGAAATGTGCTGCACATTTCTTGTAACAATGTGAGACTGGGAATGACTAAAAAGTTTGATAAAAACAATCTGAGATTCAGTGTCCAGGCAAGTATGGCACGTAAGATTGGCAAAAATGTCCCACGCAAGCTGTTCATGGTACTAGGAGGCAATGCAAGGCACTCGGTGTAAAGCATTAGGGGTTGATGACCACGGGAATTTGAGATCCTCAAGGGGAGTTCAAATGACACAAATTGGAGAGGTTATCCCATAATAGGAATATAATGTGGCCTTGCTTGGTTCAGATGAGTTAAATTATGAATGAATTGCACTCCTAAATGATTCACTAATCACTACCCATAAGAAATCACAGAAATTCATATTAATTTAAACTGAGTAGGAGAATCGCAACTCTCAAGAAACAGAATAGTTGCACATACTTAGGAAGTTCGATTTGCCAACTATCCAAACAAACCCGTACACAAACCCTTATGAACATGTGTAACAAATACACCATAACAAAGTATCATATCAAATGATCAGATGGTGCTAAAACAAATCCACTATGTGCACAAACACTAGAAGCTTTTAGGTAAACTAAGATTACCACGTCACTTGTTCATGTGGTGAGCTAACAAAATGGGAAATGGCCACCACCATTAATAAACCACAATCTTCACCAGTATGAGGAGGGTTAAAACCTATATGAGCTCTGAGGGTTGTTGAACCATCAAAGAATGTGATGCAAATGAGTGATATTTACTCAGTTTGGTTACATCAGCAACATGACGTGGTGAAGTTGATTACTTCAATCATTTTCCTCTAACACACAGTAAAAAGACTCGAAACATTTCCTGTGATACTTTTAAATTACCAAAATGCTTTTCTTGCGGCTTTCTGAAACAGCTTGCTTCTCCTAAGTTTTGAATGGTAAGTGGTAAGGCGGCGTACATCTTGACCTCCTATGCACTCTCCTCCCTCCTCACAAAGATTGAAATCACACTAGGTGGTGATGAAAACGGATTAAGCCTACTTACCCTCTCATTACATGCCCACAAATTTAACCAATCCAGAGAAAAATCAATTGTCATAACACTCACCCTCTCATTCATACCCCCAAATTTAATCGAAATTCAAACAATACCCACATTACCAAATCCTTGTTACAACCTAATCAGCATAACAATCCACTCTATATCAACTAAACATCAACAACACACACAAATAAAACAGGACCCAGTTCAATTTACACAGAATAGAATCATAAATGCCAACAAAAAATCAAACCCACCAAAGACAGATCATTATTAGAAAAAAAAATAAAATAATAACACTACACATTCATTAAAAACCACAAATTAAAAAACAGGGATATGAAGAGATAATTAAACTAACCAATTAAAGGAGCAAAGATGAGTGAACCCCAAAAGGGTAATTCTTCATCAGATTCAATGATGAGAAGAAGATGGGGAAGTGTAAAACTTGTTGTAGACGATCTCACCAACGAGGTACACACAGAAAGCTCCAACACCAAGACCAAGTCCAGGGAAAGCGTGACGGAACTGGTTGCTCAACATTGGGTGCTTTCTCCATTCATCTCTCCTCCTGAAAAACTCCCCAGTTGATCCCAGTGGTTTTGCCATTTCTCTCTCTCTCTAGAGCTTAATTTTCTCTCTCCTCTTTTGTGCGACTGTTTTCAAGTTGACGCAGTGTTGGGGTTTGTGGGTTTCAGATTTGGGGAAATGGGGAGATGAGCAAACTGTTTGATGCGGGCATTTTTGGGCTATGGGCTTCAATGGGAGGCTTATAGGCTACTCCTATATTTTCTGTTTTAAGCCCACATTGAGAATTTTTTTCCTTTTTTTTACAAAAATTACAGAGAATTATTTTTTCTTTTGAAAATAACACATTGAGAATTTCAATAGTTATTACAGTAATACCTACTCACAATAAGAGTAAGCACAAAAAGAGTATAATATGCCCAAGTACTTTCGCATATTACAATGAGGACAATGTTCAATGTACCCATTAGAAGAAAAAAAAAAATTATTAGATAGTTTACTCATGTGATGTAAACTATAAAAATAAGTTTGTGTCTTTGAAAACCTAATGAATAATTTTCAATTAAAAAATCAAAATATCAAAAACTGACTAATTACTATGTCACATATTATAGGTGTTCCTTTTGTTTTGTCAATGACTTGAATGTGTCCCTTGAAAATTATTGGGCTTGATGCCAATGTCACGGAGCAAGTGTTCTCTAATTTCTAAATAGATTTTCCAAATTATCTTTAATTTCTCTTCCTAATCTCTACATTTCTTGATACTCGGTCGTTTTATCAGACATGTACTTAATACTGAAAATACAAGGAGAAACTTTCAAAGCTACACTCTTAAGTTACCAATAGGCACTTACAATACTACCAATACACGTTCATACCTTTCAAAGCATCTTCGAAAGCTCTGACCACCTTGATCCTCTAAGCTTACAATGTGGTTCACAAGAATGAGTGATGACCAAAGGCGAATCTTTCCTAGAGCGGGAGGGGATTGGCCTTGACCATTTCCTAAGTTATCCAATATATATAAACCGTTATGAAATACACACAAAGTATTTTGGCATAGTGATAAATCTAGTTTTGCAACAACCAATAGGTCAAGAAATCAAGCCTTAGGATTTTGTAATTATAGAGATTGATGTAAAGAGATGAGAAGACAAGAAAACTCTCAATACAGAAAGATAATTGATTAAAAAAAGACTATAAGGAAGTTGAGCCATGAACTAACTCCCTAATTCAAGTGGCATCTTACCTCCGCCCAAATTATTGGGTGCTCCCATTACCACCCACCTAGGTATACTTCTTTTCTTTTTAAAATTAGGTCTTTGATTTTGTAGATTAGACCCACTTATTTTAAGGCACGTACCTAATTTTAAGGGCATATCAACAAGGAGAATTTAAATAAATTTTTCTTGCTAATGTGACTCAACCAAATGTAGTTGGGGATATGAAATGAAATACTTTTTTTTTTGTTACAATATGGAATGAAATACTTTCAATAGGAGGATAGAGAATCCAAACTGATATTAATGACATGTAGTACTAAAATTAGTGTAAAATTTTTGAACTGAGTACAAATTTCTCATATGAGATTATATTATTTTGCAGGCATTGATTTTGATTTTTTAGAAGCTAATCTATTACAGTAAAAAAAAACAATAAATAAAAAAGAATAAACAAGAAAAAGTAAATAGGACTGAGAAGGAACACCTGAGTTTTTAGTGGTGATGATTGAACCACAATTTCTTGGCTGCATCTAGGTGCAACCAAGTTGGCTGCCCCAACACGCGCGCGTGGCACACACGCGGCGCGTGGGTGTCACGTGTCAATTTTTTTTTTTTTTTTTTTTTTTTTTTTTTTTTTTTTTTGTCGAAAGACCTATAATTCATTATCAGATAACCGCCACTTCATTATCGACCCAACACTGTTTTTTTATATAAATTATTTTTTTTACGAAAGACCTATACTTCATTATCAAATAGTCGTCACTTCATTATCACATACCACTACTTTATTATTAGCTACACACCCCGTTTCATTTACTATCAACACATCATCACTTCATTACTAGATAGCTACTACTTCATTACTAGATAGCCATTACTTCATTGTCATACACCCACTTTTCTATTACAATATACCACTTTATTACAAATACACTAAACAATGTAATGAAATGATGGTTATAAAGTAATGAAGCCACAGTTGTAAAAAATGAAATAACAACTAAAAGGTAATGAAGTGAAGTTCATTCAAAAAGAAAAATTTTTTTTAATGAAAAAAAAATTTGAAAAAAAAAGGAAAGAAAACTAGTGGTGTAGCCAAGTTGGCTACACTAGGATGTAGTGAAGACGCATTGTGATTGAACCTTGATTCATGGTGGTTGATTATCTGCCGTTACAATTTGCATCAAACAAATGCAGCCATGCCCATTAACCCCGCCAAAATAAGCAGAGGAAATTCGGAAGATACAAAATCCACACCAAAAACAGCAGCACACTGAGAGAAATTATGGGGTTTGTTGTTGGGGTGAAGCAGCTTCCTTTATCTTGTCCTTCTTTTGGTTCTTCCTTCTCTACTCCCAAACTTCCCACTCTTTCTCTCTCCACCTTCACCCCATCACCCCATCTCCACTTTCAAGGTACTCCTCTTTCTCTCTCTTTTGAGTACTGGTAAGTAATACGTGCATTGTTGATTAATGGTTATTTGAATTGTGATTCAACAGGTCAGAGAATTCAATTAGATAGAAAGTCAAGATGGGTTGTCCCAAAATTCAATTGTTCTGCAAAATCTGGGGAGTTTTCTGAGGTTTGGCTTTTGTGGGCTTATCTGGATTTTGGGTTTTTCGAATTTCTAATTGAAATGTAAGATATTTATGTGTTTATTTATTGTTTCTTTTTTTTGTGGGATTTTTGGCAGAATGGAATTGTGAAGGAGAAAAGTGTTTCTGTGATTCTTCTTGCTGGTGGTAGGGGCACCAGAATGGGGGTATGTCCTTTTTTCTCAATTTAAGTAGTTTATGTGAAAATTCAAGGTTCAAGCTTTTGTATTTGGGAGTGGATTGGTATTGGTAATTTGAAATTCTGATTTTTGCTAAGATTATACTTTTTGGTTGAGCTTTGGTCATTCTGTAGAGCATAGAGGTGAAAGGGTCTGACATAATTCAGCAGATTTATTTTATACTCTTGTAGTCTTGTTATTCGACTACTAATTGCTGTCATCGATAAACCTGGTTTGATATCACTGTCAAAGGCCTTTCATTTCGTCAATGACTTGAATGCGTCCCTTGGATTTTATTGGGCTTGATGCCAATGTCATGGAGCAAGTGTTCTCTAAATTTGAGTATAAGTGAATTTGTATGGATCTTTTTGATGCATTGATTAGGAATACAAAAGGTGCTTTGGTTTGGGGGGAGAAGGGGGTTTAACCCGGGAGCCAAAAAGCTTTACCACTAAGCTTCACCCTCATAGAGGATTCTTTTGACATTAGAGATCATGGAAGTCATGGAACTAGCTAGTTTGCACAGTATGTAAGCTCGTTTTATCCAAGCTGCTATATATGCATCTTTCATTGTACCAATCAATTTTCTCAGTCAATGGCATTTAAAACCAAAGTAGCTGCCTAGCAGGTGGTAACCCAAATGGGTTTGTCAAAGAACATTATTTCATGATATATGAGTTTGCTAAACTCACTCGGGTTTTTCTTCATTGTCTTCTTGATAAGCAATCTTGCTCAGCAAGAAGTTCTCATTGCATTTGGATACTCACCACTCTTCACCTCTACACGTTTTTATTCCAAAGGGGTTGATCACTGCTTGTTACGATTTTCTCTGTCAAAGTGTGTCTTTACTTTATGATAGGAAGACCTTTTCCCAACCTGTTTACTTCAAGTTGGCCTACCTGTAGCACAAGTATTATTCAATATCCGGCTTATTTGTTATGGAAGGCCGTTGTTATGTGAGACATCTGATGTTTTCACTAACCACTTTACAGTTGCTCACCTCTCTTTGTATTTTGTGTGTTTTTATGCGTATATTTGTATCATCTTAACTGTCTATTGCTTGTTATGTTTGTGCCGACAGGCAAGCATGCCAAAGCAGTACCTTCCACTTCTGGGCCAACCAATTGCACTGTACAGGTAGTTCACTCCTCCCCATGTTCTTGTACCTACGAAAGGGCTTGTGTATCATGACATATAGAGAAGCAGTATGAGTTGAATGTTAAAGGTTGAAGTTGACCACCAGGGTTGGGTCTTTACATATGATACGTGCGAAGAGGTTGATATGCTTGGTCAATAGGTTAATCCCATGGAAGTTCTCAATTATACGAAAACTACCTTTACTAGTGTGCACATATGGCTTGTCAGAAATTATATATAGATTGATCTGGTGCTTAGTGCACTATGTCAGGATTGTAAGGATGCTAGATCTTATCCACAGCTGGTTTATCCGTTGTCAAATTGTATTTCTTGTTTGACTTCATAATAGATTCTGTTGGAAGGTAAAAAAATATATGAGGATACTTGTACTACCTGAGGACTTGGCCAACTATAAAGAAATGTAGAAAGGTACCTGTGAGAAAGCGAACATGAGGTGTAGTAGGAGTTATGCTTGCTTTAGGGCACCATATCACTCCAATGTCAGTAGTGCTAATATGGATTTAACTGGCTGAGGAAGAGGAGCAACTAGCAAGGTAAGAGAGAAGGCAATAAGCCAAGGAAAAGGATGCAATGCTCAAAATCCCTCTACATATTCAATTTTCTTCAAAGTCATATAAAATGAGGGTTATGACTTATGAGAGGTTTTTGGAGCCTTCCGTATATGTCCCATCCATGTACTTTATTATTTAAACAACAAAAGTAGAATACACTCCCTTCGTCTCCCTGTCGTCTGCATCTGATTCGTCATTCATCATACCCAAGCAAATTCATGAAGCAAAATTACTCCTTTAGAGCTCAGTAAATCATCATATGCAGAGTGTAAGCTCACCATGATTCAACAAACCGTGACCTTACTATCTACTGATAACCTTGTACGCTTGTAGTTGGATCTCCTGGAAATAACTATACCTATCTTAATTGCAGTTTGTACACGTTTTCGCAAATGATTGAAGTGAAAGAAATTGTCGTAGTTTGTGATCCATCATAAAAGGACATTTTTGAAGGTCCATCTGATATCCTTCATAACTATCTTTTCCTAGCTCTTTTTTCTCTTTTATAACTACAGGACAGCAGATTGCTGAACAACTGTTTTTCTTTTTTCTTCCAGACACCAGGGACAAGATAAGTGTAGATCTCAAATTTACAGAGCCTGGGAAGGAAAGACAAGACTCTGTGTACAATGGACTTCAGGTGAAAAGTCTTCAGATCAACTAATTGCTAATTTATATGTTTGCTAATTATTTGACAATCTAGAAGCTAGCTTTCACTCCAGACTTACTCTCTACTTAAACCAGTTAGTTTTTGTAGAACAAGAGGGAGTAAGATGTTGGAGAGACAATAAGAGGCTTCAAGACTCCAATGCAGATATGTTGGTCTGTATCATGCATCTGTAGGTTGAGTCTTCTAATACATCCAAATCCATAATGCAGATTTATTAAGAAACTCCATTCAGTCCATTGCTGTTGTTACTCACTTTGGCCTGAAGATATAACTGACTGAGTTTGGAATTTTCTACTTTTTTATCCGGGATTGCAGGGTTTCTTTTCTGGGTTATGCCAAGTCTGCTAAATGCAGCAGCATCTTCTTAGTAGTGTCCAGATTAGAACAGGCCGTCATTTATTTAAGTTCTGTATGTGTGGGTATCTAAATGATGTCGCTGTCTAATATCGATGCCCTGATCCTATCCTTTCGGTCTCTTCATGGTCGCCGTCAAGTCTGCTTTTGCCCTTCTTATTTTTTTTCAGTATGTTAGGAGGGCTCACAGCATGGGGGGATAATGAGGGATCCCAAACTATGAGCAATGAAAATCGAACCCACATCTCGTGCGTCGGAAGTGGAAGTGGTATCAACAATCCACTTCCTAATTCTGTCTGCTTTTGCCAATTGTCAAGATCTGTACTAGCACCTATAAGGGGATTTAGTAGGGTGAGGAAGATTTTGCGTAGCCACGGCTATTTTTTTTAGTTTAAAAAAACCATCCTAGGTAAATATATCCATGAAAATATCTATGGGATGGGGATTGTAATGGCAAGGTTGTTTCGCTAAAAACATTTGTTTGAGATCACACTTGTGTTTCCTTCTCTCTCCTTTTGATTGATTGATTGATTGATTTGAGTACTTTGACCACTCCCTGTGCAAAGTTCTGCAGCTTCTCTCTTTACTGAACTTTTCATGTTGCTTATCAACACGGTTCTCTTTTCTTTTATCCTCAAGAGCTATGGAAACAAAACCTCTCACAAGTTGATGGCAGGAGATGATAAATATGAAACTAAAATATTTGCAAACTCTAACTTGTTAATTAGCCTGAAATTCGCTTTCTGAACTACAAAGTTAACTCAACGGCCTTCATTTTATCTTACTTCTTTTGTCATTCTTTTTTCAATTTAACTTGCAAAGTATTCAGTTGGTCCGATGGTGTTGTAGGGCCTTTTTGATGTACTTGCTGCTTACTAGTATACGAGGGATATTATTTTAAAGGGACTTCTTGGTGCTGAGAATCAGAACAAAGAACAGTCGAAGGAACAACACAGGGACCAACTGTTTGCACTTTGCAGCAAAGGAACAAAAGAAGGAAATAGGAAACTAAGATTAATCTCTAACAAATAACACTTACCTAAACTCAAGCAAGCTGAAAAAGCTTAGTAAACAAGAGAGGAAAGCAAATAAATTGATAACTTGGACAGGCAAAGTACACGCGTGAAACGCCCAGCTGAACTGCCTTCTGTCCTTGTTCCTTCATTCAGACTACCTGTTCTAGCAACTGTTCCCTCATTGTTCCAGGGCATCATATTCATGAAGATTTGACATTTAAAGCCCGTGGACACCTCTTGCACGTGATCTATACTTAAAGATAAAAAGTTTATCTTTGGCATGCTCCTGCATACCTTCTGATTGGAGACATTGCTATAGGCTGCTACGGGAGGGTCTGATGCAAGTTGGGGAACTGAACATAAGTTAGGAAGATTCTTCTCTAAATTGATGTGGTCTATTGCAGCATAGTAAACTCTAGTTTGTGTCGCTTCTAGGGGAGGGCCTGATATCAAGCTAAGAATTTTATATGTTCGGTGTTCTACCTAAGCCTGTGACAAAATATTTATTGCTTGTAACTCAAGTTGTCTCAAAGTTTGAAGAAGACTAACTCTACTCTTTCTATGCAGGCTATTGATCCTAATGCAGAACTCGTCTGCATCCATGATTCTGCTAGACCATTGGTGTTGTCTCAAGATATAGAAAAGGTTTGAAGTTTTGTATTATCAGTTAAGTCGCAGCTAGTGGTCACTATCTCCTGTGGCGATTTACATTCTGATGTCATTTGTCTGAAAGATGAGAACTCTACGGGTGGTTGCTGGTCATTAGTATAGGAAATCATTACTTCCTTATCATTGTAATTGTTATAATTAGATGCCTGACCATAATGGAGAATTTGCAACTGCTATATGAACGGAACTCCGAACATCAACATTGCCCCATTTTTTTTTATTTTTATTTTTTTGATAATTCATCAACATTGCCCCATACGCAGTGCCTCCAAAGAGGCTCTCACCCAGGCGGGGTAAAAGGAGGGTGGGGGGGTT
Source organism: Tetragonia tetragonoides (assembly GCA_038025085.1). Classification (NCBI taxonomy): domain Eukaryota; kingdom Viridiplantae; phylum Streptophyta; class Magnoliopsida; order Caryophyllales; family Aizoaceae; genus Tetragonia; species Tetragonia tetragonoides. The sequence goes on from CM076141.1 coordinate 34,216,040, forward strand.
GTCTGTCAGGTGTATATACCCCTGTGAAAAAAGAGAGGCTGTTTCGATTTGACCCTTGATCCAAATGGGCAACGACCATCTGCTACTTAACTTTAAATAAGAAGTGTGGACACTTTCGTTAGCCATTTTGATTTAGTCCATTACAGCCAAAGCCAAAGAGTAGTAAGTTTTATTGCCCCATTGGAAATTGACCGATGAATGGAACTCCATAACTTGTGGATCGGAGGGTTTCCTCTCTGTACCCATATTTCCTTCAGTTTTATCTGTTTAATGTCAATCTTGATGATTTGTAATTTCAGTTCCTTTTACCGATGCCGGCCTTTTTACTAGAAATGAAGGGACGGGGGGGGGGGGAAGGCATTGTAATGGAGTCACTGTGTCTCTGCTAGTTCTATTGTGCTGGATATCTTTCTGCTCCTGAGTTCTGGCTCCTAATATTAGGTACTTAAAGATGGTTGGCTACATGGAGCAGCTGTACTTGGTGTACCTGTTAAAGCTACTATCAAGGAGGTATTGATTGCATCATATAATACTAATATTTTATTCTTGGAATACAAACTCAGAATCGTCTTGGAGCACACTTCAATGTGTTCACCTGTTTTAACACTACTAGGATACTTCATGCTTTCAATGGTCCAAAATCTTATTCGTTTAAAATTTGAATTTTATTTTGTGCAAGTTCTGCATTCATCTGCTAAGGCGTCTTCTCATGACAAATATCTTCATGAGAAGCTTAGGTATTAATAATCTACATGGAAATTCTGGAGCTAGAATAAATGTATGACTCCAATCTGGCACTCCCCTGTCAGAAGAAAATTAGAAAAGAAAAGACTGTTGACAAGGAAGAACAACTGGAGCATCAAATCCGAGCCCTTTCAGAGTTCTATGAGATATGATTGATGGCTTTCAATGCGTTCTTTTTTGATCACCTACTTCACTACCAGAGAAATAGGAAGGCTTGCTTCAAAAGGGCAAAAATATAATCTTTTTTGTAGTTCTCTTACTAAAAATGTTGCTATTCATCTTCTGTGACTTGAATTCACCCATAGCAGAAATGTTTTTATTTTCTATTTCCTTGGAAGAAACTCATAACAGAAATGTGAAAGATGCAATTGTTTGATATGTGATGGTCGTTTTTCAATAATGTTCCGCAGGCCAATATCGATCGCTTTGTCGAGAAGACGCTGGACAGAAAAACACTTTGGGAAATGCAGACCCCACAGGTAATGCTGCATAGATTTGATTGAGTGGATAGCTGGTAGCACATCCTTTAAATGTATCAATGAGCTAGATTGATTAATTTTTCCCCGATCAAATCTTTTAATGTTTCCCCCAACATTTTGTGTGTCTGCATGCTTACAGTAATCTTTCTGATTTGGCTTGCTGACAGCTCTGGGTTTTATCACTTGTAAATCTTTCTATGGTTACATGATACCTACCCACAAGTCCACATCCCTTCTTGGCCTTAATAGTTTTATTTGGAAGTTAGAAGTCCCTCCAATGTGCGGTTTTTATTTCTAAACAGCTTCTCCGCCAGTCTTACCGATTAAGGAAAGACTGCTTGTCCCCTCAAAAAGCGAAAAAAAAAGAGAAAAAAAAAAGAAGAGAGAAAAGACGTGATCTTGTATTTTAACCTGCCCGAACACCACCGACACTACAATTCACTGCTACTATTGTTAACTTGTTATTGTTAGAATTAACCTTCATTTACTCTTCCGTGGCGAATCAGAGATCCAGAGACAGAGGTGCTATAAAGCACATTCTCCTTATGTGTCTTCTGTTTTAATAGTTTTTATGGTGGAAATGAATGAGCTTCTGTTCCTCCATTGCCCATTCTCTTCGAGTATATTCTGGATTCTGGAATGGTCTCTTTTAGGTCTCTTGCGAATGTTGGCTTTGCCTGGAAACTTCGAGGCTTTGTTTTCAGCAGTTTGTCGGGTTCAGGAGTAAGAATGACAGTAGATTCTTGTGAAAGTGTGTGGTGCACTGGTGCTTGCCATTGTCTTGTCCTCTAGTGTGCAAGGTTGGTGCATTTCTCTAGAATCTTCAAGACCCTATTGCTGCCTGCCTAATGGTTTGGACACTGGAGTAAGGAGTAAAATGATCTATTTGCCTTCGCCATGGATTGTGCTAAGAATGTGTCCCCATAATATCTTCTTCTGGATGTCCAACAGAATTTAAAAGAAAACTTGCTTTTTTTTTTGGTGTGTTTGTGTGTCATTGAGAGGATCACTTGTCCCTGCATGTTTTTCTCCTCGATAGATCCCTCTTTTTCATTTTAAAATTTCAAACTTTCAGGTAATCAAGCCGGCATTGCTCAAGGAAGGCTTTGATCTTATTAATAGGTACCTCAATATCCCTATTATGGACGACCTGCTAGTATTTTGCAATCTGAAATATCTCGAGTCTTTTACTGCATACCTGTACCCATTCCATCTCCCATGTTATTTGACCAAAACCTGATGACCATTATCATGTTGACGATTAATTTTCTCCAAAGTTTAGTTGTGCTTTTCTGTTCTGGTAGTACGGTGCTAAAGCCTGCTAGTCCATTTCATTCTACTAGATGCTTTGCTTGTTTGGCTATTACTCATCCCTAGACCTGGCCATGGGCCGGGCTAGTGCGGGCCTGGGCCAGTTTTTTCATGGGCCGGTTCCAAACAGCCGGAGGCACTGGCACGCACGGCCACAAACCGGTCAGTGCCGGGCGGGCCTACGTGCCTGGTCAGGGTGGCACCCGGGTTCGGACTGTCTGGCATCCTAGTGCCGGGCTTGGTGCCAACCGTGGTGCCTGAGCTTGGTGTTCAAACCTCACTCAGTGCCACCCGTGAAACCCACCCGCCGATCAACTCTCTCTCCTCTACCTCTACCTTGCCACGCCTACCACCAATGAAGCACGGAAACGTTCTCGGGACTGCGTTTCGCGTTTCAGAAACGTTTTTGAAACGCGAAACGCTTCGAAACGTGTTCAAAACTCCAAGAAACGTTAAAGAAAATTAAAAAAGCAAAAGAAACGCGATTCAAAAAAAGAAACGTGCTTCGAAACGCAAAAAGAGAAAAAAACGCGCTTAAAACGCGAGAAAACAAAAGAAACGTTTCAAACCCAAAAAATACTTTCTTTTTTTCTAAACCCTAATTTCCTTGTGTGTTCCCGACATTCTCACTCTTTTTTCTCCAACCCTATGTATTTGTTTTTGTTTCATCAAAAGAACACTTGTGAGTTGTTATCTTGATGGTCCTTTGATTTGTCATGTTAATTAAGTGATGGAATAATTATTTTCTGTTTTTTTAATATTATTTTTTTAATATATTTTTTGTGGGGACGTTTCCGCGTTTCCGGCATTTTGAGAATCGACGTTTCCCGTTTTCCATTTCCGCGTTTCCGTTTCCGTTTCCATGCAACCTTGCCTACCACTAGTGAGATCTCGCCAGAGCCGTTCACTTCACGAGTCCACCAAATTCCAAAACACCAAAATAAAGAAAATGGTGAAAAACATAATGAAGATGGTTGCAGGTTGAGAGCGAGATTTGTCTGTACACTTTTCTTTTCTTTTTTTATACTAATTTTTATTTGAGCATTGAGTACAGAGTAGTAATGTCTAATGTGCAAGTGGGAGTATTATAATTCATAATACTAGGCCTAGGAAAAAGCATCATAGAATAGCATTATTAGGCCTGCATTTTAAATATTCAACTAACAAAATTGACCAAGTACTTGATAAAATTGACTATTTGAGTATACAAGTAGGCCGGTCCAAAGTAGTGCCAGTCACGGGCCGTGCCGGGCTTGCTTTAATAGGCCGGTCCAGGCCTGTATCATATTCTTTTTTTCCTTCAGCCCATATACTCACTATCTGAACTAGGGCCTGTTACAGTGCTGGGCCTGGGCCTTCCTTGGCAAGGCACGTGTAGGCCCACACAAGGGTCGGTCCGTAACATGCCTGGGCCAAGCCCGGCCCACTGGCCACCTCTACTCATCCCATCTGCCATATTGTGTGACTGAAGCCGAAGACTACATTCATTACTTTTCGTCAAATTCGTTGTGTGGTGCTTTTATCTCATGATACTAAGGCCTGCTATCCCAATCGTTTATCACCGTTAACCTAGTTGAGACTACTGTGATATCGACTTGGTAGACTACTAGTTTACTAACGTAGTATGTAATATTTCACTGGTTTGTTATACCGCTTGTATGCATAGAATTCCAGACACTGATGTTTTGATATCTGCCTAGATCACAATGCACCAACAAAAATAGTTGATGAAAGTAAGAGTTACATTATTTTTATATCTCTCCATCCTTTTATTGAAAAAAAAATTAAAAAAAATAAAATTGATTGTGCTTAATTGAGCATTGAATTAGATTAAAAGGTGAAGGCCTGGGCATATTTGCAATTGTATTGTTGCATAAGTAGAGGAGGGATCAACTCATTTGGTTTACTTGCATTCATCTGATCTCGAATTGAGCATTTGAAGCAAGATCCATAGCCATTTCTAGGTGTAGTTCTGTTTCTCACAAAAATGAGTTCAAAGTGCTGCAAATCAGCTTGGTAATTCATTCCTTTAAAACTACCAATGGGTAGCTCCATTTTGAGGTCCAATTGATGTAGTTCAGAGGTGATTGCAACAGTTACTGAACTGGTCTGAGCTTCATTTGAAGAATTCATTTGGTACTGCAGTCATCAAGTTCCTCCAGCACTTGTGACTCTAAAGGTTCCTTGTAGCCTTTAGCTTTCAGTTGAAGATATTTCAAGGCTGGGAATCATCTAGACCGAGGGTGAAGCCTTAATTGAAGATTGGAATCTACTCAATACTGGCAACTATCTAATGGTGCTTATTTGGACTCCTCGAAAACAAATGGCAACTGCATTCTAGTAGGGATTTTTCTGAAGCTATAGAAGCCTTGGTTCATATAACTCAGGACTTCGGAGTGAACTTAGCTACAGCATGATATTAAGCTTCACTAGAGTCTCTCATTAAAAATAAAATAAAAAAGCTTCACTAGAGTGGAAATTATCTAAATTAATAGCTGAGTACTTTAGAGGTTCTATTTTCATCATTAAAGGGTGAGATATTGGCCAAGTAGAGGTTTTAAGAACGCATTTTCCAGTTCCTACTAGCTCAATACATCAGCAATTGCCTTCTTGGGCTCTTTAACCTGTAAGTAGTGCTATTTTATTCTATTTCACCAAGTAGAATTTATAGGTATTGTCTATGTATGCCGTTTTCTCTGTTAGGGTAGTTCCCTTGCTTTGATAAAGCAGGAATCTAATGTGTTTTACTCTGACTTCTATGTGAGCTTCAATCAACTAAACTATGCCTTGATGAATATAATTGTCATTTCGATACCTTGTACTGAACATGTGAAGAATTGGGTTGCTTTTTTACCATCTTCAGAAAAGGACTTGAGGTCACCGATGATGTGTCAATTGTGGAACATCTTAACCATCCCGTATGCATTACGGAGGGTTCTTACACTAACCTCAAGGTATTCACAATATTAACTGTTCCCTTTCTCTTAGTTAGAGAACAAAATAGTTTTTGTGTTTGTCAACTTAAATTTTTTTCGTTCTTAGATTTGTAATGTATTAAAAAGGAATGATGAATGCTTGAACGATATATGAATAAAACCCATGTCTTCTTTTTTGCAGATCACAACTCCTGATGATTTACTAGTTGCTGAGAGAATCCTGAATTAAGCTCAAGTCCATAGGTAAATATTTCCCAAGATCACATTATGGTTCACCATTTTAACAAAATTGTCGTTGATGAAAGCATCTTAAGCATGTATTGAACCATATCAGTTGGAGAACTTTCTGGAAACTTTCCTGTTTATAGACCTCCAGAAGTCAATAGTAAATCTCATCAACGTCCCACATTGTGACCTTATGAAGTACTACCCTCTGCTGTAGTGGTTTTTGTCTTTTTGAGTAGGATTTGAAGTTCATTTGCAGTCCTGTGGTAGGCTTTGCTGTGTAGTCATGGATTGTGAAAGTAAAGAAGCCCTTGCTACTACCCACACATGCTAATATGGTGTTAGGTACTTAGGTTGCATTTTTTTGCTTTTGAGGTTCCTAAAACTGGCTTTTTCTTTCCGTTAAAAAAAGAAGGGTATTTTGCGGTGGATTTAATGATGCATATTTCTCCTACCAATGACTTCATTCATTTCCCTGAAAGTTGAGGGTCCAAAGCCTTGATTTATCAAACTTTAGACCTTACAAAATCAGTATGTATCTTTGTTACATATTTATACATATCGATTTCAGCATCTGCAGAGAAATGTTTTTCAGAAACAGGAACTCGTATGCAGAATGACTCGGCAGCAGAGAGCCCTGGCTTATGTCGCAGACCATGAGTTACCAGTGCTATTCTATGATTTTGTAAGTAAATTTTTTTTAATAATTAGTGCTCTTCTACGATTGATGCGGAGTAGGAAATATATGAGTGTAGTTGAGGTTGAATCTGGCTTGCATTGCCCTGTACAGTTAATTCAAATCTACCTTGTGCAACCCCGAAGTAGGGAGTCAGATGCACTGGTCTGAGTATCTTATTTTTGTAAATTTGGTCCTGCCCCAACTACAAAGTTGTTTGTTTGGTGTGTTGTACCAGCAAAGTTGATATGGTTGCAACTGCGTTTGTTTTTCCAGTTAGTCTTGTAAGTTGTGGAGAACTTTTGCACCAACCAGATACTTGTGTACTTGACAAAGTGCAGACGGTCTCCCTGTTGCCAATTCTTCCCCTCCCCCCCCCCCCCCCCTTTCTTTTTCAATTGTGCTGAATTAATTTGTTCATTGTCCTAATTTGCGAAATATCGGTGTGATAAATTGTCGGAGAAAAAGAGGTGTGTCGTATTGAGCAGTTTAAGACTTAAGAGGGATTTGTACTTTGACCAGATACGAGCCTAAACGAGCCAATTTGGTTGAGTAATAATTTCCTCTGTTTTAATTTAAAACAGGTCATACACTGATCAGACAAAACTCTGAATTTTGACAAAGATCAGTGTTGGATTTCTGTAAAAGTCAGGGCTAAACTTAAGCTTGGAATAACTGGAAGAAAAAATAAAATAAAACATGAGCCAGCAGTGCAAACTCTCCAGTGGACATGCAGCGGTTTAAGTATGAGAACTTTTTCCCCTCAAAAAAACGGTATGAGAGACGATCCATGATGTATTGATGCCCAACGGGGTTTAAGAATGCCATTGTAACTGTAGGAGAGACGTTCATGTCGCCAATATGACCCCTACAAGGTTTAAGAATGCAACTGCAGGAGAATTTGCTAGCCAAACGAGCGAACAAAGTTCAGGCCTTCTTTCAACATGTCAGGAAAAACTCTTTTTAAGGCCATAACCTGTAAATGAATAAAACCTACTCGCTCAGTTTCATTCATTCTATCTGATTTCTGCAGAATATCCAGGCTGTTGATCATATGTTAAATTATGTTGTGCATGGTGAAAATGTTGATTAAGACGACATGAAGACTTCATGATGAACTCATTGCTTTATTACACCGAATAAACACTCCCCCCACCCCCCACCCCCCACCCCCCACCCCCAGTACAATGTGCATGATCTGAGAGTTATGAAACTGAGCTCACATGGCTTCACATACCTAGAAACCTTCCCCCCAAGAATGGCCTAATCAAGAAAAGAAAATACCGACAAATAAATAAATAATAAATACAGAAAAAATTTAGCTGCTCCTTAGTTAAGGTGATCATCGTTCTGCTCTGGTCTGTCTGGACTTTCTACGCTTGCCGAAACAGAGAAACCGTCCACCTTTGCGTGACCGAGCAGCGGTCCCTTGGTTAACCTATCAAGTTGGAAAGTGGTACATGACTCCACATAGAAAAGCAAGCCAGGCAAGAAATGAAACAAGTGCAACCAAAAAGAACAAAAAAGTATTCAAAAGGGCTCGTATACCTTTCCGTTTCTTGGGTGTTTCGTATTCCAACAGAAAAGCATATTACAGCCAGCAGGCCCAGGTCCAGACTCATATCCCCTACAAGAGAAGTGAAAATTAGGATCTGTGCCATGCCAGAAGCTGCGTCCATAGAGTATATGTGATTTATTTCTTACTTCTTAAGTGCTAAGCCTGAAGCTGAAGCTAAACGGGATACTGACAACACTAGAGAATCACTTTATAAATGCGACTTCAGCAGCCAAATGCTTAAAAAATGTGGCAAACTTGCTGAAGATAATTCTCAGTGAAATGACTATGATACTCGGATTTGTCAACGCCAAAACCAAAATTTTGAGTGGTTGGACTTGAGATTGATTACTCATCTAGTGTCCTAAACCGAGCTTCGGGTGGGTAGAGCAGTGCCCCCCCCCCCCCCACCCCACCCAGTTGCTCACAGAATGACCTTGGTTCACTCTTATTTCCCCCAAAAGATGGGAGGCTACCTTGCCATTTCAAAAATAAAAACATTAAAAATATAAAGACTATCTGGTGTCTTAAACCAGGCCTAGTGCTTCCTTAATTAATTGAACAGGCTTGATGAATCAAGCTTTTATAAAAAAGCTTGACTATAATATTTTACCCTTTTTTTTAATAGACCTTCTACACTTGGCAGATTTTGGATTATGAGTGGATTACAAAAGGGAAGGAGGGAAGGAGGAAAAGAGTAAAATTTTGTCAAAAAGAAAAATGGAAGCGGTCTTACTGGTATTCCTTGCTGAGATTGGCAGCAAAGCCACTCTGATGCAGCAAACTTGGGGATATAGGATGAGGATCAATCCTTTTACCAGTCTGATCCTTCTGCAGAGCCTTCCCATCATTAACTTTCAAAGCCTTGATTTCACGATTAAGCTCATCATCCCAATGGTTGGAAGATAAATCCGTATGATTTATTGATTCCACCTGATTTTGGCAGTACATACCATCTTGAGGCAGAACCTGATTTTTCTCAGGTCGGAGACGGCTCATTGACCGTGGTGTGCTTTTCTCGACAGCCTGCAACCAAGCAGTTTCCAGTCGCTGCTCACGGATAATAGATTCGATTCTCTGCATTGGAATCTCTTGCCTCCTCTCCCTTCCATTGCTGGTATTATCATTTGCCTGGTTCAAAATGCTTGGTGACCTTCCATCCAACATCAAAGATGAATTTGACCCTCCATTAAGCTTACCCTCAGAAGCATTCAAACTTCCTCTGGGTACTTTGCTGAGCTCCTGATGTGTGTCAGAATGAAAATATCCTTCCCTCGCTTCCAGGTTGACTGCTGCACCTGAATTTATCTGTTTTGACAAATTTGGTGATCCAGCTGGTTCTGCACTATCTAGACGCGGCAGACCATCGGGCAATAAGAGGATTCTAACCTCCACGCTCCGTCTCAGAACCATCTCAACAGAGTTCGTGATACTAATTAAGAAACGCTCGGCTCTGGATTTAACATCTTCGTCCTCGAATGCAATATACACAATGAGAACACCTACAAGCACAACCTTATATCAGAGGCAAGGATTTTTCTCAGTATTAATCAATATTTATCAATATATCAGTCATTTATGGTCCAAATGCTGTAGTTATTGCTTGAGAAAGAAATAGCCACCCAGATAATTTTTGTGCAGATTGATTGTGGGAAAATTTGGCCAACATTCATTTGCGTTCTCAACATATCAAGAATATAAGTCAGGTTCGTAGTTGGAAATTGGCCTTACAAAAAGAGTGTCCTAAGAGCTTAACAGTTAAATAAGGTACTTCTGTGAGGAGGATAACATCAGTTCAACTTCAATGGATGCCCTAGGCTAGAGTGATGATACCGCGAATGGGAATGCAACACAATTATATATTGGTTATTGATATTATAAAACGGGACACCAAACTTACTGTCAGCGGCTATTCCTCACCTTGTGTTCTTTTTTTTTTGTTTTTTTGCTGATTCACCTTGTGTTATTATTACTGAACTAGCTTTCAACCCCAAAAATCTTTCCCGTTCTTGCATCAATATAATCAGCAATTACAGCAAAAGCAAGTAGATAGAGAACACAGCGTCAAGTAATTGAACTTGCTTGGAAATTTTGAGGAACCAAGCCTGCACCACTGAACTGTAAATTTCTCAAAGTACAATCTTATACACCCTTCCCTTTCGTTGAAAGTGTTCTTCTCTCCAGAATAGCTGATCATAAGGATCATTAGCTCACCATCTTTATGCCAAATTGGATATATTAAGTAACAAACCCCAGAACTCTCACCTCGGAGACACAAACTCATGAATGCATTTCATTCTTTCATATTGTACTTTTCTTTAAAGCCTAAGGGTTCAGGTACTTCTCTCCATGGTTAAGCCTCTAAGATAAGACTCTTAACTATGCGCTTGCAACAGGAAAATTATAAAGTCTACAAGAAGCATGCTGGTTTAAACCTATCGCAGGTGACCCTGGTTTTCCTGGCTACATCTTAAGAATTCTCTCTACATAATTGACACCCTTGATGCTCTCTATTTATACATCACAAACTCCCTCAATGGAATTCATGACAATGGTACTTTAGGAGCCCCTAGCACAAGTGTGATTCATCTTAGTTAAAATCACATTTACAGCCCTAATGGACACCCTTGATGCCCTCTATTTTGTACATCACAAACTCTCTCAATGGAATTCATAGCAAAGGTACTTTAGGAGCCCCTAACACAAGTGTGATTCATCTAAGTTAAAATCACGTTCACAGCCCTCGTTGGTGAATTTACTTTTCTTTTTCGTTTTTTAGATAGCATGGGTATCCAAGCTTTGCTTGACTAATCCCATGGGCCCTGAAGTTAACGACCAGGAAAACCTTGAGTGGCCCTGAGGGGACTCAAACCTGGTGAATTTACTTTTCAGAGCTAGTAGCTTCAATTGTCAATCTTTCTTCAAGTGACTCTTTCCAAAAATTGGTTAGAGAATTTCCTTTCAAATGAAAAAGTAAAGGATAGTCGATGTAAAATAGCTAGTACAAAGTTTATGCTCCTTTATCTATATGGGTTACTGAAACCCTCAACAACCATCCATCTGGGTGCTTCTTAATCTTCAAAATTATATAAGCCATACTAATCTTACATAATACAGGTTCATGACTTTCCATATTATCTGACGCTTTTAGGATTTTCTCCAACAGTTATTTCACATTCAAGTGATTGTTGTTCAGTTGAACATTGTGCTATTTCAATTGGTCAATTTGATCCCGTTTTAAAACTCCAAAGAGCTAGTCATCCATGACTATTATGCAGTTGAATGATAACTAACAGGCTGTTTCAAGTACAACTCACACAATTATCCATGTTAAGTGAGGAAACTAATGACAGCATAGATAGAAATATACACTGATCCACATACCATGAGATTCACCTATCGAAAGTAGCTTTCCATGAGTATGAAGAAGCTGTCTCAGAGTCTTGGAATGACACCTCTCAATACATTGTAACCATATTTCATTTAGGCCATCGATGTTTGCTTGTCCCATTTTCACACTTCCCCCGATGTAGTCACCATGTGAAGCAGTGCTATCTACACTATTTGCAGAGCGCTTGTGTGTGGGCTTAACATCATAACTTATGCCACCTGTGAGCAAGTATAGTTCCTCTGGATTGGCAGAGTTTCGGTTACCATTCACTGCCAATGACGGTGGAGAAGCTGATCTACGCAGTAAAGCCTGCTTGTGTCCAGAAGTATCTCTAGATGCAGTAGATGGATCCTCCTCAGTGGTTTTCGAGCTCTGCTTCTTGCTACTTCCTGAAAGGGTGAATTCTGGTGAAGTAACAGAGCCAAGCTGTAACAAGGTGGCTGTAAACCATGTTGAACGTTCACCAGAAACTCTCAACTGTTTTTCAGCTCCAGAAAGAAGCTTCAATGCTTGTTTTAATTTCTCCAGCTCTGCCTCTGACACTGTAAAGCATTCCCCACAGGCCACAATCAAATGTAAGTAACAGTAAGTTTAAAGGAAGTGTCTTTTAGCTGTACGATTGAAAAATGCAAGTCTACATCTGAAGGGTCTAACAGTGAACAAGGGACGAAGAAACCTTGGGTAGACTATAGTCCAACACAAATAAGATGCAGAACTAGCTTTCTTATTCGTTTCATCCAACAGAATATGCTATGTTCTGATTTCTGAGGTCAAGTTTAAGATGATTTGCATTAAGGTCAAAAGCTAGTACCAAGAGCTACATGGTAAAGTTACTTTTATTGTAGCAACGAGGACTAATAAAATTAGATCCGTCACACTGGGTACTCAGACGAAGGCATTAGCAACAGAGTCTATATCATGAGAAAAGCCAAGAGAGCTTCAACAGAGTGCAAGCATCTCTTATCGCAGAAATCTAGGAAATTTCAGACAAAACAGCTGTAAATGAGGTTCTAGTCTTATTGGTGCACTTGATAAAAAATACTAATGGAAACAAACAAGAGTTGCACAGTTATCATGTACAAGACCTAATCCCTGTAGTCTCACAGGAAAGAGCAGGCCCATGGTATCAGACAGACATACTCCATATAATGACAATTTTTATTGTACTTCGTTTAAGCTTGTGAGTGACAAAAGTTAGGGATAGTTATTAGAAAATTGATTACACCATCAGGATTTCTTCTATCATCCAGATCATGATATTGAAACATGTCATTTGATTAGCTTCAAAGTTGGACTACACAGGTTCCTTCCAATTTTCAATTTAAAATAAAGGCCTTTACCACCGGCACTACGCATGGCTAGGCCATATAACCAACCATCTCAAGTTCTATACAACAACTCGTGCAAATTTCTTGCAAGATTTTATTTCTGTCTTAAAACTTGAAACTACGCTGAATTGTAACAATGAGCAAATATGCCAAATCATTACCGAAAGTAATTTGTTTTCCTGATTAACGAATAGTCCTGGGTTTTCCATACTTACAGCGTCGTCCATCGGAGGATGAGGTACTACATTTGGAATCAGTGACACTGAGCTGATAAGACCCAGCAATGATGTCCATTATGAGGCTGGCCAACTGAGACATCAAAACTAATGGATCAACCCCAGAATCCATTAACTCTCTAGCTTTCTTTACTGTCTCCGCGGTATTGGATGACATAGCCGACTCCAGAAGCTCAAGTAGCTTTTCATCTGGGATCACCCCTACCTATATCATGGAATGTAAATATCAAAAAATCTGCAGTACATATCATAAATTTTAAGCAGCAGAATAATAATTAGAGCTCTAGAATAATGTATGCTGGTTAGAGGTTACTGTCAACAACATCAGTATATGAGGTTCTGTATATAAATAGAGGTATTCATAGATAGCAACTCCAAACAAAATGTACTAAAAAGAATCATGAGATGCTTTAGTGGTTATGACTTATGAGCGTCATTCTCAACTGTGAGGGTGAGATTTTGATTCTTATAGGCCTTTGTGCCTCCTCTAAAAACCCAAAAAAGAAAAATCAAATTGAAGATCTTCAAACTAAATAGTGGTTATGACTTATGAGCGTCATTCTCAACTGTGAGGGTGAGATTTTGATTCCTATAGGCCTTTGTGCCTCCTCTAAAAACCCAAAAAAGAAAAATCAAATTGAAGATCTTCAAACTAAATAAAATCTGGGTATATGTGCTATATAGAAGACAGCAAGATATATGTCCAAAGCATTAAGCTTATAGTCTGTGTACTAGTTAAATTTGTGGTCAAGCATAACTTCTATTTTTTTTTTATTAGAGGAACCCGCAGCCACTTCTCTTATTTGAGTGTGCACTGCAAACCACATACACCAGACAAGCCAACAAGATAAATCTTGCAGACATGCTCCGCAAAGACACCTAGTGGAAATTGAACCCATGACCTTTGTCATGAAATACAACCCCACGACCAACTCCTTTACCCCTTTCGGGCCGTGGTCAAGCATAACTTAATAAAGAAGTAGGGAGCTGTTAAGAAGTAATAAACAATTTACACAAACATCAAGGAACTTTCTTAGTGGATTCAAAGTCATCATAATATATACCTCTCCTGTGGCAAACATTGAAACCAAAATTCCTTAAAGCTTTATTACAATATAGTGATTCACCTAAACAGAAAAAAAGAGTAGTGTCATCGATGAAACATAAGTTCTCGGTATATTTTAGAGTGGCACTTAATTGTTTCCTTTTCCCGACAGAAGGTTGAGAGTTGGGGGAGAAAGCTCCCCGTTTCACATGACTTGTGCCATGGATGAAACAAAAAGGGACAAGGTACCCAAAGCCTCATGCTTTTTCTTTTTTAAAATAATATAAAGCAAGACTTTTCGACCCTGTTTAAGGTTATCAGTTTTAGTAGCAAGCATGTACAGATATAATCAAAGTGAAGAACACTAAACTTAAACTTAAGAGCACTCTAGCACCATTTGATTCACTTCTGATGAGCCCCAGAAACACAAAAAGCACTAGGCAGGGGATTGCTAAGGTAAGTCAACAGCTGATTTGCACTTCAAGAAAAACAGCTATATATCTACACCACATAGATAATAGAAAGGAATCACTGGAAAATAAATATATCTACACCACATAGATATTAGTAAGGGAACACTGGAAAATATAACTTACAAGTTCATTAACAAGAGTTGTGGTGATTCTTTTTCCAAGCAAACTCAACTGATCTAACATGGTTTCTGCATCTCGGAGTGAACCATCGGCATTTAAAGCAATCAGGTCCAAGGCATCAGAGTCAACATCAAGACTTTCTTCCGCCGCTATTTTTCTTAATCTGCTTACAACATCACTATCTTTGATTTTGTTGAAGAGATACTTCTGACACCGTGACAGAACAGTACGAGGTAGGTTATCAATATCAGTTGTTACAAATATGAATACAACTCGTGGAAGTGGTTCGTCAAGAAACTTAAGAAAGGCTAACCAAGCCATAGATGGTAGCAAGTGGCATTCCTCAATCAACAAGATCTTGTACCGTGAGAAAGCTGATGAAGGTGCAATTGACAAGCTTTTCAGGAGGTACCTCACTCTATCAACTGTCTTCTTATTTGTGCCATCAACCTCAATCAGATCTTTACTCTCTCCAGAAATAAAATCAGTACATTCCCTACAGATTCCACATGGTTTGCTCCCCTCAGTGACTAAACAATTCAAAGCAGCTGCAAAGATTCTTGCAGTCGACGTCTTCCCAGTGCCACGGGGACCTTGGAAAAGATACACAGGGGCAACTCTTCCCCTTGATATAGAATTTATAAGAGAGTGAACCACAATATGTTGCCCAATCAATTCATCAAAAAAGATTGGTCGATATCTCTGACTTAAGCTCCTAATATTTTCTGGAGATCCTTCCTCGTCACCTTCCCCACCAACAACCATGAGGTCCAAGCCTTCTTGACTCCTACAGCTGGATGACCATCTCCTCCCATCCAACCGGCTCCGACCTTCCAAATTGAGCTCCCCAAAATTTGTTGATAGCTCATCATCACTATTCCCAGTTCCCACAGACGAATCTTCTCCATCACAGCTACTGTTGAGCAAGGGGAGATGACCTTGAGCCATTTGAGACAGGACCTTATGCTTTTTTGAACGTGATAAAGATCTGTGACGTTTGTGACTAGCTTTTTGGCTACCACATAACAACTGACCACCTCTTCTCAAAGTATCAGAAAGTGAAGGAGAATAGCAACTCCCATTAGAACCTTTATATTTAGGTGTCCGCTTTGACCAATAGCAAGGAATCCCACATCCTTGACGGCCTGGCAAATTTAACTGATCTTCTTCATTATCATCCATATCATTGTAAGAGGCCGAGGTCCCATCCCACGATCCTACAGTACTAGGATTCTTACAATAGCCCAAGAGAAATCTATTATAAGAACTTGTTGACAATGCAGGGGTACTCAGGGTACAGGAGGAGTCTCCCCTTCGACTACCTCGCAGAAACCTACTCTTATTCTTTAGCCTAGAAAGCAAAGGAGATTCAGCTGAACCTCGACGTAAATCCTCAGAACCGCAATATTCCTCAGTGTCATCAGATTGATCAACCAAACTAACAGAATCATCCTGACTCAAAACAAAGGAACTCGAAGGAACACCATTTGGCACCCGTTTCGAGTTCAAAGAACTCCTATCTACATGTGATTTCTTTTGCTTCTGTTTTTGCAGTTGCTGTTTCAAAATAACAGAAGAAGAAGTACTTCTCCTAGATTTTTTCTTACCAATTGGCCTCCTAACCACAATAGGAGGCGCCATGGACGCGAGTCCCGTGTCCCTACACCGCAATGCAGTCGAATAATGCCGGTGGTGGCGACGCCCCCGACCACGATGATCTGCCACACAAGTATCACTCTTCGAATCGCCACCCGCATTTCGACCATCACTCAAACTATCATCACCACTAGCAGCACTAATAGCACTCCTAGGGAGTGAAGATCCCTCATTGTTAATATTAACATTCCCATCATCATCATGACCACCACCATCCAAATCAAGCCTAGTCAAGCTCTTTTCACTACATGACTTATTAGTCTTCCAATTATACAGAAAAACTCTCCTCTCCTTCTCCTTCTCCTTCTCCTTATCTTTCTCTCTTTCCTTGCCATTATTGTTATTATTCTTATTATTATTACTATCATCATTAGCATCATTTCTAACAGCATTAAGTGGGTCATAACTATTATGACGAAAATGATTATTATGGTGAAGATTATGATGTGGGTTTGGAGTGCTACTAATAAAAACAGATCTACTTGAACTCAAAGGTGATTTCCAAGAAGAAGTGGTACCAGGATCACGCAATACTCGAGCTGCTTTTTTGATTTGTGTCAACTCTCTCTTCAAATGCAGCTGGCTTGGATCATAAACTCTACTGGTCCCTGCCATTTTCTTTCTTGTTCTTCACTTCTTTCTCTCTCCACAATCTCTATAACTTAAATCTGCATTCAAAAAAACACTTTTTGGCCAATACCCACTTGAAGTTTTTGGATTTAAACACTACCCATCTCAATCAAAAAAAGAAAAAAAAAGGTCCCCAGTTTTTTGTTACTTTGACTTTGCCACTCAAATCTATTATCACCCTAAAAATCCCTCTCTTTCTAATAATGGAAGAACATAGAAAAAGAGAGAGAGATGTGATAATGGAGAAGTTATGGTGAAACAGATCTAAAACTCAAAGAGAAATAGTGTTAGTATTTGAATGCTGACAGATTGTAAGCAATAATTTATGAGGTGAGAGCAGAGCGTGGTGGGGTGATGATTGAGGGGTCTCTCTCTACTTTCTCTCTCTAGCTAGGGTTTAAGTTGGCGCTCAAATGTGAAAAAAACAAGAACTGTTAAGAGCGTATTGTGTGAAGTGATTAATGATTTGATTTGGGTTTAATTTGGTTTGACTCATACAAGAAAAAGGAAAGATGAAAACTTTTACACTTTGATTTTGGTTAGAAATTGAAAAACTCCCTCCAAATCCGGACATATGTAAAAGCAGAATCTCTCTCTCTCCTCTCTCTCTCTCTTGTTTATCTCTAGCTAAGCATTTCTGCATTTTACTGTTTATTCCCAATTTTGGACCTATTCTATTGAATTCCCCATTAAAAACCCACAATTATTATCATCACCCTTTGTGTTTTTATGTCCATCATGTTGTTCCACATTAAACAAGTGAAACAAACAACTGTTGCAGTGTTTTCTTGTGGGGGTGTAAATTGTGTTAGTTAATTAATGGGGGTGAGATTTTGGAGTGTGTATAACTGATCATTATTGAGTTTGCTGTGATGACTTTTCTTTTTGTACAATCGTAATGGGGTTTTGTGGGATGGGAGTTGGGATTTTAATTTTGGAACTCGTGAGTTGCAACAAATGTAAAGTTGCATGCGAGTTCAAGGGTGGCAGCTTTTACTAAAATTTTGTGACTTTTACTAGCTAGTAATGGATAAGTGTACTTGGATTGGATCTAAAAAAAGGGTACTTGATTAGCAGAATCGTAAAGAGTTTTAGAGGTAATACCTAGGTCGGTTAGACCTAGGCCTGGTAATGGATGACGGGTATCCACAAATCCGTTCCACTACCCCAAATAAATAGATGATTTGGTGGGTGGTGGGTGGTGGGTAGTGGGTCGGGTGATGATTTTGCACTCCCGAATCCGACCCGCGAATCTACCTATCACCCGTTTAATATTTTAATATACATTAAAAAAAAAAGACCATAAAAAATGCAAATTTTTGTTGTCTTTCTTTATAATAATAGTATTTTTTTTGTAATATGAAACTTTGTAGTGGGTTCCTACACTTTATCAATCAAGCTCGTTAGTTTCATTTTGTGAAATTTAATTTGTTAAGTTGAAATTTTGTCCAAATCTCTAAATTTAGTTTGCTCTTTATTCCACCCATTTACCACCCGTTTACTCGTGGGTAGGCATGGCAATGGCTGGCAGGTATCCACGAAATCGCTCCACCCGCCCCAAATAAATGGGTGAAAACCCGAATAAACGGGTGATTTGGCGGGTGATGGGTGGATCGGGTGAGATTCGGGTGATGATTTTTCACCCGCAAACCCGACCCGCGAATTCACCCATCACCCATTTAATATTTTAATATAAATTAAAAGATACTTGAAAATAAAAATAAGACATTTCTTGTTGCCTTTCTTTGTAATAATAGGAATTCTTTGTAATATTAGACTTTGTAATGAACTCCTACACTTTATCACTCAACTTTTTGGTTTAAATTTGTGAAATTTGATTTGTAAAGTTGAATTTTTGTCCAAATCTCTTAATTTAGTTTAACTCTTTACTTTATCCGTTTACCACCCGTATCCACCCGTTCACCCGTGGGTGATGGGTGGATTGGATGCGGGTGGAGTGTTTCGTGAGTGATGGGTGGACGGGTGAAATTTAAAAATTAAATGGGTGGAATGCGGGTGATGCTTTGCCGCCCGACCCAAATCCCACTCATTCTTATCCCTACCCGTGGGTGGTGGGTGGATTGGAAGCGGGTGGCCGGAGTGTTTCATGGGTGATGCTCCACCCGACCCAAATCCTAGGGGTGAGCAATGGGACCAAGTACCTGATTCTAGATCCGGAACCGGTCAGGACCCGGCGGGTCCAGACTTGGAACCAGTCCCATCGGGACCAGTTCTGGCTCCAGAATTTTGGAACTGGTTGGAACCAATACCAGTTCTGGGTACCAGTTTTTGGGACCAGATACCCGCCGGGTATCCGGCAGGACCAATTTCAAGAACCAGTTTATGAGTTTCATACTTTGATGTGGCATTGAGTTTTATTAATTATTGTTTTTGTATTTTCGTTTTTGGGTTATAATATTATGATATTAGGTAAAATTTAGTAATAGATGGTTTATTAAAAAGAGTTGTATAAAATAATATTAAGTTTTGGGGAAAAAAGAGAACAAAAAAATCTATGAAAAAGTGGAAATGGGTACTTGGTCCCGGAACCGGTACCCGTTAGTTCCAGTACCAGTTCCCAAATTTCAGTATCCGTGGTAACCAGTTCCAGTACCAGTTCCCAGATTTCGGATCTGCCAGTACCAGTTCCAGGTATTTTAGGCGGGTACCTGGCCATACTCACCCCTACCAAATCCCACCCATTGCCAAGCCTAGTTAGACCTCTCCATTAAAAGCCATGATTATATTAGTGGTGTAAGGTGATGGTGGTTGCTGGTTGCTTGCTGGCGGTGACAGGATATGTTTGTTGAATTTAGATAGGAATTACAACGGACTGCAAAGAGATTACAGATGAGAGAATAAATGTGATTTCTATTTGGTTTGTGTTTACTAAAGGACCCTAAAGCAAAGCATCGATATATGTAGAACTCGTTCATGATTATAAGCTTATTATAAACAGTGGCGTACCCTGAAAATATGAAAAATGGGTGCATTATTTTTTTCTTTCTTTTTTAAGCTATGATTTATTTTATTTTTGAAAGATTAAGATCGATAAATTATTATTTTGTACTTTTATTTTATTTCTAACTTTTGGATTGATTTTAATAGGTGTAAAGTAAATTTAGTCAAAAAGTATGGGTGGAATGAGCACAAATACCACAAAATTTTCAGAATTCTCAACACTGCCGCAAACAAAGTTTTGCATAAAACGGGGTCTTATTACGTTGGTACGCCTTGATTACAAAACTTGTGGATCCAAATATGTATGCTACTAGTGTATACATATTCCACATGACAGTTATCTATAACTGGGACCCTTCAAGGCATATTTTTTACAGTTATCTTGTTTACGATATATGATCTTAGGGGCATTTATTCTTAGCTTGTTGTGTTGGTTCAAGTAAAAGCCGCTTAAGAAAATATTTGATCGGCCTTGAACTCCATGTGGAGTTTTGAATTAACACTCAAGAAACTGCGATTCTAGTATGCCAAAAATAATGTAACATTAAGTGTCCAAAAATCGTCGAAAAATTATGGTTGAACTGTCCAAATGAGCTAATGTTGTTTTCTGGACTCATCCTTAAAGCACTCTTAACAACTTCTAGTGAAAGTTTTCACGTGGTATCCACTAATTTAATGGGTACCACATTGAATTCACAAAACAATAAGGGTATCATGAAAAATAAACTCACTGAAATATTGAAAGCTATATTAGAAGTCTGGTACCTAATAGAATGATCATAAAGAACCGATTTCCTTCCTAACTTTATGAGAGCTGCACAAAACTTCTCCTCGTGAGTAAACCATTCTCTTCTTCAACTTGACTCATCCTCATTTTTTCATAGCTTATTGCTGACTTTGATGTCGTTTAAAAGTTGTGAATATGGTCTCATACTCCCATCACTCTTTTACTTGTTACCACTCATGGTTTTGTTGGGGGATCTACTCTCTTGAATTTTATTAGTATAATATAACTCCTCATTCATGTCGCCCTCATCATTATTGAGATCGATTTTTTTTTCCCCTCTGGCACTCACACAAGTTGGGAAAACCCCATTTCACCAATTGCAAGCATGTTTGTTAAAACCAAATCCACAAGTTTCACAATGGCCAAAGGATCGCTTTGCAAGCTATGTCAATGTTCTCAATGTTTTTACATAGCTTGCATAGATGAAATAAATAAGAAAGTATAAGACACTATTTTCAAAATATAGTTAAAGACATTAAGAAACTCAATTCACATATGCATGCAAAAGCTCTTCTCATATGCCCAATGTTAGTTCTCCCACTAGTATAATAAAGGGCAGATCTACCATGTAATATAGGTAGGCAAGTGAAACAAGTCCAATAAGAAAAATATTTGGAAATTGCTGCATTTGGCCTACAAATACTCCCTTACTTGTCCACCAAAAGACAAGTTCAACTATATAGTGGGTCCTAGGTTGTAAAAATAAATACCTCTCTTTTACTCTCGTTGTTTCTCTTGCGTGAAGCCAAACCAAAGCAGCTACCTCTCATTGAGTATTTATTTTTACTTTAATATCTCTCTCTCCAAGATTAGAAAACTACTTGTGATGATATGGTATGTATCAGCGATAGAGCCCATGCATTAAGCAATTTCAACCACCCCCCCTCAAATGCCTTCAACAATTTTGGCTTAATTTTTTTTCTTAACTTGAATTAAGATGGAAGTTGATTGAAATTTTGAAAATGTCATTTATATTTCTATATTTTAAAAGACTAAACATATTACTTAAGTTAAAAATATTAGAGGAACAAATTTTAAGTAGCTGAAATTTTAATTTAAAATGGATTCAGTTTTGACATATTATTTAAGTTAAAAAGAGTATTGTTTAAATTCATATATATTAATTTTGAAATTGTGCATACCCTCTTTTATAATTATGGATCTGCCCCTGAGTGTAATCAGGTTAAATGATATACCACTCAAACTATTTAGATCCTTTGAAGTTTCGTGTTCTTTCTCAAATTATTTTAATGGAGATGGCTTCTGTATCAGAATATCCCAAACTTGTTTGATCATTAAATGTGTTGAGAATTTTTTGTTTTCTTTTTCTTTTTTCTCCAAATAAAATCTAACCAAGTTCAGCACAAAATGTTGTTGAAATAATTAGTATGTTTATTCAATAACCAACAATTAATAACAATATCCAAGGTGATCTTATTGCCAGATCATAAAAATAATATTACCATGTTTAATATTGAAGGCTAAGTTCCTTCAAATTTTCATGAATGACCTGACAATAGTGTTTTATGTCCTGAGAATAACATTGCTCTATCCAAAACCCCAAATTGATAGCGAACAATACTGATACTGAGTCGTAGGAAATGAAATAGAAAGATGTTCAATGCGTTGTTGTTGTTGTTGTTGTTGTTGTTGTTGTTGTTGTTGTTGTTGTTTACTATTATTATTACTATTACTATTACTATTACTATTACTATTACTGTTATTATTATTGTTATTATTAGCATTTCGTCATGCATCAGCACCTCATACAATTCTGGCAGACATCCATATATATTTGGTTGCAAACCACTCAAACCTAATTAGTTCGAAACACTTTAATAGTTCACAATATTCAATTATTAGCAACATGCATTCTCTCTTCACATGCCACAATATCATGTCATCGAGTCCACACCAAATATAATTGTACAATTTGTACTACAATATTGAACAATTAAACAAAATCAATAATACTTAATAAACTTGATTGACATGCTACACTTTAGTTACTACAGAACAAATGAGCCAACTACTCCTACCAAAAATATTCTAACTTGCAATTAACATTTACCCTTCATTGAACACTTAATTCGCAAAACCATTTTAGAGAGAGTGTAAAATAAGCAAGGCATTATTACCATGTAAATAACATGAATAACCACTAGCAACTTTCTAGGATTGGGTTTTAGCTAGCCGAATCGTTTTTGGTGGGAGTTAAGGTTGAATGACAATACAAAGTAAGCAATATTAGAGTATTTGAAACTAGTAGATATATGTTACTAAATCCAAATTAGAGTAAACTAAACAAATACTAATATTATTATCATACTATACACAAACTTTCAAAATATTGCACAAATCACTTTCCAATTAATATAGAAGATGGTGTAATTTCTTTGAAAGGTGCAAAACAACTATGATGATCGAACACTCATGTAATCGTGTGAGGATGAGTGACGATCAACATAATCAATTACAAAACTAAAACCTCATTCAAACAAAAAAAAAAAATAAAAAATACAAAACTAAGGAGAGACATTAAGGAATAATCTTGTGGATGAAATATAAATACAAGTAATAACATTAACTCAATCGAGTAACCTTAATAACTAGGAGAACGAAAAATAATGGTGGAAGACAAATCATGTGGGCAATTGTCAAAATGATCAAATGATTAATTGAGTTAGTTATCTGTGCTAGTGTATACTGTAGACATAATAGTGGAATAAATATCAAGGATGGAGACATGTGGTAGCATAGGGAAGTTGCCACAATGATCGATGTTGGTAAAATGAGTTATCATGCAGGTAAATCAGTGAGAGAAGGTGTGAGTTTGGAAGAAAGAAGGCTTAGTTTGAGATTATGAAGACTACTTATACACTTAGGATTTTGTGCACATCTCCCTCGAGTTAGAAAATATTTTTAATATTAATTATATTTTTTTTTCCAATTGTGAAACTGAAACTAGTGTAAAAGAACATCTCACTAATTAAAAGTTTATACTCCCATACAATATTCGTTTCCGGCCAACAAATATAGTTGTGAATTAGTGAACAACATATTTATATTATTTCGAACCAAACTTAGACACTCATTTAACGAGCAACAAATAAATGAAAATAATCTGACTTTTATTTCATGAAAATTGTTTAAAAGTATTCGCTATTACATAGAGAGAGGGTGCGTGTGTACTTCAAATAACAAGATTTGAGGTTTGGAGTAGGATGACAACGGCTTATATATGACGTTTGGTGATGTCCATAAGATATTTTATTTTTTCTTTTAGGGGTAGTGATGCCCATAAAATTATTATACACGTTTATATTAAAATTTGTCAAGTACCACATTAATAATAATATTTTTCTTATTGTTATTATGTAATGTAATTAATTCTTTTTAATGTAATCTAGTGTTGAATCTTAAAGAACACACTCTAATTTGTTTAATTTTTATTTTTATTACTTTTTTTTTGGAAAGGAATCATTTTTTTTCTTTTTTTTTTTTCTGAGGGAAAAATAGCTCTAACGAGCCACTACTCTTCTACTTGTATATTGATAGTATCTTTGTGAATCAAACTAGCGACAAGGCTCGGGAACACACCCCCCCACACCCCCCCAAAATCATTGACAAACTTTCCAAGGCTCACACAGGCTAGCTCATGGGCAACCCTATTACAACACCTACCAACATGCACAAAAGAAATAGAACTAAAGTCCCTAGCAACATCCAAAATGTCATCAACTAAAAGACGCACGTCTATCGGGGCATGTCCCTGTTTACTTAAAGTTCAAATAAGAACTTTGCAATCGCTCTCAACTACGATCTTAGTCATCCATTGTAATGCATCAATCTGCAGGGCCTTAAACGTTGCCTTTGCCTCAGCCACGAGAGGCGACCAAGCTGTCATAACCGGTTTAGTAACACTTAACAGACCATTCCCCAAGAAATCCCAACAAATAATATCAAAACTTGTATCTCGCTCCTCGGACATTGCAGCATCAACATTGATTTTCACGAAGCTCACTAATGAAGGCGTCCAATGCACAGGAACGTGATTGGGCCGCCTATCCTTATTTCCTTCACTATCTCTACCTGTCTAAATCTCATTAAGAAATTTAGCAATGGCATTCACTATCTTGCCTTCCATCATCGGATCTTGAACACCCACTTGCTTATTTCCCCAAATGGCCCATCATAGCGAGAAGAACAAGGAAAATTGCTTCACATGCATTTTATTTTCTGCCAGTTCCATCCGCTCACGCACTGAATCGCTCGCCCTCCCCTCGATCATCGGTAGACCACTAACTTCATATACTTCCTTGCCAATAAAGCAGTCGCGCAAAACATAAATCCATGACTGCACGTGGCAATCACAAATTGGGCAGCTTGCTGGAATTATAGCTACACGTCTATGCAATCCTTTTTTGGTTGGAAGAGCATTGTGAGAAGCTCTTTAAGCAAACAATTTAATCTTGGGATTAGTGTCAGAGCTCCAGATCGAGTTGCATATCTCCCTCCCATCGTTCGATGTTCTAGTTAAGTCCTCTACCTTTTCAGAAGTGACTATTGCTTTGTATGTTGTTCTGACAGAATAATCACCCATATTCTAATGGTGCCAAATCAAAGTGTCCATGATGATCGTACACTTATTGGAATCGCAACAATCCTCTCAACTTCAAATGGTAAGAAATATGTATTTAGAGCCACCATATTCCAGCATTGCAGATCAGGAACAATGAGCTATTTTACCATAAGATCCCCTCTTTATGGTCCTTGAGGTGATATGACAGTAAACTTACTGTTGTTTGGTATTCATTGGTCCTTTCAAAACCTTAATTGTTTCGCCATTACCAACCTTCTAAGTCATTCCTTTTCGCACCACCCATCTTGCTTCCCAAATGATCCATCATGTGTAGCTCGACTTACTACCCATCAGTGCCTCAAGGAACAACGAAGTAGGATAGTAACGAGTTTTAAGAACCTTTGCTACTAGACCGTCAAATTTTTAATAAAACGCCAACCTTGTTTTCCCAAAAGAGCCTAGTTGAATTTAAACAAATTCTTAGAACCCCAAACCCCTTCCTTTTATTACTACACATCTTCTTCCATAATATCTAATGCCTTTTCCTCGCTGTTTATTTTTGCCCCCTTAACATGAGATCATCTCTATAAATAACAAGCATCACGTCATGTTTGTATGAGGCGTCTCATGTTGATATCATCTTATATAAGTTTTACCAGAACTGAGCAATCAAAACCGAAGCTACTCGCAAAAAATTTTTGGGATATTAAAAACAAGGAAAGGAATCACAATAAGATCACTACTCCACCATAATGTCCATGTGAATATGTGATTATTCCAAAAATAAAATAAAAAAACAAAAAAAAGAAAGAAAAAGATTTTTTTTTTTTGTTTGTTTACCTCCGTCAGATAAAGTCTCCCTCTTCATTCAAGTCTTGAGTCTTGACGAACAAACACAAAACACTTCTGCAATTTCCCTTTCAATTTAAAGCCAAACCCCAAACAAGAGAGAGAAAAAAAGAGAGAAAGAGAAAGCCCTAAAAAACAAAACCCTAGTTCTTGATTTCTCAATCTTTAACTCTCAATTATATTGTGCATCTTGTTTCGCTAAACCCTAATTTCAATCTTCTTGGTTTAATTTCGCATTCCAATCAAAAATTGAGCTTACAATCGGTCAAAACACTCATATATAGCTGAAATTTATAGTGAGATATATTGAAATACTATTTTTTCGATTAACGCCTCAAAATTAGAGAGAGAAAATGGAAGGAATGCCTCAGAATACACCTAGAACGGTGGAGGAAGTTTTCAATGACTTCAAAGGTAGACGTGCTGGTTTGATTAAGGCTCTCACTAACGGTATATTTTCTTTCCCTACGAGACTTTAATTTATTATATATTTTGTTTTTTGGGTGTTAATTTGACTGGCTTGTGTTTGGTTGTCTTGTGTTTCTTTTTTTGGTGGGTTGCAGACGTTGATAAATTCTTTCAGAAATGTGATCCTGGTGAGTATTTTATGTCACTCATATATTTGCTCTTTTAGCTGCGTATTGTTAGAATTGATTATTTTGTCTTTGGTTGATAGTGAAAAATATTTTGGAATAATTTTATTGCTTACTGGGTTGTCTTCCTATCAATTTGATCATAGTTCTGTGACTGAATTGTTTGTTTATGTGTTGTTTGTTATTTTAAGAGGCATTGAGACAGTGTGGAAGAGTTAGTTTTTATCTATCTTGGTGTTCATGTCTGCAAATTAAGTTGTGGGTTTATGTTGGATGTTTCAGTTGATATTTCTAATTGCTTGTTGCTATGGGATATACACTATGTTGGCTGCTGTAGCTTATTAAAGAAGCTGTAGTTAACTAGTTATTGTGTTTTCCCTGAAAAATGTAGTGGGTTTTGGTCGTGGAGTTGAATGTCATGATGAAGGTCATGGCTTCAATTCGCACTTGTTTGCTTGCCTGGTGCATGTGGTTTACATTCGGGGTGTATCCCCTGCATACTCAAAGAGTAGTGGCTGCTGTTTTCTTGTAGCCCAAAAAAAAGTTAGTTTTGTTCTACTTGCAAGTGTTCAAAGTTATATCCTTTTCTTTTAAGGTTTCAGGGCGTGATTTTCTTGTTGATCTCCCTTGACTCAATTTTCTTTTTTCAATTTCCATGTGCCCCTTTTCTCAGTTTTCTTTATCACAAAAACCTCATATGAGGTGGCCCCATGAGTGAGGCGTGATCCCTATGAGCAAAAAAGTGATATCACTGTATATGAAAAATGATTCTTCGAGACAAAAAAGTGAGGCCTCATGCATGAGGTCGCCTCATAAGAAAGTTTACCAGTTTGTTTATTTGCTGGCTTTGGATTTTTCATTTCGCTAAGGTCATTGATGCAACATTCTAAGTTCATTGAGAAGTAGGTGGTCGTATGTTTACACTAGGAGGCACAACTGGGCTGCTATTCTAATTATTTGTTCTATGAATTCAAGCCCCTGATTATTGATTATAGCAATAAATGTTTTATGACTTATGATTATTAAATTGAGTCAATCAATATCAGGAGAATAAAGCCATGTCAGGTCTATCATATCCATGGTCTCATGATCAGGTTATAGATATCCCCAATGTCATTATTCAGGACATACATTTCTAGTATGTACATCTTGTTGAATCGGGTTCCATCATCATCAACCTAGTTAGTTGTTGTTGTCGTTGACAATGCTAGTATAATACTTACCTGATAGAGATGATCCATATGACCATGTGCTTGTCTCGATTTCTGATAATCCTGGAATGATAGTACATGGGATATTCCACCTGCATCTCGCACTGCAAAAGGCCAATTGGATTGATTGCAACATTGGGGATCGTAGTTCGGGTTACATGGAAATACTTTTTTTTTTCTTTTTCTGTCATGTACTTACATTTTTTTCTATATGATACTTGGCACATGGACCTGATAGATTTATAAGGCTAATCATATGTTGACATGTCAATTAAGGTGCAAAATCCTCTTAACTTTCTGTGTTCCAATGATGTTCATGGGAGAGAAAATCCTCGACATGGAAGAAAGTTTGAGAAAGTTTTGGTATTGAATTAGAATGGAGAGCGAGTAAGATAGCAGGAAGTCAATGCTCATAGTCTTCCAATATATGACATAAGCATGTTGCCTAGGTTTTCATTCTTCAACTAAACATGGGTCCTGATATTAGTGATTGTTGAACGTTATTGAACTTTATATATAAATCCAATTCACCAAAAGTGCTACGAGGAGATCAATTGGGCAGTGGCAGGCTATGACTTGTATTTGCTAGACATGCTTCCACACACATGCCGAAAGAGGTGCATTATTTGAAGAATGTACATGGCACAAACATGTATCATTAGATATAGTATAAGATTTCCAACTTATTAAATGAGTGTAGTTTCTCAAAATACACTTAGTTCTTATCCTTCTCATATGATTTTCAATTATGAGGATCTAGAAAGTTTAAAATTAAACAAATGGCTTCAACAGGCTACATCATGTTAAAATGTTTTGGTTGTTGACTTGTTGGCCAGCAAAATTTTGTCTGTGATAATATACTATTTTGTGTGCTCTATAATTTGAGCAAGGGGTTTTGGTTTAATTTTGCTCTTCTATAGTTCGAAAGAGCACCTCTTCTCTATAATGTTTTGGGGATGGAGTGGTTTCCTTTTTAATTGGGAGTGTGTGTGTGTGTGTGTGTGTGTGTGTGAGTGTGTGTGTGTGTGTGTTGGGGGGTGGTTGTAGAGGTAGGATTTAGGGTGTATTATTTTTTACGCAGTCAAATTTTAGTTCAGCTTAGTTCAACAACATACTTTGTCTCTCACATATTACTGTCATACCTGATTAGTTTAGGTAAGGTAAGTTATGTAAACATTAGGAAAGGTAACTTGAGGTCAGCAGCTAACATCAGTTGAAAAGAACACACCATTAATGTGTGAAGATGAATAGTAAGGTTGGAGGAAAATTATTTTCAACTTACTCAGTTAAATTTAAGTTAGACTTAGTTCAACGACTTATCTTTTCTCTCACAGATTACTATCATACCTGCCTACCTGGTCAGTTTAGGTAAGGTGCGTTACGTGAAGTTTAGGAAAAGTAAGTTCAGGTCAATTAAGTTCAGCTGAAAAGAGCACACCCTTAGTTTGTGAAGATGAATAGTAAGGTTGGAGGAAAGTTAAGAATACATTTAATCTTAACTATGATGGAAGAGTAGTCAATGATAATTATCCTTTTTGGGATGATTGTTGAATTGGGGCAACTTGTAATACTTTAATGAAGAATTTACTTTTGTTCTTAATGCTTTGGTATGTAGAGAAGTAGGTCTGCAGAATTAAGGCTTTCTGGATGGTTATTCAGGAATTAACATAGTTATGTTGATGTTCCTTGGGAATAAAGGTCCTATTTTCATGTAAAGTATCAGACTAAAGATGTAAAATGCGCCCACGGCCCCACGGCCCCACAGCCCCACGGCCCCACAGCCATGTTATTTAAGTATGGACATCTGAGAAATATGCGAGACAAAATTGCCTTTTCATAATAGAAGAAATCTTGAATACGCAGATTGGGGTTTAAGTGGAGATACAATTGTGCTCTTCAAATTAGATTCTGGTGTTAAATTATCTTGACTAAGTGATATTTTGGCGTTTAGTCTCTTCTTTAGTAGCTATGTTGCTCGGACTCGGCTAACTGTCAGAGTGTCGAGTACCCATACCCATGTCGGACTCGGCCATTTTATGAAAATTCTGCATGTTTTTCGCTGAAAATGGAGTGTCCAGTGTCCATACCCATGTCGGAGTGTCAAGTACCCGACACGGGTACTTGAGGAGAAATGAAGAGTCCGAGCAACATAGTTTAGTAGTACAGCTCTGTCTTCATCTATTATATGGCCCACTTGCATCTTACAGTTTTTGTCTTTTGTGTGTGTGTGTGTGTGTTTGAAAATTGGCTTATGTGATATTTGGTCCCCCCCCCTCTCTCTCTCTCTCTCTCTCTCTCTCTCTCTCTCTCTCTCTTGTGGGGTGTGTGTAGGGGTGAAAGTTTGGACTTTGGATTGGATTATGGCCTAGTCCAAATCCAATCCAAAAAAAATTTGGACTCGAAATTTTGAGTCCAAATCCAATCCAAACTAATGTTGGACTTTGATTTTTGAGTCCGAATCCCATCTGAATTATTTTCCGTAATCCAATCCGATCTGAATAATCCAATTTTTTCATGACTCTTTACCTTTTCTACAACAATGTCTATTACTTAAAAAAGTTCATCGATAAGATAATAATACAAATGTCGAAGTCAACTACAAGTCTACAACATTCATTATAAAGGTGTTCGGTAATCTCCGCTTAGTGTACATGGAGAAGACAGATGTGTAAAGAGATAGCAAGTGGACGAGTGGCTGCTAAGGCGTGACTTGAGTGAGTTGTCTGAAAGGATCTTTCTCTCTTAATTTATGTATGCATTTTATTGTTGCCTTCAATCCCTTAGATTTGTAGTTTATCCTATTTATTTTGGGCTATTATCATTTTTGGATTATATGTCTTTTTATTTTAATTAATTTATATCTAATTTGGATTGGATTGGATTATTGGACTCCGAAAGGGTGAGTCCGAATCCAATCCGAAAATCCAAAAAATATTTTTTTTAAGTCCGAATCCAATCCGAAATCCAAAAAGTCCAATCCGAATTCCCTAATTTGGATTGGATTGGATTGGATTTTGGATTTAATCCGAATAAGTTTCACCCCTAGGTGTGTGTGTTGTTGGTATTCCTTATTAGAAGTTATATGCTAGACTTGATAGTATTACTTGTGAAGCCACTAGATTTCATAGTCCAAGTTTGTCTAATACTAAGAATTGTAAGATGATTTTGACTGCTACACTGGCTGGTTTCATGTTCTTCTTCCTCCTATGATTTTCACTTTTCAGTTCCTCCTGTGATTTTCATAGTTCAACTTATATCAGGAGTGGCTTATCAAATACATTATTTCTGACTTGCAGAGAAGGAGAATTTGTGTCTCTATGGACTTCCAAATGAGTCATGGGAAGTAAATCTTCCTGTTGAGGAGGTACCTCCGGAGCTTCCCGAGCCAGCACTAGGCATTAATTTTGCAAGGGATGGGATGCAAGAAAAGGATTGGCTGTCCCTGGTTGCAGTTCACAGTGATTCATGGCTACTTTCTGTAGCATTTTACTTTGGCGCTCGCTTCGGTTTTACCAAGACTGAAAGGTAATGTGTTTCTTTGTTTCAACTATATGAGGCCTTTAGGTAAAAGATTCTTTGTATGAATTTCATTGTTAATCTATGCCCATAAAATCAGAGTAGCAAGAATTTGTATTTGACTATTTGTGGGTACTTTCTTTTTCTTTCGTGGGATTTCAACTCTTTCACTCTTGAAGATACTGTTTTTTGATTTTTGATTTTTGACTTCTGTATCATTCTGGCAAAATCTGCTGCTTTTATAGGTTTACCTGTTTGCTTAACAGACATGTTAGTCACATACCTGTTGAATGCCAATAAAATACTTTCCAATTTCTGAAAGGGTCTTTCTTGTCAAGAAGATTATGTCGAACTAGGTGTTTGGTTTCTTTGAATATGGATGCTAAGGTTCCTTGACTCCGTGTGCTATTAACTTTTGTGGTTATTTATTGCCACTTCTAACCGTTGTTGAGACAAGCTAAAAGTTGCGTGGCCAAATTTGGCTCTTTGTTCTTGCTTTATCGCTGGTTAATTTGCCATGATTTCTTGTTGCTGCTGTTTGATATGTTGCCCGTGGTCAACACGGTTCCTGCAACTCATTATCATTACCTGGCAGAAGTGGATGATAAATTTGACGAAGACAACATTTGAATTGATTTACGGTGCTCGTCATCATAGAAGTGGCTCATATTATTTGCCTGCAATCACAGAGATTTGTGTAGATGATTGAGTTAAATAAGTAGTATTGTAATGGAAGTGGAGGTGCTAGTGTTGATGATGGTGGCTGTGATCGATGGTGGAAAAGTTGGTTGAGGCGGTAATGTATCAAGGGCGACTCCATAATTGATTTACCAGGTTGGCAGGTTGAGATAGCGTTGGTGGTTTAATGGTAGCAGTAATGGGTGCTTGGAGCTGCCAGGACTTGGGTCGATTGATGCAGGAGAGTTATACAAAACTCAATAGTATGCTTCTTTAAGCTCTCTTTGGGATGCCTGCGTAAAATCTTGCAAAATACTATTATACTTATTTGAAAATTGTCAGCTTCCTTGAGAAAAGAACAATCAAATTATAGGAGACCTTGGACGAGTTGATCTGCAAAGTTCCAATTGTCCTCGCTAAAATGGCGTTACTTGGTACAGCTTATCTTCTCATGAATAGCTGGTAGTTTTCAGAAGAGTGAACTTGAATCAAGTAGGGGGATGATGTTGGAAGGTTTGTATGTGTTTAAGGTGGATCTGATATCTCTCATATAGCAACGGAAATAAGAATGACTAAAGATATGAAAGGTGAAAGGTGAAAGTAGGGGAGGCATTCTGTTCTGTTTTTTTCTTTCCTTTCTTCTTTTTCCCCGTTTCTTTTCTTTTGTTGCCTGTGCGGGGTGGGGCATTGGGGTTTGCCAACAAGGGTGAGTAGGGTATCCTGTAATTTAGTCCAGACACTGCTGTGTTGATGAGAATACTAATAAGGTGATTTAGATGTTGAAGAAAATTATCAGGGTATCATGACTATCTTAGATAGGAAGGGTCATTATCAATAAATTAATGGAAGCCAAATGACTGACGATATATGTAATGTCATATGACTCATATGACATTACATATATCATCAGTCGTCTGGCTTCCATTAATTTATTGATAATTTGCTTTTTATAGACTGATTGATAAAGTTATGAAGCTTCTTTTTTCCTTTTCCCCCCTCCCAAGTCTTGACTCTGTGGTTTCAATCTATCATAAGTGAAATACACGTTGCCCTATTGCTAGTCTGCTCTTTTAGTACAGTTCCGGCTAAACTCAGCTTTATATTATTATTTTATTTTATCCTGCTTATTGTTATTCGTAGCACTTACTAACTTCTGCCTTCACACCCCCCGCCCCCCCAAAAAAAAGAACCTGAAAGAGGAAGATTATAAGATGCGTGCTTACTTTCTGTGTTCTGTCGGGTCTCGTCTTTACACTTCGGGCTGACTTGTTACATTCTCATGTTTTTGTGCATGGTGATCATCAAAAGTCTACTGTTCTTTTTAATGGATGGAAAGAAATTATCTATTAGCTGGTGTATGTGAAGCTGTGTCGGCTTTTGGTTTCTTTGGTGATTTGATTAGTGCTAATCTTCTGTGTCGTGGAATTACAGGAAGAAGCTTTTTCAGATGATAAACGATTTACCCACTGTCTTTGAAGTTCTGAATGGAAATGGAAGTGCTAAGCCACCAAAGGACCATTCTGGTCCCCATAACAGCAGCAGCAAAAAACAATCTGGTGTAAAGGTTACAAATAATGTAAGTGGTTCATTCACGTCACTGTTATTTTTGGCCAGACTATCACTATCCTAGTTTCTCTTCAAGTCTGCTGTGCAGTATTGTTTGTAACATGGTTTTTGTTTCTCATTTCAGCATGCACGGTCCGAAAATCACAGTAAGGCAGTGATGAAGATGGCTCAACCACCCAAGGAAGAAGAGAGTGGGGAGGAGGAAGAGGAAGATGATGAGCAGGGAGCAACACTTTGTGGAGCGTGTGGGGACAACTATGCCAACGACGAGTTTTGGATATGCTGTGATGTATGCGAGAAATGGTTCCATGGTAAATGTGTAAAAATAACACCTGCTAAAGCTGAGCACATCAAGCAGTACAAGTGCCCTGGGTGCAGTAGCAAGAGGGCTCGAGTTTGAGAACTTTTGATCAGAAAAAAGGAAGCTGCCAAAAGCTCATTGATCGAATCAAAGATGAGGTTTATAGACTTCTGTTCACAGTTAAAGAACAAGGAGGTCAGAAGCAAGCCATTCGATTAATCGAAAGTAGAATGTTTCTGGATGGGAATCAAGAATATTTTTCATTAAATTTATCTTATTTGGTCAAATTGTTAGGAATTGCTTTTCTTGTATGGATGCTGGCAAGTTGACCTTCCCTAGTGGTTCATGTGTTGTGTTCAATGTTCAGTTTTTCTTTATCTCAGCTTTTTTACATAATATCTTTGCATGGCTTCTTTCTCTGCTTCTTTGGTGTCTAGCATATAGTAGCAAATACTCCCTCTGTTTCAGAAAAACCTTAACGTTTATTTATACACGGTCTTCAATGCACTACTTTGATCGTAAATATTTGTATTTATATGAATATATAAATTATAAAATATATGATTTTTAAAAAGGACTATTTACAATAAATCTAACAAAATTACTTTTACATTATAGATCCTCATATTTTTTTCATAAATCAACCTTCAAAAAGTAAGTATTAAGGTTTTTCTAAAATGGAGGTAGTAGTAGTAATAACTGTATCTTGTCTGGGAAAAAAAAAAAAAACACCAGAAGCTGCATCATATATATACCCCTTCATCCCACTAATTCTTCTTAGATCTAATGTACTTCTGGCCTTAAAACTATGTATATGTTTACTTATCTCCTGAATTCCAAAAAATATGTTAATATGTTGTGAGACTGTATGATTTCTCAAAATTCAACTCACATTTGCGCATAACTTCAATGCAATAGTCTTAAGTCAGATTCAGAAGGCAGAAGCTCAGTTCTAGGAGGTAGAAAGATGTACTTATACAAGTCTGTTGACTGTTAGAAGGAACCTTTTTTTGTGGATCATACAATATGCAGCTCAAGCCAACACCAAGGATGGGGCTCAAGTCTCAAAGTTGCGGCAAACCACGCATAAGTCTCCCATTGAAGCACTCTCTATCCTTGGATTCCATTTCTGCTGATCCCTACCAGTCTTGAAGAACACGACTGAAAATTTATGCGTTGATTTTCATCATGCAGCAGCTTTAGCATTCCACAAATAGCGACCATCTTCTGCAACGAAAATATTCTCTCTTAACTTTCATATCCCAGGGTAAACCGTCCATGACAATGCCGTGAGATAACTTACGGTGGTATAATCTCACTGTTGCAACTGACAGTAAGCTAGCTGCACCATTATTATTGCAAATCTTTGACGACTGTAACAAATCCTATCTTCAAACTCGTGATAATCATGCTTCATGCTTCATGCTTCAATAGGAGCAAAATTAGTAAACTACCAAACCATTCATATGGCTTTTTAGCCATCTGCTTATAGTTTCTCTGCAGACTTCTGTGTTTGAGAACGAGATATGTTGAGTGACCTCATGATGACTATTATGGCTGAGAAAGATGAAGAGGAATGCAGTGTTTGTCGAAATCAAACCAAATACGGTCAAGAGTTGCCACCTGAGTGGTAATCCTAGCATCTCCTTCCCGGCTACAAATCATGGTCTCTATACAATCTTAAACAATGCTTTACTTGGTTCTTGGAGGTGCACTTGTATATTTTGTTACCAATAGTCTTTACAGGAGCAGAGCCCATCCTTAAAGCAGTGGAGCCTATTATTATCCCTCAAAAGTATCTCCCTTCCCTCCAACTTTGAGATAATCTTTATAGCCGTATGACAGTCTGAACACACCCTTAAGTTCTTCACCACCCTAATGGCTGATCCTGCTTCACTAACTAACAGAGCGAAACTGATGGCCAGTTTCTCACTGTGGGTACCTACCATCTCTTCTTTCTCTTCCTCCTCAATATCAGTTAAGACGCAACTCTTGTCTGCAAAATACCCAGATTGTCTTATTTTCCTTCTCAACTCTGATAATACTCTGTATATTTCTTCCAATTTTGCATGTGACCCGTCGCCTGCTATAAATTTATGTATTTTACCACCATATTCGACCAAACTCCATCCCGTTGCCTTACTCACTCCCCTTTCGTTCATAGCTTGTCTGACGCTCTCAACATCTTTCCACCTACCAGCCACAGCATATATATTACATAACAAGACATATGCCAGAGTTGTCTGGTTCAAGCTCAAAGAGCTTGGTGGCAGCAACTTCCCCTACTTCGACTCTCTTGTGAATTCTGCTGGCATTTAGAAGAGACCCATAAACACCTGCATGGGGTTCCATTGGCATTCTCTCAACCAATCTTAGAGCTTCATCGACCTGACCAACTCGACCCAAAAGGTCAACCATGCAGGCATAGTGGTCAATTGATGGACAACTAATAGATTCAAATACTCTGCGACCTTCTAATAAACCTCCATGGCTGCACGCGGTTAATACACCTATGAATGATAGACGATCTGGCTTGATCCCTTCTTCCTCCATTTTTGAAACAAGTTCAATAGCTTCAATGCCATTACCATGACCGGCAAAACATGCTATTAATGTGTTGTAGGAAACCACATCTCTCGCATCCATTTCCTGAAAGACCCTCATGGCATCTTTCATACTACCACAGGCATCTTTCATACTACCACACTTGGAGTACATGAATATCATGGAATTGTACCCTGCAATGCTAAGTGTTATTTCTTCCTTGGACAGTAAATCTACAACCCAATTCCCCAACTCCAATGCTCCAAGATGTCCACACGCTGAGAATACATTTACCATGGTCACCTCATCTGGTTTAGGGTGACTAATCATGATCATTTGTTTAAATAATTCAATAGCCTGAGGTGATTGTCCATTCTGGGCATAACCAGCAATCATCGAATTCCATGAAATAGTATCCTTGTTAGGCATCTTGTCAAAGAGATCCCTTGCTGAACTGAGCTCTCCAACACGAGCATATGCTGTGATCATAGCGTTCCATGCAGCAGCAGTTCCTCGGACTCCTAATCCATCAAAGATATCTCGAGCAGCCTCTAACTTGCCACATTTCGCATACATATCAAGAAGTGCTGTCTGAATAAATGAGTTAACCTTGACCTTCTTCTCATCAAGCATTCCCACAAGTGCTTCTGCAAAGGAAGGATCACCACTCAAAGAACAAGCCGAGATGATAGTAACCCATGTCCTCTCATCAGGTTGAACCCCAGCATCCAACATCTCATTGAACAACCTAAAAGCCTCGTCCGTGAACCCATTCTGAGTATACCCCGACAGCATTGCATTCCACGACACTACGCTCTTCTCTGGCATGCCATCGAAATACCTCCTCGCTCTCTCGACATCCTTCATTCTTGAATACCCAGTAACCATACAAGTCCAAGTAATCACATTTCTTTCAAGCATGACATCAAACAACTCACGTGCTTCATCTCCCAACCCCCACCTCCAATACCCAGAAATCATT
The DNA here is from genome assembly GCA_038025085.1 of Tetragonia tetragonoides. Classification (NCBI taxonomy): domain Eukaryota; kingdom Viridiplantae; phylum Streptophyta; class Magnoliopsida; order Caryophyllales; family Aizoaceae; genus Tetragonia; species Tetragonia tetragonoides. The sequence goes on from CM076141.1 coordinate 34,253,415, forward strand.
GAGTTCCAATCTGCAGCAACTCTCTCAGGCGTTTCATCAAACAGTTGTCGTGCAACCTCAAGCGGCCCATATTTCGCATACATATCCATGATCGCATTTCTAACGATAAAATCACCATCATAACCCAATTTAAACACATGGGCTTGAAATACAACACCAGATTTCCCTGCAGATTTTACCAATATTGGGTACACAAAACCATCAGGCCTAATTTCAGCTCTATGCAATTTCTGATAAAGTGAGCGAATTTCTTGATGGGCACCCAAATGGGATAAGTATTTTAGCATACAAGTGTAGAGATAAACAGTTGGGCAATTGACAGAATTGTAAATGAACTTCGTGTAGTAAAATGGGACATTGAGGTGAGTGCATTGCTTGATGAGCAATGAAACCCAGAAACTGTTTTGATTGAGTGAGTTGAGAATGATCGGAGCATGAAATTGTTTTAGATGCTTGTGGCTGCATAATTTGCTAGCTTTTGCGCTTAAATATGAATACATAAATACTACTATGTAAAATGGTGATCAATCATTATAAACGACTCAACTTCGTTTTCTGGAATCATGCGATGGAATAGGAGTATAGGACTCTTGGAGTCTAGGAGTTCATCACTATTTGAAAATTACTCCTAGTTTGGGGATGCCGTGCAAAAGAAATCATTAGATGTCCTAGACCATGTTCCCACACCTCACAAGTCATAACTACCACTTTATTTTATTTTATTTTTATTTTATTTTTATTTTATTTTAATGTTGCCCGGTAGTGAATTTAAGTGATCTCCGCTTGTTTTCTTAGAGGAAGGAGCATCGATTCGGACCATGCAATAAACATATTTGATTTAAGCTTGAAACTTGCAGCTAATGTTTTTTTACTCTCTGCTACTAAACAGTTTGTCACAAGATTTTTAATTTGCAGCTACAACTACAACTAATTTTGTGAAAGCTATCATTGCAAGCTTTCACCTGCAGCTACAACTACAACTACTTTATTAGCAATTTGTAGCAATTTTTAGCATTTTGTACTAATTTCGTTCCTTTATTTACGTTTGATAGCTACAGCTACAACTAATTTTGCCAAACATAACCTTAAAATTTAATCAAGAAATAACCTTCCATTTAAGACAAAATATATATATTTAATTTTAGAATTTGTCAAGATTAATTTACTCTTAGTTTAGAATTTTGAGCGCTTAAACTTTAAAGAACAATGTTGTCTATCATATTTGCAAAAAGTCCTTAACCGTTTTTGTTTTTGTGTTTTAAGTTTAAACCCTTATGAGATGGTAAGCTAATTAATAGTCTTTAATGATATGACAATTGTCACATCACAGACGCTGTTTTTTTTGTCACCAATAGAGACCTATAGAATTATTGTCTTATTGGACTTTAAAACAACATCCATTTTGATTATGGAAGGCAACCGATAGGGAATCACTAGTCCACTATTGCATATAGACTTAGAAAAAAGAAAAAAGAAGCAGTCGAACCAAAACTTTTATCTTATACATTTTTTTCATTATAATTTTCTTACACTAATGATAACGACTAATGCAGTCTTGTCTTTAGCTTCTTTTGGTGAATATTATCACAAAAATAATTAGTTCACATAGTTAATACGGTATGTGTGTTATTCAAAAACATAGAAAATAGCTCGGAAACTACCATCGAGGTGAGGATGGGGTGTCCTAACAAGGCGAATCTGTTATAATGGGGGTATTCCTTCCCCAAACAAAAAAAAAAAATTACAGAGTTTGTTTTCCAAAAAACTTAACATCTTTTGGGTGTTTTTGGCAAATTTTCCAAACAACAATGATGGTTAAGAGTAGCATGGAAAATAGTTAAAAGTAGTAACAACCCTAAGTGTTGTTTGGGTAACTGTATTACCCAACTAATAGAAGAAAATAACACATGGTCTCTTCAGTCTTCAATCTCTCATCTCAAATAAATTTTGAGGTTTCACTGAGCTCAGGCAACATCAACTCGTAGGGCGCCCATCGGGTAAGTTTCTAATCCCAACCCTCACCCTATTATTATATCCCAAATTTCAAATGTTGTTTATTGTTTAAATTAGGGTTTTGATTAATAATTAAGTTTGTTAATGTATGATTGAATCTTTGTGAATTCTGATTTCGTTAGTTAACTGGAGTTGTTAATTTCAGCTGAATTTGGAAATTGATTATATTTGAGTTGACATTGAATTGATGCTTGCTAATTGGGTTGAAATTTGATTTGGCTTATGAATTTTGTTGGTGGTTGTGCGGTAGCCATTGGACAATTCGTCTAGTATTGTGGACTTAGGTTTATGCTGTTGTGGATCAAGGATGTGAATTGTGTAGTGTTGAAAAAATGAATTTTGAGTTTTACGAGGTTCTTTTAGCTTGCATCTAAATTCTAATGGCAAATATGGCCTAACATTAACTAGTATTTGGCGTTTCATGGAATAGGTAGTTGGCAAGAAAATATTATAAATTCATAAGCCAGTTCTAAGATGATGCCAGCCAACTCGACTCTACCCGTCTGCGATACTTTACTCGGATGTTGGGTGGGTTAGCGTTCACAATTCCCTCTCTGGCTCTATTGGAATGAGTCAATTAAAGTTGCAGATGTTCATCATGATCGGCGGGCGTCGATGGATTTTAAGGTTTGTTTTCAGTTTTAGGTTTTTTTTACTTAAGGTAGCAATAAACTGTGGGTTTATTTGACTAAATCAATGCTTACATTTTGATTTGCAGTAAGCTCATGTTTCAGTTCCATATTATCTATGTGTATCAATTTATTCAGTTCCATAAATTTTGTTCTCAATGTTGTCAGTTTCAATGTCTCACATATGGAGCTTGGAGCATGAGAAAGCCATTAGTTTTATGTCTTCTAAATATGCTAAATATGCTGTTAGAGATGGTCTCTTAGATAGTTGCTTAACAGTCTAATCCTTTTATCAGTAAAAATGTCAGGTTACCGATGCCATCTTAAGTTTTAACTTGTCGCATATGGATCTATGATTAAATGTCACTGATCAGCTTAAGTAGCATTATTAATTTCCAGAAACCAGCTAGTGTGTAATTGGTATTGATGTTGATGGGCTTCGTGTGTAGCTGTCAATCTCAGCACTTCATATATATAATAGAATGTTCTTCACAATGGCTTATTGAAAGTGAAACCATAATACTTGATATAATGTTTAGATGGAAAAAGAAAGAGAATAGGAGAGTGAGCTAAACTCTGTTTGGATTTGGCAGATCAATAATCTAAAAGGGGGTGTCAATGTTTTACTTAAAAGGTAATAGCTCAGGTTGAAGTTATAATTTGGCATGTTCTTTTCTGTTTGCACACACATTGCAGTTATAGTGGATTAGTGGACATCTTAAAGTAAGATAATTACCAGTGATTATAGAATATTCTTGCTCTGAATTACGTACTTGTGATGTGCATATAAGCTTTTATATGTTGCTTCGCTGCTGTCTATTATTATTAATAAAAATAGATGATATTGATCAGCTGAAAGGTTCCTTATCTTAGTGGAAAAAATAATTTTGAAGCACTTTCTTGGGCTTGACTGATGGGCCCTATCCTGAAGAAGTGAACGGGAAAAGGCGCCCTATTCCGAATACTTTGTTTTGTCAGTTTTCTTAGTGTATTCTGCTATGTGTACCAGAAATAGTACTTGTGTTTAATCTAACCTGATTTCACTTTCACAAGTAATGGCTTTATTGGTATTGCCTTTAAAAAAAAGGGAAATTCAATTTTAAGTAAGTGCTTGACTTGCATTGGGCAGAAAAAGAGGTATGAGGAGGATATACAGATAGAGAGCTGTGTTGGAACAAGTTAGTGACAAGGTTTTGCAGAGGAGCATGAGAAATACAATCGCTCCTTTTGTATGGCTCCTTTCTAGGTTGCCTTAGTTGCAAATATATGTGCTGCATTTTCTTATGTTCACGGATGTTGTAAGTTTTATCAGTGCTACAGCTTGAGAGTTATTTTAAGCATTAGATCTGCCAAAAAGCCGGGAATAAGGTGATTGTTAGTTGTCTCTCAATGTCTATAACCCAAGCCAGAAATGTTAGGCTTCCACTGATGAATGTACTGAGACTGGACAGAGTACCTATACGGCAGCAGCTACATTTGGAGGAAAAGTTGCTTCGCACTTCATCCGAAAATTGGTGCATCATCAATGATGGAAACATTGATCCTACTATCGTGATGGGCATTTCAGGGTCAATAACTCTTCCAGTTAATCTTTTCAGTATAAAAAGTAATTTGGCATGATGCTTGTTATTGCTAACGTAAATAATGTGAATGCATTACCAATACCTGAGATATAAATATGTGAAGAATGAATATTTCTATTTGGATGAGTGGCATGTATCACTTTTTGTAGAGCTACATATGTCAGTCTATTGTCTCGACTGAGGATTTGTGGTCTACCAACATTGAATTTGAATCATTTCAAGATTAGATATCCAATGGTAATATTAGTCAACTTGAAGGTCTCCTAATTTTCCCTTGGCGATAATAACTTTAATTCAGAATACATTCTGAAGTTTGGTCACTCTAGTGTTATTTCTGCTTACCTGACTATGTTGTGGGCTTTCTGAAGGAAAGAGGACTGAAATATGCCTGTTTTTAGCATGTGTCGTCACGATACAGAATTGCTAGTATTTCTGCCACACTCTACGCTTACATCATGATGAAGGACCTTTCTGTCACTTATACATGGGACTTAGGCTAGAATGTGGCATGCAGATAATGTTCGTCAACTTTTCGAATTTTTGACCTATGAGACCTGGATTCTTCATTTCACCTCGACTACCATAGTCTGACACTCGACACTCAGAGATGGTAAGGAGTGAGGACACTTGACAAGTTCATTATTTTAGGCGCATGCTAAAATTTCAAAATATTGCCGAGTCTGACACGTATCCAGCTGAGTCCATCTAACCTAGCCTTTGATCATTTTTTGGCGGAGAATTCATTTCATTTAGCAAAACTAGTGACCATCTTGGTGATTTCTGGTAGTATGATTGGCAAAGTTGTTTTGGGATATGTGGGGACAAAAATGCCGTTTTATGTATTAACTTGAATAAGTGAGTTTGGTTTGTGAGGTTACGTAAACACATCACTCGGCTTCAGTCTTCATGTCAAAAACCAACAAGGTGTTTCTTCATATATTATCAGGAAGCCAGGGGAACTTCTTGAAGTCAGATCGGTACTACGAGATAAGATTCCTGTCATCCGAAGGTTTACTGGTGTTGATCATGGGACCGTCTTTGTCTCATTCATATGCGACAAGGATGCTGTCTCTGGTTTAAAACCATATCCTCAGCGTATAATGGCGTGGAGTAGCCTATTGTATGATGATGTTTTCCACAAAGCTGGAGAATTTAAGCTACGTGAAAATGGTAAAGAAATTGAATCCTTTATTGCCTTCTTATTTAAGATAGTTCCTAGTCCATCTTACATCTGCAACATCTCTTGTTTGCGCAGAAAATTCTGTTGTGAATGTGATGCAATGTTAGTGAACACTATGACTTGTACACATATGGCAACTTGTGTGTTTTTACTGGTCTGCATACCAGCTGTTTTTCTTGTTTCACCCTTGTTTATTATGCATGGAACTTCTAGAGACCGAATATGCTAAGCTGGTTGTGACCATGTTAAGTACTCCTTGTTCCTTTCCTTCTTTGTTTAACTATTTACCTAATTCATTTGTCTTTGTTTTCGCTGTAGACTATGTACTTGGCAACCGGAAGTTTGGCGGCAATGCCCAGTCCATTACCAAAAACCGGTGGATCCACCACACATCATTTTTATTGGATTATGAGGAAAGAAATATGAAGTACTTGAAGATTCCTTCCCGAGCACCAGAGTATCGGCTGGTAAATTGATAAACTCTTTGTGCAGTCATATATGTGTCATTTCGTAATATATTGATTGAGGTCCTGTAGGTGCTCATAGAAATTAGAATGTTCAAATTAAGGAACCAAGATCAGCTTATGTGCTTGTTAAGGATCTCAGCTTATCTGGTACATGCTTGTAGGACTCCATACTTTTCAATCACTTTTTCTAATGAGTGAAAACTATTTTCATGTTTAGGCGAGGGACCATTCAGAATTTATTTGCCGGATGAAGGATTTTTTACCAAAGTCAGAATTTATTGATTGAACTATTAAAGCAGCTGGAAGCCATTTTTCGTTGAGATCTATTCCATGGGATTCTGCGGTTGAAGAACGTTCTGCGATTGAAACTCCTGGCACTGCAAACTTCTCTCCCTGCTCTAGGATTCTGACAAGACAGGAGTTGGAGGCTGCAATTCACGCAGAGCCAGAGCCAGGGCCATTATCTCTGCAGTCGGTGTGAGGCATTCTGTGTAGATGTGCGTGTAAGGACTAATGAGCAAAGCATTTCTTGGCCTCGACTACACATTATGATCTGATTCAAATTTGGAGAATGGTTTCTTATCAGTTATCACTATAGATGCTGAATGCGTTTGGCCCAGCTGATACCCACGGACCACGGTATTCAAATATTCATCAAGAGCCCTTCATAACAGTATCAAGATTGTTAGATTCTTGAAGGTAGTTTAGGCTTAGATATAATTGTACACTATTCAACAACACAAGAAATATTTGCCCAGAAAAAAAAGAAAAAGAAAGTAGTGATCAGCATCATCCAATTTCGGGGTGTTCTTTTTCATTGGAAAAACCGAATTGAACTGAATTGATGGTATGGCTATGTCCTCATTCCTCTCCATAATTGTAACAAAGTTTAGTTTAGTTTAGTCCAATTCATATGGAGGAACTTATCTTTTAAATTAGTTATTGATCTTACGTTTTTTTGATGGTTTTTCCAGCTTCTCACAGCTACTATTTCCACACCTTTGGATATTAAGTGCCAAATTATCCCCCGTTTCCTTATTTCTTCAATAATAGAGTTGAATGACTTGTTCTGATTTCTAGAAAGATAATGGAGGTGTATATAAATAGAGTTGGCTATGTCCCATTGTATTCTCCGAAAATTGAGATAGAATCTTAAGAATATATATATATATATATATATATATATATATATATATATATATATATATATATATATATATATATATATTCATGATGGTAGATGTGTCATAAAAGAGTTCAACGCTTACTTTCAAATAAATCCGATATTGAAGGGGTTTTGACAAGTTATAAAAGATTACAAGTCAATGTGAAGAATTGATTCAAGTTCACTTCAGTGTCAATCAGTTTATTTCAAGTGAGACGAATGACCCTAAGTGAGGGGAGAAAAAAAATTATGTCTCTAAACTGTACACATCATTTATGTGGTGTTTGGCCTAGTTTAAGAGTAATTTTTACTTTTCCTCCTTCCTCACAAATCTTCCTTTTCACCGCCATTTTCAGCTTCTAGGAAGCTCAAAACACCCATTAGGAGAGCCAAAAGTAGAAGTTTCAATTTGATGCTTCTACTTTTGGGGCTTGTAGGGGGTGTTTTATACTTTTTGGAAGGTGAAAAAGGGGGTGGAGGAGGATAATTTGTGAGGGAAAATAGGAAAAAAAGTAGAAACTGATCACAAGTTAGGCCAAACATGCTCATTGAACTGAACTAGTAGACACTTAAGTGGAGAAGAACACACCTCCTTGTCGGATTTTGTGTCCGGTTCAAACAAGCAAGTTATCAACCTTAATAGTCATGTTCTAAAAAATCCACCAAATCGAGTTGTTTATGGGGACTTTTATTAGTACTATTAAGTGTTTTCTTTTTCACCTACTTAATAATTGGTCCAGTTTAATTCAATAGATTTTAGTTAAGTGATCTGTTTTTTTCTCTCACATATTATTATCCAGTTCAGTAGAAAAGAACACATATAAACAATTCACGATTATCATGTTACATGATTATCAAATGCTATTGGTTTAATGATGGAGTAAAACTTACAAATACTCCATCCTCTCATAATCCCTAATAAGTTGACTATTTCTAAAGCTTGTACTAGAACTAGAACCAGCAATCAAGACTACTTGTGTATGTTATCCCTCTGACAAAATTTTACTAGAAAAAGCTCGTGACAGAATTTATTATAAAAGGAGAATTAGAAAGTCAAAGGAGCCGCAAACTGACATCATACACAAGAGTCCAGAACCAATAGTCCCACACCCAAATAAAAGAAAGAAAAAAAAAGAAATAGATTTCACCTCCCACGAGACATGCTGAAGAATGATTGTACTGTTTTCTGTACACATGCGGCTATTTTTCTTAAAAAATCATCTCATTTTTAATAAATCTGAATTGAATTATATATAAATATTGGATTTTTGGCATCTTCTAAATTTTTTGTTTTGTAGCAAATATTACACTTATTTTCCCTACTATGAAAACATAAGATATCATGTCAGAACTTATAGAAGATGGTAAACTCCAAAGGTGTATGACTTTCAGAGCTCTATGTAATGTCACTATGTGCTATGTACTGGCACTGCCAGCCATGCTATCATCACAGATCCCAATGCAAGCAAAACTGCCTGCCACCCTACAAAATCTACACACCTATCATGAGTACGATATGACTTAAGCTCAAGTAGCATCTACTATGATAAAATGAGGGGAAGAATTTGGCAATATATATACTATGAGAAAAGGAGATGAGGTTGAAGTCCAATCATTGAAATTAATAACCTTGAATTAATGGGATTTTGTCAAGGTTTTTAGACTTTTATCATCATCATTTTATCTCAGTTTATATAATCAGGCGATATTATGTGGGTGTGTTTTTTTCCACTTAATAAGTAATTGGTTCAGTTCAGTTTAGTTTAATGGATTACAGTACAGTTCAGTTCAATAATCCACTTTTTCTTTCACATTTTACTATTCGGTTCAGTTCCATCAGTTCAGTTCCGTAAAAAGCTAGAAAGAATACTAGCTATGCAAAGAATAATAATAATGTTTCTCCGTACCAAACATTATTATACAAATATTAAGACCCTAAAAATGTGATATAATGTGATCTTATAGCCCCATTTGCTGGAGTGAAACTGAAAATGGGAGATTAATCAAAAGAATTGACATATCAAAGTGATAGATACTCCAACGAACCATACTACTAGTACTACTAATTATATTATGGCTTTTCTTAAAATTTCCAAGATCCTGATTAGTTTTGTCTCCACAATATCCCTCCAAAATAGCTTAAAACTAACCACACAAATAAAAACCCCTAAGAACATACTTAGCTTCATTATTTGGGAGTTTTGGAAGATGAGATATTTCGTCATGATGATCAGAAACAATGACATCTGAATCCGATCTATCCTTAATTTGTTGCATGTGAATCCGATCTATCCTTAGAGACCAAAATTTCTCTTATAAACCCGTCTACCCTGTCAAGTGGAGTCTCCATCTTATGACTGGATCAAGGTCAATTGTGATGCTTCTTTTAATCTATGTATATATTTTCATATATTTCCTAGGAAATGTATGTAGAAGTAGTATGTAACTATGTAACTTTCTCATATATTTCCTTAAGAATCCTTAATTGACTATACAAAAACTTCTTTAAGACGGTTTTTCAGTAACTTTTGGTGAGATGAGGGTCACGTTTAAGTGAAACAAGGGTGACGGTTTATAATAAGTGACCCCTACAATTCTAAATAGTGACCCTATTTTATTGTGATTTGGTCTTACACATGACTTGCTCAATTAACTAATACGTTGTTAATTCAACGAATTTGAAGTAGTTAAACCTCCTTAGCATCCACCTCATTGAACTCGATCAAGTTCGACAATATATGAGGATCTCAGTGTGTTTTTAACCACATCTTCTTATACATACATTTGAGGGAGACATTGCTTTATGCCATGGCCGTGAGGAGATATTATTTGAGGAGGTGAAGGTAAAGCTTGATGCTAGACGCGAAAAGATCGAGTTAATTGGAAGTTAGTTGGTTAACAAAACTTACATTCTTTGGGATGATAAGGTTTGATTGTAAGAGGATTCATGGTGAGTGGATAGATCAGTAGCTTCGATCAACAAAGGGCGCGATTGAGAGGGATGAATACGAATAAGACATTTGCAAAACACTAATAATACAATTGAGTTGTACTTATTACATATTTGTTATTCTCATAGACATATATAGTTGTGACTCTCATAGACTAATACTCACATGGAAGTAACTAGCTTGGATAAGTTAATATGTTAAACAGAGTTTCAGTATTTGATTTTACGTCCCCGTATGCCATTTTACACAAGGGAATGGATCCTCTAACGTTCTTTCATTCTTTAGAGTTCCTCTTTCTCTCACCATTAAATTAGAGGAGTGGTTTATGGAACCATTGGATTAGAGGGGGTAATTTTGGAAAATAGGTAGTTAGAGGAGAGAGATAGACACAAAAAAGAACTCTACAAAAACTCTAGAGAAGGAAACTCTAGAGGATCCAAACACTTTACACAATGCCTATTTCACTGATAGCGTATCTAAGGAACCAACTCATACAAAACTTCAAACTAATGCGCGATGACCGGCCTAATTAAATGTTTTTGTTTAGTATTCCTATTTCAATGGATCTTCATTAAATAAAAATAAGAATGAAAGAATATAATCAACAAAAACACAACATGCATGTAGACATACCAAGAATGATACTTACATAACTCAAATGAATTCCATAAAATGCTTGTATGAAACCGAGGTATGATCTTTTCAAATTCAAACACTTCAGGAGTAAGTTCAATGAAAGTAGTTCAATTCATTCGATTTAGGTCATTTGAATTTAGTGTTTATAATTGAAAGGAACATTACTTCTTACCATGAGATCGATGGGGGTCACTTTGAATAGAACTAAGGATAATATTATAATATATTATTCTTTTTCTGTAAAAAGTGAACCCATTTTATCGTGAGACGATTGATCTTGATTACACAAAGTTTGTTGAATTTAACAAGAGTTTCAGTAGACATCAACACTTAACAAAATCTTTCTTTGTGTAAAAAAAGTTGAGCATATTGCCTACTCATCACTACAAAATCATTATCGATTTTGAATTTACAGTTAATCATTTCAATCTCTTCTCCCCCATTATTGAGGAGAAAATGAAAATGAAAATGAAAATGAAAAGATTATTCCTTGCAACAGTTTTTATAACATTGAGAGTTTGAGTAGTCGAATAAGGAACCTGACAGGTGAGCTAAAAATGGCAATGCTAATTCTGGAATTGGGGATATCATCAGTTTCCAGAAGAAAGAAAAAAGTTAGATTGGATGTGATTTCATCACTTGACTATGATCTCTTTATTTAATGTTAAACACCAAAAAGTAATACAATAGTAGTTTTCTTGTGGTTTAGTTGGCCCTCTATCTTTCAGTCTCCTAACCAATTGAAACAAGCATGTAAGAACAACAAATTAAATCCATGATGTTAATTAAATCTCACCAAATCAAAGAAAACTTGACTGCACAATTTGCATTCTAGCTAATACTAGCTTTTATCTTTCTGTTTATTTGATTGGACATTTTGAATTTTTGATCAATTTCATGATACAATTAGAATAACTAATTTTAAAATTAATTTATTTTGTTCGTCGAACGAATCATCATTTTGCAAGTAAAATGTGTTGAAACCAACTCAACTAAAAGGTTATTACGCCCCTCACACGAATGTCCATTGTATTTGAAGTGTGGATGATGAACAAGCTTCCTCATCTGTCATAGTTCTGATACCATATGTCGGAACCAACTCAACCAAAAGTTTAAACGGATGGTTGGAGACCCAATCAATATTATATTCCTCAGTATGGTTCCAACACAAAAAAAATATGCTAAAATCAAAACCAAGCTCACTCATCTACACATGTGATCACAAATGAAGTAACACAATGGCTAATCAACAAACTAATTAACATTATTCATTATCATATCATGTATTCATATAATTGATTGTAAAACCCTAATTCTATTATCAAGCAAATTCTCATATTGGCCTCCAATTTTGCATATTAATAACTTAAGAATGCTCTAAATAAATGGCAAATTATTTAAAAGAAATTGCATACATTAATTCCATTAGATAATGAACTAAGTAACAAAGAGTACCTAATCATACCAGTAGGATGCATATTTGCTTCACAATATCCAGTAATTATATATCTAGGTTCACAAGTAAATTAAAACAAAGGGAAATTAATATATCTGATCCATTGTATGTATTATCTGATGATTTGCTTAAGTAGTACACTACTATGCAAGCATTTGGATGGAAAATGATTACTTGAAGGGACTACTGAAGTGATCTCGAGGTGGCTCCGGGAATGGATTCCACTCCCACAATCTCTCCGAGAACGCGCCACCACCACCACCAGCAGCAGCTGCAGGAGGAGGCAGCTGCAATGTACTTGAGCTTCCGGGGCCCACTGCAGTCGGATTTGTAACGAGCTGCTGAGCCTGCTGTAATGGTGAGAAGAGATAGTTGGAGAACAAAAACGACTGCGTATTAGGTGGAGTAGTGTTATTATTAGGACTAGTGCTGCTGTTTAGTTGTTGGAATTGTAGCTGTTGTTGTTGGTGGTGGTGTTGTTGCTGTTGTTGTTGTTGTTGCTGTTGTTGTTGATGATGTTGAAGATGGTGGCTAAGACAAGCTTGTTGGTACTCGACTAATCGATGAATGTTAATCTCTTCCAAGATCGGTTGTTGCTGTTGTTGTTGTTGTTGTTGTTGTTGTTGTTGATTGTGATGATGATTATGACGATGGTGGTGGTGATGAGAGTTAGGAGAACTTGAAGAATTACCCATGAAAAGCGCGGTGTTAGTTATTGACGAGGGTAGTAAAGGAATTACACCTCTTTCAACAACACCACCACCACCCCCATGATCTTGTTGTTCTTGTTGTTGCTGTTGTTGTTTCATGTTTTCATGATGAGTAAATATCTGCAACAATCTATCAACTTCAACAACCGGTGGTGGTGTTGGTGGTTGTCCTGTTTGTGTTGGCTGTTGTTGTGGTGGGGCCGCCAACGGACTAACCGCCGTATAAGAACTATGATGAGAAAGTCCGAGGGCGGTCCCCACCTCCGTGCTACTACTAGCATCAGTCTCACTCATTACTTTCTCCATAGATATCTGATGGTGCCTCTCCATTTGTCCTTTAAAGGCATTCTGGTGGTGGTGGTGGTGGAAAGTCATCTTTTTATCCGACGATGATGAAGTTGCTCTCGACGAGGATGACAACCTTGTCGAGGGCAATCCACGTGGAACCGACGGGTGGTCTTCTACTCCGGCTCTCTTGTACACCCGGCATAACGAAATCTCCGTCTGAATAGGCCAATATAAAAAATGAGTTTAGCTTAATATGGTTTACAAGCAAGCCAAGAAAAGCAAATATACAATTTTCTTTTTCTTTTTTTTTTTTGGTTGTAAATTAGAAAGATTGGTCCGACAATATAATGTGTACTGAGATTGTATTTATGTTTTTTGCAGAAGAATTAAGAAAAGAGAGAAGAATTGATGAATTGAAGCTTCATTCATTCATATTCATTCATATCTTTCACTACATTTGCGTGACCCCAACAGCAGCACCACTAAATTAAAGTACTATATTTATTACACTCTCTCTCCTCTTACACTCCTAAGTGTACTGTGCTCCTCATATATGTTACCCTCCATTTCCGTGTCAACTGTCATTTCATTTTCTTTATAAAAAAGAAAATTTCACTGCCAGTTAATTATATATACAGTTAGGGTTTGATAATAGTAGAGTACTATCATTAGCATTATTAGCCGCTAGCGTGTCTGGCTGGCGGCTAGTTGCTAATTTAATCCAAATCCAATCCAATCCAATTCAATCTAATTTTGATTTAGTCGATCTAACCTTTTGATAACGCTCAGTGTCATGCTGGGGGAGGCGATACTCATTCATGATCCAGCTTGTACGGATACCCTTAGGGGCCTTGCCGGAGTAGAAGACGAGGGTTTTTTTAAGTCCGATTGGTCGGAAATTTTCCCCTCGGATCATCCGGTCAGCTCCGGTTGCCTTCCAGTACCCAGATGTCGTTACCCGGTTTGGCCTGTCTCCATTTCGGTATTTCTTGTCCCTTGGTACATAGAAGAACCACTCTTTCTCCCCTATTGCTGCCAAAGCTGTACCACATCATAATAACCACATCAATCTTTAGGTAGACAAAAAAGAACACATACATATTCACATGTGATCAAACAATGGAAACTTTTAATTATAGTATAATAATTTGAACATAAAAGAAAAAAGAACACATATTCATATGACCATATACATATGATCTCTAATTGTCACTATTAGAGTGGAATTTGGGCAAAAAAAAGAAAAGAAAACATATCCACATCATATGATCTCTGTTTGTCGAGATATAATAGTAACTCTTATGGTCTAATTTGATCTACTGATGTTGCCTCATACGAGTTTTTGTGTTATATGTTTACCTGGGAGTTCCCAAGGGTCATAGCGATAGAGATCGAGAAAGGTGATAAGCTCAACATTAAATCGCTTTCCTTCCACCTTACGACGAAGGTAGAATTCGACGAGTTCTTCTTCAGTAGGATGGAAGCGAAAGCCAGGCATGACAAGGTCATGTTCGTGTTCATCGTCGTCATCTGTTGTTGTTGTTGTAGTTGCTGCTATTTGATGATGATCTTGTTCAGCAGCCTGCTGTTGTTGCTGGTGATGCTTGTTGTCGTTGTTGACGGGGTTTGTAGTTGTCTGACTATTATAATTAATAGTATCTTCGTTGTTGAGATTCATGATTGTGGCAATTGCCATAAAATGAACGGCAAAGGGGGGGAAAAACCAAAAAAAAAAGAGTATCTAAAAAAGAAAAGAAAAAAAGTTTGTTTGTCAAAGTAGTGTTATCTTAATCGTTTAGGTTGTGGAAAAGTGAAGGGAAATGAGGTTTTTATACTTGGGAGTTATTGTACTGTAATAAGAGATATAGAGAGAGAGAGAAGAAGAAGAGGTGAGAGAAAGATAAGGAAAGTCCGTACATAAATCACATACTAATACAAAAGTCTTCTCTCTCTAGAGAGGATCGGATGAAGAAATTAGCTAGAAGGGGGTAGAAGATGACATACATCTTCGTCTATTAGTACCCAATTTACTTGGACTATTCCCAACAATGAGAAAAGAAAAAAAAAATTACTTGGACTACTATTCCATGGTTATAGTTTTTGCTTTTTCATATTCTAAATTTTAAAAATTTCCTAAATGTGTTTAGTATGGAAGTATGGAACATGATGTCAAGTAGAGCTGGTAAAACCTGTATTTGATGACCGACCCGGACCCGAACCCGAACCGAAAAGCTTGAAACTAAAATGACTCGATTCGGTTTGGCCCGAAATCGAAATAACCCGACCTGAACCTGAAAGTTGTGAGACATGCATTTGTCAAATCCGTTGGATAACCCGAACCGAACCCGATATATACTGACCCGACCCGTTAATAACCCAAACACGAATTGACCCAATCTGAACCCGACCCATTTTCCAAGTCTATATTGTCTAAGTGTATAATGTTAAAATTAACCTTATAGCTGATATATAATGTAGTGACCTTTCTCATGACTCTTAACTCTTAATCCCTGTTTTCAAGGGTATATATGCCATCTTTGATTTGATTCTTTTATATATTTGACACATAGATTTTTAATTTATTTTATGATTAAATTGGGATGAAGGACAAAATCACAGATGAATTATAAGATGTAGTTGAAATAAGGAGTGATATATAAAATGAGACAAAGAAGCCGGATTGCACAATAACATGGGCCTGTTTCTTCCTGTTAGGACGATTGGATTTGATGATGCTATTTGGGCTTAGAGATCGACTTCTTGCCACTAATATTAAGAAGAAAACAAAAAGGGAAATTTTAATTTTTTATTTCTTTTTGGATGGGAGGGGGGTTGTGATGAGGAAGTAGAAAGATCTACATAGCTTTCTAAAGGGCCTACGAAGGTGTGTTTTTAAGATGGAGAAAAGGACATCTCACAAGGTGGACAGAGTGGCCACAGCAATTCATATATCTATCGCTGGGCCTCAAACCTCCCCTTACCATTTTTTTTAAATCTTTTATAGTAGTATTAATTTTGTTCTGCAATTATAAGCAGGCCATGTTCTCTCCAACGGAATGGTACGGAACGATGAGTAAAGAAATGAAACGGAACGGCGCGAAACGGAACGGAACAGTGCGGAAAGTCGAGCAAAATGTGAGATAAAATGAAGTACATAATGCGGAACGACGCAAAACGAATTAAAACAGAATCCAGCATAAAGACGACGAAAAGAATAATGGCCTAAGTTTCCCTTAGCCTTTCACTAATTCCCATGCTTAATTGAGAGTGAATCTTGGTGAGGTATTCTAATCTGAAACTAGTCCTATAAGCGGCGTCTGCGTACAATGCACGGATAACTTGGAAACAATGGGGTGGATAATATAGGTGGATCAGGTGTTGTGCTTGCCTCGGATGGTAGGGTAAGGCCCGACTCTTTTCGTCGTTTTCATACAGTATTCCGTTTCGTTTGGCGCCATTTTGTTCTGATTTATGTATTTCATTTCGTCCTACATTTTGTTTTATTATGCCGTTCCGTTTCATTTTGTTGCGTGGTGCTCCATTTCGCACCATTAGATTAAAAAAAACATGGCCTAAGGAGAAGGATTTGGCAAGTGGTAGGGCGATGATGAATTTCAAAAGTCATATCTTTACGAATGGGGTAACGATTATGGATATAGTTGTGCAATCGCCTCACGCCCTTCTGTTTCTCACATAATACTATGAGAATTAATTTGAATGTGATTTGTGATAACTAATGATGACACAAGGCACTAACTAGCTAGTTGAGCTTGTTGCGGAACAAAATGGCACATAACAAAAAAGAATGTAGCATAAAGACGATGAAAAGAACAAGCTTTAGTACCCAGTTATTGTAATTTTTATGTCTTATAATTGGTTCGCACATGAACCTCGGGTGGTGTTTGACCCAACATTTACTAGTCAATCATGTTATTAGGGTATTTCAACAATGATCCAACCATCCAAAATTGAGATAAACATATAAAGCAACAAAGAAGAAGAACAACGTGTAGACGCCAAAAAAGCGCCTTCAGGTTTCCCCGCAAAAGCCCGATGATGAAATGAGTAATTTATAAACTTGAATGCTATTTGCTTTAATAGGAAAAATAAGGTCTCAGGTCTTTCCTAGATCACTCCTTCATTCCGATCACATTCAAAAGCCCTGTTCAAGAACTTTCCAACGACACCTCTCGTGTCTTTTTCCGACTCGCGGTTGCCAAGTTACTAACCGAGGGTAAAACCGTCTTTTACCGCAGAAGGGTAAAACGGTCTTTTCCTATTTTCGGAATACTAAAATTCCTCCGAAAATTAAAAATAGACTGGATGTCTTCATTATGACGACATCCAGCTGGCAAGCTGACAGCCGCCAGCGGCGCTGGGTGAAATCCAAGAGCCGCTAGCGGCGCTCACCAGCGCCGCTAGCAACGCTCGCTGGGTCTCCAGGCCCGTCATTTTTAAAGCCCAAAATTCGATTTTCGGCCATCCCTTCACCCGTCCAACCCTATTTCCTTCCCTATAAATACGACCCTCCTCCCTCAGTTCAAAACACACAGTTTACAGTTGAGAACCTCTATTCTCAGGAGTATTAACACTGAGCTTCCCCCTCTTTCTTCCAAATTCTTTACTTGAGTTCTTGTCTTTACTATTTTTGCTAAATAGCCTACAGTTTAGGTACTAACTCCTGAAGGCTCAAATTAAATTAATTGCTTTATTGTCTATTTTCTAGTAGTCATAATGTAGATATCATGTCAATAACGTCTTTTATTGCTTACTAAATATTGTCTTTCAAAGCATGTCTAGTCGTTGTAATGCTCAACTTGTCTATCGAATGCATGTCTAAATGAGGGTTATTAATAAATGTTGTGATGCTTGTGATGAACCAATTAATAGTCTAAGTCTACGTTGTTAATCCGGTTTGTGTGGGAATCATGTCTTTAAATTATTAATCAAACTTGAGTTAGTAGAGGCAGTCATAATACGGGCGAGTTGGGTGCCTAACACCTTCCCACCTCGTACCTTCGCCCTCGAACATTTTATTCTTGGGTACTCATATATTCTATATGAGCGGGAGTCTTTCTAAAAACGTGATCAGTTCACTTATCGCGCTATTGGGTTGTCCCTTCGGTTTGTCCCTTCGATAAAACGTCGATAGCAAATTTGTGACCTCTTTCATGGTTTTTATTCAATTCAAGTCTTTACAAAAGCTTTTCTAACTCGATGATCCCTTGAACTTATCTAAAGCCCCCAGCTTACAAATTTTCTATAAGGACGCACTCCGTGGACATAGATTGGAGAAAATCCTGGGTCCTTACAGTGGCTACTTCACTGGGGATTTATTTAAGAGGGTGAGACTCGAAAGTCAAGTTTGCTTAGTTGTTTAATAACATGTTCCATATTTTGCATCATTTGCATGTGCTTTGTCACAACCTTTTGACCCTTATCGACCCTCGAGGAAATTTGTGTCGTAACTCGTAGACAACCCGTATATCTAAAGGAATATACAGTTGTCCTATCGTGCAAACTGACGCTTCCTCACCCATTACTCATCGACTCTTGTTGGTGGAAAAGAATTACAATTGATGTGTAGACTATCTGACGAACGAAAATGGTAATTTGTCATGGTAACCTCACAGGAGCCAAAAGCCTCTAGCCCACATTCGTGCATTCACTTGCTTGTCGTGCATGTGTCGTTGTAATGCCCGTCTGATCACATGTTTGCCTGTAACTGCGTCGTTGTAATGCTTGCCTGAATGCATGAATGTCGTGACTATGTGCCAACATGTACCTACGTGCTAAGAATATTTTTTTTTTCTTTTTTTTAGGTAGTTCCTAATGCCCAAAAATGGTGCGAGAATTCTATTCAATGAGCACTCGTTTCCTCGATGATATATATATTCTGTCAAAGTCACGAACAATTTTCTAGAACCTCTTAAAAAAAAAAAGTCAGTCCCTCCAATTTTTCCCTCTCCCATTTTTTATTTCTTTATTCTTTTTTTTTTGATGTAATTCAGATTCGGCCAAAGAAAACAAAAGAAACAAAATGGCCTAAAAAAAAACACGTCGAAACAAAATAAATAATACGAAAAAAAGAAAAATGGCAGAAATTTCTTTTTTATTTATTCCATTTTCTATTTTCTTAGAGTCTAGAGAATTAAAAAATATAGGATAGTCCGTCTTTTTTCAATTTTTCTTATTTTCGTTTATGGACTTTATTTTCCTTCGATATTAGAGGAAATATTTGGGCATTTAGGTTTAAGGATCTTTTTCTAGGACAATGTGTTTTTCTATGTGTGGGTCATTATTTTTCTTAGGCGAGAGTTCAGTGGTCTGCTCGGTTCTAAATGGTCATCTTTTCATTCAGATCATGTCAGGGTCCAGCAAGCGCTCCTCAGCTGAAGATACACAGGAAGAGCCTCTCCTCATGCCAAGATCAGAATTGGGTCAGACCGCTAAGAAGACCAAAACTCATTTTGTAACAATTGCATATCCGGTCCATGAAGCTTCAAGAGAATCGGTGCTTGATACTCAAGTTGAGTCCCTTAATTTAAGGAACAATTGGACCGATCATTCCGAGAGGTCAAAATCCAAGTGGGCCTAGATCCTGATGAGACCCCTAGTCTCGTTGAGTATAGAGGCACAAACAAGCCAATCCTGGCCCTCGTTGAGGCACAAGACGATATCGAACACTTATCCCAATATGCGATTGTTTACCACTCGGAAAACAAAAGGCTACAAAGAACAGTTGCCCAACTAGAACAAAGGATTAAGACCTTAGAGGGTGACAAGGTTCTTCTTGATCAAGGCCAACCCCGTGTTGGCCTGAAGAACATATCTTTCAACAATTGAGGGCATATGGCTACATATGTCCAGTGGGGCCTACCTTTGAACTCGTCCCAGAAAACGGAATCCCAAGCGTTTACTGCGAATACTGCCGAGCCTGCGGACATCACACCAATGACTGCAGGAATCCGAGGGACAAAATCCAAGCCTTCATTAATGAAGGGAACATGTGGCACGCGCACCATTGGTTGTCCAAGAAAGGATTAAATTCTCCCACTCGTGAGTTCACACCACTTGCGGTACCAATTCATGATGTTATGACAGCTTTACTTCGCCGTGGAGATCTGCGATTCCTGGAAGGAATCTTGCCGGAAGAGGAGGATCATTACCTCTATTGTAAATATCATAGATGCTTTGGTCACCTCACTGATCAATGTTATCGCCTAAAGTGTGACATCCAGTTCATCATCGATTCTGGAGCCGTCTCTCCTCCGAAATACCATATATTTAAGATCATCGTGCGAAAGTATGAGCCACAACCCGAGGTCAACGTGCTGGAAATAGATCAAGCACCGTTCATACCACACTCATGTTAATGGTTTCCTCAAGAAGCAAGGGTACATACCCGGTATGGGTATGGGCAAAAATGAACCAGGGCCCACCACTTCCAAGTTTGATGTAAAAATCAAACCCTTCGGACTCGGTACCGAACCCATTGATGAAGATCCACGACCATGCTCTGAAGCAAAAGAAACAGGTTAAGGGAAAACAAGCCATCTCCAAGGAAATGATACCACCTTATAGCCGTACCCTAAATGGCCAACTCATCATGGAAGGGGATTATTGCCCATACTATGGCTTTCCTGAACCATACTACGACAAAGAAGCCAAATTCATGCACCCAGGCTTCCAGATCTTCCAGGACTGCAACCAACTGGACGACGAGGCACATCACCTCCCCGATCCAGCAGATCGAGATTGGACCAAGGCACCGGGCAACCAAATGTTGGGTCTCCTACTCGGACAAGAAACTAGAATGGCTGAAGCTCCCGCCGTGAATGAAGAAGTGATGGCTCTCTATGATCGCAACTTCAACCCCACCGATCTGATATATACTACTGAAGTTGTTACGATGGGATGGCGCAAAGAAGTAAGCTGGACTAGCTCAAATGGACGCAAGGTCACAATAACCCACTGGAGAAGGACCAATGATGGAAGAATCTGATTTCGAGTCTCAGTCAGAGTCAGTGTCTAGTTTAGGTCCTAAGGTTGAGTCAGGAACGGGGAATTCCCCATTTTCTCTTTCTAAGTCTAGTATCAATGTGAAGGGAACTTCTGATCCCTTTCTTGCTGTTTTTACTTCTAATATCAATAAAATGAAAAGTCCTTCTGCTTAATTTATGCTTTGTTTAGCTATTGATAAACCCAATGAACTCAAAGTTGCCCGAATCATTAACTAATCAATTTAAGCAATGTAAGTAAACTTCGCAAAGCAAGAATGAAAATTGTTCTTTTTAACAGGAAATTGGGCAGCTGAACTCTCTCAACAATGCCACCCTACACGCAAAAAAGAAGTGAGCCAGCCTTCTGCAACAACCTCGACACGTGACCAATCCTGGCTCCGATTGAAGAAGATCCTTGGTACTAAGATGTATTCAACTACATCACCAAAGGCACCTACCCTCCAGACGCACCAATGAGAGCTCAACGGGCAATCCGTCTCTTAGCGGCGCAATACATAGAATACAAGGGGGTTCTATACAAAAAGTCCCACAATGGAGTCAACCTCAGATGTGTAAACGCCGAAGAAGCCACAGAGATCATGGATGAGGTACACAATGGAGAATGCGGACCACACATGAATGGTCGAATGCTCTCTAGAAAAGTCCTACGACTGGGATACTACTGGACCACCATGGAAAGAGACTATTATGACTATGTCAAGAAATGCAAGAAATGTCAGATATATGCCAACCTGCAGCATATGCCACCTTCAACCATAACTTCACATCCCCTTGGCCATTTTCTGCATGGGGAATAGATATCATTGGTAAGATCACCCCCAAAGGTTCTGGAGGACATGAATACATCCTAGTAGCCATACACTATTTTACCAAATGGGTTGAAGCACAATCCTATGCCATCCTTACATCCAAACAGGTGTCCAAATTAATAAGGAACAACATCATTTGCCGATATGGTGTTCCATATGAAATTATCAGTGATCATGGATCCCACTTCAAAGCCGAAACAGTCACCCTACTAAAAAACTACAAAATCCAGCACCACAAATCATCCCCATACCGATCCCAAACCAATGGCGCAGTGGAAGCCGCTAACAAGAACCTCAAAACTATCATCGAAAAGATGATAGAAAACTACAAAGATTGACCTGTAAAACTCACATTCTCCCTTTTCGGGTATAGAACATCCATAAGATCATCCACTGGAGCTACACCTTATTCCCTAATATATGGGATGGAAGCTGTACTACCCATAGAAGTCCAGCTACCCTCCATGTGCATAGCCTTAGAAGGTGAACTTTCAGAAACACAATGGATGAAAGCCCGTTATGATGAACTCATGTTCATAGATGAAAGACGCCTACGGGCTCTAGACCACTTGCACATGTACCAACAACGCATGGCAAGAGCCTTAAACAAAAAGGTTCGACTTCGAAACCTGAAAGAAGGGGACTTAGTTTGGAAAGAGTTACGTGCACCAGTTACTTACCCCAGAGGCAAGTTCCGACCCAACTGGTCCGGTCCATTCATCATCAAAGACATCTTATCTGGAGGCGCAGTCCGGCTTATGGACATTGACGGCATCAAGTTCAGTCAGCTCACCACCATGGTTCAACTGAAGAAGTGCTACGTCTAAAAAAAAAATAATAATAATAAAAATTCAAAAATTAAAAAAAAGACGTACACAAATTGAACGAACTACGCTGGCCTGATTCCGCACTGGATACGTAGGTAACCCTTTTAAGGGGCCTGACCTAAATCAATCCAAACTTCCATCCAATTCATTCAAAAAGGGATAATTTTTAGTCAAACTGAACGAATAAGCTTACATTGCATAAATTAAAAATTCCTAAAGTTACCAAAAAAAAAAATGCAACTACGAGGGTTTAAGCTAAACAAATTCTTACTACTCTTTTTTTTTTAAAACTAGACTTGCTTTCTAAAGAAAACTACTTTAATCCTTCTTCCCTTTAAGAAGGCTTCGCTGAAGAGTTCTTCTTTGAAGGACCTTGGCTTGAGGACGACTTATGATTGTTTCCTTGAGCTGGGGGCTTGCCTCTTTTCCTTACATGATAGCATTCCTCGTAAGGCCCTTCCCTTCCTTTTTTGCATCCTGTTCCTGTGTCATACCTAGGTACTAGTTGGTTCCACTCCTCATGACGAAGGGCTCGTCTCGCTTCTCCATCACTGCAAGAAAGCCAGTTTAAGTAGGTCTCAGAAACTTGAGTTGGAGCAATCACCCGGGGTACTATCCAGCGATCCCTGCCATGCCAGTATTTGCCCCAGTCCTTAGCAAATTCAGTGGTCAGAGCCAAGGTAGGTTGTCTCGTGGTCTCCTGGCGATGGATAACCTGCTTCAACCCATATTGCCTCATGACCCTAGAAGGAAAGAAGCATGTACTCCTGTACAGACCCATTATAGTGGTATGAGTAGCAAATTTGCAGCAAGCAACCAAAGAGGTTAAACCCCACCAAGTTACATGCCAACAAACAACAAGTCCAGCATGGAAAAAGGCATCCCATTCAGCAAGGGTCTTCTGCTCATATAGCCTTTTCCTAACTAAGAAGCTAGCAGCAATATAAGTTTTCTTCTTCCAGGCTTGAGAGGTACGAGCTATCATCTTCTCTGGAGATTCTATCAACCTTAGATGCTCGCATAACCAAATTTGAAGCAGCAGGGGGCTGCCAGAAAAAGCTTCGTGAGACGAAGTTTTCAACCTGTCAAGCCCTAAGATAGTCTCTCCTACAACCAGATGCAAAGGAGAATGTCCTTCAGCCATTTGATTGACCACTCGCAGTAACGAGGCTCTACCTAGGTTGGAAGATTCTGCATTAACAAACAATAAGCGATTCAACAGGCAGAGTACAAAAGCCTGTCGGCGGCAACACCTAAATATTGCATCCTGTTAAGAAGAAGGAGCAAACTTTTCACAGATTTGAACTAGGTCCACATCGACACCAAGAATCATGCTTTTGGTTTCCGCAGATGATAAGCCTAGAGATTTCCTGTACTGATTACTAAAACCATCCCTCAAATAAGGCACAGCTGAGGGAAAAACATCAGATATATTAGTAATCGCAGCAAATTCTTCTACTAAATGGCATAATTTAGAATTACCTAAACCAAAAACGTGCAAGTTTGGATCCCAATAGTTCAATACAGAGCCACAAAATTTTGGTTGGTTTTTGAGCTAATAAGGTTGAGATATGGTACGGAGCCAGTTCTAGTTTATCTTCCACGGTCAGATTTTCGAAAGATTTTACCATGGTAGGAGATTTGAGAAATTTGGGGAGCTAAAGGTTTGAAAAAACAGATGCGACATTGGACATCTCGTAAATCCTATTTCTAGGCATAGAATCGGATTTGAATGAGTCTGAAATCCACGAAAAAGGCCAAAAGCAAGAGCCGCTAGCTGCTGTGAGCAGCACCGGTAGCGACCCTTACCATTGGCCCATCGCCGCTAGCGGCCCAGCCCAGCGATGTTAGCGGCCCTGACCATGGCCCAGTCAACTTTTCCACTTTTGCTCTTGTTCGCCCGTTTGGTCCGTTCTGCCCGGTTTAAGCCCGACTTTCCAATACGCAATGTGGTTACAAGGCTCGAGACTCTCTTAATATTATTTTTTTTCTATTTCTTTTTTATTATTTTATTCTTTTTTTAGGGGGTATAATATGTGTAATTTTTACTTTTTCTTTCAATTTTTACCCTTTTATTTATTTTATTCCCTAAAATGTGGCCTACTCTTTATAGCATAAACATATTGCATACTTAGAGAACAGACGGGCATAATCGAGTCATAATAGCATACATATCACATAAAATGCATAAAACAGGAGTTCAAAGTTCTGATGACCAAGGTTTACAAATCAAGCATATACTGTTCTGCCAGGGTCGTCCTCACCATTGCTATCGGCTTCATCCTCAACGGAAGGCCCCTGACCATAGTTCTCGGTCGAGTAGTAGAAGGAGCTCTGAGTGCTAAACGGGCTGTAAATCGGCCTACTGTTGTTAGGCTTCATATCCTGCATCGCCACACGCATAGGGGTACCTGCCGAAAACCCCGGCCCAAAGAAACTCTCCGTGGCTTGAATAGCGAAATCCATAGCCACATTCGGGTATGAAGGCCCAGCTTAAGGCACATCCCACCCGGGAGCATTTGCCCAACCTCCGGCCATAGGAGTCACAACGGGCCTACTACTCAAAGAAGGCTGGAAACCCGCTGGAGAGAACATCTCAGGAATGTACGGTCTAGAGGGTCCCGACGCCTCATCAACAGGAGGCCTGGACACAGCCACGGTAGGAGAACGTGCAACAGACGGTCTGCTCGCTAAAGAGGTCCTCGCAGCAGATGAATGTCGGGGTCCCACAAAAGACGAAGACTTCAACATCTGCAAACAATCAAGATCAAAGTGTTAGACTAAGCACTCCACTTAGCTAAACAACAAATACAAAAGTGCTGTAACACTCCCGAATTTCCGTCCAATTTAAAACCATTTAAAATCACGAGTTGCGGCGGAAAAACTCTGGAAATCCGAAACGTTACCGCCGTATTTAATGTTCAAATCAAATACAAGGCTAGAAAGAAAAACAAATGCTTGAATCCCCAAACAACGTAATAGGTAATTAAATAATAACTATCTTCCAAATAACTTAAAACAGATAATCCAACTGAAGTAAAAGCATTAAACTTATTAATTCTCATGCAAGAGAATTAATCTCATTACAATAATAAAAATCCCAATAATAGAAGTTCCAAACTAAACAATAAAATAAATATTTTTAGAAGATATACTATCTTCTTGGCACGCCTTCCCTAACTCAACTCCTCGAGCTACAATCCTGTCAATCTACTCCCCCATATAGACAAATTCCATATAGGTTCATCATAGGCCCACCATTGAAGAGAAATGGACAGCAAACACAAGTAAAAAGAAAAACAACTAATCAGCGATGTTGAGTAATTCATAACCACATCCATTTCAATCTCCAAAATTAAGTCCACATGCTTAATCAAATAAGATAGTCATGCTTTAAGAAATAAAGACAACATGCTTTAAAAGTAAAGACACAACAACCACCAAATAATAAATCTCATTATTTATTATTATTCATTAGCCAAGTTCATTAGAGAGAAGAGAATCGCATGAATTGTCAAACCAACCGCAGTCGATTCAATAGGATCTTAGTCCCGTGCACAGTGGCAAAAGAGGGATCAACCGTCCCGGAGTAAGATGACTCCCGAAGTACTTCTAGATGTTCCTAAGTATGCATACCCTCTCTCAACCCTTAGGTTTACAAGAAGAACAGTTTCATCCACAAAACTTCACTTGCCCAATTGCTCTTTGTATTGATACAAGTTTTAACTAAATACATTGAGGCCATAACCAATGGAACCACTCAACATACCAAATGACAAATTCCCATTCGCCTCCTTCGGTGGATCCATTACCAAAGAAGTCTTAGCTCTCAATTCAATTTAATATAGTGATCACGTAACAAGTAATACACATAATCTTGGCACTCAAGTAACACAATCTGGTTACAATTTCCGATGGCATTTTACATGAATGGCATCTAGGCCTCAATTCAAAACCACCTAATTCAATAGTCAAAGTTCATTTCAACTTATTGAAGTAACCTGCTTCTAACATGAATCCACATGCTTACTAACATGATACAAAAATAGCAATTTCGAGCTATATCCAATTGAACAATTAATAACATAATTTTCGTTCAATAACCAATAATAAAGCATGCATCTCCTCACATGAATATTAATCAAGTAGACATTGCTACACAAGTGAATTTCCAACATTATACATGCATTCACTAACATATAATTCTATACGAATTATCACAAGGAAATAAACATCAATTATCACTTTTCAAATATTCACAAGTCCAAATATGAATTCTCATTCCTAATTCAATACTAGACAAATGAATACAAATCCCAAACGATATGAATTATGACAAAGAGATTACATAATTCATAGAGACATGAATTACCTTCCAACTAAGGCAATCACGACAAACAAATAACGTAAGCTCCTTACGTTTACGCGCGGTCCACGGGTCCTAACAAATCCACAACATAACAATAGTCAACACCTTGACTTCTAAACCACTTTATCAAACTTTAAAGATGATTTAGTACCCTTAATTTAATTAATTAAGTTGCTGGAAATTTCAGTTACTCACGCATGCTCAAAGTTTCCAAAAACGAATTTGCGTAGAACAAAATAGGAAACTTTCCAAAACCCTAAACAAGTCAACTAATCAAAGCAAGTCAACATCAAACACCATCACCATCACCACCACCAGCAGACCCGCTGGTGGCTGGCCGCAGGCGGCAGCCACGGCAGGCGGCCGCGACAGCCGCACATCGGCTGCGCACGGCACAGCCGTGTGCCCCACGGTTTCTCTCTTTTTTTTTTCTTTTTTTTTTAACAAATTTATAAAACCCTAATCTAATCAAATCCAAAATTTAATAAATTTTCAGATTTAATTAGATTACAAAGATCTAACCTTTTTCATTCAAACTTGATCCAATTCAATAAAAACCACAAACCAAACCCTAATCATGATCCTATCATGCAAAATTAATAGAATCTAACAAACCCTAGATAAAACTAATTTAGGGTTTATCATACAAAAACTAGGGTTCATGAAATCATACTTGAATTGAATCAAAAAGCTTTTAATAAACAAAGAAAACTAATTTAAGACACTTACTTGAAAATTCAAGGGATTAAAACTGAGCAAGATGGACTGTGAAAAGTGATGAACTTTCTCCTTCTTTTTTCTCTAGGAATTTCGGTCGTGTGAGTGAAGAGAAAGAGAGAGACTTTTTTTTTTTTTTGTTTGGTAAAGAATCAGTTATGTGAGGAAGCTGAGTGTATTTAGGAGCCCAAATACACTCATTCCTTAACTAAACTTATTCTTTCCTAAAAACTCTCCTAACTTCCCTCCACTTACCAAATATTTAGGAAACTAAATTTTGAAAAAATAAAAACTGATTTGATGCCCCATAGTTTCTACTCTTGGCCTAAAATAATGGCCCAATTTGGGTCTTAAATATTTTCGGCCAATCCGAATTAATTAAGCCCAATTTCCTTTCTTTTAATTTGGCTAAATTAATTTAATTAGGTCCAAAACTAAAACCCAATATTAATTAGGCACTCAAAAACATTTATGAGCCCAATTAATTATTTTAAATATGAAATCGCATTTTCTTTTTAAGTAATTATTATTCTAAAATGAATAAAAATTACGGGGTATTACATCCTTACCCCCTTAAAAGAAGTTTCGTCCTCGAAACTTAGGATCACCACCAAAGTGAAGCTAGTTCCATAAGGCGAAGTTTTTCCACCACACTTTCAAAGTTCAATACACACATGTAACTCGAAAGTTTTAAAAGTTTTCACAACTTTTTCCAAATAACAAAATGAGCATGATGCAATGCGATGCAATGAGTTTTTCAGTCTTTGTTTTTTTTTCTTTTTGTGGATTGTTACACCTTCCCCCCTTAAAAAGGTTTTGACCTCGAAACCAAGGTTAAGTACCTTGTTCGAACAATTGAGGATAACGTTTGTGCATATCAACCTCAGTTTGCCAAGTCGCCTCTTCAACTTTGTGGTTAGCCCACAACACTTTCACAAGATTGGTCGTAGACGCACGAGTTTTCCTCGTTTTCTCTTCTAGGATCCTTACAGGTTTAGTTCGCTCCTCAATGACTCGAACTGGTTGCTCTTCATAGGTAAGTGTGTCGTCTAACACTACCTTTTCTGGGTTCAGCACATGACTCGGATCATGGTGATATCTTTTGAGTTGTGACACGTGGAACACATCGTGCACTTGCTCCAAATCCATAGGCAAAGCCTATAAGTGACCTCTCCAACTCTTTCAAGAATCTCGTAAGGTCCAATGTACTTTGGGCTAAGCTTTCCTTTGCGCCCAAATCTCATAACTCCACGAGTAGGCGATACTTTGAGAAGTAGCTTCTCACCAACTTGGAATTCCTCCATTCGTCGATGTTGATTTGCATAGGCTTTCTGTCTATCTTGTGCAGCTTTCATCTTCTCTTGGACAAGTTTCACTTGATCCACAGTCTCTTGGATAAACTCTGGACCCAAAACAAAGGTTTCACTTATGTCGTTCCAACACGTAGGAGATCGACACTTTCTCCCATACAATGCCTCGTAAGGTATCTACTAATGCTCGCATGGTAGCTATTGTTGTAGGAGAACTCAATCAAAGGCAAACTCTTCTCCCAAGAGTCCTTCATCTCTAGAGCACAAGCTCGCAACATGTTCTCCAATGTCTGAAGTACGCTCCGTTTGACCATCTGTCGCGGGATGAAATGCTGTACTAAATTTCAACTTCGTACCAAAGGCCTCTTGTAATTTGCCCCAGAAGTTTGACAAGAATCTCGTATCTCTGTCTGACACAATGTCTTTAGGTACTCCATGTAACCTCAAGACCTCTTTCACATAAGTTGCAGCGAGTTGGTCTATTGACCAAGTCTTCCTCATTGCAATGAATCTCGCCGTTTTCGTCAGTCGGTCGAAAATAACCCAAATAGTGTCTTTGTCAGACCTCGTCTTTGGTAATCCAGTCACGAAATTCATCGAGATTGAATCCCACTTCCATCCAGGAATTTCTAGCGATTAAACAAGACCTCCCGGCCTCCTATGTTCGATCTTCACTTTTTGACAAGTAAGACATTTTGTCACATATTCAGCACATTCTTGCTTCATGTTCATCCACCAAAACTGGAGTTTCAAGTCTTTGTACAGCTTATCACCTCTTGGGTGAACAGAATACGCAGTTCCATGTGCCTCATCAAGAATTGTTCTCTTCAGCTCGTCATTGTCGGGTACACACCAACGCCCCTTCATCTTGATCGTACCATCATCAAGGATCTCAAAATCAGGATGCTTCCCATCCTTTATCTTGACACGTACTTCCTCTAGAAACGGGTCATGAACTTGCAACTTCGGATCTCATCATAGATCGACGGTCGCACTACAAGTGCATTCAGCAACACTGTAGTCTCACCTTGTTGAACGAATTCTGGGTCCAACTTCCTGAATTCCTCACACAAATCATACGATAGTACCATCATGCTATTCACAGTGTGTGAAGTCTTCCTACTCAACCCATCAGCCACTACATTAGCCTTTCCCTCGTGATACTGAATATCCAGATGGTACTCAGATATCAACTCGAGCCACCTTCGTTGCCTCATGTTTAACTCCTTTTGAGTGAAGATATACTTCAAACTCTTGTGGTCCGTAAAGATCTTGCAACGAGCTCCATACAAGTAATGCCTCCAGATTTTCAGGGCAAAAATCACAGCGGCTAACTCCATGTCATGAGTAGGGTAGTTCTTCTCATGCACTTTCAACTGGCGAGAGGCATAAGCAACCACCTTGCCATTCTACATAAGCACACATCCCAACCCATTCTTAGAAGCGTCACTGTAAACCTCAAATCATTCCGTTCCATATGGTAAAGCCAACACTGGTGCCGTTGTCAACCTCTTCTTAAGCTCTTGAAAAGCTTCTTCACATTGTTCAGTCCACTTGTACTTCATCTCCTTTTTCATCAAATTTGTGATAGGTCTAGCTACCTTGGATAAGTCTTGCACAAATCTCCTATAATAGCCAGCCAACCCGAGGAAACTTCGTACCTCAGTCACACTTTTCGGAGCAGGCCAATCCATGACAGCCCGAATCTTAGAAGGATCAACTGAGACTCCTTCTTT
Source organism: Tetragonia tetragonoides (assembly GCA_038025085.1). Taxonomy (NCBI): domain Eukaryota; kingdom Viridiplantae; phylum Streptophyta; class Magnoliopsida; order Caryophyllales; family Aizoaceae; genus Tetragonia; species Tetragonia tetragonoides. Next base: position 34,284,285 of record CM076141.1, read on the forward strand.
AGAGATAATGTGCCCAAGAAAGGCAACAGTCGCTAGCCAAAACTCACACTTTGAGAGTTTAGCGTACAACTTCTCATTTCGCAACACCTCCAAGACAGTTCTCAAGTGTCTTGCGTGTTCCTCCTTGTTTTTCGAATACACCAAAATATCATTGATAAACACCACCACAAAACTATCCAGATATGGTCTAAAGGTGTTATTCATCTCCATAAACTTAGCAGGTGCATTAGTTAACCCAAATGGCATAATAGTAAACTCATAATGCCCATACCTTGTCCTAAAGGCAGCTTTCGCAATGTTAACCAGACCGCAAATCCACCTTCGAAAACACTCCAGCTCCTTGGAGTTGGTCGAACAGGTCTTCAATTCTAGGTAGGGGATACCTATTCTTGACAGTGACCTTATTCAACTCACGATAGTCAATGCAGAGGCGCAGACTACCATCCTTCTTACGCACAAATAGAACTGGTGCGCCCCAAGGGATGACACTTTCTCTAGTAACTCCTCCAATTGCTCCTTCAGTTCTTTCATCTCTAAAGGTGCCATTCTATACGGTGCCCTCGAAATCGGACCTGTTCTAGGAACTAGGTCAATCTGAAACACAGTATCCCTCACTGGTGGCATACCAGGAATCTCCTTTGGGAATACATCTGAAAACTCATTGACCACGTCAATCTTTGAGATTTTCCTCGTCTACTCCCTCTACATTCTGAATGTGACACTAAAATCCCTCACATCCTTTCTCTAAGTGCTTTTTCACCACTAACATTGAAATGATCCCAATTCCTCCCTTAGTGACAATTCCTTTATAAGAGATTCTATTACCTCTAGGCCCTTTCAGCGATATCTTTTGTTCACTACAATCGATTCTCGCTTTATACTTGCTAAGCCAGTTCATACCTAGAATAACATCAAAATCTTCCAATTGAAACTCAATTAGGTCTGTAGGCAGTTCAGACCCTGCAACGTTCACTTGAACATTGGGATGTATCACTCTATGCAATACCACCTTCCCAGTAGGAGTGGTTATACGAGTCTCTAAAGGTTCTGTGACAGTTGAGCCTTGAAATTCCCCATGTTTCTTAACAAAGTTTTAGATATGAATGAATGTGATGCTCCAGAATCAAATAACACATAGGCGGGCAAAGAATTTACAAGAAACGTACCAGCCACCACATTGTTTGCTGCATCAGCCTGTGCTTGATTCATCACAAACAAACGACCTTCATTTCTGTTCTGGTTGCCATTATTGTTCTGAATATTTCTAGCCGGTCCATTCAGCCCATTCTGCCGATTACCACCTTGGTTGTTCCCATTCTGACCTTGAGCGGCAGGAGCTTGAACATTGTTGTTGCCCCCACCATTGTTCACGGTCTTGCCCTTTTGAGGACAATCAAAAGAACGATGCCCCAACTCTTGACAAGTGTAGCACCTCACCTTATTTCCAGCACAATCAAGCCCTGGGTGATTCTTATAGCATCTCTTGCAAATGTAGGGTTTGCCCTTCCAACCCCCGTTACTCTTATGGCCATTTTCATTCCCATTCTTGGAATTCCCACCCTCATTGTGGTTATTCCCCTTGTTGTTGTTGTTGTTGTTGTTGTTGTTGTTGTTGTTGTTGTTGTTGTTACCATTCTGGTTGTTCCCTCCCCAGAACTTTTCCTTCTTCTCACCACCACTACCCTGATGGTCCTCAAACTTTCTCTTCTTCCCAGTCACCTCCTCTCGTTGCTTATAAATCGCAGCTTGATTCGCAGCCCGATTGTAAGCCTCTTGCACAGTTCGACACTTAAAACATCCAAAAGACTCGCGAATGGTACAGTACAACCCATTCTGGAATCTACGGGCCCTTTGCTCGTCTGTGGAGACTAACTCTCCAGCAAAATGAGCAAGGTCGTCAAACTTTTCAGCATATTCTTGAACAGTCATCCTTCCCTGGATAAGGTTCAAGAACTCGTTATATTTCTGGTCCTGGAGATATTCTGGGTAGAATTCCTCTCGAAGAGCCGTTTTGAACATCTCCCAATTAAAACCCGGTCGAGCTCTAACTGAGGTACTGTTGGTTGTCCACCATCGATCAGCCTTCTTTCGGAACAGATAGATAGCACTATCTACCTTGAGTTCCTCTGGGCATCCCGTTATCGCGAAGATCTTCTCTAGGTCTCGTGTCCAGTCGTCAAGTAGCACAGGGTCCTCATGCCCCTCAAAAATAGGCGGGTTAAGCCCTTTGATCCTCTTGGATACGGCGGCAAAATCGTCATCCCCAGTAACCCTTGTGTCCTCCTTTTGCATCATCTGTGCGATGAATGCATTGGACTGCGCCAAACCTTGCTGCGACTAAGCAAGTTGCGCTAGTAAGGCTTGGGCCATTTGTTCCCCATTCCCGACACCTCCGTTGTCGTTATTATCTCCCATTGAGCAGTTCGAATTTTCGACTCTTTGCGTGTTTCGTCTAGGTGGCATCTAGCGACCTAAAGGATCACAAAAGCAAAAGAAAAGGGTATTAGCTGCCCATATCACACTCAGGTGCGATAATCACAACTAACATATACACTTAACTCATATATATGTTCACTAGCCAACTAGGGCTCTAGGCTCTTATTGCGTTCAAGCATGGCCTTATCACACTCTTGCATACTAGCAAGTTCAAGTTTCAATTGACTTTGTTCTTTCTCAAAATAAACAAATAACAATCAAAATGAAACATCCATGCCTCTTTCATAGGCGCTTTCACAATACTCATGCTTCAAATAGCAAGTAATTAACACATTTCTTGCAAAAGTCAATCTCATAAATGAAATAGTCATAGTATTTGTTCCAAAAATGAGGACTTGTCACACCAAGCCTCAATAGCATGAAGTAAGTAAAAACAATAACATTCTAAAATAATGTCAAAAACAATTGCCTCACAGACCCAAATAAAGTCTCAAATAGTTTTACTCCATCAAAGCTAAATAAAACTAAGAACTACGCTCCTTCGTGGTCTTGCGCTTCTTTGTGCCTTTCTTTTGGAGCGCCTTTTGGTAGATTTCATCGAAACTCTGGTCCATCTCGTTGAACAAATCCTTTTCGAGCTCCTTGGCCTCATCGACCACTTCCTCCTTATCCTCCTTCGCAGGATATGGCAGAAATCTAAACTTACGCTGTATCTCAACTAACGCAAGCTCCCTCATCTCGTTAATCTTGTTAATGATGCCAGGATGCTTCGTGAAATACTCCTGCGGCCAAAGCATAGCGCGACTAAAGATAGAGTCGAAGCTCTCCTTGAATGGTTTTCCCGCGTCGTAGGATTGCTCCCACTCGTCATGGATCTTATCTCTCAAAGCCTCCCAAATTTGGTTATGTCCAAAAGCCTTGTACATAACATACGCCTTCATGCGTTCTGACCTCAAGGTAGACTTGACTTCATGGTAGTCATTGTACTTTTTGAAGGTCGTACGCGCCTTCATCCTCGAACTCATGTAGGCGCTTGTCCCCCTTCCATTGCAGAGTATGTGTGTCTCTAGGTGAACGACTCATCTGCAAACGGGAAGCAACGCGTTAGTACTTCACTCGACTACTTCATATAATATCAAAACAAGTAAAATAACCAAACAACTCATCTCGCCTTTATAAAGCTTTTATTCACATAACTTAAGTCTATTTAAATTTTTGGCTATGAGCACAATATAAAGATATACTTTTCCCAATATGTCATTCATACTCTTAGGTCAAAAACTCCTAACATAGGCTTCTAACATAGGCTTTGATACCAACTTGTAACACCCCGAATTTCCGTCCAATTTAAAACCATTTAAAATCACGAGTTGCAGCGGAAAAACTCTGGAAATCCGAAGCGTTACCGCCGTATTTAATGTTCAAATCAAATACAAGGCTAGAAAGAAAAACAAATGCTAGAATCCCCAAACAACGTAATAGATAATTAAATAATAACTATCTTCCAACTAACTTAAAATAGATAATCCAATTGAAGTAAAAGTATTAAACTTATTAATTCTCATGCAAGAGAATTAATCTCATTACAATAATAAAAATCCCAATAATAGAAGTTCCAAACTAAACAATAAAATAAATAAATGTTTTCAGCAGATATACTATCTTCTTGGCACGCCTTCTGTAGCTCAACTCCTCGAGCTACAATCCTGTCAATCTACTCCCCCGTATAGACAAATTCCATATAGGTTCATCATAGGCCCACCATTGAAGAGAAATGGACAACAAAGACAAGTAAAAAGAAAAACAACTAATCAGCGATGTTGAGTAATTCATAACCACATCCATTTCAATCTCCAAAATTAAGTCCACGTGCTTAATCAAATAAGATAGTCATGCTTTAAGAAATAAAGACAACATGCTTTAAAAGTAAAGACACAACAACCACCAAATAATAAATCTCATTATTTATTATTATCCATTAGCCAAGTTCATTAGAGAGAAGAGAATCGCATGAATTGCCAAACCAACCGCAGTCGAGTCAATAGGATCTTAGTCCCGTGCACAGTGGCAAAAGAGGGATCAACCGTCCCGGAGTAAGATGACTCTCGAAGTACTTCTAGATGTTCCTAAGTATGCATACCCACTCTCAACCCTTAGGTTTACAAGAAGAACAATTTCATCCACAAAACTTCACTTGCCCAATTGCTCTTTGTATGGATACAAGTTTTAACTAAATACATTGAGGCCATAACCAATGGAACCACTCAACATACCAAATGACAAATTCTCATTCGCCTCCTTCGGTGGATCCATTAACAAAGAAGTCTTAACTCTCAATTCAATTTAATATGGTGATCACGTAACAAGTAATACACATAATCTTGGCACTCAAGTAACACAATCTGGTTACAATTTCCGATGGCATTTTACATGAATGGCATCTAGGCCTCAATTCAAAACCACCTAATTCAATAGTCAAAGTTCATTTCAACTTATTGAAGTAACATGCTTCTAACATGAATCCACATGCTTACTAACATGATACAAAAATAGCAATTTCGAGCTATATCCAATTGAACAATTATTAACATAATTTTCGTTCAATAACCAATAATAAAGCATGCATCTCCTCACATGAATATTAATCAAGTAGACATTGCTACACAAGTGAATTTCCAACATTATACATGCATTCACTAACATATAATTCTATACAAATTATCACAAGGAAATAAACATCAATTATCCCTTTTCAAATATTCACAAGTCCAAATATGAATTCACATTCCTAATTCAATACTAGACAAATGAATACAAATCCCAAACGATATGAATTATGACAAAGAGATTACATAATTCATAGAGACATGAATTACCTTCCAACTAAGGCAGTCACGACAAACAAATAACGTAAGCTCCTTACGTTTACGCGCGATCCACGGGTCCTAACAAATCCACAACATAATAATAGTCAACACCTTGACTTCTAAACCACTTTATCAAACTTTAAAGATGATTTAGCACCCTTAATTTAATTAATTAAGTTGCTGAAAATTTCAGTTACTCATGCATGCTCAAAGTTTCCAAAAACGAATTTGCGTAGAACAAAATAGGAAACTTTCCAAATCCCTAAACAAGTCAACTAGTCAAAGCAAGTCAACATCAAACACCATCACCATCACCACCACCAGCGGGCCCCACCACCAGCAGACCCGCTGGTGGCTGGCCGCCGGCGGCAGCCACGGCAGGCGGCCGCGACAGCCGCACATCGGCTGCGCACGGCGCCGCCGTGTGCCCCACGGTTTCTCTTTTTTTTTTTTTTTTTTTTTTTGTTTAACAAATTTAAAACCCTAATCTAATCAAATCCAAAATTTGATAAATTTTCAGATTTAATTAGATTACAAAGATCTAACATTTTTCATTCAAACTTGTCCAGTTCAATAAAAACCACAAACCAAACCCTAATTATGATTCTATCATGCAAAATTAATAGAATCTAACAAACCCTAGATAAAACTAATTTAGGATTTATCATACAAAAACTAGGGTTCATGAAATCATACTTGAGTTGAATCAAAGAACTTTTACTAAACAAAGGAAACCAATTTAGAACACTTACTTGAAAATTCAAGGGATTAAAACTGAGCAAGATGGATTGTGAAAAGTGATGAACTTTCTCCTTCTTTATGCTCTAGGAATTTCAGCCGTGTGAGTGAAGAGAGAGAGAGACGTTTTTTTTTTTTTTTTTTGTTTGGTAAAGAATCAGTTATGTGAGGAAGCTGAGTGTATTTAGGAGCCCAAATACACTTCTTTCTTAACTAAACTTATTCTTTCCTAAAAACTCTCCTAACTTCCCTCCACTTACCAAATATTTAGGAAACTAAATTTTGAAAAAATAAAAACTGATTTGATACCCCATAATTTCAGCACTTGGCCGAAAATAATGGCCCAATTTGGGTCTTATTTATTTTCGGCCAATCCAAATTAATTAAGCCCAATTTCCTTTCTTTTAATTTGGCCCAATTAATTTAATTAGGTCCAAAACTAAAACTCAATATTAATTAGGCACTCAAAAACATTTATGAGCCCAATTAATTATTTTAAATGTGAAATCGCATTTTCGTTTTAAGTAATTATTATTCTAAAATGAATAAAAATTACGGGGTATTACAAGTGCACTTACACTGGCAGTCCCAGATCAAGAGCTCTTCCCTCTACCCGTCATCCGGCTATATCCTTTCTTCAGCAAATGGATGAGCTTGAATTCCTGAGAAGTCTGCTCTCAGTTCAGCTACAAGAAGAAGACAAAAGATAGAGTCAGCACTTGTAAGCAACAAAAAAAAGCAAGTAGGGTTAAAGCTTATCCCTACACAGTCATCGGGCAAGGGTAAGCCCTCCACGGCCTCTCCATCAGCAATGTGTAAGGGAAGCTCTTCCACAACACGACCCCCACTCTCACCAATGTACCTCACCACATTGCTCGATAAGGTCACACTTGGGGGCTGGCCACGTGGAGCTTGCATCAATACCTCAATTTCATTTCAAACTCTAGAATGGGGCCTCTTGGGGTCCCGAGGAGCCAAATGATCCGCCTACAAGACACAAAAGTTAGTACATTGCACATAAAGCTGAAAAACACAAAACAAAGTTTTTACCTCGGAGGTGAGGTCCGGCATCAGACGACTCAAGCAATAGGCCAGATACACAGCTGTCAGTCCAAGCCATCAACCTACGGCTCAATGAACTGCGTGGCCGCAGCTCCCCGAGTCACGACCCCCAAGTCATCTACGCTCAGACTGCGCAGGTAAAACATGGTCATAGGGGGGTCCTCCGGAACAAAAGGCCCCCCAAGGTAGGATGGACCAACCGAGTCAAGCGGTCACCCACATACCACTCAAAGCTGTATGGTCCCTTAAAAACCACCCGCAAGATAGATACCCTGAAGGAGTGGGTGGTAATGTGGGCCGGAACCCCTGGAATACCGTCAAAGGTAGTCCACGACACCTACAGATTACAAGAGCAAAGTTCATTCACATCAAATGAACCAAACAAATATATATACGCAGGTAAATCGAAGGCACCGTACCTCGGACGTATCATGACTCTCGAAGGTAGTCCGAAAATCCTCCAAGGAGGCAAACGGATGACTATCTCTATCAACCGACCGTGAACCCAATGGGAACATCCTCAAACTAGGACGGTGAAGACCAAAAGTTGGAAAATACTCAAAGAACCACAGCTGCCATACTAGCAAAGACAATCAAATACGACTCTATCGCAAAGGACGCGTATAAAAAAAATGATGATGATATATGCCTACCTCCAATATCCTCCAGGGGCCACTGATAGACGCTCTCCGACTCGTCAGCTTGGGCCTACAAGCCTGACGACACCATCTCACCAAGGATGCGTATGCAGGAGCACCAAAGTTGTACTCATGTACTCGAGACAGGTCATCTAAACATGTCAGGATGCCAACGTGACATACACTCTTCTTCTGGGCGAAGATGGTCGCCCCCAACAAATTAGCCAAGAAAATGCGAGGCCGCTGATGCTCAGTGAGCCCCTGCTCCGCTAAAGCTTCCCATAACCTCGGCAAGGAAACTCGGGCATCCCTAAAGTAGACAGATACATGCCCATACAACTCAATTAACCTATCAGTCTGCCGGTGATAGCTCGCGTCATACCGTATAGGACACCCTCTAAAGGACAAGCCCGTCAGTACAACGAACTGATAGGAGTAGAAAATATCTCTCCCACAGGTGTATGGAAAGTGTTCGTGGTGTCCCAAAATCTCTCCAACAACCCACGGGAAACTATCCAAGTATCCTCAGAATGACAAGTTGGGATAACCGACAGAAAGTACTCAAAGCCAGAAGCCTGAACCACCTCCCTAGCCCCCTAAGTAAATGTGTCCAACATCATGGCCCAGTACGAAGTGGACCCATGAGCCTACAAACGAGTACCAACACCCTAGCCAAACAAAATAATAATAATAAAAAAATTCTCAACACCACATATACTACAAACACAGCCCAAATAATTCCACACAAGTATTATATACAGCTGACCACCAATCCAGTATAACCCCAATTTGTTCGTGTGCCGAAGCACTAACAATTCAAAATTTCAGTACAAAATAAATAAACTGAGCAGAACAAAAAAAGTCAGGAACGTACCAACTGAGGGTTAGACAGATGACTCTGTCTATCCAGCAGCAGAACACTCTGATCCCAAACCTCATCCAAGCGCCAGTCCATACGCATAAACGAGTCCTGGTACAAAACAGCCCCATCTGCATGTCGAGGAAGGGGTGTACTAGGAGATGAGAGCCCAGTGCGAAAGAGGTCGCGGTTTTCCTCCTCCTCACCCATAGGACGCTTCCCTTTATCTTTGGGAGCCATAGGAGAAGAGTTGAAATTTTCTCTCTCCACAAGCGGAAATTTCAAGTTTTAGATTCGCAAGAAATAAGTACCCATTCAACAATGCAATCCAAAATTCAACCTAGGTGGAAAACTAAACAAGTTCAAGACAAAAAGTAAGGAATTTGGTCAAGAATCGACTTACCTTGAAGAAGTTGAAGCTCTCAACAATGGCAAAGTGGCTCTCGACAATGCTCGACCAGGAAGACGAAGTTGAAGAAAAATGGAGCAAAAACGCAAAAAAACTCGCGAAAAACTATTTTGAGATGCTCAAAGTGAGCGCCGCTAGCGGCGCTCGTGAGAGCCGCTCGCTAAGAGGCCTACGCCGTGACAGGCTCTGAGTGGCCTGCACGCGCGAGCCCCAGCTGTCCCACGACTTCGTTTCCAGCCCAAAAATCGTTATTTTGCACAGCTCGTTCGCGGCGAAGACCAATACTGAGCGCGCCGGAGAAAGTCCCTTTGGCTCACCAATTCAAAATTCAACAGTTGGTCCATCTTACGGTAGCAAGTATTATCAGGTAAAACTAACCCATTTATTTTGTAGGTCCCAAATACACAAGGCCAGATATTCCCCAATAATATTGATCACCCGGAGCGGTCAAATTATTTTTTAAGAAAAGCCCAGTGGGTCCTCTGGCACTATATCATTATTTTAGGATAGCCAGTTCCCTAAATTATTATTGGGACAGCCAGTGTCCATTATTTTTTCTTGAAAGCCAATGTCAAATATTGGGACAGCCAGTGTCCATTATTTTTTGTGACAGCCAGTGTCAAATGTTGGGACAACCGGTGTCCATTATTTTTAGGATAGCCAGTCTTCCAAAATTGTTACTGGGACAGCCGGTGTCCATTATTTTTTAGGACAGCCAGTTTTCCTAAACTGTTATTGGGACAGCCAGTGTCCATTATTTTTTTTAGGATAGCCAGTTTTCCTAAATTGTTATTGGGACAGCCGATGTCCATTATTTTTTAGGATATCCAGTTTTCTAAATTGTTAATGGGATAGCCAGTATCCATTATTTTTTAGGGCAGCCAGTTTCCAAAATTAGTCTTTGTGACAGACAGTGTCCATTATTTTTTTTAGGACAGCCAATTTTCCTAAATTATTATTGGGACAGCCAATGTCCATTATTTTTTTTAGGATAGCCAGTTTTCCTAAATTATTATTGGGACAGCCAGTGTCCATTATTTTTTTAGGACAGCCAGTTTTTCTAAACTATTATTAGGACAGCATGTCTCCTAAATTAAGTTTTAACAGTCAATGTTCATTTTATAGGATAGCCGATGCCCACCAATTGTGTCAGTCAATGATCACTTGTTCGATTATACTGTCCTTTGTTTTTTAAATGTTTCAATGATTGCTTAAACTGTTGCATTTAAATTGTTCATATGTTATAATCATTTTACAGCCGTCATTTTGATCGCAGTGTCTCGTCGACCTTTACGTTTCTCGTGCAGGGCAGAATCTCGGCATCCGCCGAGTGGTGCTTAGTCACTGTTTGCTTAGAATAAAGCATTTATACTATTCACTCTCACCACCATTTTGCAGCTGTCATTTTGATCGCGTTGTCTCGTCGACTTTTTTGTTTCTCGTGTAGGGACAAAATCTCGACACCCGCCGAGCGGTGTTTAGTCATTGTTTGCTGAAGCACTTTACGTTGACCATTCTCAAAGTGTTACTAACCTTTTCATTTACTCTGAATATAAGTCCCCTGCAGGCATTGAGACCATCCCGAGCGATGTTTGCCCTGCTAACCATAACCTTTATTTTTCTTGTGTTCACAGAGATAAAATCTTAGCGCGATACGAGCATGTCCCAACTCAGGTTTGTCTTCATATGCATGCATATTGTACACCCTCACACACCATGTGCACATCAGCGTCATGCGTGTTGCCTTCGGAATACTTTGATCTTCGCTTTTATTTAAGCTCGATCAAAGTGGAGGCTTCTGTAGATGCCAAAAAAGCGTCTTCAGGTTTCCCCGCAAAAGCCCGATGATAAAAGGAGTAATTTATAAACTTGAATGCTATTTTTGCTTTAATAGGTAAAATAAGGTCTCAGGTTTTTCCTCGATCACTCCTTCATTCCGATCACATTCAATAGCCCCGTTCAAGAGATTTCCAACGACACCTCTCGTGTTTTTTTCCGACTCCCGGTTGCCAAGTTGCTAACCGGGGGTAAAATTGTCTTTTACTGCAAAAGGGTAAAACGGTCTTTTCCTATTTTAGGAATACCAAAATTCCTCCGAAAATTAAAACCAGACTGGATACATCCATCTGGCAAGCTGACAGCCGCCAGCAGCGCTGGAGTAACAGCCAGCACCGCCAGCGGTGCTGGGTGAAATTCCAGAGCCGCAAGCGGCGCCTCGCTGGGTCTCCAGGCCCGTCTTTTTTTAAGCCCAAAATTCGATTTTCGGCCATCCCTTGACACTTCCAACCCTATTTCCTTCCCTAAAAATACGATCTCCTCCCTCAATTCAAAACACACAGTCTACAATTGACAACCTCTATTCTCAGGATTATTAACACTGAGCTTCCCCCTCTTTCTTCCAAATTCTTTACTTGAGCTCTTGTCTTTACTATTTTTTCTAAATAGCCTACAGTTCAGGTACTAACTCCTGAGGGCTCAAATTAAATTAATTGCTTAATTGTTTATTTTCTAGTAGTCATAATGTAGATATCATGTCAATAACGTCTTTTATTGCTTACTAAATATTGTCTTTCAAAGCATGTCTAGTCGTTGTAATGCTCAACTTGTCAATCGAATGCATGTCTAAATAAGGGTCATTAATAAATGTTATGATGCTTGTGATGAACCAATTAATAGTATAAGTCTAGGTTGTTAATCCGGTTTGTGTGGGAATCATGTCTTTAAATTATTAAGAAAACTCGAGTTAGTAGAGGCCGTCATAAAACGGGTGAGTTGGGTGCCTAACACCTTCCCACCTTGTACCTTCGTCCCCGAACCTTTTATTCTTGGGTACTTATATGTTCTATGTGAGTGGGAGTCTTTCTAAAAACATGATCAGTTCACTTATTGCGCTATTGGGTTGTCCCTTCGGTTTATCCCTTCGATAAAACGCCGATAGCAGATTTGTGACCTCTTTCATGGTTTTTATTCAATACAAGTCTTTACAAAAGCTTTTCTTACTGGATGGTCCCTTGAACTTATCTAAAGCCCCCAGCTTACAAATTTTCTATAAGGACGCACTCCGTGGTTATAGATTGGAGAAAATCTCGGGTCCTTACACAACGCAACGATTTAATAGCATAAGTCTCCACACTCATTATATATATTGTGAAACAATTAGAGAGATAGAGAGTAGAGAGTAAAGGGAGCAAAAGGGTGTCTGTATTATTTACATGAGGGATATAAATAGTACAAGAGGGGCTAGGGTTTTGCTTGTATAGCAAAAACCCTAGTACAGTATTTGGTAAGTATCTAAGTATGATATCTTTACAATATATTGTACATCCACATATATAATATATTTCATAACACTCCCCCTTGGATGTACATCACTAAAGAATATGCCTCGTTAAAACCTTACTAGGAAAACCCTGTGGGAAAAAAACCTAGTGAAGGAAAAAGAGTACATTATTCTTTAATACGCGTGAGAAGCTGCCTCATTAAAAACCTTGCTTGGAAAACCCAGTGGGACAAAACCATGGCTAAGGGAAAAAGAGTGCAGCGCGTATTTTCTCCCCCTCATGACCATATCTAGGGGTGTTCATTTGCGGGTATCCAAAATTTCGGGTATCCGAAAATCGGATATCCGAAATTGTGGATACCAAATTTTGTTATCCGAACCCGAATCCGAAATTTTGGATATCCGATTTTCGGATACCCGAAATTTCGGATTCGGATAGTCGGATATCCGTTATCCGAAAAATATTTAAATTTTTTATTTTTTATCCTATTTTGTGCCTAATATTTTGAAAATGTGAGCCAAATATTTCGGATAGTTTCGGATATTCGGATAGTTTCGGATAATTTTCGGATATTTCGGATAATTTTCGGATTTTTCGGATAATTTTGAGTTTTTCGGATATTTTCGGATATCCGAATATTCGAAAATTTTGGAAAATGGTATCCGAACCCGTATCCGAAATTTCAGATATCCGTTTTTCGGGTATCCGAAATTTCGGATATCTTCTTTTTCGTACAATTTCAGTTCGGATATTCGGGTTTTCGGATCGGATGCTCGGGTTCGGATATTTTTGAACAGCCCTAACCATATCCATCTAGATCTTCAAGTCGATTCAATTGTGATCTTCAGTAGGACATGTCTTCTTACTTGTGTTGACTCCTGCATGTTTAAAATATGATTCCAACAATCTTCATATTTCCCTTGAATATGATGTATATAACTTTCATTCGTATCAATATCATTTCAAACAATTATATATCCAACAAAGGGAGACATTAATATGAAACTCTATAAATTCCATAATATCCTTGTTATGGTGCCTCGTTAAAAACCTTGTTAGGTAAAACCCAATGGGATAAAAACCTCAACTAAGGGAAAAAGAGTACAACCACTACTTCACCAGAACCTTTGCTAGGAAAACCCAATGGGAAAAACCTACGCAACAGAGAAAAACGTGAATTGCGTAAAGTCTCATCCTTTAATAGCAATTTCACAATATATGAGCAATTTCCACTATTCCAAACCATTTAACATAAACCTTCTTCAGGAGGTCTTTAGTAATACAGATATAAACCTTCTACAGGAGGTCAATATTGGAACATAATAGTATCAAATTTAAAATATCAATCGTTGCTCATATTTTTTCATATCATCACAAAATATTTGTAATTTGGGAATGAGAGAGAATATTTTATAATACTTCAGGACCATAAAGATCACCTATTTCATAACCATTGTACTTCAGGACCATAACAATCTCATATTAAATATCACCAATAGGTCATCACAAATGTGATATTCACATCAATTCTCTACCTTTGAGAAATTTCTTATGATTTTGTGATTGATAATCTCATATGCTCAAACTTCTGGTTGAGAGAATAATCAATTCATTCAAAACTCTCCTAAAGAGGTTTTGTATCTTTCATCACGTTATATCCAAATCGTGAATGCTTTCCAACAATATATAAGCTTGTGTCATTCTCATTGATATTACTTCAGACACATTCAAATAATATATGAATGTTATTAATTCATGGACTTCTATAACTTTGAATATCAGAGGTTCATATAATTTCAATATAAGCTCTTCGGGAGCTTTTCACTTACTCAAAGGTCCATATATGCCATTATACATATCCAACAAGGCATTTAGATTCCTTCAGGGACTATATCTTCAATCCTTCTGGAATTGACTTACTATAGGAGTAAACATCTCCTTTTTGCCCCATACAAGAGAGATCAAATATTGATAAAACGCTAAAAAATATACTTTATAATGAACTTGCATAATGAAATACAACTCATCTTTTAAGTGATCTTCTGACCACTTAATCTTAATTTGTACAAGTTGGCTATCAATATCTCTTGTCTCATTTCGAATCAAACTAATTTATTGTTCGAAACTAAATATATATACTCCATCTCGTTGCCAGTCTTGCCTTTAAACATCAAAATAATAAAACACGAGAGAGTATGAGCACATTATCATATATTCATTCAAGAGAAACTTCAAGTTCTCAGAACGGGTGTCTTCATACCCGGATGGCCTAAACTGTCACATCAACCAAATATTTCACGTAACTAACTTCTGGTTAGTTTTTGCTCAATAATAATCAACTTTAACGTAGTCATTTACACGTGATTCTGGCTAGATGTATGATGTGATAAAGACATAACTTATGTCTTTTTTTTCTAATGGCAAGACATCTTATTTTCAGGGGATATACAATTCATGCTCTTCTAGAGCTTGTTCTCAACTTAGCTTGTTCATATAAATCTCCATGGACATATCTATCTATTGGATAGATTTCCTTTAAAATATACATAAGTCCATCGTCATTGCAAAAAGCATATGACCTTATTTATCTCATATTTGAATCATGCGGTTACAATTCACATTTTATCTCCCCCTTTTCCGTACACATGTAGTAGAAAAAAAAACAATAATCCAAAGGACAATCAGAGTATTGACCCAATCAATATACTTATTATATGGGGGGTACAAACTTTAGACTTATGAGTATAAAATATACACATTTTTTTCCCTCCTATTTTTGGACTTCAGGCCAAAAATTCATTTCATCATTGTATATCCAAATTGAACTTGCAACTTTTGGGTGTTTCTAACCGAAGTTACATAATTGTATACTCAAGTGGGTAACGATGTCAATCTATAATCATGAACTTCAGGTCATGATAATTGTACCATCAAATAATTTCTCATTTATTTAATGGGAGATACCCCTTTTGTGATATTCGGATCACTATCAATAATTTATATCAATAATTTATATCAAACTTTGGACTTCAGGCCAAAGGATTGTTTCGTCCTTGTAAATATTTACGAAACTTGACACTTTTTTTTTATGGGACTTCTGGCCCAAATTTTCATGAACTGCTAGTTAATGTATTCAATGTAACATCAATATAATCATGAGCTTCTGGTCATGATTATGTATCATCATCCAATTTCTATCTCATTGGAGATACCCTATTTTGTGATTTACGGGATCACTATTATAGATTTCTTTCATGCATGGGGTTTTAAAATTATGAACGAATCTTTATAGAACATGATTTGTACTAGCTCATAATTGTTTCCTCACTGTCCCAATTTACGAGCGTTCAAGCTCTATATATACTTATTTTCAGAATAAGTGAATTGGACAATTAGTTTGCAGAACTATTCATAAAAAGGATAATTATACCATAATATCCCATCATATATTCACTTGGACAGATAAAGTATATATAGTGATTGAAACTTTCTAAGTAGTTTTACTGTACTTAAATGATCCTGGCAGCCATAAATATGATACAATTAATCAAGCATAGCCAATAAAATTCCTCGGTCAAGAAAAAGAACCTAAAAGACAAATTAATGAAGTCCCTCAAATAATCCACCAGGGGCATACCAAGGAAATATGGGGTATACCAAGATAATAGATAAGCTTCTTATTGCCAATCATAATCAACACTTTAACATCGAAAAAAGAACCTAAAAGACAAATTAATGAAGTCCCTCAAATAATCCACTAGGGGCATACCAAGGAAATATGAGGTATACCAAGATAATAGATAAGCTTCTTATTGCCAATCATAATCAACACTTTAACATCAAACAACATATATTTGAAGAATTGGGGAACACAAATACAATATATGTCCCAGACCTGATAAATATATATGATATATGTACAAAACAAATATATGCATGATCATATATATACGCAAATCAACATATATTGGTTCCTTCTATAAAATTTATAATCATGCTTACGAAAGTCATAAATCATGAACAAGGCACAACTAAATTAATCTTATTTCTCATACATACACATACATTCTGGACCATTAAATGATATTAGTCTAATTTGCTAGCTACTGAGCATGATTGGTAAAGGAGGGAAGCCAAATTTTCATATTGCAATAAAGCAATGTGGAATTAACAACTTTGGATGAATACATATATTTAACCTCTGAGACATGAGTTTGATTGACCCTCCATTTATGAGTCAAATTTCTTTACATGTTCTGATACTCGTACTGGGTAACGCATCCAAATACTGTAAACTTGTTAATGATAAAAACATTTGCCTGATATTCACAATTAGTCAAATATATAGCTTTTGTACGAAAATCAGGGTGCATCTACCAAAACCAAATTAAGGAAGCCCGACAGATTACTACGAGAGTTGAGTAGAAAAACAATCCGTAGAGCATAAGTTGATGTAATCTTAGATAAAATAACGACCGGTCATGCGCACGAACTGTGTATGAATTAATAATATGGTGCAAAATCATGAATTAAAGGTATCATTACCGTATAATTACTATGTACTATTTGCATCATACTTGGTTGGCATACGTCAATCTTGGTTGGCTATGTGCCGTGAATAACTTGACGACAATATAATAGCAGGAAAAAAAAAAAAAAAATTGTTATCGTATAGGGAAGAACGGCAGACATCACCCAGCCATGTATCATTGAAATCAAATCGTTTATCAAACGGAGATCTGAAAAAATAAATAATTAGTTAGGGTTAGAACTGGTGCTGATAACGTGTTGTGAAATAATTAGAGAGATAAAAAGTAGGGAGCAAAAGTATATATATAATCAAGATCATATGAGAACTTGTCATTTTATGAGAACTATGAAAACCAACCTAAACCCTTGATTCATTTCAACCAAAATTAATCTAAACGGCTCAGATTTGTAAATCACTTGCACAAGTCACGTGCCTTGCTTTACACCTCCCAATCTCTCTCCATCTGCTCTCTCCTCCCACTATCTCCACCTTACAGCCAACTCAACTCTTCGCCGGACATAGTGGAGTGGTGGTTCTAGCTTTCGTCGGCGATCAGCCAACTCACTTGGAGAGCCGATGAGTGGAGTCGACCCGTCATCGGCCTGGCCTATGTGTATCCAACCCGTTTTGAGTAGATCGGAGCTTCAAAAGATGAAAGTTCACCATCATCACCCATGTCGACAGCTCGCCGCCGCCAAGAAAAGAGCTGTCGGTGGTGTGTGTGCGTTGAGTGGACTCGTGGAGAGAGAAAAGTGCGAGGAGAGAGAGAAAGTGTGCTTTGTGTTTAATTTCTTCCATTTTTTATTTTTTTTTTGGCAAGTTCGATTAATTTTGTGGAATAAAATTATGTTCGGTTTCTCTGCAGTTGTTTTCTTCAATTTTGCTTTTTGAAATGGAGTTAAAATCTCAATAACTCGGTTTGTGATACTAACTGGACAATCAGTAATAAATGGGTCTAGAGTGCAAATCTTGATACATTGCCTTTGTGGACTTCAATCCAAGAATCAGCGATGACAAAACATGTCAAATTAATTATGCTAGTTATTGAAATACTCCCTAGTGAATTTACCTATTTCATCAAAATACTACTGTTATTATCATGATTTTAGGGCATTACTCAATCAAGTGCAAGTGCCACCAAGGAAACTTGTGTAGACTGTAGTTTAGTGGTGACTGGGCAGGGCTGCCGGTGGTGTGGCTGGGCTGCCGGTGGCGGGTGTTAGCCAATCAAAGTATAAAAGTTAACCCTATTAAATATAAAAATTAAACTCTATTAAGTATAAAAAGTTAACCCTATCAAGTATAAAAGTTAGTCCTATTATTTATAAAAGTTAACCCGATCATGTATAAAAGTTAGCCCCATCAAATGTACAAGTTAACCCTATCAAGTATAAAAGTTAACCCTATCACGTACAAAAATTAACCATATCATGTATAAAAGTTAACCTCGTCAAATTTACAAGTTAACCCTGTTTTTTGTATAAAAGTTATATATATATATATATATATATATATATATATATATATATATATATATATATATATATATATATATATATATATATATATATATATATATATATATATATATATATATATATATATATATAATCAATCAGTTACATAAAGTGACTCATACCCTCTTAAACACCCTATCAGATGACTGAAGCACACTATGTGTTTCACTTGACGTACCCTTCTATGGGGTGCGACTCTTACAGTGCCCCTTGCCCCATCTACATAGTGACTCTCTCTCTCCCTCTTCCTCTTAGGGTTTTGAACACACTGAGCTAATATTTATGCCAATCCCCACTTTTCATAATTATGTCCTACAATGATTAGGAAATACAACTCAACTAGGATACTACTTTATTAGTTACAACCATAATGATATTCATAAATATTATCTCCAACTAAAATACATAAAATTATATAGCATTACGAAACTAATAATAATTTCCTATTATCCAACTTAACATATTGGGGTTGATCATTACATAGTGTCAGGACGATGATTTACGATAATTTAGTACTATTGGTTACAGTATTAACTACTTATTTAATAATAAAGAAAATCCTGAAAGGGATATAGATTGCAGCGTAGAATGAAAGTTGAGGCAAAGAATTGAACAGAAAAAACAAAAACAAAAGGTAGCATAGAGACAAAGGAAAGAAAATTGACTTAGTAACATTATTCTAATTTTCAGGTCATATAGGTTGACACCGTAACCTGATTTTATTCGTTTGACCTAACCATTAACAGGTCAAATGGGTTTGGATAATTTTGGTTTCGGGTTGGGTTACATAAAATCAGGTTAAAATCATATTCTTTACATTGTCTCCATGCTTCATTCCGCTTCATCCCAATTTGTTTCGCATCGTTCTGTTTCCTTGTTGCATGTGAGAAAGCGTTATGATATATCAAGAAGTCCCTCTCAAAATTTGCTTGGAAAATCACTTATGATTGATAGATAATATAAATATGTAAGTAATTAATTCATATTAGGCTTGTATAGTTAGACTAGGCCCATATATTTGTATTAGAGTTACGGCCTACCTTACCTCTTGTACTCAGTATATACATATGTATATTATCTATCAATTTCAATATTGAATTATATTTTATATTAGCGTAGGGGTTCTTACCAAAAGTAGTTTAATAAGGGGTTATTAAAAGTTAATTTTTTTTTTATTTATGAGAGGAATACATCGAAAAGTTACGGTTTACTGTATCAATGTTGTGGGGTTATAGATCAGGGGAGCAAAATTTGGGAGCGAAGGGATGTATAGGTGGGGATGAGTAATGTAACATGACAACATGTGCATGGTGTAAATTGAAGCCGTGTGAGAGTGACGTCAAGAGAAACCCGTGACCACTTCATGCTCCAAGCTCTCGATCATGACAAATGACAAATAAAAAAGAAGAAACTTGTCCTTTGTTTTCTTGCATCTTGTTTTATGATTTTATACTTTTTATATTTTATTTTAAGAAAAGAGAATTCATTCATTTAAATCTAACATAACCAAGTATAAATCCAATATAACAAGATTAATATGACTTCCATCATCACTGCTTGAAAACAGTGTCTTGATTAGTTTCGTCAATAAGTGACTACAAATCCAAACATCATCGCTAGAAATCGATGTCTTGATCAGCTTCCTCGAAATGCCCTGATGTAACAAAAAATATGCTAGTAAACGGGAGGTCACCGCCTTTTCCCTACGTCCGTAGATAAGCACGAAACGTGCTGCAGCTATTTGGAAGAGCAAATCTCCTTGCCAGAGTAGTTTTAACTTGTCTTCCTGATTCATCAAACCGAACCTAAAAACAGTAATTCGACGACTCTCCAACGAACGCGGAGAACTCCATAATCTCTCACCAAAGGAGAATTTATTACTAACCATAAAGAAAAAACAAGCTTAAAAACTTAGATCGAAAGCAAAAAAAACAACAACGGAGGGGCTAACCACCGGCAAAAATGCCGACGGTAGCCCTAAGATGTGTCAAGGAGAAAAGGAATTAGAGTTTCTTGAGAGATAAAAGAGAGGAAGAATGGAGGATTATGATTTACTTTTAATTCATAAAAGTTTCTCTAGTAAAACTCCACTTATTTGATCTCCAAGTAAGCAAGCAAGCACTAAGTTTTGTGTAAGACCAATTCACATAAAATTGGGGTTACTATATAAAAATATAGGGGTTACTTATTATGAGTAGTGACCCTTGTTCAACTAAAGAGTAACCCACGTCTTACTAAAATTATAGTAAAACCGTCTTAAACAGCTTTTTATACTGATCATTTGTCCAATTAGTTTAATTTATAAATATGGTTGAGCCATATATAATAATACTAGCTAGTACTATATATTCATTGAGATGCTCCTAAAGTTTCTTAGAATGTGACAATTAAACTCATGGGTGATTTTTTTTCCTTTTTATATTTGTTCTTTATTTTTGAGAATAATATTAAAGTTTATCTTCTTTATTTTACTTTTGATAATAATAAAAAATATCATATCTTATCTAACATTTTGTGGTCCAACCAAAAGGGATTAATTGATATTTTGAACTGCCATATATATAAAACTATGGACCTCTTTGAAGGATAAGAAACTGGCACCAATAGATTATGGTTACACAAATAGTCATTAATCTTTCTACGAAACATATGTTGCCATGTACATACAACATAGATTAAATTAATAGGATAATTAGGAAATTAATATTGTAAATATTCCTAACCCTAATTCCTTTAGTATAAATATATGTCAGGGCACCTATATTGGGTGAGCTATTCAGTCTATTACAGTACTTGACTATAACACGACCAGATATTGCTTATGTTGTTAATTTGGTTTCACAATTTATGCATGCTTCCCGCACTGCTCACTTACATGCTGCCAAGCGTATTTTCAGGTATCTTGCAGGGACGATTGATCACGGTCTCATCTTATACTCCGGCAAAGCTCCTTCTGTTCTTGTAGCTTATTCTGATGTTGACCGGGCCGGATGTCCTGACAGTCGCCGATCGACCACTGGTTATGCAGTGTTTCTGGGCTCTAACCTGATTTCCTGGCGTAGTAAGAAGCAACCCACGGTATCCAAATCCTCTACGGAAGCTGAGTATCGTTCTGTTGCTGAAACTTTATTTGTCCGCCATTTGCTTACAGAAATTGGGCTCTTTATTCGACAACCTACCACTGTCTTTTGTGATAATATTAGTGCCACTTACATGTCTGTTAACCCACTGCTTCATGATCGTAGCAAACACATCGATGTGGATTATCACTTTGTTCGGGAACAGGTTGCCAATGGGTCGTTGGTTGTTCGATATGTACCAATTAAGTTTCAGCTTGCGGATATCTTTACCAAAGGGTTGTCTTCACAACAATTTTTGTATTTAAAAGACAAACTGTCAGTGTGTTCTCCCCTAACAGATTGAGGGGGTGTAATAGGGTAATTAGGAAATTAATATTGTAAATATTCCTAACCCTAATTCCTTTAGTATAAATATACGTCAGGGCACCCATATTGGGTGAGCCATTCAGTCTATTATCTGTACATAAATAGATAAAATAAGGACCTGATGACAAGTCATGGCCAACTAACAATATGCTTTTACAAACTATGGGTGCGTTTTTTTAGAGCTGAACTTATCAGAACTAAACTGAATTCTATACCAATGAACTGGATACCACTGAACTAAACAAGACACTACTAAATTAAATTTTACACAACTTGATATGTGAGATAAAAAGTATGTTTCTGAACTAAACGCCACTGATCTGAACTGAACATCACTTAACTGAACTGAAAATCACTGAATTGACATCTGAACTGAACTGAACTGACTGTGTAAGCTGTAAAGAACGCACCCTATGCCCTGAAAAAGATAAAATAGCTTGTTGAACTGTCCAAAGTGGTTGTCTAATACTTTTACTAATTTTTATTTAACTTTTTTAGGGACTACTTTTTGCTAGTTGGATCTTTAAGATAAATGATATTTAACCTTAATCATGATATTACATATGAAGATTTTTTGGGACTTTGATATTTGAGGGTGCGTTTTTTAGAGTTGACACAGTAAGTTCAATTCAATTCAGGTGTTAATTTAGTAATTTTCAGTTCAGTGTGGTGCTGAGTTCAGAAACATCTTGTTTTATTTTACACATCAAGTTGTGTTTAATTTAATTAAGTGGTGTGCACTTCAGTAGTGTTAAATTCAGTTCAATTCAGGTAAGTTTATCTCTAAAGAACGCACTCGAAACCGACATTGGTCTTTCTTTTCTACATATGCCGAAGAAACTTTACTTTTTTATTTTGCATTTAGAGTACCTTATCTATTAGCTTTTCGAAAAAGGGGTTACAATTGATTTTTATCGCCGGATTCAAGTTTTTTCATTGTTAAACTTGTGGATAATTAAATAAAGGTCGTTCAAAGCTTCAAAACAAAGGTCATAATTGAAGATACGGGCCAAACAGAATTTATATTTTTAAAAATTGGCCGAAAAGTGGCTTGAGTCTTGAGGCGGTGAATTAAAAAGACAAAACTCATAAAATGTGTTTATTCCAAAAAAAATATAACTGATGATTATTACAAAATCTTTTTCCTGAAAGTAGTTATCTACAATTTTTTCTAAACTAATAAAAAAAAATTCAAAATGATCAACTTAATTAATTTAACCTCGCCTATACCTACAACTATTTATTATTACTTTTATTTTTGTAATGTTAACTTTTTTTCAACTAATAAAAACTTTAAATGTATTTGATAAGAAATGCATAAGCTATTGTAATTGTTGGGATTTTTGACCCACACAACAAATCCCTCCGATTAGAACTCAAACACTTTAATACCAATTGCGAAATTAACAATAAAATAACATAGACAACACACAATAATCAACATCAGATATAACGTGGAAAACCCCAATAGTTAAAAACCACGGGACAACCGGACAACTATTCCACTAATATCAAATCAATAGTGATTACAATGTCGATGCCATCACATCTACAGCCAAGGTAAACAACACAACTCCTATAAACGCGGCCAAGTACAATATTGATACCACCCGATGTCGTAGGAACCCGTTGGTTTTATGCTCGAACCAACAAACACTATAACCGTTGGTTTTATGCCCGAACCAATAAACGCCTCTTCTACGAACGGCTCGCCGTAGTCATCCACCTAATTAGGTCTTCTCCTAACTAAGGACTTTCTTCTTTATCTTGGATGGCTCAATATCTGGAGCACTCTCCCTCTTTATTGATATCGTGTTTTTCCTAACTCACGGCCACGCTGTCGTCATCGAGCTAACATCACGGCATCGCCCTTTGCGCATAACTCTTTGTCCCTTTTATAATGACCTTGCTGTTACCTAATTCTAGTAAATAAGAAACAAAAAGGCTAAAAGCCCATTAACATTGCCCTAAGTAATAACCGGTTACTTCTAGGACCAAATGCTTATTTTCTTCATATTTAATTTTTTTTTTTATATTTTTGGTGTTTAACACAAATTGAAATATCTCTCAACAAATTAAAAGATCAACTTAATTAATTTAACCTTGCCTATACCTACAACTATTTATTATATTATTACTTTTATGTTTTTAATGTTAACTTCTTTTCAACCGATAAAAACTTTAAATGTATTTGATATGAAATGCATAAGTTATTGTAACATACAAAATAAATAAAATTTATTACTCTAAATTCTTGTTTCCTTTAAATAAGTTTTACATGAATAAAATTGACTTCGTAAAAAAAAATAGTAGATCTCCCAAATAAATAAATGATTATGTACGCATCTGTTCACCTCAATTTCAAATTATTTGAGTTTGGTGTCTTTATTAACTAAATAAACCATTTTGCAAGCTCTTAGTGATGATCCGTTTGGGGTGGCTTTTAGTTCTAAACTTACTAAAGGGTTGGTACGTAGTCTATTGGTTCCAAACTTACTCCCAATTGGTTTGTTATGGCAAAGTTATGGATTCGATTTCTCATCCTCTAATACCTTGTGTCTTTTGGCTTCTAGGAACTATACTAGCCCCTTGACGTGCTAGGTTGACGGGGCCAGTGCTTGAGTTATTTGTTCAGTTAGTCTGATATGTTTGATGCTGAATTCGAGAGTTCGAACACAATATAGTGGCGGGTGTCTCGATCTCCATTGACTTGCATCCTCTTTTCAATGAGCGAAAAAAAGTGGCCAACTATGATAAAAGAAGAAAAAATTTCAACTCCACAAACTTTTTCTACAAATAGATATATTAATAAATTTTCAAAACCAAAAACTCGCAACCACGTGCACACTAATTAAGATGTCTCAGAAAAGAGAGATCCAACAATAGCTGGAGAACTGGCTAGGGTACTATGGCTCCGTTTAATTTACCTGGAAAAAACTGAACTGAACTGAAATGAATTAAACTGAACTAGAATTGATTTTTTTTAACTTGATCGTTAACTATTTAAAATTCGTCCAAACATATTCAATATTGGACTCATTTGAAAGTATGCTTTGATATCTTTCCGATAACATATATAGTTATCATCATTAACTTATTTTGGAATAACACGTTATTTGAGTGATAAAGTTACACATTAACTGAACTAAACTGAACTCGACTAGACTGAACTGAACTGAATTTAAGTAAAATTAATTAGTTGAATCAAACAGAGCCTATATCGTCTAAGGTGAAAACATTATTGAATTCTGTATGCTTCTGAATCTACATGAAAGTAGTCAAATTGGTCCAGCAAATTCATTCAATGTGAGATAGAAAAAATGGGTACATTCTGAAATCTTACAATTAGGTAATTAACAACATACGTAATACACAATATTGTATTTAGCTTTAACCCTTAATAATCAAGAAGGTATGGTTGAATGTTAGAGATTTATCCATCTTTTATTCAAAGTCGAGAGTTTAAATCTCACCTTAAGTATGGAGTAATATAATCTTAAATTTTTTGACCAATTATCTCACCTTTACAAATCAGCGAGAAATTAGTCATTGCAATTAAAAGTGAATATATTATATATGATTAATGTGAAACCAAAAAGAGCTTCAACCTTTGATGAAAAGACATTACAATATCTTGCTATAGACATGTTGACTTCATGAATATTATTGTCACCTCTTGTTTTAAAGGCCCCAATTTTTTTTTCTTTTTTTTTTTAATTAATTTGATATTTGTGGATGGTGGGGTGGGGGACTATTTTCTTTAGACAGTGCCAGGACTTGCATTGGAGCCCATGTCTTAGCCGCCCATATCAGATTATCATCTCCTACTTCTGATTCATCTTTTAATTATTTCCTATTACACACCCATTTTATTTATCTACATGTGGTTCCAAACTTGCATTCTTTTACTATAGCTACTGGTACTATATAAGAAATACAGTGAATGCACAATTCAGTTTCTTTCCTTAGACATTATAATCACAATTGTAATCCATTGTTTTGGTTGATCTCTTTGGGTCATTGTGTGTAATGGAAAGAATTAATCCAATGTCTTCAAAGAAGCGGGTAGGAATTCGAGCAAGTTTTGTGTGCTATGAGACCAACTTAAAAAAAAAAAATGGGATCATTATTCATAATGTAGGTGTCACTTATTATGAGCAATGACCCTTATTTCACTAAAAAGTGACCATCGTCTCACGCACCAAAAATTACGATAAAACTGTCTTGTACAAGTATTTGGGCTATACGAAATAAAAGATAACTTGTACTTGTTCCAACACGCTCTGATATTGGAAATAAATGAAATTATTACGTTTTTTTGGTACTCCTTCCGTCCCAAGTTCATCTTTACATTGGACTTTTCACGGTCTCCAAGACACTACATTGACCATGAATATTTATAATTTCATAAATATAAAACTTATAATAAGAATACTATTTAAAATGAATCTAACAATACTGTTTACATATGGAGTAACAAACACCACTCCTAAAGCACGATGTGGTATGGTTGTGAAGGTAACCAGATCACCCCTACTGGATGAAGAAAACTATGTTCCTGATACTTTCCAAAAAAAAAAAAAAAGTAAGGGTGAGAGGTAATTTGAAATATGGGATTGGCTCCTTACTTTCTCAATATTCTCGACTAGTTAACATGTTTTTGTTTGCGCCGTATTTTTTGATGCATTATTTGTAGTTGGGGGTTATTGCCACTTAACTAAATTTTTAAATTTGATCCGGCCACAATTAAGTATATAAATACCATGATTCTTTCACTTAATGCAATAAACCGCTTCTTCGTTCAAAATCTCCAGCCAATTTGAATTTTTAACATTTATTGCCAGGCCACTTCGTCCCTGTTCGAAAAATTTTGTTTGCTCTTTTAACTCAGATTACTCTTTTTACGAGATTTCACTATCTTTATGAAAAATTGTAAAGTCAACGACTCTGATAAAGAGAAAGAGGGAGGATCCGAAAACTCAAATTAAAGAGACAAAGAGAAAGCTGTGAGTAAGAAAACCTAGACTACCAAGTAAAAGGCGCTTGGGGTTGTCAATTGAAGAACACAAAAAAATTATGTGCTATCAATCAGGAAATGGCCTCCCAGAAATTAGGTTAGGGGTTATTTGCTGGCCAAAAAAACATAACTTACAGGAAAAACATCTTAATATTATTTAATATATTTATGATAAATGTCAAAAATTCAATTCGGTACAGGATTTAAATGGATGGCCGATTTGTGGGTTTAAGTGCACGACTCATTTTTTTTAGAATTACCGTAAAAACGAAGTTTAAAGACTTAAAATAACGACCATCCGCAAAAAATGACAAATCTGGATATACCGCATACGGCCGACTACTAATAAAACTGTGACAATTCATTATTGACTCTTTTAGCCTCATCATTATCAATTTTCATTTACTCCCTTTTTATCCTTTTTCTGAAACATGGCAGGTTGAGAAGTGCTAGTGCATATACTCGATCCATTATGCTCAAACAAGCAGAATCAACTAGCTAGCAGTGTCACTAAAACCTTGGTAAATCAGAAAGTGGGCAGTTGGTAAATCATATATCATATGCTGAGTTGCTGACACACACACATACATGCATGCACATATGCCCTGGAAACCAGGTAAAGTATGATGGCTGCATGAGGAAAAAGGCAAGAAAAAAGTACTAAAAAGGGTGGCTGAGTTATTGTTCATATGATCATGTATTCATACTCCATCCGTTCTTTTTTCTCCTACCCATTTTTTTTTACACGGAGTTTAATGAGAGTTGCTTTTGGAACAAAAATTCATTATTTGCCATTACTTTAACGTGAAAGAGTGTATGAGTTAGTAGTGGGTTGGAAAGTAATGATGACAAAATTAAAAAAAGTAAGGATAAATGAGTCTTTTAGTACTTAAAGTATTACTAAAAAGAGAAGTGGGTAGGAGAAAAAAGAACGGAGGGAGTATTACACACATGAACGTTTTTGTACATAGGAATTTGGGGTATCGCCTATTAGTCTTCCTTTAAAAATATCTCCCCCCCTAAACTATTAGATAATTTTGGTGATTTGGTAATACCATATGTATATATTACTATCTCACATAGAATATTTGGAAGGAAAAAAAAAAGTTTATGTCGGGTGTCGTGTAATCTATTTGGTTTTATTTTATGGTTCAGATGAGACTCAAATACCAGTACAATATATATATATATATATATATATATATATATATATATATATATATATATATATATATATATATATATATATATATATATATATATATATATATATATATATATATATATTGTGTGTGTGTGTGTGTGTGTCAACCAACTCCCAAAATAATGAGGTCACTATCTAGAAATGTAAGGGTCACTTATGGTGAGCAGTGACCCTTGTTTTATTGAAAAGTAACCCCTGTCTCACCAAAAGTTATAAAAAGACCGTCTTATACATCATCCGTACCATAAAGATGTCACACTAGTTTTTTCACGGTCTCCCAACCACTACTTTTAATTACAATTTCTATAAATATATAGATTACAAAATTATGATTTCCCAAAACAACTAATTAAAATGAATCCAACAAAAGTACTTTTACATTATAAATCTTTATATTTTTTAACATATTTATGGTCAAAGTTTGTAAAGTTTAACCTTGAAAAAACTAATGTGAATATTTTCATGGGACGGAGAAAGTAGAAGTTTTTGTGATATATTATATATGGGAAAATGGAGATACGGATCTGAAACCTAACAATATTACCGTAATACCTGACAATTTTCGCGTAGAAATCTATACATGTATAATCTTAGTTTTATAGAGTATGATTACGAATAACAACACAAGATCCCAAAAAGAAACAAAAGAATTAACAAAATGTTGGTGGGCTTTGTTGGCAGGTTATTAGCCTGCTGATATAGGCCTGCTTATTTGGTTGCACTGAAACGTGGGGGCCCATATTTATGGTTAGTTGTACCATTGTTATCGTAACCCCACACAAAAATTCCGGTGGTTTGGACCATTTTGGCGGTCCGTCAACCCGTTTTCCTATCATTTTCTTGTCTCACTTGTGGACAATAATGAAACGCTTTGCTTTCTCACAAGCTAGAACGCTTCTTAAGTACCGCTCCTTCCGTTTCAGATAAATGTATATATTTGTTTTTTAAAAGTTAAAGTTTAAAAACTTTGACTATTAATTTAAGAAAAATATAAGGATTCACAATGTAAAACTACTATAGTTAGATTCATTTTCAAACGAAAAATCAATTTTTTAAGTTTTTTTATCTTCATTTAAATACAAATATTCATGGTTAAAGTAGTGCATTGGAGACCGTGAAAAAGTAAATGTATACATTTATCTGAAACGAATAGAGTATAATCTTAATGCATGAAATTAAAGGTACATAAATCTATAATGTTGTTAATTACTCGCTCTTTAGACTGTTTATGTTAACAAGTTGCTATTTACTCAATCCGTCGCATGAAAATGCTTACATTATTCTTATGGATTTGTTGCATAAAAATGCTTATATTTTTCTTAAAGCAAATTTTATGTCTATGTGAAACCAACTCATAGAAAAATGTGGTCAATATTTAAAAATGTAGGAGTCACTTATAGTGAGCAGCGACCCTTATTTTATTGAAAAGTGACTCATCACTAAAAGTTACGAAAAGGCTCTCTTATAAAAATTTTTGTGTTTTTCTGATGAAACTGTCGCATATAAATATTTACATTATCTAGACTAGCAAAAAAAATATATTTACATTATCTCAAATAGTATCATTATTTTTGTCTCATAATTTCACACCCCCCAAAACTCATGTGATTAGTTTATTTTCTCTCACTTTCTTTCTTGTCAAAACAAGAAACCCACATCCACATGTGCTCCACCCTTGTCATTCACAAGGGTATTTTTGACACTTTTGTGCCCATTTCGTTGTGTATTGGTTGATGAGCCTTTTGACATTTTCATGAAACGCAGGAATTAAGTTATTAACGGTAAATTGTTTATGATCATTGAAGTCATTAGGCTTGGATTCAAAACAAAAAAATAGTGACTTATACACTTTGATAAAAACAAGTCAATAAAAGAATAAATCTGGTATATTTTTATTGTTTTCTCCCTAATATTTGGTTAGACCAAGTTTTAAGTGACATCAATCTATAGCACATTAAAATAAGGTCACTTATTATGTTCAATGACCCTTATTTCACTAAGACAATGATCATTATCGCCTCATCTTATACATGTGTTTTGTCTTTTGGTTTATGACATTGTAAAAAAAAGGTAAAAAACTTACTAAAAGGTAGTTCAACATGTCTTGTGTGAAACCAACTTACAAAAAAATAGGGTCACTGTTTAGAAATGTAGGGGTCACTTACAGTGAACAGTGACTCTTATGTCATTGAAAAGTGAACCCCCATTTCATCGAAAGTTGAAAAATACCATCTTATAGGATTTTTTTTGAAAGCAGTTTAGTTTATGGTACGTAACTAGTAGTACTAGTACATTATAAGTGTCAACTTCTATAGGAAGGGACAAATTGGGATGGGCAAATTAAATGCTGAAATTGAAATCAAAAAGAGAATAGGTGGATGGACATGGAAATATTTAATGTTTGCGCATGCAAATCGCCGACCATTTCATGTAAGGTTGTAAAATTTGTTTTGTGGGGAGCCAAAAAGGACCTTTTTATTTTTCTCTGGAAAATGTACTCTATCTGTTTTTATCAATCAAACCGTCTCACCAATCTTTGCTTTTACAGGACAAAATGAGAAGCAAACAAGACCCAACTTTCCAAATTAATGGCACCACTTTTTGGAATCTAATTACTCTCTCTCTCTCTTGAGAGCACATGCAAGTTCATTCACTAATCACCACAAACCTATATGTCTTAATGTTTCTCAAAAAGATATTCATGGTGTGTTTCCTTGTTTAATATGACAAGCATCAAGTGGCTAAATGCAAGTTTTTGGTGTAGATCCTACTTTGTCTATCAAGACGCCTCATACAAGTTGACATAGATGTTCGAAAAGTTATTTATGCGCCAAATAAATATGATGAAAGTGAAAGATGGCCAAACAAAAAATATATAAGTTGACGTGGATCGGACAAGTATGTTCTTTACTACTTATTTTACTAGTTTTTATTAATTGGTGGTGCGTTTGTTAGATCTGAACTTATTAGAACTGAACTGAATTTAACATCACTAAATTGGACACTACTGAACTGAATTGAACATAACTTGATATGTGAGACAAAAAGTATGTTTCTGAACTCAGCACCACTGAACTGAACTGTACATCATTTAACTGAATTTGAAATCACTGATTTGACAGCTGAACTGAACTGAACTAACCGTCTAAGCTCTAACAAACGCACCCGGGTGGGTAAGGTCACGTCACTGATTTCCATTCATTGGATAAGGTTCTACCACTTATTTTCATTAATTGGGTAAGGTCTTGCCACTGATTTCCACTGATTCGGCAATGTCGTTCCACTGATTCTAACTGATTCAGTAAGGTCCTGTCACTGATTATTTGAGTAGGAATGTGGGTCCTACCACTGATTTTCACTTATTGGGTAAAGGTCCTTTCATTGATTTTCATGATTAGGTAAAGGGTCTTATAACTAATTCTCATTGATTCAATAAGGTCTTGCAACTTATTCTCACTAATTTGTATTACTATTGATTTTTACTAATTGGATAATAGTAAAAAAGAACACACCCATAATCATTACTCATTACATAAGTTGACTTTTTTTTGGTAATTCTAAAATGACTTCACCTTATAGATTTTACAATGCAAGTCATTTTGTTTATTGGTGGACTAATTATGAATGCATACTTCCCATGTCCCATATACTTGTTTATATTTTCTATTTTGGGCGATCCTATATTGATTGTTTATATTCTCTCTTATTAATTGTTTTTTTCAAAGTTGTTTTCGGCCCTGTGCATGCAATACACGAGTTAGCTAGTACTCCTATGTTTTTAAATTATTGGACTTGTTCAACATCTCTATATTTACCATTTGTAGTAGGTTTCATGAGTTACGAGAAATAGATAATAGTTTAGCATTAAAGTTATGGTATTTATTATTTAATGAGATAAACAACATCAAATTTGTAGGTTTCATGAGTTACATGAAATAGATTATTATTTGGCCTTAAAGTTATGGTTTTATATTGCACCAAAAAAAAAGTTATGGTATTTATTATTTCATGAGTTAAATAATATTAATGATTGCAGTACTACTGTAAGGACCTAAGACTTCGACTTCCAGTGAGTAATTCGTTCATTCAGAGGTTCGTCGTTCTTATATACAATGACAATCATGTTTGTATGTGAAGATGAAGTCACCAAATAAATATTAGAAAACCGTCGAGTTGTTAGAAAATATTCAAAGAGATATTGATTTTATAAAACAATATGAAAGTGACAAATCCTTTGCTACAAACGCTTTCACTAAAAGGGATTGCGTGCCTGCACTGAAAGATCTGACTATTCAAGTTTCAATAATCACTGCTTGTATATATAGAGCATATGAATACTCCAAGATATGGGTCCAGAAGCGAAGGTAAAAATTGGGACGATATTAGGCATCAAATATGTCTGTTACATGACGGTTTCTACTAATTCATTCAAGTTTGCTAAAGACATTGATGTCATAATTCCCACACAATATTACCCAGGGATTATGTATATATATTATGTGATGACACGGAGATTATGTATATTGATGGAGAGTCGTTATAAAACATATTGGTGTAAGGGGTATTACTAATATTACGATTCAAAAATGTATAATGCATCACTCCACCAGAATAAAACACTTAGACCATAGCATATGCACAAAGACAACAATAATCGTACATGACAAAATACACCAAAGAGAAGCACAAATTAGGGAGGAACCTGACTTTGACTTGACATGAAGCCTCACACTGTCACACACACACACACACTCACACTCACACTCACACTCACACTCACACTCACACTCACACACACACACACACACACCCACAAAACACAAAAGTTGAATTACAAAGGGTCCACAGAAACCGTTGGATCAGAGGATCCCCACATCACATTCCCATACTAAATATATAATAAATGTTAAAAAAAAAAAAAAAAAAAAAAAATCAAATAGCTTGACTTATCTGACTAGACCAATTGACCATTTCTCTTTGATCCTCTGACTGACTGACTCCCAGTTTAATGCGTCAAAAACTAGAGGACAATCTGCAAAGCTACACTAAAGTCTGGGCCATAATCCTGCAAACTCAATGTTGTTCTTGTACCCCATTAGGTATATATGGGCTTTTATGTTTTGCTTTAGTGACTATTTTTTGAATATGTATAGGATTTTTTCTCATTAAAAAGAGGGTGCAAGTGAATGGCGATTGAGTCACCCCCCGTTACATCATGTTCGAACTCTCGTGTTCAATAACGAACATATCAGACTAGTTGAACAACCAGCGCAAGCACTGGTCCCGTCAACGTAGCACCAACAAGGGGCTAGTATAGTTCCTAGAAGCCAGTAGACACAAGGCATGGGGGAATGAGGATTCGAACCCATGATCTTGCCTTACCAAACCATTTGGGAATAAGTTTGGAACCACTAGACCACCACCATAGGATAAATCTCGTATATATGCAATGAAATGGAGTACGGAAAAAAAAGAAAAGGGATTACATATATTTTCTCCGGACGCCCTCATGAATCTTATTTTGAACCCTTATGTAAGAGTTAGTCGCGAGATGTGCAACATAGTAGTCAAGAATCGAACCCGACACCATTTATCCCTCGATCAGTATTACCTTTATAGATCCGCCTGCCACATTATATTACCATATTCCCCGGGGTAATGGAATGGAGTAACAAGGCTAGACAAGTGTTTAATAATCTACGTGTTGTGGACTAGAAAAATAAATTATTATTACCTTGGAACTCTAATAAATATTTTTCAATTAAAAAACAAAAACACTAAAAAAATATAGAACATATCACATAGATAGCCTACTTACTGGCCAGGATAGACAAATTTTTCTTTCCCAATTGTACATAACATACTTGACAAACTTAAGTAGAGTATTTGGCATTTGATATCATATATTCATAGTATTTGTCTCACTTTGACATTTTACTTAATTTCCTATTTTCTTTTGTTTGGACTATTTTCTTTTGTTTGGATGAGGAACAAAGGTCAATACAATATGTATTTATGTGGAGGAGGGGAGATTCAAAAATGAGACTTAACTAGGACTTTCCCCGTGCTACGCACAGACAACTCATTTATCATTATATTTTTATGTTCAAATAAATTTTTGAATTTTTAAAATTATATATAGGTAAATAAAGAAGAATAAATTTTTTTTAAAATTATACATAGGTATATAAAGATTAATGAAAATAAGTAATTGGGCGAAACACATATCATACCACTCCTCATTCTCCGATTAAAAAATTAAATAATATCTATCACTTGATTAAAATAATTTATGTCTAACCTGTGTTTATACTTTCATATAAAATATAATTAAATATTTAATATTGTCATATTAATGGCGATTATCCCCACAAATAATTGTCAATTTTCACATAGCATATGCTCATACCAAAAAATATAATTCTTGTTATTAAACAACCGTCGGCTTGATCAGACTGCCCCTTAATGTGTATTTTAGTATTTGGAATTTA
The DNA here is from genome assembly GCA_038025085.1 of Tetragonia tetragonoides. NCBI lineage: Eukaryota > Viridiplantae > Streptophyta > Magnoliopsida > Caryophyllales > Aizoaceae > Tetragonia > Tetragonia tetragonoides. The sequence goes on from CM076141.1 coordinate 34,318,781, forward strand.
AAAGTTAAAAGACTTGTCGCTTCTTTCAATTGGAAAGTAGCGAAACCTCACTATCTAGAAAAAGGGAAAATAATATGTAATTCGTCAAAATGTGACACTTGTATGTTACCTACGCTTATACCCACAACTATATAACCCTTATGTAAATCTATTCCCCCAAATAATAATTTTTTGATCTATACCCAATAAGATTTTTTCTTATGTTGAAAACATTAAAACTGGACATTAAGACCATTTTAGATTGTATTAATGTAATTCTATCTAAAGAAAAAAGAAGGAATATGAATATATCAACTACTATAGGATATTGATGACAACTAATTATTCACCAAAATATAAACAAAAAAAAAGAAAAATAATTAATGTCAAATCAAATTGTGACATTACTTGCGATTTTACCCAAAACTATATACCTACTCTTATTCCACAAATATCAGTCACATGTTAATTTTCACATGACCTACGGTTATCCCCCCAAATATTAGTCAAATATCACCTAACATGTAATACCCATAACTACATTACAACTTGAAAATGATGACTGTACTTTAGATGTAACCACATGCGCTTATCCTTGTAAAATTAGGCAAATAAATATTAGTGACATGTTTGTTGTCACATGACATACACTTTTCGCCACAAATATTAGTCAAATATCAGCTACCACGTAATACCCACAATTAGACCTGTAAAATGGGTCGACCCAGCGGGTTACGGATCGGGTCATTTCGGATTCGGGTCGGGTCGGTTACGGTTTGGTTTTTGGGTCGAATCCAATTTTTAGTTCATTTTACCGGGTTGTAAACGGGTTCGGGTCGATAATGTTTTTTCAGGACCCTAAAAAAATGGCTCGGGTCGGGTTTTCGGGTCGGGTCAGCTTTTTACAGCTCTACCCACAATATATAACTTATTAAAAATAATGACTCTATATGTGACCCTTATCATATTACATACACTTATCCCCTAAAACATATTACCATATCAAAATACTTTTTTCCCCAATTATAAAATGCAATAAAAGTGGTCACATTAAGTTCTCTTACACTCATAAATATAAAAATTAATAAAAGTGATGATCCAAAATATTATTTAATTTTAAAAATTACCAAGTATTAAATAGAGACTTTTATTATTATATTTTTTATTTAATACATAAAATTAATGATCACCATAAAAACCATTATGACAAAATAAAAAGAAAAAATAGTAGCCACTAATAATGTGACACATGTCACATTACCGGCCCATATATATATATATATATATATATATATATATATATATATATATATATATATATATATATTAGATAAACCCAACACCGCAATTTGAACCGTACATTATTAACCCTGTCTAACTTCGATGTGAGAGTATATCATACCTATAAATAACGTTAGATGAGTTTGGAGTAGATAGTATAGTATTGCAGTTTTACATTTATACCCATCAATAATTTGGAATCGGGTCTCAAGACTCATGATAGATATTAGATTAATTCTATAAAAAAATTTCATAAGAGAGAAAGAATGTTGGCCGACTTAATTATATCCAAGATGCATGATACTGGTCCTCTGGCAAATTGCCACAAATCTTTAATGCAGTGGGACTTTTGCCTCTTTTTCACAATTTTTTTTTTTTTTTTAATTTTTTTTTTTGCTTTTTTTTTTTGCTTTTTTTTTGTTTTTGTTTTGAGTCATCTCTCTCTTTTCTCTCTCTCTTTAAGAAGCTGGCAAGTATCCCGTGATCATGTCTTTGTTTCTACTACTAAATAACGTACTTGGTAGTTGACTCAGCTTCACTTATTGTTTTTGTTTTTGATAATTTCTGGTTCACTTAATTATTAAATGATGATTTTCTCATAGACAGTTTTTTTTTTTTTGCACGGGTGATGTGAAGCTACAGGCCAAACCAAACTCTATCAAATAATTATAACGACATTATTAGGGTCCATCTGCATATATATGAATATGAACTACAAAATTAGTATGGATGCTTGTGAATAAATTGGTTATATCCAGGGGGGAAAAAAAGTCAATGGGGGGATGTGTTTGCTGAGGTCTGTCCTCATGATCACTCACGAGCTAGCTAGGATTTTGTTATGACTTATGAGTGAAATCTGGAATAATGAGATACTTCAGTGATTATTAGGAGTATCGTCCCTCATCAATGAAGTTGAGGGTTTGATTTTTATCTAGGTGTTTGTGCTTCCTTCAACACCAACAAAAAAAAAAAAAAAAAAAAAAAAAAATTATAATCAGAAATTTCACTACACTACTCAATATGTAAAAATTGTTGGGATTATTTTATAGCTCAGTTAATCTCAACTATTGGTTAATTAAATGTGCAAAATAGTCTCAACTGCAACTACACTTGCTACATGTAGTACAACTTCTTCACTCTCGTGTATATTGTAGATATATGAGGGAGGGGGAATTCAAACCTTAGATGCAGTATACACCACACTTTAGCTTTAACCACACAAAGTCAGTCAAGATATCCTTAATTCAGCTATATCTCTTTTTGAAAGGACTTTTATTCAAAACCCATTTTGGTGCAACTAACTACTTTTATTTATAAAATGAAATGGAATATAATAGTGTTAAGTAAAATTGTTAAATGTCACACTTATAACATGTAACCTAAATTATTACGCGTGTGTCGACATTAAACACAATAAACCATCTATTCATAGTCTGTAACCTAAATGTTTTGGGTGTTCCTATGCACTCTGCCTAGTTCGATCTAGTATGATTTGCGTACATAAGGCCAAAAAATAAAATATACTTCAAAATAATGTTGGATTTAGTCTAAGGTTTCTTTGTTTTTTCCATAAAATCTAGTATTTGGATGGAACTTTTTCTCACACCCAGTTCTCAGCCCTCAATAGAAACGAGTAGCAGCTCACCATGTATCTGCACCAAAAAAGCAACTCACCATTAAAAGACGCCAATGGAGATGGCGGCTTACATGGAAAGCCGCCAGTGCAATTGGCATCTAAGTGTCATAAGCCGCCATCACGGTTGGCGTCTTTAGTGCCGTCTGCATTCGTAACGCCCAGCTGACATGAACGGTATTCTCGCAAATAGTTTTGAAGGTGCCATAGTTTGGTATTTTGTTTATTTTTGAGGGGTCCGTTCGAAAATTATACTACAAATGTTGTAACTTTTAGTACTATATTTGTGGGTGACTTGTTTGGTAGAGAATGTGAAAGTTTTATTTAACTTTTGAAAAATTTCAATTGATATCCTTAAACTTATGACTTTTTTACATGAACATTGGCATTTTTTTCAAAATTCTGTTAGTATCCTTATATTTGTTCCAAAAGTTCGCCTTCTAACTCTGGTAGTTGCCGTTAAATTCAGTACTATTGAAGTGGTATTGTAGCATTGCTTTTTCATTTATCTTTCTTTTTAAGACGTTTTCCCTTCATTTTGACTTAATAATCCTCCTCATAAATGTTCAAGCTTGTTGCTAATGTTAGTTGCCTTTATAACCTCAAAAAAATTACTACACAAAACTAAATTTTTTCCATCTTCATCTTCTATTGTTCGTTTACTACAATAAAATCAATATATAAACGTCACATTATAATTTTGGTAGCAAATTTAACAACAATCACTTACACTCGTCATTTGGTAAACTTTTGACCTAAATAAAAGAATTCTAAAAAAGAACATTGGCCACCACTTAAAAAAGTCACAATTACAGGATACCAATGGGAATTTCCCTAAGTTCAATGACACCATCATACCAAGCATCATACCAAGCATGATTCATGAAAGCACACGTCCTTCTTCCCCTCCAAAAACTAAGTACAGATTCTTCTTATTTATAAAATAAAATAAAAAAAATCAGATACTGGCGGTTGCAGGGAGTAACCAGTAGCCCAGACACATGATCATCTTCTGTGGTTCACTTTAAATTCTTAAATGCAAGTCCTAGTACTTCTTGTCTGAAAAAGACTTGCACAAATAAACTGTCTTTCTTAATGTTTCTGATGTCCCTCGATAAAAATAAAAAATAAATTTTAAAAAAGTTTCATATATAATGTATGAACAGTCAAGGCAAGATTCCAATTTCCACAAATATATCCTTCCAGTAACTATATCCTCAAATACACACAAGCTGCAGATGCTGAGACGGTGAGACCAGATCAGCTGTACTATATATCCAGCATTCTGTCAAGGCAAGATTCCAATTTCCAGAAGCTGGTCTTACATAATTCAGCAATCCAACTGTACTCATGGTTTTTGCATTTCCTTCACATTCATGTAGCTCCTTGAAGAAAGACAATCTCACAGTTCATCTAGCGTAGCGTTGGATATTTTACCTGCACAAAATGCGAAAGGATCAAAAACAACTTGATAAAGAAATGACAAAATGAGGAAATTTTGCGGGAAATCATCTGTCTAAGTTGGTCACTTTTCAGAATAAGGAAAAAATTCATCGAGTGAGCGAGCATGGAGGAGGTCTGACAAATGCTTATAATTTAAAGTGTAATTAAGGTTTCATCCTATATCATCTAATTACAGTATATAGTTATATTTATGAATGTGATTTAGCGAGAAAGGAACAATGTAATTTGAGTAGGCACAAGTCACAACAGCCTATTACTTCTATGTGGAACTCTAATCGTAACACTTCAACACTGCTTGCACACAAATGCCTGTTTTGGGGCTAGAACGTTGATTGATACTACCCCGAAATGAACATCTAGGCTAGCATGAACATATGGAAATATGACAAAGGAGTGGCAACAATGACCATTTGTGTTGCTATACTATGTTAACTTTCTCATGAGCCTGGACAAGACCCAAGGAAAAGAAGAGCCAAACCACATTTTAGCTCAAATGTAGCTTTATCCAATAATCAATTGACAATCCTAAAATGACCCTCGATTGACTATATATTATTTGGCTGCTTGAAGTGGTTGACACAGCCTTTTGGTGATCGATCAGATGTTGATTTAATCTTGAACATAAGGTGCTTCAGAGTGATATATAGAGAACACATTAAAAAGAAAAATTATACTATATAGAATTTTGAATGTTTTAGGTCCCATGTTGGCAGAGTCTAACTAAAATTTAGGTTGTTCAGCAAAAAAGAGCTAAATTTTAGATTAACTGAGATCATATGTTGCATTTGGTTTTGTTAATGAATTAATTTATTAACCTAAATTAGAATGACGAGAAGAACGCAATTGAAATTTGTTAAAACTGAGATAAAGTAGTTCAGAGTAGGCATGAAATGAAATACATACAAATCAAGGAAGCTCGCAGCTATTTTGACTCATTTTGCGAGAGCTTAATCTTCAGGTCCTTCAAAGCATCCACAACTTCTGAATCCAGATTGTGCTTCAGTAATTTGCCTTGCATGGACGTCGATCTGACAAGTAAAACTTAAGGCCTTCAGTTCACTCAAATCATGCTTCTTCAAAAGCCTTTGAACACAAATTCTTGACTTTATGTCGTTACATAAGAGTTAAGACTGAAAGCATATGCTCATTTTTCTTTCGTTTTTTGCTTTTCATTGCATGTTCCTTAATTTGAGAAGGGGGGGGGGGGGGGGAGGGGTGTTAGTAGGCATAACATCTATAATTTAAACTACAAAATAAGCTTGGTGATAAACAATGATGAAGGCACTGTAATCTTATTCTCACGGGTATACTGTTGAAGTGGGTTTGTGTCCCACATGGAAAGATTTAGTGGTCTTGAGCATACATATAAGCAAGTGGGTTACTCCACCCATTGCCAATTGGTTTTGGGTTGGAACCTCACTTGACTTGTATGTGTGCTCACTTGTTAAGGCCCAATTATTGAAATTTATCATATACAGATAGTCACTTTAAACCATGCAAATCCCTACCGTTGCCCCACCCCAACATTTTTTTTTCTGTAGCGATGAAACAACACCGTTTCTGTTGTGATGTAACCCCACCTTTTGTAAAATATGATCAAGGCATATTGCACTGTTCTGGAAGCTGCAACCAGACACTTACTATGTACTTAAAAGATAAGTAACAAGAAGCACTTACAGAAAGATTCGGATAAAGAAAAAGTCACACTTGTTAGGAGTGATCTCTGTCTACAAAAAATAAATTCAGAGTTATTGCATCATCTTTCTTTTTACCTGTGCTCCTGAAGCATTCTTTCCATCTCCTTCTTTGAAGCCTTAATCTGGAAACAGCACCAAATAGCTATTGTGAGATAAAACTGAGATCTACCATCTACAATGCAAACAAGCATCTACAAAGAGCAGGTTTACCTATGCCCCCCCCCCCCCCAAGGCCATCCCGAGAAACCCAAAAATGATGCAAGCTTATTCTGTTTGTCAATTTTTACATTCATTGAACAACAAAATTTACCCCTAAAACTTCCACCAAATTTGAATTTACTCACTATCAAAGCCATATAAAAGCTCCCATCAAAAAAAGCCATATAAAAGCACGAAGAAGATAACGATTTTGAAATTTGGAGGAACAGCCGCAGTAAAACAATTGGACAGTTAGTGACACAGTAATGCTATTTCAGAGCAGAAGGATAAAACCTTGCACGTAATCTATTTTTTAGGGTGCCCCAAGTGAAACCTTTGTTAGCTCGATAGCTTGTTTTAACCAGAAAGTGTCAACATAGCTTGATTTCCTTGATCCTGTCACTAAATACATGGAGGATTTTTACTACACAAAAACTGTGTCTACACTATGAAGAGATATCAGAATATAGAGATAAAAATGGAAACTTCGACTTTCAGAGCCACAGTTCTAAGAATGGCTTTCTGTGCAGCAATCAATTTATTTTTCCTTGTAGGTTCTCATTCATGTTTTGTGGGCATACTGTTCTCAGCCTTTTAGTTTTGCACCCTTTTCTATTAGAACTTATTTCTTAAGCAAAAAGTGTGTACAAGGAAAGAAAATAGTAATACTCACAGGATCACAAATGAATACAAGAATTTTCGGTGGAAAACAGGAATATTCTCTTACATGAAATGAGCTGAGAATTAGTCAACCAAAACTGGAGTTTGCCCGCGTACCTCAGAAACTAGTGCCTTGGAGCTCCAAACAAAAGCTCCCTGTGATTATTCATGACAGTCAACAGAAGGCATTAGGGATATAAACAAGAACATAGTTCAGACCAATGCTTCAACTCAATTTGGCATAATAAAGATGTCACAGAGCACTTTATATTTTTTTTCCTGTTGTTGAATAAGCAGAATAAAGATTGCTCATATTGGTAGGTTGTGGAAGGAAAATTTTTACAATGGAGTTAGAGCAAGGTGAAAAAGTTTACTCATGGACTTTTTACCCCACACCATGACACCAGTTGTTGCATCCACAATAATGCCACAAGCACGCATCTATTAAAACCCCAACAACAACCAAATGATGATGGTCTCATGACACCTAACTCCCACAAAGCAATAAATAACAAATAAGTGGATAACCTCCAGTGGAATTCCATCCCTCAGACGAGAAACAACAATTATGTATGAAAAAAGTATAACAAAATAATATAAATGAAAGCAGTCAATCTTATTCTCACAATGTTTCAGAGTAGAGGGGAATGCTTACCGCTCCATAAGCTGCATGCTGCTGAGCGTGATCAGATGTCACCACCCAAACCTTCGGGCAACCATCGTCTTTCAGTGCAACCACCTGTTTTCATAAATCAGAATTGAGATCAAATTTATGATTAAACTACGGGCACAAAAAGTACTTCATGTAGCAGATCTGAAAAACCTCGCTGACGCAATATAATATTGGAGAAAGAAAAAAGAAATGAGACACCTCCGGATCCAGGTCAAGCATACAAGACAATCTTCAGATCAGATTGTATTTTTTGACCTCAGAATAAGGTCCCTACTTGAGGATTAATGGAATACTTTCCCTAAATGATTTTGATACAAAATCGATACTTCTAGTCATAGGTATGTTTATTTATTTTATCAATGAAATTTTGGCAATGTCATCTGATGAATAAAGTGCATCAATTAGAAAAGTTTCCTAGTATCGGTACTAATTTAACATTTTCATAAGAAGGGTATTTTTAGTGGCCACTATCTTTAATATATCCCAAGGAATTTGTCTATATCAACCCTGTACTTTCGGGGCATTGGATTTGGCACCTCTTTTATGTGCATCAATTATCACTAGCACTTCTAATCATTACGTTTCAAACAGATATATTTCGGATCATTCAGAATGAGTCATTTTGATTCAATGAGAAGAAGTAAATATTTACAAAGCACTTCCTCCTAATTGGATTTAGGGATTACAGAATGTCAATGGACTCTTTTCTTATCTAAAAAAAAATGAAAAAGAATGTGAATGAGCTCATTCAAAAAACAACAACAAAAACTCAGTAAGTATCTCGCCTAGGGCGTGGTCTAGGGAGGTACAGATGTACACAGTCTTACCCCTAACTAGTTGCCTAGTAGAGAGATTGTTTCCGAAAAAAACTGTGGATCAGTAATTCAGTAGCATGAAAGTCTCTGCTCGTGAATCCTAGAATCTTGTCTTTTTAAGGGTTTGGAAGAGTGTGGAAAAGACCGGGAGTCAATAATCATAAAACCGCTGATGAAGGATTTCTCAGAAAGTTAACTACTAGTGATATTAGAGACTAGACGGATTCTGTCTTCACAAGAAGAAACATTACTCGATTTTAATCAATCTGACTGCAATCTTCCTGTCCACGAAGATCCCACGAGAGCACGTCTATTCAAAAAGCGAAATGTATTTCTTAGATGTGATGATTGTGAATTAACTTCTTTTTTAGCATAGATCATTTTGACGCATAACAGAAGGGTAGTCAAGGGAATGAACTTAAAAGTGATTGAGAAGGGAAGCACAGCAGAGGAGGAGGAAAAGAGGGGAAAGGAATCAGCCAATAGAAGAAAGAAATGTCATGTCAATTGTCAACAATAACCAATTTGTTTACGATTTACCAAAATCTATGCAAAATATGATATCGACATGGTCTAGATGTCTACCTCCTTTTCTATCCATGCATCAGCACATGTTTCCCCTGAGAAAATAATGTCCACTCTGCAAATTACAAATAGCAGCAATTGTAGACAAGTGAGAACTACATATAGAAGACAAAGGCATATCATAAATTGAACTTCAACGTCACAGAAGGCCTTTCCAGGAAATTTCGTTCATGGCGATTATGGTACAGATTACATTTGAGGTGAAATTTTACCTCCGTTTCCCTTTTCTTAACGAAATATACACAGTACTGACTTCTTCGAACGATTTGAAAACCAGTATTTCTGTATCCATATCCATATTTGAAAGATTGAAAAACTTAAATATCATCAACTCATCATCAACAACACTCCTCAACTATATTATCTTATTGCAGTTAAGATATGAATAGCAATGTGAGAATAATATCTAGCACTTTCAAATAAAATACATATTTGTATAGTGACTTTTATTTCTGTATTTAGAAATTAGAGTCCTTGTTGATAAGGAAAATGAGCCGCAGCTCGAGAAATAATAGAGCAAAGCTTTACACCCGTAGCACCAAACTAAAAACACCAAATATGACAAACTCAAAACACCCAATATGAAACCGCTCAGAACATAGCGGAACCCAACACCAAGTCCATTGAAAAAGACCCAAAACACTCCAGAAAAAACAACTCCGAGAAGCTGTCTAGTCTAGGCCCATTCAGGGAAAGAAAATAATCAAAGCCAAAAGAGAAAACTGGATCGAAGTTGATAGAACATGCATTTTACATCTCCGGTTAAACGCAGTCCAAATGCTCTAAGGAAACACAAACTTGTTTTACCCCCTTTGTGGATTACTTAGCAATCCTCTCAACAATTAAACCTTCTTATGTGCAAGAACATGCTCCAAGATCTTTGCCAAACTTCTACAGGACAAGAGCAAGTGAGGACCAGGAGATAGTCATTTTGCAAGATGACCTTAGCAACACACTGTACTGAGACATACAAGCTCTTAAAACTCAATCCTACAGGATCAAGATTATTCATGATGATGTTTTTCAGTTCAACAAAGGCAATAGCCAGACGCTTGAATCTTGATTACCATTTATCACAAAGATTTGCACAAATTGATACCCAAAGACTAACTTAAGCTAAGAAGCACATACCCAGCAAATGTTTCCTTGTGGGTAGGTAGTCCAGACATCATAGCATCAAAAACAGCCACCACCTTTACCTCTGCATATTTTCAAGGTTGTTGAATAAGTCGATCACCCAAACAGTTTGACAAAAGTTGAAAGCAAAGCAAGCCATTACATTTTGACCTATTACATTTAGATTCACATTGATACTCCAATAAATGCAAACATCTATATGGAGATGCGTATAACCAACAGAAAAGTCCTGGGTCTCCACAACTCATTTGCTTGCAAGAATGAGCATGCCTTGACAAGCCCGAGCACAGGAGAGTGTGTTCTGTGAACCTCCAAATTTCATGTACGATGCCAAATTAGAACTAGAGTAATTTGATGTGCTAAGTTTCATGATCTACATTGACTGCAACTTGTGAATTATGTCACTCAAGCTTTCAATTAGAAGGGCAATAGTATCCGTCTATCAAATTGAAAAGTCTGAGAGCAAAGCACAAACCTTTTACCAAGCTGAATTGAACAAGTTCATCAACTAGCTTTTGCCGAGCTACATCAAGTCTCCCATTCATAAAATATTTCTTCAGCTTCACCCAGTAGCCACACACATTATACCCATCAACAAGCAAGACAGGGTTTGCATTGTCAAAATCCTGATTCGTACTGCATTATAATGAAGTAACAACTTAAATTTGGATAAACTGGAGAAACAGAATTAACTGTATGGAGAAAAGACTGAACAAGGGATAGTTACTAATAAAGAGCTAAGGTGGGATCCTGATAGAGGTCTGTATCTTCAGGAAGATCCTCCTTCTCTTCCCTCTTCCGGCGATAACTAGTAGCAGGTTTAGGTGTGCTAGATCTTTTTTTCTGGAACTCCTACAACAATAATTTTCTGGGGATTAAAGATCAATGTCACAGATGGCTGTGTATCCCTAACAACATACTACCTTCCACAACTTTAAGAACTGCAGATTCTGCTTGAGATTTGTTGTAATCCTTGGAGGAGGCTCAGAATCCTATCAAGAAGCAAAAAGGTCAATTTGTCAAAATCGTATAATCTATATGCTTAAGAAAACTTTATTTTCACACTATTCCATGAAAAGTTGCAGGAAATCTGACAAGAAACAACTAGTGTATCATCTTGGAGCCTTGTTCAGAATAAGAAAATGGAAAATGTGACAAATGCTTCTACAGATCCTGAACAGGATAAGAAAGAATAGAAATGGAGAGCAAGTTGAAAAAAAGGAAAACATCCTGAACACAATCTCATGTCGAAGAGAATCATGAAGAAGAGTTGTGAACTTGTAATGGTTTCAGCTTTTAATAACTGTGAGGTGAACTTCGATCTCTTTCATAAGCATGGCTGTACGATATTGACTTCCATCTCACCCATCAAGCATGTAATACATAAAATGAGATTGTGTGAACAGATCCGATTCCGGGGGTTTACATTTTACAAATTACAAAAGCTGTTTCCATGTTACAATCTATTCGCAGGAGGGTTGTTCTTTTTCTTACTTTTCATCTACTTTTGTGAGGCCATTTGAGGAATATATATATATAAACAGATGTTCTTTCATGCAACAAAATGGCATCCCTTGAAGCAGCAGATCCAAAATTGCATATAGCGCAAGGTTCCTATCTCTTCTAGATTTTTAACTAGTAGGACTCTTCAAGCATAAGGAGAATTGATATTTTGTGATGACATAGCCATGCGTTTTGTATCAAGTAAAGAATTTGACGACCTATTCTTTGTACAAGAGATTAAACTGGTTGTGATTATTTGCAACTCCTTAATGTTGTTGATGAAACAAACCATAATGCAATAGATCAGTAGAAATTTTGTGGCGTGTCATTTTGTATGTTGCTTGTTCTAAACAACAAAAATAATTTTTCCAATAGGAGAGCCACACCATAGACCAGCAAAAAGGCCATTGTAGAATGATAGGTGCTCCTTTTGATCAAAAAAGATTTCCTAATTGAATAAAGACAACCATTAAGAAAAATTTCGGAAACAGTCTCTCTTCTAGGCAACTAGTTAGGGGTAAGACTGCGTACATCCGGACCTCCCCAGACCCCGCCCTAGGCGGGACACTTACTGGGTTGTTGTTGTTGTTGTACAACCATTAAGAAAAACAATTAATGCGGGAAATAAGTGGACAAGAAAGATGTCATTGGAGCTTTGCTTTGAATGCATAGACATAAACTAAGAGACATAAATACAAGTTTGACAATCTCCTTGAAATGTAGGAAGTACTCACTAGGATTAGGTTGCCACACAACTTCTAATATGCCAATCGGTGGAGGCACAAAAAAAGAAGAATTATCTGATAATCTAGCAGAAGATATTTGAGGCAAAAACATCATCTGGCATAAGATATTTGAAGAATAAGCAGTCATGTCTGCGGGCTCTTGAAAGCTTTCAAGCCCTTTCCACAAGCAGATCTTTTAAGAACAGTAGAACACTTCAAGGAACCTGAATCGGATAAAATAGCCACCACTCTACCCCCGCACCCAACCCCCATTAACAAATCTCTTTAGAACCCTTAAAAAGCGACAACAAATTGAAGCAAGATCTTAATACTTATTCACGAAGGAGAGTAATCTACAATCTGGTTAAAAGTGAGGTTCAAATAAGTAAGGGGGATTATCAAGGGAGAAGTAGAAATGAATGGAAGAAGGAAATACGTATGAAAAGTAAGAACTAGATACACTTTTTCCCGAACCCGAAGCAGGAAGCTGTAGTGCACATATGACAAGGCAAACCCACTGCCCACTTATTAACAGAAAGTAAAGCCAAAATCTCAATTTCTCATGGCTGTCAAAGAAGTGGAATCCACAGATAACAAAAATCTGATTGGAGAAGTCTATATCAGATGAGACATGAGATCAGGAACACCAAGCATCACAGGATGAGTGGAATCTGGGACGGGTAGGATCAATGTAAGCACCTTTCCTATAGAAGGAATTTGAAATTCACAATGATTTAAAAAAAAAACCTTCTCTCTTTCAAATCCACCTATCTGCCTCGACACTCAAATTGACTCTATAACCTATTGGTCAGTGAAAATCGTAATGATCCTTTTTTTAAAATGCCCCAACTCCTTGACCGAAATCCAACAATCCAGCCTCAATTATCAGCAATAGACTCTACAACCTACTCATCTGTCAAAACAAGCAGTACTATTTTCACATGCCCCAATTTGCAGCTAAGACCTAATCAATGGTCAAGCCAAAATGTTGCCAAAGCCTGAATTGGGGAATCTCTAATCCAGCAATCGAGGTCATATCCCTAACAACAGAAATGCCTCTAAACTAGTCAAATTATATATTCCAATAAGATTTAGAGATGATGACATGCTCCTAAGCTGAAGCATACCAGTTCAGACTTCAGAAATCTAGTATGTAAGAACAAACAATGTTCATCACCAAGCATATAACATATAGTCTGAAATTATGCACATTATCATTCTCCAATAGGCAATGTCATTCATATGATAGCTCCACCATGTTGTCAAGTTCACCCTGACCCTGGATCATATGACTTGATTGGACCCATAATCTACTGTCACTACAATGTTTTGGATAACATCCTTATCTAATTGGGTTTGCTCCACAATTCCTGGAACACATCAAATAGTTAATCATAAACATAATATTCAAGCTAATATTCAAGTAGTTATAACACACATTTACACACAATTCTCAAATTCCACAGCCAAAATATCCAATTTTGAGAAATACCCACATAAAATTAACTGAAAAAAAAAACGAATATAAGGTAATTTACAACATTAAAAGAAAAGGGATTAAAGAATTCGAACCTTAGATGGTTGAGATTGGGGTTTCTTGGATTTTGAAGCTACAATAACACTGCAACTGGGCAGATGGACCAGCCGTGAAACTATTTTCATAATTTTGGGGGCAATTTATCTGCCGTTTTCCAGAAGAACTTGGAATATTAGGGGAATTCATTTGGCTTTATCAGCTTCAAAGCTCCAAATTAAAGACTGAAAGTTTCTCTTGTGTTTTGTACCTGAACAAAGGGTGTGCTGAATTTAGGACTGATTTGATTACATAGTTAGCGCAACTCAACGAAGTAGATAACTGACATACCCATTGCTTACAAGTTACAACTTACAACCACAACACAATATCGTTGCTGGCTGCTGCACCCAAAAAGATAAACTAAATAGATAAAATGAAAAATCCATGAGCTCTATAATGGGCGAGCGCAACCGGGTACTGGACATTGCACTATTTGAAAGTTGAATTAAATCTGTCAGTTTCTAAATTTTAGAAATTGGTTACATCGTTTACTTAATTTATAGGTTTTGGAATTGGATTTATCGCACCCTCCGAATTCTGGGTACCCAGATCAATATAAAAATCAAAATTTAGTATTTTTAAAATCAAATTTTAATATTTTAAAATCAAATAATTTTATATTTAATAACAAAAAATAGGAATAATATAGACCCAACAAAGGTTAGTACTTACAACTTAATAATTACATGTTACAATGCTAGTATGCTAGTGACCGGTGACAATGTAGTGGAAATTCTGAAATTTTTTAGATTTTAAAATGAAAAGTACGGTTCCAGTTCGACTATGATTTCGAGTATGTTCCGATTTCGGGTACCCAGGATTGGAATTGAGTTTTGCTGAGTACCCAACTGGCTCCGGTTTCCAAATTCAAGAATTGGAATTGGTTGGTATCAGTTCCCGTTTTTGGTAACTCAAATTGGAATTGAACCGATTCTAATTCCAACACTGGATACCCGAATTTTTAACTCACCCCTAGATTATTGCTCTATAACAAAATGTACACATAACAATTCTTTTTGGGAAAGTTCACGGCACGTCTCTAAAATGTGTTAAATGCACATGAGATAATACATAATTTTTAATTGCATAATTACCCCTAAACTTTTAAATTCTTATCAAATTTGCCCAAATGTAATTTTTTTTTTTTCATTTTTTTCTTTCTATACATCCATTTTATTTGATTTAATTTATAGTTCATTTTATTTTTAGAAAAATTCTCTTATTTAACTTTAAGAATCAAAACACCTAAATCACTAGTCCTCTTTTTAATTTGACCCAAATAGTATATCTTTTTATTTTGCTCCCATTTAGCCTATTTCAAAATATCAATAATTATTTCAACACTGTTTATCTCTCTCAAACTAACCTTTAGCAAAATTGGCCTAAATTCCTAATATTTGACCAGTCTGATACTCAAAATATCAAAATTATACTACACGAAATCAAACCAACTCGATACAAAAGAAAGCCTGGAACCAGTGTCCAAATTGAGCTGAACCCAATACATCACATGATATGAAAATGACTCCTTATCAAAATGACCCACTATAATACACCCAACACCCAGAAAAAAAAAAACATAATTTATCATAAATAAAATTAAATCAAAAAGGTTTTATAAAAGGAAATTAAAAACAAATTGGGTGAGATGAAAAACCAGGGGCAATACAAATAATTATTTTGATTTTGGAAATTAATTAAAAAGATGCCCGAAAAAGAAAATCAACTAAAAAACAAATCAAATAAATAATTACTTTGATTTTTGAAATTAATTAAAAAGATGTCTGAAAAAGAAAATTAACTAAAAAAAATGAAATCAAATAAAATAGTTGTAGGGAAAGAAAGAAAGAAAAAAAAGAAACAAAACAATTTATAAAGACTTGGCTCATTAATTCATCCCACATCTGGATTAAACCCGATTTTGAATAGAACTATTTTTAAACGATGACACTGCATGTGTTTTACTTGTAATTGAAATAGTGTATAGAGTATTAGGAATGGCAACTTTGCACGCATCCAGTCTCAATATAATTGGATAATTGTCTATTGACGAACCTATATGAATGTAAACATATATGAATTAGATTTGAATGTTAAGCGGATTGGACATATAAAATAACATTTCATTCATATGACCGTTTGGTCGGCTTCTATAAAGTTTCGGCTTCTTCTCTCATTTTTCACTCATATCTTCCTATACTTAATAACTTGTAACCTGTGCTTTGGACAATCTCATTTTAATCTTTGTTTTTTAAAATGTATATGTATTTGGAATTTCATAAAGTAACCATATACTATAAAATACTAATAACTATCACAATTTTTTTTGAATGTATATATACACCATTATTTTGTACCCCATGAATATTGAAATAATCTACAAAATAAGAAATTGTTAGTAATGAGTGAGGTTAATAAGGGTCCAATATTCTTCTCAAAAAAAATAAAAAAAAATAAGGGCCATTAAAGGAGAAGATCATAGATGTCCTGGACCTGATGGCTTCACTTCAGAGTTTTACAATAAAACATGGGGCACTATATAGGAGATGATGTTTATGCTATTATCTGAGAATGAGTGTAATTTCCCTTGAGGGATTAGTGTTGTATTAGTCTCTTTATATAGTAATTACATGGAACAATCTAGAAGATTACAATAGTATGCAAGTATAATCTAGAATACTCTAAATATCTAGAATACTCTAAGTATTATCTAGAATACTCTAAGTATTATCTAGAATACTCTAAGTATAATCTAGAGAAATACAAATATAATTAATGCTCTACATACAAAGAGGAATATTTACATATTCTGAATTATTTACATTATCACACCTCCGCAGTCGGAGCGGGAGGAGGGCGAACGCTTAGACTGGAGCGAAAATCATTGAAAAGAGTGGATGAAAGGCCCTTCGTAAATATGTCCGCATATTGAGAACTGGAAGGGACGTGAAGGACACGAACATGGCCCAAAGCTACCTTCTCACGTACGAAATGAATGTCAATCTCTATATGTTTCGTGCGTTGGTGTTGAACTGGATTAGTAGACAAGTACACGGCACTGACATTATCACAGTACACCAAGGTAGCTCGAGTGAGAGGGCAATGAAGCTCTAGGAGCAAGTTGCGAATCCAACAGGTCTCAGCAACTGCATTAGCGACACCCCAATATTCGGCTTCAGCGCTAGATCGAGAAATAGTAGCTTGGCGCTTGGAAGACCAAGATAGAAGATTAGTACCCAAAAACACACAATACCCCGATGTGGAGCGTCGGGTATCAGGACATCCACCCCAGTCAGCATCAGAATACGCAATGAGGCCGGTGGTAGTGGATGGATACAGATGGAGGCCATGATCTATGGTGCCCCGGACATATCGGAGAATGCGTTTGAGAGCATTGAAATGGGGTTCTCGAGGATCATGCATAAAGAGGCAGATCTGCTGGACAGCATAAGAAAGATCGGGTCGAGTGAAAGTGAGATATTGCAATGCACCGGCAAGACTACGGTAGAGAGAAGGATCCTCAACTGGAGAACCCGAAGGACCAAGTTTGGACTTCGTATCAACAGGAGTGGTGCAAGGCTTGCAATTGGTCATATTGGCACGATCAAGTATCTCAAGAGCATACTTTTGTTGGGAGAGGAAAAGACCGTCCTTGGTGCGGGTTGCAGCGATCCCAAGAAAATAGTGTAGAGGACCTAAATCACTCATGGCAAACTCAGAACTAAGAGAGGAAATTATACGCTGTAGAAGGGTGTCTGAGGAAGCTGTGAGTATGATGTCATCAACATAAAGTAATAAGAATGACATGTCATTCTTGTGGCAGTAGATGAAGAGAGAAGAATCGGAGACACTATGTTTGAAGCCGATGCAGGCCATATACTCAGAGAATCGCTGATACCAGGCACGGGGAGCCTGTTTGAGGCCATACAGCGATTTGCGGAGACGACACACATAATCAGGATGAACAGGATCAACAAACCCAGGGGGTTGATGCATGTAAACGGTCTCCTGTAGGGTCCCATGGAGAAAAGCATTTTTCACGTCCAATTGATGGATCGGCCAGGAACGGGAGAGGGCAAGGCTTAATACAGTGCGAATGGTAGCTGGTTTGACAACTGGACTGAAAGTTTCATCACAATCAATACCAGGACGCTGAGACTTACCATTGGCAACCATACGAGCCTTGTATCGCTCCAGGGACCCATCAGAATTGAATTTGTGCTTGTATAACCATATAGAACGTACCACATTAACCCCGGGAGGGCGGGGTTCCAAGACCCAAGTTCCGTTTTTAATAAGAGCATCATATTCGGCCTGCATGGCCGCATGCCAGTTAGGATCCTTGAGGCCTTGAATATGTGAACGAGGAATAGGTGAAAGGGTGGAGGTAAGAAGGTTAAGTTTTTGGATAGGTTTAAAAATTCCATTTTGACCTCGGGTAACCATGCGGTGAGTGGGATGGGGAGGGGGAGGTGGTGGGGGAGGAGGTGTAGAGTTGGTCGATGTAGGGGTGGGAGACTCATTAGAGCCCTGGCCATTTATGGGAGATATAGAGGTGGCGGTAGGGCTTGTGGGCGGAGATGGAGTCACCCCCGGAGGGGGAAGAGGCGTATCCACCTGTGGCACCGGGTGGGGAACACTCGGAGACTCAAGAAGAGAGCGAGAGATAGGTGAGATATCAGAGGAGACATCCAAAAAGTCATATGTGGAGGGTGGTGTGGAGGAAATAGAAGCAAAAGGAAATACGGACTCGTCAAACGTGACATGACGAGAGATGATAATTTTACGAGTCTGAAGGTCAAGACAACGGTAACCCCGGTGATTAGCAGGGTAACCAAGGAAGACACATGGTGTGGACCTGGGAGCTAATTTGTGAGGGGCGGAGGAAGAGAGATTAGGATAACAGAGACATCCAAAAACCCTAAGATGAGAGTGGGAGACGGGTTTGTTGAAGAGTTTAGAGAAAGGTATGTCATTTTGGATTGTGGTGGATGGGAGAATATTAAGAAGATGAGTAGCCATGTGGAGAGCTTCAACCCAATAAGTCGGTGGGAGGTGAGCCTGAAAAAGAAGGGTGCGGACAATATTATTGATGGTGCGTATCATCCGTTCGAACTTCCCATTTTGTTGGGAGGTGCGTGGGCATGAAAAACGAATCACCATCCCGTTTGCCGCAAAAAGATCATGAAGTGGGGTATTATCGAATTCACCGCCATGGTCACATTGAAAAGCTTTTATTTCACGATTAAATTGAGTATGAACATAAGCACGGAAATGAAGAAATTTAGAGAAAGCATCGGATTTGCGGCGAAGAGGATAAACTCACA
This sequence comes from Tetragonia tetragonoides, assembly GCA_038025085.1. Taxonomy (NCBI): domain Eukaryota; kingdom Viridiplantae; phylum Streptophyta; class Magnoliopsida; order Caryophyllales; family Aizoaceae; genus Tetragonia; species Tetragonia tetragonoides. The sequence goes on from CM076141.1 coordinate 34,338,034, forward strand.
AAAATTGGGAGAAATGATCTAGAAAAATAACATAATATTTTATTCCACTCACACTAGAAATGGGAGAGGTCCAAAGATCTGAATGAATTATATCAAATGGAGACTCTACGACAGACTCAGAACGACAAAATGGAAGTCTAACATGTTTCCCTAGTTGACATGCATGACATAAGTTGGAATGTTTGTCCTTTTTATTACAAGAAATAAAACCCCTAGAAACTAAAGACTGGAGAACTGTGTCGCCCGGGTGACCCAAACGGCGGTGCCAGGTGGAGTGGCTGGTGGTGAGGAGAGTGGTAGGTGGAGCTGCGAAAGGTGTGGGAGTGGCGGGATAGAGGTCGCCGTCACTATCACATCGGAGTAGCATTTTCCGCGTCAAAAGATCCTTTACAGTAAAGCCATTGGGGTCAAATTCAACAGAACACTTATTATCTCTAACAAATTGACGAACTGAAATAAGATTTTTAATAATTTTAGGGGACACAAGCACATTCTGAAGGTAAAGGGGACGATTGGGATTGGGTAAACAAGTGGAGCCCATATGAGTTACAGGTATCAAGGATCCGTCACCGACTATAACAGAATTAGTGATGCTTTTATTAAAAACAGAATGTAGATTACCTGGTGTGGACATCAAATGGGCGGAGGCCCCTGTATCCATATACCAACCAGCATCACCGGGATCCTGGAGAGAAAGAGTGTTGAAGGCTTGCGGAAGGGAAGTGGTAGGCGCAATTGGAGCAGCATATTGGTTGGCGGACGCAGGTGAAAACCAGGTCCATGGTGGTGGGACGGTGGCCGAGAATGCTGAAGGGGTGGCGTGTGGGCCCCGTCCGAGCACGCCGGGCGCAGGGGAGGGCGCCGGAACACGTGCCAAGGAAGGCTGAGGGGTGGCGGTTGAAGTGTTAGGCTGGTGCCAAGTAGGGGCTACGGGCCAGGGTGGCGGCCAGTAGAAGGGTAGCCAGACCGGTTGTGCGAGTTGAGTCGCGTTTTGTGAGGTCCTAGCTTGTTGTGGTGTGGAGTTATGGCGCCCACGACCATTACGACTCCCTTTGTTATTGTTCTTTTTGTTATTGTCGGTGTGCCGGGGCATTGAGGGTGGTGGGGTAGATTGGGCTTCCGGTTGTGAGAGGGTAGGGGTGAAGAGGATAGTGGAGGAGGATGAGTGATCAGTGTGGGAGGCTATGGTTTGTCGAGGTTTGGAAAGACGTTGTTCCTCGAGGAGGAGCATTGAACGAGCTTGAAGAAAAGAGGGGAAAGGATTGCGGTAGCGAATGATGGGTCCCATATGTTCAAATTTTGAATTGAGACCATTTATAAGGTAAGTGACAAGATTCTTATCCGGGACAGGGTTGTCAATATTGGCAAGAAGGTCAGAAAGGGTTTTAATGCGGTTGCAGTAGTCATGAACAGAGGACTCACCCATTTCAATATTGCGAAGCTCGTTGTCAAGCTGAATGGCACGAGCATCTTTGTTATCGCGAAAGAGGTTTTCAAGACTAAGCTATACCTCACGGGCAGTGCCGCCTTTCTTGAGAATCATTTGGAGAAGGGACTTGGTGATAGTCCCATACATCCACAATTTGACAATACCGTCAAGACGTTTCCACTCTATGTCAGTTTCTCCCGAAGGAATGGAAGTGCCGTCAAGATGACCAAGAACCCCAAAACTCAAGCAATGAGTTTCAAATAATTCTCGCCACGCATCATAGTTGAGTTCATCAAGGTCCAAGATAAGGGGTATATAAGCCTTGATATTATTGATGCCATAAGGCTTTTCAGGATTGAGTGGTGGAGGAGGGTTGGTATTTTCTTCGGCCATGAGCAGCTGGAGAGAGAGAGAGGAGCAGGGAGGATGAAGAGTAGAGAGGGAGAGCGGTGAGGTTCACAGTGAGGGGACACAGGCACAGGAGAGAGAGAGAGGGATTAGAGAGAAATTTAGAGAGTGATTAGAGGGAGGTTGAGGGAGAGAAGCTCTGATACCATGAGAATGAGTGTAATTCCCCTTGAGGGATTAGTGTTGTATTAGTCTCTTTATATAGTAATTACATGGAACAATCTAGAAGATTACAATAGTATGCAAGTATAATCTAGAATACTCTAAGTATAATCTAGAGAAATACAAATATAATTAATGCTCTACATACAAAGAGGAATATTTACATATTCTGAATTATTTACATTATCACTATCCATAAGTTTATTTTTTATGACAAGAAAGGAGTATTTTCAATGGTTAAATCATAATCTCATAAGTTGGGACTTCCCTGCTCTTTCGTTCTCTCTCTTCTCTTCCTTTCTCTCTCCTTCCTCGCCACTCTCTCTTCCTCTCCTCCCCCACTTACAAACTTATAGTACCGCCCCATGACGAAATTAGACACCTTCCTAATCATGAAATCATTAGGCAAGAACTTGTGCTTGTTTTCAGCAATGACCTTTCTTTTTTCTCATGGTTTTTCCTTGGCTTTTTTATTTTTATTTTTATCGAAGTCACCTTTGTCTGCTTGTTAAAGGAATTGCAGGTCCGAAATATATTACAATAACCAAAGTCCAGCACAACTTTAAATCCTTAGGCATCATACACACCATATTACAACAGTGACAATAGTCTAGCACAAGGTGGGGCAAGTATATTTCCTAAAAGTCGGCAGCTATAAGGCATGAGCAAATGAAGAATCGAACCCATAACCTTACCTTACCAAATCACTTGGGAGTAAACTTGGAACCACTAATACTTGTCCTGTAAATAATACACTTTAATTTTATTATCATGCATATAGCAACTTATACTATGAAACAACTTAAAAAACACAAAAAGGAAACTGCAATGCAAAAGTTGTTCTTCAATTCATTCTTGTAAGGCCTTTTCTGTAATGACCACTTTCTTTATAATTAGCCCACGCTTCTTGTGTTGGTCGTTCTGGGAAAGTGAAAAGAGTAGATTTCCAGTTGAGTTTGCTGGTTTAAATTCTCCGAGGTTTAACGTGAAAGGCATGCCCATTCGAACACGGGAAAGGTCATGTGAGTTACTAATCGTTCCACGGTCAGGGATAGTCAGGGAAGTGGCAACAGGTTTCGCCCATCCAGATGCGTAATCAGCTAACTCAGCTTCCAGCACAACTTTGTAAGTCCTATACTTGGACAAATTTGACATTGCATATGTTCCATTCACTTTAAGATTTGTCACTCCACTTTGCAATTTGGCAATCAACTTTCATACCTCCCCTTTTACTACACGTAGGCAATAAAACAAGTTTGTCACTAATCTATTTAAAATAAATATGGCGAACTCAGAAGATTTAGAATATGGGTGAAAATTTTAGAATAAGGGTAGTAAAAAGAGTAGAAAACAAAAGAATTATATCAAAAAATTGGAAAATTGTACATTAGAAAGACAAAAATAAAAAAACCCATTTTGTAAATTGCAGCGTGAACGTAACTAAATATTAAAAAAAAAGGAAAAACTTTAGTTTAAAATGTAATAGTAGTTATATATAAGTTTAAAAACTCTCTTGTGAGGCGGCTTCATGCATGTGAGGTATCACTTTTGTGTCTTAAGGCCGGTATCACTTTTTATGCAAAGTAGTATAATTTTTTTTGCTCACAGGTGTTACACCTCATGCATGAGACTTCCTCACATGAGTTTTTGTAATATAAATTTAATTTTATAGTATTTCTTATCCAGAAGTATTTGTCCGATCCAGATCTTCTAATTCGAGTATTGTAAGTACAATGTTGAATTGTTGACAAAACAATTATTTGACATAAATTTAAATCAAGTTGAAATAAAAATTACTCACATTGGTGAAATATCCCAGTTAGCATTTTCTGAGAAACTCATGTCTTGAGGATACACCCTTTTGCTCGTTACTACATCAGGGCCGTCTCAAAGGGGTAGGCAAGAGGTGTGACCGTCTAGGGCCCATCATTAAAAGGGGCCCATAAACTTAGGAGTTTATTTATATATTGACGGTTGCATTATAGAAACATGCGACTATGTGGCTCAGTGGTTTTCACTTTATTTTCAGTGTTAATAAAAGAGTATTTTTAATTTGTACATATTTATACCTTTTTTTATAAATTTATGGTTAATATTTAAACTTTAAAACAAGTTATTGATATCTTAGAGGCTCTTATTTTCATTTCGCCCTAAGACCCCTAAAATGTCTGAAACGGTGCTGAGTCTACATGCACAAATACGTATTTGATTACAGTAATTTAAATACTTCTACTGTTGTACATGAAGTTTTTTTTTGGGGGGGGGGGGGGGGGGCGTGCGAATCCACTTCCACTATTATAGATAGATATGTACATATAGATATTTGATGCGTTTGCGATGAAGTTCGGGTTCAATATGTTTACAGAGATAGCAATCAGAAAGTTGATTGGTTATCAAAAAAAAGTCAATAAAATACTTATGAGTTTGACATATCCTATATCCTTAGCATTAACTAAATCTGTATTGGGATCAAGTTGGTGTAACGTAATTCTCATGATGAGGGTTCCCAATTTTAATATTACTTACTTAATGTAACAGTAGAAAATATATAGATATTTGATGGGTAATTAGACACGAAGTATGGAAACACAAATAATGGCCATGCATTTCCTGCAAATTTTAGACATAATGTTGTTTACGCATGAATTTAACTTAATGCGACAGGTCAGTGTCAGTAAAATGAGAAAATTTACCGGATCTGCTGCAGAGTTAATTTCTGCCATCTGTATATCCTGAATTCCTGATTGTCACACGGAGAAAAAAGAAAAGAAGAACAATGAACAAAAATAAAACAATCAGTAGAACATAATATAATTCAACTTAGAGGTTGTTTGGTTGACAATGAAAAACGTAGTCAGACTCCGTTTGATTTATCTGGATAAAACTGATCTAAACTGAACTGAATTGATTTTTTAAACTTAACCGTTAACTATTTAAAATTCGTCCAAACATAATCAATATTGGACTCATTTGAAAGTATGGTTTGAGCTCTATCCGATGACATAATTATCATCATGAAATTATTTCAGAATAAAAAGTTATATGAGTTATAAAGTTACACATAAACTGAACTGGACTGAACTGAACTGAACTGAACTGGACTGAACTGAACTGAATTTAAGTAAAATTAAGGTGAATCAAACAGAGCCTAAGTGCAACTTTTTGGGAGGTAGACAAGTGAAAGTTATTTGATTGACAAAATTGTAGGAAGTGGTACTTCCCAGAAAGTTTTACTTCAGCAGGAAGTTCTACTTACCATGGTCAGCCAAACGACTTTGTCCACTTCACCGGAAGTTCTATTTTATGAAAGATGTCAATTTTTAAAAAGTTGCAATTCCCACATTACTCATTCAAATGACCACTTAGACTATTTATTAATGATAAGTTTAGAAATATAGGAGAAGATGGAATTTAACACAAGGGCTCAACGTATGGAGACTTACTTTTTCTTTTTTGAATGATCGTCTGATAAACTTGGGTTATCTCTTGTAGTATGCCAAGGAGCTTGTATTGTAGACTTGAGGAATGCCATTTATATACACGCCAAGTCTTCTCAGCAGCATTGATTTTTCTCTTTCCTTTGCTAATTGCTCTTTAATTTCTTGGTTCTTTTTATAAATAAATAAATATATTTAAAACAAGTGGTCCTATATATATATATATATATATATATAGTTGAGTCAGTTATGTGTGGGCACGCCACGTGGGATGCCACACAAGCGTTAATATTTGCCTGAGGATGACACGTGGGATGCCACGCAAGCACCCAAATTCGTGTGGTGATGACACGTATGCCGCCACGTAAGCCACTCATCAAGTGGGTCAATCATTAATGCATGATCATAAATACAACATAATATAATTATTATAATATTATTCAAATTACAAAATAAAATAACTTTTGTTATGCAAATTTAAAAATTATAATTCTTACTCCATTGGAACAGGTTTGGAAAATACTTCAATATGAGATACATATGTACTATGTCCTATAAAGTTGGGTTCTTTTCGCGTGAGGATGACATGTGGGACGCCAGATGGGAGGGATATGTTCGTGTTAATATAACACATAGGTGCCACATCGGTATAGTATAAAAGTGAGTACAATTCGTGTGGGCACGATACATAGGACGCCACATAGGAGGTGTAAATTCGTGTGACGATGACACATAATTAAGCATCACTACCTAAGCAAAGCTTGCCACATAGCCTAACAACTCTTCATCCAAGTGTCACTCATTAATGGCTCATCATAAGTCGAAAAACTATAAATATTACTTCAATGGGTTGGATTTGAAAAAAAATTCAAAATGAGATATATATGTCCTATAAAAGTTAGGTCATTTCCATGCGGTAATGACATGTAGGATGCCACATTAGAGGAAACGTTTGTGTGAAGGTGACACGTAGATGTCAAATGTGCACAACTTGGCCACATAGCTTAACAGATCAATCCAAGTGTCAGAAATTCATTATTACTCGAATTTATTATTTGATTTATGTGCATATTATTTCAAACTACAAAATAACATATATTTACTTACATAAATCTAAAAATTATAATCATAGTTGATTAGATTGATTTTGAAAAGGTTTGGTATAAACTAATTGGATAAGACACTTAAGATATCCAGATTTGTACTATATTAGTTGTAAATCACACTTGAATATTAGTAACGAAAACATATTCTAAACATTAAATTCAATTTGTAATAAATATTTTATATTTATAAGAAAAATGGAGTCATTTTTCATATACAGATGTCATATGGACGAACATTTCGTGTGGGGGATGAAACATGAACGTCAACTCATCATATACTCCAATGTTGTCTTAGCAAATTAATTGAGACTTTAATATAGCACTTTAGACATACTTATGTAATATAAATGTCACGCAAGCAAAGAGTAAGATTCAAGTAACACACCTTATAAGATATGTTGAAATTTACAAACGTTGAACTACCTAGCATATTTGAGAAATAAATATTTAGGATCAAATTGTTGATTATAACTTTAGAAAAAGAAAAGTCTTTCCTCACCACTAACTTATTTTATTCAATTACCAAAAATCTAATTTCAGTAAGAGATTGATTTTTAACTAGACAGAGATTAATTAATCTATGTTTTTTTCTATGGGAATTTTGAAGTAGGCTCAAATTATGTTCGTAAATCAATCAATTTTTACATTCATTCTATTTTAGATGTAGATCAATTTAAAAGGATATTTAGAAGTAAATTATGAGGGAGACATGAAATTATAGTATTATTTTTAAGAATTAGCATGCATCCTATGGATAAAATATTTGCTAATATAAAATCAAATGTATTTCACAAATAATATTTATAATTTCATGCCATAAATTTTTAATGTCTTTATTAAATATATTAGTAAAAATATTTCTCTTTTTCTTTTCGTGTGTGCACGACATGAAAGACGCCACATAGAGGCCCAAAATCGTGTGACGATGAAACCGAAGTCGCCATATTAGCAACGCTTGCCACATAGCCTAACAACTCATCATCCAAGTGTTTGCCCTTAATGCCTCAACATTAATTAACTTTATTACATATTTATTAGTATATTTTTATATTAAAAAATAAAATAGTTTTAGTTACGTAAGTCAAAAAAATCATAAATCCTATTTCAATGGATTGGATTTGAAAAAGGCTTTAAATGGAGATATATGTGACCTATACAAGTTAGGTCCTTACCATGTAGTGATAACATGTAGACGCCACATAATAGGAAATGTTCGTGTAAAGATGACACGTTGATGTCACATGTGCAACTTTGTCACATATCGTAACCACTCATGATCCAAGTGCCAAATGACCAATATCACTCGACTTTATTATATGACTTATTTGCTTATTAATTCAAACTACAAAATAGCATATTTTAAGTTATGTAACTCTAAAAACTAAAAATCTTACTTCACTAATTAAATTATCTTTTCTTATTCTTTTGTGAAAGTTTGAAGTATCCTCAAATTATGTTCATAAATTAATATTTTTTTACATTCATTTTATTTCAGATGTATATCAATTTAAAAGGGTATTTCATACAAAAATATTAAAATAGTCAAATATAGAATTAGTTGTGCGGAATACAACAGACATGAGGTATCACCTAGGAAGTTATCTTCATTTCCGAGAGATATTTACGAGTCCGTGCTTGGTATCACCTAGGAAGTTATCTTCATTTCCGAGAGATATTTACGAGTCCGTGCAGTATATTAGTATAAGTCAATTAGTATTGAAATCCTTGTGATTTACCGACTAAACATATATGCTTACTTTTTTTTCAACTTATTATTAATAATTTATTTTATTTTATTTTATTTATTTTACTTACGGGAACAACCGTCACACATGATCTTACATATTCCTTGTACATATTGTAAATATATCTTGTCATAAGACTCTAGAGGTCTATCCTCAAACTCTATTTTTCAATATCATAGACTTATTTATTTATATGTTTTAATTGCTTCCTTACATGCTATTCCTGTGTTTGCAAAAAAAAAAAAAAAAAAAAAAAAAAAAAAAAAAAAACTATTCCTATGTGGCGAGCACACTCTATACTATTGAAAAATGACAGTTTTATATATAGACATTGATTGATTGATTTATGAGGTAACGTTTGTGATACCAATACCATCTTTAAATATTTATGCTTCTGTTATAAATTAAAAATATGATTACTTAGTTATTGTAATTAATTAGAGTCATTAGGAATAAGATCACATATAACAATTAGTACTATCAATGAACCCACGCATTCATCAAGAGTGACTCTAAAAAATGTATGGGGATACCTAAGCTCTCACGCCGTCAACCGTCAGGGGTAGGGTTTTAGGTGTGATCGTATTTCCACTCCAAGATTCTCTCTTGTGGGTGTATCTCTGTTGATTATTCTTTCTCCTATCCTTGTGATAGTGTTTTTTTTTTTGTCTTCTCTACTTTTTTCTGTTTGCTCTTTTCCAGGGTTTTGTTTTGCCTCTTGCGTCTCCTTGTGTGAGTCTAGGGTTTTTCTCGCTCGGCTGGACAAGGCTTTGCACAGATTGGCATGGACTCATTGGAGGAAGCGTGGGCTAGACTGAAGGTTTCTGGAGATGAAGAGGACGAGGTCTGGGATATGGACGAGGTTCGAAGTGACGATATGGAAGCGCAGATTCCCCTATGTTGGGTAGGAAAATTGCTTACTCGTGGTTCCTTTAATGCTGATTCTATGAAAATGGTCTTAAAGGGGGCATGGCGAGCGCAGAAGGGCTTGCTTATCCGTGACTTGGAAAAAAACTTGTTTGTTTTCCAGTTCTTCTGCCCTCTTGATCGCAAGAAAGTCCTGGAGGCAGGTCCTTGGGCCTTTGACGGCCATTTATCGTTGTTGCAGGAGATGTCAGGCAAGGAACAACCAGAGGAGGTTTCATTTCCCTCGGTTGACTTCTGGGTAGTCGTTTACAACCTTCCCTTTGATAAGAGGAACCGAGCTGGTGCGGAATGGATTGCAAATAAGTTGGGTTCTTTTGTCGAGTTTGATGAATCTGATCTTTCGGGATGGACAAAGACAGTCAGGGTTCGGGTTAGATTGGACACCTCGAAACCTCTATGTCGTGGGAAGAAAATAACAATCGGAGGTATTCAAAAATGGATTTATTTCCGTTACGATCGCCTTCCCAATTTTTGTTATTTGTGTGGTAAACTGGATCATCAAGTTCGGGAATGCGAGCGCTTTGATGAGGAGATGCCAGAATCTGAATATCCTTTTGGAGCATGGTTACGGGCCTCTCCAGGGAAGAACAAAACCAGGGTTTCGGCTGTGGATAGGGAGGCGGAGAATAGGATGATTTTGGAGCTTCGTGAGAATAGCAAGGTGAAGAAGAGAATTGCTTTCTAGAATAATGTTTTGGGGTCTGGCTCAAGTGATGGAGGCAGTATTGTAACCACATCTGAGGTTGTTCCTTTAAGTAGTGGTGGGAGAAATGACCAAGACTTTTTTGGGGAGTATACTGATGATTGTAGTGGACGTAAGAAGCAGCGTATGGGTGATAAAGGTTCGAGACATGGAGGTGACAAAAATAAAGTGGCTGGGGGGATCAAGAAGAAGGATGGGGAAGGTGCTCGTATTCATGATGACGTGGACGTAAACATGACGTCTGAGGCAGAGGTCGACGGAGATCGACCCCGCCCGGCCCAATGAGTCTTCTAAGCTTAAACTGCCGGGGACTTGGCGACCCCCGGGCAATTGACGATCTGCGTAGTTTGCTACGTAGGTTAAGATCGGTGCTTGTTTTTTTGTCTAAAACAAAGATGAGTTCGTTGGAAATGGTGGATGTTATAAGTAATTTAGGTAATTTTAATGTTGAGTGTGTGGACAATATTGGTCGATCTGGAGGTCTTGCTTTGCTTTGGGATCGGGACGTTCAGATTTCTTTCCGGTCAAAAAGTTTACGCCATGTTGATGCTCTGGTCAAGTTACATGATTTTGAGCAACAATGGCGGTTCACAGGTGTGTATGGCTGGCCGGAAACAGGTAATAAAATTTTAACTTGTGATCTTCTTAAAGAGTTAAATGATGGGTGTCAACTCCCTTGGATTTGTGGGGGAGACCTTAATGAGAGTTTTTACAATTATGAGAAAAAGGGCGGTGTTGTGAAGGACCAGAAAATATTAGAAGAGTTTAGGGAGGCCTTTGATGTTTGTGGCCTGCGGGATTTGGGATTTAAGGGATATGAGTTTACTTGGTTTAATGGGAGGAATGGAGAAGATGCTGTTGAGGAGAGGTTGGATAGGTTTGGGGCAATTTTGGAGTGGTCTGTTTGTTTTCCACTTGCTGAAATTTCTCATGTTAATGAGTCATTATCTGATCACCTTCCTCTGTATATTGAGCTGAATTATAATGGGAGAGGGCCAAGGAAAAAAAAGAAAAAAAGATTTCGGTTTGAAAATATGTGGGTTATGGATGAAGGATGTGAGGAGATTGTACGTGACTCATGGCAAGGGAGGGATGAGTTAGTGGATGAAATTGACTTTGTACACTGTATGAAACGCTGCCAGGTGGCCCTAGCTGAGTGGAATTTTATTTCTTTTGGTCATGTGCAAAAGGAGATCAAGAGAGTACAGGAGCTTTTGTGTAGTGCTACAGATGGAGTAAGCAGGAAAATGTTAATGGAAGAGCTGAGAGACTGGAGACGCAAGGAGGAGATGATGTGGCGGCAACGATCACGAGTGGATTTTTTAAAGCACGGTGATTTGAATACCTCGTGGTTCAATGAGAAGGCGAATATCAGAAGGAGGGTTAACTACATTTCAAAGCTACGAGATAATAGTGGGGCGTTAGTGGATAACGAGGCAGAGTTTGAGAGGGTGGTGTTAGAGTATTTTGGTGATATTTTTACTACAGGGGATCCGACTAATTTGGACCGTGTGTTAGATTGTGTGGAGCCAAGAGTTACTAATGACATGAATGCCAATCTGTGTGAGCCCTACACTAGCGAGGAGATCTTGGAAGCTCTACAGCAGATGCACCCTGGTAAAGCTCCCGGACCTGACGGTATGAATGCATTTTCTTACCAAAAATTTTGGCATATTGTTGGTCCTTCGGTCACTAATCTTGTTTTGCATATTCTTAATGGGCGTCCTATTCCTCCTAATGTTAATCATACTCATGTCTGTTTGATTCCTAAAAAACAAAATTCTGAGTTGGTTGCCGATTTTCGCCCAATTAGTCTTTGCAATGTGGTGTTTAAGATTGCTACTAAAACCAATGCTAATAGGCTAAAAAAAAAATCCTCCCCAGTATTATTTCTGAAAATCAAAGTGCCTTTACCCCTGGTAGACTTATTAGTGATAATATTATGATTGCCTTTGAAACCTTCCACTCAATGCATTGTAATGTGAGCCCCAATGGTTTTTTGGCCCTCAAGTTAGATATGAGTAAGGCTTACGACCGCGTGGAATGGGTTTTCTTAGAAAAAATTATATTGAAAATAGGATTTGACCCGGGGTGGGTGAACGTGGTGATGAATTGTGTTAAAACAGTGTCCTATTCTTTTATTATCAATGGGGAGCTTAGAGGTTTTTTAAGTCCTGCTAGAGGTATTCGTCAAGGGGATCCTTTGTCTCCATATTTATTTATATTGTGTGCCGAGGAGCTGTCAAGCTTATTGAGTAGGGCTATTGAGTCGGGGGAATTTCGGGGTCATCAAGTTGCTCATAATGCTCCTATAATCTCTCACCTCTTATTTGCAGACGATTCTGTTATTTTTGCTAAAGCAGACGGTGGCCATGCTGAAAAAATCAAAGAGGTTCTAGCTTGGTACGAGGAAGCTTCGGGACAAAAGATCAATAGACATAAAACTGATGTCGCATTTAGTAAAGGTGTTCGCTCCAATACAAGAGAGGAGGTGGTGGCTGTGCCCGAGGTGAACGAAGTAGAGTTTCACAACAAATACTTGGGTCTCCCAACGCATATTGGGAGGTCTAAAAAGAAGCCTTTTCTTTCAATCAAGGACAGGATTTACAGGAAGTTGCAAGGTTGGATGGACAAGTTACTCTCGTGGTTGGGTAAGGAAGTGCTAGTAAAAGCAGTGGCCCAGGCGATTCCTACCTATGCCATGAGTGTTTTCAAGTTTCCTGGAGCTTTTCGCGAAGAAATTCATGCCTTGATACGAAAATTCTGGTGGGGGCATAAAGAAGATAGACGGAAAATCCATTGGGTGAAGTAGCAAAAGTTGTGTAATGCTAAGGAGGAGGGCGGCTTGGCCTTTCGGGATTTAGAGGCTTTTAATGATGGGCTGTTAGCTAAACAAGTCTGGAGACTTCTGGATAATCCTAATTCATTGTGTTCCAGGGTATTAAAATCTAAATATTTTCCTATTGGGGATGTGATGCAAGCTTAGTTAGGGTCTCGTCCGAGCTACCTTTGGCGAAGTTTATGTGGAGTGCGTTGGGTATTGGAAAAGGGCTTGAGATGGACTATTGGTGATGGTTTGACAGTTCGAATATGGGGATCTTCTTGGGTTCCAAGGCCGACATCTTTTCAGCTAATTACACAAAGGGGGGAAAATGATGCAGATATGCGTGTGGCAGAATTGATTGATAAGGATGGGTGTGTGTGGAGGGAGCAGGTGGTGAGGGAACTTTTTCTCCCTATTGATGCAGATGAGATACTTCGAATTCCATTGTGTCTTCATTGGCCTGCAGATCAACTCATATGGCACTATACAAATACAGGTATTTTTACTGTAAAATCTGCGTACTTTCTGATTATGAGTGGAAGGCACTCGGAGCGTGCTACTACTAGCTCATCTTCGTCAAAGTCCTTTTGGAAATCTGTTTGGAGTCTGGATATACCACCCCGCATTCGTATGTTCGGGTGGAAGGCATTTGTGGGGCTCTGGCAACTCGAGCAAGGTTGGGGAGGTGGCTACAAATTGCGGATATAAGATGTGTCTTATGTGGTGCGGGAGAGAAAACGGACCTACATGCGTTAGTTGAGTGCCCAGTAGCGCAAATGACCTGGCAAGCGATTCCGTGGTCATCTATTGGGAGTGATGTGAAGGGCTTGCTGTTCAGAGATTGGTTCGAGATGGCTGCGCAGAGTGGTGTTGTGGATGAGATGGGTTTGTTCCTAGCTACTTTGTGGTCGCTTTGGAATGCTCGTTGTCGCCTCTTTCATTGTCAGAAGGAGTCCAATTTCAGTAAACTTGCTGAGACAGCTGCACTGTTTGTGTCTCGTTACAGGGAGGCTCATATGAAAAGTGATTTGCCAAGACATTTGGGTACTGCAGATTGGATACCTCCGGAGGTGGGGCGTTGGAAGCTGAATGTTGATGCAGGAAAGTTGGGGGAGTGGGGTGTAGGATGGGGAATGGCTATTAGGAGCTGTGAGGGTGAGATTGTAGCAATGGCAACACATCAACATGCTGGTGCTTTTGATCCTGAACTGGAGGAAGCAAGAGCCATGTTATTTGGCCTGCGTATTGCGTGGGAGGCTGGATACAGGAACATTGTTGCAGAGGGTGATTGTCTTAATATCATTTCCAAGTTAAAGAAGAAAGACAAGCTGCGTAGTCCTCTTGGTTATATCATTGATGAAATTGTAATTTTGTCTTCTAGCTTTGATTTTCTAGCTTGGTCTTTTGTCCGTAGGAGGGGAAATATAGTAGCTCATAGTATTGCTAGGCTTCAACCTTATTCTTCGTTAGATAGAATATGGTTAGAAAATATGCCGGAGGAGATTATTAAACTGGCTAACTCTGATATGTGTCATTTTCTAGCGATGAAATAAAATAGTACCCCATTTCTTTTCTGATAAAAAAAAATGAACCCACGCATTCAAAAATTTAATAATAATAATAATAATAATAATAATAATAATAATAATAATAATAATAATAATAATAATAATAATAATAATAATAATAATAATAATAATATTTATTTTTTATTTTTATTAAAATAATTACTATTAATAAAATTTAAAATCGAAGTAGTAGTGGTTGTAATAGTAAGTGTTGCATTGTATTTGGCGTACAACTTCACTTGAAGAGCAAACTTGTTTTTCCAATCCATACAGATCAAAACAATCCTACAAATAAACTGGGATCTCTTGAATCTAATGTTCCTAAAATTGCTCATAATAACAAAGAAAACATCTTATAAAGAGAGAAAAACCAACCTCATATATGCAGACTCCTTTTTTTTTGAAAGAAAATGTAGAAAAGTACAAAAGATTAGAATAAAATCAATGAATTTGAGGCTTACCGTCATTGACTAATCACTAATGAAAACCCTTAGGTACAAGAATATGAAGATTATTAAGTTGATTTTCCTTTTTGGCTACCATCTTTGGTTTGAGTATAGATATCGTGCTAAAATGTTTTATTTTGAGTGACTAATGACAATTGAGATTTTATTTTTTCGGTAATTAAAAATAATTAATACTATTACTAATATTAATAGTAGTAATAATAATAATAATAATAGTAATAATAATAATAATTTAGTATTATTTTTTTATTATAATGTTATTAATAATTATAATAATAATATTATTATAATATTTTTAATTATAGTATTATTATTATTATATTTATTTTGATCATACAATTATAATTATAATAAATATTTTTTTTATATTTTATATAGTAATAAAAATTATATTTTTATAATTATTATAATACTAATACTGTAACTCTTATTCTTATAATAATAATAATAATAATAATAATAATAGTAATAATAATAATAATAATAATAATAATAATAATTATTATCATTATCATTATAATTATAATTATTATTATTTATTTTTATTATTTATTAATATTAATAATATTATTATTGGTTATTATTATTATTATTATTTAATAATCATATAAATAAAATTGGGGAAAATTGGGTCAAACTTGGGACAATCGATGATAATTAGGGACAACTGAAAAGTCTGACTGATGGTGACAATTGAGTTTACAGGAAAACAATTGAAAAAAAACATGTCTTTATTGTCAATCGAGTATCTCGGAGTAAAACTTTGTGGCTTCTTTAAGAATGAATCTGATGTGCAATTAGAATAGGGGGTTGCTATACGTAAATCGCAAATTACTAAACGTAAATCCCCACTTCCCACAATACCCCTAAGTAATTTTCAGCCCTTTCTCTCTCTTCCTCCCTTTTCTCTCAACCAATTTTCTTCTTCCCTCCATCATCCCCTACCCAGAAACAACTCAGCCCACCTCCACCATTTCTTATATCCCATTCACCGACCCATCTCTCTACCGCGCACATCCCCGCCTTCTCTAATCCGTCGACCACCTTCGACACCGCCGCAAACATTCACCACCACCAGAAAACCCATCAAGACAGACCCAAACCATCTCACTTGAACCCACAGCCGCTCGAGCACCGCCGCCCCATCACCACCGTCGACCGCTCAGTCCACCAAGCATCCCCATTTCCACCGCCACAAACATTCATCACCACCACCAAGCACCAAAATTTAATAGAGCGTGCTATCAGAAATAAGAAGGCGTCCAACATCTACAGGATGCGCCGTGGCCTTCGCTCCAAGGTGATTGAGCAAGCAACGTGGGAATTTCGGTCTCGTGATGAGTATGAGCAGGGGCAGGGCAACTCCTTCTCTGTAATTCATCGTGTTTCTGGTGAAACAAGGGATAAGCCAGAACCAGGAAAGATTGAGGCATTGCTCAATGTGGATGTGAATAACCTTAATGCCATGAGATTTAATTCGCTTTCCAAAATGAAGAATGTCAAAGTGGTTCACAAATGTAAAGGGTATTGTGGGAAGTATTGGGAAAAAAATATTTGCGTTTAGTAAAATGGGATTTACGTTAAGCAATTCCGTTAGAATATACTCCGTTGCACAAAAAAATAGAAAAAAAAAAAAGAAAAGAAGTGGAAACCCCTATAAATTTCATAGCACACACGTATACAGAATTTCATAACACGGTTTACCTTTTTTTTTTTTTTGACACTTCCAAAAAACAAAAAGAAAATGCATGTGGCTTCCTCGTGACCGACAATGGTAACTAGATATTTCTTTTTTTAGATATTTCTTTTTCTTATGGAAATTTTAATCAATGAACTTACGTTATCATTATCTATTGTCGGATTTCTGGTGGCTGATAGTGGAAAGTGGAAATTAAGGCAAAAACTTGTGTGGACTTGAGCTTTGTTAGTCTCAACTTAATTTCACTTAAATTGAATTTAAATTTAATTCACTTCAGTTCAATTACATTTAGTTTATAAGGTATCTTTATCACTTAATAACTTTTTATTTCGAAATGAATTCACGATGATAACTATGTCAGTAAAAAGATCTCAAATAAAGCATATTTAATTTCAAATGAGTCCAATATTAAATATGTTTGCACGAATTTTAAATGGTTAATGATCAAGTTGGAAAATCAGTTCACTTTAATTCAGTTTAGTTCATTTTTTTCCATGTATAACAAACGGAGCCTTAGTTATGGTAAGACAAGGGACTAATTTTTTTAAGAAATAATTTTCATGTCTTGTATTCTTCATTCACGATGGACTGAATTCACACAAATTATAGTTCCATATCAAGAAGCGTTATTAAAGACGAAATCTGGCGTAGTGCTAGACAAGCTAATGGCCGAGGGACGGAGTATTTAGTCAATGAGACAATGACCACCCTCTCAAGTAGGCCTCAACCACGCGTATATATTGGGGGGAACATCACCTAGTGGTAGCTCCTCAAGATTTACATCCATTATTGTTGTATGATGCAGCTGGCATCTCTTCGACTCGTTTGATTTCTGTATAACTAGGGCCTTGCCCTCCCTTTCTCGTCAAAAAAAAAAGTACTAAAGTGGCTCATATTTCTCAGTCTTCACCAACAAAAAAAAACACTCACCAAAAAAAAAAACAAAAAAAAAATAAAAACCAACAAAAAAAACAAGTGGCTTAGAGTCATATTCTAATTTCTACGTTTGCAAAGCCGCAAATCTCAGTTGAACAAATTTGTGACTCCAAATTACTGCATATCCTTGTTATATTCAAGCAATATACTCGCATGGGCAAAGTCTTTTTTTTTTTTTTTTTTGGTGCTAATATGGGCTAAGTCTTTGCTGGTTATGTTCCACATATTTAGGCTCTGTTTGATTCAACATAATTTTACTTAAATTTAGTTTAGTTAAGTCCAGTTTATTTCAGTTCAGTCTATGTGTAACTTTATCACTCAAATAACTTTTCATTCTGAAATAATTTCATGATGATAATTATGTCATCGGAAAAATCTCAAAGCATACTTTCAAATGAGTCCAATATTGACTATGTAATCAGACCCGTCCCTAACATTTTAGAGGCCCCAGGACGAATTGAAAATGAGGCCCTAAAATATTAATAAAATTTTACCTGAATTTAGGGTAGGTAGCGCAGTAATAAAAATATCAGTTCAAGCATCATATTCCTGAGATTTGTTTGCTATTAACAAAAAAGGACTTGTTTACCAAAAATAAAAAAATAAAAATAGTAGTCATGAGACGGAAAACAGTAGTAGTACTTATATATAACCATAGTTTGATTTTAATATAAATAAATTACAAAGTTTCTATACTTATATATAACCATAATTTGCATCTAAAAGACAATTTGTAATTTCATAAAAATCCCCCAAAAAAATGATACTCCCACAAATAGAAACTTTGTAATTAATTAATATTAAAATCAAAGAGATATGAAATAGAAAACTTTGAAATAAAATTGTTTTTAATTAAAAGATCTATTTTTACTAGATTAAAAAAAACCCTCTTTTTACTAGATAATAAAAAAAAAACAATTTTCAATGTAATGGGATGAGAAATAAACAAAAAACTAAAAAGAAAGAGAACAAGGGTCCTTGGATTCAAACCTGAGAGATAAGGGGCATTATTCTCATTTTCTTTTCAAGTTTAGCCACTAAGCTACAACCTTTTACATGTTTCCTCATTTCATATTTTAGTATATATTAACATTTCTATTTGATTATGGGCCCCTTTGTGCATTGGGCTCTAGGCGGTCGCCCCTAGTGCCTATGCTCTAAAACGGCTCTGACTATGTTTAAACGAATTTTAAATGGTTAACTGTCAAGTTTAAAAAATAAGTTCAGTTCAGTTCAGTTCAGATCAATTTTATTCAGATAAATCAAACGGAGCCTGAGTCATAAAGTTGCTGAATTTAGTTTTCGTGTGAAAGAGATGAAGCACACCTTAACATTGTCATGCATTAATTACTCAAAGACTAGTTTCAAAGCCGAAACTTTTTGAAAGTTTGTAGAGAAAAATCTTCAAAAAAAAATAAAAAAATACATTATTATTATTTCTTTAGGGAAAAAGTTAAAAATCTCATTTTTGCACAAATGCCATTTGGATCAGTAAATCTTACTTTCGGGTTATAGTGATTAACTAGTTTTATTTATTTATATATTTCGTACGGGCTCGTAAAATATTTTTTTTGTACATAAAGATAAGGTATAGAGAAAAAGCTAAGAAATTTGTTGAAGTGTAGTTTTAGCTCATAGTTGATAATGCATATATAAAACATATTAGAGGTTTGATACATTGAAAGTGTTGAAACTATTACCTCCGATCCCATGAAGTTGTTGTGATGCTAAATCATCAAACAAAAACTTTATACCCTAAAAACCTCTCCATTCCATAGAAAAAAAAAACACTTTATGAACGAAACAAAAGAATGTTTCAACAGGAAGAGAAGGCAGAGCTGCTATTGATTAAACAGATTATGCAAAACTTACAGTTGCTAGAAGTGAATTAATTTACTTAGTTTTTTTGTTCTATTTGTAAAGTGCACCCTGCTAGATGAAACAATTAATCATGAACCATTCCTAAAGGTGGCAGGATTGATTTTGATAATATATGTCTCTTTGCAGTTCGCAGGATTGATGTATTCCAATACAATCTTTCATAAACAAAGTATATTTAAAAAATAAGATTTATGGTTAGAGATAATATCGGTACATTAATTATTCTGTAATGAAACCGTAAAATGTTTCATTCATCGACCGGGTTGCCAACCCACTAGTTTATTGTTTTTATCTCTCTTTTATTTTAATTGCTATTTTTTGAAAATAGAGGAGAGAGATTGTGAGATTATATTAGTGGATTGGCAACCTAATGGATGGATCAGTAGCGGAGACAGGGGGTGACCAGCGTAGACCTCGGCCACCCCCATCAACAGCAAAATCCCCTTTTATAATATGCTTGCCTAGTTGAAATAGAAAAAGTGATGTTGCTTCGCTGATTTCATATCATCAGAACTTTGCTTATCTATCAATTGGTCTTGGTTCGATTGCTATGACTTACATTATATATATATATATATATATATATATATATATATATATATATATATATATATATATATATATATATATATATATATATATATATATATATATATACACCTTTTCCTTTTTATTAATTTTTTTTATTGAACATCTTTTCTTTTATCATTATTTCTCTACCTCTATTTTGATTTACTCATTTTGATATCTAGTAAAAAATAAACCCTACGAAAAGTATAAATAAGCTAATTAATTTTACCTTTAAAGAACGCTCATTAGTCTTAGTATAGGAAGATAATAATATTTGGATTTGTCTTAACAAGGAACTTTTTTTTTTAGCTTGAAGTAATACATTTGATCTTCGGGCCCCCTTATGAAAAAATCCTAACTCCGCCACTGGGTGGATGTATCATTCTCCAAATGAAACCATGTCAACTTATAATGCAGATGTACAGTTAATGCACAAAGAATTTAAGAGTTAAATAATTTTATTTAGTGATTTGGACACTTACTAAAAATAGTCTAATTTATTAAGGGGACATATAAAATTAAATTCAAAATTAATATTTAATTTAGCGATACTTATGTTTATTAAGACAAACAATTTTAAAAAAAACCAAAAGACAAGAGAGATTGAGAAAGAGCGGTCTGTGAGTTTGTTAAACTCTAGCGATTGCCGATAAGTGTGAAGCTTATCTTCGATCTGCTTGATCGCCATGGGTAATGGAAAGAGAGGTCGTCCCCCTAAGAATAAAGCTCCAGCTTCTTCATCAAATACAGGTTCGATTGATAGTAATTTGGGCGAAAATGATGCTGGGGTGAAGGAGAATAATGGAACCCAGACAAGTCCTCGGCAAGTTCAGTTGGGCGATTTCATGGTGAATACGGTTCTTCCTCCTGCTTCCTCTTCAATTGCTGAACCTGATCGTGAGAGGGCATCTGTGGCATTTGCAGGTAACCCTAATCTTGGCTCTGAACTTGAGAAATTAGGATTTTCATCTGATTCGATTGATTTGTCGCTGGTTCATGTTGATTCTGTTTCTGTGAATGATGCAAATATTAATGGTGATATGTCTGAATCATCTGCTGCTGCTAATAATATGAATTTGCTTGGTAATTCAATTAATGGGTGTGTGGGTGGAATTGGGGATGTTCATGATACACATATGTCACCTTCGCATGTGCTACACACTGGGGTTGGGGCGGGTTCTACTAAGGTTCCAACTGTGTTGAATTCATGGAGAAGGGCTGCAATGGGTAATAGGACCCCTGGGCAAGGGATGAAACTGGAGTTTGTTCCTGAAATGACTACTGTGGATACTGTGTGCTTTGAGGAAGATGATTTTGTTGGGGAGTTAGATCATTGGGAGGCTACTTTGGTAGGGTACGTCTTGGGTGGCAATCCTAAGATGAATATTATGAAGGATTTTGTGGCAAAACAGTGGTCCCATGTTACTTTGCCGCAACTTTTACCGCATCAAAAGGGTGGATTTTCTTTAGGTTCTCTACATAGCGGACAGAGATGAAATACTGAAAGGAGGTCCTTGGATGGTGGGAACTAGGGCATTGTTGCTAAAGCCGTGGAGTTCTTCATTTTGTATTGAGAAAGAGGAGGTGCACAAGGTGCCTGTGTGGGTGACTTTTCCAAATTTGGATGTTCAATTTTGGTCAGCTCGTGGGCTGAGCAAGCTGGCTAGTAAAATAGGAAGGCCAATGGTTGCGGATAGATGCACCACAAAAAAGGAGAAAGTCTCATATGCTCGCTGCCTCATTGAGGTGGATGTTTCCACCGATCTCCCAGTGAAGATCCCTACTCGCACCCCGTTTGGAGTCAAGTTGACGCATGAGGTATACTATGAGTGGGTGCCGTTTTATTGCAAAGGTTGTAAGTAGTTGGCCCATCATGATGGTATTTGCAGAAGGAAACAGAGGAGCAAAACAGCTCATGTTTCTGCTCCTGTTACTAGTGGTACTGCTAGCAATAGGGCTCCAGGTCAGTCTGATGATGCAGGACATGTGTCTAGGTCTGAGCAAGTCTGGAGGCCCAAAGAAAACCCTGCTGCTCCTATTGAAATAATACAAGTTGAGCAACCTGAGAACGAACATGATAATGCTGCTATTCCTGTCAGTGCAAGCCCTGTTTCTTGTGAACAAGAGAATGTTCTTCATGCTCTTCCTGCAACAGATGAGGTGGATAAAGATGGTTTTATGTATGTACCTGCCAAGCACACTTTCCATCCAAGAAGAGTCTTCTATTCAGCAGGGCATAGTGCTTTAGGGCCTATTGAAAAATAGTTGAGATCTGTCCAGTCTAAGTTCCATATGTTATGGTCTCAGGTGATGGAAGAGGAAGATGAGAGTGAGAAATGGCTAGATGAGATGGCGCCTATGAATGGTGTATCGATAGATATTGGGGAGGGGGGGTCCTGCCAGCTACCTCATCATGATTATCGCGTCGTGGAACATAAGGGGTTTTAATAAACCCCACGAGCAACAGGAGGTGAAATCGTTCCTGACTTGTAAAAAAATTAATTTGCTGGGTTTGGTGGAAACTCATGTTAAACAGAGGAGGGTGAATGTCATTCTCAGTAGACTCGGTTCTCAATGGTCTTGTATTCATAAATATAATAAGCATCCAAATGGAAGGATTTGGGTTTTGTGGGACTTACACAAGTTGGACGTACAGTTGGTTGAGATGAGTGATCAAGCTGTTCATTGCTTGGTGACAGATAAGGGATCTGGGTTTTGTTGCTTTGTTACCATCGTGTATGCTAGTAATTGTGCTGAAACTTGTAAACAACTTTGGGCAAATTTAGTTGAATGGGGTAGCCAAATTAGCATCCCTTGGACCCTGCTAGGTGATTTCAATGTCACTCTTTATGCTGGTGAGAGATTGAGTGCAGTTCCTGCAAATCAGCAAGACATTCTTGATTTTTCCATGTGTGTGAGTGATGTTGGTATTACGGATATTCCTGCTTCAGGATTTTTATTCACATGGTGGAATAAGCAGGAGGCTGCTTCTTGTGTATATTGTAAATTGGATCGCATCATGTGTAACGACAAATGGGTGCTAAATAATGTGATTGCCAGTGCTGAATTTCTTCCTCCTAATGTATCGGATCATTGCCCTGGAGTGTTGCAGATTGGTGTTGATACTCCTAGTAGAAAAAAACCTTTTAAGTTCTTGAATTGTTGGGTTGAAGATCCAGCTTTTCAGACCATTGTTAAAAAGGTCTGGGAAACATCTATTTTGGGTTGTCGGATGTTCCAAATTGTTAAAAAATTGCAGTTATTGAAAAAAGACCTCAAGTTGTTGCATAGACAGAAGTATAGTAATATTGATGATCGAATTAAAAGGTGTAACGCTGATTTGGTTCACACTCAAGAAGCTTTGCAACAGGATCCTTTTAATGATACTCTTATTTGCATGGAGAAGCGGCAGACTAGTGAGTATATGAAACTCAGAAATGCTGAGTTAGCTATGTTGCAGCAAAGAGCCAAAGTTACTGATATAAAGCTCAATGATGAAAATTCCCATTACTTTCATGCGAAGATGAAGGAAAGGAAAGTTATTTCTAGAGTTAGAAGTTTGAAGGACATGCAAGGTAATTTACAGGAGAGAGATGAGGATATTTGCAAGGCTTTTGAGGATTTTTATATGCATCTGTTGGGGAATTCTGATGATGTGCGGGATTTCAACACTGATTATCTCCAACCTGGGCCTTTATTAACTGATGATATGCAAAAGCAACTTCTTCGACCTGTTACACCCCAGGAGGTGAAGTCTGCTCTATTTTCAATTCCAGATGACAAAGCTCCGCGTCCAGATGGATATTCTGCCAAGTTCTTCAAAGCTGCTTGGCCTATGATAGGTATGGATGTTTGTGCTGCTGTTATTGATTTTTTCAGAACCGGAAAATTTTTAAAACAATTAAATCCCACTGTTATTGCTCTGATTCCGAAGATTGATGTGCCTGAATTAGATAGTGATTATAGGCCTATTTCTTGTTGTAACGTACTGTATAAGGTCTTGACTAAGATCATCACAGAGAGAATTAAGCCTATTATGGAACATTTGGTTGGTTTGGAGCGAAATGCATTCGTTAGTGGAAGAAATATTTGTGAAAACATCTTTCTTGCACATGAGCTTGTGAAGCATTATGAGAGGAAGGGAATTTCTCCCTGAGCTATGATTAAGGTGGACATTCGTAAAGCATATGATTCGCTGAATTGCGAATTCCTTAGAGTTGCCTTGCAGTATTTTGGGTTCCCTCCTCAATTTATTGGATAGGTGATGATCTGCATTGAGACAACCAAATTCTCCATAAATTTTCACGGAGCGCCAGTTGGATTCTTCTCGGGGAAGAGGGGTGTGAGGCAAGGAGACCCAATGTCCCCTTGTCTCTTTGTGTTGCGCATGGAAATTCTATCTCGCATGTTAAAAAAAGTTGCTCTCTCTCCTGGTTTCAGTTATCATCCCCGCTGCAGTAGAGTTAAAATGAATCATTTAATCTTCGCAGACGATTTGCTTTTTTTTTTTGCAGAGGAGATATCCCTTCTTGTGAGGCCATGACTCGATGTATTCAACGTTTTGCAAGCATTTCTGGTTTGCAACCTAATGTACAGAAAACTTGCATTTATCTCGGTGGGGTCCATGAGCGGGTTAAACATGGTATCTTGGAGACTACTGGTTTTAGAGAAGATATGTTTCCTTTCCGTTATTTGGGTGTCCCTCTTAGCACAAAAAGGTTATCTGTGGCCCTTTGCCAGCCGTTAGTAGATAAGATCACTGGTAGATTGCATAATTGGGCTAACAAATTCTTGAGCTATGCGGGCAAGGCTCAACTGTTGAATTCAGTTATCTTTGGGATTGATTCATTCTGGTGTTCAGCGTTTTTCTTGCCTAAGACAGTCATTGACAGGATTGAAACGTTGTGTCGTCAATTGTTTTGGGGTGGTAAAAGTTTGGGTGCTACATTTATGAGTTGGCAGGCTCTTTGTAGGCCTCATTGTGAGGGAGGGATCAATATCAAGGAGATCCTTTCTTGGAACAAAGCTGTCCAATTGAAGTGGATTTCTAAACTGTCTAGCAGCACACCCAGTTTGTGGTGTGAATGGGTGCGTCGTTACTACTTGAAGAATCACTCTGTTTTTGATGTTAGTGTGAAGAGCGGGGACTCTTGGCTTTGGAAAAGACTCCTCTTGGTGCGTGATGAATTTGTTGTGAGGAGCGGTACAATTGCTAAGGCGGTTGATTTGCTGAATACGTGGGCTGGTGGTGGTTTTTGTGTGAAGTATGCTTATGATTTTTTCAGGGGGGAGCATCCTAAGTATAGGGGGCATGCGACAATTTGGGATTCTATGACTATGCCACGACACAGATTTATTCTTCAATTGGCTGTTAGTAGTAAACTAGCTTCTGTCGATAATCTTGTACAGAGGGGCTGGCAGATTCCTGATAGATGCATTCTTTGTTGCAGTCATGCGGAAACTCATATGCACTTGTTCTTTCAGTGCCCTTATTC
Source organism: Tetragonia tetragonoides (assembly GCA_038025085.1). Classification (NCBI taxonomy): domain Eukaryota; kingdom Viridiplantae; phylum Streptophyta; class Magnoliopsida; order Caryophyllales; family Aizoaceae; genus Tetragonia; species Tetragonia tetragonoides. Next base: position 34,363,391 of record CM076141.1, read on the forward strand.
CTTACTTGTTTGGGCTGAGATCTTGAGATGGCTTGGTATTAAAAGACGACCTTGGGCTCCGAAGCATGAGATTGAGTGGTTTCGCAAGTACGTCAGAGGTAAGTGCCACAAGCAGAAGGCTAAGAGAGCAGCACTCGGAGCTGCTGTTTACTATCTTTGGGCTGAACGCAATTACAGATTGTTCCAAGAGAAAAAGAGAGAGCCTGCTCAGTTGCTGAGTCTGATTAAATGTTGTGTGTATACTTGTTTCTTTCATGCCACTGGTAGTGAACAGATCTAGATCAGGATAGGTATTGATGCAGTTTGAGTCTGTGTGGTTAGTTTAGTTGTGAGTTAGTGCAGGCTATCCCCTGCACATGTACGCATTTCATTTTTTTTTTACCCCGAGTGGAAGAATAAATATAGACATGATTCTTGCAAAAAAAAAAAAAAAAAAAAAATTTTAAAAAAATTGTTATGCTTTTTTTTAATCATGTAATTAAATTTAATCTGGTTCCATTAAGAACACTGATGATAATCAATTACATATTATCAAGTACTAGCATTCATCTTATATATAGACCTCGATCTCCGTAAATTAATGTATTTTACAAATAATATTAGATTTTATGTATAAAATTAATCACGAGCATGTGCGAAGTACGGGGTAAAACTAGTATATACTTAAATTCAGTTCAATTGAGTTCCTATGTAACTTATCACTCAGAAAACTTTTAAATTCTGAAATAAATTGATGATGATACCTATATCAATGAAAAGATTTCAATACATACCTTCAAATTAATGAGTCTCATATTAGATATTTTTAAACAACTTTTAAATGGTTAAATGGTTAAAGCTCAAGTTAAAAAAAAATCAGTCCAATTCAGTCTACCTCAGAATGGAGCCTATGCTAATAATGCAAGAAAATCACTTAACCTGCTCTCTTGTATTGGCCAATTAAACAGGCCCCATCGACACACTTGTATACAAGTTCTTTTGTTTTTTTTTTTATTATTGCTCAGGCGATATATAGGTATATTAAAAATGTTTCGGGGACAAATACACCCAAAAATAGCTTGCATGAGGAAATCTTCTATTATAATATTATTTTTGTTGTATTTGTGATGTATTCCTTAGCATTTTTCTTTTGGATAAATTTCAGTGAGGTATACTGAGTTATAGCAATATTACGGAGAGGTATAGCGACGTTTCACAAATTACTTTGAGGTATATCATTTTGTAACTTTCACTAAAAATGACTATTCCGGTCACCGGAGTGTGTGAGAAGACAAAAATACCCCTCATTAAAGCGGGAAAACATTTTGCTATTATCTGGGAAAAGAAAAAAAAATGAAAAACAAAAATCCAAAAGTATAAAAACAAAATCAAAACCTAACTCCCTCTCTCTCTCCCTCAAACAAATGAAAACCTAACTCTGATCTCTCTCTCTCCACGATTTACAAGCCCTAAACTCCATTACTCTATTCTCTCAAAGTCCACTGAGACAATAAACAAAGGGTTAAGCAAATCCCCATAATCGAGCATCATCTATCTCTCTGTGTCGGTATTCTGGGTTGAAAATGGTGCGAACATGTTGGGGAAGTAGCCCCCCATTCGCGAAAAAAGGTAAAGCTTCATTTTCGAGTAAATTTTTTACATTTTCTATGCTTTTTCAGTTATTGGGTGCATGTTGTAGTACGGATTGTGGGTAATTAGATTTTTGTTGAAATTTAGGGTTTCGTTTGTTAAAATTTAGGGTTTTGTTTGTTGAAAATTAGGGCTTTTGAAAATTGAAGAATTTTTTCAAAAATCTGGGTGATTGCATGTTTATTTGTGCTATTTTGGATGATTTTGTTGCTCTGTTTTGTGGGTCATGGCTGTTATTACCTATTTCTCTCATATTATGTCGTTGCAAATCTGTATTGGGTCATCTGGGTGGTGAAAATTATGCTTGGCTTGTATGGAATTGATGTTGATTATTGAGCTGTTAAAAAATGTTGTTTTTTTCCCATTTGTGTGTAATTCTGTTGATTTTGTTGGCTTGTTTATTGTTTGCTTTGGTTTCTATGTGTAGAAGGATGTAGGGGTTGACATTAATGTGTCCTACAAAGGTCATGAGTACTTCACTTGTGAGGTTAAAAGAGATGAATATGAAATGTTAGATTTTCTTAGGGATTTAAGGTTTGAATCAGATACATGGGAAGTTCCTCAACCAGTAAACCCTAGGGTGTTTTACAAGCTTCATGGTGAAAGTGAATTGATTGAGATTGTTAATGATGAGATGCTCCTTCAGATGTTTGATACTTATGAGGGTAGTAGTGACATTTATGTTTGGGTTGAAGATGGTGAGGTTGAAAGTGATTTGCACAAATCTGTTAATTCTTTGCCTGACCCATGCACACTTGACCTTGCCCATAACCTAAGTTTGCATTGGAACCCTGATATTGTACTACCTGACTTCAGCAAATACAAAAAACAGAAACCTCACACAGAAGTTGATACTCAAGTACCCCAACCAGAATTAGGTACTCAAGTACCTGATTCACAAGTATCCAATAATGTGAGAGGTGATGGTTTTGTTGTTGAAGATGTCACAGATGATGTTGATGATCAGGAGGGGGACAGGTGAGGGATGGTTGTCCTAATGGATTGAGGCCTGTAATTACACAAGAGGAAGCTCTTATGAATGAGGATTTTGGGATGTATGAATATAATGATGGGGATTTAAACACCAATGATCAAGATATGCCTGATATGGGAGTTATCACACAACAGGGTAGTAATGACAGGTCTATAGTGCATGTAGAAGCTGGTGAAAGGACTTATAATACTAGGCAGAGGGTTTTTGCTTCTAGGCAGCTGGGTACTAATGATGAGAATAGTAATATAGATGATGACAGTGATGATCCTGATGATCCCGAGTTCATATCTCGAGATGAGGGTATTTCAACAGAGGATGAGTGGGAAAGTAATGATGGGTTTGTGGGTGATGAGAGTGACAAAAGTGATGAAGGAAGGCTATATACAGGGCTGCAGGCCACTTGTAGGGGTTGATGGGGCTCATCTGAAAGGCCCATTTTGTTGTGTTGTGCTCTGTGCTGTTGCACTTGATGGGAACAATGGATTTTATCCCATTGTCGTTGTTGTTGCTGTTGTTGAGTGTGAATCTACTGAGAGTTGGTGTTACTTCTTTACCTTTCTAAGGCAGGCTTTGGGAGATGAAGTGATTAGAAAGGCAACAATAATCAATGACAGACATAAATTATTACACACTTGTTCATTGGTTTCATTTGTTCTTTCATTTCCCATTTCTTCATTTACTTACACTTTGCTGTTGTTGTAGGGTGTTGAAGCTGCCTTACCTGAAAAATTAGAAGAAGCTGAGAGAAGAATATGTGCAAGACATTTTTTCATGAACTTAGCTTCTAGATTTGGTCAGAATCTTATCAAGGAGCAATTTTGGGCAGCTGCACATGCATACAATTTCACAAAAGCAATGGAGAAAATGAAGTAAGTTTAGTTTGGTAGATTTTTGGTTTAGATTTTTTGTTAACCATGGTATTGATTTGTTAACTTATTTGCTTCACTTTTGTTAACTTATTTGCTTCACTTATTTGTCAAATTTCAGGAAGATTAAACCTGAATGTTATCATGAAATGAAAGAAGTGCCTCATCAAACATGGTCTAGATATAAGTTTGATCCAAGAGTCAAGAGTGATGAGTGCACTTCTAATTTTGTGGAGTCCTTCAACTATAAGTTAGGAGTACTAAAGGAGAAACCTATCTTGACATTGCTTGAAGGGATCAGGAGGAGGTGTATGACAAAAATAGTGAAGAAAAGAAGAGTTGCAGCTCTATGGGACACAACAATCACACTAATGGCAGCTGATCATTGTGAACAAATGAATGATTATGCTAGGAATTGCCACATTCTGATGGCAACTGAGGGGGTGTATGAAGTGAGTGAGGGTGAACATATTTTTACAGTCAACTTGGGTCAAAAAACTTGTGACTGTAATAGATGGGCTATTTCTGGGTTTCCATGTAAGCATGTGGCTGCATGTGTGAAGAGCTTGAGAGGTAATTTGGCTGACTATGTCCATGCTTACTTTACAAAAGAGACATACCTGAAGGTTTATGGTACCTCAATTCAGCCCCTCCCACATCATGACTAGTGGCCTGATATGAATGAACCCATACTAAGTTCCCCTCCCCTTCAAAGGCTTCCAGGAAGACCTAAAAAAAATAGAAAGAGGCAACCTGGAGAAGCTAGACCAATGAAAAGGTCTAATATTGTCCACTGTGGTAAATGTGGCAAAGAAGGACATAACAGCATGTCCTGTCTGAAGAGAATTGTGGCTGCTACAAGGGGAAAAAGTAGAGGAAGGGGTAGGGTTGCTGATATTGAAGCTCAAGGAACATCTGGTGTAGGAGAAGGTGGAGAAGGTACCCTTTTACTACTTGATGCAGGAGCTGGAAGGGGACAGTGCGGAGGTGCTGGTAAGAGGAGAGGCAAAGGTGGCAGAGGCAAAGGGAAGGCATCATCTGTTCAACCATGAACTGAAGCCTATATGAAGTATAGGGTATATATTTTGGGTATGTGAATACCATAGGGTATTTTTTTGGGTATGTGAATACCATAGGGGGTATTTTTTGGGTCTGTGAATAACATAGGGTATTTTTTTGGGTATGTGAATACCATAGGGTATCTTTTTGGGTCTGTGAAAACAGTTCAGAATTTGTGTTTTGGTTGAACTTGTGATCAGTTGCTTTTGATCAGTTTGTCATTACTTAAGCAAATCTGTTTTTGGATGTTGAAGCTTTTGGATTCCTTGCATAATTCTCATTTCATTTCATGATACTTATGATTACATTTCATTGCATAATAAAAGTACATTTCATTGCATAATTTGAAGGTTACATATTAGGCATGCTTAATAAAGTACACAACATTGACAATGAAAAGGAATATAGTCCCCCACATGAAGAACTTCATAAATGTAGGGAACATGTTTTCTAATAAGTTCACCCTAGTCTTCAAACCACTGATTTCACCTTTGTTAATCTTCATTTGGCTCTCAAGGTCTTTCATTTTCACGTGCACTTCTTCTTCTTTTGCATCTCTTGCATGCCTTGATCTTGAGTTCATCTCTGTTATTTCATGCTCAATTGGAGTTGTCCACTTGAGAAACCTATCACACTCATTGCAACGATAGAATAAGTTGCCGTGATTTTCGGTGGACTCCGGTACTTTTACTTTGGCCCTCACGTGACATCTGGGACATGTGATGTTTTTGTACTTCAAATGCCTGAACATGGGTGGTGGGTGTGATCCTGAAAATGAGCCCGAGGATGCCATGGCTGCTGGGTTGTTTTGTGGTGTTTTTGTGTTGTTTTTGTGTTGTTTAGCTGAGTAAAGATGGCCTCTTATACAGGCTAAACTAGCCGTTATTTGGCAGCAGTGTGCTATTCTTTTGAACCGTTGGGAGAAGCTTCAAATGGCTGGGGCATTTTCATAATTTTTGGGGCCATTAAACTCAACTCAATTAATCGCTTGTTTTTGTGGGAAATCAAACTGGACAATAGAAGTAGTGGGTCCCAGTTGAATCACAAATAATGAGGGATAAATTTAGATTTTCAAGAATTTATCTTTAAGGTATGTTGAGGGTAACATGGCCATTAAAAAATTAAGAGTGTTTTCCTCAGTGGCTCTTTTGTCTCTCTAGAAACCGACCGCCCACAAGTTCTTCACAAAAATCGTGAGACTCACCGGCAGCCAGCTTTTCCACTAATCTAAACCCACCTTTGGCTGCCGGCGAGCCTGATTTACTCTTTTCTGGGCTTCGATCTTTCCATTTCAGTCTCCTTCCTACACATGCAAAGGGCTTTCGACTCTGGGTTATTGAAATATAGTGTGTAGCATTTCTTCGTTGTTTTTCAACGATTCAAGGCGATTTGGGGCTGCTCTGCTTTAATCGAGGTTCTGTTTGTTTCTATTCTCGTCTTCTTAGCTTGGAATTTCTTGTTGGTTGTTTTCTTTTGTGCTCTGTACTCTGTTTTTCCTGGTTTTGCTGTGCTATATCTCTGGGTATACTTGAGGGTTTAATTGCTGTTGGGGGTCTAACTTTTCGGTTTGGCTGTGTTTCTTTTCACCATGGATGATGATTCTCTCCATTATGCTCTTTTATGTGTCTTTCATAGTGAGAATTATGATGAGGATATAGTCAATTTTATCTCAAATTTGGAGGGTCCTGATCAGATCTTTCCAATTGCTAAGAACATGAAAGATGAGGGGGGTCAAGTTCAAAGAAAAAAATTATGAATTGGCTTCTGTTATTTATGATAAGGCTCTTAAATACTTGTGCTTCTGTACACCACTTTCTGGGAGTGGTGAAATTATTTTTAGAGATTTGGCCTTATCTCTTATTCTCAACCTTGTTGCTTGCAAACTTAAGCTCCATGAATTTCGAGAGGTTTTATTCTTGTGTTTTATGGTGTTAAATTATGATCCGAATAATGTTAAGGCGTTATACAGAAGGGCTTTAGCTCTAAAGGTCCATAATCCTAGGGGGGCTCAAAGTGATCTCTGTAGAGCTGTTACCATTGACGCACATAATAGTGAAGTGGTTGGAGAACTTGAAACTGTTAATGCTTTATTGAAATCTAGTTCTAAGGGGAAAATGCATCTTGATGAAGTATATGATTTGGATTGTGAGAGGAAAGGAAAAAAGTTTTTTCCCAAAATCATCATCAAGATGACAGCACTATGCAAATGAGCATTCCAGCTAATGTTAGGGATTGTATTGACAATTCCATGAGTGAGTCTTACAGTGCTAAGCTTAATGATGCTGAAATTCCAGATGCTTGTTCTGAGTGCTCACATATTTCCAATCCTAGCGTTGATGTCTCCTCTAATGGGGGTAGCAAGGAGCTTCCCTTCAAGTTCTTCAACAAGAAACGAAACCAAACTCTTAAGGTTCCTCCTAGTCTATATCAAAAGGTTTTGGATGGACAGGAAGTCAGTTTCTACCGGCCTTCAACACTATCATTGATGACTATTCGAGTCCGTAGGACTCCTAAAAGTGAGGCCCATGATGGCATGGGTTTAGTTTCATGTTCATCTTCTGTTGACTCCACAAGTACCGGCTCAACTACTATCAATTTAGTGGAGGATAATAAGTATCAGTTCACCAATGTGAAGACAATGGTGGACACTGAAAATGTTGCCCACGAGGTTTCTACCTCTGTGGAGAAGTTTCAATTCATCAATGAGGATGTTGTTTCGGAAAATGACTTTATCGCTCACCAGAATTTTGATCTCAAGCATAAGGCCTTGGTCAGCTCCTTCATCTTTGCATCCAGAGCTAAATCCTGTTTGAGATTCTCGCCTACTCATCGCCGACCCCGACAGCTCAAAGTCTTGAGGTATCAAGAGAAGAATGGTAATATTACTAGTGTTGTTAACAAATCTCTCTTTTGCAGGAATTATACTGTTTTAAAACGCACGTTGACTCTCGGAGATGGGTCCTTAAATAATTTTAGGAAGAAGTTTAAATTTTCTTTTTCAGGTGGCCCTGGATTTGATAGCCTTAGTAAGGGCTTGTAATTTGTTTGTACTTTCCTTCTGCCCAAAAAAAAAATAAAAAAAAAATAAAAAAAATTAAGATAAGTCCAAAATTCAAATTTGCCTGAAAAGTAATCGGAAAAGAACAAATTGTCACCGGAGTATACTTCAAAGTAATTTGTGAAACGTCGCTATACCTCTCCGTAATATTGCTATACCTCAGTATATCTCACTGAAATTTATCCTTTTCTTTTTTTTTTTTTATAGGATTCCTTAGTATTTTCAGGGTAATAAATGCGTTTAGATGCAATTTAATTTCTTGTCAAAAACATTCATTGAATTGGATTTTCTCTCTCCTCCTCCATTTCCACTCCCTCTGTTGTCTCTCTCCCCCACCCTCCACGGCTCCACCCTCCACCACCCCAGACGGCAACGCTTTCTCTCTCTCTCTCTCTCTCTCTCTCTCTCTCTCTCTCTCTCTCTCTCCCTCTCTCTCTCTCTCTCTCAACCCTGCTTCCTACCCTGGCTAATATCTCCGGCGAGCCCCATTACTGAGTTTCGCGGCTCCCATCAGAGACCTGCAGGTATATACTCCGATCCATATACAAATATTTCATGCACTTGCGTAATTCTCTCTCACTTTAAATTTGTGCTTCTCTTTTAATTGTTAATTAGTTCCTTAATTAATTGATAGTAATTCTCTATCACCATGATCAAGAATATCTCTATCAGCCCACCATCATAATGATGTCATCGCCATCGGATCAAGCTAGGCATAGTGGATTAATACAATAAAAAGTGAAATAAGCCAGTCTTATTGTGTGCGTGATAGGCATAATGTAACAAGCAAATTCATGACTTAATGGTTGGTTACACTGAAATTGCTTAATTTGAACAAGGAAAAACCATTAAAACCTTGTAGCCTTGTAGGTGTCTGCGCTATATTTATTTATTTTTCTTTTTGCTACAATAACGCATGTAATAATCTGCAAATTCAGTACACTTGTAGGGTGGCACACAAGTAAACCTGCTAGGAATTCTATTAGTCATGAATCTTACGGTGGGGCGCTTGTGTGTGGTTGTATGAGCAAATTTAAGTCTGCATGCAGTGGCGGATCCACTCTTAACCGAGTGGATTCCGCCGAACCCGCTTGAATTTTTTTTGTTAAATAAATTAAAAATTTTTAATACAATAATTAAAAATTGTCCTATGTATTACAAAGGGTAAACCCACTAATTGACTTGATTTCTACATCCGCCACTGTCTGCATGTGAATAAAATTGACGTGAATTTGCAAATTTGAGGTGTAAGATAAGGTGATATTGCTTTGACTTCCGCTTCTTCTTTTTTTTGGCGTAATTTTTCTTGCTTCTCTTATTTTTACATGTAGGTTAAGTAGAAATGTCGATAACATATGAAAGCATTTATGATTTAGAGTGTTTGACACAATAACTATTATAAGACAATTTTTCCGTAATTTTTGATAAGACGTGGGTCACTTTTCAATGAAATAAGGGTCACTGCTCGCATAAGTGACCTCTACATTTCTAAATAGTGACCCTGTTTTTTCTGTGAGTTGGTATTACACAAGACTTGCTGTCTATTCTATCGTTTTTCTTTTTATTAATGAAATGAATAAATTTAAACTTATTTAGAGATTTTTAGCAATATGTGTCATTATTAGCTAATTTCCTGATATTAGGTTGCTTTATTTGGTTTTATACAATTGCATTTATTTAACTAGAAATGTAGACGTGACACTCTCAAATTTCTATTCTCTTGCAATAAAAAACATGTTATAATATACTTAGAAATTCAGGGTGTTGAAATATCAATTAGGTAATCAAAAAAACTTTTATAAGACGGTTTTTCCGTAATTTTTGGTGAGATAGGGGTCACTTTTCAATGGATCACTGGTCAGCATAAGTGACCCATTCCTTTCTAAATAGTGACCCCATTTTTCAATGAATTAGTCTCACACAAGACTTGATGGTAAGTAATTTGCACAAGTGACAAATTTAATTCAAGTTTGTTTATTTTAAAAAAACAGAAGGGGGGAAGACATCTTATGCAAGTTTTCTTAAACTATAGATATGAATATGGATATAGATAGTAATATGTGTTCATTTTCACCTTCGCAACGATCCTGCAAAGGAGTGCGAAATGACAGATAATATTTTTTCATCAATTAAAAAACAAAGTTGAGCGAGCAAGCAAGTGACAGTGAGCAGTAGCGAACTCAAGCCATGGACAAGTTGGATAATATACAGGATTCCACATAGCCTGATTCTTGAAGGACCAAATGGAAGGAAATAAGAAAGCCTATGTGCCCGAGATTGTGTCCTTAGGGCCATACCATCCCGACCGTGACCACCTCAAAGCCATGGAGGAACACAAGGCCCGTGCACTCCAAGTTATGCTAGACACAACAGAAAACAAGATAGAGGACTTCCTGAACCCCATAATGAATCTAGAATCCAAAGTGCGCGGGTGCTACAAAGGGCCGGTGAACTTCAACCGCGATGAATTTGCAGAGATGCTACTCCTTGATGGCTGCTTCATTTTGGAGATAAATTAATCCAAGGCAATAAAAAGGGGGTTGAAAACATTGGCTATCCTAGCAATGATCCTATATTCAATCAGCAAGGCTATATCAAACTTGCCATTATGAGGGACATGATAAAGCTAGAGAACCAAATCCCAATGCTCGTTCTTGATCAATTGCTCTCCCTTCAATACCCTGCTAAGAAAGTGGCATCATCTGCTGTGAGCTTGTTCACCACTAAGTGGATAACAGGGGAGACGCTAAATAAAGATAAGCTGAGCAAGCTGAAGTCTTTAGTACTCACCCAAAAAGATAACCTCGTCCATTGCCTCAGCCTCGCTCTTTCACTATTGACTCTTGAATGGTATAGACGACAAACATGAGCCTGATGCACAGGCGGATACTAACACGTTCTTAGGACGTTTAAGGAAGCTCATCAATTTCACGTCCTTACAGAACCACCTTCCATGTGGAGGGGACACTAATCCGGAACATGATGATGCAGAGATTGGAATAAGAAAGATAGCCTGCCTACTCAAACTTGTTCCGTGCCAGCACGAGCCCAAATATCATGAGGTAAATATGATTTACTGTGTGACAGACCTGCTAAGGAAATCCGGGGTCGATCAAGTTTAGAAGAAGGAAGGACCGAGCATTTTTGGGACATAAAGTTCTTAAGCAATCGTGTCTTAGAGATACCTCGAATCAAAGTTGATGCTTCCCTCGAGCCAGTCTTCAGGAACTTGATTGCTTTTGAACAGTGCAGTATCCATCCGTATCAAGCAGTCATCACCGCATATGTAGCTTTCATGGACAACTTGATAAACTCTGCCGCAGACGTTGGCTACCTCCATCAAGCTGGGATCATCTCCCACCAGCTCGGTACTGATGAGGAGGTTGCAGAGCTGTTCAACAACTTGTGTAAGGGAATGTTTTTTGACACCAAAGACGGTCACTATTCCAACTACTTTGAGAAAATGAACGAGTACTGCAACCATAGGCCGCATAAATGGGTGGCGGACTTGAGGCGTCATTATTTTCCCAATCCTTGGCTATTATGTCCCTCTTTGCAGCCCTCACCTTGTTGGTACTTGCGACTTTGCAGACAGTTTACCCAATCAAAGGCTACCAGCAACAACATTAGCTCTTGATACTTGATAATATACCAGCATACGCGTGAGTGAGCTTTCTAAAGAAACTGTTTCATTCAGTAATTGATTTTTAGAATAATGTTTTTCTTTTTTTTTGATAAACTTTTACCATTCAATAAAACTTAAGCAATAATCAGTCTAGAGCGCGTAGCTCCATTACAATCAAGGTCATAAGCCTTCCTACAACAATGTTTTCGACTTTTCACCCTTTCATTTTTTGTGTTTGATCATTTTGTTTGTTTTATGCCGGATGACAATTTGTTCACAGGGGGGTTTTCCTATTGTTTCTCATCTACTTATGTGAGGCCATTTGAGGAGTAAATATAAACAGATGTTCTTTCATGCGACAAAATGGCATCCTTGAAGCAGCAGATCCAAAAATGCATACTACAGCGCAACGATCCAATCTCTTCTAGATTATCAACTAGCAGGACTCTCTAGCCATGCAGTTTTGTATCAAGAAAAACTTTGAAGAATTATCCTTTACATAAAGAGATTAAAGTGGTTTTGATTATTTGCAACTCTGATGAAAAAAATCACAGTGCAACAAATCACTAGAAACTTTGGGGCACGTTTTTATTATTTTGAATACTGCTTGTTCAAAACAACAAATGCAATTTTTCACATGCCCCAGTCCAGGCTCAATTATCAGAAAAAGACTTTAACCTACTCATTTGTCAAGGTTGGCAGTACTATTTTCACATGCCCCGATTTGCAGTTAAAAGCAAATCAATGGTCAAGTCAAAATGTTGCCAAAGCCTGAATCAGTAATTGAGGTCATATCCCTAACAACAAAAATGCCTCTAAACTAGTCAAATTTTCTATACTAACAAGATTTTAAGATGATGGCATGCTCCTAAGCTGAAGCATACAACAATCCAGTAAGTATCTCGCCTAGGGCGGGGTCTGGGGAGGTCTAGATCGATATACGCAGTACTCTTAGCCCTTACTAATCGCCTAGAAGCCTAAGCTGAAGAATACCAGTTCACTAAATCTAATATGCAAGAACAATACAATGTTCACCACCAACCATATCACATATATTCTGAAATAATGCCATTCCTATGATAGCTCCAGCATGTTGTCAAGTTCACCCTTGAACATATGACTTGATTGGACCCATAAGCTACTGTCACTACAATGTTTTTGGATAACATCCTTATCTAATTGGGTTTGCTCCACAATTCCTACAACCCATCAAATTGTTATTCATAGACATAATTTTCTAGTTCATAATCATGTACCCATAACACACATTTACACACAATTCTCAAATTCCACAGCCAAACTGAACAAGACTACCAAAATTTCCAATTTTGAGAAATACCAACATAAAATTAACTGCAAAAGAAACGAATACAAGGTAATTTACAACATAAAAACGAAAAGGGATAAAAGAATTGGAACATTAGATGGTTGAGAATGGGGTTTCTTGGATTTTGAAGCTACAATAACACTGCAACTGGGCAAATGAACCAGCCGTGAAACTATTTTCATAATTTTGGTGGGCCAATTTATCTACCGTTTCCCAGAACTGTCAGTTTGAGGTGATTCATTTGGCTTTATCAGTTTAAGAGCTCCAAATTAAAAACTGAATTTTTCTCCTTTGATTTTGAAGAAAGGTGTGCTGAATTTAGGACTGATTTTTTATTTTTATTTTTTTGGTGTAGAATTTAGGACTGGTTTTTATTTTTGGTGCGAATGACTGATTTGATTACATGGTTAGCGCCTGAAAATGAATATTGTACAATTATTATACATTACAATTTTTTTATGTGTCTATTTGTAACACCTCCGAATTTGCAACGGTTTCCTGGGAACTATCGACGTCATTATCCACGACTCGACACCACTGAACCGTCACAAATCCAAAGGCGTTACTGCAACATTTATCGCTAAGGAATAAATGCTAAGCAGAAAGGAAAACTAGGTATCAAAGGAAGCATCTAAACAAACTAAACATTAATATCAGAGTTGTCTATCAAGTGAACTTAAGTCCATTAAAGTATTATTACAAGTTTGCCTTCAAGGGCACAAACCAAAAATCCCAATAATCCAAAGTAACCAATAAACCAATAGTTCTAAAGGAATAACCCACATTTAAACTTCAAGCTATCCGTCCTCACTCAGCTACACCTGCACTTTGGTTTCCGTGATGGACACAAAGTATAGAAGAAAAGAGAAGAAACAAAAGAAAAACAAAAATCAGATAAACTGAATAAACGTCGTCCAAACCCAGTAAAAACACTTTCGCAAATCTTACCTGGGTTTTAGAAGAGTCATTGAAATTCATTTGCATGCACAAGTAGTCATACAATCAAGCACACGCATACTCAATATTCAATTACATGCAATTCTTGCTTTAGTGATCATTCGAACACAAATAGATAAACCATCTTGATTAGAGAAATAAGAGACCACGAAATCACAAAAATTCTGCCATTAACCCCTCTATTGTTATTGTTGTTGTTCGGCGCGGGATTAGCAGTAGCAGGAGTTTGTTCCTGGTTGTTCACAGTAGGAGTAGCGTTGTTGCGGTTGTTGTAACCCCCGTTTCCACGGTAGTTACCGCCATTACCACGATAGCCATTATTATTCCCACCACGATTGTAGTTGTTATCGCGGTTCTGCCCATTACCATGCCTATCTTGGCTCCAACATTTAGAAGCTTTGTGACCTGGCTTGTTGCATTCATAGCAGTGCAACACATCACCTCGACAGTTCTTACCAGCATGCGTCTTGTTATAGCGAGTACAAGGCGTATTCCTTCTAGCCATTATCGTAGCTCGATGACTATTCAAGTCACGATTTCTATTTGCATTGTGGTTCTGACCACCTTGGTAGTTGTTGTTGCCATTGGGTCTTGGCCTTTTGTCTCCATTGTTCGACTGCGATGGATTGCCTTCATCGCGTTTGTTCTTACCCAGATGCGTGTCACGACGTCCAACAATCCTCTCCTGATTCAGGGCCTTGTCATAAGATTCCTGAAAAGTGACGGATTGTCCAGCGACAAAACGTTGAATGTCCCATTTCTGTCCATCTTCGAACCTTTCGACTCGCTCAGCTTCAGTTGTTAGCAGATTAAGAGCAAAAATTGCAAGCTCGTTGAACTTGGCAGCATACTCGGCCACAGACAGCTTGTCTTGGCTTAGCCCTTCAAACTCACGCTGTTTAAGGCGTCATAGAGAACTAGGATAAAATCTAGCACAAATGGATTCTTTAAATTGATCCCAATTATAGCTCGGCGTTGCAAGCAAGTCCGTTCGCACATCGTTCCACCACTTATTGGCTTCGCCCTTCAGGTAGTACGTTGCAAAGCTAACCTTCATGTTGTTAGGCCGACTTGTAGCCAGGAACAACTTCTCAAACTCGATGATCCAAGTCTCCCGCTTAGTTGGATCAGCACCACCTTCGATCGTAGGGATTAAAAAGCGTCAAAATCTCGGAAACAACGCGTTGCAGAGGCTTGTGAGGTTTTCAGTTCCTCTTGGCGTGCCATTTGTCGTGCCATGATCTCGACCACATCGGTCTGACCATCCTCGAGTCGTGCAATTCTATCGGCGTTGGTTGTCATTTCGCGATCTGAGAATATAAAAGTAATGGTATGAACACCATTCACACAATTTGCACATCTCGACCCATTAAGGTCTAATTGAGAGAAATAGGTTGTAATTGAAACCTTTCTCTTGACATTTAGCATATAGCATATAAGTTTCGATGATCGACCTTACATTGTAGGTCTAAGCAACATACTTGCTTTATTGTTCTCAGTCCTCATGCATAATAGTTCGATAGGCATGTTATACACTTTAGACACATAGTTCTCACATGAATAAACAAAGATGTTCTTACTGCACATAAAGAGGCTCCATACTATTTTAGTAGGGCAATAGACAATCTCACTTAATCATATTGATATGCTTTAGCACTTAGCTCACAAAAGAGTTGATAATGCTCAACAAAAATTTTGCCATAAATTCTACATGGATTTCCCATCATGTCACGACGATAAGAGATAGCATTCATGTTTTTGGTCAACCATGCAAATATGTGACACAACTATGATATAAACGAATCATAACGGCTTTTATATAATCAAATGAAATAGTTTTGCAATAAGATAGATTGCAAAATAAATAAGAGTTATAAATATTTGCTGCTTAGGCAACTAAACACCACACCAATCTTGATCACGCAGGGCCATCACAAAAATGAAATAATGTTTCCAACCAAAACAACTAACTCTAGTCAATAAAATAACTAAACAGCAACTGAGTTTTGCTTTGATCCAGGAGGTGTATCATCATCATCGTCCCTCCTTGGCTTCACTTCCCTACATGGCGTGTAAGGATGTTCGTCACCTCTGAACTTCTGAGGCATGAAGCGCCTTCTAAAGTTGTCTACAAGCTTGCGCTTCTTGGACCAGAAACTCTCGCAGATGTCCTACGGGGCAGGCACCAAGACGTGGTTAACCTTCCATTCGAACTCAGACAAGCATAGCCCGTTGCCAACACCCTGAAAACTCAGCGCCCAACGGTTGCCTTTGTCGTACTTCTCATCGTTGATGTAGCCACTCCGCAGTACCACATCGTCATACTTCTCCTTGAGACCTCTCCAAGGATGCATGTTGGGTAAGCCAGCTAGTAAGAGTTCTACCCAGAAACCTTGGTATATCCTCGTGCAGTTCTCGTATTCGTAACGCTCGATCGTAGTGTATGCGCGATCAATGTAGGCACGGATGTCATCTAGCTTGGCATCAGTGGCAAAGAAAGGCTCCACAGAAGGAGACACATCAGCATTAGGAATAAATGCAAAGGACAGAAGAAAAGAGAAGAAACAAAAGAAAAACAAAAATCAGATAAACTGAATAAACGTCGTCCAAACCCAGTAAAAACACTTTCGCAAACCTTACCTGGGTTTTAGAAGAATCATTGAAATTCATTTGCATGCACAAGTAGTCATACAATCAAGCACTCGCATACTCAATATTCAATTACATGCAATTCTTGCGTTAGTGATCATTCGAACACAAATAGATAAACCATCTTGATTAGAGAAATAAGAGACCACGAAATCACAAAAATTCTGCCATTAACCCCTCTATTGTTATTGTTGTTGTTTGGCGCGGGATTAGCAGTAGCAGGAGTTTGTACCTGGTTGTTCACAGTAGGAGTAGCGTTGTTGCGGTTATTGTAACCCCCGTTTCCATGGTAGTTACTGCCATTACCACGATAGCCATTATTATTCCCACCACGATTGTAGTTGTTATCGCGGTTCTGCCCATTACCATGCCTATCTCGGTTCCAACATTCAGAAGCTTTGTGACCGGGCTTGTTGCATTCATAGCAGTGCAACACATCACCTCGACAGTTCTTACCAGCATGCGTCTTGTTACAGCGAGTACAAGGCGTATTCCTTCTAGCCATTATCGTAGCTCGATGACTATTCAAGTCACGATTTCTATTTGTATTGTGGTTCTGACCTCCTTGATAGTTGTTGTTGCCATTGGGTCTTGGCCATGTATTACTACTATTTTCAGCCCATAACATGCTCAAAATTATCAATATTATCAATGAGAACATCCCGCTTCAGGCATATAGCACACATATTCCTGGCTATTTATATTTTCAATAAAACATGCTCAGAATCACACAATTCATATAGCACACATTAAATTCATTCTTAAAGTCACAAGAGAAGAGGACAGGCAACATGTCGCACGATCATTCATATAAACAACCAACTCTAACCAATAGATGTGAAGGTTACTCAAATCATTAATCTAAATCAATTAGACATAGACCCATTAAAATCAGACCATATAAATTAAACCCAATTCAGAAAATTCAATTATATAGCATCAAAAATAATTTAGGGTTCTAGGGTTTGGTTACCAGATCAACAGAGGAGGAGAGAAGGCGAATTGGGTCAAACACCATGGTTGATGGTGGTCGAAAGTCCACAAAGCAATGACAACCGCAACAACAGCGACATCAACACGCCAAGACGGAGGAGAGAGAAAAGTTCGACCCTTGACAGCAAGGTAACAGTAGCAGTACAGTTTGGAGGAGAGAGAGAGAAGGTGCAAAGATGGCGGTGGTCTAATATGACGATAGTGATGGTAGTGATCGTGGTTCAGGTGAGGCAAAACAATGAGAGAGAGTTTTTTTTTTTTTCTTTTAAGCGTGGTTCGAAGGAAGAAGAAGAAGAAGAGGCTTTTTTATTTCTTTTTATTTTGTTTAACCGAGATATAGAGCATAGAGGGAAGAAACGTGAGACATAAGACTAGGAACTTAAGTCGGTCTTTAATTTTAACCAAAACACAATTTAAAACCCAATAAATCACTTAAAAATTGATTTTATTTTATTTACAATTAAAAATCCGAATTTTCTTTTTTTTTCTTTTAAATATTAAAAATCAAACTCTATAAATATTTCACCAAAATAAATAATTATTTAAAATTAAATAATTTACCGAGTATTACACTATTAATATTGTATCTAGTCAATAGCAAAAATGCAAAATAAGTAAATTGACTTAGAAAAAACGAAAAAAATAAAAAATGAGTAAAACAAACGAAGTCCCCTTTATCAGTTGTCATTAGTGTTTGGATTGTAATATGATTTTTACATTTATTGTATTTTTGGATAATATTTGACATTTGTTGATGTCATATACTTACGTTACTGCCGCTTTTTGTTATAAAATATAAAATTATTTAAATTTGAAAAAAATAAATATAAATTTTAATAACTATAGACCCGGGTACCTAAAAATCAATGGGGACCTGGTGGATCCAATTTCAATTTCTAAGAATTATGAATTGCTGTAACCAATTTTAATTTTTAATAATTAAGAATTGGAGGATCCAATTTCAATTTCGAGTAATTTAATAATCGGTAGATACCCGGGTGTGCTCACCCTAGACGTAATGAACATTTGTTTGCCGTTGTGAGCTTGTGGTAGCCAGTGGAGATTTTTTTTTCTTTTTTTGTTTAAGTACAGGTTCACCAAAGTCCTTTGGGTTAAGACTATCTTGTTTACATTGGATTGGCCAATAAATGGGTAAAGACAAAATATTCTCACTAAGTAATTTATTCATTCACAAGATTCGAATCTCCGACCTTACTTTAGAAATGAGAATGTCCAATCAGTCACACCAACCACTTATCGGTAGCTAGTGGAGGGTGTGTGTGTTTAGGAATATCAAGTTCAGCAACTGACAGCAAGTCTAAAAAACCACCACCTCCCTTTCACTTTTACCAAATTTCCCATCCAAATTGAATTTCCCGGCACCAAATGACGTCACCATCACCACCATCAAAACCAGCGATATGCATAACAGGAGGCAATGGGTTCATCGGAACCCACATAATAAAAACCCTCCTTGAATCAAACTACACAACCATCCACATCTCCGTCTACCCTTCTTCCCCAACTTCCCACCTTTTCTCTCTCCTCACTTCACTCTCTCTCCCTTCAACCCTCCGCATCTTCGAAGCCGATATCCTCGATTACGACGCCTTTTTCAAGTCAATTGAGGGCTGCCACGGTGTCTTCCACGTGGCATCACCTTGTTCCCTTGTGGACCCCACTGACCCACAGAAAGAGCTTGTGGACCCCGCTGTTAAAGGGACCCTTAATGTTCTTGAAGCGGCTAAGAATGCTGGTGTTAAGCGCGTGGTGGTCACGTTCTCGATTTCTGTGTTGGTTCCTAACCCCCAATGGGAAAGTGGGTTAGTTGTTGATGAGAGTTCGTGGACTGATCTTGATTATTGCCGCTCACGCCGGGTTCAGTCTCTTTCTTTCTCCTCTTTTCATTTTGGTCCCAATATATGATTGTCCTAATTGCTAGTGGAGGTAAATTTTGACAATTTCTGATGATAAACATACAAAATGTGATATGAAACTTTTAGAATTTGTTGTAACCAAAAAAACAAAACTTTTAGAATTTGTAACAGTTTTAGATTTTGGTTCAGTTTCTCTCTCTCCTTTTTCATTTGGTCCCAATATATGATTGTTGTAAAACTTGTACTGTAATTTGCTAGTGGAGGTAAATGATGACAATTTCTGATGATAAATTTATAAACTAGAATATTAACGTTAGATTTTGGAAAACTTGAATGATGACAAATTTACAAATTATCGAATTGACAATATAAAAGGTGTTATTATATTATTATTATTATTATTATTATTATTATTATTATTATTATTATTATTATTATTATTATTATTATTATTATTATTATTATTATTATTATTATTATTATTATTATTATTATTATTATTATTATTATTATTATTATTATTATTATTATTATTATTATTATTATTATTATTATTATTATTATTATTATTATTATTATTATTATTATTATTATTATTATTATTATTATTATTATTATTATTAAGGCCACTTATCTGGATTATTCAGTTACTTAAATTCAACAGGTAATTGGGCTGATTAGTTATCCTGGGACGACACCTTGTAACTTGTAAGGCCTCCTTTGAGTTCCCTCAAGGCCACAAGAGGTTTTACTGGTCGTTAATATCAGGGTTCATTGGATTAGTCAAGCAAAGCTTGGACACATGTTATCCAAAAAAAAAAAAAAAAAAAGTCTTGTAAACACAAATGGAGTAGTACGTTACAAATTACTACAAGGAATTGATGGGGTTGCTATGGAAACTGAAAAAGCAATCCGAAGAATGTAACACAAATGGAGCAGTGGCGTATCCAGAAATTTAGTACAAGGGTACAAATCGGAGAAATTTTTTTAAAAAAATTTTGGGGTCATTTGACACTCAGCGTATAAGCTTAATACTATAATTGTAGAGGTATACAATAATACACATATAATGTATAAACTTAAAAAAAAGGAAAGGATAATATCAAAAAATAAAACACATATGATGTACAAGTATAAAATTAAGAAAGAGGTACGGATTAGATCAAAAAAATGGAAGAGGGGAAGAATTGTAGAAGAAAAATAGTTAAAAAATAGTTGCTCCTAAGATTTGAACCTTCAATCTACAAGATAATAGAAAAGAGGTCATACTAATACTCCACACAAGTAATTATGATACAAAATGTCTTCCATAATATATATACTTTATAAAACTGACAAAAAAAATTACCGAAAAAGAGGGCCGACGCCGATACGCCCTTGAAATGGAGTATCCGGGCGATGATTTTGCTAAGGCAACCATCACTCTTCCAATGCAAATACTACAATTGTATGTACTTGAAGGATTTGCCTTGGAAGGAGTAAGGAAAAACGGCTCATGTGCTCAAGTTTTCTTTCTTAGTGTTCATAATCACGCTAATTGATCAGTTATAGCATCAATGATTAGTTTGGCGAAGATTGTAATGACAACTGACAGAGTGCTAATTTTGTGAAATTTATGTTTGTGTTTTTGGTACGGTAATCGAGATGAATGTAGCTTAATTTAATCGTAGTAACTAGAGCCTCCAAAAGAATATAGCACATTGTTTACCAAAAGCTCTGGGACTGTATATTTGATATCAAAAGAAATGTGGGGATCTTAACTGTTATCTTCCCTAACACGAAATAAATGCCTTTGGTAGAATGATAGTAATGAATTAATGATTAGTCTACAGGAGCTGTAATGAGATATTCTCATGCAGTAATGTTACACTAGTAGCTGATATTGTATTGTACTTATTTAATTCCTGTAGAATAGATAGACCAATTCATGAACAGTGATTGTATCTGGCATGTCTTAGAAGCAGAGCATATGATCATAATCTGATTGACATTTCTGTAGTTGTCTGATTACTGTTCATGTTCACAATATTCCAGAAATGGTACCCAGTATCTAAGACTCTGGCCGAGAAGGCTGCCTGGGAATCTTCGGAAAAGCATGGCTTAGACGTAGTAGCGATCAACCCAGCGACATGTCTAGGGCCACTCTTGCAGCCTGGCTTGAACGCTAGCTGTGCCGTGTTGCAGCAGCTGCTTCAGGGATCAGAAGACACTCAGGAATACCACTGGCTAGGGGCAGTGCATGTTAAAGATGTCGCCGAGGCCCAACTCCTGCTTTTTGAGACCCCTGCTGCCTCTGGAAGGTACCTTTGCACTAATGGGATCTACCAGTTTGGTGATTTCGCTGCCAATGTCTCTGAACTCTTCCCCGAGTATCCGATTCACAGGTTTGGTTCTTCATCCTCGGACAATCCTCTAGGATTTTAAAGACACGAATTGTGTGAATGATTGATGAGATTTCATCTTTAAGACTTGAATGCACCCAGTGGCATTGTTAGTTGTAAAAGGTTGCTATCAGCCTATCAATATCATGTTGCTATGTACACGTTGACATCAGTAGTATTGTGTGATATCTAGGATCAGGATTCTTGATTCTTTATTACTTTCTGCAAAATGACTTGGCAGCCTTAACATGAGTTTTTCGTTAATAATTCTAGTATTTCTGTTTTAGTGGGGGTGAGAGCACAGGCACACTCTCCATTGTGCAGGGAGATTAAAATTTTGAAAGTGTGTCATATTTATCTAAACTACTACATTCACATGTAGGTAAAAGTCTCCTTCTTTATCCTTGTCTTGGTTGGGAGTATCAACAGTATACTAGAATATGCAAGCTTAGGAGAGAAGTTGAAAGAAAAGCTCAGTTCATTTTTTCCCTAACCCACCTGCTATAGAAGAACAGCAAGTCTTGTGTGAGACCAACTAACAAAAAGTTGGGGTCACCGTTTAGAAATGTGGGGATCACTTATGGTGAGCAGTGACCCTAGTTTCATTGAAAAGTGATCCCCGTCTCACCAAAAGTTACAAAAAAGCCGTCTTATAGAAGTTTTTGTGCGAACCTAGGAGATATGGCTTGACCGTCATTTAGGAAATTACTATTCCACGAGCAGTGTGCAACAGACAGGAACTTTTGTGCGTAATTGATTTTGCTTTACCGGAGTTCCTCAACTTGAAACCATTGCCAGCCTTGATATTCTCTGTCTTTGAAGTTATAATGTTTTTCAAGAGATGAACTAACCCTTTATCATCGCCCCCTCCCCCCGAATCTATGATACTTGAGAGTTGAGACAACATTTGATCATCACATATACTTCTTTTAGCTTCTTGAGAAATCTCCTACCTTTGTTGTCTTTTAATGACTTTTTTCCAAATAATATTCAATCTTTCACCTTTCCTAGAAAACAGAACTCTATCCTCGATGTTGTATGCCTGTGCTCAGATATTAGTTTTTCTTATGAGCTTGGCTGAAAGTTTCAGTTTTTAATTTTATAATTCTATTAAAACTTTAGATTTCTTAATTTCATTTCATTCTATGTCTTTGGCTTGCATGTACCATTTAGTTGTGGTTTGCTGCTCACTCATGTCATCTCTTACTTAATCAAATTATAAACAGAGAAGCAAATGGGTGGGGTTTCTGTTTCCTGGAACTCGCACTTTTATAAGGTTCTTTTGACTGAGAGTAAGACAAGCTTAAAAGATAATACAGTGGTTATATGTTAGATGTTTTCCTCATGCTGATAGAATACTTTGAAGTTTAGATTCTTCTATGTTCTATCACGTGTATCTGAAATTTTTTATGCTGATTCACTATTTAATCTTTGCTACCTTTCATTTTCTTCTTTTAATGCCTGTAAAGCTACTGTAAAACTGATGCTTTTCTATGTGGTTTTCAGTAGAATCAAGTCCAATTATATGCTTCAGGCTAGAAGATCTGCTAAGCCTACTTTTGTTGATATTCGTTTGTCATATTTCTGGAGTGAGACTTGTCTTTTGTCGTTTCTCAATGTTCTGGAACCTCTACAGCAATGGAGGTTTCTGGGGTCCATGAAGAGTCTTTTGTTGGCCTGGGTAGTTCCTGACAGTATAGAGAAGCTGTAGGTTGGTCTTGGCAAAGATCAAAGATGTTTTCGTGTGATGCCTGCTTTTCCATCTTTTGGTCATATGGCTGGAGAAGAATGTTTGGTTATTGCCTAGGATGAGAAGTCTTACCAACTGTTTATCATTGGAAATGTGGTCTGCTCAGGTCCCTATGGACTCTGATACTATGGCTTTCAAGGGGATTGTCCTTGCCTCACTAATTTACGATGCAAATCGGAGGCATTCTAGTCTCTTTTGATTTTGGCCAGAGGACATATTATTCCTCTATGCTGTTTGCCTCTTTTCTGATAACTGTTATTTGTACAAATATCTGTCTCTGTGCCTGTGGTGTTCTCTCCTAATTTTTTTAATTTTATTCTAATAAGCACAGACTCCATGCTTTCATTTGGGTTGGGTGGGGTGAGGAAAAATTCTGCAGACATTCAATGTTTCGTTTAGGGTTTTGTAATAAGCGTATTTGCCCCAAATTTTAGGTGTTTCCAGCATGTGCTGCACTGTGCCCCCACTATTGGGAGTAAAACCTCTTAAGGAAAATGAACAGCTTTTAGAGCTTCTGGAATTTGGAATGATGGATGTGCCCTTATGCCTGCAAATGGATGTCCATGGCTCCATGCTAGTTTATGCGTCTCCCCTTCGATCTCTTTCCATATTTTTGACTTCTTTTTCTCTGAAGATTTTTAGCAGAACGTATACTTTTGATTTTTGTGTAAACAGAATCTACTTTAATGGTGATTTTTCAAACTTCTATTAAAAGTTCAGGTATTGAAAAGAGCCTCAATCTTGTGCTGATGTTCTGTTTTTGTAAAAGGCTCTCATCTGTGATAAAAGAAAAGTCTCTCATCTGACTTATTGTGTGCCAATCCAGTTATAGGATTAGAAATCTAAATGATAGTTGACGAATTTTTAAAGCCACTGGGAGTACTACTTGTAACCCTCTTTGGTGTTTTCTTCCTGTGTTTGCTTATTCCTATGTTTGTTTTTCTTGTACGTCTTTGATTGTTGTTGCTTCTGTTATTTAGTCATCTAGCTTGCTACTTTGCCTCATTAATATAAGCGTCAATGCTGAGTAGCTAATGGAGCATGATCTATGGGCAAAACTGGTGATTTTGCACCGTCCCTTGGATAATAACTTAAACCCACAACTGTTAATTACTGTCTGTGGATTGATTACCTCTCTGTATAAGAGTTGTTTAACTCTTTAACAGTGCAGTAGCTTCTGTAGCATTTGTCATTGTCATTGTAGTTCCTCTAGAGAGGCAGATTAGTGAATTTGCACAGGGTTTTCTCATGCTTTTTCCACTTCTCATTGTCTGTAACATGTTTACTTAGGGAGTTTACCATTTATGTATGCAGCTACAGAATTTCACCATTAAAACTTTCTTCTACTTCTCGAGGCACAGTAGTATCAACTTAGAATAGAGAAGGTCCTAGGTTGCTATAGTAGCTTACTGTACTTAGTGTTATCTGCTTTTGTTTCCCTCCTTTTCTCCCCAAGTTGAGCATTTTCACTGCTAACTTTTTGACTTATAACTGCTATGTGTTCAGGTTTACAGGGAAACCCAATCTGGTCTGGTGGCATGCAAAGATGCAGCCAAGAGACTGATCAACCTTGGTCTGGTTTTCACACCTCTTGAAGAAGCGATAAGAGAGACAGTTGAAAGCTTGAAGGCCAAAGGGTTCTTGGATCAACCAAAGCCTGAGTCGCAGTCATAGATTCTCTAAAAGATGCATGTTCTCCGCTTCCAAAAGCAGGCAACGAAAATAAATAACTCTTGCAATCTTTAGCCTGCCCATCCATGATCTGTTTCTTTGTGTATTTAATCGTCGTTTGTTTGTAGTATATGATAGATGATCTTCACTAATTAAATCAATTGTCTCAGTCATCTCTTAGCGTCTTCCAATGTCTGTGTACTTGAGGCGTGTTACCAGTGAGAAACTGTTAAACCGTGCATATATTTTGTCCGGTTTCTATGAAAGATACAGATTCTCACATGGTACATATAGAGCTGTCGATTAGTATTAACCGGATATGTGAAATGTATCTAATCATAAATAACATGTTAGATAATTGTTTTGTGCTGCAACATGGCCAAATGGTATCTAGTTTATGTTACATGTATTGTGTTTGTGTTTTTGTCAATAACTCGTTGTCAGTTTTTCCTGTGTATCCCTATATGATCAAGACTAGCAGCAAAAAGTTCAAATCTCGGTGTACTGTTTGGTAGACAGATATTAAAAGCTTTATCCTCCTGGGCAACCTCACATGATATTCAATCAATGGCAGAGAATAATGGTATGGGATGATTGGGGAAAGTACAAAGTACTGCTTAACGCTTACTCAAGTTAATGAGCCTTCCAAAGGGATAGATTGCCAGTTTGTGCCGCCAAATTTTGTTTGCAGTTTCAGCTCCTTTCTCAGGCACGTGATTTAAGACCTTTATAAGGTTTGTGGTAGGGTCTTCTTCTGTTACCCTTAAACAGACAAGTTTACACCTTAGTTTATATAAATCAGTTTCTAATAATCTTTTTTCTCTCTCTTATACTCTGGCTTAGTACGTGTTCTTCTTTCTCTATGTGTTTTTCTGTGTTCTGCTACTAAGCAGCAGTCCATGTGCTTTTCATCCTTATATCCTCAAATTTTATGCTATTCTTTTGCAAAGACGGAATATTTTTCTTTGAAGTTAAGAGAGAGAAAGTTAGTGAAAGAAAGGGAGGATTCTAATCATGTATGGTTTCTTTCTGGCAGTGGCATGTGCATCAAATGATTTTGGCCCACCTCAGAAAAATCAATATTCTATGCCCTTTGATGCCACTCAAAAAAAAATTCTAGTCTTCTACCCCACCACCATTACCTTCTCCATTTCTCCATCTCCCTTTGCTGGTATTTATATGTCTCCTCATAATGTTTCTTATGTGAAAAGAAAAAAGAAACAAGTGTTCATAATTTTTGTCAGCAGAATGAATAGCCCAGCACCTTGCAGCAGATCCTGGTATGTTATTACTATTCTTCTTAAAAGGATTACGCTCCCTTTGGGCGCCCCCATGAATATTACTTTTTTTTTTCTTGTTTTTTTGGCTCTATTTCTGCTTTTGATCACCATATGGTAAAAATTATATTTTGTATTGTTCTTGGGTGTTTGAAGGTCTATAAGTGAAGACTCACTAAGAAGATATGTGCACTATGCAAGTGAGAATTGTATACAAGAGTTGCTTTCAGCTTCGGATTCGAGCAGGAATGGGAATGGGAGTGATGGGTGGAAGGTTCTTTCACTAGATGATGGCATGGAGATATCGAAACGACGATCAGGTTCGCTTCACATCTTTCGTAGCCGGTGGGTTCTCAGATCAGTCTCTCCTGAGCAGTTCTTTGCTGTGGCTAATGCTATAGATGCTGCAAAGGTATGACTGTGTTGCATTCTCCATCCTAGAATTAGCAGTTGAACTAACTTGCTGACCTTTTTCAACCATCCCACATTCCCATCCCATAAAATCTTATTAAAAAAAAAAAGGAAAAGACAAAGAAAAAGAAATGTCACATTGAGCCCCAAAAACCAAACTAAACTCAACCCCATATTTGCCATTAAACCAGGCAGTAAACATGGATTCATGTTTTTGAAGTCCATGGATTGAATGGTGCAGTTTCTAATGCAAGGCATGAAATATGTTAGGTAATATATAGTCAATGTTGTGCATTAGAGTTCTGTCTTTTAACTTGCTTCTTGAAAATTAATTTCATGTATCAGCAATGGGACCCTGACTTGGTAGAGGCAAGATACATAAAGGATCTGGAGGACAATCTGAGCATTATACGCCTAAGGTTTGGAGATGCGTCGAAGCCTCTGTTCAAGAACCGCGAATTCATTGTTTATGAGCGACGAGAGATGATGGATGATGGCACCCTGGTAACCTATGTTCAACTCCAATTTTCATTTCTTGAAGAGTGAAAGAAGTCATTATTTATTTGAATCATTTGAAGAATAAAACAAGCAAGTCTTGTCTAAGATGAGAAATTCCCCGATAAAGCTGCTAGTACCATGTAAACTCATATTGGCTAAAGTGAAAAAGTAGAAAATGGTAAAAATTAGGCATGGTGCTCACTAAACCTTCGTAATATCTACAAGTCGAGTTTTATGTTGCTCATATAGACGAACTCCACTAAAATACGGTCACTATTTAGAAAGGTAAGGTTCAGTTACATGGTAAACTATGACCGTTTTATACAAGTTTTTGTGATAATACAAATGTACAGAACTTTCTTTTTAAAATTTAGGATAGAGTCAAAATTCTACTCGATTATTCATTGGGTTTAATTTTAATTTTATTTATTTTATGAAGGTGGTTGCAGTAGCTTCACTTCCAAAAAAGATAGCTTCAGGATTGTACCCTAAGCAAAATAATGCAATTAGGGGTTTGTTGTTACAATCTGGATGGGTTGTAGAGAAACTCGAGGATGATTCCTGTATGGTGACTTATGTTGTTCAGGTATTCACAATTCTCCCTTCTTCCCTTCTCGTTTACTTCTACAATATTGTATCATCCCAAATAAATCTCTTTTTCCAATAGCTTTGATGGTCTATATTGTGTTCTATTCACACCATCACGAAAGAAATCTAGGATGCTCTTTCACTTTCTAGGATAAATGATAATGAAGGCCTTGGGATGTTCCTTCTGAGAGCTTGTACCTATGAGTGGGAAAAGGGACACGTCATGATAACACGATATGAGCCAACTGAAAAATAAGCAGCTTTAGTGTAGGCTTTTTATCGGTTCAGTTTAGTTTAGTCGAAACTTTTAAAGATGTATGCTTGAATAGCAAATTAGCAAGTATGGATAGCCTCTTCAACTAAAAGATTTAGGCTCACCTTGAAATTTTTGGCACTGGTCATGTTGAGGCCAACTACTAACGCTGTTATTTTTAGTCAAAAGTACGAATACGAAATGGGAAGAGATGAATAGAAATGAAGCCCACAAATCTATAATAGAGAAAAGAAGACATTTACTTTGGGATGGAAGGATATAGAGCAACTAGGATTTATAAGACTGTCCCGCGGCAGTGGGACGGGGTGACTTTCGTGAAAAATAAGGGTGACTTATGGATAAGAAGTCATCATGTTCCATCGTGGGACAATTTTATATAAGAACTTATAATTGTTTGTTTTGCCTTAATTTCCTTTCAATATAATTTTAACATTTTCTTTTTTATTAACATATTTCGTCTCGTTGTTTTGTTTTTTTTTGCTCCATACAGCTAGATCCAGCAGGATGGCTTCCCAAGTTCTTTGTGAATCGGCTAAACACAAAACTGGTCATGATTATTGAAAATCTAAAGAAACTAGCACAAAGTGCTCCAATTGACAGAGCAATATGATTACTTGTATAAAAGTTGGGAAAAAGCAAAGTAAGATGGTGAAATTTTGAATCAAAGTGGTAATTTGTTTGTGTGCTAATCATCAATCATAGTATCATTTGTACAGCATTATCACTTTATCAGTGCCCGCACACTTAATTTAAACATGATCATAAGTAAGTTTTAGTAATCATTAACGTCATAGGAATATTAGGGTCCCTTTGATTCATAAGACACAACGAAATTCTGAAGTTTAGTTTGAATTCAAATTTTAACAAAGTTCCACTTGTATTTAACTTTTTCCCCTCTTTCTTGTAAGAAACATAGAAGGGATTAGTTAGAAGGTTTTTTTTTTTTTTTTTTTTTTTTTTTTTTTTCAACGAAGGCACAAAAGTCAATACAATAAACTTAATTACATACAATCGAAAAAAGGGATTCAAACCTGGGACCTAATGTATACAGGGCATCGGTTTAACTTTTAACCACTTAGTAGTCAAGGCCTCACTCACTAGTTAGAGGAGCTTTCTTGATATGACCCTTTGTAATACACGCATTGATTATGTGTGTATTACGCCTCACGGAATAGATCCGCCCCACATAAGACCTATTGATAACTTTAAACTAAATGTGGTTTACTTTTTCCGCCCATCCGTGAAGTCAAGTGGTTTCTTGTATGATTTCATCCCAAGAGTTATTATCTCGGTTGCACCGATACTTCTCAAAGGTACAGTATACCGTAACCGATACTTGTAGGATACCGATACTTGTAGGATACTTGCCCGATACTTGAGGATATTTGACCAGTAATTATTATGCATGTTTAACATTGCTTATCTATTTTTTATCTTAAAAATAGTAAAATACACCTATGAAAAGATGTTTGAATTGTTTTTCATGCACATTTTATTAGCTATTTTCATGATATTAAGACTTAGAGCCTAGGTTTATGAAAAAAAATCATTTTTATATTTTATATTGTTTAATCATTACACGTATCTGTATTCTATTTTTTCTGAGTTGCAGTATCCCATATCTGTATCCGTATCTGTATCGTCTTCGCACCCTTATCCGTATCTGTGCAACCTAGGTTATTACTGAATTCAATTGTTGTAGTTGCATTTGCATGTTCGTTCCAATCTTTCCATTCTGTTGAAAATTATGGTTTATTAGTTTGGGACAAAGTTATGATTCATGCAAGGAGGGCCAACTGCATTTTCTTGAACCATGGGTTGGGACCATTTTGTCATCAACATCAAATGCATTCTCCTCCAATTCGAAGGAATTACTTTCTTATTCCTACCAAATTTAAATTTAAGAATTTGATATCAATTGACTGCAATAGTCTTTCTCATATCACAATGATTCGATCGGTCAACCAAATATTTTCCGATTTGAATATTTACTTTCGTCACAGTCATCAGTTTCGAGTTCCGACTTTTAATATTTTCCCATCTTAATAATAGGATGTCACCACTTACCACATTCCCCTCACTTGGTATTTCACTTTTAATAGCTTGATCCAAATATTCAAGTTTGACTCGCTAATTCTAGAATATTTGAGTTATTTTGAATTTTGCTTTTTCAAATAACTTTAAACAAATGGTGGTTTACTTTTTCCATTCTTCCATGAAGTCAAGTGGTTTCTTCGTATGATTTCAACCTAATAGTTATTATTGAATTCGATTGCTGTAGTTGCATTTGCATTTGCATGTTCGTTCCCTTCTTTCCATTTCTCTTGTAAATTAGTATAGTTTATTAGTTTGGGACCAAGTTATGATTCATGCCAAGGAGGGCTAATTAGTGCATTTTCTTGAACCGTGGGTCATGGGACATCAAGAGCAAATGTATTCTCCTCCAATTCATAGCAATTACTCTCTTTACTACGGAATTTAAATTGCCAAATATGATATCAAGGTGACTTCAATAGCCCTTTTTATACGACAATGTTTCGATGGGTCAATCAAATATTTTCCATGTTAAATACTACTCCTAATATTTACTTTTATCGCGACCATTAGTTCCAATGTTTCCCCATCCAATAATGGGGTGTCACCACTTTCCCCATTGGCCTCACTTGATGTTTCACTTTTGACAACGTGATCCAAATATTCGAGTTTGACAAGCTAATTGTTTTAGAATATTTTGAGTTAATTATTTCGAACAATCATCTTTCAAATTTTGAAATTTTGAAACCATCTTAAAAATAGATTTTATATTTTCAATTTTATTGACTTGACACACTAGATTTTATATTTTCTAGATTACTCTCTAACAAATTATATGTGGACACATGAAAATCACAATATAATATTTTGAACATTTGCATTTAGATGAGACTGACTTATTAGCTTATTTCAAGTCCACTTGTCATATGACACAATTGTAAATGTCAACCCTTTATCCGAATTGAACACCTATTTAAGTTAGTTCTACTTAAGCATTACACAGACCTTAAGATTATGGGGACAAAAAAAGTTTGTTGAGAACGATCAATCCTAGCCTTGGTAAAACCCAACTTAGTCTGAGATTTTTGAGCTTCACCAGAATATCATTACACGAAATCTAAATTAACTTGATTCAATGTTACCTAGAGTATAACTAACCCAATAACGTGGAATGAGTCAAAACTCAAAACTCAATCCAACCCAACTAGTAGTGACCCCCATGTGCTTCGCTATTTGAAATACTCAAATCTGTGATAATTCGTAGCCCAAATTATCATGCTTCAAAACTATTTTGAGGAATGTATTTTGAATAGCCCCGGTGCATCATCCTAATAGGGTTTCACGTCATCTGCAAGAGAAGCCAAGTCACTCTCTGGGGTGGAAGAGGAATCCCTCTCCGATGGTAAAGTAAAGTCTAATTGGTAATGACCTGACAAACCCTATTACCACCACTTGTAAGTCTAATTGGTAATGACCTCGCTCAATGTAAGTATACAATTTCCCATATGCGGGAACTAGGAACAAACAAGTATCCTCATATTCGGTGTCCTGTTATTCTTAAAGGCCACCTTAATCGGTAAAAGCATCACACTTGTTGTAAATGAACAAACCTCGAAGGAATTATTTCTTAAGCCATTATTACGTTACCAAATACCTACGCAGTTTCCTTGTCTCCCATATTAAACAAATCTAGCATGAGTAACCTCAGGACAAAATAAGTCACAAAAACTGATGTTTCAGGTATACATACACAAGTATACAACAACAAACACAAGTCCCGGCTTTATGAGGTTAATTTAATTTTTATTTTATTTTTTTGAAACTAGAAATCCGCAACCAATACTCTGAAGTATGCACTGTATAAACCCCGAGTGTATACAATAAACTTCAAACCACTTATTACACTAGATAAATCTTGCAGACACGCTCATCAAAAATGGTTTAGTACATATCGAACTCATAACCTTTGTCATAAAATCCAGCTCCACGGCCACAACCAACTATGTTCCACTTTCAGGGTCGATGAGTCATGAAGTTAATTGAACGTTACTACGTTAGGCAGGGCGTGTCACACTGCTCCAAGCATCCAAAGCCGAAACACATTATTTCATCAATTCCACTTGCTCACCGATCCCACTGCTCTTCAACTCTTGCTCTTCTACTCACCTGTTTTTTCATCTACCAACTCAACAACAAATAAGATCTGACACTATGGAAAGTATTAGAGTTGAAGACCACCCAAGAAAGCTTATGCTCCTTGCCATATTAACCAACTTACTCACCATCTACATCCTTCTTTCCCCTGCAAAAGTGTCCTACTTTTACCACCACAGCCTTCCTCTCTGGGACCAGCACCCGTCCCCGGTCACCACCACCGTTCTCCTCCGGGCCCTCAACGAGACGCGGGCCGACCTAGCCGTGAGCTACGCTGAGGTAGCTGAGCTCCAAAGGAAGCTCACCTCAACCAACTTGCTGGTCCAGGCCTTGCTCATTGAGCTCACCAAGGTTAAGGAGTCCAAGCCCATTAGTACTTGTGACGTCTTTATTCAGCCTGGTGGGGCCCCGGAGGTCAGGCTCGCACTCGGCCCCCACAAGCTCCCCTCGATGGATTCTCCGAGGTTCGGGTCTGACAATGATGACGTGTACCCGTCTTTCGGAGCCGGTTGCTTGAACTACAAGGAGGATCTAATCAAGTACTTGAGCTATGAAGTGGGTGGGGAGTGCCCTATGGATGACATGTTAGCACAGAGGCTAATGCTCAAGGGGTGTGACCCCCTCCCCCGCCGGAGATGTCGGTCCACATCTCCAAACGGGAATGTGGGCCCTACCCCGTTACCAGAAATTCAGTGGGTTACTTCACCTGATACCAATAACATGCATGATACTTCCACATGCAAGAATTACAAGTGTCTAATAGAAAATGCGAAATCACCAAACTTCCACAGCTGCAAGGACTGCCTTAATAATAACTACCTGCAGGGAAGAGAAATAATGAAATGGGTTGCTGACAAGGAACTTGATTATAGCATTGATACAGTCCTGGCAACCAGGGCCACCGGATCAGTCTGTATCGGGCTCGACATCGAGGGCGGGCCCGGGACTTTTGCGGCCAGGATGAGAGAGAAAAACGTCATCATCATCACCACCACAGCGAACCTTGATGGCTCGTTTGACAGTTTCATGGCATCCAAGGGGCTGGTATTAATCCATGTCAGCATGGCTCAGAGGTTGCCCTTCTCTGATAACACCTTGGACATAGTACACTTCATGCACGTGCTCAGCAACAGAATCCCACGTGACATGCTTGAGTTCACCTTGTATGACATATACAGGGTTATCAGGCCAGGTGGGCTTTTCTGGCTTGACCACTTCTTCTGCCAAGGAGGTCTGCAGCTCAATGACACCTACATCACCATGATTGAGCAGGTCGGGTTTCGGAAGGTCCGGTGGGATGTGGGGGAGAAGCTCGACCGTGGGGTTCACAAGGATGAGTGGTACCTCTCTGCACTGTTGGAGAAAACAATTAGGTCTACTGGATGAAGTCTTTAGTACTGTGCTACCTGTACGTGAAAACAAAAGTAGAGTTAAGTTCTGTGAGATGCAATGCAACGGGTTGTGTATGACACCTTTTCTCAATTATAACTAATTAACTATACATAAGAAGCATGTAAATTACAGGTAAGTGAGTATATGAAATGACATGGTACCGTGCCCTCCGGCCTCCGGCACTACGAACAGGTGCCCTGTTATTGGATGGCTGGCACATATTAGATTTTTCACCCTCTACAAATGGCTCTTCTCTGTTCGACATAACTGTCATAAAAAGAAAACTATGACCCTGTTTAGCCTTGCTTAATTTATATACGTCTGCAACGAGAGTGGAGTACTTGGACATTTAAAGGTTCAGATGGCAATAAACTTCAATTGGACATCTCCTCTTTCTTGAAGCATCTATCTCTTGTATAGAATTAACAATGACCACATTACAATTTACACAGTTAACCTCACAAAATTTCGGCATGTACTAAATTTTTGCAGCAAGCTGCCAACTTGTTTCAACAATGTTCACCAAATAGTTTAATGTTAACCAAATGCACAAACTTTGAAAAACATGGAACCATTTGAACAAAAACTAATTAAGGAACTGGCCTCAACGCGGAACCGCCCCACTGTGACTGTAGAGGGACTCATCTCCATAGAGGTGACGGGAGTTTCTCTGGCCAAATCCAGCCGAACTGACTCCTGAGCTTGAATCACTGTATGGATTTAAACCGGCCATCTCCAGTATGTCCTCGAGCTGTTTCACTACCTCTCCCATGGCCGGCCGGTCATCTCCTGTTTCTCCCACGCACCTTAGAGCTATATCCACATACTTGTCAAAGCCTTTCAATTCTGTCCCTAGACCAATACCTGGGTCCAGAAGCTCATGAAGGCCGTATAGGTCTTGAGTTTTATTCATGATGTTCCTTGCTTCTCTGACAATGTATCTTCCTCGATCAATTGGTGGCTTTCCGGTTATTAGCTCTAGCATCAGCACGCCAAAGCTGTAAACGTCACTCTTTTCGTTCAACTTTTGGGTCATGTAGTATTCCGGATCCATGTATCCCTGCAAATGGAAAGAAGTTGCAAAGTTATCAGCCCTTCTATGAGTGTTAATGGCCAATCTGCAGAGTATATTGTCTCTATATCTTCTGTATTTTGTCCTCATAATTTTTTTCATGAAGTGAATATTTTCTCTGAAGTTACTGCAAACATAGATCTGGCAGTCTACTTGTTTAGTGAGACAGCAGGTTACTAGATAGATCGCTATCTCGGTAATATTTTGCCTCTGCTATTATGCATCCAAGGCTTGTCAACGTAAGGCCTGAACACATAACCCCTGAAGAGCAGAAATAACTATCCCATTTTAAAAAAGAACAAATGATTTCGTACACAATTAAGCAGAAACCTAGTATTTTACATTGGAACAACTAGGATTTCTATGATTGCCATGTCGAACGACACTCAAGATAAAGAAATAGAACTGAACATGAATCTGGAAGGATGTAATACGCACCATAGTCCCTTTGACTTGAGTGGTGATGTGCCCCTTTTCAACATCTAGAGCCTTGGATAGACCAAAATCAGAAACTTTTGCATTCAAGTTTTCATCAAGCAGGATGTTGTTTGACTTGATGTCCCTGTGTATGATTGGCGGGTTAGCAAGCTCGTGCAAGTAAGACAGGCCTCTGGCTGCACCAAGGGCTACCTTGATTCTCCTCCTCCAATCTAATCGTATTCCTGACTTTCCTGCAAGAGAAACCCATAGAGTTGTCAAAGGGAAGAACTGTAGAACCATACATTTTAGTTGCTAATCAGAACTTGCATAAGATGAATATTATGGCATGCTTTTGTGTGGAATATCTCAGAAATTTCTCAAATCACTCCCTTTGTCGGAAAGCCACAAGGGATAAGTACAGAGTTTTACTCGGGTCTTTTGCATCTCAACTGGATATAATTAGTTATTTCACAAAAAGGAAGGACGAAAGCAGGCCAAGGATGAGTTCCAAGTTTCGAACCTCTTGATTACTCATTATTCGGTGCAGAGTAACAATTATGTGGAACTTACTAAATCAATTTCTATTCACACCCCTCCCCCAACTAAAAAAGAAAAAAGAAAACTGAACTCTACATCCGAAAACAATTAGTTTATTTCCACTTATGCCATCGGCCATCCCAACAAGAAAGTCTCTTTCGCAAATGGCAAACCATGGACAATGTTTTGCTACTGTCGTTGCTGCCAAAGAGGTATTGGCTTACTCGTATGACAAAAGTCCTACGCACATTAGGTACCAGGTTTGATTCATCCCCTACCCTGTTGTATGTATTGACTTTCCTTTGCGCCTCCCATGAACCAAAAGAAACTATAGCAGAATTAATTTATACATACTGGATTACTGCCTTTATGTTTCAATGGAAGCCAAAATGTATCATAAAACCCTGCTTTAACAGAAAGTTGTAACAAATCAAAACTCACAAGACTGGTTCCCCTAAAGAACTCAATTACCTCCTCCCTCCCACCCACCCCCCCCCACCCCCCCCCACCCCCCGCAAAAATAAAGAAAACAGCACAGGTTTCTTGCTATGCTTGCCGTATACGGTTGCAACATACAGCCTCATTCAAATAGATAATCTCTAAAGATACGATGAAGAAAACCTTCAAAAGAATAGTTCTACAACAGTTTTTGTAGTAAGCCACAGCTTTCTTCATCCAATTATTATAGAACTATAGATCATAATATATTCCTTCCAAACGGGGTGGGATAATGTACCTTAGTACCTTAACTTTGCACCAGCAATGCAGTATACACCACTTTTGCTGGTGACTCAATCTAATGTGATTTGTCACAGAAGCTCTTGATAGTATGCACGGGGGTGACAGTTGAGAAAACATTGCAGCAACATTGAGTAGAGGGATAATGAGGCAGATTCTAGTACCTGACAGACTCTCCTTTAGAGTACCATTCGGTACGTACTCATAGACCAGTATCAGTTCTCCTTTCTCTAAACAGAAGCCCAACAGGGTAACAAGGTTCTTATGATGCACTCTGGATAGAAGCTCTATCTCAGTTTTGAACTCAAGGCCACCCTGCACGGATTCTGGATCAGCTCTTTTAACAGCAACTAGCTGTCCATTTGCAATGGTTCCCCTGTACACCTGCCAAGACAGATAAACGTGAGAATTTTAAAGTGACCAGAAACATGACAGAAAAGTTTCATAGTTAAGTAGATGTCAGGCTGAGTAACGCAATACACAGAGAAAAAAGTAAGCCAATGTCAAGTTGGGAAGTCTGCTCCAGTATTTTTGTAAAATGAGCCTATCAAATTGATTGAAATAAATGCTGACATATTAGACAAAGTGTCTCAAGGAAAGGTTTCAGTTGATTGTTTCTTTCCTCTCACCTTGCCTCTCTCATCAAAACTCCAGTTTTTCCTAATGCCACAAAATGATAAAGGGAAATAGAGAACATATAACATGTGAATCAAACTATCAAATGGATTCAAATCATATGAAGCTGCCATGTGAATTAAAATTGAACTTCTTAAAATTTCTTTCAGATATATGAAGATCACCAAAGAGAGATATAACTCTAGCCCCTGTAGAACCCACAGATGAGCAGTCTCATTTTTCATACATCATGCCACTCCAAAGGCACAGCTCTGTCATTTCAACAAAAAAAATTCAAATTTATTTTTTAGGGTTAAAGAAGAATAGAGAAAGATCATAGCTTAGATTAGACTCACTTAGCTAAATTCTTGGATATGTAGAGGAAAGAACTTACTTAAAGAGAACAAAATGTCATCTCAATATCAAAAACAAAATATGGAAAATACTTGCCAGGAACAATCAATCTTTGTAGTAGTACTTCATACTAATATTTTTAGGAAAATTTGCGACAAATTACCTTAAGTTTACTTCTTTTTCTTTTTCTTCTTCATTTTTTTTCTTTGTCGGGAACCACCTTTTTGAGGTAGTTTTTCCAAGACTACCAATGCAACTAACATGACCCGTTCTTTCATTAAAAAAAAGCCTCTAACTTTTTTTGGTTTTAAATTATTGGTAAATAGCTTTGTTCTGACTTCTGAGTCATTTGGTCGGGTAATATCACTGCGCATTTCCAACAATATGTACCTAGTGAGAGAGGGGTGGATAGTTTTGGAAGCCATGGCTACTGCTTCACCTGTTCAATTGTACTATGCACAAAACCTGTGAATAATTTGCTCTCAAGATCACTATAACCAAACTAACATTATGCTGAGAGTAAATACTGCTCCTATCGATTGGCTCTTATCATCTGTATAAGAAAGAAGCAAGAAATGATTTGACAGTGAAAAATACCTTCCCATAACCTCCTGCCCCAATACAATTGGCTTCTGAGAAAGTATTGGTGATCTTTTTTACATCTTCAAGTGAAAATAACATCGATCTTGTTAGCGGCGAAGCGCCACTGCTTGCTCCAGCAGACATCCAGGATGTGACTGATGTAAGACCTAGACATCATAAATCACTATCAGTGCATAGTACAATGAACTGAAAAGGAATCTTTTTTTAATTTAGTTAGATCTTTATACATATTTGGAGTTCAATGTGAATGGACTAGTACCAAGAGGATTAGATGGCTCCACAGTTTTGTTAGGTCTCTTCTTTCGACGGAAAATGATAGCTACCAGAGCCAGTAACAATATTAGGAGAAATGCTGAACCCCCTACGGCGATTCCGATGATAACACCAATACTGAGTTTCTTTCCTGGCTTACGTTCATCTAAAGTGGGGAAGCAAGTGTTAAGAATGAAATGCAAAAGTCGAAACAGAAGTACGAAAGGTGTTATCCAATGATATATCAGACATACAGTTACCTGCAAAGGATGTATAGAGATCACCAATGAAATAGAATGGTCCAAAATCCTTTGGTGGCTTGAAAGTCTGGTTGCTAAGCAAGAATCCCATATTAGAAATTGCCGTTCTGTTGAATTTATCTTCGCCAAGTGGGAAAATTCTTAAGGTCATCCGAAGATAGTTTGAGGAATCTCTGCTTATATTACTAAGAGAAACTGAATCAACAGGAACACGATAGGAGGAAAAGGTGCCCATTAGTTTATGCTCCAGAGAATCATAGTAACTGTTGTTTTGCAAGTCTGAAAAGTGCAGAGTTCGAAATACAAGAGTTCCGGTGTAGGGATAGCCACACTTGCACTTCGGGCTGGAAATTTCATTTGAATTACAATCAAGCGGAGCACAGTTTTGCGGTGTTGAATATGAGGGATCGGACTGTTGAGGAAGGATGCAGTAACTAGGTATTGTGGTTGTGACCGTTTCAGAGCATATTGGATTTCCAACAAGTCTGCAATTATTAAGAGCATCATTAAGAAAAAAAAAAATTTGTTGCAACTATTAAAGCATTAAGCAAGAATCTGAATATAAAGATTACATTATTTCGAGACTCTTGTCCCTTTTAGCTATAGTGTAAGCAGAAATATTGTTGTTCTGCAAATCAACAAGATGAAGTTGTGAGCTGGGGGCTGAGCCAAGGTCCAATTTGCCGCTGAGCTTGTTCTTCTTCAGGCCCCTTTATTCAGGTGAAAAGAAGTCAGGTACAGTATATCATAATTTTTCCTGTCATCGAGAATCTCTATTGTTTCTATTGGTAGCATAACATTTGAGTACATGAAGATATCACATAGCAATAGAATTATTCCTACACCACAAGGAGTATGCTGATACTCACACAGTCTGTAACTGAGGAAGGCTGAATAATGTAGCCGGAACAGTGCCTTGAAGTTGAGTATTATCCATCATTCTAGTAGAAATAAACACATATTAGAGGCCAATTACTAAACCAAATTTTGCATCAGGAAAGAAGCAAGAAAGTTCCATGTATTTGCATAATTCTCTCATTTTCATTATACAGGTACAGCTAATCAAATCATTATCCTCATACAGAATTCTAACATCAGACAACACATCTAAGAGTTATCTTAGAGAACTGATTTAATATGAATTGAATCAATCACATGTTCTTCAATTGTAGAGCTATAATACCTTTATAACAGGAAAAGGGATATGAGTTCCAAACAAGGGTGACAAAGAAGCATACAATGTTGTCAAAGAAGGCAAGGCAGTGAACCATGAGGGAACATCTGAGGCTTCAAAACTATTGTTGCTCATGTCTCTGCAGATCAAAAAAGAAATTGTCACTTTAAAGTATGACACATAAAGCCCAACAGTCTTCAATTCCTCAATACTCGTAATGATAGTAAGTCATACAAGTAACTGAGAAGGTTCATGCCGGATAGGTCGGGCAGAGGGCCCGTCAGTTGGTTGTTTGATAAAAGCCTGAGAAAGAACAGAAGACAAAAATGAGCAATTCCACAAATAATTAAAGCCTGCAAAATAATTCCACTACATAGTTGGACTTGCTTGTTTTCTTACAGATCAGTAGTTCTAGTAAGGTTGCCGATGTTTGAGGGGACAGACCCACTTAATGAATTCCAATCGAGTCGTCTGTTAAGAAACCAATTCAATGAAAGAGTAAATCACTATACAAAAACATAACTCTTAAGCTAACCACATCGTCTTTTAAATGAGATTTCCAGGAACTGTGAAAGAGAATACTTACACCACCTCCAATGTCTTCACAAGACCTAGTTTGGGCGGGATGCTGCCAGTAAGCTGATTGTTATCCAAAAGCCTGCCAATCAAGCAAAGGTAAGCAAACTGTAAAGGGAATCCCATTTCAAATTACAAAAGAAGAAACGAATAGATAAATGAATGAATAGAAGGAACCGCAGGGAGGGGGGTTGTAAGCATTCTTCTTGAAAGCTAGTTCACTATTCAAGCAAAGAGAACAGAAACTTCAGGAATAAAATATGTCAACATGAGAAGATCTAAACTTTAGACTTATGTGAAGCTACACGAATAAAATTTGTCAACATGAGAAGCAACATTAGATAAAAGGTTTATTTATTTTCCTAGATTGCTATTCTGTAAATTCTTTACTCAGAGAGTTCTGTTCCATAGATGATGAAAGTGACTGCATAGATGCCATAATGTATCATTGATGGGGAATATGTCAATGATAAGTCCCAGATTATAGGAATTTATTCAGTGTACTTACAAATGAAGCAGCGTCATATTTTCATGCAACAGTTGGGGCGGAATTGGACCAGAAAGTTGATTCCTTCCAAAGTGGCTAAACAACCATAAACAAAATAATTAGCAATTTGAGGAGGCAATTCTCAAGGAAAGAAATACACAAGGTTATCAATATCGGACATACAAGTGCTTGGTGCGGACCAGCATATCGAGACCCGGAGAAGACCCATTGGAGACAGGTATAGTTCCTGTAAGCTTATTTTCAGCTAGATCAAGCCAATAAAGGCTAGTAAGTTTACCGATTGAATTTGGTATGCTCCCAGAGAAACTATTAGAGTTCAATGATCTGTAGAACACCACAGCAGAGAATTCTGGAGATTATTTTACGACAAACATGGAACTGGCAGTCAAACAGCTTTTATATTATTTTTTCTCTGTTACAACGGCTTTACTTGAGATATAAGAACTGTCCATATTGCATCAAGTCTAAATGGAAAGACAATAACAGTTTCATATCACAAATAACATAAACTTGACGGATTCATAAAAAAACTTTCCAGAATTGAATTTTCTTACAAGAAGATCAACCGAGTCAGAGATCCAATAGTCTGTGGAATTACACCGTTGAAATTGCAGCCAACAAGGATCCTAGAGTACAAGGGAAATAAATTATTATTCAAGATGTTTGTGAGTAACTAAATACATATTTTGGTTTTTTGCACAACACCACCCCTAAGTTGGGGTCCTATTTTCAGATTTAAAAAAGAAGTAGGGGTCCTATTTAAGAAACTACACCTCTAAGTAAACTATTTGCGCCAAACCACCTCATTGTATAATCGATCCACAATTCAACATCCAAAGCCATTTTACATCCATTCTTCCATTATTGTAATGTGTTTTTACAATTTATCCCCTTTTTTAAAAATGTAGAATCTAAAATAAAAAAGATACTTTAAAGTTGAAATTATTTAAATAAATTTAAAAGTTTTTGGTTTAATTTTTTAAATATGATATTTTTAAATGGAGAAGAAAGAAAAAAATTAAAATGAGGATCTTTTAATAAATCACACAAAACTAACGGTGAGTTACCATAGAGTGGCTTTGTAAAAACGAAAATATGATTCGGGTAATTTGGCGCATTTACTTAGGGGTAGTTCCCCAAAAATATGACAGCTCCATAGGGGTGGTTTTCCGCATAAAGCCCCGAATATTTCTTACAGGTTTGTGAGCTTTGTTAAACTCCCTATTGCTGGAGGAAGAGGCCCTGTCAGGCCTTTGTTGTAGGACAGGTCTCTACACAAAAAAACGAAAACAATCAGGAAACAATAGAAAAGAAGGGAAAAGGAACATATTAGTCACTTCAACAGTAATTACTTAATTGGCATGAGCAGATGCCAAAAGATCATCAGACTAGAGGACATTCAGATTTATGTCGTAAAGTGATATTGGAAGATTATTCAGATGAAGAATGTATACGTTCATACAAGTTATGCAACAATTAATGACGACAATTTATTAGATCGAGTGAAGTATCCGTTTGTTGGAGACAAAGTGGATATGAACGGGAATAAGTGCTAAATCAAAATCCAGCCAGGGAATTACTTGGTAAACAATATAGTACAACAAAAATGGAAAAACGGACAAAGCAGAAAGCTACCAACTGTAAATCAGTGCTATTTGGAAAATCAGGCAAGGCCAAATGCAAGTCAGAAACGTACAGAGTTTGCAAATCCGATAATTCCTGGATGTCACCTGATAATTTGCCTACCAATCCCATGCTTGATAAAGTTCTGAGAAAACCATTTCAAAATCACGTCAGGAATGGCATGACGATAGTCAGAACTCAGAAATTATGGACCGAGAAGTTACATAGAAATCACCCGGGAATCACTGCAGACAATTCCTTCCCAATGGCTGTCACAAGGAGAAAACCCGTTCCAAGTGGGTGGCACATTCTGCCAGAGTGTCTTCAGGGCATTTAAAGCAACAACTACATGACATACAACCAACTCAGTTTCTGTCTCCTAGACTTTATACGAATTCAATTCAATTCATCAATACTTAAAGTTTGAGGGCAGTAAGAAGATTGTCCCACGACATCTACTACAACAACAACAACATAACCCCAGTGCCTCCAAAGAGGCTCCCGCCTAGGCAAGGTAAGGGGGGGTCGGTTGTACGCAGCCTTACCCCTGTGAGAGTCTCACAGAGAGGCTGTTTCCGTTTGACCCGAGATCCGAAGTGCGACGACCATCGGCAACTTCACAATAAATAAGAAGTCCTGACAGTTTTATGAGCCATTTTGCTTTAGTCCATTATATTCCAAAGCCAAAAAGTAGTGAAGCTTTTGGCTCCAATGGAAATGGTGGACAATCCCACGACATCTACTGATTTATGTAAATGCTCAAATCGCAAAGTATTACGTATTAACAACACCATAATCATTTGCCCTAAAAATTAGGATATCATCATGCACAAATCATAGGGAACTGAGGATTAACCCATTTGGTCAATTCTGCTACATAGGTTTACTTTACAACAATAAAACTGCATGCTTAATACTCAACATATATAGATCTTCCATCTATAATGGAAACGCAGAAGATGATTCAATCACAGGGCTATCAGGCAACCTATCTGTCATCTTCATGTGGGGGTCGAAATTAGACCAGGATCTATTTGATTCATAAAGAAATAAACAAGCTAGGAAGAGTGCAATCAAGATCAAAGAAGGAAAAGAACTAAAAAAAGAATCATAGCGAAGCATGTATCAGTATCTCAGGGGCATTGATCTCGAAATAATCAGGGAAACAGAGAAAGGATGAAGCATAAAACTGACCATCTTGAGTCTCTGTGTCAGATGTTATGACACAAATTTGAATGCATACGACAAATAAACAAATTGCTATTTTCACACTCATTGATCTTAGTCCATCCATTTGGAACAGAATGTAATCACTAATCACATCGTAATGCTCCAGAACATAATTGCTTCCAGCAGTAACAGATTCTGCAAACTGAATTCTAGAGATGTTGGGATGGTTTTGAGAACACAATAGCTTGGCAAAACAAAGTGGTCAAACCCTCCAAAATTGTCCAACTAAATATGAAATACCAAATTCTGATTCTCAACATGAAGTTCTCCTATTCAATATAGTACTCAGTCAACTTCTAGCTTATAACTAACACCGAATAATGCAACCAGACAACCAATAAAAAATCATTTTCAATTAGGATAATCCTTCATATGAACAATTGTCAATAGAATCCATCAAATTGTCAATAATTAAAACATTCTAATACATGTACAAAAGCAATATTAGTATAACGGGCAAAACGAAATGTCTGCACGTTAATGTACTTGGATAAGGGATCAATATCAACTTGCTACTTTGATTCTAGCTAACAAACCTAAAGAGAATCATTCAAAGTAAAGCTTACAGATATGACAAATATATACAAATTGTATATCCACTTCTAATCAACACTAATGTGTAGTGGACCATTGGGTAATTAATAATAACTTACATAATTAAAGACTTCATGGCCAGCTCCCAAAATCCAAGACTTTGAAACTTTCAGCTTTCTCTCTCTATTAGCTTCAACTTGAACCAACTCCCTTTTTTTTAACATCCTGTTGATGGGGTTTAATTGGGCACAATTAAAGTCTAATTCTTTTTCAATTCAACAGAATTTCCATTTGCTAAGTGCAAAAAATCAATGAATCACAATACCCATTTTATAGATTCTCATAAAACCACAAATCTAGGTGGGTAATAAAGAAAATACAGGAAAAAAGAAGAATTGGAACAAATGGGTACCCATGAGTGCATAAAATTTTATATGTATACCTTGTTTTTTCATCCATGGTCATTGAATCCTTGGTAACTTTGTGAATTCGATGAAGATTCAGCAATAGGTTTCATACGCGGTAGCTTCAAACTGTTTAACATCATGAACTCACCCATCATGTGATGATGTTAATTGACTAGCAAAAAAAAATGTGGTGATGTTAATTAGCTCTGTGATACTATTTGGTAGACGATGTTATCACTTTATTATGCAGGAATTTAATTGGGAAAGAAAACATGCATCCACTAAGCCAGATTGTTTTACTGTTAGTTTAACCATGCTCTGGCAGTGGTGTGGCAGTCTGGTACCTTTCTTGCATCTGGCTAATTTGACAGTTGACTTTTGTGGGCCCAAAAACTAATAGAAAAATTTGA
This sequence comes from Tetragonia tetragonoides, assembly GCA_038025085.1. NCBI lineage: Eukaryota > Viridiplantae > Streptophyta > Magnoliopsida > Caryophyllales > Aizoaceae > Tetragonia > Tetragonia tetragonoides. The sequence goes on from CM076141.1 coordinate 34,408,168, forward strand.
TGCCAATAATCTAAAGTTTCATCCGTCTCATAATAATAGCCTTAAATTGCAATCGATACAACAATAATCCCAAAACGTTATTTTTTTCACAATATTAGATCATTGCTCGACATCGTTTAATCCTATTAGTCTTTAACTCTTAAGCGTGTATTGGAATTTATCTTTAGCCAGAGACAAGAGTTTTGGGGATCACAATGCAATCGCTTGAGTATCTCATCATCGCGATTCGGATTTACCATTGCAAGAAAATTTGAGGGTTTGGGGATATCTATTGAACAATTTTGGGAGATTTTAATTTATAAGGTTCCACTCTATCTAGGATTTTTAAGAGTTGGGAGAAGAGAGATAAATGATCAAGTCAATTGGGGATGGAGAAGTCAAATGGGGTTTAATAAAGTCCAATACGCCCTAAATGCTAATGAAATTAAACGACGTTTGGCAATGGTCTAATATTGTAACAAAAATAACCACTTGAGGTTATTGTTGTATAAGTTGCAACTTGGAATTATAATTGTGGGACAGATAAAACTTTGGATTATTGGCATCAAAATTTTCCAAACCAAAATTAAGAAGTTTCAAACTACCGTAGCAATGGATCAAAAAGTGATATATTTGGTCATCTCATGACATCACGTCGAGGCCACCCCATAAAAGAGTTGCTAAATTACTTAGGTAATTTATTTATTTTTTCTGATAAATTGCTTATGTTATTAATTGACGAAATGAGGTTCTTTAAATGGGAAAAGAAAAACTTTTCCACTACTTTTGAGAAACCAATTTATTGATAACTGATTTTGTACTTAGGCTCGTTTGATTCACCTGGATAAAAATTATCTAAATTGAACTGAACTTATCTGAACTGAATTTAACTGAACTGAACTTATCTGAACTAAACTGAACTGAATTGATTTTTTAAACTTGACCGTTAACTATTTAAAATCCGTCTAAATATAGTCAATATGGACGCATTTGAAAGTATGCTTTGAGATCTTTCCGATGACATAATTATCATCATGAAATTATTTCGGAATAAAAGGTTATATGAGTGATAAAGTTACACATGAACTGAACTGAACTGAACTGAATTTAAGTAAAATTAAGGTGAATCAAACAGAGCCTTAGCAAGTGAGTTATGTGAAAATGGATTTTGTATATCTAAAAATCAAACACAAGAAAAGCCGGACTAATGGTTTACATATTTTCCTTTTCTAACTACTTCTAATTAAACACCCCTTTAGTAATTATGTTAAGGGGACATGAATATTGTACTCTTGTTTTCTATAGACCATGTCACTCTAACACGGAGTAAGCACTCCTCTACTCTTTTCAAGTATGTTTTTGAAATCATTTTTCATGGTTACGTTTGGAGCGACAAAATATTGATCTCCTTCCATTTCATAGTATAAGTTGTTTTAAAAAAATTATTTTTTTCCCATAATATAAGTCATTTTAGATTTTCAACAAAACATTTATTATTTTTGACCCATTCTACACTTGTTTCACATTATCTCATTAATTACTCGCTTTTTTGCTAAATACAAAGTCAAGGGGTAAACTAATCAAGTTTAATTATTTTTGATAAAATTTAGACTATTTAATAACTTTCTTAATTCATATGCAAAAATCTTAAACGACTTATATTATAGACTAGAGGAAATAGTTAATAAATAGAGAAAATAATGTACATATAACTAAACAAGATGTCCTCGCACATTTAAAACACATGCATTTGAACCCTAAAAAAACAAAGGTATTTGATGAATGAGATACTCATTGCAAATAAAGCATAGAACACATTTTCCCTGCCAAGTAGAATACATGTTGATCAATTTTCAGTTGTTTAATGCATTTTTTTTATTGATTCATATCCTGTTTTCAAGAGCGATGTTCTTCTCCACTTATTCGGTCACTAGTTCAGACATACTTCTTTTCTCACATATTACTACCCACTTCAATTACAAACAAAATAGACCAAAAACCATAAACTAGTGTATTTCTTTTCAGTTCCACAAATTTCCAATTGCTCAGCACAAAAACAGCTTCCAATACCAATTAATTGAATTTGAATCCCACAAAATTTCAAAGCTATAGAAAATAGAAAAAAGGAAGAAAAACAAATGGCAACATATATTTACATTGTATACAACTTTCCTTTTCATCCTTGGCCAAAGAAATCTCTCCCTGGCAGCATCATAAAAGGTACCTGCAAATCTTGCATAAATGTACCAAAACTTCTCTCACTAAGGCTCATTCCTTGATGTTGGGATGCTCCCACTATATTTGAAAAGTGAATCATCACTGTAAGGATGGTGGAAATTTCCGCCACTACTAGATTCTTGGTAAGTTTGCGAGTTTGGTGCAGATTCAGCATTCGGGTTCATACCCGCTAGCTTCATAATGTATTCGATTTCTTTTACCACCTCACCCATCGTAGGCCTACTTTCTCCAGCTTCCTCTGTACACTTCAATGCCAAATCCACAAACTTCTCAAAACCAACCAACATAGTTGTAGATGAAAGCAGCACAGGGTCCATTACTTCCTGAAGGTTGTATAGATCCTTTGTCCTGTCCATTGCTAACTTAACCTCCTTCACTATGTACTTTCCTTGTTGTATTGGTCTTCTTGCTGTTGCCATTTCCAACATAACTACACCAAAGCTGAAGACATCACTTTTCTCGGTCAACTGATTGGTCATGTAGTATTCAGGATCCAAGTACCCCTGCATGAGGACAGAAAAAAATTATTATGCTGAACATGGTGGTTTATGAGGGTATGTGCCGAGTACATAAACAGGGATTGCAATAATGCCTAGCCTAAATAACTAGTCTATATTACATCTAGTCCAGCAAACTGTATATGTTTAGCCATGCCCTAGCAACAACACCAGATATCAGGTGGTTTATGACTAAGGTGACCAAACAGCAACTCAAATATGGAATACCAGATATCTTTACGGCATGAAATGAGGCATGTTGGAACATTGAATATGGATGAGAAAACTGTTTTTGTGCAGCCAGCATTTGAGCAAAAATTCAGATGAGTTGCCAATGAGGGTTTAGCAAGACAGAGGCCTTGGGTAATAAGGCCCCAAGTTCAAATCCCCCTTCCCTTAATGTACATGTATTTAGCGTCCGCGTCTCCTATGAACCCCAACAATAAAGAAGGGGAAAGCGACGAATTTCCTGGAAATGCCACTTTACCAAAAGCAGTTCAACTGATAAGTTGCCACCCTTTATTTGGTTAACCATTAAATGCACTGAAAGCAAATAAAAGGCTACAGAGTCTATCAGTTTTATGCACGCCAATTAGCAACCCAGCCCCTTGCCCCAAAACAAAGGAAACGAAATATACATACAAGAAACTTAAAGAAATCTGGGAAAATGAAGAGGAAGTCATGTGTTGTGAAAAAGTTTCAGGGAATTTGGCACATACCATTGTCCCTTTGACTTGGGTGGTAACATAACCCTTGTCAGTGTCACCCATAAGCTTTGAGAGGCCGAAGTCAGCAACTTTTGCATTTAAGCGCTCATCAAGGAGTATGTTGGTTGTTTTGATGTCCCTATGTATGATTGGTGGATCAGCAAGCTCATGCAAATATTGCAAGCCTCGAGCAGAGCCGAGGGCCATCATTAGTCTTCTTATCCAATCCAATCGAATCCCAGACTTCCCTGCATGTGTCATAAATAGACTATTAGACGTATATATATAAAATACATTATGAGCATCAAATGACAAATAAGTTGGTGTTAGTATCTTTGTATTAGAGGTCCTAATTTCCCTAAGTAACAGTGCTTGATTGTTTGAACTGTCATCCCCAGTGTTAGTTTCTCTTGCTTTGTAATGCATAGAGTCAGCGTCCTTGTATCTGGTTGGCAGTGTCAAACCGCCAGTTGTACTCTATTGCTATTTGGTTAGTGAAAAAACTTTTTCTTGACCCAATAAGTAAACAAATAATAATTAGTTGGTCGGAGTATCTACATTCTGATCAAAACTGTTCTGCTTTAAACTAAGAAATTAGTTACTCAATTAGCTAACCTCAGATCTAATAAGTACTTTTGTTTTTGTTAAGATAACAAGGGTATTCAAGCTTTGCTTGACTAACCTATGGCCCCTGAAGTTAACGACCAGGAAAACCTCCAATGGCCCCAAGGGGATTTAAACTTGGGATCTCTGGAGTAGATCTCAGAGATCTTACCAACTGAGCTACGCTCTCAGGGTTTGGATCTAATAAGTACTGAAAGTCCATGTTAAGACAACATTATCCATGTGATTTCTTCTTTCTGGCACAATCCCTCAATACCAAAGCAAAAGCTCAAAAACATTTAGATTTGAAAAACAACTAGATACCTTTCAATTCTATCATAAGCCCATTGTATTTTGACAACAAAAGATCACCAAGAAATCAAAGCAACATAAATGTACTGAATAACAATAGCCTCCCCGTGACCTTTTTTATTTAAATCATCTGACAGCTTGAGAAAACAATGGTAGTCTTGCAGCACCAAATGAAATCCACACACTTAAATTACCAATGACTTCAAATAATGGTGCCACAAAAACAGTCCTAACTCCTAATATTTTGTGCAGAGCTGAAAGACTAAGAAAGATACCTGAAAGACAATCCATTAATGTACCATTTGCAATAAATTCATAAACGAGCATCTGTTCCCCCTGGCCAAAGCTGAAACCTACGAGGTTCACGAGATTCTTATGATGAACCCTTGACAAAAGCTCTATCTCATTTTTAAACTCTCGACTACCCTGCATAGATCCTTCCTGAGATCTTTTGATAGCAAGGATCTGCCCATCAGCAAGAACTCCTCTGTACACCTGGCAAATTAAAGTAACTGGAAATTCAGCAGGATTGCAAGAATTTAGAGGCTTACTTCACCAGTATATCCTAAAACCAGTCCGTAAGAAGCCATAAAGAAAAACATAAAATGATACTAAAGCTTATGCAAAAATCGAGCTAGGATGCAGTTGAAAGATGGCAATTGAAATTTAAAGCAAAGACTTCGTACTACAACATTTTGTCTTGAAGATAATAACCAAAACAGCCTAAAGATGGGTTAAAATTTTCTCCTGGGATTCATTCCATTTCTTAAATCCAGAGAAAGCGTTTAGCTTGCTCTAGCTCAATCAGTTCAAGAAATAATTGAAGGCAAAGAACACATGAAGAAATATACACTATGAATAATGATATTGCCAACAGGACAAAAAGTAGAAGATAATGGCATTTCAAATCAACCTTCCCATAGCCCCCAGCTCCAATGATATTGGCTTCTGAAAAGTTATTGGTGGATTTCTGCAGCTCTTCAAATGTGAAAAACCTGGCTCCTTTTAACTGAGGAATGTCACCACCAACTCCTTGGGAGTCCCAGGATACTGCATTTTGAAACATAAATTAGTAGCTGTTGCATTTATAAATTTGTCAGTCACATATTAATACAAATTTTGTTAACTACCAAATGGATTTGCTTGCTGTTTCGCCTTTATTGCTCTCTTCTTTTGGCGATATGCATAGCCTCCAGCACATAGTAGCAATAGCAATAGAATAGAGCCTCCTACAGCAGCACCAACGATTATACCCTTATGAGAGGAATTGCTCTTTCCTGTAGATCCAGAGAATCTCAGAGTCAGAGGAAGTAGAGGCAGGTTAACGGGAGAAAACACCCATGAACCAAGACACAGAAAAGTATTAGATACCTCCAAACTGTGTGTAGCCGTCGGCACGAAAATAGTAGGGACCAAACTCCTTTTCCGGTTTGTAAGTCTGGTTGCTGAGCACAAACCCAAGAGAGGAAACTCCTGTTCTATTGAAAAAGTCTTCACCAGCTGGAAAAATCGCCACTTGCATACCTAAGTAACCTAAGGAATTCATAGATGGATCACTCACTGCGATGGAATCCACAGGCAGAGATAAATTTCTCAATGCTGAAAGAAGCGATTCCTGAAGCTTTGCGGCATAAATTTGGCTTCCGAACACTGAGAAGGTAGGAGCTCTTAAGATAAAGGTTCCAGTGAATGGATATGCACATTTACAGTTTGGACTGGAAATTTGGCCAGAAGTACAATGGGGAGCCACACAGAATACTGGAGTTGAATAAGAGAAACCAGGTAGCTGCTGCTCACTATTGCAGTAAGGTGAGTTTACCCCCGTTTGCTGACAAAATGGGTTATCTGATAGCCTGCAAATAAACAAATATTTCACTTAGTGTGATAAAAAGCGGAATTTCATACAATCACATCAGCCATGTACAAAAGCGTGAGTAAATTAGAACAGAGCTTACATCAGTGTAAAATTGTACCGCGGTCCCACTGTGAGGGCATTAATGGAATTGTTTTGCAGATCAATGAGCTGCAATTCGCTACTATAGCTTCTGCCAATATCTAAAGTGCCATTAATCCGGTTGCTCTTCAATACTCTATCAAAATCAATTAACATAAATTGTGTCATCATCATACTAAGTGTATAGGGGGGCTTCGTTTTGAAAGTTTAGATTGATTCTCACACAGTCTCGAACTGAGGGGAGCTGAAGAGTTTGTCTGGAAGCTGTCCTTCAAGACCTGTTCGTTCCATCATGCTGCCAAGAAAATGTCAGTGGATTGTCTTAACATAAAAAAAAATGCACAAGATTACACCCATCCACAATCCCAAAAACATAGATAGAGGGAAGAAGAACTCAAAGACAGTCTTCAGTATCAACGATTTAGTGTAAGACGTCATGAATGGAACCAATGAACAAGAAAGAAGTACTTCCAGAAAACGCCAATAACGTTTGTTTGAAGGATATGCCCCACGAATTTACTAATAATATGGGTCAGAGTAAGTTGCCAAGTCTAATGATCTGTCACAACTAAGAATACAGCTTTTCATATAATTGTGATAATGCGTGCACATAGCTTTGTTAACCAAGTATGTGTCACTATCGATTCTGATTAATCCAAGCCCTAAGATATGTTCTATGCATCAGATGTTGGATATGGACTTTTAATAGTAATGGCCTGACATAAGATAAAATTGGTTTAGTCAATTGACTTAAGTTTGGATAAGTGTGTTCGAAATGAATATGCAGTCCTGGAGTGGCTGGTAGCCTTATAATGTAGATCTTCACACAAGGAACAAAGCTTCACTACTTGAGCATTTGTGAGCTGTGGAGAAAAGAAAAAGGATAAGTTGTGGATCCAGTGGGTTCATATGTACTACATGCAATCAGTGATGCTTTCTCATCCTCTGTACCCATGCCGACATGTTGAAAGGTGAAGGAAGTCTTTTATACAAGGAAATGAGCGAGCAATCTGCAAGATCTAAGCAAATTTTCCCCATGCAGGTGGAGTCTCCATTAAAAGAGAATACATCTTTCTGCTGCCCCATATTCAAAAAGCTGCTGGGAGGAAATTCTTCTCATGTCAGGCCTCATTCAAAAGCATTAATTTACTTTCAATACAGAGTACAGTGCCTGCAGTTGGTAGATTACAGAAATGGGGGCTGCAGGTTTGACATGAACTGTGTCTTGTGCGGATCTGGGCATATTGAAACCTTGAAAACTTTGTTTTTTGACTGTCATTTTTCTCGAGATGTGTGGATTACACTCTTGAGTTGCTTTGGTGAGCCTAGATAAGTTGGGGACAGGGACCCTGAGTGTCTATGGGCTATAACAAGATTGAGAGGAAATAGACCAAAGATACGTGTACTGGGCATCCTGTTTGCTGCTTGGTCTACCATCCATGGAGAGAACAGAATTTCAGAAGGTTCACAATGATAATACCACACATCAACAAGTTGTCAGTGGAATTGTTAGAGAGGTTCATTGTAGAGGGATTAAAATTACCAAGTGGTCAAATGTGTAAAATGGTCTGAACTGGTTCCTAGGTTGATGTTTGGTTTTGCTGTCAAATGATTGTAGTTTAGAGTCTGTACCCTTCCTAGAAGGTGCCACGCCCTTTAGTTGGATGACTTGTGCAAAACCCTTTTAGTCCTTCTAACTTGGGTTAGTGAGTCAAAAGTCAAAACTACCCAGTTGTACTTTCTTCGTTAACTTTGGTAATAGAAATATTTTCTTTTTGCCAAACAAGAAGTGTGCTATATCTGGAATGATACTATGATGGAAAGGTCCACCGATACCAATTGGCAATAAATGTTCCGTTTTCCACATTTGATAATAGAAAAAGAATAAAGGACTAAGAACACAGTTCCCCCAGATGATGGGGTTAAACAATAACAGTACTTGCTACAGTAGAAGTACTTTAGCAACAGATGGTACTGAGTTGTGGTTGTTAAATAAAGAGCAGTCTGGATGATAATAGTGGAAATAGAGGAATGCATGGTGTGGAGTATCATTAAATTAGCACATTTAGTGGGATAGGAAGAGAATCCAATTTCTTTCCTGGTGACATCAACGAAATGTTCAGAGATTGTTTCCATTAGATCCTAGCTTTAAAAACATTGAATTGCCTACACAACAACAAAATAACTAGTGGGAAATTAAAACAGACATGTTCGATCTATAGTTCATCTTAAGCAAAGGATGAAGTGTTCTCTCTTTCAGAACATGAGACAGGGTACGGAGGTAAGTTCCCGTGCCTGCAAGTGGATGCATGCATGCGTGTGTGTGTCAAGTTGATGAGAAGAAAGAAGGGAAAGTGGCATACATTGTTGTCAGAGATTGTAAGGATGAAAACCATTGTGGAACATCGGTAGCTGCAAAACTGTTGTTGCTCATGTCCCTGCAATGCAAGATTATAGTGAAAAACAGCAAACTGAGGAGCTTAAAGATATGCTGCAAACGTGTCAAAAAAGTACAGAATTTATAAAGAGATATTGATACAAAAACAACAACAAAAACAAAAAACATATTACCATGCCATGCCATGCCATGCCATGCCATGCCATGCCACACAACAACTCAGTATACTTAGACAACAACAAGCTAATTCTATTGCAAGTCAATCCAATGCTAATAAGACAACCAATATACTTAGACACACAGAGCACTCAGAGATAGTGACAGATTATAACATAAGGCTAACAGATATGAAGCAACTCTCATATATCACAAGGACATGAATATCATATTAGCTGGTTCACTCTTTTAGTATGGGCTTTCGAGTTTCAAAAACATTGACTGTAGTAGCTATCAAAATGGGCTACCAGAAACTACCCACCCGCATAATTTAGATAATATCCTGCATATAAAGATGTTCACCAAGCATTCAAATCTAAAAGACTAGAATAACCATGACAAGGAGTGAAAGCATTGTAAGATCTCAAACTATGGGTATGCAAAAGTTAAACTACTTTGTTTCCAGCCCACATAAATTGCTAATATATTTTTTTCTACTTACACATAGTTAAGGGTGTCCATGCCTGTAAGATCAGGCACCGGACCACTGAAGGCGTTGTTGGAGAGCATCCTGAAAAGAAGACACTTTAGGGGAAAAATGCTTTGACATGATAAAAAGATGGTAAAACGAAGCAGCTAAACTTCAAGCAATATCTCATCATGTGCTTACAGCTCGGTGACATGACTAAGATTGCTGAGACTGGTTGGAAGAGGCCCACTCAATGAATTCCTATCAAAGCGTCTGATACAGAGAAGATGTTAAAAAAATGAAACATATATATTCAATTAACCTGCATTAGGTGATACTCACACTGCCTCCAATGTCTGCACAAGACCTAAAGTTGAAGGGATGCTGCCTATGAGTTTATTGTTGTCGAAAAGCCTGGAAATGTCATATATAAACTATTAACAGAAAACTATGAATGCTTAAAGAATACTAAAAACTAAAATATGATAATAATAGTTCTATAAAGCTATGTTTCATTGTGTATTGGAGCCAGAAAAGAGGCGTACACAAAGGATGTAGAAGCTAAAGAAGAACAGGCAGGGATTAACAAACAAAGGGAGGTAAAAGGACATTAAACGTTTTCAAGTTTAATATATAAGAAACAGAAGATCCATCACTTAGGCATCTAATATTAACCTCGATTCCATCAATAAGATATCTCCTCAGGGAGCAATGTTGCATTTGATGAAAGGAATTAAGTACTAGAACTTGCACTTATGCCTACAATGGCTCCAAAATTGTATTCTGCATAGTGCATACTAATGGAGCTAAGATATGGTTCCTACTACATGGACCCTAGTGGACTATGCTACCCAAGAATTACAAAGGTGAAAAAAACTTTATGTTGGGAGCAGCAGTAAACAGGGACAATACACCATTTTCAAGTCGACACCATTGGGTGTATAATCTCTTCTTATACATAGCATATAGCAAATGGTAGTGTTTTTTCTTTAAATTTATGTCTTGTGCTTTGTTTATTGTGCAAAATAGTTGAAATCAACAGGTTCATAGTTGTGGAGTCAAATTTCATTTCTCAAGCAGCTAACTCTTTCACTTGGTTGCAGCTGTTATTTGATAATCACCAAGGACTAAAGTTCTTGGATATTATTATGGAAATATTTCAATAGAAAACATTCATATTAGATTGACATTCAGGATAGAGTGGCTACTTCATCTATTTAGGAGATCATTGCACCAATTTACTGATGTTTTAAAGGCTAGGTATCTTATGTTCCTGAAATAAGGTAGCAGCATAACATACCAGGTTATTAAGTCATTACTTCTTTTCATTTCAAACATTGGATACCAGGATGCGATGGTCACCTACATCAGGCTACATGCAATAATCATTTTTTCTCCGTACTCCATTGAGATTCCTCTTTCTCTAATATTCCTTTATTCCTCCACGTATAAACTATTCATGTTGTCACTGATTAGGTTTAGGTTGAAGAAGCTGTAGTATGATGCTTCACTAATAGCTAATGTATGACAGTATGAGCCGAAAACATTAAAACAGTTTAATCCATTGTGCCAATCATGGTTCTGCCATGACAAGTCATGATCACTTGTCTAGAGATACAGATAAGCAGCATAGTGACAGTCCAGCAAACATATAATGTATACAATAATAGAATAACTTGCAGGCACTAGTGACAGCACTCACACGTGTATTAGAACCATGTCAGGGCGAAAAAGACTAGGTGGAATTGTGCCAGATAGTTGATTCATTCCGAAGTGACTGAGGGGAACAGATACTAGTCAGAACTTTGCCAGAAAGAGTACCACAAGATAGTAAAAAGGTTGTTTTAACTCTGACAAATAACATACAAGTGCTTGGTATGAACAAGTAAATCGAGCCCAGGTGTGGCTCCACTGGAAACAGGAATGCTTCCACTTAGCTGATTATCAGAGAGATCCAGCCAATAAAGGTTTTTCAAGTTACCAATAGATGCTGGCACTTTTCCTGTAAATCTGTTTGAATTCAGAGATCTGCAAGGCATAAAGATTCAGAGTTGATATCACCAATAAACTTAAGGAACCTTCCTTACAGAAGGGTAAGCCACTGAGAACAACAGAATAGTGGAAAGCAAAATGCTAATCAAACACATTGCTAGGCAATTGAAAGAATTAGAACTGACGGTGAGCTTCTTACAGGTACACAAGCTTCTGTAGCGATCCAATTGAATCAGGAACTGTTCCAGAAAAACCACATCCAAGAAGGATTCTTGCACATTAAAGGGAAAAAGGATAAGTCATTAGGAAGGAGTAACATGCAACTTATCAAACTGAAGTTTCAGATAGGATGATAAAGGTTTCTTACAAATTTGTAAGCTTCGACAGTTGTCCTATATCACGAGGGAGTGAACCTGTAAGTTTTGGGTTACTGGATAGATCCCTGCATGAATTAGACAGATATTGTAAAAATCTCACCATCACTTGGAAAAATGACCTGATGGCCTGATCTAGTTACTTTATTTTGAAATATGGTTATGCAACAGATTAAAAAGGCTATAAAGTTAAAATTATGCATCCAAAGGCTGCCTTGTTCCTAGCTTTTACTGCAAATAAAGGCATAGCCATTACAAAGGAGTACTGCCATTCACGCTTACAATCATTAATGGTTTGCCCAAATGTTATTGAAGCCTCACGAGGACATTTTGAACATTTATCAGTTCACACAACCTTTGATGGAACATCATCATATTGAATACTTGACGATACATTCCGTACCTTGCTAAAAAACCGTTCCTTGTAAATTACTATAATTTACTATAATTTAATTATTATTAAATTATTATATAAAAATAATTATTTAATAATAATTGAAAATTTAAATCATTGAACTTATTTCGTGACATGAAACCATATTTAGATACTGTGGCTGTAAAACCTTGGCCCTCTCAAGTATAGGAGCGTTTTGGCAAGAATCCTCACAAAAGAAAGACAGAGGAACAGACATCTAAGATCTAACCGTCATCTCCAGATGAAAAAACAGTAAATGTTCCTTCATTTCCCAAGAAACCACTCCTAAAGCATATTCCCAAAACAGCCCACTTAAGAACTTTACTACCCTTCCTCCCCCCCTCCCCCAGTAGCCTGTCCTTGAAAATCGTCAGTTAGAGTGTCCCAGATACAAGGCATCCAATTGTCAAGAATTCCTCCATACCGCGATATGGCAATGTAGTATGAAGCCTGTGTCAATACTTTACCCCAAATACTTGGACAGGGAAGTGTTCCCATGCTGTGAGTAGATGAGACAACTCAAACACATTAGTGATTCCCAGTCACCAATTTGATCAATTGTTTGTTAGTGAGGTCTAAAAGTTCAAATACAGTTGGCTGTATGATTTAGAAACTCAGGTAACCTGGATAGGGTATAATGGGATTTCCCACCAATACAATAAAATTAAAGAAGCATCACATGTAAGATTAGATTTATGGAAAGTGAAACCTACAGAGTCTGCAGTTCAGATAAAGACACAAGGTCTCCAGTCAGCTGGCCTGTCACACCCATACTTGATAATGTTCTGAAACACAGCAAAAGGTAACGTTAGTGTCCATGCTTGAAAATATTGTGTTTAAAATACATTTGGGAAGTACAGGCTAAAACTTACATGGTAATGATACGAGAATTACTGCAGGTGATTCCCTCCCATCGGCTGCCACAAGGATCTACACCAGTCCAGCTCGGCGGTAAGTTCCCCCAATCTTTTGTTAGGGATGTCAAAGCAGCATCTGCACCGATTTTTGGTGCTATCAGTCGTGGAAGGCACATTATACATATATTTATCTTTTTCTTATAGGTCCACAAATATTACTGAAATAAAGGCATAGGTATCTCCTCTGAGTGCATGTTGATAAGGACAATGTATAGGATGGTGTTTGGGTAACAATCCTGAATTAGCTGTAAACAGGACTACCAGCTCCAAGATCTTTCAACAGAAACAGATTGTGCCAAATGATTCCTCATTTGGAAAAAGCATATGAATTTGCATTTCTGATCATTTTATACACGAAAACAACTACTGCTCATTAGTGTGTACATCATCCGATCACATGCATTTTCATCCAGAGAACCTCATGTTCCCTTACCCTAATCAGTATATAAACAGCAGTGTGTGGATGCGAAAGATGACAACACATGAACCTGCTAAAAGCGCTTGATGTGTCTAATCTAGAAGATATATGACAGTTTGACTTGGTGAACCCCTCTCTTTAATACTAAACCTTCATTCTGATCACAGTAAGGGAACATGGACTCTCTGCTGGACGAAAATGAATGTGATTGGATTGGATATGCACACTAATGAGCAGTATTCTGGAACCAACTTTGATGGGAAAATTGTGCTCAAGTAGCATCAAGAAAGATCAACATATACGGGCTGTATAAGAAAAGTATGTTGAACAACCGATGAAGTCAACATTATAGCATTAGGACCAAATTATGAAGATAGACAAAAGCTTGCAGACTTACAATCTCGACTGTTTGTTTCTGCTGCTACATCCCCAACATGGATGCAAATGAATGCAAGTACCAGCACAATTCTTAGGCCCATCATCCCACAACCGAAAACTCTTGTTTCTAACATTTGAGCACGATAACTACTTGCAATGAACAACCTCACAAACACTCTAAATTTGTGGCCAAAACTGCACTTTAGAAAGATAAAAAAAAGCCTCCCTATCTTCAAACCAGAACAGCCCTCAATTAACCAAGAAATGCCCCTCTTAAAGCAATAAGACCAAGTCTACAATTGGGTAATTTTTGTTCAATATAGTCAATGACTAATACCAAGTAAAACAAACAAAAAGCTAAACATTTGCCATTTGTCAATGTCAAACTTAAACCCTTCTGGAACTTAAATTGAGAAACTTGATCCTTTCAGAAAAATATATAGATATAAGATATATAACCAACTGTTGTAACTACAATGAGAAAAGAAGATGGTTGGGGGCACTTTATTAAAATGGACCCCATTAACTTAATTGACCATCATTGTATAAAACCAATTATTATTGAACTTTTTTTTTTTTTTTGATAAAAGTACATTATTGAACAATTCTTAGGGTAGAATGTTAACTTCTGCATATGAGAATATATCAAATTACCAACGTGGGACAGATATTTGCATTAAATATATTCACTTTGACAGTTGATTAATCTTGAATTCTTCAAAAGATTAACAACCACTATCTCTAATCAAACACCAAAAATTTAGTTTACTGTGAGAGAACTGCTGTCAGACATGATGATAATAATAATGTGGGCAATACAAAAATTCTACAAAGTTGCCCATTGAAAATGAAATAAACCAATAAATTTATGATTTATGATGGAGGTTGGTACCTTAGCTGCTTCCAGGACATGGGTTTGAATTGTTCAACAAAAGTCTGCTTCTCTCCCACTTGTTGCATCATTCTTTCTCTTTTTTCTTAAAAAAAAATATCTGTGGAAATTGAAGTTTGGCTTTCAGGTTACAGGTATGAGCACAGAATAGATCACCCGCCAACTTGCACTTCGCCCTTTGTAGTCTCATGAATTGTCAACCCTTTGGCCTTCAATTGCTGTCTTTCCCTATTTCATAATGCTAATATACAACATAGAGTTTTTAACCAAATACAACATCTTTTAAGGCAAAAGACGCACATGCCCTTATTTTAATTTTACTTATCTCCCTTCTCCATCAACACACTTTACTCCACCCCAATTTTCTCTCTCCTAATTTCAACATACTCATGATTTCTCTTTAATTCATCCACTTAAATTGTCAAAAAAAAAATTGTAAAATGAAGATCTTCTTCCACATGACCATTTTCAACTCAATAGCTTATAATCATGTAGTTTTAAAAAAGAAATTAATACGAATATTGTTGGTGAGTCACCAAAATTGAGCGACAACATAACAATAGAGTCGTCAAAGCCTGGTGACACCTTTTGAACGTAGTCGCCAAATGTTGGCGACACTAGAGGAATACAGTCGCCGGCCACTGGCGATAACATTATAATACAGTCGCCTAAAAAGGGAGGAGTGGAGCACTGTGTATTTGTTATTGTGTGCCACTCAATTTGGTCTTACAAAGCACATAGATTTATTAGCTGTGGAAACTGGAAAGTAAAAAATGGAAGTGATTTGTAGTTTTCCATTAAAAATAAGATAAAGAAATAAGTATAAACCGCTTGGTTGGTTGATGCCCAAATGTACCGAACAGATCAATAGGCACCACGAACGTCACCGAGAAGAGGCGGTAAAATGGTAATGTTGTCGCTCAGTCTAGGTGACAGTATTTAAATATTGTCGCCCAGAGCTGGCGACCCTGCTCCATCTCCGTCGCCATAAGTTAGCAGTAACATGGCATAATAGAGCGACTGTAATGCCCTATTCTCTTGACAGCAATTCTTTTTGACAATGATTATACTAGCAAGCTGCAAGCATACATGTAAACTCAATTCTATCTGGTTGTCAATTCTAGATAGTAGTATTGCTCTGCATCTAGAAATTTAAGAGTATGTATTTAATTTTGTTGGGAAAATAGGCGCATCATAAAATAAACACACAACCCAAATAGTAAAAGAGTATCGAACACACGATATTCGTACGTGGAAAATCCCTTTCAACAAAGGGTAAAAACCACGGTGCGGATCTCCACGCACTAAATAAATAATCACTATGATAATTAAGGGAGTATAACAAGACTCAAACACTGTGTCAAACGACAAGTATACATTATCTCTACATTTAGTACAACTAGTAACGTCTACTAATTACTACCCTCTCGGATGCTAGAGATCTCACCAGATACATGTCGCTGAACCGGAATACGTCTATTCCTGTGCCGGAACTATCTCCACCTCGATCATCCACCACATACACGAAACCACCACTTGAGAGCCTCCCCGATTCTGTGACCCCGACTTAGTCTCGGCTACCTTCATGAGTCATTGCGCGCCACCCGAATCTCACACTCTCACTCATCCGTGGTTTGTGTCTCAACAACATATCTGACTAGGTCTCCCCATAATCAGATTCTCACTACTCTCAAGTCCCTCACCATGGACAAGAGCTTTTCATCACTACTAAAGAGAGACTCTCCCTTTCACCAACTTTCACAACTGTTACCGCCTCTCACCCAACAAGAAAAGCCCCTACCTCCTTGTTCTATATTCGCGGCAACCTCACATTTGGAGCACCACTCACACTTGGGCACACACCCTCTCGGTTGCACCACACAAAAAAAACAACACCCTTGCTCCTTTTTATCTTGCTGTCAAAAGGTGTCTTGGCTTCCTTGAGAAGTTTTCTCTTCTCCTTCCAAAAGAAGCCAACCCCACATAAGTCAACAAG
Organism: Tetragonia tetragonoides; assembly: GCA_038025085.1. Classification (NCBI taxonomy): domain Eukaryota; kingdom Viridiplantae; phylum Streptophyta; class Magnoliopsida; order Caryophyllales; family Aizoaceae; genus Tetragonia; species Tetragonia tetragonoides. The sequence goes on from CM076141.1 coordinate 34,424,863, forward strand.
TGGGCCCTGCAACAACATCTAACATATGGGCTAAAAACCCACTCACCCTTACTCAACCGAGTACAATCTCGGTTTCACTCTCCATTTCTCTATTTTTCTCTTTTACTTTATGTAGGTCCACAAGTTGGGACATTTACCCCAAAAAATTTATGCCACTTATAATGGAGACATCATTCAACAATTGTTAATTTCAGCTTATAGTTGCAGAACACTTGCAGGCATGAATTTGGTGAATCAAACACCAAATTCAACACCAATAGCAACAACGGTAGGAGAATATTGAGTTTCATTCAACAATTGTTGGGTGATTGCAGTGAATGAGTTTGATAGATTGAAGAAGAAAGAGAAGGAGCTTAGGGAAAGGGAGAGAAATGGAAAGGACAATGGTAAATTAAAAGAAGGGTATATGGTCATTTTAATGAGAAAAATGTTGTATTTGTGCAAAACAAATGTTGTATTTAGCACTTGTGTTCCATTTAAGGGGGAGAGACAAATTACTCACTCTCATTTAACAAAAAGTCACTTTTAAATAAATGGCTAGTATGGGTCGGTTTCGGTTCCGATCTATTCAGATTTAAGTCATAATCGAGGGGGATTCATGAAATGTTCGAGGCGGATCGGATTAATTCAGTTCGGGGCACATTCGGGTTTGTTGTCAATATGCTTATTGTGATTGACTTATTGTGCTTCCTTGAGTTCATTTGAGTATAAAAAATATTTTGGATTTGGTCGATCTAATTCGGGTCAATTATTTATGGATTTGGGTCGGGTTTTTCGAATTGGGCCAATCGATATGGGGTAATTTTGCCGGGTCTACTTTTTATAGGGTATCAATCTCATTGTCAACTGGGGTGTGTTCTTTTTCACCTATTGGACCTTACTCAGCCTGTGAGAATCAATGGAAAAACCTTACAAAAACAGTGGGAATAAGTGATAGGACCATACCAAAGTAATGACAATAAGTGTAGGACCTTACTGAATCAGTGATACATTCCCTAATTAGTAGAGATCAGTGGAAAAGAACACTTACACCTCTACCCATCAAATCAGTACAATGACCTTACTGAATCAGTGGGAATCAGTTGCATCACCTGACCCGATCAGTGAAAATTAGTGGCACGACCTTACCCGATTTAGTGGGAATCGGTAGTGTGATCTTACTGAATCAGATCAAAGCAGTGAAAAAGAATACACCTAAGTCTCACACAATACTCTACTCATACAGCATAAATAAACTCCGTTTAATTTTTACGGTCAAAGGTTATTAATTCACCATTATTTTGTTAATACTATACTTATGTATCATTATTTAAGTTTATTACGGATTTATATTATTGAAGAGAATATGGTCTTCATTACACAATAACACACTTTTTTTTATGGAAAAGAAGAGAAGAGAATTCACGAGGGGGAAGGAAAATTTTTCAACTTGTTTGGCAATTTTCCTTCCCCAAAATTTTATGGGCACCCATTTCATCCTTTCAGGTAAGTTTTTATTTTATTTTTAAACTTTTTATTCTAGCAAATAAATAGTGTTTGGTGTTTGATTTAATACATTTGAAAGTTGGAGTTTTTTCATATAAGTTAGTTTTAGCTGTGAACTGAATATCGACAAAAGTTAAATTGATATGAAACTAAAAGTAGTGGTCCTAAGTTTGAAATTAGAATATGAGTTCTCAATATTAGTCTGGTTTATTTTGAAATGTTGGGGAACCCAAAATTTATTTCAACTTCTTTGATTTTTAGGGCATATATGAACGAGGAGGATGTGTTAGTGTGTCCCATAATTATCAAGTGACACCCCATCCCTCGTCAACTGTAGTAGAGTAAACAAAGTATTGAATGAGCTTGCATGGGAACCAAATCTACCAATATAAATTTTACATGCATCGAAGAAGTTCATACATATTTAATGGTTATTTCTCACACATGAAAGAAAAAGAATAAGGAAACTAACAGTATATACAATCTATTTGAAAATCCTCGATTCTTCTTCAAGGATTCATGCTCTTGCTTTTCTTTCTCCTCATCTTCAGTGACTTTCCATTCGACCTTGTGAAGAAATTTGCCTCTTGCTGGCGTGCTTTCTTCATAAGAGCAACACAAACCCTATAACCTCTCAGATGAAAAGAGGAAGGGGCATCAATTTATTCAAAATAACCACTTCTACTTGGTTTTCAATAATTGCAACATATGTAACTTTTCTCACTGCATTATATTTAGTGTTTGAATTTAATTTTTCTCGCCACATCCTATAGTAGCATCGAAGGCTTGAAGAGTTTCTTGGAGGGGTTGGTGAAAGAAGATGAGTGAGAAATATTTTTAGTTGGTTTTTGTAGAGTAAGCAAAAAATACAGATTTAGAATAGAGAGAGGTGTGTAATGGTTGCAAACATGGAGGTATGAACTTGTGTTAAAAGAAGGCATAACTATTCACATGGAAGAGAAACAACAATACAACAATCAAACAATTAAAAACTCAGGTATTTATGTGTTTGTTGAAGTACATAACGGGTATATATCATATTTGAATACGTCATGTCATCATTGCTTTTAAATTTTATATGGTTTTAACCGAGTTTGGACTTGACTCAACATAACTCGGTTTAGGTCTTGATTTGCAAATGAGTTCAAAGTACTAGTCTTGTTAGAGTTGTTAGTTCTCACGTCATAAGTATCTTCATACTCAATTTATGTCGATAATCTAAATATAGTTATATATAGTTTATATTTAACTACTAATAGCTAAAACTTTGATTTGTAAACCTCTAAGTATTCAAACTGGTTTTGAAATTTATTTTTGATACTCGCTTTCAAATATAATAGATTGGACTTGCAAGTTTTAATGTTGGATTAGATGACTTTTATCTATTTATAGAATATCTAGCGGTGTCCTTTTTCAATAACCTATAGGCATAGCCAACAATATCCAAAACAAAATACTCCATAAAAGCGCCTCTTATATATACATATGCTTGTGTACAACCCAACATTTGTCACTCCAAAAGAAGACATACTTTTTTTTAGGTTAATCCATTTCATAAGCTTTTTAATCACCATTGATCGTGCCTCAGTATGACTCCTGCTTCGACATATAATATAACATTTCAAAAACTGAACTGTGAATAACTTTCTTTAACCTGATACAGCTCTCCACAAGTTGAAACTCTATTGCCTCGTGGTTGAGAAACTAATCAACTTTTTAAACATTTTCACATTTCTCATTCTCAGAAATTTCATCGCTAGATCAATACTAAAAAAATAAATTAGATCAAGCTTGATTTTGACTGTCCAAATCAAGATTCAATCTCAGAAATGTCGGCCCTTACTTCTAACTATACATTATTAAAGTAGTGTACATTGACATACCTAAAACAAATAAAGAAAAGGTAGTTGTCATTCACATCAATAATGTGTACATGATGATTTTTATTAAGTCTTTTTCCCTAATAAAAGTAATCCTCTAACTAATTTATCCCCTCTATGATCATATTGCAAGTGCAGATCTTATCTTATATTTAAAATTAATTCCGTTAGTGTCAACTAATTATAGTCATACATTCCTAAAAGTTATGATCAAACAAGTCTCATCAAACAAGTAAAATAGATGAACATATGCTCCATATGATTCATAGATAGACATGCATATGTCTAACTCGATCACTTGATTTTCTAGCTGTCTGAAACCCAAAATATATCATATTTTGTTAATCATAATAGGCCGAAGTTCCGACCTACCCTCATGCTTATTTATTTATTTTTAAGAGTTGGTAAGAACAACTCAACTCATATGTGCTGAGCAACCTATACAATCTTGAGCTCAATAGAGTCAAATGATTAAAGGACTTGATCCAATATGGTCCACACATGTATAACGACCTTACTCAATAATATGACACAAACTCGATAACACTCGATCAAAAAGTGACACAAATCAAAATATACCCGATTCAAAATTTACACCACAACCAAATATACTCAGGCCTCAATTTTTAAGAAAAATAACTTTTACATATTTAACTTACACATCTTATATATATTAGGATAATAAATTTGAATTGATGAATATCACATATATTTGAGAAACATACATCATTGCTCTAAGCAAAATACTCTAAGCTCTAAGCTTTACAGAATTTTACATTACCCGAACTCTAAAATAACACAAAACCAAGTTAACAGAAACCTGAAGTCACCCGTCTTGGTTTGACAAAAAACCTAATATTAGCAACAATTTAACTTAACCAAACGTGATCAACGTACTCACATAAACTCAGAATGACGTAGTAACATGTAACCTGATTTTCGCCTAATTTATACCTCTAATTGTAGAGCACTATTCCCTCACAAATTTTCTTTACACAAGTAAGGGCATGTTCTTTTCAACTGGTTTTCAGTTTTGCCAAGTTTTGACCAATTCTCCTCAGTTTTGCCCAGTTTTGACCAGTTACCAGTTATAAAATACAGTTTCCCCCAGTTTTGCCCAGTTTCTCTCAGTTTGACCCAGTTTTGCCCAGTTTCTCCCAGTTTGACCCAGTTTTAATATTTATACATATTAAACATAATAATTAAATATACCATATATTATATCAAATATAATATATATATATATATATATATATATATATATATATATATATATATATATATATATATATATATATATATATATATATATATATATATATATATATATATATATATATATATATATATGAATTGACTAATATTTAAACATGACTAAAAAGTCCTTATAGTAATAATAATAATAATAACAATAATGATAATTAATATTAATAATAGTAGTAGTAATAATAATAATAATAATAATAATAATAATAATAATAATAATAATAATAATAATAAAATTATCATTATTATTATTATTGTTAATATTAATATTAATATTATTATTATTATTGTTGTTGTTGTTGTTGTTGTTGTTGTTGTTGTTATTGTTATTATTATTATTATTATTATTATTATTACTGTTAATATTATCATTAATATTAATATTAATATTAATATTATTATTATTATTATTATTATTATTATTATTATTATTATTATTATTAAACACTCAAAAAAATAAAATTTCTAGTTTGTCCCAGTTTCCCCCAATTTTGCCCAGTTTGACCCAGTTTTCACCAGTTTCTCCCAGTTACCAGTTAAACTTACCAGTTTTCACCAGTTTTACCCAGTTTTGCCCAGTTTCTCCCAGTTACCAGTCACCACTTCCCAGTCGAAAAGAACGAGCCCTAAGAGGTAAGAACATATGACCCTTATCACGAGAATGATACCTATAATCAAAAATAAAAGAAGAAGAAAAGATAGTCACGAGAAAAATCGCATGAGAATTTCTCGAATGTAAATATGTGGAAAGTGTGAACGACCCCTAACAAAACAATGCGTCCGCATTCAAATCGTCAGCAATACAAATATACTATTATTTTCCAACCTGAATCAAAGAAGAAAAAATAAAACTACATAATTATCAAAAACAAAATAGAAGTCTAATATACAACCTAAACAAAGAAAATCTAGAAGCCTAACATAAGTATCAAAATAGAATGCCAAAAATGTTGTAGCAGTGACTAATAGTGGTCGAGAGACACGATGGCTAATAGTGATTTTGGTGATGTACTAGTCCAGTGAAAATGAGTGATGTGAATTTTAGAGAGAGGAGCGCTTTCCCTTCTATTAGAGAAAACCAAAATTTAGAATGAAATACAAATACTGTACTATTTTAATCTTCACTAATCACTCAAAAAAAAGAACTTTCACTTAAAAGACTTGGCTATATCCCATAGTCCAGTCCACCTCATCCCCACCAAGGCACCAACCAGGCCACCACACACACTCTCAACTCTCAGCCAAAAATGACAGACCCTCCACAAAACCAGCCCTCAAAGTCACCTCAATTAACCACAAACGACCAAGAAAGTGAAGAAATCCACAACCCAAATGACCCATTTTCAATATTCACAGATATCAACCTTCCTTTAGAAGAATTCACTTTCAACTTCAACTTAGAAAAAGCCATATGTTCTCATGGTCTCTTCATGATGGCCCCAAACAAATGGGACCCACAAACCAAAACCCTCATCCGCTCTCTCCGCCTCTCTCACGGCGGCGCGTCTGCTCTAGTCCGTATATCCCACCTCCCCCACGCGCACCTCCTCATCCGCGTGTTCAACACGCGCCACCTCACTTCTTTGGAAAAAGAGTTTATTGTGACCCAAGTGAAGAGAATGGTGAGACTGTCGCACAGTGAAGAGGAAAAGGTGAGACGGTTTCAGGAAATGCATAAGGATGCTAAAGAAAGAGGGTTTGGGAGGGTTTTTAGGTCCCCTACTCTCTTTGAGGATATGGTCAAGTGCATTCTTTTATGCAATTGCCAGTAAGTGTTTTTTGTTTCTCTCTCTCTCTCTCTCTCTTAATAGCTTTCATATTATGATTTGTTTGTTAAAATTTACAAATTGTGTGCTTAAGCATTGTATCTGATGGACATGAAATGATTATGGGATGGTATGTTCATATGGGTGTTTGATAGATTCTTGTATTATCCACTTATTTCATCTGTCTGGATTTAGTTGTGTCATGGTAATGAGCCTTAGAAAGTATTGTTATAATTTGACCTCAAACACCCTAAATGCATCTTTTGTTAGTAGTTGTGTAAAGGGTGGAATTGGACATATAATTGTGTTGTAACTAAATGCAGTACTATTCTTGGAAAGTGACTATTGTATTTTTTTTTTTTTTTTTTTTTGAGGTGAGACTATTGTATTTCTGTATGGAGGGAGTATGTGTATAATCGCTTAGCCTCTATCACTGAAAGTGTCTGTGGAAATGCCAGGTCCCAAAGCATTGTGCTGATGAATATTCTAACGAAAAGACGGGACCTTGGTTCTTTCTTTTATGTATTTGTACAAGTGAACTGTTAGAATGTTTTGCAGTTGAAATTAGACTATCATGTTGGATAATTTGGTCCTGTGACTGTGAGTATTTGGATTGAAATAGGCTAGAAGAAATGTTATTAATCACCGAATGACCGGTCATTTTCAGCCTGAATTCATATGTTAAGTTGGTGATGAACAACTGCAGATATGATGGAAGTCAGACTACACCTCTCAGATGGATGGGATGGGTGAAATATGTGTGAGGTTATTATTTTTTGTGTTCTGTTAAGAATCTTAAAATGCAGGTTGGGTGTATTTCAACTTGAATTTTCAGGATCGGAATTAAACCAATGGGTTGAAAGGGCCCTTTTCCTTACATTGAAATTATAAGCGAGTATACTGCTCATATAAATTGTCTTTTGGTGCGATGGTTACCGCTTATGAGATTTCCGGACATAAGTGTATCTGTGTATGGGTGACAAATGGATCTTACGGAGTTCAGATAATATAGATGTGTTGCCACAATATGAGAAGAGACATCTGTTCATGTAATTCTTTTATCTTTTGTGTACAGTAGTCGGAAACTCACTGCCTTAAAATCAACAATTGGTGTATACTATGTTAGATAGTTATAAGTCGATTTTAGGAGTTACATCACTTGATTGTTCTATCATTAAAATTAGTATCATTTGTTAGACTTAGAGTCTCCTCCTCTTTCCAGCCCTTCTGTCTAGGGATCTAACCATCCAGACTCTAACCTGAAACTGAAACACTTCCGGTATTTAGGTGTAGCCGTGTAGGTAATTTCAAGTGTGAGATTTCGTTTACTTGTCCAAGAATCAAATTGAGGGCAGGTTTCGATGCAGATTCCTGAGTTGGATCAACTTGGGCTAAATCCAGTCGCGATTTTTGCAGTTGCAATTTGTTGTGCATTGGGAAAAGGAAAATGGAAGGAGAAAAATAGAGTAGCAGTATTATCTTGAATTTATTTATTTATTGGTTTTTTGGAACATGCAAGTATATATTCCATATGCGAAACGGATGCCGGAAAAACACCCTCGGATAATTACACCTAAAAGGTATACCATAGAGGTACCCTTAGAACCACTAATCACAAAGAAAACACAGCCAACTTGAATCTCAACATCAACCTAGCAACCTATTCGTAATAGTCTGTTCATCTATACCTGCAGTTATACATGCTATCATTCGCTCACTAACTGTAAATTTGATATTCTGCAGAATTTGCTATTATATATCTTTTCCTGTCGCTGAAGAGTCTAGTGTTCCATACTTCCGTTCCAGCCACATTTCATAGATAGTAGCTAAGATAGCACATCTATGCCTTCTTTTCTCCCTACTCTTTCCTCTGTTGTTTTGTTGGAATCATCTCATCGCATGGTTCAAACTGTATTCTCCATTACTCCTCTTTTTACTCCCATCCAGCTTAAAACCTTCTTCCATACCTGCTTACTGTATAAGAACTCGAAAAATAGGTACGTGCAAGATTCAGATGTACAGAGAATACATCTATTCACCAACATCAAACCTTGCTTGCAGATGTTATCAACACTGGCCAGTGCATCATTCAAAGCCGAACATGCCACAACCCTATGCTTAGGGACAGCTGCAGTCTCCCACACTGTTCTATACCAGCAGCAAGGGTCATAAGTTCCATAAAAAAAAATCATAGGCTTGAGAGACTTGAAATTTACCTCCTTTATGCCATGAAACAATCAAATTCCGAGCTTGAGTCATAAATCTCTTAAATGCAGTAACCTTTTCCAACCCCATGAATCTATTTGTCTTGCAGCCACATCTGACTTCCCACATGTTATGATGCTTTAGATAGTACTGAGATATCCATTTCACCCAAATAGAGTCTTGCTGCATATGTAATTTAACCAGCCATTTGAGGGTCAAGGCCCGATTCCAGCATAGTGCTTCCTTGATGCTAATCCCACCTTCTTTTTCCTTCATGGACATTCTTTTCCGTCCCATGAACATCGTTCTTCTTTTCTCACCAGAACATTTCCATATAAAATCTCGACAGAGTTTATCAATCTTTTTTAGAATTTCAGTGGGGCAACAAGAAAGCAGAACCCCAAAATATTTGAATGCCAAATATCACAGAATTAACCAATTGTATCTTCCCTGCATAACACAATAGTTGATTACTCCAATGTTGCAAGTTTCAAGTAATCTTCTCAATCAACCCCTGACACATAGCAACAGATATTCTCGAGGAATTTAAGGGAATCCCCAAATACCTGACTGGGAGTGCCCCCTCCGTAAAACCTGTATGCTGTAAAATATCGTTTCTGGCTCTACCAGACACCACCCAGAAAAATGTTGTCTTTTGAGGGTGTGCAGCAAGGCCGGACATTGCAGAAAACCGTGTCAAAACACTTAACAGCAGCACAAACTGAAGAGGCATTATCTTGAATTTGCTCACACATCTTTAGCAGGTTCAGATGGTTGCAGAGTAGAGTAGGCAAGTCATGTGGTAGTAAGGCATTCTGAATGGATCTCTCTCTAGGTAATTGAGCATAAAACACTTCGAAGGCAAGCACAAGAGCCTGGAACTGCTCTCTTTTGATGGTTAATGGAAGCCCTTGGTTAAAAAATGTATAAAACAGGTTATATATTAAAAATAAAAAATATGTATAAAACAGACAGGTAAGGTAGGTTTTCTTTTTTTCTTTCCTGTTCATTGTGTGCTTGCTATTTGAGTTTGGTTAATGGTGAGCTGGGAATAGTGGCTACTAATTAGGGGACCACGGGTGGGAGAACAGCTCTTCTCGTGACTGTAATCTCAAACCCTGCAATCACAAATAATTCCGATGTACTTTAGGGCTAAAATAATCAAGTAAAGGAGCAGAATGCTGTATGGATACAACAAAATAACCAGGTAACTGTTTCTATTAGAGTCCTCACAAGGGTTTAATAATTATGATGAAGAAAAGCAGCTTATGAGGCTGAACAGCCTCTGTGTTTCCAAGGTGTAAGGCTGCATACACTTGTCCTCCTTACCGCGCCTGTATGGGAGTCTCTTTGGAGGCATCTTGGCAATGCTTTTGTTGTTGTTGTTGTTGTTGGTGATCCCTGTTTTGCTTTATCTTATATCTTTTTATCTTCTTCTAATGTAGCTCTACAAGTACTTCTGATTGTGATATGGTGCATTGGAGACTTCAAACTTTATCTAGTTCTGGTAGTAATTTTGCAAACTTTGTGTAGTTGCCACCTTTTGAGATGCTGAATGGGTGGTCTTAAAGTCATAACTCATCAAGTTATAATCTTTTTTCCTAGAAAATCAGGATCCTAACCCTGAGGGGGTAGCTCAGCTGGTAAGACATCTGAGAAACATTCCAGAGGTCCCAGGTTCAAGTCCTCTCAAGGCCACTGGAGGTTTTACCGGTCGTTAAGTTTAGGGCCCATGGGATTAGTTAAGCAAAGCTTGGACACCCATATTATCTAAAAAATAAATATAAAAAATTGCCCAAGTGTGATTTGTTTGCGTCCATTACGTCATCTTTGTTATTTATGCTATAGCTTGCCTTCACCTTGTAGGTGGTCTAGGACCCTGAGCATGGCTCAAGCTCTTTGCGACCTTCAGCTGGAATTGCAATGTTGCTCATCCAGAGTATCCGTTGATGCAGCTGATGATAAAAAACTAAAAGTTGCTGCTAGTGAGATTGCAAGTTTTACTCCAGCAACTCCAACGGTGAAAGAGTCAAAGAGAAAGCGTAAAATGGAAAGGGTTGCCACAGCTGTAGTTCGAGAAACAGATGCCGAGAATGACTCTAAAGTTGATTTGAATCCAAGGTCAGATATTGTTCAAATGACCAATGGAATCCACTCGACGGAGAATTTGATAACTTCTGTGTCTTCAAACAAACATAAAACTGTTAATGGTCAAATGCCCACTCATTGTGCACCGAATGGAGTTTCTGAAGCTAATTTGGGAAGACAAGTGCTGCAGTTTACCCATTCGATGGGAAATTTTCCTAGCCCCAATGAAATTGCTAGCCTTGATGAGAAGTATTTGGCCAAGCGCTGTGGTCTTGGCTACAGAGCTGGTCGAATATTAAAACTTGCTCAAGGTGTTGTTGAAGGCACTATTCGACTTAGTGAACTTGAGGAGCTCTGTAGCGAAACTAGCTTGTCTAACTGTAACAAAGTGGATGAGAAGCTCAAAGAAATCAATGGCTTTGGCCCTTTCACACGTGGCAATGTTCTAATCTGCATGGGATTCTATAATGTGGTCCCAACCGATTCTGAAACTATTAGGCATTTGAAACAGGTACACCTCCCTGCTGTGATTTTGCATCACTTTTTGTAGTAACACAGGCACAAAACTTATTTGCCTATTTTGTCGCTGCAGGTTCACGCTAGAACAACTAGTATCCGAACAGTTGTAGAAGTGGTTAAAGAGCTTTATGGAGAATATGAGCCGTTTCAGTTCTTGGCATACTGGTACATTCTATGTCATTTAACCAAGTGATGATAACAGTTTATTATACTTCTGGCATATTCTGATCTTAGAAGTGGTCATACTGTGTGCTCTTAATTTCAGGTCGGAGATCTGGAAATTTTATGAGGCTTGGTTTGGGAAATTGAGTGAAATGCCTTCTTCTGACTATGGACTTATAACTGCAAGTAATATGCGAACCAACAAGAGGAAACATACCAAGTAAAGGATTGCGATAATTCGGGTAGGATAGCCTGAATTCTCAAGATCATTTCCTGAGAGCCCCAATCCTGCTGTCGATAGATTCACAAACATCTTCTTCAGTGTACTTTTGTGGGTAAGTGGCTGAAATTTTATGGCTGTTGTGGCGTGATTTCCGGTTGCGGCAAGTTAAAAATCTGCTAAAGGGTAGCACGATCTCATATTCGAATAGCTTGCTTTTGCTCCCATGTGATGTACAAGTTGACCATCAAGTATGTATATACATAATTTGAAGCATTGGCCACAAGAAATGCAAATATCAGTAGATGCCTTCAACTCGTGGACAGAGACTGCTCATTGTGTGGTGCTGCAAAGGACTCGGTCACCCATGCTTTGAAAGATTGCCTTGTTGAGCAGAGTAGATGATCTGAGAGCAAGTGGCTAGGGGAGTTTTGGTGTGAAAAGTTCAGATCAGTATGGGATTGGTTCAAATGGATTGTGGTCCACAAACATGTTTGACAGACTTCGGTTGTTTTTTTGCTGTGGTTTGGTTAATTCGGAACGCAAAGGATCACTAATTGCTCTACAACAGAGAAATGCAGAATGCGCAGGTTTTAGTCACCAAGTTGCAAGAAAGTTGGAAGCCATCAAGCTTAGTGCTGGGCAATGGAAGTTTAATTTTGATGCAGGTAAGCTATGATATGGGGAGTGGGATGGGGAAGGGTGGTTTGGGGTTTGGAGGGGTGTTCGTAAATTCAAAGGTCAATTCAATCCCGAGCTCGAGGAAGATCATACGCTTTTGTTTGATCTCTGGGTGGCATAGGAGGCAGCGTATCTGTCACTGGTAGCTAAAAGGGATTCTCTTTAAAGTGTTTGGTTCTTCTAAGAAAACTACTGTATTTGCATGGATATGATAGATATTATTTAGTATTTTTCTGGTCCTTGTTTTTAGATACACTAGATCACTGAGCTCCTGTGCTATTGTGGTTGTGCATGTTCTGTATTGTTGTATATATTCGATAAGTATCACTGCCTCACTGGTCGCACGATACAAGTCGCTGTATATATAGGTTTTTATGAAGATTAAGGAATGCTCTTCTCACCTTTTTACTAAACTTATCTGCAGAAAATTAAAATTTGTTAGACTTTTTAACTGAATTTGCAATAAAAAAGAGTGAAATTGTACTTTGTTTTATTGAACCGAAGAAGTTTTCCGAACTGAACATCTTGTTACTGAATTAAACCCCTTTTTACTGGATTGTACTGAAATTTACTTAATCCTTCAGCAAAAAGCTGAAATTTACTCAAAATACTTCATTTTATTATTGATATAATGAAAACACCATTACTTCTTTCATTAGCTTATTATTAATAAAGTACGCTAATAAACCTGTTTCTGTATAAGGTTCATGTACTCCAAATACTTAATTTGGCCCAAGACATGTGACAAACTGAAAAATTCAAACAAATGACAATACAATACTTAGATCTTTGACACTTAAGTTTCGGCACACTCACTATCACACGACCCGGGGGAAAGCAACTTAATCCTTCACAACAAGTAGGTCCAAAATGGACGTTGCAGTAACTGCCTGTGTCCGCACATTTTAGGACCCCCTCGTGACCCATCATCAAATATTGCTTTACCAAAATCATTTTCGGTGTTATTTTGCCACCCTTCATCACGCTTGTTCCTGCTGGCTCTCCTATGAACACTTCTTCTACTATTATTCTGGGTTGTTGTTCTAACTACACTTTTTCAGAATTAGCTGACATTTTTATGGCTACTTCTTCGCTATTAGTTGCCATCTTTGCCAATGTAGGAACTGCAGTTGAATAATACATCAAAAATTATGAGAATAGTAACGTAATATTGAGCGTATGTAATAACTATATATTGTTAACAAGGCTAATACGCAAAGTAGGGGTGAGCAAAAGTGGAGCGGACACTCCTCTTTTAGAAAACGAAGCGTATATCAGATTTTACAGACCGCCAAAAACTCGATTCGTATCCGCTTCGCTTTGAGCTGGATATTTCGCTTTAATCGGATCGAATTAGCGAATATTCGTATCCAATTCTAGTTGCATTTCTCTTTTCATTTTCACTTATTTTTTGAACTTTTAACTTTATAAATCGAATCAAATTGACCCAAATCACCTCAAAATATTTAAAATGTAAAAGACTTAAAGTTTAATAAATCTAATAAAAAGGTAATATAGTTTAATATAAAGTTATCAAAACATGACCAGATGTCCAATAGTATTATATAAACTAGAGTTCATCATTTTTTTTTGGTCTTTGCCAAGGGTATTCCACCGTCGACCACAATGACTAATCTCATTCATCATTTGCAGGGGAATAAACAACTTCATCTCCAACTTTGTCTCTCTCATCTTTTGGTTCCGATCTGGAAAATCGATGGAAATTTCTCCATTGAGCATCGATCAAAGTATCTCCAAGAAAGTCCTCAGAACATTATTATTATTATTATTATCATCATTAATTATTCTCTAATCCTACCAAATCAGCCCAAGTTAACTCACAAGGAACCAAAAGCCTCAAAAATAGAGACACAACCTCTTTTGAGTAGCAGATGAAACCCACAAATGTTTGAGGAGAGAGAGAGACGGGGGAGAGGGTAGGGAGATGGAAAGGGAGGCGTATGAAATAAGATAGAAACCCTAACTATAATGACCGATTGTTTGTTGTGAGTTTCTAAATATTTTATTTTTTTGGGGGCAAAAAAAGATTCCGGGTTATTCAGGAGCAGACCGGAAAATAGCGGGTTCAGAACCGAAAAAGACCTGAACCGAAATCAAGTTTTAATGCGACCCGAAATCTGAACCGGTTGATTCAGGTCCGGTTTATTCCGGGTCTAGACCGGACTATAAACACCCCTAATCATCATATTCGGTTTGAACCCTAACACAGAAGATATAAAAGATAGTTATTGAACCATAACCTAATGTAATTAACTGTTATAATCGTACATATGTTTAATTTATACATTTTGTTTCTACACTTTGATTGTATTAAGCAGAAAGAAATAATATGATCTCAACTAAAATCCTAAAATGAAAACCCAATCGCTATCCCTTTTTGATTTCAAAACAAACAGTAATTTCTCTTCTTTGTTCTCTTTAGATTTCTATTCGCAAAAGAAAAATGGTTGTTTCTCATAGGTCTTATTTTGGACTACAGAGAAGGGATAGCATATGCATGGCTACGATGAGAGTTCGCCAAAGCAGACACGACAAGTAGAACCTGCTGACAGGAAATAAATTGGTTAGTGCTTAGATTTTCGACAAGATTAATTAGTTAAGTGGGCTGACACGAGTAATTTGTTTGGTTAAATGGTTAGGTTAGTATTGAGATTTTGAACAAGAAATTAACATGCTCTGACACGATTATTCGAACATGTTGAAAACTAATTCATTTAACTAACATAATATCAAAAAAAAAAAGTAAAATATCTCTGTTTAAATGGCGAAGTTAAAAAATTTCTTTACTATTTTTTTTTTATTCATTTCTTATGTTGTACAGTACTCGTATAGTTTTTATTTTCCGAAAAGAGTTCAGATAAATTGCTTACAAATTTAAGTAGATCAACTTGAATATGACACGATTATTAAACGGCTGGTTGGGTTAGTATTGAAGGTTTAACTTTTGATACGATTAATAAATGGGTGCAGAGAGGTTTCTGACACAATTTCTTTGATATGAATAGAAACACGACACGACACGACCTATTTACCAACACTAACTATATTAGTAAGGAGCGTTGAACAACATGCATGTAACCAGCTCTAATTATGGTTGAAACATTGAACAACATGCATGTAATTAATGATTATGGCTGAAATAAACCTGAAAGGACACCCCAACCACAACCAAAAATAAATCCATGTAATTAATGTTGACAAGATGTATGATTTATTGGCATGTTGATTTTACAATCGTTATGTTGTCTAAGGCTCTGTTTGATTCACCTTAATTTTACTTAAATTCAGTTTAGTTCAGTTCAGTCCAGTTCAGTTCAGTTCATGCGTAACTTTAGCACTCGTATAACTTTTTATTCCGAAATAATTTCATGATGATTATTATGTCATCGGAAAGATCTCAAAGCATACTTTCAAATGAGTCCAATATTGACTATGTTGGACAAATTTTAGATGGTTAACGGTCAAGTTTAAAAAATCAATTCAGTTCAGTTCAGTTCAGTTTAGATCAGTTTTATCCAGGTGAATCAAATGGAGCCTAAGTTTGGTTAAAAACATGTTAGTTCATAATTGGAATAGTTGATGATGAAGAAATGATTATGATAATAATCAGATTGCTAATAACTAAGCGATGCTATGTAAATATTATGCAGGCCAGTAGTTATGGCTACCTCAGTTCGTTCCAGGTTCTTCATACGCAATATGAGCTGGTATTCTCAATGCATGACATGACTCAGAAGACATGGTGAGATTGTTTGCATATGATTTTCTGTTGATTCCTGGCAATGGTGCTACTATATATATAGCTTTTTGGAGTGCCGTTTGGCTTGGGGAACAGTCTCATGTTTCTAGTTTCGCTAGGCTCTACTGTATTTGTGAGGACAGAGAGGATACCATTCAAGAAATGGGGAAATGAGAAGGTGATAATTGGGTTTGGTGCATTACTTTCAAAAGGAATCTTAGAGCTTGGGATGATGAAAACTTTCAGGAATTGATGGGATTGCTTGTTGGGGTTCCTATTTGTAATAGGTTTACAAGAAGAAGAGTTTCACAATAAACTTCACTTGCCCAATTGCTCATTGTATGGATACAAGCTTTAACCAAATACGTTGGGGTCATAACCAATGAAACTCACTCAAGGTACCAATTGACAATTCCCATTCACTCCTTTTGGTGGATTCATTACCAAAGAAATCTTAACTCCCAATTAATCAATTCAAAGGTGATCACATAGTCAAGTAAATCACATAATCTTGGCAAATTCTCAAGTAACACAATATGGTTACAATTTCCGATGCAAATTTTACATGAATGGCATCTAGGCCTCAATTCATAACCACCTAATTCAATACCTTTAAATAGTTTCCAATAGTCAAAGTTCATTTCATATTATTGAAGTAACATGCTTAGTAACATGAATCCACATGCTTACCAACATGATACAAAAATAGCAATACAAGCTATATTCCAATTGAACAACTATTAACATATAATTTTCGTTCAATAAACACAATAAATCATGCATTTCCTCACATGAATATCAATAAGTAGACATTGCTACACAGTGAATTTCCAACATGTAACATGCATTCACTAACATAATTCTATACGAATTATCACAAGGAAATAAGTATCAATTATCCCTTTTTCCAAAATACTCATAAGTCCAAATATGAATTAACATTCCCAATTCAATACTAGACATGAATTTACGACAATGAATTGCATAACTCATCTAGACATGAATTACCTTTAGCAATAAGGAAATCACGACAAACTAACGTAAGCTCCTTACGTTCACGTGCGGTCAACGGGCCCTAACAAATCCACAGTACACCAATAGTCAATACTTTGACTTCTAAACCTATTAGTTAAACTTTAAAGATGATTTAGTACCCTTAATTAAAATAATTAAGTTGCTGGAATTTTAAGTTACTCATGCATGCTCAAAGTTTCCAAAAATCAATTTACATAAACTAAATTAGGAAACTTTCCAAAACCCTAAAACAAGTCAAACCAAAACAACAACACCACAACCACCGCGGACCACCACCGCGGTCCACCACCAGCAGCAGCTGGTGGTGCCTGGCGGCGGCTGCTGCTGGCTGCACCGCCAGCAGCCCGTGCTGCCCGCTGCAGCCCGCGATAGGCGTGGTCGTGCCTTCGCGCACGGCCGTGTTTCCTTTCTGTTTTTTTTTTTTTTTTTTTTTTGTTAATCAACTTTAACAAATCCAAATCTAAATTAAATCCGAAAAATTAATAAATTTTCAGATTTAATAAAACACAAGATCCAACCTTTTAAACTCAACCTTTGATTCAAATTAAACAAAACATTAAACCAAACCCTAATCATGATTCTAACAAGCAAATAGTAGAATCTAGCAAACCATAGGCAAATCATAAAATTAGGGTTTACTCATACAAAACTAGGGTTCATAAAACTCATACTTGAATCAAATTTAAAGCTTTTAAGAATAAAAACAAGTTAAAAACACTTACTTGGAATCAAAAGGATCAAAATTGCTCAAAAGGATGAATTATGAAAGAGAGCCAAATTCTATTTCTCCTTCCTTTTGGTGTGTCATGAGTGTGAGTGAATGAGAGAGATGTTTTTTTGTTTTTTTTTTTTTTTTTTTTTTTTTTTGTTTAGTGAACAGTTAGTTGATTTAGAAGTAGAGTATATTTAGGAGCTAAATACACTCCTTCCTTCCATCAATTTCTCCTTTCCTAAAGTCTCTCCTAAAATCACTCCACCACCCAACAATTTAGGAAACAAATTTTTAAAACAAAAATTCAGAATTTTCCTCACCAAATTTTCGGCTAGGGCCGAAAATTATGGCTCACAAGAGCCTAATATTTTCGGCCAAGCTCGAAATATTAGCCCACAACAACTCTTTTATTTAATTTGGCCCAATTACAATTAATTAGGTCCAAAACCAAAACTCTAATATTAATTAAGCATTTCAAACAATTTGAGCCCAATTAATATTTTAAATCCAATAAATTACATTTTTTTTTAAGTAATTATTATTTTAAAATGAATAATAATACGAGGTATTGCAATATGAAAAGGGTATACTGAGAAATATTATGTCAAAAATATTTGCGTTTAGCAATTTAATATTTACGTTATAAACAGTTTCAAAAAAAAATGTCCATCAACTTTAAGTTAGGTTTCATAAATGCTTTTCATCAATGTTGATTTCGGCGTCGGGGTTTTATAATTATAGTTGATGGCCATGGGTTGCGCACTCGTGTTGACACACTAAATGGCGTGGTCTAGTCTAATTTTGACACGCCACTGTCTTAGCAAAACACCGCGCGTGGCACATACTAGTTGATTGTGGACTGTGTCTAGGCTGGATTTTGGGAAAAACTCGAAGCTTGGTATGACAAGATCCACGTAAAAAGAGTACTGAAATATAAATACGTGATAAATAATCTTAGGCACGAGGACGTGGGCGGCACATGGCACGACATGGTGGCCCATGCCTTGGCGGCCCTGAAGATGATGCGGCATGACACGATACGTTACGACGTGGATTATTAGTTATATCCCTTCCTATGGGATTATAAGTCTCTTCTATAGCTAAGAGTCTTTTAGTTTTGCGAGAAGGAAGCTCCAGAAGGCTATACAGATTTCTATATCGACGAATCTATACCAACCGTCAAATTTTCGTCATGAAAGACGATGTTATGTTATCGATTATTATACATGATCGGATTTGTGTCATGGTATTGGACTATTGGAGCCAAAAGTTGATGAAAGATATTTGTATTATTATTTTAGACTTTTATTCGTTAGTAATGATTATTATTGTAGATGACTAGATGTCATTTGGTTATTTCCGTCTAATTATTGCATGGTCACGTACCATTGCTTCCCCCCCCCCCCTAAGAGGATTACCACTTAGGGGTGAATTGGACTAGACTCCAATAGCTTAGTGAGAGGGAGCTATGTTCCTAAACCATGGGGGCATATCGTACGTGTATGGATCGGAGTAGTATTTTCTGCTAAGCACTTCTCAAAAGTAACAGCTATTGGTAGTGTAAAGTGCAACATCTCAGCTTCCGAGTAAAGCAAGGCTTCAAATTCCTGGAAACTTCTTGGAAAACTAGTTGTTGCTTCACTCGGAGGAGTTTAACCTAAAAAAGAAATCTGGGCAAAAGTTCACATATGCTTCTACTTTTGTCATAAGTTCACAATATATACACTAGAAAACGCAGCTGGAGACATGGAACAACAGTTATCCTTATTCATTATGCTTCTACTTTTTTGTCATAAGTTTACATATGTTTATAGAAAACATGTCAAATCTGCGAGCCTCGCCTCCCAAAGTCGCAATGACACCAATACACTTTTGAGTTTTGACATTCTCAACCGAGCTCCTGCTAAGGAAAAACAATATTACATTTTTAACTAACACCATTGAGCTCCTGCCAGCAAAACAGCAAATGATGGCGTGAAACATCAGAACATGCAAGTGTAAGTTGGCAACTTATCAATGAAATTGGGAGGATCGTAGTAGATTAATGGTAACTTGTGCAGCCCATAACATGCTACCGATGGATGCAAAAAGGACGAAGATAACGGGCGAGAGAATAAATGAAAACATATGCAGCAAAACACTAGTAGAACATTAGAACTTCACCAAAAAGCTTATAAATCTTTTACAAGGAATCAAGAATACTGCAGCTAGAGAAGATGATGATAATGCCCCTTTGCAGAATCTTTCCCAGGTTGTTATTATGTATCGATTCATTTATTTATTTTCCTTTGGCTGTTATCAAACTTCAAAATAATTTTGTAGGTTTACTGGAATCAGCCTCTCTTCTAGCCACGGTAATGCTGCGGAAATCTGGACCTCTCAGGACCCTACCCTCAGCAAGATAGTTCATTGTTGTATTGTTGTTGTTTCATATGATTAAGTTCGACTAATATATGGCAAATTTGACAAACCTAGGATTCTGAAGCATCTGGTTGCTTTTCTGGCATAGCATCCTGAAATGCTGGTAGTTCAGAATATGCATCATTCAACCTCTTTAATAGCGGGAAGTCAGCCTGAGAAGATGACAAAGAGAGCTTCAGAACTCAGCAGGAACTAGACTTACTCCCACAGCTCTGCTAAATTGATAGCAATACGCTTAGTTCTCTCACCATACTTGGGAGTAACAGAAGAAGAACAATACAATTAAGAGATAGAATAGATGAACAACATGAAATTTGGTAAAGAAACAAGAAAAGTGAAGAAAAATCTTAAATAAAAGTACTACCATGTCTATCTTGAACCTCTTTGTTGCTCCTAACTGGGGTGCCAAAAACAGGTCCGCCTGCATGTATTTAAATACCTATTTTTATGTCGCCACAACCAAAATAAGGTCTGTAAATTTGTGGAGAATTTCATTTATAAGTGCCCAAGGCTTTCACTAAATAAAGTGCACTTGAATCTGGGAAGAGGCTTTATAAATAACTCCTTTGGGGCTTTTCACAAAAAGACAAGGCAGACTAAAATTCAACACATGACAGAATAGATATAACAATTAATGCACAATAGTAATATGCTGTTAACTTCATCTGCATTGCAAAGTCTAAAGAGCCACAATATAAGCACATATAGATGATGGTAGCAAAAGAATCAAACCAAGGCAACTTCATTCCCAGTAGCGAATTTTCCAGCATGTCCGTTTAACAGCTTCTCCAAGGCTGAAATGAATACAGTACCAATTAGTCCACCAGAATGCCAGAAAGGAATTACTGGGATGAAACTCAACAAACATTTCAAATTATTGTTTATGATGTTCCAAAGTGATATACCCCGAGATTATCTTTTTTTTTTTTTTTTTGTAAGATAAAGAAAAAGTATTTTAAGGAAGAATCAACAGTACAGCAAAAGAGTACAAGGTATCTTCTACAGTAAAGCATTTACAAATTAGACCAACTCCGTTGGACCTCACTAATAGTATAACCCCAAAAGCCCCCGTAGCCCTAGCCCATAAAGAAGCTAGATAAGTGACCTTCTCCCAAAGCATCACAGGAGGAATAGACTTCTCAGTGAACACTTGTGCATTCCAATCCAACCAAATGCACCACAACATTGCAAATTAAGTATTATGCCACAACAACTTCTTCTTTTTCCCACCCCAAAGCCTAAAACTCGCATATGCAGGAACAAGGAGAGAGGGATGGTACACGGAAGTGAACTGATAAAAAATTTGAGCAAAACCACCACTAAAAGCATTGCATAATCCACTGAAAAAGAAAAACAAAGAGTATTAAGATGCAGAGGACCATAGTGTTCATCCGTTGCCGTTATCGGTCTTAATATTGCTAGATAGCTTGATGTACTAGTACATGTTCACAAAGGTGTGGCTGAAAAGTAATCCTGAGGGGGGTAGCTCGAGATCTATTCCAGAGGTCCCAAGTTCGAGTCCCCTCAGGGCCACTGGAGGTTTTCGTACTCTTTAACTTCAGGGCTCATGGGATTAGTCAAGCAAAAAGCTTGGATACCCATGGTATCAAAAACAAGGTGTAGCTGAAAAGTGATATTTAACACCATGTGTCATCTTCTAGTTAGCAAACTATGCAAACTGAGATAATTCATTTGTGATTTACATCAGAATTCAAGCATGTTTAATCCTAGATTCCTAGCAGCCTATGATTATGAACTTCAGAGCTCATAAACAGCAGAGGAAAACAGTACTTTCAGTTGCAAACCGAACTTATTGAAGAAATGCATTGAAAAACATTATGCCCCAACGTCTGCAAACTGCTACTTCCTTCATCTGGCATTAGTTGTCACATTTGACTTTAATGTCAACTTTTACCATTCATTTCGACTTCTGAGTTCTGATCATTATATAATACTAAAAACTACAAAAACATAGTTCTTTGAAAACGAATTCCAAGAAAGAGCAAATTATTTTTGATAGTGTAGCTTGATCTACTTTCCTAAAAAACTAATGATTAAAGTTAACATCAAAATTGAAAAGTAACAATTAAAATTCAAAGGATGGACCAATGTAGGGACTATAAATCATGAAATAAATCAGAATTTAAGCTCAAAACTAGCAGCTCGTATCTGGGAAACTGACAGCGAAATTATACTTTCCTGAAGTTCCTCAAGCTTGCAAAGTACCATACTTCCAGAGTTCCAGTCCTATACACCAAAAACTTGCCACTAATATTTTAGACATGTTAGGCTGTTAACATTTCTAAACCACATTGTAAGATGAGTGGGGTATGGTTGCTTTCCTTGTAAAAGAACTCTTATCAAGGCAGGGATATTCAAGATATTGCATTCAAGGCGGAACACAGCCTGATGACTATGTTAGAGGATTTGGCAATATTTATAGATCTACGCCGAGCACAAAGATGAATACTGGTGCTTAAAAGACCAACACCCCAGCCACCAAAAGTAAATTTGACAAGAAAGACATGAGATATTACTTATTAGCTATAGTGAGAACTGAAGAGACAGCAAGCTTTAAACGCTCACCAGTGAAGCCTTTCTTGATATGATGCTGTGCCCACGAAAGCCTCTCATCAGAGCCAAGTTTTTCTTCAATAATATTCTGTATTTTGAGCAAATGAAAAACGCATCATGTGCTTCTCCACAATGTCATAAGCGACCAAGGTACAAGTGGTGGAAGTGGAAAACAAAAAAGGTAAAAACACAACTGAAAAGCAGGTCTGTCGCATAACTTACCAACACTGCAAGATTCTGAAGAGGCTGTATGTTCGAGGCGACAATATTTGCAGCCTATGAAACAAAGAACAAAATATTCAGGATTTGAGCATCTTCTATAGTTTACAAGGGTAATTGATACTTGCATAGTTCCATGAGTGACAACTGACAAGCACAAATATATCGTATGCAATTTGGGGGGGGGGGGGGATTGGGAAGATATCTAAATTCCCAGAGGAAAAGAAAAAAAGAAGAAAGTTTGGGATTCAAAATAGGGGGGAAGAGCGTAAATGGCTCAGAATATAGTAGAAATAATGCACTTCCTAAACTACTTTAATGACTTTAGCATGGAAACTACAGAGCCAAGTTTCTTGATTTTTGAGCTTCTTATACCACCGAATAAGGTTAGGCAGTCATTGAGTGTAGCCTATTCTAGGAACATTGCATTTTGCATATCTGAACGCCTACTGCAGGCTTTCAACAACAGCACAATCTTATACCTGAACTTCAATACTAAGAGAGACACTTTACAAAGCTTCTCGGAATACTGAGAATGAGATTATAAAATAGAATAAGAGTAGACATCTGTCGCCATCATTTTTGGAAACAACAAGAAATGCAACATGACTCATAAGCAGTAGATACTTCATGTAACGATTGAACAAATTCCTGGATTAGGTAATTTAGAAATTATTTAAGAAGGCATTCAACACTCCTGAAACCACAATCTACCCATGTGGAATACATCTTCAGTTAGAACTCATAAGTTTTTATTCTTATTCTCACTAGACCCATGACGCAATAGTTTTGCATCTTCAAAGTTGCTTTATCAACATCAACATCAACGTTACCCCAGTGCCTCCAAAGAGGCTCCCGCCTAGGCAGGGTAAGGGGGGGTCGGTTATACGCAGCCTTACCCCTGCGAGAGTCTCACAGAGAGTCTGTTTCCATTTGACCCGAGATCCGAAGTGCGACGACCATCGGCAACTTCACAATGAATAAGAAGTGCCGACAGTTTTATGAGCCATTTTGCTTTGTCATTATGCAAATAATGGAATTTTAAGCAATAAAGGTAAACGTTTCTTTAGATAACATGGGTATCAATTATCCAAGCTTGGCTTGACTAATCCCATGGACCCTCAAGATAATGACCAGGAAAATCTCCAGTGGCCCTGAGCCTGAGGGGAGCAATAAAGGTAACTTTACCATTGTTGAATAGGTAATTATAGTAAAAAATTACTAGATTATGGTCCCTTCAGGAAAAATGCATAAACAATTTTGTACATAAGACATATCATCAATGGATTGCACACATCATGAACTACACAGTTCATTCACAAAGTTCTGGGAACAGTTAACCACAACACATGCATAATTGCATACAATGTGATCAGTTCAATCTTCCCTATGTAGTAGAAAGCGTTGGAAAAGCAATCATTTTATTACAATCATCCATGCAAGAAGTATATACATGTGCAAATATGAATTCAGGAATGCACAGAATATCCCAAGTTCATATAGGGAATATCAACGTTAAACAAGAATGAACACTTCTTATAATTGATATGAAACAAGAAGCTACAATGGCCTTCAGCGGAGGACTAAACAAAGTGATGAATGTGACCAGTTGGAAAACATTGAAGTGGTTGACCAAAATGACCCAACAGTACTATTAAGACAAACAACACCATTCTGAAAGTTTCTGTCAATTTAAGAGTGAGGTTGCGTGTATTTTGAGTCTTGACCTCCTGGAACCCTGCCAGCGTGACATAGCTAGATAAGTGTTGTTTTTGTTTAGTTACGAAACAGTATATGACCTCTCAGTCCCTTACGTAAGGTAGGACTTGTTACAATTGATTTTGGTGCATTTGAGATATGAATTTTGTTCAAATGACAATGATGCATGGAGGAACACAATTCTCCTGAGTGTCATTTCTACTAAAACAAAAAAATCCAGCCTCAAGTTCCTATCATCGATTATGTGGGCTTGGTTAGATGGGCTACTGTTTGTAGTGATATCAAAGAGGGTGGTCATGGACTGAGAAGCTTAATTGAGAGGAACAAGGCTTCTATCACAAAACTGATATGGACGTGTGAAAATATAAGGAACAGCTAGACAATTTGGGTCAGCGCTTGTCCAATGGTTCTTCACTACACCTAAGTGTAGCCAACTTGGCCACACCCTCTCACAATATTTTTATTTTTTTATTTTTTAAAATTTTTAATTTTCTTCAAAGTGTAGTAGACTTTATTCTTGGACACCCACTACTTCATTCTTGGACACCCACTACTTCATTGTGGGTGTAGCCAAGTTGGCTCCTCTTAGGTGTAGCCAAAAATTTGCCGCACTTGTCAGTGCAGCAGGTGTGAAACTTGAGATGCGCCCTCAGGAATTATCAATCTAGGATCTGGAAAAGTATCCTTCACACTAGGGATTCTATGAATACCCCTCGCAGGCAGCTCTTGAAAGGCAACATCTTTGAGGGGTGGTATGCGGGGGACAAATTCTCTTGCAGCATAAAGTTAAAATGTTTTCAAGCAAAATGGAGAGTGGGTGCACTGGCGTAGGGTTGTGAGGAAGCAGAGTGCTAGGCCCCAGTATTGCTTTATCAGGCCAATGGTTGCGCAACAGAAATGTTAACTAAAAATTTGCTTCACCATATGGGGTTTTTGGCTGATGATACTTTTTGTCTTTGTGGCTTGGCTCCAGAAAATTCAAACACCTATTTATGTAACTTCCCAGTCCAAGTTTGGAGTGCACTCGTGGATTGGGCGGCTATGCTAGGCTGTCTTTGTACTCCGACCCAGAGTTGGTGTTGGATTCAACACAATTGCAAAAGAAAACTCCTCTCCACAGGCTTAGATGTGCCATATTCTGCAACTATCTATGAGCTATAGCGTGAGAGGAACTGGAGGCTCTTTGGAAACATCTAAAGAACCCCAGGAGTGATTGTGGATTATACTAAATATCGTATTAGTGTGAGTCATGAGGCAGTTTGGCCCTAGAGTTCAAAACCTACTTAGTTATCTTCATAGTTCATGGGAGGGGAGAATAGATTAGATATATTTCTTGTCTTTCTCTTAGATATCAGGGTATGCCCTGGTGATGCTGTCTATGTCAACTGATTGGCCGTCACAGCTTCCATTCAATTAGGGGATAGCTCCTTTTTTGGAATAATAATGACCATGTTTCCACACCCAAAAAAAACAAAAAGCAGAAGCATATGATACACGGCAGATCCAATCAGCTTAATGACATGAATAGATCAAGACATATAATCCACCTGGTAATTGAGGGCTTTCTTCTGAAGATCCTGAGGCAACAGCGGATGTTGAGGATACTTCTCTTCCAGGTACTGTACATATTACACAGAGCTTCTGAGCAATGCTTCAAGCTACTATTGATAGAAATTTATTGAAATGTGACAAAATACAATAAGAAAAATGCAGCATACTAACCATTATTATTGCAAATGAGTCAGCAACCAGTACATCCCCATCCACCAATGCCGGCACATAGCCTAGGGGATTTAGGTTCTGAAACTCTACAAATAAACAAAAAGTACAAATCAGTGAATGAGCCATTCGACAGGCCTAGTCAATTAAACAAAGCTTAAACAGCATCAAATGCATGAAATGATGCACATAATGGCAAGGCCGGCAAATACCATGCTAACAATCTCTACATCACAAAACAAAAGAAAGATGTGACTCTAACTAGTGTGAGTTTTTTTTTTTTTCCTTGAATTTTTCGAGGACATTAACCTTGCAATGCTTTTTCCTCAAATACCAAAAAGTATCAGTCACCATAAACGGAAGATTATACAACAGCTTCTTGATAACTAATCTAGTGATTACCCTTTCATAAGACAGTTAGCTAATTCACTAAATACAAACATTTAAGACTATTCACCAATCATACTGATGCATTACAGCATATGAATTATCCTCAGCCCACGCCTTCAATTATAAAATATAAAATTGTAAAATTATAAAATAAAAATAAAAAGTAGGCTAAACAAGTCGAATTGGATTTTACTTAATTATAGCTGAAAATAGGTATTATTATCTTTACAATAGAGTAGAAAAATTCAATAGTGAACTGAGAACAAAATTCTGGGAGCTTACATATCCAAAGATAAGGTTAAAGGAGTATATGAAACATAGTCAAAGGTTTTCCATTTTAGTAAAATTGCAAAATTCTGCAAAGCTTAAATACTTACCAGGATTAAACTGCTCTCCTTTGAGCAAATTCACTGCTTTGTACTCATAATCCAGCCCTGCAAATTTTATCACAACTTTTTTTTTTCTTTCATTGTACTAATCAAAATTCAGACTCAAAAACCCAATTCATGATCAATTAAAGAAAACCGAATTCAACCCAGCAAGTAAAATCAAACATATAAAATTGAGAAATACATAAAATTAAAAAACTCAGACCTTTGAGATTAAGGGCTATACGGACACGCCAAGCACATGAGCTCTTCCAATAGGAATAGAGCTTCAGCTTAGAATTCTCTGAACTTGCCTGCTTGTTATTTAATTCAATAACCCAAAAAAAAAAAAGCAGACAGTTAAGTATTACGAGCAATGAGATGACATGTTGAGAGTTGAGAGAGAGAGAGAGAGAGAGAGAGACGCACCATAGGTTACCGGAGGGTTGTCGGAGATGAATGAAGTTGGTGAATGATGAACTTCGATTACTTACTTAATAGTGTTAGTACTAAAAATTTGACTGTTGACTTCTAGGAAAAGAGTTCAAACTCAATTTCGCAAAGCCTTTGATCTTTTAAAACAAAAAAAATAATTTATTTTTTTATTTTTTTGGGTGTACCATGCATCATCTAGATAAACTGTAGTTAACTTTTTGCAGAACGGAAGTGAACTAGATGAAAAATAATATGTGAGAGAAATGGTATGTTGTAAGACTAAAATGATTTGGATTAAAATACTGATTGTGTTGTTAATGATTTTGAAAAGAATGTACTCGAAATAGAAGATTAAAGTGAAATATGCACCACATCAAATTGATTTTCGTTTTCAACAAATCAATAAACCTCATCTCATGCATAACTCTATTGCTTAACTCCGTCATTGTGGATTTTTTAAGTATTCGACTAAGTTTGCTTTATTAGGGTGTTTTTGCTAATTTTCCTATTTTTAAGACTTGTATTCGTTTGATTTTGATTTACTTATAGATCCTATATGGCTTTCAATTGATTGTCCTATTAGAAAAGGAAAAAAAAAATGGCCTTTGAGATTTATTTTATTCTTTTCTGAGAGGAAAATATTAAACAAAAAAATTCAAGGGTGAGAAGGAAAATTTGGGGATTTTAACCTTGTATTATTGACTACCATCATATTGACGCAACACTATCCCTGAGGAAATTCAATAATGACACAAAAGTGAGTCTACTTAAAAGTGACCACTAACCAAAGTTTATCAACACGAATAAGGGGTTAAGAATAAAAACAAGTTAAGTGAGAGCGGAGAGGTAACAAAAGTTCCCCCTCCTTCCTCAAAGGAGTCATTATTAATTCATTATACCTTCTCTCCCCACTAAGTTGAGGGTTCAATAACCAACATAGGTTGGTCTAATGGTTTGATCTTTGGTTTCCTTACCCACTACCAAGGATCAAATTCCATTAGGGTCATTTGGGATCCCTTTTTCCTTATTCCCCCTTCCCCCCCCCCCCTCAAATACCTGCCCACTAAGCTCCTGAGCCTTAAACCCGAGATGGGCCAGCCTGGAAGCGGGCCTCCTTACCCTATAAAAAAAAAAAAAAAAGTTGAGGATTCAATTCCTAAAAGACTTTGTGTCTCTTTCATAATTAAAAAAACACTTATTAGTTCATGAAGCAAATATATTCAGAGATAGCTAAACAGGACGGCTATGCAAACTCAGGTTGGGACGTTTAGGTGTGCAAATAAATCTCAGACACTTAGCCGAATTTAAATTTCAAAAAAAAGAAGGCTTGTAGTCATGTCGCTGAATTCCTAATTCTGGTCTAGAAAGAATCATTAACGCATATGAAAATGGTTTTCGAAAACTGATCAAAATTACAACACCTCATAACTTAATGAGCTAAGCTAGAATACATCTTCACCGTGAAGAGTACCATTTTAAATTGCATTTCAAAACACATTGGAGTGAGAAATACTAGCCAATCTTCATTTATTGTTACTTTTTTCATTGCAAATGGAAATGTAATCACAATAAAATGACAACATAAGATTCATAGGTTAAACAACAGCTGGGGTCATAATTTCCATGGTTATATTTCTCAAGACTGTACTATGATCCTCGTAACAGAAAAGGAAAAGTGAGCACTGCATTCTACGACTTTAAGCTGATCAGCAGAAAACACTCCCTTGCCTCAACTCCTGTCTACATATGTGATTCCAAGAAAAGAAAAGAAAATTTCTTACCCCAGAAACTAAATAAAAACATATAACAGACAGGGGGTTAAATCATCTGTACTCCTGTGGCAAGCGGTATCCTGTCATTACTATCTTGTCAGCAAACATCTTCCCGGTCTTGGGCATAACATGCCAGTGCAATGTCAAGTTGAACTCCTTCCCTCGCAAATTGCTACCCTGGAATAGAAAACAAGCTGTGTGAGCCAACTAGTTGGTATAAGTGAATCGTGTCAGCAACTTTTGTGTGCATGAAACTTCCTAACCTTTCAGAATGATGATGGAAGCAGTTTTTGCAAATGGATCCAAGTCAAGATCCATTTGCAATTATAAAGGGCAGCCAGAAAAGAAGACACGAGTAGAACTTTAGAAGTAAAAGCGTAAAACCCAAGGCAATGCTTACCTGATCAGTAAATCTATACTTGTTTGTGATACGAGTCCAAAACTTTGCTTGTTCTCGTGATGGTATTATACCGTCCCATAGAGAAAGCTGTTAACAAGAGAATTTGAAACAGATCATTTAAGGAAAAGTATACCACAAAGCATCAGCAGTACACAAACAAGAGCCTACGCAGATCGACATGTTACTTCATCTGATGCTTTTTAAGAATATGTCCAGAAGGGAATTTCAATTTTCAATGATCTCTGCTTGCAAACCAACAAATATGGTTATCACGTCAGATGATGCACGGAAACTCTCATGAGGTCCCTTTTCCTGTTTCAGACACTTCAGAAACTCAAGGAAACGTAGGGGAAACTTCCTCATTATCTAAACAACCATTTTCCCACTGATTGACCTCTCAAATCAAAAAATTACATTTTCTTACCAATAACTTCTTAAACTATCCCCATATTAACTTAGGAGAATAGTTTATATATTATTATTGATGAGTCAAAATAACTTTATGATTACAAGCACAAAATTATCAATTTTTTCTCCCCTTCTGCATTTCCACGTTTCCTAGTTTTTTTGAGAGATGACGTTTCCGAGTTTCCCGTTCCTACGTTTCTATTTTCCCATCTCAGTATCCGTACAAAATAACTTCACACTTATCATGCTGGTAAAGAATTGTTAATGCCATTAACACTATCACACCCTACTCAAATCTTCCCCATTGACTTTTCAACCGTTTAGCTCCAATTCAAACATGTAAGAATAGTAGGTAGAAATCCTGGCCGCTAACTTCACAAGGGATCAGGTTTGGCAGAGCCCGGATATCCATGTTTTCTAACAAGGAATAATGGGTAGAAAACTAGAAATGTTGATGGCACACAAGCTGTGTTTCCTTCTTTTATTTTTGTTTCTTTTTATTTGTTTTTCCCCAAATTTGGTTTGTTGTTATTGCTGCTGTTGTATTTCCGTAAACCCTCTTCATCTAAATTTAAGTGTCAATCACTATTGTTGACAGACTTCCTAAGAATGTCATTAACCACACAGTATTGTACATACATTCATTCAAGGGCAAGCAGTAGTTTGGGCAAAAATAAAAACAAAAAAAAGCATCTTAGATATCAGCAATATGCTTTATAAAGTCCATATTATAAACGGTCAAATGTTTTGAGTGAATAAAATACCTTGAGCATTTCAGGCTATCTAAATTGTTTACGATGTTCATAACTGCTTTCAGCATTATAAACGGGCACTACATTTACTAGACATCAAGTTATTTGGCAGTGGAGCATCATAAGCATGCATGTGAACCACATATCATGTATACCAGATAGGATATGTGCAAGCACCTTCATATTAGGTTGGATATGAATAATGAATTAACAGATGGAATAAGCTCTAAAAAAACTATAAGCACTGTGAAGTGATGTCTGAGCCAATGCACCCATCTCGTACTCCAAGAAGCACAAGGCACAAAAAAAGGTAAATAAGAGAATGCTCACTGAGCAACTCAGCATGTGTATGGGTGGAGTTAGGAGTAATAAGACCTAGTGATAGATTTGAAAACAAGATAACTTCACCCTTGATGATCCGTAAAGCACTTCATATATTTCCAAAGCATCAAGGTCAGACAGAAAGAGGCACACAAACATAAAATGATACAAGGAGCTCAAAACTGTTCCCAATGGATGTGAACATGAAACTTTTAACATCCATGTCTGACTTTAAACAATTCTCTTGTCAAACACTTAAAACTGTAACTAACATATTGTAATGGTATAAGACAAGAAGAAACTCACATATCACAGAGAAATAAGTGTACACCTGATTCAAGGCATTTTTAGAGGTTTCATACTCCGCAGCAAGAAATACGAAGACCTGCACAGGCAAGTTATACAGGGGTTCAGAAAATGGATTTTGCTGATTCTTGCTCATATATTATCTCTTAAAGATAACAGTGAGAATGTTTATTCTAATGACCTAAATTTGTTAACCTAAAGAATTATAGTGCACAGGGTATAGACATGATGATACAAACCCCCAAGCACAAAAAACTTGCATGTTCGCATAATAATGGCCCATGAACTTATACAAGCTTTTCAGTTACCAAACAATATCAAACACATTCAAACATCAACAAGGCAACTTTTACAAAGAAAATGCCCAACGACCTAAATCAATCATCCACCTATTTTAACTTATTTAGAATTTTAGATACAGCAAGACAAACTTTTGGTCTACATCAACCAGCTAGCTATAAGAGCAACAATATCAGCTAGCTCTACTCATAATAAGACGGGTTGCAGGCTTGCAGCAAGCCGCAGAAATTTTCTTTTCATGAGCAGAGTCTTGGCCCCTTTTCTCCTTTGTTTGACAGAGGACAAAAAAAGCTTATATACTCAAAGATAATAACAGCTCATATTAAACGTTGCATGGCAAGCAACTAAAGTACCCATACCTAATCAGCATACATGCAAACACTCTTTTCCCTTGGGGAAAGGGAAAATCGCACAAAACCATCTAGCTTTTTATCATTTGAACCCTGGCTATCTTGTCAAATATGGCAAAATAACCAACTACTCTCCTGTAATGAATGAGGTAGATGCCGATAAAAACAAACTACAGATCTCTCTATGAGAGATATTTCTGAGCACAGAAGGTATTTACACGAACCACAGATGACTCAAATATTCCATTAGCAAGAAAAATACAAAAATGGAAGTACAGCAAAGTGGCAGTGTACCTGCTTTGTATTCCAAGTAAACAATGACTGCAAATCTGCTGTAATGTTCAGAGTCAAGCTAACCTGAATTACATGAAAACAGAAAACAATCACCAGTCCAGGCTGATCAGACTTCATAACAGATATCAAAAGAGAGAGATTTGAAGCCCACCTTCATTTCAAGAAACTTCATTAGAGGTAAAAATAGAGGTAAAATGGTGCCAACTTTAATGAATTCTATCGATTTTGAGATGGCATCTTCATACTTCATGTGCTAAGCTAATTATTTGAGGTTTTCAATTAGAATATTACTAATACGTGCAATTGTTTCCCATTAACAGAAACAGGAAAATGCCGAGGCATCTCACAATAAAAGTCCAAGAATGTGATCAGTTAAACTGTCAAATCCATGTGAAAATTGCAGAATCTGGATTCAAGCATCATAAAACCACCAACAAAACATTTCAAGCAGCATTACAGCAAAATCCTCTCTCAATCATCTCCACAAATAAACATAATCTGAAGAGATGAGATCAATTTGACCATAAAACCAAACTCGTTTCAAAACTTAAATTGAAGTGTCATACAATGGTCACATTTAGCATTTGCCACCACAACATAGCCCAACCTATAAAAGTGTCTAAACTCTCAATAAAAACCCTATACATTTACATACCATTTAAATTGTAATCAAACTAAACAAATTGGCCAAATTTAGGATTTTCAAGAAATGCAAATTTAGGCTTCACCAAGTGCAACTATCCAATCACAACAATTTACATATCATTCGTCTCGGTCTTTCATTGGTCAACTCAATAAAATAAACAAAGAAGTAAAAGAGATGTATAGCAAGATTTGCACTTGGAATCAAGCAGACAAAACCCAGAACAGAATTTATGAAAAAAGGTTCAAGGGTGAGAATTACCTCATCATTGCCATTGGAGAGCTTCTGAAACCTATGAATATTCAACATCTAATAATGGAAAATCCAAAACACCCAGATCAGATCAAATGGGCACCAAAAAAAACCCAAAAAAAAAAAAAAAACCCAAGAAAGAAAACAAAAAATGAATTGAAATTGAGAGAAGTACCTGAACGGTGGAAGTAGGAGAAGGGGAACTGAAATTGTCAGAGAAAGAAGCAACGACGCACATAATGGCCATGATTGTGAGTGACAAGGTTAAAAGGGCATTAGCTCTGTACCCAAAAGAATGCATCTTTGATTATTTCTTTGTGTCACTTTCTCTCTCTCACTTTCCTCGTTGGTGAAATTGCAAAATGAGGAAGTGAGATTGGGAAAATGAAAGGAGTTTCAGTTTCAGACCAGTGGATTTTATGTATTTTTGCTGTTTGCCGAAGGAGTTTCAAATTTGGGGGTTTTAGACTTTTTAGGAGAGAGACTAGAAATCAAAGATTGTACATTTGTACTGCTCCCTTGCACACACACACACACACACAAAAAATAAATAAATAAATAAATAATTGTTGGGGAAAAGACAGTGACGTACATGCGCCTTTCCTATTGGTTACATTACGCCAATATCAATATGTGTACACGTACTTCCCAAAATGGACATTTTTTTTTTTGGGGGGGTCCAAGGTCATGTTCTCTTTAATGGAATGGTATTGAATAGTGAGGAACAGAGCGGAACGAAATGAATTGGATAATAA
The DNA here is from genome assembly GCA_038025085.1 of Tetragonia tetragonoides. Classification (NCBI taxonomy): domain Eukaryota; kingdom Viridiplantae; phylum Streptophyta; class Magnoliopsida; order Caryophyllales; family Aizoaceae; genus Tetragonia; species Tetragonia tetragonoides. The sequence goes on from CM076141.1 coordinate 34,459,040, forward strand.
AAGAAAATGTGAGAAAAAAATAAATTACAGAATACGGAACGAAATGCAGCACGATCACGACTAAAAGAGCAATTCTAATTATCTTCTTTTTTTTCCCTTTTATGAAAATCAAAATAAATGGTTTTTTTTAGTGGAGATCAATATTGACCCCAATCTCACATTCTCGAGTGGAAGGTAAGAAGGCCAGAAGGGAGTCATTCCTCCCATAATCTATTATATCAACATATGTAATCAAAACAAAATGAAAATTCCTTAAAAAAATTCTACATCAACAATTACAAAAACTTGTTTAAGACGGTTTTATCATAATTTTTAGTAAGACGAGTGTCACAGCTCATAATAAGGGATTCTAATATTTCTAAATAGTGACCCTATATATGTTTCTGTGAGTTGGTCTCACACAAGACTTGCTATATCAACATACCAATATTTAAAAATAAAAATTCTATATCTACAAAAATGGTATAAACTTGTAAGTAATTAGTTACAATAGACCTACAATATTGTATCCTTCGGACCTCTAATCTATCCAACTATAATACGGAGGAGGCAAAATTAATCGAGACTAAGGAATCAAGAGATGCTTCAGTGGTTAGGAGTATCATCCGTCAACTATGAGATTGAGGGTTCGATTCTTATATAGGTCTTTGTGCCTCCTCCGACACCAAAAAAAAAAAAATAATAATAATCGAGGCCAAGTGTGCTATCTAATGAAGTGTTGTGTTCTCTTTCTCATGAAACCATATATACAACTATAAGAAATCAAGAAACCAAATATACATATATAACAAAACTTTACCTAATATACGACGTGATGGGCATATATATCATGATTCTCTAAACTTAACATAACTACTCCTACACTTCTCCTTCCATGGAAATGGAAGCTTTCGGACAATATATACGTCACCAATTGAAGCCCAAATTGCACCACATGAGCCTCATCCAGCCAGTGGCGAAACTAACCAAATAAATTTTATTGGAGGGGGGAGGCAAGCGTTAAGGTCATTTATATTTATTAATTCTTCATGTAACTTTTTTGGAAGTTGCATGAACTTTTTTTTTTTTTGTTAAAACATGTTTCTATTCTTACAATTTTGTTTTTTTAACTAGTTTTTACTCATGTGTATACAGTTTGAAATAAGAGCGTAAACTGCATGTTTTTGCATATAATTCGTTTGGAACAATTAAGGAGCACATAAATAAAATAAAATAAAAGAGGACAAACAAAAAGGAATCACCAATTTAATAAATAAAAAATAGAAAGAAAAGGGAGTAAATAAATAAAAGAAAATATCCAATTTTCTTCGTCCATAAATATATGTCAATACTCAATAGGAGTACATAATATGAACCAACATTTTTTGTTGGGTGTAAGCCTCCTAATAAACTAGGTTGGGGGTGGGGTGGGGTTTCGTGGGTTGGGGGTGGGGTGGTGGGGATTCGTGGGTTGGGATGGGTGGGGGGTTTTCGGGTGGGACCTAGTGGGATTTTCGGGGTGGGACTTGGTGGGGTTTTTGGGGTGGCGCCTGAGGGGATTTCTGGGGTGAGGGATGGTGGGGGTGGTGAGGTCGAAGAGAAGTTTACTAGTGGTGCCCTGGTGGGTGATATATATTAGGGGTCAGCATGGGTCCTGGGTACCTGATCTTGGTCTTGGAATTGGTTTGGACCTGGCGGGTCCGGACCTGGAATTGGTCCTGCCAATTTTTAATTCTGGGTCCAAAAATTCAGACCTGTTTGGAAGCAATTCCAATTCTGGGTATCATTTTTCTAGACCCAGGACCGAGCGGGTACTTGGTGGGACCAACTCCAAAAACTGGGTACCTGGTGGGTCCAATTTACAATGCCTACCAATGCTACTACTACTTTAGTTTTTCTATTGCATATGTTAAATTTTGATCTTTTCGATGTTGTAATATTTTTTTTTTTGAATTGTCGCACAATCGTAACTCATAGTATTTGGATAGTATTCCACTATTCCCATTACAATTCTACTAGACAAGATGTCAAGCGATTTTTTTTCAGTGAGGGGATGTCGGGAACTGGGTACCTGGTATTGGAATTGGACCTGCCAATTTCTAGTTTGGGTATCAGTTTCGAGGAACTGCTCTAACCAATTCCAATTCTGGGTCCCAAATTTGAGGAACTGCTCTAACCAATTCCAATACCAAATCCTAAGATTTCAAGTGGGTACCTGCTTGCGCTCACCCCTAATATATATAGTAGTGATGGTTGTGGGTGGTGGTGGTGGTGGTGGTGGTGGTGGCCAGGTGGTGGGAGAAGTTTCTGATGTGGCCTGATTGGGTGGTAATGAGGAGAGAGGCGGGAATAGTTGAGTAGGTTTTGTCACATAATAATGCAAGGGTATTGTACACTTTTGGTCAATCAAAAATTCCGCAAATTACCAAATTGGTATTTTAAATAAGGGGGTCTGACCATGTTGGTATTATAAATAGCGCCGGCGACATTTGAGTATTTTAAATCAAATTTTGTGACACTTAAACCCTCTAACAAGACCGACAGTGGAATCTTGAATTAATATTAGTATTTTATTATTTCCAGTATTTTTCCCCCTTTCTAATTACTCTCCCTAATTTCTAATATTCAACAAAATCATTTTTTCTAACTGGCGAGTAGTTATTAAAATTCCTCGCTCCCGATAACTTAGGGTTTGCAATCTTAAAAGGGGAAAAAAACCACCCAGAGCAATTGAGAGTAATTGAAAGTGAAATTGGGGATGAAAAGTTAGGGTTTGTTTTCATCTTAAGTTGTTCAAAGGAAATTGAAGGAAAATTGAGAGTCTGCAATGGGCTTGAGTTCGTGTTGAGGCACTAGTACAAAAAGTGTCATGCGCGACGGTTCAAAATTCTAATATGCGTCGGTTTTAAACCATCGCATATGCAGGGGACGCACATGCTCAACGAGCATATGCGTCGATTAATGAATCGACGCACAAAACCTTTGTGCGTCAGTTGAACAAAAGAACCGACGCACAAAGTCTGACTATGTGCATCGGTTGAAGTAGACAACCGACGCACATGCTTGTTCAACTGACGCACATACTTGTTATGGGCAACGTTGTTTACTTCAACCGACGCACATAGTCAGACTTTGTGCGTAGGTTGATCTAAATAACCGTCGCACAAAGTATTTTTTTTTAGTTTTTTTAATTTTTTTTTTTTTTGGAAATTCCACAATTATATCTCTTAAAACAAAATCAGCCCACGTGAAATTCGAACCCACTCTTTTATGCTATGGCACAATTACTCTACCATCTGAGCTAATAGGCTTCGAAATTCACAATAATTATAAAACTTCTTTACAAAATAATACTTCAAATAAAAAACTTAAATTTAATTATTTTAATCTAAGCGAAAATAGAGCAAACTATAGCTTACAAATAAACTGCTATATTAACCAACTCAGTACAATATGAAGCCTTTCTTTCTCATTTGATCGGGAATAAAAAAAGAAAAAGAAAAAGGAATAGTATCCAAATGGATTACATGCCTGCATCAAATAAAGAGCAATAGTTTAAACACACTTTCTTTGCTAATTAACTGTAGGCAGAAGCAGAACGCAAAGCAATCAGAAAGATAGTGTACTCATATCAATACCTTATGTTCATAGATCAATCACTGATTTAGAAAAGTTATTTTTTAGTGGAACTCCTTGCATGAGCCTCTGACCTGGAATGTAAATACAGTCTCAAGAACCTCAAAAGAAAAAAAAAAAAACAAAAAAAAAAAACAGGAAATGGAGACAAGCTAACAAATCAGTAGGAGAGCGCCACAGCAGCTAGCATATGAATCCATAGTTCCATACCTATGTGGTCATGTCTTAAACAATCCTGAAGAACAACACAATGTTCCAATTCACATGCCTTAAAGACACATTTATTGACAGCTTGTTTAAGGCAAATTTTCCATTAGTAAATAACAGAGTATAATCCCATACTAACGCCTATTAATGCTCTGTTAGTGTAAGTACGAGGAACCAGCAAGGCAGCAATGTTCTTGACAGTAACAACACATAAATCATAAACCTAGACCAACATTTGAGCATGTTCAAACCAATCTCATTCACATTTTCCTTTTTCAATCAAACTCTTAACAGAGCAGGTCAATCACATGAAGAGATCGAAAACACATATGGAGCAATATGTGAGGTAACTTACTTGATAACCATGCCACAATAGTCTCCCTACAATAAGAAAGATCAAGTTGTCTGGTCCTTTCCTATTACTACCACTACCACTACCCTACCCATCTCTTTCTCACATAAACCTGGTCAAAGTCACCCATGCTCACTATCTCACAAGTAGGAGAAGCACCTGCTTGAACCTGGAAAAAAAAAAAAAAAAAGGCAGCAATTACAGCAAACAGCAGCAGCAATTACAGCAAACAATCGCCACATTTTACAGAAAACAGCAGCAGCAATACAGCAAAAAATATTAGCAGCATTTTAAGAAAATAGCAACAACAAATACAGCAAAGAATAGCAGCAAGCAGCAACTACAACTTACAGCAAACAACAATGGTCTTACCTGTATGTTCTCTAAATAAGCCTGGACTATGGCCTTAGCATCAGTGTCCGCAACCACACCTGCACTAGAAATGACTGAATTCCCAATTTAGTTGCAATTATTATCTATATTACCATTTTCTGTAGAAAAAGAACCACAATCTCACAAAATGAAACAAACCACCAACCTAGTTCAAAGGGCACAATCACATATCGATATTTTCACCTTCTGCATTTCAATTTAATATTATCATTCTTGGCTTATTTCCATAAACACCAGAAACTTGCACCAGCACAGACTGCAAGTCTGCAACTTGCATACACGCACAATGCTTAAAGTTTCCCTTTCCCAGTTGTAACTGTTCACTATTGATCCATGCTTTATGCCGCTGCTAACTACTATGGAAAATTAGTGCAACTTCATAGGGATACCTCATGTTAGACATCACATATACCTAGTTAAAAGGAACTCAAATCTCAGGTTGAAAACAAAACACTAGTACTCCAATGTAGTACTACTAGACTCTGACCTGGAATCTAAAAACACAGAGTCTCAACAACCTCCAAAAAAAAAACAAGGAAACAAAGACAAACGAACAAATCAGCAGGAAAGCACCATTAACAGCTAGCAGATGAGATCCAAATGGTTGATTGACACACAGAACAACTAAAGATAACAATTATAAAACATAAAGCATCAAGCCAAGATCAAGCCAACATACTTAAGACACGTTAACTTCAAGCTCAGTTAGGCTCATGAAAATGGTACAGCCCCAGTGACACAAGTATTTTTCTTCTAACCCAGTAGGCTGGCTTTGAAGTCACTGTCATACATGCAGTAAACCCAGTTTGAAGAAGGCAGAAATAGTAATTTATACACTTCTATGTTGTAACCCAGTCGATCAGATCCAAATGTTTTTCTCAAAAATTAAAACAAACTAAAACCAAATCACAGAAATAAGAAAAAGAAAACAGCAGGCCTGGTTGCTTTAACTTACAAAAGAAATTAACCGAAAGAACTGAAACATGAACTAGGGCCACTAAACACCAGAGCAAGAAGCACACAGTCAAAGATATTGAACCTTAGAAGCAATTAAAAGAAATGTGCAGGATATATATGGAAGATAAATTAATAGAGCAAATAACAACTGTGCTAGCTCATTGACATGGCACGTGCAAACCCAAAATCACAAAGATGAACTATAGAACAGTACAAGTAATAAGACTTCTTTTGTGGCCTATGTTAAGAGAAAGCCTCAAATCATAGATATTACGAAGACCCTTGGGAAGTGAAAAGAAAACAGTACGAATAGAGATAAAGTAATGAAGAAAGAGACCTGGCGCGTGAGTATGATATGGACGAGAACAGATTATTCAATGGGCTTCTTGTCTTCCTCACGAGTTGCTGACACTCTCTCTTACTTGGGCCTATTCCTGGAGTTACTCGCCATGCCATGACTGTCCAGCTTCATCTCATCTTCTCTCACGATATCATCATACTTAGGAAAAATGAAATTGTCTGGAATAGACTGAACTGCATACAAAACAAGAAGAAATGGAGCTGAAATCGAGCGAAATTCACATACCGGGCCTACAGTTTACAAATGAAAGTGGAACAAATTAAAGAAAGGGAAAGACAAGACTATAGACAAGCACAACCAAAATCCTTAAGCCGTTTAGCAAAAATTTAACCTTGATGAAGGAATCGAACAACAAACAGATTGAAATTAACGCCCAAAAAAATATTCAGACACATAACTAGAGCATGCCAAACAGAAGAAATGAGAAGCCTGGACAAAATGCAGAGTGAGATTGAGATGAAGTACAACAAACCTACCTCGCACCTCGCACCTCGCACCTCGCACCTCGCACCCAGCACTCAACAAACATAGTAAAAAATCTTCACTAAGTAGCCCATCCTGGCCTCCCTCCTTGTGGGGGTACATCACCTTCTTTCAAAAGTGGCACCCCTATTCACCAATTAGCAAAATCCCACATTAACATCACTACACCAACAACCTATAATCAAAATCTAAGTACAAGCAAAAAGCCTACTGAAAAACAGCCACCAAATGAATTACCAAATGAGTTTAACACCCATACACAAAAAAATGGAGAGGACTCTGTTCCCACAAAACCCACATGACAATCAACAACCCCACAATAAAAATCAAAAGAATACCCAAAACCCAACACAATGAATTGAAAGGGCAAACAAATAATGTTTCGTCAAATTATCATTCAAAAAAGGTTGGGAAAAATACAAATAGTATGGATGGTGACAAATCCAGAACCCCAATTCGAAACCCTAATCTTGGGGAGAAATAAATAGCAAAATTGAAGCAATCGCAAGAAATTAGAAATCAGAATTCATGGCGAAATCCAACAACATATTTGGACGAAATTGGAAATCAAAATGAAAAACAACAATTGACCCAATCCCTAACCTAATTTTAGATAAACAAGTTTGAATTCAATCAAAATGTAAAAGCGAATCTGAACATGTAACACCCCCGAATTCGCAACGACTTCCTGGGAACTATCGACGTCGCTATACACGATTCGACACCGCTGAACCGTCACGAACCCAAGGGAATGCTACTGCAACATTTATCGCTAAGTAATAAATGTTAAGCAGAAAGGAAAAACTAGGTATCAAAGGTAGCATCTAAACAAACTAAACATTAATATCAGAGTTGTCTATCAAGTGAACTTAAATCCATTAAAGTATTAATACAACTTTGCTTTCAAGGGCACAATCCAAACAAAATCCCAACAAACCAAAGTAACCAAAATAAATAATAAGTCTAGAGAACAAGCACACAATTAAACTTCAAGCTATCCGTCCTCACTCAGCTACACCTGCACTTTGGTTTCCGTGACGGAAACAAGGTACAGAAGAAAAGAGAAGAAACAAAAGAAAATAAAAATCAGATAAACTGAATAAACGTCGTCCATACCCAGTAAAAACACATTGAAATTCATTTGCATTCACAAGTAGTCATACAATCAAGCACACGCAAACTCGACATTCAATTACATGCAATTCTTGCTTTAGTGATCACTCGAACACAAACAGATAAACCATCTTGATTAGAGAAATAAGAGAGCGAATAGAACAGCGATTACCCATACTGTTCATAGATAGATATAGACATGCTATGGACTTACTCTAGTGTATACTCACACTGCCTCTAACATAATAATCGATGTGTAGAGAATTAAACGATGGGGAATGATCCGTCCCGAACACACTACGAGGTGTCCATAAAAAGTAACTTGGGAATCACGCATCCCCAGACTACATCAATTAGATATAGTCTCGATTGCTCGACTACTCCTAGGGATCCATTAGGAGTCTGATTCTCATTTACGATTCAATTCACATATTTGCATTGATTGACCTAGTGGTACAACGAGACCACGACATACTACTTCATTTCATGCTCATGATAATGAATAATAACAACGATAACGACATAAATGCATATTATCACAATCATGCTTCACATATGTCTAACGAAATTTTGGCAGCACTTCGGCAACAAATCATGATATCCAAAAATTACACTTTCAACAAATAATCCATCCAAGTATAATAGGTGCTCATTAGCACTCAATAATAACCCATTCCAAATAGCACGTATATTATATCATAATAATAATAAAATTCAACATCGCCATAATTAAACATTAATTAGCATATGAACTCATTAATTAACGGAACTTCATAAACTTGTCATACTCAATATAATTCATATTTACAGTGAAGAATATATTTCTATTTCTCATAATTAACGACGATATAATTTAATCATGCTTCGCATATTAAATTCACAATAATTTATCAATTAGCACATAACACATCAAAATAGTTTTGATGGGGCTTTGGAAAGAGGTAGGCACAATTCGCTTACCTAAAAAACACTCACTACACAGTAGGTAACTTTGCTAATCACAACCCGATCACGCTTGTCCGTTTGGTCCTAATTAAAATAATTACCGAGACATAATCAGTAAATACGAAAATCCAAACAGTACTGAAACTGCAAACTAATATTTTTATTAAATTTTTTGATTTATTCTAACCAATTTAGGCTTTTGAAAATTCGGATTTGGACTCCAAACGAGTACAGAAAAATAGAAATAATTATTGAAAAATACTGAAAATACGAAATTAATTAAAACGAAATTATTAAACAAAACCCTAATCGGTTTTTCGTGTCTAGGCCGTGATACACCAAGCATGGGGACCCACGACCTAGCCCATCACCAAGACCACCACCCACCGACCACCATGATCGGCGATGGCTCGCCGGAGCACAGGCGACGGAGGAGAGAGAGAGCGCGAGAGAGAGCGAGAGAGAGAGAGAAAGCGATTGAGAGAGGGAGGAGCGACGGGCAGAGCCCAGTCGCGTCGGCCACTCACCGACGACCACCCGGGCGGCGCGACAGTCGCGGCTCAGCAAAACAGGGGAGGGGGAAAAACAGAGCATGAAAGAGAGAGAAAGAAAGAGAGAGGAAGAGAGAGAGGGAGGGGGATTACCGGCGGGAAGAGGAGGCCTGTGGCTGGCCTGGTGGCCGGCGACAGCAGGGGGGAGAGAGAGAGAAGGTGTGCGGTGGAGAGAGAGAGAAAAGAGAGAGAGAAACCGTGAGGGAGGAGAGAGAGAGAATTGGGGTTTTTGGGCTCAGTTTTTGCAACTGATCAACTGGCCCATCTCTTAGCTTATATAGGTGTTTGGTCAAAGAAAGTCAAAACCTACTAGACCTAGGATTATTTTCTGATTTAATTGCTAATTAAAAATAATTAAAACTAATTAAATGCTAATTAAAACCAATTTAAAACAATATGAATAAGCTTTATTCATATACAAAATCATTTTAATTAAATCCCTCAATTTGATAATTATAAATCCCGAAATTCCCATAATAATAATAAAATATTATTATGGCTTAATTTGAGTAAATCGAATCGTTAAATAAATATACGATTTAAATCTCCAAAACTATTTATAAATGAATTGTAAATCGTTATTATAATTATAGAAAATATTGGGGTATCACAGAACCCTTAACCTATTTGAAGAAAAAGGGAAAATTGTCGGAAGTACCTGAAATTGATATTGTCGAGTACAGGAGATGCTTATTATGCCTTTCTTGTTGCGCATTCAAGTTGATTGAAGATAGTTTAGAGAAAGAGAGAGAGCACAAGGGCGAATTGGCGATGGCGTGAGACTGGCTGGGAGAACTGGTGAGAGCTAGAAGAAAGGGAAAGTGAAGAGATAGATACGCGACAGAAGAATTTAAGGGAAAATTTTGGGGATATTTTTTAGGAGTATAGGCGACGGTTCATTCAGTTGACCGACGTATATGGTGGACTATGTGCGTCGGTCATTCAAGTCGACCGTCGCCCATACCTATTTCGTTTTTTTATTTTTTGATTTTTGCGTTTTGTACATCGGTTGTTTTTTAGAACCGTCGCCCATTCTCAATATTTATTTACCAAAACGCCACCGCCTCACTATGGGCAACGATTATTACGATCAACCGTCGTACATTAGACGATGCAGATGGGTGTTTTTGTACTAGTGAGGGTTCGCAGAGCAACAATGGTGGCAGTAACAGGAAGGTATATATGAAAATCCCAAATATATTTTTTTTCCAGAAAATCCCAACAGGAAAGTATTTTTTGAATCTCTCAGTCAGATCTCATGTCATCACCACCAACTTTCCTTTCCCTTTATAATCCTTTCTTCTCTCTCACTCTTTTCTCTTTCTTTTGCCTTTCACTTTCTGTAGCCTGAAATGGCAAAATTGCAGGACACAGTAATGGTGGAGTAAAGACGGTGGAGTAAAGAGCTTTGTGCGTGAGGGTCAGTAAAGAGTGGTGTGGGTGAGGGTGAGTAAAGAGGGTTGGGGTAAAATGATTTTGGAAACGCTTTATTTTCTAAAATGATTTTGTTGAATATTAAAAATTAGTGAGAGTAATTAAAAAGGGGAAAAATACTGAAAATAAATAAAATACTCAAGATTGCACCGCTGGTCTTGTTAGAAGGTTTAAGTGTCACGAAATTTAATTTAAAATACTCAAATTTCGCCGGCGCTATTTATAATACCAACCTGGCCAGACAATCCCCTTATTTAAAATACCAATTTGGTAATTTGGGGATCAAAAATTTCTAAAATAAGTAAGGTAAAGTAAGATTGGGGGACATCGTAGAAAGAAAAACGTAAGGAAGAACCTGAGCTGGAGGGAGTAAGTGTTTATATTGTGGGCTTTGCCGCTTTGTGGCTCAACTTGCATGGTAGACTCAGAATTAAGAATATTGTTATAGTAGAGACAGTCATTCTCTTCTCTCTATCTCTCTTCTCCAGTCATCCAAACACCTCCTACAATCCAATGGCCTAAAAAAGAGAGAGTTTAATCCTATGGTGAGATTTAAAGGATAGCACATCTGTTGTTTCTTTAAGAAGTGCAGAGGATTCTAACCCATCTATGTGTTATGTGGAAGCCAGACATGATCGATATAACACCAACAGTTGTTATTTGAGTGCAGTTGCGAATCCAGAATAATGTTAGAGAGGTTTCACTCTTTCAAAAGTCAGGAAGCGGACTAGCGGAGTCACTTTTCCAGACAAGTGGGACAAATCTATGGGTAATTATTTTTATTTTTTTTTATTTTTCCTAAGGGAACTTCAGTTTTTTTTCAAAGTGGAGTCAGGAGAACACTCAACTCATTGAATACATCCGCAACTGTCTGAGTGCCCTTTTTCTCAAATTATTTGGCACACCATTCTTTGTCCCAAGAGTGGGATTGAATGCTTAGAGTCTCTAGCGATAAAATTGCTAAGGCGGCCTCAGCTGCGAATATTTGCTTTGCTGATGTTGTATTTGCTTATGCGGAGTGAAAGGAATACAAGAGTATTTCAAGACATGAAGACTAATTTAAAGCAAGAACTCTGGTGAAGCAGTTGTATAGTACCAAGCTTGAGCGAGGGTGCAAGGTCATGCCATGAGAAGCTATAGAACTTCCTAACTACTCCCTCCATTTCGAAAAAAAGCTTAACATTATTTATTTTTTGAAAGTCATTTACAAACTTTGACCATTGATTTATGATAAAATATAAGGATTTACAATGTAAAAATACTATTATTAGACTCATTTTACATAGTATTTTTGGAAAATCACATTTTTAATAATTTATATATTCATATAGATACAAATAATTGCAGTCAAAATAATGCATTAAAGATTATGAAAAAGTAAATGTTAAGGCTTTTCTAAAACGGAGGGATACTTGAGTTTATTGTTCAATTTGTTGCTCAAATCTAACAAGAACAATGGGTATAAGAATCCCTTTTGTAGAAGGTGGGTTTCTATCTAATGTACTATTGTTTGGGTCCCATGCTTTATTTAATTTGAGAAGTTCATAGTGAACCCTGTGCTGTAATTAGCTTTATGTGATTAATGAAATCAATCTTTAATTGCCAAAAAAAAAAAAGAACAGTAGAGAAAGCAGGGAATTCTGGTGTTTCAGTAACACCACCTAGATTTGGTACCCTCTAATACACCCCTGAAAATAGGAGGTGGTTTTGGAGTATATGGAAAAAAAAAATTGGTTTAAAAATATTCTAGTGTTTGGTAATGTTTCTAGTGTTTTTGTTTTTAATTGATTGGAATTAGTTTTTTTGTTTTTGTTTATATAAACAGTTTTTAGAAAGTAATTATGTTTGGTTTTTAAAGTTAAATTAGTTTTCAAAATCAATTTTTGATTAAATATGTTTGGATGATATTATGCTTGTGGGTTGCATTTTTAAATCATCTTCAGTGTTGCGGTAATTTATGTAACGAAACAATTTTGATGGACAATTATATAAGACAGGATAAACATTATTGAAATAAAAAAAAATTATCATACATGTGGGTTTAATGAAAGGACAAATGGCCATACTCTACATATTCTCCTACTAAAAGATGAAGAATTGAAGCCACGAAATAGTAGTTCCAAGTCCAAGTTGTGGGAGACGGAAAATTTGTAGTTAGTGAAGTTTGAAGGTTGTGATCGATAGATGTGTTCTCCCATGACGATATGTATGTAGTAATGTATGCATACTATTGGATGTCATGTCACTGTAATGTTTTAAGTCCTTAAACACTGAGAAAAACAGTTTTTCTGATTCTAGAAGTGAATTTTTTTTACTTCTAGTTTTTCTCTTTTTTTGTTTTTGTTTCTTTGAAAATTAGTTTTTTCTTCACTTTACCAAACACTATTTTTAACATAAAAGCAATTTATCTACTTAATTAAATAGAAAAACAGTTTTATGAAGCTGAAACAAACATGCCCCTATTGATTAGGTAACACCACATAAGCAAATAGTTAGTTTGTTACTGAAACGCTTGAAATTTTTCGATAAAATATATTTCGTATAAGGAATTACTTTCATAATCGATCATTTGAGGGGTCATGGCGATCCTCCTTATTCTGCCTCTCCATACAAATAAAGCATAAAACCCAATTGATCATTACAAATCATCCATGCAAAGCAGACATGTTTAAAACACTTAAACACTACGACATTATTCATGGTAAATATATACCCGAATAGTTCATTAATTTTCCACACGTACGAAAGACGCCTGAAAATTACCCCTCTATATATAAGCATGACGTCGGCATGACATCATACTTGTATGAGAGGGCCTCACCTTGAGACCGCCTCATACGAGATTTTGTGAATTACAACAATATCACATAGGAGTAATAATCATGGGGATCGGATCGCCAACTTCTAAACACAAGAACTTCAATTCTTCAAGTGCACACTACGGAGAACAATCATCTCAACCGTAAGACCCGGCCCGAACCCTAACAAGACGCCCCAGTCCAACCCTTCACCAGTGGTGGCATGACCTTCCTTTAAAGACTTATTTAATTCTCATCTCATCAAGGACAAACATAACACAAGCGCTTGCTACATTGCAATACTCACGTAACACATTACGAGTAGCAGTGAGCTTCTCATTCTCGAGCTCGAGCTCGGCCTCGATTCTATCCAGAATGGCTGGACCACCGGGATGAACCACCCAAAAAAAGGAGTTCCAATCAGTAGTTAGTATTAAAGCCTAACTGATCACTAAATGCTTCATTAAGCATCATGTTACTGTTTTTTGAAATAAGTTCAGGAACATCCTTTTGATAAGTAAAATATTAAGCCTGCTTCAGTTACATGCCCTACTAAGGCACCATCAGAGTTTGGGACAATAGTTTGGGATGTTGACACAAGTTTGAAAATGGGCCTTTCAATCAACTCATTCGGGTCTGAACCGATTATCATAGCCCCAGCCCCATCACCATACAAGACTTAGCCCACCATTGAGTCAATATGGGCCTCACTAGGCCCACGGAAACACATTGCAGTGATCTCACAACAAACCGCCAATACGCGGGCCCCACGGTTGTTCTCGGCGAGGTCCTTAGCAAGGCGGAGGACGGTGCCGCCAGCGAAACAACCTTGTTGGTACAACATGGTGCGACGGACATTGGACTAAGGTTTAAGAGTTTCGACAACTGGTAGTCTGCCCCTGGCATGTCAATGCCCGAGGTGGTGCACATGATGAGGTGGCTGATTTTCGATGTCGGTTGGCCCCACTCCTTGATGGCCTTAATTGCTGCCTCTTTTGCTAGCTTTGGAACTTCGGACACCACTATGTCTTGACGTGCGTCAAATGATAAGCCATTGTACTACTCACATATGGTAGGGTTCTTCTTTAGTATGTCCTCCGTTATATGTAAGTAGCGTTTTTTGATCATTGATTTCTCACCTGCAATATTATCACAAAAACTTGTATAAGATGGTATTACGATAATTTTTGATGAATTGTGAGTGTCACTTTGTAGTGAAACAAGGAGTACGTCACTGTTCTTAATAAGTGAGCCTTGCATTTTAACTAGTAATAACCCCATTTTTTTTTTTGCTCGTTAGTAATAACCCCATTTTAGGTTCTGTTTGGTTGAGCGGAAAATCGTTTTCAACTGAAAATCATTTTAAGTGCAAAATGTATTTTCGTTCACATTTTCCGTTGTTTGGTTGTAATGGAAAACAAATTTCCTAAAAAATTGTTTTTCTAAAAAAAAGAGTCCACTTACATAGTTGCATAGATCTCGGAAATTTAGGCGTATTCAAAAAAAAAATCACCTCAAACGCATATAGGAGGCAAAAATTATACTTGAAGAAAAAAAAACAATATTGAGAAAATAATGACTCAAAAATTCGCCCCCGAGGCCCAATCAAGTCGGATGCGGATTTGGTTTTATGGCCCAAAGATTACAAGTTCTTTTTTCTGTAAATTTATACCAAAGGACAAACATTATTGATGAATTTTGTTTTACAACAAATGACTTGGATTGGTCTGTTACAATAATATACTCCATATGTTTCATATTTATGTAGTATTTTTTTTTTCAAGATCTCCCAGACACAACTTTGACCGTAAATAACTGTAAATTTTAGGATATAAAAATATAATTTTTTAAAAGTATTATTAAAAATTTTAACATTAATTTTTTTTTTTTTTTAACATTGTAAATCTTTGTATTTTTTCACCAAATTATTTGTCAAAGTTTGCGAAGTTTAATCCGAAAAGTAAATGACAACATAAATACAGGACAAAGTGAGTAATGTCACTAGTGCAAAACAGAGAAGCTACGTTGCTAAACTACCACGGTTCCACATTAAACCGTAGTAGTTAATAATGCGGTGGCAATTTCGTAATATTTTAGATAGAATTTACCACGGTTGAAAATAAAACCGTAGTACATAATACTCGCTAGTACTTCCTACTACGGATGAGATAAGGAACCGTGGTAGTTTATGGCCCAGTTTTGCTGGGTTACGAGAAACCCTTGCCAAAATATCTCGCTCGTTCTCTCTCTTCTTTCACTGGGAAAGCAACCATCCACACTCTCCATTTTCGACTTCTCTTCTCCTAGTTTCTCAAAAAAAAAAGTTTCTCTTCTGAAAATTAAAAAAAATTCAGATCTGAGTGTTTAATCCAAAGCTTTGAGGGTTAATCCAAAGCTTTTATGGGATCCTCGTCGTTGTATCGAGTCGGGGTGATGATGGCGGTGGTTAGGGGTGGAGAGCGCGACAAGGAGAGAGGAAGAGCCATGGAAGCTTGAATTGATCTTTCTCTCTCCTCGAGTTTCCTATCTCTTCCCGAGTTTTCTCTCTCCTCTTTCTGGTCTAAACCCTAGATCTCGCTTGCTGGTAACTAAGTTTCTCTCTTTTTCTCTCATTAGTTAGCTTGTTCGATCTATTCTGTTGATTTTCGATTTGGTTTTGGTGAAATTTTGTTGCAGGTTCTAATTCAAATTTTTATCTCTGTGGTTCAATTCTTTGCGAAATTACTGAGCTTGGCATATAGAATTTTGGTTTTGAGGTACGTTGATACTGAGCTTGGCATGTAGAAATTTATATTAGTTCTGAAATTATTTAGTTCTGAAATTATAGGCATTTGTATCTGGATTTTTGGGTTCTGATTAGTGAAGAGTTGCTAGTGTTCTGAGATTTGGGTCTGCATTTGTTGAGTATGATTTTGCTCTGCTGCAATTGACGGGTTTATCAATTTCTGAATTCATTTTCTGAAATTGGTGGTTTCCTTTTGGTCTGCTATATCTGTTGTGCTCTGGAAACATTCTGAAATTTAGGTACTGTTGGTTGACACTTTCTTCTTCCTTATTTGTCATGCCACTTTGTTGTTAAAGCTTGTCTTTTGGTTTCATTTGGTTAATTGATAGAGTACTTAGCCATTTACTGAATTCATTTTGTTCTTTGAATTTAAAGGCTTAATGTCTGACATATGTGAAAATCTTTAAATCACTTTGAAATGACTGCCAGTTCAAAGTTCAACCTAGCCCGACTCAGCGCTGTTGTTGATGAGAAATTTGTTCATCATGCTGCAATTAGTCTTATCCCACAGGTCCACATTTAATTTCTCTCTCACTTTCCTTTGTTTTTGTGATTTTTGATTTGGTTTTCTGAATGGGTTGAGAATTGAAATGTTTTTCTATACTGTTTAGTGATAGGGGTTGTCTTTATAACTTGTTTATCTGTTAATGTAATCTGTCATTGTATGTGAATTTGAAGTAAATGTGTTGATAGGGAGAAGGGAGAGAGATAATTTCCTGTCATCGACATTGAATGAATTATGATTTCTAATTCTGATCATCAATAATGCTATTTTGATTCTAATTCTCTTGGATTATGGGATTAATCAAAGTATCAAAGCCTTATGACCCACAACTTTAAGGCCTTGTTGTACTCTAGTTATTCTTCGTCCAGGTCAGGTTTTATTGATAGACAATTAGTACAGTATTGAATTTCATTGTATCTTAATAATTTCATTGGTAAATTTGTGACTTTGTTGAGCCAATGAGAGAAAGAGTTTCAAGTTCATGATTAAAAGAGGACTGGACAAAATCTGAATCTAGGTCCTTTAAGTGAAAATTTGACATTTTCAATCTATTTCAGATCTGAATTTATTGATTTGTTTCAATGTTCAAGAGAGTGGTGCAATTTGAAGGACACAACTCAGGTCAGAATGGTGCTTTAGTATAAAGTACTCTCTTGTTTTGAATTTCATAATTACCTCTCAATTTTTGTATATAATATGTGAGATAGCATAAGGTACCCTAATCCCGAGCTGCTTGCTTTGAATTTGCTTAAAATGGTGCAAGATTATAGGCACTACGTAGAGCGTGTTTTCCCTATGCAGGTCGCCTCCCATGTTTCATCTTCTTGGGATTGGAAACCTCCTAAGGCTGGCTGTTGTACCGATGCAACGCTGCTCCAGAATGGTGAGGTGGGCTTGGGGGTAGTCGTTCGTGGAAGTGAGGGACAGCTGTTGGCGATTGTGTCGAATAGAGTGAAGGCAAAGTGGCCTGCTGAGCTAGCTAAGACAGTGGCTGGGAGATGTGGGCTACAACTGGCGCATAGAATGTGTCTTATTGGCCCATTAAGTTGTGCAGATGGTCTTCTTGGCTCAAAAGAATGAAGAGCTGGAGGTTGCAAAGGTTAGTGCTCTACGCTGCCTTTTTTTTTTTTTTTCCTTCTTTTTCTTGTAGTGTTCTACGTTGCTGCTTGCTGCTATGGTGCATATCATATGGATACAAGTGTCTTTGAGAGGTCAATTGTGAAACCTGATGTTATTTTTAATCATTTGCAATCTGTTGTTTTATTGTGGGTTAGATGTCATTACACCTAGGAAGTTAAATACTAAGAAACACTGGTTTATGATCAATTTTGTGAAGTGTAAAGCTTGTGTTGATACTTAATTGCACCCTTCCTAGAAGTGTCAAAGAGTACCTGACATTCACTCACTTATAACTTTGTGTGAGAAATTGAGAGCATTTAAGTTTTATTATGGTAATTATATTTTCTATAATATCACACCTCAGTTCTTTTATTCAATTAAAAGTTGAACATTAAATATTATGTAGTTCCACTACTTGGTCTGTTAAACAAACAATTGGAGTATGACTTAAGTATGTTGCAGCTCTTTGAAGAGTTTTCTGTCTGTTTTGTATAATTGGAGTGTCCAGACTTTGCTTTTGTGAGTTTTAAGTTGAGATGGAACATGGGAGTGCCATTGTGATGCAGTTGCTGGTTTCTTTTTCATATTCGATGGTTTCAGCATGGTTTCTGCATTATTGAGCCTAAATGATACAGAAAAAATAATAGAATTTCACGAACTGAGTGTGTTTAAAGAAGAAAGCATTTTAGTTGACCTATGTAACAATACTTTTCAATTCCCTCACCTTTCTCACTTGTTGTATGCAGGTCTGAATACTCAATGTTTCACTTCAATGCTAATAAGATGGAAATTGGAGGACAAATAATATGTTGACAGCTGCAGTAGCACAACTGAAAGTAGCATCAAATCATTTTGTATAGTTACTATTTTTATTTTTTTAATTATTTTTAATTCGAATCTGATTCAGTATAAGTGTATATCAAAGTTTTTAGATTAGCCAAACTTGGTTCAAATGAGTATAAATATTTGTGAATCTCTCAAGTATTGTTAAAAAGATATCATTGCAATTAAATTTTTTTTAATAAAATAAAGCACTTACTACTACGGGTGCTTATTGCAACCGTAGTAGCAACTACAGAATCTACGACGGTTGCTTTGGTCCAACCGTAGTAGAATGTCAACTAACTACTACGGTTCTGTGTTAGAACCATTGTAGTTTATATTATCTAGGACAGTTCATGAACCGTCGTAGTTTATAATACATTCTACGTCGGCTGCAAAGACTACGGTTCCTCCTTGGACCGGAATCGTAGTAGTATGGGTGTTTTACCCGTAGTAGTATGCTATTTTTGCACTAGTGTGTTTTGTGTAAAATGATTGCATAATTAATGTATAAATGCATTCTAGCTAATAATGATCTATTTGCTCAAAATAATAACTGATAGTTAAAAATTGAACGATGTTATTGTTAGGTTGGAAAATACTAATGCCACACTGTTGTGTTATACAAGCATAAATAATCTCAAATTGAATTTGAAAATAACGTTATACGATTTACATTCCTGTGCAGTGAACGGACTTGGTGGATAAAATAAATTTAAATATTTCTAATACATTTTTTTTTTTTTTTTTGGATAGGAACAATGAATGTATTAATTACTAAAAAGAGTAGCGTTATAAAAGTCTGGCGCAACTACATCCATCACTACCTCCGGGCTACCATCAATCCAAACTGGGGACAAGTGCGCAAGATCATGAGCGACCTTGTTCCCTTCACGCCTAATATGGTGCCATTGAACATTAGCAAAAAAAGAAACTAACCTATAGATATCATTTAAAATAAAACCAATACTAGAGATAGGCTGTGCTTTACGTTTAAGTTGCTGCACAAGAGCTAGACAACCACTCTCCACTATAACTTTAGAGCACCCTGCCTGCAGAGCCATTAAGAGCCCGAAGTGAGCAGCTTTTGCTTCCGCAAGCTCCACCTCCCACACTTCGGCCACTTGTTTAACAGCCGTACGCAGCACCGCTCCCTTGTCATCTCGGATAATCATACCCAGCCCCACACCTCCTCCTCGTAAGTAGCCCGCATCAACATTCACTTTAGCCCATTCAGATGGGGGTAGCTCCCACTTACAGACCCCATGAACATGTGCTTGCTTCTTTGCACCACCGCCCTGTGCTTCGCGGTAGGTGGTAAGCAATCTACTGGCTTCTTCCCATACTTGCTCAGCTAGACGTACCTCGATTTTATGCAGAGCCTCGTTTCTCATATTCCAAGCCGCCCAACTACAGACTATCAATTTCTCAAATTCCTCACTCTTTAAAGCCATTCGCCATCGATCAAGCCAATCCAGCACACACATGTATTTATCATCTTCTAGCACATAACTCATGTCTGCTATTTCCCAAAGCTGTTCTACTGAACGACAAAAGCACAAAGCATGCAGTTCAGACTCAATACCCTGCCCACAACGCAAACAAACATTATCTACCTCAGCAATTCTTTTCTTGACATTTACTCGTGTAGGGAGAGCCCCTGCACACGCACGCAAAGCGAAGCTTCTAATATTAGGGGGAGTTTTTGCAACCAAAAAGATCTCCATGGTTCTTTTGATGGCGAAGAACAAGCACCATCAGCATCCTCATAACTGATACCCCGACTTCACTGAATAATGCCCGTCTTTTGTGAAATGCCACCTAAGCCGGTCACTAGGCCAACTAAAGCACAAAGGTATCCCTAGTATCTCATCAGCTTCAAAAGGAATAAACAATGAACGAACCTTTACTTCATCCCATTCAGCCCTCTCCTTGTCAGTCAGCTCGCTTACCTTCATATTTTGTTGCCCATTAGCTACAGGAGAAATAATCGTGAATGACGGTGGCCTGGACATCCAAGGACACTTCCACACATTAATGCTCCTGCCATCACCCACGACCCACCTGCAACCTTTTTCAAGTATCCATCGAGCGCCCAAAATGCTTCTCCGTACATAACTTGGTCTGTGTCCAATCGAAGCCTCAATAAATTCAGCTTTAGGAAAGTATCGTGCCTTTAGAATCCTAGCCATGAGAGACGAGGGATTGTTCAGAATCCGCCATCCTTGTTTCGCAAGCATAGCCTCATTAAACAGCTCAATATGTCGAAACCCCACTCCTCCCTCAAATTTAGGAACCCTCTTTTTTTTCCAAGACACCCAGTGCATTTTTCTCTCACCATCCTTACTTCCCCACCAAAATCTCGCCATCAAACTTTGAATTTGTTGGCAAATCCTCTTAAATAGTCTAAACAAGCTCATGAAATAAATAGGTAGGAATTACTTGGGCCTCAGCCTTTATGAGAATTTCTCTATCTGCAAAAGACAAAACTTGGTATTTCCATCCTTGGAGTTTTTTCCACACTCGTTCACGCAGAGGCGCAAAAATTTGAACCGGTGATCTACCAACATGAATTGGCATCCCCAGGTACTTCGATAGACCAGCAACTTCTTTGACACCCAAATTATCAATAATACGGGCACAGTTCTCCCCCTGCACATTAGAGCTAAAAATGATCTCAGATTTTTTCAAATTAACTTTCTAACCTAGAGTCTTCATACAGCTGTAAAACTCTCCTAATAGCTCCCACATCTCTGTCATCTGCCCTATAGAAAATTATGCTGTCATCAGCAAACAGGAAATGCGACACCTCAGGTGCACCACGACAAATTCGTACCTCCTGCATCTCTTTTCTTCCCACCTCAAGTTTCATTAAGCTCGTAAAAGCTTCTGCACACATAATAAACAGATAAGGAGACAGAGGATCACCCTGTCTCAATCCTCTTTGCGGAGTAAAAAAAATCAGTAGGGGCACCATTGACAAGCACAGACATTGAAGTAGTAGACACACACATCATAATCATCTTCACCCATTTCTCACAGAATCCCATTTTCTCCATTAATTTTGCAAGGAAAGACCATTCGACCCTATCATAAGCTTTGCTCATATCTAATTTTACTGCCATCACTCCTTTTTGTCCTGAACACACACTACTCATGTAATGAAAGGTTTCAAAAGCAACAAGAGTATTGTCTGTTGTTAATCTCCCCGGTGCAAAGGCACTTTGAGACGGGGAAATGATAACCGAGAGGACCTCCTTCAATCCATTTGGAAGGACCTTAGAAGCACGTTTATAAATAACATTACATAAGCTGATAGGCCGAAACTCAGACATTTTAGTGGGTTTATTAACTTTCGGAATAAGAGCAACATTAGTGACATTCACAGGTGCACACTCAAAGACACCATCAAGTATAGAAATCACATAATCAGAAATATCATTCCCAATGATATGTCAAAATTTTTGGAAAAAATTTGCATTCATACCATCGGGACCGGGTGCCTTACTAGGATGCATTTGTTTTAGGGCAAAAAAAACCTCATCGGGATCAAAAGGTCTAGTAAGTTATCTGTTCATGTCCTCCGTAATCTTTGGTTGAATTTCTGCAAGTGTTGCATCAAAAGAATGAGAGTTAGAGGTAGTAAACAGGGTCCTAAAGTAATCCATAGCAACCTTAGCAATCTCATCCTTTCCCTCCACCATAACACCGTCCTCTCTCTGAATGCAACTAATATTATTCTTCTTACGCCTAGCACTCGCCCTCATATGAAAAAAATTTGTGTTTTTATCCCCTTCCTTCAATAGCAAATGCCTCGACCTTTGTTGCCACATAATCTCCTCCTTCCAAACGAGGTCATCTAGCTTCTGACAAAGCTTCCTTCTTTCATTAACAATAGTAGCCGTGGGTGGGAGATTGTCACGCATCACCATTCTTGACCGCGTGTCCTCAATGGCCCTACTTATGTTCCCGAACTCATCTCGACTCCACTTAACAAGATCAGCGGAGCAATGTTTAATTTTCTGTAGAATATCATTGCCGTTATTAATGACTTCCCGATGTAGCCACGAGCCCCTAACAACTTTTTCACACCCCTCAGAAGTAGTCCAAAAATCCTCAAAACGAAAAACTTTCCTACGCTTCCTCTTATTCCCTGCCCGAGTATCACAGAGTTTAATAGGAACGTGGTCGGATTTTTCACGCGGCAAATGTTTTACAGTAAGCATTGGGAATTCAGTGATCCAGTCAAAATTGGCTACTACCCGGTCCAGTCGTTCGAAGACACTCCCCTGGTCGGATCTCGAATTAGTCCACGTCCAACCGTGACCTTCGTAGCCAATGTCTTTAAGCCCACAAAAATCCAAGGCACTACGGAAATCTTCCATAACACCTTGTTCTCTAGGAGGTCCCCCCTCCTTTTCTTCTTGGAACAAAATTTGATTAAAGTCTCCAATTACCGCCCAAGGTAGATCAGCAACTTATTTTATGGACCTCAATAACTCCCATGATAGATGTTTTTGAGTCGTTTCAGCCCATCCATAGAACCCCGTGAACCGCCACTCCTTAGTACCAAAAAGACCAGTAACAAGCACATCCACATGATGCATTGGCATAGCTAAAAGAGACACCCGTACTCCTTCCCAAAGCAGAGCGAGTCCCCCCGAGTGTCCCGCAGAATCAACAAATGAACCTTCATACGAACTTAATCTATCTTTTACACTAGTCATTTCCTGTCCACTCAACTTTGTCTCCATTAAAAAAATAATAACAGGTCTCTCCCTTCTTAGCAACTTTTTCCGATGCCCAACTGCGCGTGGGTGGCCAAGCCCACGGCAATTATAGCTCAAGCAATTCATTGGGATCGACGGAGTTGGTGATATCCAACCTCCGCCGCTGGTCCATTTAAATTCATTATAGTTGCATCAGAAAAAACAAAAGAGCTGTCACCTACATTCCTTGGCACTTCGTCGTACATGGGAGTGTCAAAACCATTCTCCACGACACCTGACTCACCTTACCCAATCTGTCTGTGATCTTCGTTTCTAGTCCTTTTAACTTTACACTCAAACCCCGCTATTTTAGTAGCTACCCCCTCTCCTTCCTCCCCATAAATCACCATGGCAGAATTTTCCCCACCCTTACTTCCACCTCCGTCACCAATCCCCTTCTCCCCCCTGTGTTTATCCCATCTTTTCCTAAAATTTTTGATATTCCCTCACTAGCTTTCCCCCCTTTTCCTCTGACCGCACCATCCCTCCCCTCCCCTGTGTTTAACACCCTCTGACTTACACTTCTCAAGCTCTCGTCTTCTGGGCCCTGTGACACTCTCATATTATCAAACTTTAGCTTTTGACGCGCCCGACTTGCAGTTATGCTACCTTACATGTCTGCTATAGCCCGGACCTCCTCAATCTTTCCACGCTCATCCCTACGCTTCAGTCTGCGCGGTGAGGTTTTCATCCAAGAACCATAAGGAAACTCTGACTCGGCCACATCCTCATCATACGCCAAGCACTGTCGATACACATGACCAAACCTCCCACAAGCAAAGCAAAATCTTGGAAGTTTTTCGTAGCGGAACTCGACCCACTTCCTGCTAGAACCTACCATCAAACGCATACCTCTACGCAGAGCTTTTGTCAATGGCAAATCTGCTAGAGATCTCATGAACTTGTCCCATCCAGTTGGGTTTGAATTATCAAAATCAATAAATTTCCCCATCTTCGACGCCATAGATATGATCGTGGACTTGTTTCGTTTCTCAAAAGGCATGTCATAAACTTTCACCCAGAAATGAATGGTATCAAACACAATGTCGGATGGTTGCTCCCCTCCCTTAATCTCCTTCATAAGAAGAGGGTGTCCGTCAAAATTCCAAGGTCCTTCTTTCATCACAAAGCGTTTGTCACCAATGGAAGAAAACTGGAATATAAACATATTATTCTCAATTTCCCTAATCATGAGTCCCTTCGTCGTTCTCCAAACAATCTTCATAGTTTGTTTCAACGCTTCCACACTGAAGGCACTCTCAGTATATAATTTCCCAACTAAGCACAGAGCCATAGCCATCTTTTCTTTGGTAAGGTCATCTGGATTGTCCTCACAAATCAGAACATCTTCTTCCTCCTCTGTCAAATCTAGCCCCTTTAGTCTCTTCTCTAACTCTCCAGCCATGGATTACTCTAAAAGCCCTAGATAGCTACCTAACCCTAGAGCAGAACTCACGGGAACAAAACTTTAAGAAAAAAGAAACCAAAACAGAGAAAACTTACGCTGAACAAAAGAATAGGCCATAGTGAAGCAAACCTGTGGAGTTAATACATTTTTTCTAGCTAGACGTTTTCCAAGGGATCATGAAGCAAGGTGTTCTTTGGAAAGAATGTTCTTTAAATATTTCTAATACATTTTTTTTAGAAAAAATCATTAATTATTAAATTTTTCATATGTCATTTATGAACAAAACACTTTAAGGGGCGTTTAGTTAGGGGTAATGATTAAGGGGTAATGGAATAGATTTTTAGGCTAAAATAAAAATGTGAGTGGTGATGAGGGTAATGATTGAGGGGGGGCAATGGAGAAAATGAAGGAAAATGAGGGGAATATTATTACCCTATGGGGAGGTGGGTTTCTATTATCCCCTAATTGGGGATAATCATTACCTCATTTTTACAAAATCTAACCCCCACTACCTCACATACCTCCCATTTTAGCTTATAAATTCATTCCATTACCCTTAATCATTACCTCCAACCAAACGGCCCCTAAGTGTGAACTATTACTAAATTAACAGCCCCACAACGTATAGTAATCAAGGTCACATATGCTAATAATGCAAATGAGAACGAATATTCATGTACAAAAGTTATCGTAGGAAAAGAAATTAGTAAAAAAATGTTAGAAATTATTACGAAATGCTAATAAATTACCTATAGTTGTAGATGTAGGTAAAAGCTAGGAGTATTATGTGTAGTTTTCACAAAATTAGTTCTAGTTGTAGCTGCAAAATGAAAATAATCTGGCAAACTATTTAGTAGCAGAGAGTTAAATACAGTAACAAGTTTCAAGACATAACTTCTATTCGAAAGCTAATTATTCATGTTTGTGCAAAACATAGCCTTTATATGTATATTTCCCAAAACAAATGCTCTCACAAAAGTATGATTGGTTCAGTGTTTTTCCAATTTCACGCATGTACGCATACCTCCGTCTGTTTTCTTTAAGTGTTTTTTTTGTGCCTTAACTTGACCGTTGATTTTTAAAAAGTTACTTTACTAGCTTCATAGCACGGAAAACTACTTAGTTTCATCCATCCTGAGAAGTACTTTAATTATCTATAACATTTGTATGTTTACTTACATCGTTTTTGACAAAATTATGGTCAAAGTTCGACCTCCAAAAGCGAAAATGACACTAAAAAAAAAACAGAGAGAATTACGATATATTGCATTTCATAACTTTTGACTTTAATGCTATTAATTAATATTAATACTTTGTATGTTAAATATATAGTCATGATTCATTGAATTAATGAAAGTTAAATTAATTATATTTATTAAAATTATGAAGTGTGACCAAACACCATCTTATTGAAACCATAAAATTATGAAATGATTTACTAATACCAAGGTGTGTCAACACTTGATGGATCTCTTTTCAGCAAGTTTACAAATAAAACTTCAACAACATATTTTTAGAACATTTGTATTTTTACTTACATGCATCCATCCTGAAAAGTACTTTAATTATCTATAACATTTGTATTTTTTACTTATATCATTTTTGAGAAAACTATGGTCAAAGTTCGACCTCCAAAAGCGAAAATGACACTTAAAAAAACAAAGAGAATTACGATGTATTGCATTTCATACTTTTTGACTTTGGTGCTATTAATTATTAATACTTTGTATGTTAAATATGTAGTCATGATTCATTGAATTAATAAAAGTTAAATTAATTATATTTATTAAGATTATGATGTGTCACCAAACACCATCTTATTAAAACCATAAAATTATGAAATGATTTACTATTACTAAGGTGTGCCAATACTTGATGGATCTCTTTTCAGCAAGTTTACAAATAAAACTTCAGCAACATTTTTTTAGAATAATTAATCAAGTCATACAAAAGGAAATGACTTGGTAGTAAATTCCGTCATCGAAATGAAAGAAGAAAATGTCAACTCATGTCACCACTTAATTAAGACTTTTTGACTTATGACATTACTCAACTTGTAAATTTGAGTGGATTAGTGTCAAGCAAATAAAAATAATAAATCCTACTGAAACTTGAATTGTTGGTTTCTTTGAAATTGGAAAATGAACTTGGTTATTAGTCCAAAATGAATATGAACACATTTATTATGAAAAATACTACTTTCATAAATCCTAGAAAATGGTTAGAGTATTTTCAAACAGATGAAATATCTGCCTACGCAAATATCATGAAAGAACTTGAAAAGGGCAAGTTTTTATTCGAAGACATTAGCAATTTTGAGCAATATAGCTAGCCTTGAGCAATATTGTGAATTTTGAGAAATTGAAGGAGGCAAGTCATTAACACCACTGCAGCATCAATTTGGGAAATAATACTTATACACATTGTGTAAGACGACACACACTTTTTTATGTGTCTATCTGTCTCCTACTTCTTTTTGCAAAATGGCTAAATCACCCCATATTCTCGCTTTTGTATGGTGGTCCCCATTATTCTCCTCAAATAAAAAGTTTTGTATCTTACACAGTGTACGGCTAGCAAGGTCCCATACTCCCCTTTAATTTACAATGAAACTGGATGGGCGTACTTAACCTTCTTATAATATAGGACAAATGGATAGTTGGTTAAGAGATTTAACACTGCTCCATACTCAAAGTGAGTTTCGAACCCTTAACCTTAGTTAATTAAGCATATATGAGTCTCTACTACTCAACCACACCACTTTAATTAGTATTAAAGTACAAATTAGTTAATCAATGTATCACATGAGGCACAAACTAGTTAATCGACGTATCACACGAGTGCACAAACTAGTGATACAAATGCGTCAAATAATAGAAACGTAAACCATACGGCGAATAAATTAAATAACAATAATGGGGGGTACATACACATGCGCTTAAACTTGTCCTTCAACTCGGTCATGTGGTCGCTCTTGGTAACACGGAAGTAGTAGTCGGGAAAGTCAGCCTGGTAGAAGCAGCTAGGAGGCGTGGCAGTTCCGATGGCGAGGATGGTGGCCGTCCCTTCCGATCGCTGGGCCTTGCGGATCTCTTTCACGGATTCCAGTATTGTAATTTCCCGAGAGAAAAGAGAGAAACTAATTAGTTACCAAAAATCAGAATGAATTATCTATACTTTTAAAGCTGAATTCGCTTTTAGCTTAGTATGTGCATCCCCTCCATCTACGATCGGTTGAAAACCGACGCATATTAATGTTTTCAACCGTGGCACATAACACTGTCTGTATTAGAGATTTGTCATGTATTTAGAGCTAAGGGTAGAGAATTACACTACCTCGAGTCTCAACTCTCTTAGACTGAAATATCAGGGAAGGCTACTATTATTTGTGATGGAAATCCAGGGAACAATTTGAGTAAGGATACGGGCACAAAAAGATCTATATATAGATGAAGGTTCAAAGGTTGCTAGCTAGCTAGGACGATCTAATAAGGTAGGCCATGTCATAATAATGAGCTTTCATGCAATTATGCATGGATGCAATGCCCTTAATTAATTAGTAGAGAATTTTTTTTTTTCTGAAGCGGCTGATAGTTTAGCCAAGTAACACCTGTATGGTGGTTAACACTTAACATATTTGGCTCTTAGAATGTGCGTGTAATTATTATACGTAAAAACTTGTGTGGATTTGGTCCATAGTAGATCGAGGGACTAAACCTTTTTTATTTTAAAAATGCTTTTTATGTTCTAAATTATTTCCACGATAGACGAAATTCACACAAGACAGTTTAATTATTATAATAAATTAAAACTAAAAATTTGTTTCAATAAGTTATAACTAATTAGAGTAGGTCGTGTGTAGAGCTGGCAAAATCTGATCCGATCCGTTCGATATCAGACTCGTCCGATACCTAAAAATGTATCTATTATCATATCCGAAAATGACCCGACCCGACCTGATCCAACCCAACACCCGGCCACATCCGTTCTCCAATTTAACCCGAAACCGATAACACCTGATCCAAAATTATTCGAAACCGAACAGACTTTACCCGAAATCCGAATATATCCAACTCATAATTACATAATATTCAAATGATTGAAAAAGCACTAACTTAACATACATGTAATCCTTATTAATGAAAAATTTCACATATGAGTTATTATACTTTGAAATATGAATTAAATATGACCTAATATGACCCGAAAATTGAGTTAATCCGAATTCGACTTAACCGAAATTCAAACTAACCCAACTCGAGTTGACTCGTAACCCAACATCAACCTAAACCCGAATATATCTGACTTGACCCAACTCGACTCGAAAACTCTTCTAATCCGATATAACCCAAACCTGTAATGACTCGAAACCAAAAGGACACGATCCAAACCCGACCAGATTCGCGCGATTGCCACCTCTAGTCGTGTGTAATATCACAGCAAGCCAATCAAAAAGAACACATTTTATACAAAATGTAAAATATGTTGTTTGAAAATCAACATCTTTTGTCCGAGAATACATTTTTTCGATGATTAAAAGTGTTTAAAATAAAGTAATAGTTTTTAGTCCAAAAATAGCATTTTGTCCTTCAAAAAGTATAACCATCTCGCGGTAAGACTGTTTTATATTTTATTTTATTTTTCTTACGTAAAAGGAATCTCACCATTGATAAAAATCTATATATTATCAGGAGTAATCAAGCTAAGGGTCAATCTTAGTAATAAGTGATCGCTTGCAAGTTGCAACTGATTTTAAGGACCCTTTTCTAGCCACACCTTCTGTGAAATAAAAATTTCACACAGGCAAATAACGGCATGACACATAACAAATGAAGAAATATTTATAGAGGGAAATAGTTCATCCTGGAGGAAAATTAGGAGGTAAATATTTCACTTAGAAGAGAATATTGGGGTAGGAGGGAAAGTGGAAAAATAGTAGTTAAATTTACCCAAAAAATAAGGAGGAAAAATAGATATAAAAAAAAAAAAAAAAACAGATTTACATACTATAACAAGCATTTCTCTCGTTCAACATTTTAGTGCAGTTAAAGCAAAAAAATAATATATTAAAAATAAAATCAAATCAGATAGGGAATGTGATTTTTTTTATAAGAAGGGGGAAAGTGAATTTGGATGTACTTATTGGTATTGCTTTAGCTATATGTTCCAAAAGTCTCATTTCATAACTTCACCAACAAATAATTCCATGGAGATCCAAGTGACGGGCAATGAGTTGCGCCAAATGAGTATTTTTTATGACTTATTAAGAATGAATTAAGGGGATTTGTTACTGGTACCTATGTTTATTATGGGTACAGAAAATAAATAATAAGAAAAAAAATAAATTCAACAACTATATTTTGCAATTCTTTAATTTTAAACTTTTAAATTTAGAATCCGTTTGAAATATATCTTTTATAAAAACAATAAAAAAATTATTTATCTAGAATTCGATTGGCTTGTGTGAAAAATGTTTTTTTACACCTAGTGTGTATGTACTATTTTCCTGATTTTAACCATTCAGGTAATTAGTTTTGCATATTCTAACATCTAACCATAATTTTTCTCTAAAAGGAAAAGAGTTAAAATAAAGTGTTAATTTTCTAAGCTGCTTATTAATAGTTTTTATTGATAATATTGTTGGTATAACCAAACTAATATCAAAATGTCACTAGTGATTTTAAATTTGTCCTTATCCAATACGAAGTTGGTGTTAATCAATTATTATTATTATTATTATTATTATTATTATTATTATTATTATTATTATTATTATTATTTTTTGTCCTAAAGAAACTACAGGTTTACCTTGAGCCATTTGTATTAAGTCTAGTCTTATTCGTACCGGGTCAGCCTACTAAATGGTAAAGTGTTCCTAACAAGTAGTTCTTCGTAATAAGAATTACATTCCTGATTTTGCTTAAGGGATGAGAATGCCGAATCACTCACACCAATTATTTGTAAGTTGATGTTAATTAAATTTGTTATGGTACTTAATTGGTGAGATGGGCGATTGAGCGAGATGAAGAGAAGGAGGTTAATGGAGAAGAACATATGATGAAGGGGAGAGAGAGAGAAACGGACGAAAATGAGGAACGTGCCATTCTATTTCATTTTTAATATTTTTTTAATTATAATATATTATCAGGCGTCGGTTGTTAACTTGGTACACATCAATTTGATGCCTTTTTTGGCGTTTTGTGACCCCTCAGCGTACAGCTTTCTCGTGTAGGTGTCTTGTGCTTATAGGCTCCTTTATGGTCAACTCAGCGTATGACGTGGCGGCTGATTTGTCAAACTCTAATTTAACACTTCTGTTTTAAATTAATTATATAGATTACCTACTTGTTGTGGCGGTAACTTAAAAAAGGTAACTACGACCACCATCGGGCCAAACAAGGTATAAGGCCGTAGGCAATAGGAAGGGGGACAAATTACTTTTGCACAGTGGATATAATACATGAAGAGCTTGTCATTCAATAGGTGGTTTGGATTAAAAGTAGGGGAGTTTAGTTGGTAAAGCTTTCACGTCTCTAATCTAGAGTTTAGGAATTTAAGGCTTATCCTTTTCAATTTCAAGATTGAGGGTAGTATTTAACTTATGGGTCATATGCCAATTCGAGACCGACTATCTTGCCTATTTAAAAATAATAATAAATTTAATGGATGGATTGTTACTAAAACACGGGAAATTTTTCGCCATTATTCAATAAGGGTATTACGTAAGGGATACATGATACATCAAACATTTATGTGTGTTTTTTTTTTGTTTTTTCATAAGACATACATTTATGTGTTGAAAGTGAGGACTCATGACCTTTGTAATAATTGGAGGATGATTTTTTTGACGATAACTGATAAGTTGCGTATTGAAATTGTTTTTTCTTTATGATGACATAAAACTGTTTTCCTGCTGTAAAAAAGAAATCAAAATATACTAGCGAGGCTTTTCACTTGTCCTTTGGGCTCATACACATCTTTGGCCACAGATTCTGTTGGATAATATTAAGGGACATAGGTTAATGGCATAAACAACTCTGAGACACGTTTAGGACGCTTTCTTAAAGACTTGATTTGTCCCTATGTGCAACGGGAGAACCAAATCTGTCTTTGAGATACAACGGAGTTCCGTTCCTAACAGTGTCTTGCACTAATGATATTAGGATACTAAGAGACCAAGGAGAAGGCAAGGTTGAGAAATTAGTGTGCTACATGGTATCATGATATTACTCCTTTACAACCATAAGTTTACCTTATGTTAACCATATGTCAAGAGGCTTGAGGCCTCCTCTATATATAGAGAATTCAAGCCCCTTCTGAACCATTGTGCCTTTTCACAATGTGTCACACATGAAGCAACATGCATATTAGCATGTGTCTTTTCACCAATAGGCACAATTAAACCATTATGTCTCTTGGAATAAGACCCCTTCAAAAATAGACATGTATGAACCAACATGTATTTTCACACACTACACATACATGTTGGAAATATTTCCAACAATCCCCCACCGTTTCCAACAATCTATGTAGATACAACCTTGAAAATCTCACACATAATAAAGGTCTCT
This sequence comes from Tetragonia tetragonoides, assembly GCA_038025085.1. Lineage (NCBI taxonomy): Eukaryota > Viridiplantae > Streptophyta > Magnoliopsida > Caryophyllales > Aizoaceae > Tetragonia > Tetragonia tetragonoides. The sequence continues at coordinate 34,491,228 of CM076141.1, forward strand.
TGCGAGTTGAATCTTTACTTAGTGTACTTAGTCTACAATTAGTCAGGATAGCAATGATAGGCTATGCTTTGAATCGACGATCCTCTTTGACCAACTCAGTCTAAGCCACGTACGAGACTTCATACTTCCCTTCTTAATATACTTAGCAAACCGACACATGTCTGGCCGTGTGTCCGTATCTATCCATGAATGCGTAAGAACCCAAACCTCTTAGGTCCCTTAGGAGCGTCACCACTCCGACATTCACGTAGGTGGATCTTATCAGTACCCCAAGTAGTACCAGAACAGATTCTTATTGCATAGAATACACCTGCTCATGAGATCCATTAAGAGATATTGCTCAACCTTTTCATATGCATGGTAATTAATCAAGCACTCCTTTGGGATGTAATTGTTAATTTAGTGCTTGCAAATCACTTATGATGTACTTGAACTCTTTGAACTTAAGACTCGTAGGTTCTCTCAAGCGTTAAGTAGAGATTCCATCAAAGTGACTTAGTAGGGCTTACACATTCCTCATGGCATCATACCATATATGTATCATTGTGCACAATCAATCCAAAATAAACATTTTCCGGGTCATTTAATATCCCCACCATAATAGCAAATCATGCATAACATGCATGCACATCAAAAATGCTCATTGATAAATGTATATGAATTGTTATATTACTAAACCCCCACCATGACCATGGATTTATCTAGTAATTAGACAAAATAATCCACATGTATATACCATTCACTAAATAAGTGAATACATCCACTATCAAGTGAACACATCAATATGATATTAATACTACTAGTCCAACCGCACATGGACTTACAAAGTTAATTAAAATTACTTCTAGTGACATCTAGAAAATTTCAAGACCATGTCACAACACACATGTCAAACTTTTGTGACCTAACCATCATATATCTCTTTACACAAACCATACATAAAATCATATATCATGTGTTTCAAGAGACTTACATATGAACTTTAGACAAACCAGCCTAACTCACAAAAACAGCATTGCCGTTATACATGTCAATTCCATATGAAATACTATAATCACTATAGACATCCACCATGGTGCACACCTTAATCTATACCGTGGTATGGTATACATTTCAACCACTAGATACTGGTGTTACCCCCACCATAAACATGGATATAGTGATAAGACATAATATTTCACATTATGACATTTACTTGTGTAGAATAATTCATAGTAATAAAATTATTTGACATCAAGGTTCAAACAAACATGGATCAATAACTATCCTTTAATTAACTTTCAAGTATGACAATACTCTAAGTTCAATTCCATGAACTTTACGCAAACTTCTAAATCGAAGTCAAGGATATAAATATTTTGTAACAATATCCTTTATAGATATCACAAAATTATTTTGCCCACATGACTCCGTAATTACATGTTAAATAAATAACACACATATATGTTCCAACAAGTAATCAATAACCAACTTATCATGAAACATATACAACAAATTTCAAAATTTAATACAATGAAATTTCAAGTTCAATCACATGAACTCAAACAAATATCCAATTAGAAGATACACAATTTATTGGCTATTATAACTCAATAAAAAATATTGAGTAATATACATTGAGTGTCAATAAACACCAAAAACTAACATGCCCAACGCGCATTTGATATACAATATGAACAACAAATTAGATATTATAATCACCACCAAAAATTATTTTCACATAACTATATGCAAAATTTTATATAAACAATATAATGACTAAATGCCATAACTTTGGTGCGTCATATATATGTCCAGTTTAAAGAGACGGTGCATTTTTTAACATCATATACGCCATTTAGGAATGACCATCATATAAAAACTTAAACTGCCATACATATACTCCTAATCGACAAAGCAAACCAAATTGCATATCATGTGGATAGACCTTATTCAAAGCATACCCATATGCTAAATGCCAAACTGTCAATCTATATTTGTGAATTGCAAACAAAGAAAGAAAAAACAAATGCACACTAATTTCTCAACCTTGCCTTCTCCTTGGTCTCTTAGTGTCATAATATCGTTAGTGCAAGACGCTGTTAGAAAAACTCCGTTGTATCTCAAAGACTGTTTTGGTTCTCCCATTGCAAATAGGGACAAATCAAATCTTTAGGAAAGCAACCTAGGCGTGCCTCGGAGTTGTTTATGCCATTAACCCATGTCCCTATAAATATTTCCCAAAAATCTAAAGACTTGATTTTGTACGTTTTAATTTCGTGTGGTTATGGCGGTATTTGGTGAGACGTTTTTATGAGGTTGATACGCGGAATACAATTAGAAGCCAAATGGTTGTATGAAAATGTGAGATAAGTACATCTTCTTTTATCTCTCTTCTAATATGTCGAATTATATAAACGGTGTTATATAATTGGTCATTTTTGATATATTAAGTGGATGTGTAATTGAACCATTTGGGCATGTTATATTCCTTAGTTTAATCATGTGCGTATGAATCAGTACAATGATTGATTGGTTGATGTGCTCCTTAAATTTACATGTTTAATTAGTGGGGTGTCATGACCATAAGTGCCGAACTTGCAATGCATTGTGAAATACCCTATTATTTATAATAGTTTCAAGGGTTGTGCCTTAGCGGTTACTTCTTGGAACGGATAGTTCTTCATGAAACGGTGCTCGTCGGGAGTTATTGTCAATTGTTTGTGAAAATATGATACGCAATTTGTTTTTTCTTTCTATTGTTGGGAAGTATTTAAAGGGACATGGGTTGATGGCATAAACAACTCCGAGGCACGCCAAGAACGCTTTCCTAAAGACTTGATTTGTCCCTATGCGCAACGGGGGAACCAAAACAGTCTTTGAGATACAACGGAGTTCCATTCCTAACAGCATCTTGCACTAACGATATTAGGACACTAAGAGACCAAGGAGAAGGCAAGGTTGAATATTAGTGTGTTATATGGTACCAGGATGTTACTCCCTTTAACCATAAGATTACCTTATGTTAACCGCATGTTTTCCACATCTCAAGAGGCTTTAGACTTCCTCTATTTATAGAAGAATACATGACTCTTGTGAACCATTGTGACTCTTCACTATGAGTCACACATGAAGTATCATGCCTATTGGCATGTGTCTCTTCATCAATAGGCACAGTTAAAACATTGTGTCTCTTGGAATAAGACCCCTTCGTAAATTGACATGCATGAACCAACATGTCTTTTCACACACTACACATACATGTTGGAAATATTTCCAACAATCCCCCACCATTTCCAACAATGTATGTAAATACAACCTTGGAAATCTCACACATAATAAATGTCTCTTGCGAGTTGAACCTTTACTTAGTGTACTTAGTCTACAATAAGTCAGGATAGCAACAATAGGCTATGCTTTGAATCGGCAATCCTCTTTGACTAACTCGGTCTAAACCATGTACGAGACTTCATACTTCCCTTCTTAATCTACTTAGCAAATCGACACATGTCTGGCCTTGTGTCCGTATCTATCCATGAATGCGTAATAACCGAAGCCCCTTAGGTCCCTTAGGAGCAACACCACTCCGACATTCACGTAGGTGGATCTTATCAGTACCCCAAGTAGTACCAGAACAGACTCATATTGCATAGGATACACCTGCTCATGAGATCCATTAAGAGATATTGCTCAACCTTTTCATATGCATGGTAATTAATCAAGCAGTAGTTTGGGATGTAAATTGTTAATTTAGTGCTTGCAAATCACTTATGATGTACTTGAACTCTTTGAACTTAAGACTCGTAGGTTCTCTCTCGCGTTAAGTAGAGGTTGCATCAAAGTGACATAGTAGGGCTTACACATCCCTCATGGAATCATATACCATATCATGTATCATTGTGCACAATCAATCCAAAATAAACGTTTTCTGGGTCATTTAATACCCCCACCATAACGGAAAATCATGCATAACATGCATGCACATCAATAATGCTCATTGATAAATGTATATGTATTGTTATATTACTAAACCCCACAATGGCCATGGATTTCTCTAGTAATTAGACATAACAATCCACATCATACAATTCACTATCAAGTGAATACATCAATATGATATTGATACTACTAGTCCAACCGCACATGGACTTACAAAGTTAATTAAAATTACTTCTAGTGACATCTAGAAAAGTTCAACACCATGTCACAACACACATGTCAAACTTTTGTGACCTAACCATCATATATCTATTTACACAAACCATACATAAAATCATGTATCATGTGTTTCAAGAGACTCACATATGAACTTTAGACAAACCAGCCTAACTCACAAAAACAACATTGCCGCTATACATGTTAATTCCATATGAATTATTATAATCACTATAGACATCCATCAAGGTGAGCACCCCTAATCTATACTATGGTAGAATATACTGTTCTACCACTAGATACCGGTGATAAACCCCCAACATAAACATGGATATAGTAACAAAGTTGTTTGACATCAAGGTCCAAACAAACATGGACCAATAATTATCATTTAATTAACTTTCAAGTACAAGTTCCTGTACTCCCAAGTTCAGACGCGTGAACTTAACATGTGATCATTTGTGTTCCATCATAAGAACTTATAAGTTCAAATCTCATGAACTTCACACAATCTTCTAAAACCAAAGTCAAGAATATAAATCTTTTGTAACAATATCTTTTATAGGTATCACAAAATTATTTTGGCCACATAACTCCGTAATTATCCCAATAATAACATGTTAAATAAATAACACACACATATGTTCCAACAAGTAATCAATAACCAACTTATCATGAAACATATACAACAAATTTCAAAATTTAATACAATGAAATTTCAAGTTCAATCACATGAACTCAAACAAATATCCAATTAGAAGATACACAATTTATTGGCTATTATAACTCAATAAAAAATATTACATAATATACATTGAGTGTCAATAAACACCAAAAACTAACATGCCCAACACGCATTTGATACACAATATGAACAACTAATTAGATATTATAATCACCACCAAAAATTATTTTCACATAACTATATGCAAAATTTTATATAAACAATATAATGACTAAATGCCATAACTTTGGTGCGTCATACATATATCCAGTCTAAAGAGACGTTGCATTTTCTAACATCATATACACCATTTTGGAATGACCATCATATGAAAACTTAAACTGCCATACATATACTCCTAATCGACAAAGCAGACCAAATTGCATATCATGTGGATAGACCTTATTCAAAGCATACACATATGCTAAATGCCAAACTGTCAATCTATATTTGTGAATTGCCAACAAAGAAAGAAAAAACAAATTGCATATCATATTTTCACAAACAATTGACAATAACTCCCGACGAGCACCGTTTCATGAAGAACTATCCGTTCCAAGAAGTAACCGCAAAGGCACAACCCTTGAAACTGTTATAAATAATAGGGTATTTCACAATGCATTGCAAGTTTGGCACTTATGGTCACGACACCCCACTAATTAAACATGAAAATTTAATGAGCACATCAACCAATCAATCATTGTAATGATTCATACGCACATGATTAAACTAAGGAATATACCATGCCCAAATGGTTTAATTACACATCCACTTAATATATCAAAAATGAACAATTATATAACACCGTTTATATAATTCGACATATTAGAAGAGAGATAAAAGAAAGATGTACTTATCTCATATTTTTATTCAACCATTTGGCTTCTAATTGTATTCCGCGTATCAGCCTCATAAAATTGTCTCACCAAATACCGCCATAACCACACGAAATTAAAACGTACCAGGATATTACTCCCTTACAATCATAAGTTTACCTTATGTTAACCATATGTCAAGAGGCTTGAGGCCTCCTTTATATATAGAGAATTCAAGCCCCTTCTGAATCATTGTGCCTTTTCACAATGTGTCACACATGAAGCAACATGCCTATTAGCATGTGTCTTTTCACCAATAGGCACAATTAAACCATTAAGTCTCTTGGAATAAGACCCTTTCATAAATAGACATGTATGAACCAACATGTCTTTTCACACACTACACATACATTTTGAAAATATTTCCAACAGATTCGGGTGAATTGTGAAAAGAGTGCAACAAAGTAAATTATTTCTGGGCATTCTTGGATAAGGCCGGATTGAGGGTAATTGAATAAGCAGAAAGTGAAGAGAATTTAAGAGTAAAAGAAAAGAGGGAGGTAGTGGTGGTTGTTATATTTTGGGTGGTGAGAAGACGAAGGTAATAGTTACTTGTATTTGAGGATAATGGTCAACCACCCTCTTTACTGCTTTAAAAAAAAAAAAAAAAAAAAAACCGTTTTCAAATGCATTTTCAAAAAAAAAAAAGTTTTTGTGGGTCTCTCGGAAACAGTCTCTCTTCTAGGCGACTAGTTAGGGGTAAGACTGCGTACATCTGGACCTCCCCAGACCCCGCCCTAGGCGGGACACTTACTGGGTTGTTGTTGTTGGTCAACCACCCTCTTTGTCTCTCCTCACCACCAAAGTTGGTTGGTCGAGTTATTTAATTCAGTACTTTTCAACTTGTCATGCCAAGCGGGCAAGTGTGATCGAGTGCATCTTCCATATGTATATAAGAGACAATCTTATTAAGTCTTATTTGGTTGGATATATAATAAGATAGTGTAAGAAATGCAAGTTTTATGTAACTTGTTAGAATTCTATTGTTTGGTTCATCAACTTACTTAGAAGTGGAATTTTCCCATGTAACTTACTTCTTATGAAATATGGGAAGTTGCTAACCTAGGGAAGCTATGTAAGTGGAACTTCCCAGACTTCTCCCACTAAAATTACACATGTGTCCATAAAAAGCTCATACCTATGTAAATAAATGAGGATAAGTATGTCATTTGCATTTTTTTCCAAGGAAGTCCATTTTATCAATCAAACAAAATGATTTCCATGGAATTTCAACTTACCTATATAACTTCAATTTTCATGTATTTAGAACTTTCAAAGAAAGCATACTCACATGAATCAACAAGGCCGATGGATATGAAGGGCAATCTTAGTCACATACCCAATGTAGTAGAGTTCATTACGTAATTGGAAACTTCTACAAAATTTTGGCTTTGGGATTGAACTACTCTTGGTTCTGGCTTCTGGGCACTCAATTTCATGTCACTTTTATAATTTTGTTTTTTTCAAATTAGAGTTTTTGAAAGTATATACAAAATACACTATTAATCATGAAGGGACTGTATTTGGGGCAATGAATATGATACAAGATACAACGCAAAATTCTTACCTTTGCCATGCTCCTCGTTGTTGTTGGGATTTAATTAAAAATATATGAGGAGTTATAATAGTCTAACGCAATAACATGTAAAACACCTTCCGACTTCTCATCAACCCAAACCCTAATTCATGCTCTGCATTTTAATACTAGGAGAAGAAAACTCATGTGTCACAACACTCACAAGATGCTAACTGAATTGCTATATCATGGATATCTAACATTCATGATCCCTTGTCTCCTAGTTTATCAGAAGCATACACTAAGGGGACATTCGGATTGGATAATGATTAAAGGGGGTAATAAATTGAAATTATAGGCTAAAATGGAAGATATATAAGATAGTGGGAGTTAGATTTTTGTGAATAGGAGGGTAATGGTTACCCCATTTGGGGGATAATAGTTACCCACCTTCCCCCCCAAGGGTAATGATATTCAGATTTTCACCATTTTCCCTTCATTTTCTCCATTACCCCCTTAATCATTACCCTCATCACCACTTCACTTTACTATTTTACACTCTAATTTAATCAATTATCCCTTTAATCATTACCCTAATCCAAACATCCCCTAATAAGTTTTACTAAATGATGCTATTACTATAAATGTCAACTCCAGAGTCCAGACATTGTGGGAGAGTTGACATTAAGCCACCGTTCTTTTCAAAGAAATGGTGCAGGACAGTGAAGGATAGAACGGAACAGAACGATGATGTGGAACAGAACAGTGGAAAAATGAAACAAAATGTGAGACAAAATGAACTATAAAATGCGGAACGAAACGACGCCGAATGGATTAGAACGGAACGAAACGGAATGCACCATGAAAATGACGAAAAAAAAGGGGCTTACTCTTGAGCAACGAAATGGTCAAGACTCAAGGTGTAATACCCCGTAATTTTTATTCATTTTAGAATAATAATTACTTAAAAAGAAAAATGCATTTTCGTATTTAAAATAATTAATTGGGTCATAAATGTTTTGAGTGCCTAATTAATACTGGGTTTTAGTTTTGGACCTTATTAAATGTAATTGGGCCAAAATAAATAAAAGAGATTGGGCTCTATAATTTTCGAAAGTGGCCGAAAATTATAAGGCACCAATGGGCCTTATTTTCGGCCACCCTAGCCAAAAATAGGGATTTGATTTTGCTGATTTTATTTTCAAAATTTGGTTTCCTAAAATCCTGGTTAGTGGAGGGAAGTCAGGAGAGTTTTTAGGAAAGAATAAGTTTAGTTAAGGAAGGAGTGTATTTGGGCTCCTAAATACACTCAGCTTCCAAACTTAACTGACTCTTTACCAAACAAAAAAAAACTCTCTCTCTCTCTACTACTCACACGGCCGAAATTCCCAAGAGCAAAAAGAAGGAGAAAGTTCATCACTTTCACAATCCATCTTGCTCAGTTTTAATCCTTTGAATTTTCAAGGAAGTGTTCTAAATTTGCTCCTTTGATTATTTAAAAGCTTTTAGATTCAATTCAAGTATGATTTTATGAACCCTAGTTTTTGTATGGGTAAACCCTAATTTAGTTTTGCCTAGGGTTTGCTAGATTCTATTAATTTTACATGATAGGATCATGATTAGGGTTTGGTTTGTGGTTTTTATTGAATAGAATCAAGTTTGAGTTCAAAAGGTTAGATCTTTGTAAAATAATTAAATCTGAAAATTTATTAATTTTAGATTTAATTAGATTAGGGTTTGTTAAATTGATTAATAATAATAAAAAAAAGCATTTAGTGTCACACGGCCGAACCTGCGCGACGCACGGCCCAGTAGTGCGGCACTGCAGCACCGTCGCTGGCGGCCGTGCGCCGTCAGGCGCCAGTCGACGGGCCACCAGCGGGTCTGCTGGTGGTGGGGCCCGCTGGTGGTAGGGATGGTGATGTTGTTTGGGTATTGACTTGCTTGACTAGTTGACTTGTTTAGGGTTTTGGAAAGTTTCCTATTTTGGTTTATGCAAATTTGTTTTGGAAACTTTGAGCATGCATGAGGAACTGAAATTTCCAGCAACTTAATTAATTAAATTAAGGGTACTAAATCATCTTTAAAGTTTAATAAAGTGGTTTAGAAGTCAAGGTATTGACTATTGTGTGTTGTGGATTTGTTAGGACCCGTTGACCGCGCTTGAAACGTAAGGAGCTTACGTTATTGATTGTCGTGTTTGCCTATTGATAAAGGTAATTCATGTCTAGATGAATTATGTAATCTCTTTGTCATAATTCATAGCTATTGGGATTTGTATTCATTTGTCTAGTATTGAATTGAGAATGTGAATTCATATTTGGACTTGTGAGTATTTTGAAAAGGGATAATTAGTGTTTATTTCCTTGTGATAATTCGTATAGAATTATATGTTAGTGAATGCATGTATAATGTTGGAAATTCACTTGTGTAGCAATGTCTACTTGATTAATACTCATGTGATGAGGAGATGCATGTTTTATTATTGGTTATTGAACGAAATTATGTTAATAATTGTTCAATTGGATATAGCTCGGAATTGCTATTTTGGTATCATGTTAGTAAGCATGTGGATTCATGTTAGAAGCATGTTACTTTAATAATTTGATATGAACTTTGACTAGTGAATAGGTGGTTTTGAATTGAGGCCTAGATGCCATTCATGTAATATGCCATCGGAAATTGTAACCATATTGTATTACTTGAGCGCCAAGATTATGTGATTTACTTGACTATGTGATGACCTTTGAATTAATGAATTGAGAGTTAAGACTTCTTTGTGTGAGAGATCTACCAAAGGACGCGAATGGGAATTTGTCACTTGTTATGTTGAGTGGTTCCATTGGTTATGGCCTCAATGTTTGGAAATCTCGTATCCATATATGATGATTGGGCGAGTGGTTCTCCGGAACAGTTCTTCATGTAGACTTTAGGGTCAAAGGAGGGTATGCATACTAAGGAACACTAGAAGTACTTTGGGAGTCATCTATACTCCGGGACGATTGATCCCTCTCTTGCCACTGTGCACGGGACTAAGATCCTATTGAATCGACTGTGATTGGTTTGACAATTCATGCGATTCTCTTCTCCCTAATGAACTTGGCTAATGGATAAGCATAAATACTGAGATTTATTATTTGATTATTATGCGTGTCTTTACTTTTAAAGCATGATGTCTTTATTTCATAAAGCATGATTATTATTTTATTTGATTAAGCATGTGGACTTAAATTTGGAGATTGAGATGGATTATGTGGTTATGAATTACTCAGCATCGCTGATTAGTTGTTTTTCTTTTTACTTGTGTTTGTTGTCCATTTCTCTTTAATGGTGGGCCTATGATGAACCTATGGAATTTGTCTATATGGGGGAGTAGATTGACAGGATTGTAGCTCGAGGAGTAGAGTTAGTGAAGGCGTGCCAAGAAGATAGTATATCTTCTAAAAACATTTAAATTATTGTTTAGTTTGGAACTTCTATTTATTGGGATTTTTATTTATTGTAATGAGATTAATTCTCTTGCATGAGAATTAATAAGTTTAATATTTCTATTTCATTTGGATTAATTGTTTTAAGTTAGTTGGAAAAGATAGTTATTATTTAATTATCTATTACGTTTGTTTGGGGACACTAGCATTTGTTTTCTTTTTTAGCCTCGTATTTAATTTGAACATTAAGTACGGCGGTAACGATTCGAATTTCCCATGGTTTTTCCGCTGCAACTCGTGATTTTAAATGGTTTTAAATTAGACGGAAATTCGGGGTGTTACACAAGGAGAGATTGAGGAATGGGGCAATCAAAGTGATCGAGAAGGAACTACCTGAGAGATTCGAATTTGTTGCTATACAGATTAATGCATGATTTTGCATTTGTCGGATGCAAAATTGGGACAAGATTGACGTGAAGGTTTATTGTATACGTAAATTATAGATTAATGATTATGTTCATTAACCAATTACTTTTCATTGTTGTTTGGAGCCTCTGCTGTTCCCGTTCATGTGTCGTTCTTCTCCCTCTCTATCTCTCTCCTCTAATTGTTTAATATTTAAAAACTCACCCTCTCCATCCAATGATCAAAAATCCTCCCTTCCATTCAAGGGTGAATAGCATTGGAACTGTCATTTGCTGTTATTTTACAAACAGCAGAGGATCCGGACTCCTTATTATTAGCACTAACTTTATTTGACAATGATTGTCAAGTAAGTTTAGAGATTGGGTGTAAAAATGAAGCGGTTAGTGGAAAATGGGTCCAAATAGGAGAAAGACAAAAGAATTTTACATAAAATATGAACTTTCATATAAACTAAGATTTTTTTTTTTTTTTTTTAAAAAAAGGAGGTTGCAGTGGCACCCATATCCACAAGGGTAGTGTCGCCACTGGTCCAATGATGGGGTATCTACGGATGATCCATTCGATTGGAAATGATCAAGAAACGTGTTGCAGGTGCTTGAAAGAACAAATCCATTACATAAAGAAGACCATCTTGTTGTCCCAAACCATACGAGTTAAAAAAATTCCATTAACTAGTAGAATCACTTCAACTTAACAACCATAGAAATGCTCACAAAATATGAGAGAAAGTCTCTCATAAAGAAAGAGAAACCAAGTCTTACAAATGGAGAAGCTTTTACTAATAGAAAATATCTAACAACACTAAAAAAAGATAAAGAAATGAAGGTATTTGGGGCTTATTATTAGTAAATAATCACTAACGGCAGCTCCTCTGAACAAGGAGATGATGATTACTAGTTTTTTTTGTTTTGGAGGGAGTAAATGGTAATGTTAGGCTTACACAATGTGTACTATACACAAACATGCATGTCTTGTGTTTATCTCTCTCATTTCCCCCACATTCAAAGTAATGCTAGGCTTACACATTGTGTAATATACACAAACATGTTTTGTGTCTATCTCTCTCTTTTCCCACACCCATACTACCCCCATGAAATTCAAAGGGGCCCAAGAGGGAGGAGAGAGATAGACACAAAGACATGTTTGTGTATTTACACTAAGTGAAATCCAATCATGGTCTCCACACCCATACTACCCCCATGAAATCTAAATGGGGCAAAGAGGGAGGAGAAAGATAGACACAAAGACATATTTGTGTATACTAAATCAAATATAATCCAATTAGGATCCTTTTGAAGGGGGAGAGAGGCGAAGGAAGGAAGGAAAGCTAATTGGATACGATTGATATGAGGTTTCTTTTTCTCAATTTATAATTATGATAAAACTGAAGGTTTTGAGTTTTGACTTTTGACTTTGGGATGCTTCATTAGTGGGGAGACAACGACAGGTGAGAGAGGAAATTTGAGATTGATTGATGATACTATATTTTCTTTTTGTTAAATAGACAACTTGATTGATAGTACTATGTACATTTATAATTTTTGGAACCAAGTCTAGTCAATTTCCCATTTTGTCTTTTAGTGTTGTACTACTTTGTAGGTATTTGATGTATTCGTGCTATGTGAAGGCTGTAACCTTACCATGAGGCTGTAATTGTACCTAATTCAAATCAGAACACTTAAGCGCGTATTTGTAAGGGTATCTCTATCAAATAGCTTTGTGGGATAACTTTTTGTCATACTACATCACCAATCTACAAATCTCTCTCCCACAAACCTCCTCTTCCCATTAAAAAAAAAATCTCTAAAACCTCTCAAACCTGTAAAAATTTCTTTAATTTTTTACTTTTCCTTTTTTTTTTCCCTCACAATGAGGTTTGTGGAATAGTTTTGTTCTGGCAAACCTGCTTTGTGGAAAACCTCTCAAACCTCTCTCCCCACCAAAGCTTTGAGCTTTTTGGCCTGCACAAAGCTCTCCCAAAAATCATTGATGGGGATGCTCTAAGTTGTATTGACAGATAATTTTTTTCTGATTTTTTTTTGCAAATTAAAGCCTCAAGGTAAGGCTACACAATGCATCTCTCTATAAATAATAGTGGTGCTAAAAACCACTTCAAGATGATAAAAAAAAAAAAATCACCACCCATTTAACTAAGGGGTCGGCTTACTAGTGCCTTCGGGCACATATTATGACTCAGAGGCGGATCCACTCTCAAGGTAATGGATGCCATTGAACCCACTTAAATTTTAATTTTTAAAAATATCCTTTATAAAATAATATTTTATAATACAATTTATAATAATTGTCCTACATATTATAAGAGAGTGAATCCACTTAACTTGATTTCTGCATCCGCCACTGTTAAGACTGTTTAGATTCTATATTTTTAACATAATGTTACAAGCTTTCCTATTGTTTTCCTCTCATCTTCTTTGGTAACTGGTTGTTAAAAAAAATTATGCCTTTTCTAGGGGCCTAATTTTTTTTATTGTAGTACAGGGCCTCGAAAATGATTGCTACGGCCCTGGGTGGGATACTCACTGGGTTATTGTTGTTATTGTTGTTGTTGATACTAGATTTCATCAAAAAAGTTTAACACTGCATTTATTAAATAATTTGTATTTCCGAAGTTAATATCAAAAATGAAGTAAAAAGAAAAAATAATGAATGATAAAAAAATAAAAATGAACATTCGGTGACCAACTTCCATCACCATTACCACCACAGGTGACGCGTCCGTTGTACTCACCACCATTAGCGCCACCATGGTAGCCACCTAATTCCGGCAAGCCACCATTTTTTTTCCGCGGAATTTTGCTGGTGACTTAGTCGCCAATCTGATCTCTATAAAAACACACTATAGAAAGAGGGAGAAAATTGGAGTCTGGTGAACCCTAAAGGTGAAATTTAGATTAAACAAAAGAGGAGCCGAGATTTTAAATTAACCCAAGATAAAGATCTTATCTGGGCGGAAGTTCATCGTCAACAGTAGTTTATCGGATTATTCATCTCAATCTGTAAATTTGATAACCATAAAAATAAGACCTAAAATTCCAAAAATTAAGGTAATCTTATTAATGGTTGGATATCTCTTTTGATTGGGGTAATGGCTTTGCAAGATCAGCCGCCGAATAACATTCGCCGGTGAATAGGGGGTTAGTTAAGGTAAAAGTAGAGAGAGAATATTTATTTATTTTTTTGCTCGTAAGAGAGAGAGAATAGTTGGTGAAAAGGAAGGGAGAGTTTTACGGAAAATAAAAAGGCAAGAGGAGAGAGAATCTGAAAGTGAACTAATTAAATGGAAAACACTTCTAAATAGTTGCAGCATGTTTCGTGCTTACCTCCGATTGTAGGGATAACACGTTGGCGCCTCACTTTCTTTATTGTATAATTTATGCTATATTCAGGCAGTCGATGATTAATTGTCAATAAGTTATTGGCAGAGCTGTTCAAGATGTCGATTTCTAGCAGTGATGTTGGATTTGGTACTTACATATCGACGGAGCTGATCAAGACACCAATTTCAAGCAACGATGGTAAGAGTTATATTCATCTTGGTATATTAGATTATTGTTCTTGTTTTCATAATGTTAGGTGAAGTCATATTCATAGGGATTACAATCGGGTTGCTCATGAGTTAGCCTACATTGTTCCTTCGAAAATAGATCTTAGTCGTTTTTTATTATTTGAAATTCTTTGTAGCGTAAACAATGCATTTAATCAATTGAATGGAAGTTATTAGTGTCGTATTGAGGCATTGAGATAATAATTAAAAAAAATAATTTGTAACTGTTATCATGTGCCTTAAGGGCACAAATTAGCTTTTCCATTTGACTAAATATCATCACTTTTGTGACTTGAGTTATCATTTTTACTTTATTCTAATTTTCTCCCTACTCTTTCCCATTCTCATTTTCTCTTCCTTCATTTGCTTCTCTCTCTTACCTCTCATTCTCACTTCACAATTTGTATTTTTAATTTAACAATGCAAAATCAATTCTATAATTATTTGCCATAACTTATGATTATGGTCTTCTATATTACTTAGTTAATGAAAATATATAAAAAAAACTAGAAAAATACAAATTGTACAAAAATAAGAAAGGTGTTGGACGCTCCGTCCAACACTTTATGGGGGGGTGTTAGGCGCTCCGTCCAACACTGTATATGGAGTGTTGGTCTCTTCGTCCAACACTGTATATGGAGGGTGTTGGACTCTCCATCCAACACTATGCAATGGGTGTTGGACTCTCTCTCCAACCCATCCTAACATCTAGCGGTGAGTAGAGTGATCCTGATTCATCGTATCCCATCGGGTTTTTATCCAAAATGCTGATCATCGATCCAAACAAAGGGGAGTGGATATTCGATCCGCTTTCTTTGGATTAAAACAAGAGCGAAACTGATTTGGATTTTCACAAATTGGATATCCGGTTTCCGATTCGCATTCATTTTTATTATAAAAAATTACTAATTTTAATAAATTAACAATAAGTGACAAGTGATTTTGTAGTTAAGTTTGTTTTGTTGTATGCTGAATCATGTCATTACCAATATATTTGTTAACTTTTATTATACTTTTGGACATTTGGTCAACTAAAATTGAAATACACTGCACTAAAAAAACCTTACACTTAGTATATTCAACTTCTTAAAACTTGAATAAATTTTTTGATGTAATTTAGGTGGATATGATACAATTAGTAAGGTTCAAATTTTAAAAATAAAGTTCAATATTAAAGAAAACGATGAAAAATTATAAATTTAAACCGGATACGGATATTCACCGATCCGATCCGCTTTAATCGGATATCCGAAAAGCGGATATTCGATTTTGCTCACCCTACTAACATCCAACACTATATATGTAGTGTTGGACTTTTCGTCCAACACTATATGGGGGGTGTTGGACGGGAGAGTCCAACAGTATGTAATGAGTGTAGGACTTTCTCCAACCCACCCTAACAAATTTTAAAGCAGTTAAGGGTGTTGGACGTTGAGTCCAACAATCCCATAGGGTGTTGGACTTAAGTCCAACACTTCTTAGCTTGTGTTGGATGGAGCATCCAATACTCTATCTGGGATATAATGGGTAGTAGTTTAAGTTAAAAGTTGGTGATATTTAGTCAAGTGGATAGTGGTATTTAGCACCTATGATAAATAAAACCAAAAGCAATAAAAAAAAGAAGTTCAGTGTCCAAAAACAAATATTTGTGAAAGTTCAATCTCCAAATGTATTTTGTAGGTATTTGTATTGTTCTGATTTCAAATAATTAAAATTTTAAGTTGAAACCCCGAAAGCAATAAGGAAAACAATGTTCAGCCCCCAAAAACAAATATTTGTGTAAAGTTCAACCCCCGATGGTGTACTTAACTCTTACGTGATACAATATATAGTTATATAAACTCCCTTGTTAGATAATGTTGTTCCAAAGCAATAGATAATTGTTGACTGAAAATCAATAATGTTTGTTAAAAAATTGATGAAATGGATTTGTTGTTCCTAGTGAAATACTAAAATCTCTCATCTAGAATCGATAATAAAGTTGGTTCCAAAAAGGTTATTTCATTTGATGTTTAAACAATCAATTAATTCATCTTGAATAATCATCGATATTCAGCAAACAATTATTTATTGTTTAGAAACAATCTAAGTCGACAAAAGAGTATAAATATCACACGCAGTGTATTACTATCCCGGAGTCTCTTCGTATAAGCATATTTACATATCATAGAGCTTGATTTTGGTTTGTTTTGAGAAAATATAGAAATGACAAGTTCATCTAAGACTCACTAGCTTTTTAGTTAAACACCAAACACATTGGCTTCTTGTCTGTGTATGGATCCTCTACACTTCCAATCCTCTACTGTTCCTTTTTCTCTTTATCTCTCTCCTCCAACTATTTAATTTTAAAAAAACCAACCCCCTCCATCTAAAGTTAAAAACCAACTCCCTTCATCCAAATATGATATTTTAGAGGTCATCACCTGCTATTATTTTGAAACAACAGAGGATTCTCTCCCTCCTCGTCATCCCTACTTTGCATTCTAAGCCACATCCCCCCTACCCCTGTGTTACCACTTATTTTAAACACCCCCCCCCCCTCCCTAGTGTTACCTTATTTTTGCTGGTTTTTTCATTGCAGGCGCGCAGTTCGTGCATTCAAATAATAATTGTACCATATGCAAGAACAACTAAATTTACCAAGGGCTATAAATATGTAATAAATTGAATGAGTAAAATATAGTAGGGTTATGACAATAAACCTCAACAGTCAAGAGCTGGCTTCTAATAGATTAATAGACAGATACATCATACATGCACAGATTAGGCCAATGAAATTGGTAAAAAAATTTCATGTCATTTGATAATTCTATAAAATAAAATAGAAGATATGTCTATATATAGAAGAAAAAAAAAATTGTATAGAAACATACTATTCTCAAGTTCGATTTTGAAAATTTTTAAGCCATGGCTAGAAATATAGAAAAATTTGAAAAATATTCATATTAGATTCATTTTAAATATTACTTAGAAATATACAGTCTTCATGCCCACCACCATATCGAACCTGATAAACCTATTTGCATGCGTAACATCTCTTAAACAATCTACAGTAATTGTTATATTTGTTGGTTAAGCAAAAAGATATTAGACAAACTTCAAGACTCATGAGAGTCTTAACCTTGACACCGTTTGTCATTTCAACAAGGGCAAACCTTCGCTATACAAACAATTTTCTCTTCCAGAAATCCTAAATGATACCATCTAGCAACAGTTTATTTACAGCCCTAAACCTATCTTGGTATCGATTTTAGTACATGGACGATTCTGAAATTTGATGCTTGGGTCTCTCAAGTGGAAGCGTCTCCATCTGTATTCGGAAGTCGTGTTTTGAAGAGGCTTCTTCTATATCCTCCTTAGCTCCTACCCTAAGTTCATCCAAGGCTCTCTTTGCATACACGGTGAACGCAACAATGGTAATCATCATAACAATGAAGGAGATTACGTTGTACACAATCTCCACCCAAGTCAAATGATGGTTCCCATACTTGACGTCTGCAAACGTCCTTATTAATCGGCCACTGCAAATAATGTTTTTGTGAATCAGTATTCAGATTAAAATCAGACAATGAAATTATCGAAATGCCAAGAGAATAAAGAACCAAGTTGCAATTCTTGCAAAAGCACCAAACAAGGGTGCTTATTCACTACAGTTTGAACCTACCCTCTTGTCCTTCATAAACTCAACAATTATGTTTTTATCATCCTCATTTTTAACGTCATATATCTCGCATGACACCCAAGCACTAATGAACAAGAAAAGGATAAGATCCTCGTCCAAAATTGCTATGTTTTCAAGGTCAGAAAAGATGAAAAAGGATCTATGCAGTATCTAAGATGCAGTTCCGGTGTCAAAGAAGTAAGAGGGGTGGGCCACAAAAACTGATATCGTAACACAAACATTGATTCGCACACATGTGAACCAAATTCAAGTTCCTTAATATAAGAAGATGACTGTAGTTGCAATGGCGGTGAATGGAACTCACTATAGCATTCAGTTTGCAGTAACATTATAGACAGACAACCAAGAAACAAGCATCCATGGACTCACCTGTAGATGTAGATAAAAGCTTCCGGCACCATTCCAGCAATAGATCCCCATAGATATGGCCAAAATCTCATCCTTGTCACCACTATTGCATAATTGAAGATTGTATAGGGAAACGGTGAAACCCTAAAGAGAGCAACTACACGAAATTGATGACACCAACTACCTTCTCCAGCCAGCCTAAGCAAAGCAGCCTTTTCGGGCCATCTTTTCAACCATTGCTGAAAATTAACAAATATATAGAGAATTGAAAAAGATGGGAATCATCAACAGTAAACAATGCAATTATGAATTATGTAGCCAGCTTCTTACATGGATCCTATCTCGGAACAGCAATCCAATTAAATACGGAAGAATCATCCCAATAGTTGTTCCCACCATGATTATCACAAAACCAAGACCATAACCAAAGATCATCCCTGCAAGCCACATGGATGGACCAGAAGGGATTAAAAGTACAGGGAAGAATGCCAGAGAAGCAATAAGCACAATAGCAAGAACCGGACGGCCAAAGGCAGTGGCTTCCCATTGCATCATTGGAAGAAGAACCTGCAAGATTGATAAGTAGCCAAAAGGTGAGGGAGGGACTTCCTGTTTACCTGTTGCATAAATAGTACACTACAAGGACGGCTTAACTACCGAACACGATGCATATACTTTTTTCTTTAATCAACATTAACCTTTTTGATTACGGGGTAAATTATGATTACAGCGATCAATGTAGTTATATGATTATATTCACAGGCACCATGTGTTGGTCTAGCACACTACATATTTTGCTTGTAAGTTATGGAACCAACACCCAGATATTGGGTTCGGCATCATCGTGTAACTTTACTTAGACCAGAGTGATGCAGTTTGTTGCTTACAATCTAAATCTCTTGATTAGGAAAATGATTACAGTAGCTCTTTTTTAGTTTTTTTTCTTCTGTGTGTGTGTGTGTGTTATCAGAGAGCACCTCTAAATATGCCTACGGCAGATGTCACAGGTTAGGAGTAGAAAGCATTACCCACCACTTCACTAGACCAAGTAGTCGCTATTTCCCAACAAAGAAGTATAGGAATATAGGATAATGTAGCAAGACATGCAATTCAGTCCACTATAAATCTGAGAATGTTCCATTATGGTATTACTCCATGACATTCTACAGCCCTACCAGTTTTTGAATTCAGAAGGTATTAAGCACACATGTTTAGCTGAAATTATAATAAACATTATTTATGGGGTAATAATCATCTAAAATGTGTAAGTCCCTTAATATCATGCGGTTGACCTGAACTGCTTAATCCATCAAATAGTTAGTTGCAAACAAAAGGCTGAAAAAGTGTACAGTGTACCTTCTCGAAAAGGAATGGAACTCCCCATTTTAAAAATACGAGAGTCAATCCGATAGCAATAATGCACAAAATCAAGACTTTCATCCACCAAATCAAAGGATTTATTCCCGTATTAGCCTGAGAGTGTAAGGCATCAGCTTCCGACCTCTCAGTCGAATCAGATTTCACCAGGCTGACATATTCATTGTCTTCTCTCATAACAGGTCCAACATCTGTGTCATGCTTAGCCAACTCCACTGAATTTAGCATCTCCACGGAATCCCAGGAGCTGTTTATAAAAAACATGCAAAAGATATGAGCATACACTATACAGCATATCACCAATAGCCATATAAAATATGCAGTTTTGCCTCACATTTAGCTCAGACAACCTTTGTCACAATGAAATATCCCTGGAAGTTTTGCACAATATTCTCGTTTTAGCTACAACAAATCATTTTAGTTTCATTTTCACCTCGTCTAGTACTTATTTTTAGTGTAGCTTTTATGTTGAGGGAAGTACTGTCACAAGATGATTTTTTTTGAAGTACAACAATACAAAAAGCAAAAAATTCACGAACACAAGGGTAGAATGGGGAGAATTTTGAATAGTTGACAAAGAGCGGTCATGAGCGGTTCAACAAACAAAAGGGCTGTAATGGGTGGTTTGCCAAACAAATTGGATAGAGGGTATAGGGTGGTTTTATCCTAATGACCTATCTCTTATACTATTCTTCTTCCATATATCTTTTCTTCACACCCTTGACAAGTAATAAATAATTTTATATCACTTAATATCTAATCACAAAAACTTCTATAAGACGGTCTTTCTGTAACTTTTGGTGAGACGGGGGTCACTTTTCAATGAGATGATGAGGGTCATTGCTCACCATAAATGACCCCTACATTTTTAAAAAGTGACCCCAATTTTTTGTGAGTTGGTCTTACACAAGACTTATTGATATCTAATTATCTCCATTTTAATTTATGGAAGTGGATTCTCAAAGTAAATCACTTTGGAAGGGGCACATAGGGTATTAAACATAAGTTATAAGTTAAAAGAAAAACGAATTCTTTACTTACACTCTCAGGCTGATACTAAATCTTTAGCCACGCCCAAAAAGGAAGTTCCTCTTTGCCAAACCAAAAAAAAAAAAAATAGTGATATAACATAGCACTTATCAGGATTAGTACCCAATGTCCCTCGTGAGTCGCGAGGTTGGTGCCCCCAGGTTATTTTGAACGAGTTGGGATCCTCTCCATTTGCTAAAAGAAATGGAGGGCTCCATTTACTAAACGGAGGGTGAGATCTCCATCCAACCAATTTTTAAATTAAATAAATTCAAAAAGGCAAAACAAGAGATGGAGATCCAACCCTCCATTTAGGAAATGAAGAGAGAAGAAATGGAGAGGATCTCAATCCATTTTGAACCTATAGTTGTTCATGATCGGAATGACCCAATAGAACCGGCCCGGAAAAAGGGCGTGCTCGTACAATGAGTTGGTGATTTATAAGGACCCAGTCTGGCCCAGCGCATGACAAAAAGTTATATCAAACCCGGCCTGCGTCCAGCTAGACCTGTTTTTGCAAAGCTCTATTTGTGGCCATCATCCATCAATCCAACCATACTTTCAAGCCTTGAATGACCCCTTCTAAACTTCTGTTTTTTTTTTTATTACTAAAAATATGGTATTTGTTTGATACTTGGCATTCATCTTTTGGATAAAATCACACGGTAGCATCATTCTACGATCACTCCCAGTCCAAGAGAATCAAAAGTACTTATAAAAAAGATAGCCCAAGAAAGGATAACTAATGATGGATCATATAGAAGGCTGAACAGTTTTCACGACTCAAAGTCATCCATGTGTGAGTAGCTTCATAATGGATAGTTATTTATACCATGGTTCACTTATAAAGCCACATGATTACTAAATAGCAATATCACAGCCTCTCTGTTTCACTTGAAGATAGTTTTTCCATCACAGCCTATAATCTGAACAAAACAACTCCGAAGTGGTAAATTAGTTGGTTATACTGATGATTTTCCTTTAAATTTTGACTGATCATTCACTTGAATAATCACCAGTTTTGAATGATACTATTATACATACTATCGCATGATGAAGTAAGAAGTTGAAATTACTCTAATATATATGCCATATTGATTCAAGGAGCATCATCTCTGAAATCTGCAACGTTAACCAATGCAAAGCCCACTTGACACTATTAACTTCCACCTCCTATACTAGAATGATATCAATTCCGATGTAGTACTCCTACTCCTACTGTTACCCAAAACACTATATGTTAGAACGTGACATTTTGATACTGTAATCACAGTTTATATTTTAAAAATGCAGAGAAGGTAATAGTTTTCTGTCAACAAAACCGTGCTTCTAAAGCACCAGCTGAAGATTGCTGACTCAGTAATTTGCCTATCAATGAACCAAAGAAATTCTTCAATAGGTGACTTCTCAACTTGCCATAAGCCGGAGAGACTTCTGCCTTCTTCATATTCATTGTTCCCAGTTCCATTCTTAATTCCCATGTTATTGATTATTAATTATTTCAGAGTGTGTGTGGATGGGGCCCTAGGAGGAATGTTTCCTGTCGCCTTAGGATTGGAGAAGAGCAAACCTTGAGTTATGCAGTAGATCCTCACTCAGCATGATCTTGAAATCTAAACCCCTACTCAAGACAGCACACCCAAGTCCTACCAGTTGACCTAGACTGGTACTGGTAGGCTGAATCCAAAACATCCAACTCTATACTATTTATGGCCCTTTAAGCTTAAAATACATCAAAGACCATTTATAGAAGGGGAATCTGGATCCAATCTTAAATCCTTGCCACCCATTTCCCGGTTCCCCCACTTAGAAATCAGTATGCTCTTCAAGCATCTGTACATAACCTCCCATCCACAATCATAATTCAAGCAAAAAAAAAAATTATTTTTTATTTTTGAAATGGTTAAGTACTTCAGTTTATGTAGCTTCCACTACAAACTTGATGGTTAGCTTGTTTTTCACTGCTCAACTAACAAAACCCAGAAACTATCAAAACCCAGAATCCAAAATTCAATTTTATTTATTTTATTACTGGATTCCAATTGCTCCCTTAATTCTAGTTCAATCCCCCTACTCGATCATTAGCTCAACATCAAATGGCCAAATTTTCCTAATCCGACAAGATCCCCATATTGTCGAAGCCATTAAAATACACCACAAAAGGCTATCATAATAAATGATGTGAGAAATCATCACAAAACCCAGTCCAATCCCATGAACAAGAATATAACAAAACAGATACCAATTTATCATATCATTCCATAAATGAATAAGATCTTCCAAACTTCCAAAAGGGGCATAAGAAAACTAACAATCAACCCAACAAACTTTCAATTTCATCAGCTAAATATATAAAACAATTAAGGTAAGACAACTCATAAAGATTCAGCTATTTATCCATCCATCAATCCATTGATTTATAAATCAATTACTCCATAATCCACAGTCATTAAATGAGCAAAAGAATAATAAATAAATAATACTAGTACTAGTATAGAACAAGAAGAAAAAGAGAAAATAACTTTACCAAATTAATTAGGGCTAGCAAGCCCGGATATTCCGGAGAACAATTCTCTCTCCTCTTGATCGGCTGAAAATGATTTGTTTTCAATTGTTAAGTTCTCACTCAGCATGATAGGTGGGAAATTGAGTGGTTTTTTTTTGTTTGAGGAGAGAGAGAGATGATGGGTGATGTTTGAAATCTTCAGTTCACGAGCAAAAGGGAAAATATATTTCAGGCCATTGGAGTTTTGAGTTTTGACTGTCTCCCATACGTGTGGGATAATTATGAATACGAATGTTGTTGCTGTCGTATTTCTATGTCAGAGTATTTATTTCTAGACGTTGTTCTTTATATAGAATACTATTTGATATTCCCACCCCTTTCGCTTTTTATTCAAACCAACACCATAAAGTAGGTGAACTATGACCTAGACCAACCGTATATGAATCTCTTTCTAAGTTTTTCATATAGATAACATAAAGAATTTAGAGGGTTCTTATCTAAATGTTTGAATAGTAGTATTTGCTTATAGTTGGGGAATACCCTCCATTCGGAAAATGTCTGTTATCTTATGACAGATAATCGGACCTAAATTTAAAGGTACAAATGATGATCTCGCAAACATATTCACGCATATATAATGCATCAGAAAGTTTTTTTTCTTTGGTCTTGAGGTATTATTTTTTATCCATTAGTTTACTTTTTTACCCATCGGTATTTTTTTACTCACAAGTCAGTGTACCATTTCTTTTCGCGGCTATCGACATTAGTTTGCCTCATATATATTTTTGTGCTTGACGACTGAAAACCCTTTCTATGTCAATCAGAAAATCTAATATAAAAAATCATGAAAATTATGGTTGGTGGATGAACTAGAACCGGCTACTAAGGTGAGCAGAACAAGGAAATACTCCTACCTATCAAATCCAACCTAAACCACAAATTTGAAAACCGAAAAGCAAATCCAAAATCCAAAAAATTAGAGGACGAAACGAAATTTGAAGCAAAAATAAAGGCCTAAAACATCCAATTTCAACAAAAGCCTCTCTTATGAGGAAGCCTCATACACGAGATATTACTTTTTTTGAAAGGTATAAAAGGAAAAAAAAAAAAAAAAAAAACCTCTCCAAGCCTATACATGAGATATCATTTTTTTCCAAAAGATATCACTTTTTATTTAAGATGGTATCACTTTTTTACTCATGTTGGTATCACTTTTTTGCTCACAAATATTACATCTCAATGTCTCATGCATAACAGCCAATTGAGTTTTTGTGCCAATTCAAAACCACCAGTAATAAGCGGTGGAGAAACGGCATGCAAAAGTCTCTCTCTATACTTGTGTAAGCAGAACATATAATCCTCAGCAGTTTTTCCTTTTGAAAACAATGATTTAGTTTTGACAAATTTAACATATTGCAATTTGCCAAGTCGCAACATATAATCCTCAGCAGTTTTGCCTTTTGAAAATAATGATTTGATGTTGACAAATATTCTATAATCAACAGTCTTAACTCTTAAGTATTCTTTCCTTGACCTCAAAAAAAAAAAAAAAAAGTTTTCTTTCCTTGACATCCGGTCAACCCTTGTTTGTTTTTACAATTAGAAAAAAGAAAAATATTTATGTTGCAACTTGTACAGTTCTCTTAAATTTGTAGAGCTTATTTATAGATTGTTTAATAATTACAGAAGCATATTTGAAAACAAAATAACATGGATTTTTAATTTATCATCGATACCGCCACCTCATCCTCCACCTGAAGTACAAAAGCTCCTGGAATAAAGTGCAGCTTAGGCTGGTCTGCTACAGAGTGTATGTTCATAGAGACCTTCAAGGTAGAGAAAGCCAGAATGTGTGTACACAGAATGAGTTTAGAATGAGTTTCATTCTGTGTACAACTCAAAACAGCAGAAGAATTAGCTGTGCATATACCCTTTCAATCCAGCGCATGATACCACATCCTCTGAATCGCCTTTTAACTGAAAATATCGAAAATTAGGGAACTACTCCGATCCCACGTACATTAGATGAGTATGAAGAAATCAAATAAAAGCTATGAACAAAATTTACCAGGACTAGATGGCTACATAAAGCTCCATGCAAAAGCACTTTTAGCTTCTGCGACTGCTCAGTCATATGCCCTACACGTATAGACTCTTCAAGGTGGCACCACAGACGTTCAATTGCTGTGTAAGGGAACCAAGTTGCAGAGGGCCTCTTCCGTTGAATGATGTGAGCTGGTTTCTGCAATTTGCAAATCGATATTCTTCAGCAGATGAAAAGCATAAAAGTTTTTTCATTTACATATAGATCATGTGGAAAGAAAAAGGGAATAAAGGAGAAGAAAAGCCATGAAGGTACATAAATCATCTCATAATAAGGAGCATCAAAACCACCTTTCAAGCAAGAGTCACTAACCAAAAGAAATGTGATTCTCATACTAAGGAGATTATATAACTTTTAGAGAGGTTGAAGACTAACAGCTGCCATTCCCTAGGTGAAACACTGAAAACAATAAGGAAAACAAAACTATCCAACAAATTGGATTCCAGAGTTCAGGCCTCAAGCTCTTACTGTACATTGCAAAATCAGCTACCCACACATACAACAGACAACCATAACTATTCACTTTTGAGTAAACAAGAATTATGAGCAGAGAGTTATATTGACGGAACCATTCATCAAGGTTAAAAGTACGGAAGAGAAAGAAAACACATGCAAAAGAGGAAAAATTACATTAACAAGAATAAATAGGTGCCTGCAGACTGCAGTGACTGCAAAACTTCGACAAAGATATTTCTATGGGCAAAGCACAAGCACTCGCCGACAGACCAAAACACCTCCACCGTACAGAAGTTAGAGAACTACACCCATTTGCTAAATTCTAGCATTTATCTGTAGAAGACGGCACGAGCCTGGATTCTAGCACTCCGGCAGGGCTACTTTCAGGGGGTTCCCCTCAGTTTTTGGTCTGATTTCTAGTGTCCAAGGCATCATGGCATATTTAGCTGTCCAAGGATAAAGTCGGGTATGCATTGGGATGAAGAGTCGCTCCATTTTGACAGTGCAATTCATGATATATTACTCTTTCATGAACATTTCTATTATAAGCTACTAACATTGTGGAGGCAGTTTTACAGCTTGCAGAAAGATCAGCTAACTATTGACTAACTACAGTAGTTTACTTCTGTACCTATTATTTCAATCTGTTCTCGAGAAGCTTTTTCCAAATGTACACACTTTTCATTACCCAATAAAGTCAGATACTTATAACTCTATCACCGTTCAACAGTCATTAAAAAACTTCACGTCTTAAGTGAATTCATAACATTTACAAGAAATGAACTCTCAGTGCGGTTACTTGTTGGGGCTAAGAAGTCAAAATGTGAAAAACTAACCTTAACTAGTCAAGTCTCTGAATGACCCTCACAATTGCAAAAGTTACATCAAAATAAAGCCCAAAAAATCAATATCAGAGAGACACTACAACTCTACGTAAGTTAAGGGGTGTTAAGGAATCAAATTGATTTGTGGAGGCCTAATCAATGTTTTATGATCTAATACCAAAGCCTTTGCGCTTTAGGTGCACACAAGCTCTCCATAGATTGTACAACACGGCAACACCTCAATCAACAACCAATGAGGATCCCAGCACCGGCAGAGTCTCGAAAGGTCAGATGTATGCTCCCTCACAGCAAACGCGAAGTGGTTGTCTGCGTAAATCCTCTCCATAAGGTGCCAAAATATATTAATTTTTAAAATGACAGACATTGGTAGTTTAGCCTACACTGTGAATTTCAAGTAGCCAACTCAATGGAGGCCTATTCTGGTGGAAGATCAAGTAATGGCTTTATATATTGAGGTAGGACACACAGAATGAAGCAAATATATCAAAAGACAACATAACTTCTGTAACATGAAAGAGGGGCTGTTAGTAGCTGGTTTAAAAAGCAAAAACGAAGAAGACTAAAGCTGCCTGGAAGTTTCCAATCACTAAGGTATTTGTTGGTCAATGGTAACTATGCCTGTATCCTTTCAACTAAGTTAATTGGAGCTTGGAAGTTACCCGTCCGCTGTCCCATATGTGGTCATGCAAGCTACAATCATACTTATGATGATCAAATTTCTTCGAATATAGTGTAAGGTGTCTTGTGTACAATGACAACCAGAGCTGACACATTTTCAGGGTTGGATGTATTTATTTGTATTTATTTATAGATAAGAGGGTTGGAGGTATTTTCAAAAACCTTGTGTTAAATAACGTCCCAGAATACATCTTGCCCAAATCTGACAAAAAAGGCGTTAGATACAGACAAAGCACCAGCATTTTAGTTGCTCACATGTGCTGTGCGAATGATATCGTGAAATAAACAAAACAAATATGCTTCTGATTTCAAATATGAGAACCCAGTAAACAGGTAACAAGAGGCTCTTTCACCAACTTACCATTTGAGTTCTACAGTTCTACAACAGTAGTCTTCTTCAGCATACTATGATCATTTTTTATAGCAAGAAGCACAAAAGGAGATATATGCTGACAGTAGACGATGGTGTATTAACTCGCATCAGTTGACATAGTGAAGTTTCTGGAATCAGGAGTAACCAAGCAAACATAATGCTAGTTTAGAAGATAACATACCATTGAAGCATATGCTTCTATGTATTCAACCAGCAATTCTGTAGCCTCAGGATAGCGTCCATAATCGACATATAATCCAAAAAGAGCGGCAGGATAACATTCGTGGCCAGTCATTCCCCAACTTTCTCTTTGTGCACCCTGGACAAACTCAATGATTACACACATCAGGGCACATTCTAAACTTTTGGAGTTTGGATACTCATCTCCCCCCGACCCACAATTTTTATTCAACATCATCATTTAGTGAAGCTAATAAATGCACCCTAACTTGACGAGGGAAAACCAATCCATCCCATATTCAGTCTTTCCCTTCATTCTCTTTTTTTCCTGTTTATATTCTTTTCATTAATTGCAAACTGTTTTCTAAAACTCAAAGTTGTTTTCTAAAATTAAAAACTGTTTTCATGGGTCTTTCGGAAACAGCCTCTCTACTAGGCGACTAGTCAGGGGGGTAAGGCTGCGTACATCCAGACCTCCCCAGACCCTGCCCTCGGCAGGATACTTACTCGGCGTTCAGTCTTTGGTTTAATTTGACAGTCATTGGGTTGTTTCTTACCACTCCTTACCTTAGTTTCTCTCTATGACTAATGTTAAAGCTACCAAGTGGGTCCTAGTCTAGCTTGGCTAACGGAGCACCCCATTTAATTTTAAGGTATCTGCAGCAAATTCTCTTCTGCTATTCCTTCCCAGTGTGAATAGGCAATTTTTGGCAGACACGAGAGATTGGGGGTAAAGCAATAGTCCAACACCTAATCAAGAAGAATAATAGAGTACAACTACAATCTATTTATACCGTAGATTTTCACTGATGCAGCTTGAAATGATAAAAGTGCGGGTGTATAAATCAGTGTTATAAAGACTTAAAAACATAACCTGTTTTAGATGAATGAAAGCTTACTGACATGATCGTGACAATGTTGTTAATCAGTTCAGTGAAGAGACAATCTCAACAGACTGCAACCATAACACTACAAGATCATATATGTAAAAAAAAAAAAAATTGTAGATTAAAATATCCAGGTATTTGCTTGTTACAAAAAGGCAACAACAACCAATTTCGTCAAGGGAATATAGCCAAACTTATTGCTGGGAGTTCTGGTGACATGAATTGACTTCCAAAATGGAGTAAATTTGTCAATAAGAAAGTAGTTGCCCAACAGCAGCTAGGCTTAGTAATTCACAGAAGAATCTTGTAGGTTTGAGAATTCTCTTAAGCCATATCAAACAGACACCAGAAGCACCAAATATTGCAGGTTAATATCCCCCCAGGATATACTCATGAGTCGTGATCTTTTTACTCTTTTTTGTATTCTAACTCTTGCCTTAGTTTATTGATGACTAGATCGTAACAACATTTTAAAGATGTTTTAAAACATATGTTTCAAGAGCTATATGGTGTAAGATTACCTTAAATATATGAACTAACCAAAGAGGCAGCTCAATATGAGGATCTGAGCAGAGGAGAGTTTCCGCAACCACCACTGGTAGTCTTCCGTGATATCTTTTATACTTCTCCTGTTAAAGAAGAAATCTCAATCAATCACATAATCTTGTAATAATTTCTGAGATAGAAAGAAGCTAGAATCACTTTATTTCATGGCACAACCTTACATGCTGTCCTAAAAGTTTTAAAATATTCTTAAAATGAAAAAGTAACATTCTCAATGGATTTCAGAAGGTCACATTATAGGTGCCCATTAGATGGAATATGATGTGAATACCAAGCAGTTATTTCTCTGTTAAAGTTCTAAAAATCTGTTATGAATCAAGAAACAAGTGTTCAATCAGCTTCAAGTACTCGAAACCATTTGATTATATCCAAAACAAGCAAGAGAAATACCATGATACCCTCGTGGCACAATACTTCTAATACAAAAGTCTCTTCACCCCCTCTCCCCCCCTCCCAAAAAAAATATAAAAAAAAAAAGACAAGAAAAAGCGAAACAGCCATAATCACCTATTAGTAATGATATGAGCACTGATTTTCAAATAATAATGAAATGAGCATCAGGAACTGTCAAAGAATTGAGGCTCCCACAACCCAAATGTCATGGCCCAACCCGAATACTAGGTGGAAATTGTCAAATCAAACACCTCGTAAATCCTCAAAAATTTGCTGTGTTGGCCATCAGATCTTATAAGCTAGTAAGGCTAAATCCAAAAGGCAGCCTTGAGATTTTCTGAAGGCATATCCACTATTATCATTTTCAAGATGCCAATAATCTCACAAATTTTATGCCTTTCTACAGTTCTGTTCAAGAATCACTTCGTAAGACCTCCTATTTTATGCAGCAAGAATAACGACATATGGATAGATTACTAATTCAATACTCCACTAAAGTTGACCACCAAATGCCATCTGCCGGAAACTCAACGATTCACTACTATGCCAAGGGACATTCACTTTGATACCATTGCTCAGAGGGTAGTGATCACTCTCTTATCAGCAACAGGAGGTTCACCTCTCATTTTTAAAAGATCATATTTTCATGCCTGAGCTAATATCAGCCATACTAGCGATTGGTAAATGATTATGGAAACAAACATATGGTTGCATGACTCACAGTTAGCATGAGAAAAAGGAGTAGGCCTACAAGGAATTTTTAGATAAGAAAAATGTACAAAATAAAGAAACTCAGAAGTCCAACCCTAAGCG
This sequence comes from Tetragonia tetragonoides, assembly GCA_038025085.1. Classification (NCBI taxonomy): domain Eukaryota; kingdom Viridiplantae; phylum Streptophyta; class Magnoliopsida; order Caryophyllales; family Aizoaceae; genus Tetragonia; species Tetragonia tetragonoides. The sequence continues at coordinate 34,522,131 of CM076141.1, forward strand.
GACAATGGAATCCTCTACACACACGCGTGCGATTGCAAATTAGCCCATTGTCTATGAACCTGGGAAACCTCATAGCTCTTAAATGCTCCTGCTCTCCTAATCCTCAATCAAGCTAAGTAATCCTATCCAAAACTGATGCATTCCTCTCTAGGCAGACATAACTCTGCAAAACTAGCATTACGTTAAAGCAGCTTCTTCTCCTTCCTCCCTTTGATACCCACAAACTGCATTTGCGAGCCATAATAGTTCCCCAACACCATGAAAGCACCTTGAAAGGCTTAACACTACATAACTCATCAAGGAAACATGTGATGAAGATTCGCAACTAGGCTCCGTATATCAGGAGATAAAGATATGCCCCGCCTCCTCCATTTGCGCAAATGTTAGTGTTAATGTTAACCCTATAATCCTATCCAACCCTAAGGTCTATAAAAATACCCGTACCTTACAGATACCTCCCACCAGTTGCAATGAAAAGTTCATTTGTCGCTTGTAGGATTCAAAAGGTCCCAAGGCAATCAGTCGCTGAAGCTCATCAACTTGCTGGGAAGACAAGCTCGCTTTATCTTCCTTCTTGTGACTTCTAGTTTGTTTATTTATTTGTATTATTACTTGTTCTAAAACAAAATAAAAATTGCAATGATGACATGCCCCACAACTGGGACAGACTTACAGGAATCACCACTCTACCTAGAGTCACCTCAATCAAACAGCTACAGGGTCCAAAACGCCAAGCAAAGAGGTAAGCTCCAAAATCTTTTGTTTATTTTTAGATAAGGAAAAAATTTTATTAACCAAATCTGTAAATAATACAAAAAGAGGATAAGGCATCCTCAAATGCAATCAAAAGAATCTACAAATCTTGCCAATGGCGCTGTACAAAGGTAAGCGGGATGCCCTTAAAAGCACCCGCCGCCTTAGCCCAAAGGGAGGCCAAATAGACCACATGATCCCAAACATAATCTATAGGCTTCCCAACATCACAAAACACCCGAGAATTCCTCTCCAACCAAATACACCACAGGATGGCCATACACATGCACCTCCAAAACAATTTCCCCTCCCTTCCTCGTCTCATAGCTGCGAAACGAAGCTGTAAAAAATCACCCACCGTGGCAGGGCACACAAAACTTTCCCCCTCCAGCAACCTACTCCATAAAGATCTAGCAAAGTCACACATAACAAACAGATGCAGACTATCTTCTCCATCATGGCGGCACATCACACCGAAACCCGTTAGAAGAGACCACCCACGCCTCCGGTGTTGCACCATATCATAGGTGTTGACCTTGCCAAGCACCAACAAAGGCCCTGGAACCTTAGACTTCCAAATAAATGTAGATAAGGGAAATTGAGGGAACTGTGAAGGAAGGCTAAGATTGTGAAGGAAGGACTTGCAAGTGAAGACCCCAGAAGGGTCCCCAATCCAAATCCCGGAGTCGTCCACAAGGACGAGGGAAGTAGAGTGAAGGACACCCAGGAGAGAAACAAGTTCCTCCAGCTCTCTATCATGCGGGGAACGACGCAAATGTAAATCCCACGAAGCACCCCTGCCTGAATAGAAAGCAGACACAGGCGCCCCGTGAAGGATGGAAAGACGATAAACCCGCGGGTACGTGGAAGAAAAGGAGTTACCCTTCCACGCATCCTCCCATAATCGAACTCGATTACCATTACCCACTTTAAATCTGACCAGTGGAAAGAAAAAAGGCGATACCTGAGAGATGTACCTCCAGGGGCAAGCATGAGAAACAGTGGAACTGGCATGGGCGTCCCACCCATTGTGCTGAAGACCGTACTTGCTCTTGATAACTCAGTGCCATAGGGAGTCGGACTCCAGGGCAAAACCACCACAACCACTTACCCACTAACGAGATGTTTTTGGACACCAATCTACCGAAACCCAATCCCCCCTCAGACTAGATGGTCCCAACTGACTAGATGGTCCCGTCTACCCCCCCTGCCCCAGACCAGAGGAAGTCCCTCATCATCTTCTCGATCCGATTAGCCACACTAACTGGAATCCGAAAGAGGGACAGGTAGTAAAGAGGGATGCTCGCTAAACAAGACTGCAAGATGGTGATCTGTCCCCCCAAAGAGAAATACACCCCCTTCCAACCATCTAAGCGCTTAGCCACTCTAACACCACCGGCTCCCAAAAAGAAACAGACCGAGGGTTACCTCCAAGAGGCACCCCACCTGGCAGCCCACCAAGGCAGCCAAAGACTGTAAAAAATCCTCCCCAGCGTTAATCCCCGCCAAACTACACTTAGACAAGTTAATCCTCATCCCCGGCACTACCTCAAACACTTGCAACAGTGTAAGAACCCTCTTAAAACCGTCTACGTCGGCCTGAGAGGAAAAGGATCGTGTCATCAGCAAACTGAAGATGGGAGACAGAGACCCGCTCACGACCTACCCGAAACCCCTCCACCTGACCCCGATCCACACCCCTATCAAGCATACGACCAAGAACGTCAACTACTAAGGTAAAGAGAAAGGGAGACAGGGAGTCCCCCTGCCGGAGGCCACGCGAAGAGGAAAACCACTCACGGGCTGCACCATTCACGAGGATAGAAAAACTCGCATTAGATAAACACCCCCTAATCCACTTTCGCCACCTCCCTCCAAACCCTTTCCTATCCATCACTGGAAGGCCTTTACCAAAGAGGAGTAAAACTCAAAAACAGTTAATTCTTTTTTTTTAGACAAAGAGAAAGTATATATTAATGAGAACAAACAATTACAGCAAGAGGAGGGCGAGATGTCCTCCAAATAGTACTAGTCACAAATCAAAGCTGGACATGAGTAATAGACTAATAGTATAATCTTTAAATGCCCCGAAAGCTCTAGCCCACAATGATGCTAGGTAGGTGGCCTTATCCCACAATAGATTATCAGAAGTGGCCATCTTGAAACCAGGGCATCACTCTCCAACCAGACACCAAATGATAGCAAAGACCTATGATGTTCGGACTCGGGTACGGGTGTCGGACTCGGATATGGATCCGAGAGTCCAATACAGGAAAATGATAATATGAAGATACGGGGACACGTATCATAAGTGTCCAAATTTAATATGTGGACACGGGGACATGGGAAAACTGAGTAATGGGAAGAGAAAAAAAAAAAGCACAAAAGAAAGGAAAAGTCTGTATCCTTGGTAAGTTGCGAGGAAAAGTCAAGAAGTTTAAACGTAGAAAGTGATTGGGAAGGTAAAACAGTAAAAGGACTGATAAGTTATTGGACAGCTGTAAAGTAGTGGTAGATGAGTAATTAAATACTTTCTGAGAAGGTAAAAGGAGTATTTTCTATAAATATTTTTTAATGGGTAACAGCTGTCAGTGGTTGAATTCTTTTACCCCCTCACTCCTACTTTTTGCCTTCCCCATGTTTTTTCTCTCTCCTCCAGACCCTCTCTCTCCCTCGTCTCTCAATCTCTTCTGTGTTCTCCATTTTAGAACTTCACCTCCTGCCATGGCTACAAGCCCTGAAGTAGATCTGCAAACGCAGCAGCCGAGTCCAACTTTTTCTTGCCGGGTCCGACCCATATCCCGTGTCCGTACCCGGGTCGTGTCGTGTCGACACGGGTACGGCGGGGTAAACAGCCGAGTCCGAGAATCATAGGCAAAGACTACATTACACCACAAAACTCAAAAACAGTAGTTCCATGAAATGTAGCAAATCTGGAACAATATCAGAAATCTCGAGCACAACAACCGCATATCCGTCCAACAAATACACCTAGAACCTAACCTTCTACCGTTCACAAGTTTCAAACTAATCAGCGGAGAGAAGTGAGAAGAAACCATGAACACAAACTTCCGTGGACTCGCTACATTGCACCTGACAGAATCTGTGACACCCATCTGTGTGGGTAGCCTGTACCCCAAAGCTGACATCTCAAGTGGAAGACGACATAGCCACTTACCAACAAGAGCGGCCTTTACATTCACCGGCCTACCAAAACCCACCCACCGTCTGCTTGAGCAGATATTACTGTATTCGGGTCCGGGTAGAGACCAAAGATCTTGAGCGACCGATCCGACAGAACAACTCACCAAGTGATCTTTCTTATTTCCAACTACGCCAGACCAAAAAAGTGCCTCACCATTCTCTTCATCCTACTAGCCACAAGGGGGCACGACCTATGTTATTCGGACTCTTCATTTCACCTCAAGTATCCTTGTTCAATACTCGACACTCTGAGATGGGTACGGACACTAGACACTCAAAATGGCGGAGTCCGACACTAGGACATACGACACTTTCAACCATGTCCAAGTAACATAGGCCACAACTATCGGGATCTTAAAAGCCAAAATTCATTTTTTAGATTGTTCTGTTTTTCTTATTGTCTTCTCATAATCAAGGAACCACTTAAATACCATGAGAAGTAAGTATTAAAGTTGGAAGTCCAATTCCCCTCCCCAATCTGATACTCAGGCAACCTTCCATTATCATTGTCCTTTTTTTTTCATTTTATCAATTTGACATGAACACAAAACACCTAATCTATGTTTTACCAAAAAACATAAGTTAACAATAATGGAGCAGTTCACATACAAGATATTGCTCAAGCAGTTCCCACTGACTGTTATTTGGGTGTTTCAGTTGAGGATCAACACCAAAGCATCCTTCATTCATTGCTTCATTGATTGACGATGTTAACAAAAGGCCAGGTGAGCTGCATAAGTAAAGCAAGGATAGAGATACAATTCAGAAGGCAAAAAATCCATGATACCTGGTATGAATTGGAAAATACATACAGTAAGAGTGTACGAGAGTCCTTTAAATCTTAAAATTTAATTAACAAAAACGCTGATGATGCAAACAAGAGAGATATCGTACCCAACCACCGAAGACCTGGCTTTACTTGGGCAGCAATTTAAGGTCAGAGAGGAAAAAAGTCTTTCCAATTCCCTAAATCAGAAAAAAGAAACACAGAAAGAAAGAACCTGGTGAGAAAAGGACAAACCAACCCAAAGTCCCAAAGATAATGCTGTAGCAAAACAACATATGCAAACTCTGTCGATTTATACCTTTTCAACGCTGAATCCTTCCAAAACCTCAGAACAACCGTGAATGCCATATCATACAGATTTGTATCAACCAACAGGTCAACTAAATCTGATGGCAAATCTTCTTTACCTGAATATTAATAAAAAAGAAACTGATAGATCAGAATTGAGGTGGTAAAAATAATGCAACATTTTTCGTTATCCGAGTAGCAGGAATCAAAACTAAATACAACATATACATCGTATCTGAAGGGTATACATGGAAACTCACAGAGAAAAGCATTTCATGTCATCAACAATCATATTCATCACAGAATAACCCAGTAACATGGAGGCATCATACTTCAAAAACATTGTACGAATAAAAGAGAAAGCATTGGTAAATTATTTTTTAGATAAAGAAAAAGTAAAATAATGAATCATCAAATCACAGTGGTCAATTTTAACCCTCCTGATAAACATTTTATTATATGTATTCTCATCAAGATATCTGAAGGTGTGATTTAGTTTTGAATTTGATACATCAACCTACAGAACATATGTTACATAAGATATCTGAAAGCATGGCTATTATTTTTTTCCGACACATTAATATGCAATCATGGGCTCGTTATGTAAAACAAATCACTCCTAAAAAAGAATCTTCTAACTCAGATATGACAGTAATTATGAAACAAAAATTTGCGCAAAGGAAGGAGCAAACATTTCTCCTTTCGGTGAACATCCCTAATTTCTACAGCACATAAAATTGACGAATTTCTTCTGCATCCCTTACCTTTGCAAATGGATTGCATAGTACAGAAAACTAGATAGTCTGATCAAGAAGGTTTATTCATACTTCCATAATCTAGTGGTGCTAATAGCACCCAATCAGTACGTACAAACCTCACAGAAAAAACTGCATAAAGAAGAGGAAGATAACCAGCCACGGCCCATCTAGAAGGTAACAGAGCACAAAGATACAAGACACACATTCCCACACAAGTTTCAGGAAGGATTCACAATAGCAAGGCCATATTACCGATAGGAGTCCAATTAACATTTGCTAGAGAAAGCAAATGTTCTGCAGATGTCAACACAAACTCATCTTCAAGTTTCTCAATGCCAATATACGATTCCTGTCTTTGAGCATGGATGTCAACACTATCTGCATTATTGAATTTAGAGATGTCAGTGCCCACTTTTTTTTATTTCAACAGGAGTCTTAAAACAGATTGGGCCATTCTTAAAACAGATTCAATACAATGTATAAATGTATGGCACTAAGTCCTTTGATACGAGAAACAGCAGATATTTTTCATAGTGAAACAAAAAACTATTGTGTGATTCACCTTGTTCCTCGACTATTCTAGCCCTTTTAGTTGGATGAGGTGTATTTCGTAAATGACTTCCAGCCACCTTTAAATCTATCCAAGCATGCATGGGATGAACAAGATGCAGACAATTGATAGCAGCAGAGATTCCATTCAGCCTTTCTTGAAGAGCATGTGAAGTGTTTTGATAATTTCTTAGAGTCATTTCATTCTTCAACTGAGCAGTATATAAGTATATATAGGTTGCTGCCTTTCTCCAATTCTGTTGATGCATCTCAAAAGCATAAAGTAACTTGTAGGGATTTGGTCTAGCGGAAGTATCAGAACGTGCTGCCTGCAAAAAACAGAACATAAGGGAAAACTTGGCAGCCAAAAACACAAACATCATTTGTACCAAGGACTCCGATATTCTGCAACATGAAAGTACCTTCCAAGCTAGCTCTTGTTCAACCTTATCATTTAAACCAACAAATGGAAGATGGCTGCTACAAAGTATCTGCAAATAGCATGTAAATAAGAAACATCAATCCCTACACTGACTTTCTCGTGATGAAAATTACCCAACGGATGTCTCAGATGAAATAGAAGAGCATGGCAAGTGTAGAGATGCCTCTGCACGTGCCATTCATGGAGGAAGCCTCATAGACTCTACTACAGTAATATGTATATTCAAAACTAACAAGGCTTGGGACTTATCACAAGAAACAATATGGAATCCCTGTGTGACTTTATCAATTATAGAAACGAGATGATGACATTAAGAAGAAACATATATTACATGGACTACAAACCTTCGTGGCACCACGTTCATAAAGAACTATTAGGAACCGTCTCAAGCAAATGTATTTGTTCTCCTCATCTGGATTTGAAACTATTGCACAGTATGCGTCATAGTACTGATCAAGATCTAAACCAAACTTAAAGACATTTGCCCAAAGCCTCCCTTTAACAGCAGTTGCTGATTCATCAGTGAGAGAGACCCCAGAAGCATCACCATTAGTCAGAACAGCGTCATCTGCCTGCTCAAGGGCAGCAAGAGCAAAGTGGCAAGCAGCATCACTGATATTAATTTGCTCAAATTTTTGCATCACCCATTGGTAGTAGTGAAGCTTCCATGCTGCAGTAGAGACACATCCGGCTGCAACCAATAAAATACATCAGATTCTGCATGGCATGAACAAGAGATCACCATTACCAAGGCTGGGAAGGAATCTTATTTAACATACAAATATTCAGATGTGGCAGTCCTGCTTCATATGGCAATTTCTGCAAAGCATGGGCTGCCCCTTCTCCAGCTGAAGCCCTAAAATTTGAGAGCAACTTTCCATTAGACCATAAATCACGATAACACTACCAAACTACAGATATACTCCGTATTACATTCAAAGGCATAGATAGCAGAGTTGCAAACATACCAACTGTAGATGTGCACATACCAAAACATCACGATGACTAGGCATCCAACAAACTAAGGAGACTGCTAATGCACATGAGCACATTCACTCTTTGTTTCTGGGAACCTTACATTTGAAGGCATAGATAACAAAGTTGCATGCATACCAACTTTAGATGTGCACATGCCAAAACATCACTGTGACTAGGCATCCAACAAACTAAGGAGACAACTATTGCACATGAGCACATTCATTCTTTGTTCCTGAAAACCTATCCAACTTTCATTTTACAGCACCAGGATAGTAGTTACAAGCTAACAACAGTTAACCCAGGTCTTTAATCATTCACCACAGATTTGTCGGAATGAACCTGATTTAAATGAGATTCTCAATTCCAGCTCTGATACTGAGTAGAACAATAAAGGTTGTGACACTGGAACCGTGAAGACGAGTTGATGGAACGGTAAATGGCCTTGCAAAGTATGTCTACTGGGCACTAGCTTTGCAGGCCATAAGATTTTAGATCAACCGCTGCATATTGAAGCAACTCCAGATTATTTGAAGAACATGCTTCCTTTCTATAAGCTTAACAAACTTGCATCTTCCAGTACCACTACACACTCAGGGTTTATCTACTACGCACTCAAAGAGCAGTGGCTGCAGGTTCCATAAAAAAATTGTTTTGTAGGACATATTTTTTCCTTTTTTGGCCAATTCTTAGAGGACTCCTTGTCCTCTTAGATTGCAAAATTTTCTCGTTTTCAAATTCCAATAGAAACAATTCTTATAAAATTATTAAATAAATAACAGCACTCAGTGTCCCGCTAACAGATCTGGGGAGGTCAAGGAGTACGCAACCAATTCACTAGTAAGCACCAGTCCTCGAAGACTTGCCTGCTTCAGTATCAAAACATGTCACTATAGCTTCATAATTAATACATCATTACACACTGCACAAATCTTCCTTCATCAAATCGAAAGTCACAACTACAAATATCATCTTGAATATACTAATCCATATCCACAATTTTTTATTTTGAAACTTTACATTTAAACTTCACATTGCATTTCACAAACCTTCCATGTCCTTGCACCAAAAATCTGTTTAGATGACACATATCAGCAGGATGTTGATGGATGGAGGCTCCAGCAAATGATTAATGGCTCAGCCGTACTCACAAGCCTGAGACTCACACAATACTCAATAAGAGAACTCACTTCACACAAGGAAATGCTTCCAAATCTATAGCTTTCCACATTAGAAATATGAACAACTTCTAGTGTTGAGGCATTCTTGCAGATGCGTTTTCGGGACTTTGGGTTGGGAAGGAGAGGAAAATGTTGTGGCGCAATGCTTTTTTCGCGATCTTGTGGTGCATCTGCTTGGAGAGGAATACGGGGGTGTTCAAGGGGATTTCATACTCCTGTGAATCTGCGATGCTTTGGGAGAAGATTACCTACCTAGTGTCGTTATGGGCTACGGGTACGGGGGCGTTTCAGGGTCATACTCTAACTGATATTAACTGGCATTGGGACAATGTGTACATGATTTATGTAGAGAATACCTTATCCTCTCTTTTGCTGTACATTATCAATATACATTTTCTTGATCTAAAAAAATTATGAACAGCTTCTAACTCTCCATGTTAAGTACTTCACCATATACTCTCCTAGATCTCATCTACGCCGTACCGATCGAGTCAACCATCTTCTAATTAATAGACTTCAGGAGTTCATTCAAAATTTCACATTCTATTTGCATATCCTGATGTGCGACCACCCAAAAGTCCAAACTCAGTGCTGAAGGTACATTCAGCAAGAAGTTAACTGAAAACAGCTCAATAATGAACAAGGTTTTGATTACCACATCACAATCTAATAAGTAATGGGCGTCTCCTTCCATACACTTCCCCTTCAGTTTGCTTGGAACCACCTACTGCCTACCCCAAGCCTAGCCCTTTTTCCTCTTCTTTGGCATAAGAAAAAGAACTCTGATGAAAGAGAATCCTTAACTTTGTCCTCAATTCTCATCGACCCAACCAAAGCACCATCTTTTAAGCTAGCTATATCAGTTACATAAGCCAGAGCTCTACTCCCCCACCAAAATTAAAGAAAGAAAAGAGCGAGGGAAAAGTAAATTTTCAACAAATTACACAACTATTCGTCATGTGTCATGTCCAGTTGAACTGGGCAAACTTGGCTATTCGTCCTCTTAGGCACTAGTATTAATATTATATTTAGATAAGATATTGACCATGAAAAGAAGTTCATATAGTACATACTACATGCGTAAACATATGCGTACCTAAAGAAGCATCGCATGGCTTCGTTGACTTTTTTCTCCTTCAGAGTTCCACGCAGTCCACTTTGGGTTTGAGCAAGAAGGCAACATCCTAAAAGATGATGACGGACACACCACTCACCATCAGTGCTCTGAATGCTTCCAGACAACTTTTCATTCCTCAGATGTGAATCCACAATCATGAGCAAATTCTATCACCAGAAAGGTACATGTACAAGGGGAGTGAGACATTTTACTCAAATAATAAAATGAATACATGACCGAAAAAATTATTGAATCAAAGGAAGATATTGACCTCAACAGAGTTATACTGGCCATGCCTCATTAAGCTTAGTGCAAGCTCAGTTGAATGTCCAAAAACATACAAAGGTTTTTCCCCAGAGCTGCCCCAAATCATCCAACTGCTGAAATGCCTTACTAAATTATTGAAAGTTCCTGGACTAGGTAGAGAGCTCAAAGACCGACTACTCCAGCATTCAGAGGAATCGTGAGCATCCAATAACAGTATGAAGGCTAAGGTGAAGTCAATTGAGCCGAGCCGCTGAGTCCATGGTCTTCTCCCAGTATTGCTATCTGTACCAAAAAAGGAAGCGGAATGAGTAAAGGACAAATAGTATCAAACAACAGAGAAGGTTACACCTAACTCCAGTTTGAAAATTTTATGCTTGAAGACTTCTCCGAACTTTCCCCTTAGGGGCACTGGAGATTCTCCTGGCCGTTAACTTCAGGGTCCATGGGATTAGTCCGGCAAAGCCTGGATACCCATGTCCCCGGATGTTTGTGTGCTTTGTCATGAAGCTTGTGAGACTTGTTTGCACCTATTCTTGGACTGCCATTTTACTCAGGCACTTTGGAGTCGGTTGTTCAGTATTGGGGTGGGGGGGGGGGGGGGGGGATTGCTTCACTTGCCCTCCCACTATTACTCAGCTCATTCAGGCTCGGACTCTTGGCCTTGGAAAGGGCAAGGAGAATAGGATGTTGTGGCGGTGTGCCTTCTTTGCTATCTTCTGGTGCGTTTGGTTGGAGCGGAATGCCCGGATTTTCAATGGAGCCTCTAAACCTATTGGCTATATATGGGATAGGGTTGTGTATTTGGCTTCTCTTTGGGCCAAGGCGTGAGGGGCTTTTAAAGAGGTACCCCTCACCGACGTCACTGGGGCGACTTGTAACTTTGTTTTTCTTTTCTTCCTTTGAGGACTTCTTGTCCTCTTAATTTGCTCTCCATCTTCATTATCAACAAAACTTTTCTTTATCTATATATATATATATATATATATATATATATATATATATATATATATATATATATATATATATATATACATGATCTGTTATGTACACATACCAATCCTTAGTGATGACAATTGGGAGCTGAAATCTTCTGCCAAGAGAGACTCTGATGGCATAGTACCAAAGAAATCAATGATAAGCCACTCAGCAATGATTTCATGAATCATTGGAACGAGTTCAAGCTGGATTTTAGACATATCATCAGGCAGCATATGAACCTGTTACAAAGAAAATCAGACTTTCCTCAGATTCTAAATATCGCAGACAGATAATTCCCAAAAAAAATCCCTTTTTCTTATCTTTGAGAAGAGTTGGTGAAGTGGAGAGAGAATTAAAACAAAGATCTAGCTTGAAGAGCGAAGCTAATATTCACTTCATTCTCAAAGAACACTTGTCATAAATGGGATTCTCACTAGAACAGAGAAGCAAAACACAGTTCTAGCTCTCAAAGCAAGTAGATATTTGAAGTACTACCAACCACTGGCAAGCATCTGCTACACTCAACAAGAGTCATATCTACCACAGCAATTTACATGCTCTCTAAGCTACAACAGACTAAGATTCATGATAGTTGTGGCTAAGTCAACTAAAGAAAATGGTTCACATGCGCTCTAAAAACAGCAAGAAAAATAACTGATATATGCCTCTCTTTTCTTTAGATAAAGCTGATATATGCCTTTTTTTACCAAAACTACAGAAACCTATCACATGCTATACGAATGACGGGACAAATGCAATACCAAAATTCATCGTTTCAGATAAATAAATATAGCTTCATTTTACCTGGCTACCAATATCTAAAAGGTAGCTTAGAAATAGGAGTATATTCAAAGCAGACTCAAACATCACTCCAGCAACTTGAGACGTGGCCTGAACTATGAAGGATATGTTGGCATTGAATACCATATCTGAACCCGACTTTTCAGTTGGTTTTCGTGGCACTAAGAAGTTCAAATAACTCTCAATGACATTCAGAACTCTACCCCATCCACTTGCTTTATTACACAAAGCATGAAGGGACACAAGAGTACTGATTGAGAATTTCCTCAAGCTTTTGTGATCTGCAAGTTCCTTTCGCCAAACAAAATCAGCTCCTAGTTCTGCTATATGTAATGCTGCAACAGCTGTATCATATCCACATTCCAGAGTCTTCAACAAGCGAGGCACTATATCCTCAGGTGACATCACTGGTGTACCAACGACTGATTCGTAAAAAATAGGTGAAACAGCTGGGCCCAAACGTTGGTTCAGATGCCTAGTGCAGTGGAGCACTTCAAAGAGAATCTCACGCTCGAGACCATCAGTAGATGCATCGAAACCGAACATTGGAAAATCTGCAAGCTCTTTAACAGATCCTAGCAAAACATACAAGTTTTAAGAGATTTATGCACAACAGTGTAGTATAGTGGAAAATGACATTTAAATAGGTGTGAAGTGTGAGCTTGACTTAGTAGAAGATAAGGAAAGATGACCAACCATATGTAAGAAGCTCAATGTCCTCTAAAGAACGAAACAAAGACACTCCATTTTGTCTGATCAAGCCAACAGCTCCACTATTGGAATCAACAAGTAGACCAAATGGTGGATTGCTCTTGCACCATTGATCAAAGTAACGTGAGCAAAATTCTTTCCAGCATTTAAAAGCCGAAAATGGACTTCCACTGGTAGCCTGGCACATAACACAGACTTCATTAGCCAGCCTACTCACTTCATTCCAAGGAAATTCAGAGGTTGAAGGGAACAAGCAAAGACAACTTCTCCCTGTATGCCCCCGTCAGAAAATTATATATTTTTTTTCTCTGATTTCCTGTTTAAGGTAATCTTTGTCCTGACACCCTGACATTTGCTTAAAGTATTCATTTAAATCTCGGTGTCATTTCTATATTCTTCGATAAATTTCTTTTTTCTTATTAAAAATAAATAAATAAACCTCGGTGTCATATTTATCAGGTATGACCATAAATACAAAAAGAACTCTAGATTCAACCCTTCTGCTGCATTTTCTGGTAACGGTTAATTGATAAAAAAGTATTCAACAAATTGGCGCCCTCAAGCAAGATTTTGCACTTGGAGAATTTTCAATAGTCCTTTTCTCCCTTTGTTGGCCCACTAGTTCCACCACTGGCCAGTTCTGCTCCCCCCCCCCCCCCTTTCTTGGACGAAAACTATCGCCCATTCGTTGGATATCTTACTATACACATTTAGGTTTTCATACGGTGACTTCCCAATTGCAGAATCAGAAAAAAATTATTTGAAAGAGAGGTTCAGAATTTGTAAGATGTCCTGAGTGTCCTCCATAGAGCAATTAGGAGAAAAATACTATATCTGAACAATATTCCAAAGGTCTTCCATTTAACCAAAATATTTAGAAGGTTTTTTTTTTTTTTAGATAAGAAACCAAAATATTTAGAAGTATAAAAGCAGAAACCTTTTTTCCAATCAAGTTACACTTTCCACAAAAGGGGTTAAAACAATGAAAACCAATTTATAACAAGATAAACAGTGAGAAACAAATGACAAAACAGCAGCAAGAACAACTTTTCAATTAAATCTCACCTCAACAAGACTGAATAAAAAGAAAAAAGTAGAAGTAAAATCGGTAAACCAAATTCAAAGCCAAGACAGAAGAAGAGAAACGGGGAGGGAGAAAGACAAGGAAAAGAAAAGGAAAAGGGAAGCACCAAAAGGTTAAAAAGAAATAGCACCCAATTTAAAAAGATGAAAAGGAACAGGAATGACAACAAAAGGAAAACGAATAAGGAAACAAGGTAGCACAAATATTGCTCCACAAGATTCGAGCCTGCACCAAACAGTAGAGGCTTTTAGCTTCTTTGACACCGCTTCAGCTACATTATTTTTTTTTTATGTAAGATGGGTATCGGGGCTTTGCCAGACTAAGCTACAATTATGCCTTCTAATTTGCTTGTTAAAATAGAAACCCTTTTTCCCCAAATCAAGGGTGGGAGTGTGGCACTCTGGGTCCCCCTCGATTCCACCCCTATGATGCCTACATTGTCTTTACACCCACAACCACAGGCAATATAAGATAAAGTTGACACCACAAACCTAAAGATACAAGCATGATGAGTACACTTCTCTCTTCTTCTTTTTTAATCCTTAAGAATATAGGTAGAAAATAAATACATAGGATCAAGCAAGAACCTCTTGTTCAATCAACATAAGAATTTGCCGTTTCAGTACATCAACGGTTGAGGTCTGCAACTCATGATCAGTCCAATGCTTGTCATAATTTTCTAATGTGATCTGAAAGACACTACTATTATGCACCCCAGGATGCAGTAGTCTCCGTAAAAAAATAGATGAAATAAATCCAAGTATTTGCGCCTGCATCAAATGAGAAGAAATTTTGTTGTAAGCAAAATATTTCATGAAACATTTAATGAGAATCATAAGTCCTTTAGTTCTTCCTGAAGTTCATAGGTAACACCATGATAGTCACAAGAAGCTAAGAATCAAAATACTTGTATTACCATAAGACAATACATTTATGGATTCGGAAAGGAACTGAGAGGCCCCCTTTTTAATGCAAAGAAGCCTCCCTCTCTCTACTGGTAGACGTCTTTCATGATTACAGATATCAGTACTCTGTACGAAAAGAGCCTACCAGCATCATGTATATTATTTCCCTATAATCAATCTCATCTTAGGTCATCCAATCATTGCGCTCCAGCAGCACTAGTAATTGGATACAAAATATTTCGTAGATATACACAGATACAAGATCAAATACAAACACCTTATAATGTCAGAAATGAGAACACATAAGAACCCTACCACGAAACCCGGGAACTTGCCTTCTACCCCTCTCCCCCACTTCCCAGAGAAAAGAAGAAGAAAAAAACCTACCCCAAAACCCCTCTCAGCGGCGGCTGCCGCCCTGCCACTCGGTGGCTGCCGCTGGCCCCCTCTATCCATCTCAATCTTTCCCTACTGATCTGAATTATCTGTTGCCCCGGTTTTCTCACCCATTTTCTCCTGTCACTGCCCCCTAAACCTGTTTTTTTGAAAATTTTGGGCTTTCATCATCAGGCTTCTTTGCCGGGCGAGCGCGTTGTTTGGGTGGTCGGACTCCAGCGAATCTCATAGTTGAATCTTCCAACCTTATTTGCTGTTTGGGTTCGCTGGTCTTGTGGTTGATTGTATTGAACTCTTATTCAATTTCGGGCGGTTTGTTGCGTTTGACTGCTATTTTGATCTTGTTTTCATGGTTCGGGTCTGAATGCGGAGGTCTCTGTTGAGGTCATTTGGATACTTCTCTAGTTGGGTTAATTTGTGTGATATCATCTTTCGTGGAATTTGTTGATTGTGGGGCTTTCACCATGGTAAGTTACAGTTCAAATTGAAGAACACACAGGAACCCTTAGATGTAGAAAATTAATCTTTCATTTTGCATTGCTCATAAGTGACTCAAGTGCTGAATTAAAAACACATTTTTCCTACCTCCTTCACTTGTTTGCCTCCAAATCCCTCTTTGGTTTCACCATTGCTCCTATTATTACCCCTTTCTCTTGGTGATTTCTTTTGATATCAGAATATACATGGAATTGGGAAATCAAGAGGCCGATAGAGGGCTCTACAAGCCTCGCCCACACCAGCAAGGTAACTTTATAAGAGAAGGCCAATGGATGTCTACTATGCAGGGGAGGGGAGAAGAGAAGAAGGACCATCAGCTGCGAATCATGGTATTGAATATCGGCTGATACACGGTTTTTGAGGTTGCTGATAAGCAATGTCCTGGTACGTAACGGGGTGTCTGATATGGCCAATACACGACCGTTAAGGCCAATACATATTCGTTATCGAAAGTCATGCCGCGATGGATGTGACCTGATACTAGTCACGGAAGTCATGTTCGTTTCCGCGATCGCGGCCGATACAAAGATTTCAAACCTTGCTGCGACGTGTTCACAAATGATTGGGCAAGTCCACTTTTATTTCTAAAAGATTAGGGGCTCGTTTAATAAACGAACCTAACTCAAGCTTCATGGTGTTCGGCTGGAAATCTCATGAGCCTCAAGTGAATGTGTCTATTATAGGTTTTCTCTAAGTTCGAATATTTTGAAATGGTAAATGTCAGTTTTGTCCGGGTAACAGTTATAAAAATATCCATTTTGGTTGTCGTTTTATTCATTACATTTTATTTCCGTAGATTAGTTAGTGCTCTCGTTAGGTGGACAAACATTGTTAGCCATAGACAATTAGGGCAATGATATGGGAATTATTTTCATATCATGGAGTATAAGAGAGGTTCTAATTTTATAGAAAGATAAAATAAATTAATTTCTTCGATCAAAGCTCGAGTTCGAGCTCATACTCCGTACTTTTTATTCAAACCAAGCTTGAGCTTAACTTTTTTGGCTCGAACCATGTTGTTCGAAAATCTTTGAGTGAGCCAAACCCCAGCGTAGCACTCATGGTAAGAGGTGCATATCACCACGTGGAAGCAATAATCAGTTTTTGACAAGAATCCAGAAACTAGGACCAATAAACAAAAAAAAATCAATTCTCGAACAAAATGCACAGAAGTGGACCAAAAATAAATCATTATAGCGCCAAGATATAAAAGTTGAGCAACAATTATAGTACCTTAGATGATGAAAACATCGAGCAAGTGGTTTGGTAAAGATGATCTATAGAATGCTCAGAACTTTGGAATAAATGCTCTGCAATGAAGGCTTCTTGCAAGGAGTAACATTGCCCTTTCTCCCTAACAGAAGAAATACATATAAGTCAATTTTGTGCATGTCAAATGAGCATCTATATATTTTTTTTAGATAAGTAAAAAATTTATTAATCAATCAATGAAAGAATACAAAAAGGTGGAGGACAAGAAGTACTCAAAAAGTAATAAGAAATATCTACAAGTCTCGCCATTGTAACTGGACAAGTGTAAGTGCAACACCCTTAAAAGCCCCAACTGCCTTTGCCCACAACGATGCCAAATAAACAATGTGATCCCAAATGCAATCAATGGTAGTCCCAGAAGCAGAAGAGAAGATCCTCGCGTTCCGCTCCAACCAAATACACCAAAGAATGGCCATGCATGCTCATCTCCACCACAATTTACCTTCCCTCCCCCTCCTACTACCAGCAAATCGCATCTGTAGAAACTGGCCCACTGTAGCCGGGCTCGCAAAAGACTCCCCCAAGACAATTTACCCCACAACATCCTAGCAAAATCACATAACACAAACAGATGCAATCCGTCCTCACAATAATGACGACATAATACACACCAATCCGGCGACAAACACCAACCAGGCCTCCGCCTCTGTCTCATGTCATGCGTATTCACCCTACCTAGCACCAAGGTCCACACAAAGGCGCGCACCTTCAAGGGTACCTTAGACTTCCATATGTAAGTAGCAAGAGGAAAATGGGGAAATTGAGAAGGTAAACTAAGGGGATATTAGGAAGGACTTGCAAGAGAAGACACCAGAGGAGTCTCCTCCCCAAGTCCGGGAATCATCCCGTGGGATGAGAAGAGTAGTGTTTAGAACACCCAGGAGAGAAACTAGTTCCTCCATCTCACGGTCATGTGGAGCTCGGCGTAAGTGAAGGTCCCATGAGCCACCTGCACCGGAATAGAAGTCCAAAACTAGTGCCTCATGAAGTGTGGACAGCCGAAAAACCCGAGGGTATGTGGAAGAAAAAGGGTTATCACCCTTCCATACATCCTCCAAGAACCTTACCCGTTGGCCATTACCCACATTAAATCTAACCAGGGGAAAGAAAAAAGGCGATACCTGAGATATAAACTTCCAAGGGCTTGCATGTGAGACAGTGGTACCGGCTCGGGCGTCCCATCCATTCTGTTGCAGACCGTACTTGCTCCTGATTACTCGGTGCCATAGGGAGTCGGACTCCAGTGGAAAACGTCACAACCACCTGCCAACTAGCGAAATGTTTTTCGACACCAACCGCCCGAAACCCAAACCCCCCTCAGGGTCTACAAACATGGTCCCAACTAACAAGGTGGTCTCTCTTGCCCCCATCCGCCCCAGACCAAAGAAAATCCCGCATCATCCTCTCGATCCATTTAGCAACGCTAACCGGAATCTTGAAGAGTGAAAGGTTATAGAGAGGAATACTAGCAAGACAAGATTGCAGAATAGTAATCCTACCCCCTAAAGAGAAGTACACCCCTTTCCACCCATCAAGGCGCTTAGACACTCTAGAGACAACAGGCTCCCAGAAAGAAGCCGACCTAGGATTGCCTCCAAGAGGCACCCCCAGATAGGTGAGGGGCCACTTTTGCACCTGACACCCCGCAAGACCAGACAGGGTATCCAGGATGCCCTCCTCCACATTCACCCCCGCTATACTACACTTGGACAAATTACCGCACATCCCAGACACGACCTCAAAAACCTGCAAAAGAGTGAGAACCCTCTTAAAACCCTAAACCTCCTCTTTCAAGAACAAAATAGTGTCGTTAGCAAACTGGAGATGAGAGACGGGAACCAAATGAGCATCTATACTATATTGCATTCCTTGGTAAGTTAATCATCCTCCTACAAAACCTGGGTTTATTTCTGACACGTCAGATATCCTATAACCAAGATTCAAAGCACAATAATTATCCTTTTGTAGTCATGATTACAATTTTCCTTTATACTACTTATTTCATTGAAGCTAATGTTAGCAAATATTACATTCCGGAAACAACACTAACACATTCAGAGAGTAGTAATTATGAATTAATGATACTCTGGCTTTACTTTCCTACTTAGGAGCTAGATTGGTCCATAAATATGATTTCCATCACTGTTTCTCAGCTTTAGTGAGCACGCCGATTCTGCCTTGGAGTTGCACTTAAAGGTCTATCAGAAGTCTTGATAGTTCTGTCTGTTACATTTTTGTTGATCCTAGGAAAGGCGACTAGCTTTCTTCCTATTAGATTTTCCTACCTGGGAAAAACAAGTTGGTAGGAGACATTAAACTTACAAAGTATGTTTCCCACTTTGATGCTTCTGTCATTTCCTCTTGTTCAGAACTTCTATTATCCGATAGTTGCAAGTAATGCAAAACCAAAGACTTGCAGAGCTCTAAAAGAAAACAAACCAATCATGCATACATGGGCTTGGAAACAGCTATCGAGGTTTGAATAAAGGAAGGGGGACAGAAAAGGAAAAAAAAAATAAAAGTGGAGATCACCTAGCACCGAAGTGACAAAGTACTCAAGTGCAAGTGTGCATAATAGCAACAAATTAGCCTGCTACTCCCTCAATTAATACTTTGTACAGACCATCATTACAATATTCAAGTAATTCAAAGATACTTACGCATCAACGCTCAAGTCCCATTCCACCAATCCGTCTTCCTTCAGAATCCAGATCTTGTCTAATGCTAATTTGACATCAATCAGCTTCCCCTGAACACATCAAAATATCAACATTTCAGATCAGCACGAGCATCCTGGCTCAAGTGAATGCACCCCTTCCCTGTGAGATAGGCTTCATTACCTCAAACAAAGGGATGGGCTGCGGTATTGCATTCTCAAGGAACAGACTGCACCTCTCTCCTGGCGGAAATTCGAGATTATAGATACCTATCCCCTGCATGTTTATGTCCTTCACATTTTGAATAAAAATCAACTACTGATTAAGAAACCTATCCAAATGTAAAATGTCTGAACTGTAAAGTATAAGAAATTACAGACACAAGTTAATCAATATAAAGGAATAAGAAAACTTCCAAGCACAATTGTTAATAACATAAAACATAAATTCCAAAGACGGAAACAAAGGAAAAGAGAAGTTCTTCGAAGCATTCACAATGGACAAATATATATAGTGAAACAATAGTCAAAATCACAGGCAACTGGTGAATTATGACTTGTTCACAAGCTAGACCTACATACCATAGTTTCTGTGAGCAAAATTGCAAAACGAATCACACATGCATCAACATCAACTGGACCAACCCACAATCGTGAAGCAGCATATCCTGAAAATAATACAAAATACTATCACATGCCAAGACAACTAAAACAGATTGTCGGAGTAACCACACCCAAATTTCACCTAAGATGGGGCACAAAGTAGCAACTACAGAAAATCTGTGATCAATTTAATGCATGAATATCTGAATGACTACTTATCCTAGAGGCGGAAAAAGTTGACATAAATCAACATGAGAATGCAACACGGACACGAAATAAGCAGGTTTGTGCTGAACTCTTCAACCACATAAACAAATGGGTTTACACACCTAACCCGTTCAATTAAATGGGTTATGGTTAGTGTTGAGATTTACATCAAATTCAATGCTCCATTTACTTACATGACTTGTGCTTAGGTAGGGTCAAATTCAACCTGAAAATATGTAAGTATTCCGTTGGCATCTTTTTATGCCCCCCTAACTAATCTGAAGCTACAGAATGGATAGAAGATTAGATGTTGGAGGATGCCTGGAAGGAAGGCCAACCATTTTGCATAAGGTTCACTCATTTCTTCCAGCTTTCTACCTTTCATAATGCTTTTGTAACTGAGTTTTACTCCGCACGTCACAAGTCTTGGAACTTCACCTTCACAGACCTATCCACCATTGGGAGATGCAGGAGCTTACTGCTTTGCTCAACATTTTGGAACCAGTTCAGATTTCAGAAATGTCGACTTGAGACTCGAGGGTATGGCTGGGTGATTATACAGGGGCTTTTTTTCTTAGTATTTTCTTACACGCCATGGGACACCTATGCAACACTTTTTTTGAAGGTATAATAAAATTGGTACTGATGAAACTGCTCTGAAACAGCAGCAGAGAACAAGCTGTCTTCTGTAAAAATTACAAGCTGTCAATTTCTCTGGAGCTAAGTTATAGAACAGCTCTTAATATCACCCCGCCTTAGCCCACGTTGAAGCTAAAAAAGTCACTATATCTCATAGTATCTAAGGTGGCAGGGAACCCCTAGAAAAAAATTCTGGCATTCCTCTCCAGCCACAAGCACCAAAGAATAGAGGAAGCGGGATAGTGCCACAGTAGCTTCATCTACTTACCTGCCCAAAGGCCAAAAAGTGCACGTGCAATATATCCAAAATAGTAGCAATGTTTCTCAGACTCTCCGACGCTTGTCGTATACGACACAGATCAGAGTCTTCGACTCGTGGATTGCTAATCTTCAAGATACGCGGACATGGCTTCAAAGTTACGGGGATACGCAGAATAAAAAAGTTCAAAAACAAAGAAATCAATAAATATCTTTTAAATTCTATCAAAAAAATAAAATAAATCTTTTAAATTTACTAAAGGGTAAAGGAGAAAGAGTTATATGGGGAAATGGTACAGAAAAAAGAAAAAGAATGTAGCACAAAGGAAAAAACGAAAAAGGAAAAAGAATAGGCACAGTCGAACAGAAAAGAGGGAAGCCAAAAAGGTAAAAATGATTCGCATAGTTTCCCACGACACATGGTCCACGCGCCTTTCCTACCAAAAAGCAAAGTAAGAAAAAACTCCACAGGTCTTCACTTGTCAGTTATCACTTATCACGCTCTCTCTCTCTCTCTCACTCACCATCTCCGACGATCTCAAGCTACCAGAAATGGATTATCTTAGGTCGGCGAACTCACCTTTGGATTCGACTTTCGCGGTCGAGCAAATGTAATTGGCCCTATGGTTTCGCCCTTCCTCTTCTTTCATTTGATGGTTCAATTTCTAGATCTAGGGTTTCTATGAGATATGAAATCGGCCTTTTTCAAGGAAGATCGAACGTGCCCCAATGTCGTATCTGGCCATGCCGTGTCGTATCGCGCGTCGAATCGTGTCGACACGCGACACGGCATCAAATTGGCGAGTCGGAGAAACATAGTGTCACAGTGAAGAAAAATGGCCATGCCTCACTACTAGCACGGATCAGATAACATATATCAGGTGAGATAGCCAACCCTGGACACCCCTCTGACGCATATCATTATTATCCATTCTTCCGAACACCATATATGCTCTCACCTTCAAGGATCTCTTGCCATCCACAAAAGGGTGGCTATAGGAAAAGGAGCACACCTGTCATTCACAGATGCGCTAGAAATGATTTCGAAGCGAACTCCCCGAGAGCATCTCCTTTCCAAAACTCTGGCATCATCATTATCAAAAGGTCGAACATTATCCAGCAACCCAAGCAAATCAGTAAGCTCCCACAACATTACCTCCTGCAAAGAACGGCAACAATACAGGTACCAAAGAATCGCCCGCACTACTACAGAAATCCACCACACATCCTACATGCCCCTTGAACACATTTTCTTTTTTAGCTAAAAGAAACTTGTATGAATCAAAGTAGAATTACAAGAATGAGAACAAATCCTCAAACAAAATCAACACAAGAGAGCCCTCCAGTCTCTCAGAAGTATCCCCGCATAAGTCCTTTGAGCCAAAAACCAAAGCGATGCAAAATAAACCACTTTATTCCACACCATGTCATCCAGAGATATTGATCTTGAAATATCCTTTTAATATCTCGATGTTCAAATGCAGCAAACCACCGCAAACAATGCACAGCTCCACAATACTTGTCCTCATTAAATCCTCTATATTTAACCTAAAAATTTTGAAAATAACAAAGAAATTGGAGAGACATATCGAGCATTCTCCAAAGAGCACAAACAACAATCGTCTCTGTTCATTTGTCTCCCCATACTGAAAACATACCACATAAAAAGATTTTTATTGCAAGTGTTCTTTGGAAAGCAAAGGTACCTTCAAAGGTCAATGACATGAGGTAGAAGAGAAAGTGAGGGCTGGCTATTTCTCCCGTTACTTGCATGCTCTGCTGTGCAAACTGTGAGACTACATAGCACTTGTTCTTTAAGTATGAGGTGGTATGGTATCTTAGGGGAAAACTGTTTGGTGTGGTGTGAGGAGAGTTGCGTAATATTATCATTTACTACTTGGAGTATTTACATATGCATTTTCTGTCACTCATGAAGCACTTGGCTCCAGCTTACAATTGTACAGTAAGCTCAAAAGAGGAGAAAGTAAATTTAAGTCCTTGAGCAACAAAGGATTGCCCCAACAGTCAATTCACTCCTTTCCGTCCATGTGCTCCACCAAATGCCAAAAGAATCAACTTCCAAACATTAGAGATCCAACCTTGTTCATCCTTCTTTTCTGAGACCAAGACACCATAAAATCTTTAGTGCTACGCCTACTAGGTTGCGTGCAGCAAACCCAAACAAGGACCAAATCAAAAAGAAGTTTCCGATAAGAGCAAAGAACCAAAAAGAAGTTTCCGATAAGAGCAAAGAACCAAATTATAATAAGGAAAATTTTCTTTATGAAATGATATGATATCATAAAGTAGAATCCTTTGAGAAAGAGCAGAGCTGATACCTGGAGTACTTAACGAATCACTAAAAAGCGTGGCACGACGGCTTAAATCCCAGACACGTAGTCTTCCATCAGAATGAAGCACAAAGATGACCTTTCTGCCATCGATTTCTGATATCACTAAGTCCTTCACAGACCCTGCTAACCTGCTCCTGCAACCAGATTCAGGAAAGATAAAGGATTAGCATCGCATGAGATACCATGGGAGCATCATGCACGCCCATCCATTTCAAGGACAAACGAAGCACAAAAGTTACTCTTGACCTTGTTATTCTTTTTTCTCATACAAAACAGGTATCAAGCTGACCACCTTACTTATGTAACATAGCCTGAAGTCTTAAACTGATACACAGTCCAAGTTGACTGTCTGCTTGGTGACATCAGGTTAGGAAGGTCAAAATCCACCTACTGCGAATTCGCAGTAAGTAGTTAAAAACTAATACTTCATGGACAGTCAGATTCTGAGCATGTAATTTCAGAAACATAAATGCATAAACAAAAAGCTGAACCCCTACGGTGCATCAAGCCACCATCATAACTCTGAAGATACGGTTACCGTATCATCCAACAGCTATTCTAGCAGCTTTCTTGAGTTGAAATTAAAGTTCTGAAGAGCTGCTAAGCTTCATTATCACGTTTAAGTATGTGGAATTTTTTTCCGTGCCAAAAAAAATTCCAGTTGCATTTTTCTATGGCCATCATACTTGGTTGTATGATTATTGAGCAGAGGAATAGCCCAAACCAAAGCCATTACTCTTGTTCAATCTTTTTTTTTTAGATAAGAAAAAATTTTATCAGAAGAAGAGAAAGAATACAAAGAGGGTAAGATATCCTCCAAAATTGAGCAAAACCAAATCGCTAAAACCTAATGAAGAAGCAACAAAAATCACATTTCCCATGAAGGAAGCCTCTCTTAAGCCCGTGCCCGTCATAATTGACATCGCACTTTAAGTTTTCCAGTTCTCGCTTCTTCTTCCTAGCCTTAGAATCGAAAGTGGTCTTCCTCCCCACATTATCAGCTTTCCTTAGAATCAAGAGCTGCCTCTATACCTATATCATTGGACTCCTTGGGACCGAGAGTAGCCTTCTTTCCTGTACCACTAGTGAGGAACATCCCCCTCATAGCCAATACCGCATTGCCTCGATCATCGGCCTCCTTGTTGCCTAGAGTATAGCGGTTCAAGATGCACGACTTAGGGTTTGGCAAAATTCCATCACCCTCAGGTTCCCTTTCCTTAAATGTTTCATCTTGACCAGCCCCAATAAGGACCTCTAATCCCTTAGAAGTATCCATTTCATTTCGACCATGTAGGTGATTAATATCCCCACACCCGTCATTGGCAGGAGGGCCATGTTTGAGAGCGTCTTCACCCCTCTGAGAGCCACTAACCCCACCCTCATCGAATAAACGAGTGTCGTCTAGGTAAACGCCCGATGTTTCCGGCACGAACTCCAAATCCTTGTTACTCCTAAGGTGCTCCAGCAATAACTCGTTTCCAGTTATGAACGGATCATCCTCAAAATCATAATCATCCTCATCCTCCGTGCTCACCTCATCCGCCTAACTCCTACCACCATTAGCAGTGAAAATCGGAGTAAACCTGTTTGATGTATCCAAAACCGGGCCGCTCAAAACGGGTTGTTGGCTAACATTCACCTCCCTTACTTGTGAACTCGTCTGACCCTTGTCCACTACCAAAGGAGTGGCCGCTTGATCTGAAGTTTGAGTACCACCATCCTCCTGGTGGCCTGCAAACCCAGAAGTCCCAGCCAAAGCTGGCACTGGTGTTCCACTAAATACTCATATTCAGTCTTTCTCAGCCACTATCCCCCCTTAATCCTCCTTTGAAACTGACAGTAGTGCAGCGCATTGAGAAGGTGATGCAGGAATTCTTGTGGCCAGGTGTGGATGGTATAGGAGAGATTCTTGGTGAGCTGGGACAGCGTGTGTTGGCCTATGTCGGAAGGGGATTTGGGTATTGGTAGGTTGGTGAGTAAGATAATTCCCTTTGTGGGTAAATGGTTGTGGTACTTCCCACTCGAGCTGGAGACCCTTTGGCATTGGTCTGTCAGTAGCAGACACAAATACAATCAGTAGCAGGTACTTCGCATGCTAGCCCGTGAAAGTTTACTTCACAGGTTTCCCAATCCTCAAGTTTATTGCTTCTAGTTGAGCTGAAATTGGGGAATGGGTGGAGCTGTGGACGATTGGGTTTTGGGAGGATACATGGAAGGGAGGGAAGCCCCTGTGTACGAGGTTTCAGCTTTCTGAAATACATGATGCTACTGTAGTAAAGTTCTAGTCTGCGTAATCAGGTTCTTGGAACCTTCATTTGCAAAGGGCCCCCCAGGATTGAGATGGGTAAATTTACAACCTTACTCTCTTGTTGGAGATAGTAAATTTTTCAAAGTGTGATGATTTCAGTGCACGGACTGATGATTCTTCAGGAGAGTTTTCTTGTAAATCCTTACTCCAGCTTTTGGGTGCGCCTCTTCCTTTGTTTTCCATAGCCAACCTCATTTGGAGGGCAAAGGTACGACGCAAGCGCTTGCGTGGACTTTGACGGTGCCCACGGTGGATATGCTGAAAATTAATAATAAGGAAACCGGGGATGGTTCTTTTGCCGGATCTTTGTCTCCTCTGTCAGGCGAGTAGTGAGACAGCATTACGTTGTTTCTTGTGATTTTTGCTTGTTGCATATGGTGTTTTTGGAGAAGATTGGGCGTGCCCTTCAAGTGTGGTGGAGTTTCTTCAGCTGTGATTTGTGGGGTCTGGGAGAAGGAAGGTGAATTTGGTGTCTTTGGCCGGAAAGAAATGCTCAGTTCTTCAATGGGGTGGCCATTTTGGTGGATATGATGTGGGATCAGGTCACATATCTAGTGTCTTTATGGGCTAGAGATGTAGGATCATTTACTGGTTATTCTATGACTACAGTCCAGCGTAACTGGGCTACTCTGTAATTAGTTTCTTCATAGAGGGCAGCTTGTCGGCTTGTCCACATAAGCTGTATTTACACTTCAATACTTTTTTTAGATAACATGGGTATCTGGACTTTTCCCGACTAATTCCATGGGCCCTGAATTCAACAGGTGGTCGGCCCGAGGGGTCTCAAACTTGGGACCTCTGATATTATGGTATTTTAGATACTCCATTAATATATACTTTCACTTCATCGAAAAAGATATGGAAAAAGAAAAATATGAAAGCCACAGTTTGAGATGAAGACTCCTAATTCCTAAAGCTGGAGAGTATCTAATGGCTGATATGTTGCATCCAACTCAAGACTACATCAAGCCTGGAGGATAAAATGTCACTCTACTATCTCCTCTTCTGTTTTTGGTCTGTCCCTACATTAATATGCCTCTGCTCAATAGTCATTACCCCCTAAACAGCATAAAAAGCATCAAGTATTCAAGTATACAACTTGTTTATAATATGCTTCAAGATGAGTCATGACAAAATTGAAAACATGGAAGGAATGCTATAAAAATTTTGAAAACACCCTCTACAACATTGATAAGTAACTATAATTCGAGGCCTAATGGTAACTACTAAAAGGCCCTATATAGATTAGTACAACTACCACTATCTATCAGATCATATAAAGACATGAACATGGAAAAATGTAGAAAGAGTACCTGGACATTAGACCCCACAAGCGACTTAAAGCTGCCTCCTCCTTTAGCTCATGCATGAAATCTTGAAATCAAATATTCATGTGTATAAGTGGCTGAAACATAAGAAAAATATTGCAAAAACTTGTTAACTTGCAGTATACAATAAAGAATTATCTACCTGGAGCATCTCTGTCACGCTCACCAAGTCGGAAACAACTGACTGATCCATCCTCTCTCCCAACGACAAGACACCCAGCAGTTGCAGCGGCGGCAGTAATGGGTGGAGTGTCAGGGGAGGTTTTTGTGTCAAGGTGCAGGAACTCATTGGATGAGAAGACAAACGAATACGCATAGGCCGAGATATTTTTAAGTTGTAAAACGTAAGCAATGTCGGTGACAGATAAGACATAAAGCAGATACGCGCTGCCATTAGCAGAATTCGTCTGTTACATGTATACCACACACCAATTAGCAATAATCACCTCAACATTTTTGGAACCTCTCCAAAATATCCAAATCCAAATATCAAATCATAAAAATCACAGGTGGAGTGTTGGACAATGCCAGCACTAAGATGAAAGAGACAAGCAGCTAACCTTATTCTTGCAAATATAAGCAAAAGGAGAAAGTGCCTCAGGAAAAAGGATGCGCAATGCAACCCTAGTGATGTCTTTATCAGCACAAACTTCCAGTATTTCAATAGCATGAGGCAACCTCTTACAAACACGCCTAACAAAGTATGAACACATTTCAAAACACCACACAATGCTCAATGTAACTCATCAATGGAAAATCAAATACTATTACATCACATCATTGCAAACCCCATTAATACAAACACTAGAACTTTGAAAACCGTCACGACCTTATTGTCAAATTTGATGAACACTTCAAACATATCACATACCCAACACTAAATTAAGTACAAAAACGATAAACACGGTGAAATGAGAAAACATACCATATAAGGTAAGTCGAAGGGCTCCCAATAACAGAACAAGAGGCATAATCTTCGGTTAATGGCGCAACCAGCGGCGAACCCAGATCAGAAACACTATCATTTGGCACAGAGGCTTCAACCCACTTCAGAGAATCACTGCTAAAATAAGGCACTTCCATTCCCACTATTGATTTACCCCCCATCATTTATCTCCAAAGTTCAGAGTTTTTTTTGCTAGTCATGAAATAACAGATGGGAACAATTAATGCAAATTCTAAAAGGGCATAAACTTGCAGCAAAACCCTAAACATAAAACAAGCAATGCAATTGCTCTAATGAAGAAAAAATAGAAACCCAATAAGCAAAAATTTAAATAGGTATTGCTAAAAGGTGTTACCTTGAAAGTAGGTTTCAGTGCTAGTGAGGGAGAACTTTGGAGCTGCAACTATTAATGAGTATGAAGTTGGAAAAAGAAATAGAGATGTAATTAATTACAGAGATGAGAGAGTGAAGAGATTAGAGAGAGAAGAGGCCAGAGGGGGGTATGAATTGTTGAAGAAGAAGAAGATACAAGCGATGGAGAGAGAGAGGTGTTTTAGGAGGGGAGTGTTGCTCATTAGCGTTATTGCTTTTAGTTTTTGCTAGTTCTTTCCAAACGGGAGGGAAAGCTTTCTGGAGTAAGGTAAAATTGTCGAAAATTACCCTATAAAATCAAAAAAAAAAAAAATCAATAATCACCTATAATTTTGTGGATTTTCTCTCAAATAACTACTAGTATATTTTATTGGGTTTTAATTTTAATTACCAGCTCAAATTATTTTTCGGCTAAAATTTTAAAAATAAATTATCATTTTGGCCATGTATTTAAAGACCTTTGTTTGTCTTATCAAAAAAAAAAAAAAAAAAAACACCTTTGTTTGAAAGAATAAAAAAATTGGTCGAGGCAATACGGTTCTTTTTTAAAATTTCGTCCAAAAAATGGCATAACGTGGTGATTCAAAAGTTAAAAACTCGTCCCTTCCAAAAAAAAAATGTTGACTACTCGTAAAAGGTAATTATTTGAAAATATATTTTATAAGGTGATTATTGCCAAAAAAAATTAATTTTGTAATGTAGTTTCAACAATTTTTCCAATTTTTAATCACCAGCTCAAATTATTTTCCGACTAAATTTTAAAATAAATTACCATTTTGGCCCTGTACTTAAAGACCTTTGTTTAAAAGAAAAAAAAATTGGTCGAGGCAATACAATTTTTTTAAAATTCCGGCTGAAAAATGGCATGACATGGTGAATCAAAAGTTAAAAGCCCATCCCTTCCAAAAAATATGTTGAAAGCTCATAAAAGTTATTCATTTGAAAATATATTTTATAAGGTGATTATTACAACAACAAAAAAAATCGTAACGTAATTTCAACAATGTTTTCTTTAATACTAAACTAGTTAGAGATCAGTGTATCACAAAAACTTGTTTACAGCAGCGTTTTTCCACAACACCGTCACTTACCATAAGCGTCATAGCATTTCCCCACCAAGCACGACGTCTTTGATCTTCTTTTTTTATCTCTTCTTTTCTCGCGTCGCTCTTATTCCTTTTCTATGTCTCGTTTCTTCTTCAATGGCTCTGCGATTAGCGATTACTCCCTTATTCTCTTTCACGTTCGATTTACTAGAATTTTCTCTCTCTTTTCTTTTCTTCTCTATTTGATTTCATGTTTTTCCTCATCTTCCCGTCAATGATCTTTGCATGTTGTTCATTTTGAGTGACAAATGTTGTAGTTGTTCATGAAACAATTATTGATATTAATAGAGAGGCGGGTGCACTTAAAATTTTGATAGGTCTGAAAATACATTACAAGAAAGTGTTGATGAATCTCGCAATGTAATACAACAATGTGTTGATCATATCTAGAAATGTAGTTGCACAAGGTGTTCATTATCTTATTATTGAATTTGAGTGCATTTTCTGTTTTATTATTGCGTGTTTAACCTTCACATTGATTTAAAATAAGGTGAGTGTATGATTATCACGTGCAATTTTTAAAAAAGTAGATGTGACACTAGGCTATAAATAAATGACACTTAGGGCATGTTTTTTAGACTGGATACTGAAAACCAGAGCAAACTGGAACAGACTGGAAAAAATTGGAACTTTCAAGTGGAACTGAAAAAAACTGGAACAAACTGGAGAAACCTTGAACTTTTGCATTTATGTATTTTTTTATCATTTGGAATAGAGTTTTAAACTAATAATAATAATAATAATAATAATAATAATAATAATAATAATAATAATAATAATAATTATTATTATTATTATTATTATTATTATTATTGTTATTATTTATATTATTATTGTTATTTATTATTTATTTATTTGGTTATTATTATTATAATTATTATTATAATAATTATTATTGTTATTTTTATTATTATTATTATTATTATTATTATTATTATTATTATTATTATTATTATTATTATTATTATTATTATTATTATTATTATTATTATTATGCTCAAATGGGTACAACAATTTGGGAAGGATGGGGTAAATAATAAAAAAATGGGTATTTTTCAAAAGTTGTTATTATTTATATATATATATATATAAAGGGTTCCCATGAGAACCCTTGTTTATATGAGAACTCATCCTCACCTTTGGGTTAACTTATATATATAATCGGGTTAACTTTTATACATAACATGGTTGACTTTTATTCATAACATGGTCAACTTTTATACATGAAAGGGTTAACTTTTATTCGGAAAAGGCTACATGTACACTAAGTGTATGAAGAGAGATATACACAAATCATTCTAACTTTATACTTGGCAACTTGCTTGAATATTGAGTGAATCTGACTAAATGTGAGAAAGAATCTTTTTCAAATAAAATTTCCAATTGATTTTGAAATTTGGGATTTGAAATTCAAATGGAAAAACAAACTAGCATTTAATACTAACAAATTTAATTAATATTTATTTTAGAAATTAGAAAATCAGATGACTCTTCCCCTTCCCTTACAATTTTCCGGCGACTTTGCAACGGTACTCACCCGCCCCCCCCCCTCTCTCTCTCTCCAACCGGCACAACCCCTTCAATTATTTTTTCGGTGACATTAAAACGCCGAACTTATTTTCCGGCGAAGATTAGAAATTTCTAAAATCAGTGAAATATAGAATTTCCTAGTTAATTAGACACCCGCAAATATTCATATTTCAATGTGTCGAGATAAGATAAATCTTTTTTTTTTTCTGGGTAGCCATTTTTTCCGACGAGCTTGCGGTCATGTATTAACTTGGAAAGATGTAATTTTGCTACCAAAGTTTTCACTAATGAAAAATCCAAGTACTAACTAATTTTGCAATCAATGATGCATTTTGCTACCATGTACTTCACTAATATAAATACAAGTACAAACTAAATTACAACTACTGCCTTCCAAATGCATATCATCAATCATAACAATTTTGCTACCATCTACGACATTTATAAGTTCACAAATGAAAATTATTTTGCTACCAGTATATACATTAACCACCTGTTTTAATTGTCCTACGAAAAAAACTCTTTGATAAACACGAGAAGAAAACACAACCACAACAAAGAACGGACACACACTCTTCGCCGGAAAATTAATCAGAAAAAATGGTGTAAAGTTTTGCCGGAAAAACATGGGTAGAAAAGTATAAACGTAGGAATAAGTCGATAACAACTGGGCTCTTCTTTCGCCGGAAAATTCGCTTTTCGTCCAGATATCGCCGGAGAGTAATCGAAGAAGTTGGAGATCACCGGAAATAATGGAGCTCGTTTTTTTTTATTTCCTTTCTGTTTTCTCTCTCATCCCCCCCCCCTTTTTTTGGTCTTTCACATTCCCTTTCCCTCATTTTTTTTTGCTCCAAATCTCATATTTTTCCCTCCTTTGGCTTTTTATTTATCCTCCTTTGGCCTCTTATTTTCCCTCCAAAACCTGCTAGTTTTCCTCCACAAGCTTTAAAGGAAGATTCTTAATTAGGGACAAGTGGAGGGCTAAGATTATTTGTGTATATCTCTCCATATACACTTAGTGTATGCATATCATGGTCCCTTTTATTCCTATCAAGCTTTAACTTTTATTGATAATAGAGTTAACTAACTCGAAATAAAAAAAAATTAAATTTTTTTTTATCACTGCTCCACACCTCCACCGCCACCACTTCCTTCCAGTCTGCCACAGTCCAACCGCCTTTCCTCCCACATCCACTCTCTCTCCTCCATCTAACCCCACCATCAGCTACCCCCATCCCGACAACCGGCGAGGGCACTGTCCGGCGCGTCCGCCCTAGATTTAGCTGCAAATTGCGTTCTATTTAAGGTGAAACCCAGCCAAGCCATTCATTAATGGCAAAGCTGTAAATAAATCAAAGTTCCTTTTGCAGTTACAAATGAATCAAAACGTAAAAGTCAGAAGCTGGTGGCAAAATCGTAAATAAATCCATCTCCTTCCCCACCTTTAGACCCACTGTATGATTCGACCATTGAACTCGGGTCCGGCGAATTACCCACCTCTTGCCGGCGAAGCCAGTAGGGGCTGTCATGGTGGTTGGGCCGACGCAACTAGTCGGTCGGAGTTGGGTTTGTGGGGAGGATAGAGACTACCGATGTTCAGCAATGGATCTTCGATGGTCCTGACGTTGGGGTTCCACGTGGTAGCATTTGGTTGGGGTTTGGAGATGGGTAAGCATTAGATGATGGGGATGATTAAATTGGATCATTAGTAGTCACGTGCTTATCTCATGGCACATTAAAAATTGCATTTAATGTCAGACGTTTGATCTCTAAAATGAATGGATAAGATGGGTTCTCATGGTTCTCATAGAATCATGAGTTCTCATAAGATCCTATATATATATATATATATATATATATATATATATATATATATATATATATATTCATATTAGTATTTATATGAAACATACTTAAATACAATATTTATTATGTCAAAATTAGAGAAAACTGGAAGAAACTGGAGATAACTGGAATAAACTAGAACAAACTGGAGAAAACTGGAACTTTTAACCGGAATTGAAGAAAATTGGAACTTATTGGAATCCAACCTAGAAAAACATGTCCTTAAGGAGGAGGAATTATTGTGTAGTCCAGGAGCGTTGCTCCCTCCCCTCACAAAATAGGAAGTTATTAATTTGAATTTAAAGTGGGCTCCACCTATTTTGTGAGAGGAGAGAGAAATGCTCCTGAACTACACAATAATTTCTCCTAGAGCCTGTTTGGAAGTTTTGGGTGGGAAGAGAAGGAAAGGGAATGGGGGGGGGGGGGGGAAGAGAAGGGAAGGGAAGGGAGGTGAATGAAGGTGAAATAATTCACCTTGTTTGGGAGTTTAAGTGAGGAGAAGGGAGGGGAATGGAGGGGAACCGACTACTGTCACTTAAAAATTCTTCTTCCCCTCCATCCCCCCCCTCCCAATTTGGGGGGGGAAACAAAAATTGAGTTAATGGAGGGGAATGGAGAGGAACTGTTCCCCTTCATTCCCCTCCCTTCCCCTCTTTAAAAAAACTTACAAGCAATGATAACTTTTTATTTCCCCCTCATTCCCCTCCCTTCCCCTCCATTCTCCAACTCCCAAACAGGCTCTTAAAGGGAGAGGAAGTGACATTACTAAGGTATTGTTTGGTTATTGGATGTAACTTGGTTAAGGAACTTTAACTTCCTTAGAAGTGAAGGAACTTACATAGTTTGGTTCACTTTCTTCCATGGAAATTAAGGGCCTGTTTAGTTACAGAAAACAATTTCCAATTTTTAATCTCCAAATCTCAAGAAATCAATTTCATTAGTGGAGAAGTTGTTCAAAATCTCTCTCTCTCTCTCTCTCTCTCTCTCCAGCAAAAACCCCAACCACCAACCCACCTTCAGACTCATCTCCCTCCTCCCCTCAGACCACAAACCATCAGAACTCCGACCACCTTCTACTCACCCACCACTCTTGTTGTCGCCCCTCTGCCACTCGCAACCCACCACTCCACACTCTCTTTCTTCTCTTTCTCGACACCCCACCACCGACACCACCTAACTACGACCATGGTTACTCACCCACAGCCACCCACCAACTTTCTTACTCACCCATAGATCCACAACAACCATTGAAGCATCTCCATGAATGTTTTTATGAGGTGAGGATGAGGAGAGAGACTACAAAGTTGTTTAGATCTACAATTAATTAAAAAGATTTGAACCACCTAACCACCACCACGGTGGTCACCGGTGATAGGCGAGTGTTATGGTGAAATTTTCAGCCCTTCCGCCGTTGACCGTCGGTCGTCAACCACCGTCTGTGGTGGTCGTGTGGCGGCACACCCAGTGGTGATAGGGTGGTGGTTTGGGCAGGGTGGTAATAGTGGGGGAGATGAGGGTGGAAATTAGTTCTCCAATATTTCAAACTTTACAAAGGAAATTTTGAGAACATTCAAATTGGTGTTTTCATAATTATCCTTTGTAAATTTTGAGATTTTGCAAAGCTGTTTTCAAGGAAAAAAAGTTGAGAATTTTGTCATTTGAACAACTTCTCCACAAATTTGGAGAATGAAAATAGGCCCTGTTTTCTCTAACTAAACAGGCCCTAAACTTCCATGAAAGTTGAACTTTCCTTCAAGTATGGGAAGTTGCTTACCTAAGGGCATGTTCTTTTCAACTGGTTTCCAATTTTGCCCAGTTTTCCCTAATTTTTACCAGTTACTAGTTACAAAATACAGTTTTGCCCAGTTTATCTCAGTTTTGCCAAATTTTATCCAATTCATTCCATTTTTCCGTAATATATATTTTTTTTAATATTTGGACAAATTGAACATAATAGTTAAAAATACAACAAGTTATATCAAAAATAAAAAAATAGATGATGATGATGACGACGACGATAACAATGGCGATGGCGATGGCGATGGCGATGGCGATGGCGATGACGATGACGATGACGATGCAACTCGCTGGAAATAAAATGCAACAAATTTTAATTACTTTTTTTTTTTGGTATGGGTCAGCTTCATTTATAGATGATTTGGAGGGGGTAAATACTGATTTCATTTATGAAAACCAACAACAAACGCATGCTCTTATCAAATACAGTACATTCAAAATGCACTTTTTACTCCTTCACTCAAGTTCCTCACTTCCTCTGCCTCTCTCTGTCTTTTGATAGCCATGAAGGACCCAATCTCTCACTACTCTCTCACCAAGCCACGATCTATAAATTAATGTTACATATTTCAGAAATCATCACTAAACTGAGGTTGAAGCCAACAATTCAGAGGTGGTGTCGGCGATTCAGAGTCATCACGGAGATTCAAAGGCGGTGACGGCGATTGGGAAGCGGTGACAACGACTCATAGGCGGTGAGATCGATTAATCTTTGTGAGTAGCCATAATTTTATTTGTTAAATCTCTTCAACTGTGGGTTTGAATTATCAAATATTGACATGAACTGTGAAAATTAGCGGTTGGCTTCAACAACCCTTTCGATTATTGATTTTATTTCCTATGACGACTTTGATAAATTAGCTCATCCCCTTTTGATTATGAAATAGAGTTTTGCTATGGAGAATTGTCTTGTTCTAAGTAAAATTGATATTATGGGTATCTTTTATGACAATAGAAGATGTTTATCAGTTTCAACCTTGTAGCTTTGGTTTTCATTGTGCTTATTATTTGAAACTGAATGCAAACTTGAGTGTGAAATGATTGATAAATTTAACTTGATCCCTGATGATATTGCACAATGATATGTTATTGCTTTGCTCCTTATCTTTGGAATATTTTGTGATAAGCATTAGGTTAGTATAAGAAAAATGGTACTTGTACCTTGAAACTGAAAAACGTTTGAATGACCACTGGCCTCTTGTAACCTAAAGTGTCAGTATCATTGCTTTTGATTATAAAATGAGTACTTCATAGTTCACTCGGTGAAGGGCATAGCTTAGGGAGTCAATTCTGCTCCCAATTTGTGTACCAGCAATTTTGCATCTTACCTCAAGGAGAGACAAGGAACTGACAACCACTGTTGAGCCGTGATAGTAGTGTTGGATCTTGGGAATAACTGGCTGTAAGAATAGGTTGGTTTTCTGCCAAAGCTGAAAGGTTTTAAATTAAACACCTAGATGTGATTCACATGATACTTTGACTGAAAAATCTGGTTCTTGCAATAGACTTCTGTAAGATATGAACAACAATATAGATTCAAGATAGTGTTCTAAATGTGTTTGACTTCTCATGCTTCTCAGGAGCATCCTTACTTTGTTATCCGGCAAGGTTTCCATTGGTTGTGGAGTATTTGTTAGGCTAGTTGTCTGTCCATTGACTTGAGATTGAAACTGATCAGCATTGACAGTATTTATGCAGATCTGCCACAACACTAAGGACTGCAGATTCAGTTACAAATCTTGATTATATGAGGGTTTTCTTTTTTTTGTTTGATTCTGACTACTCAACAACGTAGTATTGTGAAAGCATTTTCTCTCTGATGCTCTTTTAAGTCAGTGGAGTTTCATAACTTCCAGTCTTACATTGTTTTGTATTCCATACATGTGTTCCAAGAAAGAAATATGGGTTGTCAAACTTGTGTTCTATCTTCTGGTGCTAAATGATTACTTATAGTGGCAGCGTAATAACAAAATTATTAGAAAATTCAGTATGTCAGGAAAGCTTATATACTAGAACTCTAGAGTCTAGAAGTGTACATCTAAAATGTGTTTAAGAACAAAGATATCTACGAATCTACTTTTACTTCCTATTTTCCTTTGCACCAAGATTAGCTAGTAGGTGAATTATTTATCATTAAATAAGATTATTGGAGGTATCAGATCATACATCTTGTGGATCGCCCTTGTTGTACGCATGACTCCATGTGTCCTTTGATGAGATCTTGCTCTGCCCCCCATTATTTCATTTCACTTCCTGGCCCATCTGACGTGCATACTTAAGAGCATTGGTAGTCTAATTCTTCCATTGTTACTTTAGTGACTTGTTGTACAGATATTATTCAGATGTCAATAAGTTGGCTTTGCTTTGTAATCGGTTTATTGTTCTATCCTCTTTACCAATACTTGTTCATGTATGGAAGGATGGTTTCATATAAACTTCTTCCAGTGTCACTGGTTGGTGGTGCTTTCCATAGATGTGATTTAGAATTAGGTTTTGCTGCGGGCATGCTTTTACCATTATTCACTTCCACGGTTCAATAAAATTAGAACATGATATACCAATGGCTTATGAGATTGTCAATATTTGACCATGTTGTTACTGTCCACATTTTGGAACTCTGATTGAGTGGGGGCGATGGCTAAAAGTAGAATCTCTGCTCAATGCTTGCTTTTTATGGTTGAATAGGATGTTCGTGCTATCAGCTATGTGTCACCTTGCAGCGTACTTCCTTTGTCATGTTTGACCTATTCGTTTGGGGCTTGTTTGTCCTCTGTTGTGCGTGAACCTTTCTGTGACAATGGTTTTCCTTTGGGAACTTAGGTCATTGTTAACCTTTATCTGTGTTTGATTGTATTACAGTAACATATAGCCAAACTTTGTCACAGCTTGTTAATTACTTGGGCAACAAATAGATGGCATATAAGGATAGGTGGGATCATGCCTCTACTAGAAAGTTTCTGCAACTATTGATAGAGAGTGAGGAAATGGGAAACTAAATCAAAACTACTCCCATAATTCTGAAACTTCTTAATGCAGCAACTGGGAAGAATTTCGAATTGATACAGTGTAGAAATAATTTGGCTTGAGAAGTTTCGGAAACGTGGACCGATCTCACATTTGACCCACAAACCGGTGTCCTGTTTGTAGATAGTGATGATAGATGGACTCCATTTACCCTGGTAAACAAAAAGTGTTATTAAACGCATAACTATAATGTGCATTGATTTTGTACATGATTAACCTAATAAAGTATATCCATGCAGAAGTACAAGCGTCATGGGGTGACATCTTTTCGGAAGAAAGTATCTCAGCATTTGGACTTGCTTCGAACCCTTTTTCAAGGGAAAGGTGCTACTGGTATTCTGAATTTTGCGCCAGGAATGGGGAAGGACGCTTTACTGTCTCATGAAATGATGAATATGGGTGTAGATAGTGTTGAAGGATCTGGAGATAGTGACGATTGTGCTGAAAAAACCAATGATAATGATTACTATTCTGGTGAGAAAAGTAGATCTCCTCCCAGAAACACATCCACTACACCTACTTCCATTTCTTCTAGCAAGCGTAAAATGGGTGAACACAGTGATAGAGCAACAAGAAAGAGGCAAACTAGTGAGATTAATAGTTGCATACAAAATCTAAAACAACAAGGGAGAGGGTTGGTTGGACATTCTTCTAGCACTTTTACTGGTAGCATATATGTAGAGGTAGGAGCATTCTTCTAGCACTTTTACTGGTAGCATATATGTAGAGGTAGGAGCAAAGTTTAGTGTTATGCCTTGTGTTGAGAGTAAAGTGTCTGACTACTATGTCAATGCTATGGACTTCATAAGGGTAGGTGACCTTGCTGGCTTTTTCTTGGCATTTCCAGATGATGAGAGGAGATTCAAGTGGTTAGATGCGAAGTTAGCACAATCTTCAGTTCCTAAACGTATTTATCCCCAAGGAAATGTTGACCCTACTGCATGACCTGTGTTTGTGTTAGTTAGATGGTTTGAACTTGTAGTTTGGCATGTCCTGATGTCCATGAGTTATGTGTTTAACTACTTTAAACTTGTGATGTTTGTTATCTCAATATTTTGGACATGGTTGTGCACGTTTGTGCGTTACAATTTGGGCACGGGGGTCTTTAATAATTAACTCTTACAATTTGTGCACGTTTATGTTTTTTTTTTTTTTGCTAGTGGTTTACAATGGCAGAAAACACAAATGATAATCTTAGACGAAATGCTACAATAATCGTTACACTAGAAGAGTGAAAGGATTTACTGAACCCACCCAAGGGGATTTCTATGTGGCCGGAGGGGAAAGTGGGGCTGAATATATACATAGAATATTGAATATTCACTTAGATTTGTGCCAAGAACCATTGAGACTTCCTAGGGACGTGTTTCTACAATTAGTAAATTTTATTGGTCGAGAGACAACTATTGAAAGACAATAAATCGGTTAAAGTGACTGAGCAAGTGGGAATATGTTTGTGTATCATTGCTAAGGGAGCTACGTATCGTGATGCTGCGGATACATTTGGTCACTTTCCATCAACAATTAGCAAATATCTTCAAGAGTTTCTAGGTGCCTTAGTAACATTATCCGCTGAGATCATAAAACCACATTAGAATTTTAGTGAAGTGTCGGTGCAAATAACACCCAACGCGCAAAGTTGGCCGTTTCTTAAGGTGAGAAGACACTGAAAAATACTCAAATACAAAGTATTTTATAAATTATTGGTAATTTAATAGATTTTATTTATTTATTGTCTATTTGGACGCAATTGGAGCTATAAATGGAACTCACATTAAAGCAGTTATATCTGAAAAAGAGAGTACTCCACGGCGAGGACGCAAGGGCAACAAAACTTGGAATGTTATGGATGCCTGCTCATTTGACATGATATTCACATTTGTTAGTGTTAGATGGGAAGGAAGCGCTCATGATCAAACTGTTTGGTTAGATTGTTTAAGCAATGCCAAATATAAATTTCCACATCCACCTTCAAGTATATATTATACAATGCTAATGACATTTCATGATATATTACTTACTCTGCTTTCTAATATTATTTTTTTCAATTCTTAACTAGGAAAGTACTATTTGGTGGATTCTGGATATCCAAACACCGTTGGATATGTAGCTCCATTTGTGGATACAGACACAAGATATCATATGCGAAATTTTAAAAAAGGTTATCGAAATGGTTATAACTTTGAATGAATGAAGGAACACTTTAATTTTCGTCATTCTTCGTTGCGAACGACGGTTGAAAGACCCTTTGCCCACCTCAAGAACTCATGGAGATGGAGAGTACTGACTGTCATGCCGAAAATGAAACCTGAATATCAATTGGCTATTATTGTCTTGACTTTTACACTTCACAATTTGATCCAATTATACACTTTGGAGAAACCAATTCCACCACATAATCCAAATTCAGAAGGAACAACAGATTGCAATGTAACTGATGATGATAGGAAAGCACAACTGAATGAAGTACGATATCATATCGCAGAAGAAATATTGCTTTCTCTTGGAGGCCTAAATACCTGATTGAGCATCTCGTAATTTTGTGATGTAGAAGACAATCTCATTTTATTATGAATTTAACATTTATCTGATTGTGGAAAACTTTTACTTTTAATGTGGTGCTCATTATTAATATAGACTTGTTATTTTTCTTGGTTTTTCATTTCACATATTATGCAACTAATCATACACATGTAAAATAAAATTTACATTTTTATATTTTTTTGGAGGACTCCATAAAAAATTACATTTTTAAAACCATAGTACCATTATTATAAAGTAATAATAATAATAATAATAATAATAATAATAATAATATTAATATTAATATTATTATTATTATTATTATTATTATTATTATTATAATAATAATAATAATAATATTAATATTAATATTATTATTATTATTATTATTACTATTTAGTAAAGATATTTATTTTTCTTTTAATATTTTTTTTATACAAAAATACTGGGTATTACATTCTACCCTCCTAACAAAAAGTTTCGTCCTCGAAACTTGAGGAAAATAGTTTTATCAAAAAATATGGGGCTTCATACTCTATCCTCCTTAAAAGATTTTGGTCCCGAAAATCAATCATGTAAAATGAGAACGTTGTGTCTCAACTATCATTACGCATATACTTCTCATTAAAACAAAACATGAAAGGACATATAAAGTTTTCCTTACTATGCTTCCGCTGCACACTCTAATCATTGATCACTGTTCTTTCTCTGTGTACTAGTACTTATGTTTATCTCAACAAGCTACAGGTAGACACAAAAGGTATATGTGAGTCTGCATCCATATGCTAAAACATGAAGCACCTTTCATACACTAGCCTCAAATCTGCATCAAGATCAAATTCACTCCCTAGACATTCTCATATAGCACCACTTCTAAATAGAGCTGGATAAACAAACCTAATATTTCGCTTCAACATGACAGTTAAAAGCCCCTGACTAAAAGCCCAAAAGTTACTTGATTATCGTCCTTTCCAACTGAATCGGAATCCTAAAACAAATTTCACTTTATGACCCAGAACTACAGCAAAAGAGCTCTCACATATCACATAAGGAAGTCGATCGAAACTGACTCTGAATTCAATTGTTCAATTCTCGCATATTGAATGCACAGTCCTCACTAAAACAGCTGTAATTTTCAAACCAGAGTTGATCTTTCAGTGCTTTCAGTTTCTTTAGATCCCTAACTCATAGGGCTATAACTTCTATGAAGACACCCCATACAAAATCTGGCTGAAACATGCAGAAAAATGTCCTTCAATGTGACCTTAGAACATTTCTTTCCTGATTGAGATCAGACAGAGTTTACCAATAATATGTGGTTCCTCAAAACTCCTCCTATAATGGGCACCTAATAGTGTGTCCGTGCAAGATTTACCACCAAGTTCATACTCAAAGTGCTCAACTATATCTAAACTTAAACGAAATGAAATGCATTAGTAAGTACATAACTCCCAAGAGTCACTTCTTATTTTCACTACTCTTCATATAAATACACCATATATACTCTTAATTCATAAAACAATCATTCATACTCAACTCTTCCACACAATCTTTTCCACTATAATGTTTCAGACATTAATTAACCTCAAACCTTCTATGTCATTGTATCCTTTACAATTCACTTACAAACATATACGACTACAACCTTTTCCACCTAACAACTTCAAGAATCATGAAATGATATTCCTAATTTTCTCTTCTTCACAACAAACATTAACTGATACAACAAGTATATACACTTAGCTCACAAGTCACCATTTATACTATGACAAAAACTCCAAATGCCATATAGGCCTTGAACCTCATATATCATTACCCATATCAAAGTAAGTAATCGAGTTGACAGATTCTATTGCTATCACTCCTGAATTAGCTCCAAAACATTAATTCTCCCAATCTCCCAAAGTCTACTTCTTCTTCTTTTTTTTCCCAACAAACAGATTGCTGAAAAAGGAACACATGTATTCAACATTTAAAACACATAAAGCATGTAATCTGTAATTGAACTTTAATTTAATCATAAATCATCTCATGAGTGCCATATACTACTAACATGATTTTCTCTTAGCTAACTCAAGCCAAATTCATAGACTATAACAATATAACTCAAGAAACAATCAGCACACATCATAAATGTCAAAACAACTAGTTATGTATTCATTTTTCGGTGATACCCCAATTTCATTAAACCCTTTTCTACACAGTACGCGACTTTTAACACGTACATCAAGTACAAGGACACATAAGTAGTCATTTCTTAGAAACTCTGTTAGCCATGTCATAAGCAAAGAAGGCTTCAAAATTAAAAGAATTCAAAACCAACAAATCTATAAAATACTCATTAGTTCATTCACTTATCCATGTCTAATGGATCTGTTAAAGATATTCATATACTAGTTCTTTGTAACATCATCAGCTAACATGTAGGCTCATGTCATTGGTCACTTAGTATCCTCCTTTTCTCTACTTCTCTTCTTTTCTTTTTTTTTTTTCTTTTTTTTTAAACACTACTACTCACAATAAAAACGTATTCATGCCCATACAAGGAAAGTAGTTTATAAATCTCAACAACTAACACATACAGTCTTGCTAATCTATAACATGTAAATCATGTCTCCAAGAACGGGCATAAAAACATTCATTTAGAACACATGAAAATGTATAACATGTAAGTTTAACTTCATAAATCACCTCAAGCATAACAAAGCATAGGCAAATATTATCCACTCTCACTCTTGGTCGGCTTCTCCATTTTTGTACCTAAGCTCTTTAGTTTAACTAGTCTTACTTAATCCATTTTATCCTAAATAAATTTAATTAACGCTTAGATCATAAAGATCCCCACGTCGACACCAAGAGCGAACTGCTCTGATACCACTTTGTAACACCCCAAATTTTCTACTAAAATAAATAAAAAATAAATTATTATTATTATTATTATTATTATTATTATTATTATTATTATTATTATTATTATTATTATTATTATTATTAATACTACAGTTTTTCCCACTTCTCCCAAGTTTTGCCCAGTTTCTTCCACTTTCTCCCAATTTGACCCAGTTTTCCCTAGTTTCTATATCAGTTACCTGTTAGACATCCCGGTTTTCACCAGTTTTGTCCACTTTCTCCCATTTACCAGTCACTAGTTCCCAGTCGAAAAGAACGAGCCCTACGCAAGATAAGTCAAACTTCCCATGCTAATTGACATAAAATACAATTTCACCCCTTGAATTTAATAAGAATTATGCATGTGGCTTGGGTAATATGTCATTTTGCACCTACTTCCAAGGAAGCAAGGTTTGTAAACCAAACAAAAATACTTCCATGGATGTACAACTTACATAGGAAGTTGAAGTTCTATGATTTTATAACTTTTCTATGTAAGTTGAGACAAGTGAACCAAATAAGGCCTAAATATGCATGTGAGGCTCTATATAAAATGTGTTGTTAATACTTAATAGTGCAAGTCTTGTATGAGACAACTTATAATAAAATGAGGTCACCATTTAGAAATGTAGGCGTCACTTACATTAAACCATGACCCTTGTTTCACAAAAGGTGATCATCATCTCAACAAAAGCTACAAAAATACCGTTCTTATACAAGTTTTTGGGTTGTTAAATCAGTTTGAACCGATAACCCCACTATTATGCTTTCATTCGAAATTGACCTTTGCTCTCTCACGCTCAGGAAATATACATTCTAATCCTAATACGAGTATAGGATAGCACATTGCACCCATGCAAAAAAACAAGGACAAAGGAAGAACAAGGAGAAAGTTAGGAGTCTTTTTCAATAGACAGCAGCAGTAATTTTATCAGTTGTTCGGATTCAAACTGTTCAGTTTTTTTTTTTTGGTTTTCCAAAGAATACATAAGGAATACTGTATATCATACATATACACTGACGTATAATAACAACAAAAAAGAATACAAAAAAGCCTAT
This sequence comes from Tetragonia tetragonoides, assembly GCA_038025085.1. NCBI lineage: Eukaryota > Viridiplantae > Streptophyta > Magnoliopsida > Caryophyllales > Aizoaceae > Tetragonia > Tetragonia tetragonoides. The sequence goes on from CM076141.1 coordinate 34,566,541, forward strand.
GTTACTCCACCTCCACCATCTTAGAGCAAGTCATAGTACAATTATCTCTCTATAGCCACCTGCATTTGAAGTCTTACTTCGTGTTACTTCTTCCCATGTCGTTCAAGGTCCAAGGGATCCTACAACATAACCATGAACTACAAAAGGAAGTGAGACCAATAGTTTTCCGAGATAGCATCCACACATCCATCAACGCGGATCAAGGTTTCCAAGGTGCTGGAGGTGGTGGTGGAGTTGGGAACATAGGAGGAACCGCAGAGAACATGGTGTTCTTGTCAATTCCGACATTCTTGTCTCCAGAGAGGGCAACAAGAGCAGCGACTAAACCCGCATTACCTGCAATCGTAGGCTCTGTGTAATTATAATTGGTACGAACATCTTGGAAGCCATCACGCCTATCTGGGCCTGCAACCATGGCTCCGACTACGGTGTTTGGGTTTGCTTTCTTAGTGTCTCTCCACTTCCAACCTCCCTTGCAGTTGTACTTAACCTTATTCTTTGGAATTGATGCACCTCTGTGGTGTACATGCTTTGGATATTTCTTACCAAAGCCCACTAGATAGCTCATTTTCCGAGGATTCTTGCCAAGAATATAATCAATCTGCCAAAATGACGGAAACGCATGCATTTAGGGAAATTTCAATCATGCAAATGGCGCCAAGAGAAAATTTCAGGAGGGCAATAATCACCTGTGTTTTAGCAAATTGACGCAGGACATCGGTTGAGTAGAAATTGGGACCACAGTACCAGCCAGGTGTATCAGCAGCATCAAGGTAATCACTGAATACAGTAGCCAAGAATGCAGCATTGACTACATACTGAAGAGGTTGAGGTCTTCCATGGTTCAATTGGATCAAACCCCCTGCAGAATGTTTGAGAAAAAAGTTAGTGATAAGATGTTTAAGTGATGAAGAGATACAGGATATGGCTGAAAAGTTCCCGGATTAAGAAGTTGCCATACCTTTTGTTCTGTTGAAGCTATTGAAATATGGTAAATAAGAGCACATAACTATGCTGGTCTGGTTGTGGAATGTCGAGAGCATTTCTTCGTATGGATAACCAGGGCTCAAAAACAATCTCATACGACTAAGCAGCACCTAGAAAGAGGAAAAGAAAATCAAAATTGTTAAATCAAAAGATCTACATGATTAGCTTGAACATGTTAAATTGCGCATAGAATCACTTATTGTTCTTGTTTTGTTCCAAATGGACAAAAAAAATCTCAAGCCTTCACATAACGACATTGACATTGCCCAAAATTTAGGACCGCTCATTTTAAGAAGCTCATGAGATATGCTATCACATTGAGAATGATTCCCGATATAAGATCATCAAGGCCTAAGATTTGCAAGTTCAAGCAATATACTAAGAACAAGAGAATAATGTAGTTTGGTTTTGCCATAGCATAACCCAAGAAGAATTTGAATTTCATGATGGGGACAAACAAACAAATGTTTAAAATTCAAAATTTTGATACATGTGAGCAGTGAGAATGACACAGGGATTTCCTCAAACATTAGAGTCAAAGGTATCGAAAATGCTACGAAAGGCATGTGAGGTTCTGGATGCACTTGCAAAGTTGCAACTGTGCTTCAATGTCATTCAAACCAAAATAGCAAGAGGATTTAGAAACTGACACACTTGGCTTCTTCATGCATGTTTTGACTCCATATAACATGGGTAATGGTCCTCCAAAGGGACCCAAAACGCAACCTAGAAGATCAATTTGTTTTGAGGCTTACAATATAGAAGAAAATTCATCATTAATGTGTGTTAAGGGAGCTGTCATAGGATTAGATTTACTGGGGAATTAAAAGCTTTTTGGGTAAGCACTAATCACAAATAAATGTATATGTATTGGTCCATAATCCATATCCAGAGTAGCAGGAAGGAAGATGTAGTTAAACTTACTTGAGCTCCAGCAAGCTTGTTGTCCCAGCTGAGCACACCATAATCTGGTCCACCCCAGAATGCACCGGCATGCTTGGCCAAAGTAGGATGGGTTGCCAGTTGAAGATATGAAGTGTTTCCAGTAGCATAATACATCCATGCTCCACCCCATACATATTCATCCCAGTACATGGTGGAGTTATAGAAAGTTTCAGCTTCATTACCAATACTATATCTACCTCTTTGTTCTCTTGAAAACCTGAATAGAGTTTTAGCACCATGCACAAGTTTCTGAGAATAGGCCTTATTGTCCTTGAAAACAATAGACGCAGAAGCCAAAGCAGCAGCCATTTCAGCAGCGAGATCTGAGCAACTGCTACATACTTCTACAGGTCTTGGATAATCTATGTCCTCAGGCCTCATCCAGCAGTAATGATCATTTGGAGTTGTGCTCCCTCCTGATGTATCAGCTGACCCAACCTGTCATAATACAAGATCAGACAACTTTACTTGAATAATTCACTGAGTTTGCTGAACAATGGAAGACCTTAATGTTGGTTTATGAATAATATCTTTGGAAAAAGCACATGAAGATTGAAGATTTCCAAAACAATTGCAATGCACTGAGCAGAGATACTAGACGAGGTTGTACCTGTGCCACGAGCTGGTTAATCTGATCAGCAGAGGAATTAAAGGTCTTGAGAAAGTAATCTGACCCCCACTTAATGATCTCCTTAACATGGTTAAGCTCTGCAGCAGCTTCATATTTAGCACTATATTCAATCACACTCCAACTCAACATGGTCATAGCGAACGAGGCGGGGAAGTGAAACTTAGTGGCATCTCCAGCATCATAAAACCCACCCTTAAGATCCTTGAAAATGGTACCGGAATCAGATTTCCCGTCATTCATACACGAATTACCCCTCCATGAAACATTATTGTGCTTCGGTAACTTCCCCGCTGCACAAAACACAAAATCAAGCCCATCAACGATCAGACAACCAAAACAGAAAATATATTTGACATTCGACCTCGATCCTCATAACAACAATAAATTTGATCTCTATCGGTAAAGATCACAACTTTCCCTTGATCCCATCTTATCAGTCAACACATCCAAAATAAATTATAACTGAACCCTAGATCTACATAATCCAGTACTACTCCTTCCATTTTCAGAAACCTCTCATTATATAACTGAACCAAGCCCCATGCGGCAAAAAAAACCAGTAATTCTTCCATATAGGAGCAACTTCTTAGTTGAATTAATATAATATAATTACAGAAAAAAAAAAATACAAAAACATTAAAGTCCAATCTCATTAAAAATTCAATTAATTTCCTTATCAATCAACATAATTCCTCATCATAATAACCAGATAATAATCAATAAACTCCTGAAAAATGCATTTACTAAAAAATACTCCTAATAACCATCAAAATCCAGTCTTAATTAACAATCCAAATTAGATTTTTCTCTCCCTCACAGCCCATTTCCAAATCATGTTTCCTTAGTTAATCAACAAAATTCCTGTAATAACTGGCAAATCAGTAAACCCATGCTTAAAGTCATTTAAACTCCTAACAATAACCATCAATTCCAAATTTCCAATCTTATTCAACAATTGTTTATCAGATTCTCTCTCCCTTCAAAAATCATCTTTCCAAATTTAGCAAACAAAATCAACAAATTCCCACATCACATCTGAGTTATTTCAACAAAATCTATCTCTAAAATCAACAAACCACGCCAAAAAACAAAAATAGATCATGAAAAAACAAAACCCAAAAAAATGAGGAGAGAGAAAATGACATACATCGTTGAGCATTGAAGAACATGAGAGCTTTATGAAGTCCCTGAGTATAATTATCAGGTGGTGGTGGCGCGTGATGATGACGTGGAGCAAGTTTAACAATTAAAGCAATAAATCCGGCAAGTAAACCAGCGGCTAAGATTGATCCAACTGTCCATAAGAAGATCTTACGGCTAACAATGATACAACCAAGATCAACATACTTCTTCTTCTTCTTCTGTTCAGTGGGACCCAGTAACCAGCTCTGTTGAGTTTCATCAAGCTGACGTGATGATGATGTCAGTGCTGCTCGGTCGTAATCTTGGAGGTTTCGGCTTCGGTCGTCGTCGGTCGCTGAATCTGCTGCTATTTCTAATGGACCTCCCCATGGATCACGGCCGTACATGGTGGTATATAATTTTATGGGTTTTTGATGAATTTATGTTTGTGTGATTATTGATTAATGAAAAGATCGGTTTATGTGAGGAATTGAAATGGGTTTTTGATGAATGTGTTGGGTTTGATGAAGAGAGAGAGATCTGAAGATGAAGAAGATGAAGCACAGCTAGCGAGCTACTTGATGCTCAATTTTCTCTCTCCTCAAGGAGTGTCGGTAGTGAGAGAGAGAGAGAGACTACCGGTGGACTGTGACTGGTATGAGTGGTGAACTAATTTAGTAATGTGAAATGTATATAAAATGATAAAATGGGATTTCAGAAAAATGACAAATTAATCAAACATTATGTTGCATGTGGGTCGGATTCTTTGCTTTTTCTTGCTTTTTGAGTATTTTCTTTTCTTTTTTTATTCTTCGAATAGTGGGTGTAATTGAATGACGAGGTATTTTATTAATAAGTCAGTCATGTTTAGACTCTCGTGTTTGATTAAGGTATGAAGATGAACCACACGTCACACTTATAACGTTACCTTACCAAATTATTTAGGAGTAAATTTGAAATCACTAGACTATTATCATAATTTTCGAGTATTATCCTTTCATTATTATTATCTCGCACATTTTTCTGATCTGGTAAAATTTATTTATTTTTTGGTCATTTTTATTTTAATAGTGGAGGTGGTGGAGATTTTAGGTTGATGACACCGACAGGGCTACTACTAATTGAAAAGGACAGAGTGGCTAATTTTTATTTTTTTGGCCCAGCTCAATAAACACTGGTATTTTTTCTTTTTCTTGATTTTTGTTTTTTTAATTGTTTGTTGATCATTTGTGAATCTGTGATTTGTATGTTCTGTCACAGTCAGACTATGGTTACTTCTTACTGGCGTTATAGTTGCACAGCTTGCACTTGCGTTGCTTGGGGATAAGTTTCTTAATTTTGGTTGGATGTTTGCTTTGCTTACAATTTATCCGGCCAATCTAACCTACATTCTCTATAGGAGTAATTTGTTTGTCCTTTGTTTCTACCAGGGCCGTCTCTGAGATTTAAGAGGCCCTGTACTAAAATTGAAAGTGAGGCCCTACTCTAACTTTTTATAGTGATCGATAAACCTATTCGGATTGAAAACTTTTTTTTCCTTTATTATTTTTATAAGGAACTGAACATAAGACTTCCTCTTTTGTGGCATTACTGCAAAAACAAATGGGCAACAAAACAAAAACAATAAAAGAAAATCTAGAAATTGGCAATAAATCTATAGAATTTTTTTTTGATAGGAAGTAGAAATTTGTTGTAGAATTGTAGTACCGTTAATGGTGGAATAATAGGGGTTTATGAATCTCTGTCCTTCGTAATGGGAAGAACCGCAGAACAAAATACGAAGAGCCACAGAAATATGTGAGGGTTGAAAGATAATCTCGAGATGGTAAGTTTGATGGGGCAGTAAAATGATAGTGAATAGTACTAAATAGGGGTATTTTCAGTACCTTTTATTCTGATATTCGTACATCAAGCACATACTTTAGTTTTTGTAATTCACACATTTATATTTTCACTCACCAAAAAAAAATAATTCAAGTGGGGCCCTGTGCAAGTGGGGACCCTGTACAATCGCCCCACTTGCACACCCCAAGAGCCGAGCCTGGTTTCTACCCAAAGCCCAAAGGGATCAGATTCTTTTTGCTTATCACCCAAAGGGATCAGATTGATACTAATGACATGGGTTAAATGTATTTCGATCCTCTTTTGTTCCAATTTATTCAATGGTCAATAAATCCTCCCTTCCCGTCAAAGGTGAATAGCATTGGAGCTGTCCACTGCCATTATTTTACAAACGACAGAGAATCTAGACTCGGGTTAAATTACAACGGTCACTACAAATATATCCCTGACAAAATGACTTCTTTAACTGTAATTGCAAAAGCTCTTACTTTAGGTACAAATACTTTAGAGCATGTTCAAGATCTAGCAAGTATTTTTTTTTCACTGAATTGAAATTGGATTGGATTGGATTGGATTGAATTGGATTGGGTTGAACTTAACAGAACTTAATTGAACTGAATGGATAGTAATATATGAGAGAAAAAGTAAATCATTAAACTGGACTGAACTGAATAGAACTCCACTAAACTAAACTGAACTGAACTAATAAGTTGAAAATAACACATCCATACTACTTCAAATTAGCTAATGTTACTTTTTATTTGTCTTCTTACTAACCCTTAGCATACCCTCCTTTAACACACTCGTCACTCCAATAGTTAGCAGACCATCATATATGCTAAGGGTAATACTATTTACTTATATTAATTAAAATGTTTCACTTTAAAAAAACTATTGGCGTGTATGACTTCTTTATTTATTGTTTCTCTCTCCTCTTCGTTGATTTGCTAGGGTAGGCTGATTCAGTTTTTTAGCAACTTACTCCATTGGTGTTTGCTCATCAGCTCACTTTCTCTCCTCTTAGGCAACATGTAGGGGCTAACTTGAAAATGCTCTTAGAGTGAAATGTAATAGACCATTATAAAAACTAATCTTTTTTTTTTATCATCAAAAATAATCTTTTTAGAACATGTGTAAAATGTGATAAAATTAACTACTAAGGTATCATCTCTTCAACATAGGGTGTGTTCTTCTAGATAGTATTTTGAGAGAGAAAATATGTTTTTCATTTGAATTAGACCATAACCCAAGAATCGATAATGTAGATATGGACGAGCTAATAAGAGGACAATTTTTGTATATCCTCTTCATCACCTTCAATGCAAGCTTGAGTGAAGAACCACTGAATAGCCAAAATCAAGGCCAAAACACCATGGAAAATCTCAGATCAAAACCAGTTTGAATTGAGGCAAAAAGTGAAACCAAAAACCCCAAAGCAAAACTTGAAGATGAAAGACTTTCGGAAAATTAAAGCCAGAAAAAGGCTAACAAGGGCTTCAAATGAATGGATCTAGTAGAAAATGGCTAGAAATGGCAGAAACAGGCTTAAAGAGTGCTATAAAAAAAGGGGGCGGCGAGGCAAACTTCTAGGGTTTCTCTCTCTCCTTGCTAGGGAGAGAGAGCCCTTTTCTCTCTCTTAACCCTTTGCTAACATGAAAAAGGCTTTTGGCAATTTCTTTGTTGGCCCTCCAAGTTGAATAACAATTTAGTTTACCATATCTTGATATTTAATTATCTGATTAATGTAGTTAATTTATTTATAAAAAAATTAATGTAATAAATTTGCACCCAAAAATGTGTTATGAATTTTCAATTAATTGTAATTGATGTTCACTTTATAAAACATACATGTCTCTTGTGAGAAACATGTTCACAAAATCACAACTATAAATTACACTATTCACACCAAAGATCTAGCTAGTAACTTATGTACATCTTGCTCAAACAAAGAAAACTGTAAACAATACAAACTGAATGTTTTTTAAACAATCTGAGCTACATTTCTCCTCACATACTGAAACAACATATGGTTTCTTTCCCACCAAATTTCATAGATTGTTGCTAACAAGGCTGCTCTTCTACCACAATTTCGAATTTGCTTCCCTTTCTGGTACTGAATGAGCCAGCTAACCGCTCTATTCAATCCCCTTAGACTTCTGCTTATGCCCACCAACAAAAGAACTTTCTGCTACAGAACATTCAGAAAATAGGTAATTTGTCTCTTTATAAGCACACCAGGGGCATATGCAAGTAAAGCAATAATGCTTTACATAACAAGTTGTAATAACTTGGATCAATTCAACCACATCAATAACGCAGTAGTCACGAACTGGTTCCCCCACTCCCCTCTTTCCACAAAATCACTAATTCCTTTATTCTAAAGTCTTGCCAAGCTTATTATCATAAGAGCAAAATGATCTAGATGATCAAAAAGCTACTGGACAAGCGTCAACCAGTCTGTATAGACAGCAATATGTAACCATTCTCTCATCGTCACAGCTTATTCTTCCAAAGCCTGTAGCAATGCTTCTACCTCAGCTTGCAAGCTGACTCCACAAGATAAGCATAACTCTCACTTCCAATAATTAATACAAGCACCCACACTAAAACTTTTTCGATCTCAAGCACCATCAATAGTCAAAGCAATAATCTCATAAGAGGAATCTTGTCCAATTAACTAAACTAATGTTTCTTCCATTGATGCATAATATTCCCTGAATTAACCCTCAAGCTAGAATACAACACATCATTCCTGTGGCAAGTGATCAAACTCATGGTTACCCCATTTTGCAAATCAACCAATCTGCAAGCCATTTATCAAAAGTAAGCTCGGCCTGTAAGGCTGCAACTCACTCAAAGCAAAGTCCCAATCTTGAAGCGTTCCAAATTCTCCTTAATATTTCACAATACCTAAAAGTATCTGCTTTGGAATCAACAGCTCTGAGCCCTTGACTCATTCTTCATCGATTGGTAGTTACCCCAACTGCAATACTCACCGAAAAGGGTATGAGAATTTTATTTTGTTCAGAACCTAAGCCGGGCTTAGGTTCTCATTTCCGTGACATAATGGCGCGCATTGAATGGGCAATTTTATTGGGCAAACAACTCAGTGACATAGCCAAAAGACACATTTAGATCTCATACACAATAACTTCTAGAGCAAACAGGTGGATCCTCTGAATAAGTTGCTTCTGGCACAAAAGGGCTATCTCATTATGTTGTTCCCCCATTTGCCCAAAAATATTTAGAGACTCTAGACTTTATACCCAAACATGCAACTCTCTGATTTCATTCTCCCTTTAAAAGGAAAACTACATTAATTAAACTAAATCTTTTGTTTTTGAATTTAAGAATAAGAGTCCTTAATTCGTCCACTCAGGAAAAATAAGAAACTCTCAATTACAATTCAACAACTTTCAATTTAAAAGTCCTGGACACTTTCAGTTACATTTCAACAACTTTGATCTCTCTAAGACAAGAAACTCAAAAAAAGTAACACCAATCTCACCAAAATATTTGAGTAATCCGACCCGTATTGCCTATGTGATAAGTTCTAGCACAAATAGTAAAGTTAATGGTAGCAACTATTAGAAAACCACTTCTTTGCATGTTTTGGAACAACTTTTTGTTATTCACCCTCCACAGTTCATATAAATGACAGGAACCTCAGCAACCTTTCTCCACCTCTTCCCAATTTGTTCAACCTTTATAATGTGCAGCAAAACCATTTAATCTCATGTTTGAAATCCCAAGCCCTCCTATACACCCCTATCCACTAAAACCCAGTTACAACACAGCCCCAACCATTTTACATGGAACTTTCAATTCGTAACTTAACAAAACACATTATTTAAATGGCAGTTGAAGAGCCACCACATCTAGTCTATAATAAATTTTTGTTCTCAGGAAAAGGGAACTTGCTTTTTAGAGCTTTGTGCACCAAATTGTCAAACAGGCAAACCTTTCTTTGGAATTCGGTTGTCATGTTTTATGAGACAACAAGGAGGCTCCTTGTACCTCTTTGACTCAGTTTGTAGATTTTCAATTGCAAAAGAAAACATGTGAATTGATTTGACATATTGGAGCCTCTTGACTTGAGATATTTTTGAAACCCTTAACCACTAAGCAAAGGGCTTGAAGCTCTCTCTATATAAGAGTTGAGCTGAGCTAGTGCAAGAGTTAAGAGAGGATATTCAGATTTATCAAAATCGTTTTTACACAAAAACCTTTTCTTCACTTTGCTCATAAATTGCCTTCATACATATCCAAATAAACAAAGCCCAGAAACTGTTTCCCAATCAGTTTCACTCTCATTAAGTCTCAACACTTAGGAAAATATTGTAACCTTACTTGCTTATTTCAGAAGCACCAAAAGGTTGTGTTACTCAATTGCTTAGACAAATATTGTGAGCTAGTGATAGCTTGTGTATTTGCTCAAGGCCGAGTGTTGGCTTGTAGTCTTGGCAACTTGTAGGGAAGTTGTGTTCTTGACAACTTGAGTGAAGTTGTGCCTAGCTGCTTGTTTGATAGAGTTAGGTGGACTTGGCAACTGAGGTTTAAAGTTGTGATTGTAGAAAGTTAGGAATGGGCTTGTACAATGATTTGGCTCGGAAATACAACAAGTAGTTGTGAAATCCTACTAGAGAGAGTAGGTCGTGGTTTTTACACCCAAAGGAGCCTTGGGTGGTTTTCCACGTATAAAATGCCTTGTAACATCCCCGAATTCGCAACGATTTCCTGGGAACTATCGACATCAGTATGCACGACTCGACATCGCTGAACCGTCCCAAACCCGAGGGTTGCTACTGCAACGTTTATCACTAAGGAATAAATGCTAAGCAGAAAGAAAAGCTAGGTATTAAAGGAAGCATCTAAATAAACTAAACATTAATATCAGAGTTGTCTATCAAGTGAACTTAAGTCCATTAAAGTATTATTACAACCTTGCCTTCAAGGGCACAAACCAAAAATCCCATAATCCAAAATAAATAATAAGCCTAGAGAACAAGCACACATTTAAACTCCAAAGCTATCAGTCCTCACTCGGTAATACCTGCACTTTGGTTTCCGTGACGGAAACAAGGTACAGAAGAAAAGAGAAGAAACAAAAGAAAACAAAAATCAGATAAACTGAATAAACGTCGTCCATACCCAGTAAAAACACTTTCGCAAACCTTACCTGGGTTTTAGAAGAATCATTGAAATTCATTTGCATGCACAAGTAGTCATACAATCAAGCACACGCATACTCAATATTCAATTACATGCAATTCTTGCTTTAGTGATCATTCGAACACAAACAGATTAACCATCTTGATTAGAGTAATAAGAGAGTGAATAGAACAACGATTACCCATACTGTTCATAGATAGATATAAACATGCCATGAACTTACTCTAGTGTATTGATAAGTGCAATATTTAATATGTTTTTACCCCTTATGTTTAGTTATTTAGATTGTCTTTAAGCGTATTTTATTAGCATTATAGTAGTTTTTATATTTTGCCTTATGATATTTTATTTTCTTATTTTAATTTTTTTTGACTGATTTTCCTATTCTTTTAATTGTGTAGGTTTAAATTAATAATCAGGACTTCATTAGTTGAACTCTAAGCCCACTTGTACGTGACTTAAGGTTGATGGAGCCCACATATTTACAAACAAGGAGGCATTGAGAGTTTGCAGATGAACATAATACTCAAGGGTGAAGGAAACTAAAGGCTTCACCAGAAAAGTGGAGAAGACTACGACAGTGAACAACACACAACACAAGAGTCCGACTATCACCCAGAATTCATCTCCCCACAATCAAGATGCCGTTTACAATCAGGAAACTGAAGGCAACCAATTTCTCCTATCTTCATCAGCATTTCAAGGGGACAAACTCTATCCCAATACCCAAACGGGTGTCTCAGTCCTCAATTCGGAGGATCCAAGCACACAATTTAGAATTGATAAAGCAAACACAATTGAGTGGTGAGAACGGGAAGAAACCAGAGGGTCGTTTGAAGGTGAAGAAAGCCTTGGAGTGGAGCTTAGTCTACCTATCTAAGGGGTGGAGAGTCCGATCTTGTCCAGAGGAGTCGAATCCGAAGCAAGCAACGATTTCTCGGTTCATATCAATAAGTTCTTCCCTTTTTAATTGACTACTCTACTTATCTTTTCCAGATTTTCATTGTTATTTTGTGTACTTAGAATTTCATATTTTCAGTTTTAGACTTGAATTATTGCTCAAACATTGGTTGAGTTTTGCTTGGCAGTTTATAGTATTGATGAAATTCAGATTATATTCGTTCTTAATTTCAAGTTTACAGCTTTGTTTTGATTGTTATCTTTCTTGATAAAGTTGGTGAATGATAGCTAATTGTATGATTTGGCTTAGTTTAGATCGTACAATACTAGTAGTGCTAGCTTAGATTTATCCTGCGATATGGCCATGATTTGAGTTAGGAGTATAATCTGATCTGATTGAACTTATCATTTATGTGTTTCAGTTTATTTGGATAATTGAGGTCTTTCTCGTGACTATTGCTTCTAAATTGATCTTCGTAAGTTGCGACATATTTGCGTTGGTTGGTTTGGTTTAGAATCGACGGCTTAGTTCAGGTTTGGTTAAAAGTATGGAAAGATAGGAAGTCTTGTTAGTAAGTACTCTACGGGTTACCTTTCGTTAATTCTAATGAATTTCTCAAGCAAGGTTCGATGTCTGTTAGCTAGTATATAATTATTTCTAAGTATTTGAGTGATGCTTGTTTCATACGTTACTATTAATGTTCGTTAATTTAGTTCTTTAGGTTTAGATATCACTCATTAAAACCCCCCCAATTTATGTGAATATTGTGAATATTGTATAATAGATTAGCCTTTCGAATTAGGAATTAGACTATCTCCTCATGGGATCGATCCTTATTTGCCCTATATTATTTGTTATTTATATTTAGGTGGTAGAAATAAGGTTTAATTTAGTACTTCTAACGACACGTACCATGTATACTCACACTATCTCTAACATAATAATCGATACGTAGAGAATTAAACAATGGGGAATGATCCATCCCGAACACGCTACGAGGTGTCCATAATAGTAACTTGGGAATCACACATCCCTAGACTACATCAATTAGATAAGTCTCGATTGCTCGACTACTCCTAGGGATCCATTAGGAGTCTTATTCTCATTTACGATTCAATTCACATAAGTGCATTGATTGACTTAGTGGTACAACGAGACCACGACATACTACTTCATTTCATGCTCATGACAATGAATAATAATAACGACGATAATGACATTAATGCATATTAAGAATAATCATGCTTTATATATGTCCAATGAAATTTCGGCAGCACTTCGGCAGTAAAACATGATATCCAAAAATTACACTTTCAACAAATAATCCATCAAAATATATTAGTTGCTCATTAGCAGTCAATAAACCCATTTCAAATAGCACGTATATTATATCATAATAATATTAGAAATTCAACATCGCCATACATGCTCAATAGTTAGCATAAGAACTAATTAATAAACGAAACTTCATAATCTCAACATACTCAATATATTTCATAATTACAGCAAAGACTATATTTCTTATTCTCATAATTAAAGACGATATCATTTAATCATGCTTCGCATATTAAATTCACAACAAATAGGCAATTAGCACATAACAAGTCAAAACCTTTTTTTGGATTTTGGAAAGAGGTAGGCACAATCGCTTACCTAACAAACGCTCACTAATTAGTATGTAAGCTCCACGTACAAAGATGATTACACTTGCTCGTCAATCCCTAATTAAAAACAATTACCGAAACTAAGTTTATTAAATACGAAAATCTAAACAGCACTAAAACTGTAAACTGATATTTTTATTAAATTTCTCGATTTATTTCAATCAATATAAGATTTCAAAAATCTGGATTCAGGTTCCAAAGAAGTACAGAAAAATAAAAATAATTATTGAAAAATACTGAAAATCCGAAAGTAATTAAAACGAAATTATCAAACCAAACCCTAATTAATTTTTCGAGTCAAGGCCACGATCACCCAAGCATGGGGACCCACGGCCTAGCCCATCACCATGACCACCGCCCACCGACCCCCATGGTAGGCGGTGGCTCGCCGGAGCACCGGCGACGGAGGAGAGAGAGAGAGAGAGAGAGAGAGAGAGAGAGAGAGAGAGAGAGAGAGAGAGAGAGAGAGAGAGAGAGAGAGTCCCAGCAGCACCGGCTACTCGCCGGCGACCACCCAGGCGCTGCTTGGTGGCGCGGCAGCAGCGACAGCGCAAAACAGAGGGGGAGGGGAAAACAGAGCACGAGGAGAGAGAGAAGGGAAAAGAAAGAAAAAGAAAGGGGGAGGAGGAGAGGCTCACCGACGGTGGTTCTCCGGCTACTTGCGGCGGCAGCAAGGGAGGAGAGAGAGAGTGTTTGTGCGGCCGAGAGAGAGTGTGTGAGAGAGAGAGAAAGGATTTGGCTCAGTTTTTGTAAACTGATCAATTAGCATATCTCTTTGCTTAAATAGGTCCCCAATCAATGAAAGTCAAAGCCTACTAGGCTTAGGAATAATTTTCTGATTTAATAGCTAATTAAAACCAATTAAAACCAATTAAATACCAATTAAAACTTATTAAAACAATATGAATAAACCTTATTCATATACAAAATAAATTAATTAAATCCCTCAATTTTGATAATTATAAATCACGAAATTTCCATAATAACAATTAATATTATTATGACTTAATTTGAATAAATCGAATCGTTATATAATTATACGATTTAAATCTCTGAAACTATTTATAAATGAATTATAAATTGATATTATAATTATAGAAAATATTGGGGTATCACATTCTACCCCCCTTAAAAGAATTTTCGTCCCAAAATTTGAAACATGAAGTAATCACTTCTCAAATGAAACGAGTTTACCCATGCGAATGTATAAAACGATTTTAGGACTACGACAATGCAATGCGTGTACTACGGTCGTGATCTACGTCGATTAGCAATGCAACATGCAATGCTAGAACATGCAACTCGTGCAAAGCAGTAAACAAAACACGAAATTACTAGGTGTGACATTCTACCCTCCTTAAAAAGGGTTTCGTCCCGAAACTCAAATGGAATTAGTACCTTCGATAAAGAGTTCTAGGTACTTCTCGCGCATCATGGATTCAGCTTCCCATGTTGCCTCTTCTTGACCATGACGGGACCAAATAACTTTCACAATCGGAATGGTCTTTGTACGAGTCGAGCGCTCTTTTCGGTCAGTGATCTTGACTGGACGTTCTTCATACGTCAAACTCTCATCAAGTTCGATCGTTTCAGGTTGAACGACATGAGTTGGATCATGTACGTATCGCTTCAGTTGAGAGACGTGAAACACATTGTGGACTTTTTCAAGTTCCACAGGCAAAGCTAAACGATAAGCAACCTCGCCAATCCTTTCTAGGATCTCGTAAGGTCCAATGTAACAAGGACTCAATTTCCCCTTATGACGAAAACGCATAACGCCCTTGGTAGGAGATACTCGTAAAAGTATCTTGCTTCCCACCTCAAATTCTTCAGGTCTATGACTTCTATCTCCGTACGATTTCTGGCGATCTTGTGCACTTTGCATCTTCGTTTGAATCACCTTCACCATGTCGACAGTCTGCTGGATCATGTCAGGACCCAAAACTGCAGTCTCGCTAATGTCGTTCCAACATACAGGCGATCTACACTTCCTACCATACAAGGCTTCATATGGTGCTCGATCGATGCTCGAGTGATAGATATTGTTGTAAGAAAACTCGATCAACGGAATGTGTGTATCCCACGAGCCTTGATACTCGAGAGCACACGCTCGTAGCATATCCTCCAAATTCTGAATCGTTCTTTTCGTCTGACAATCTGTTGCGGGATGAAAAGCGATACTAAACTTCAATTTGCTTTCGGAAGCTTCTTGTAGTTTCTGCCAAAAGTGAGAGAGAAATCTCGAGTCTCTATCAGAAACAATATCTTCAGGTACACCATGAAGCCTCATGACTTCCTTGATGTACGCGTCAGCCAGCTTCTCTATTTCCCAAGTGTCATGCATTGGGATGAATCTTGCGACTTTTGTCAAACGATCTACTACTACCCAAATAGCATTGTTCTTCTTTTGTGTAAAAGGTAAACCCATGACAAAATCCATAGAAATCAAATTTCATTTCCAAGTAGGAACTTCCAGTGATTGTACCATTCCACCAGATCTTTTGTGCTCGATCTTGACTTTCTGACATGTCAAACACTTCGCTACAAACTCAGCGACTTCTTGTTTCATTCCCTTCCACCAGAACACTTGTCGAAGATCCTTGTAAAGATTGTCTCCACCAGGATGTACAGAATACGGCGTATTATGAGCTTCACCCAGAATCTGACTTTCGATAGTTGGGTCATTGGGTACGCAAGCTCGTTCTCGAAACCTCAAAATTCCATCTTGGCCCAAAGTGAAGTCCTCGGACCTACCCTCGTCTTTGTGGTTTAGAATCCGCTGAAGATCCTCATCACCACTTTGTCTATCTTTGATCTCCTCTAACAACGTTGGTCGAACAGTCATATGTGCTAAGGTACAGTGAACGTCACCTTGAAACACAATCTCTACTTCGAGAATTTTCAAGTCACGTATGATCTCCTTAGGAAGCACTAAAGCAGTGTTTACAGTATGACGAGTCTTCCTACTCAAAGCATCAGCGACTGCGTTCGCTTTACCTTCATGGTACTGGATATCAATGTCACTCCGTCAGAAGTTCCAGCCATCTCATTTGGCGCATGTTCAACTCTTTCTGTGTAAAGATGTACTTGAGGCTCTTGTGATCAGTGAACATCTTGACTGCGGAACCATTCAGGTAGTGTCGCCAAATCTTCAATGCGAATACAACAACAGCAAGTTCTAGATCGTGCGTAGGATAGTTATCCTCGTGCTTCTTCAATTGTCGTGAGGCGTAAGCCACGACCTTTCCATGTTGCATCGAAACACAACCTAAGCCATGCTTAGACGCGTCACTGTAGACCTCATAACCTTCTGTTCCCGAAGGCAATGTCAAAATAGGTGCACTTGTAAGACATTTCTTCAACTATTTGAAAGTAGTCTCACACTTGTCAGACCATACAAACTTTGTAGTTTTCTTCATCAAATTCATGATTGGCTGCGCAATCTTTGAAAAACCTTCTACAAACCGTCTATATTAGCCAGCAAGTCCAAGAAAACTCCGAACTTTGGTCACGGTTGTTGGTCTAGGCTAATCTGTAACAGCTCGAATCTTCTCTGGATCTACGACCACACCATCCTTAGACACCACATGTCCTAAGAAAGATATCGTGTCTAACCAAAACTCACACTTTTACAACTTGGCGTAAAGTTGATGTCTTCGCAGAATCTCCAAAACAGTACGTAAATGTTGCTCGTGCTCCTCAGCATTCTTCGAGTAAACCAGAATATCATCTATAAAGACTACAACAAACTGGCCTAGGTAAGGCTGGAACGTATGGTTCATCAAGTCCATAAACTTTGCAAGCACATTCGTCAAGCCAAAAGGCATCACAGTGAACTCGTAGTGCCCATACCTCGTCCTAAACGCGGTCTTCGCAATATCAGGCTCGGAAATCCTCAACTGATGGTATCCTGATCGTAAGTCTATCTTTGAGAAAATAGACGCTCCACGTAATTGGTCAAACAGATCGTCGATTCTGGGGAGTGGGTACCGATTTTTGATCGTGATCTTGTTCAACTCGCGATAGTCAATGCACAGTCTCATACTACCATCCTTCTTTCGCACAAACAAAACAGGAGCACCCCAAGGCGATACACTGGGACGTATATATCCCTTTTCTAACAAGTCCTCAAGTTATGTTTTCAGTTCCTTCATCTCAGCAGGTGCCATACGATACGGTGCTTTCGAAATTGGTGCAGAACCTGAAGCTAGGTCGATCGTAAAGTCGATAATGCTTTGTGGAGGCATTACGGGAATCTGTTCAGAAAATACTTTAGCGTACTCGGAAACTATAGGAATAGGCTGCGGAGCTTCCGTCTCACGACTCGTATCCACCACATGACAAAGGTAAATCGCTTCACCCTCAGTCACGCACTCTTTGACCTTCATAGTCGCCATCACCTTTAGCTTAGGCTTGACCACAACTCCTCGATAAGTGATCTTCTTACGTTTAGGTCCTCGCAAAGAAACGCGTTGTTCGAAGCACTCTATGTTAGACCTATACTTGTACAACCAATCCATTCCCAAAATAACGTCAAAATCACCCAATTCGAATTGAATCAAGTCTGTAGGTAGCTCGGAACAAGCGATCCTAATTGAACACTTCTCGTACAACGAATTACAACTAACATTCGGGTATCGTAATGTTCGCCCTATACACTAAACTAGGTTCTAGGCCTATCTTAGATGCAAAGTTCTTAGAAAGAAAAGAATGTGATGCACCACTATCAAACAAAACAAAAGCGGAAAAGAATTAACAAGAAAAGTACCAGCAATCACGTTCGGGTTTGCTTCTGCCTCATTGCAATTCATCACAAAAATTCTGCCATTAACCCCTCTATTGTTGTTGTTGTTGTTGTTCGGCGTGGGATTAGCAGTTGCAGGAGCTTGTGTCTTGTTGTTCACAGCAGGAGTAGCGTTGTTGCGGTTGTTGTTGTAACCCCCGTTTCCATGGTAGTTACCACCATTACCACGATAACCATTATTATTCCCACCACGATTGTTGTTGTTATCGCGGTTCCGCCCATTAGCATTCCTACGTCGGCTCCAACATTCAGAAGCTTTGTGACCCGGCTTGTTGCATTCATAGCACTGCAGCACGTCACCACGACAGTTCTTACCAGCATGCTTCTTGTTACAGCGAGTACAACGCGTATTCCTTCTAGCCATTATCGTAGCTCGATGACTATTCGAGTCACGATTCTTATTCGCATTATGGTTCTGACCACCTTGATAGTTGTTGTTGCCATTAGATCTTGGTCTCTTGTCGCCATTGTTCGAGTGCGATGGATTGCCTTACCCAGATGCAATCCATTAGAACAGTTGTTGTTCTTACCCAGATGCGTGTCACGACGTCCTACAATCCTCTCCTAATTCAGGGCCTTGTCATAAGATTCCTGAAAAGTGACGGATTGTCCAGCAACAAAACGTTAAATGTCCCATTTCAGTCCATCCTCGAATCTTTCGATTCGTTCGGCTTCAGTTGTCAGCAGATTGGGAGCAAAAATAGCAAGCTCGTTGAACTTGGCAGCATACTCAGCCACAGAAAACTTGTCTTGGCTTAGCCCTTCAAACTCACGCTGCTTAAGGCATCGTAGAGAACTAGGATAAAATCTAGCACGAATGGATTCCTTAAAATGATCCTAGTTATAGTTCGGTACTGCAAGCCAGTCAGTTCGCACATCATTCCACCATTTATTGGCCTCGCCCTTTAGGTAATACGTCGTAGAACTAATCTTCATATTGTTGGGCCGACTCG
This sequence comes from Tetragonia tetragonoides, assembly GCA_038025085.1. Taxonomy (NCBI): domain Eukaryota; kingdom Viridiplantae; phylum Streptophyta; class Magnoliopsida; order Caryophyllales; family Aizoaceae; genus Tetragonia; species Tetragonia tetragonoides. The sequence goes on from CM076141.1 coordinate 34,585,562, forward strand.
TAGCCAGGAATAACTTCTCAAACTCAATGATCCAATTTTCCAGTTTAGTCGGATCAGCACCACCTTCACACGTAGGAGGTTTGAGAGCGTCAAAGTCTCGGTAACTGCGCGTTTCAGAGGATTGTGCGGTCTCCATATGCTCTTGGCGTTCTAATTGTCGCGCCATGATCTCGATCACGTCGGTCAGACCATCTTCGAGTTGTGCAATTCTATCAGCGTTGGTTGTCATTTCGCGATCTGAGAATATAAAAGTATTGGTATGAACACCATTCACACAATTTGCACATCTCGACCCATTAAGGTCTAATTGAGAGAAATAGGTTGTAATTGAAACCTTTCTCTTGACATTTAGCAAATAGCATATAAGTTTCGAGGATCGACCTTACATTGTAGGTCTAAGCAACATACTTGCTTTATTGTTCTCAGTTCTCATGCATAATAGTTCGATAGGCATATAATATACTTTAGACACATAGGTCTCACATGAATAGACAAAGATGTTCATAATACACATAATGAGGCTCCATACTATTTTAGTAGGGCAATAAACAATCACACTTAATCATATTGATATTCTTTAGCTCTTGGCTCACAATGAGTTGATATGCTCAACAAAAATTTTGCCATAATTTCGACATGGATTTCCCATCATGTCACGACGATATGAGATAGCATTCATGCTTTTAGTCAACCATGCAAATATGTGATGCGACAATGATGTAAAAAAATCCCCATGACATTCATATAATCAAATGAAATAGTTTTGCAATAAGATAGATTGCAAAATAAAAAATAGTCATAAATATTTGTTGCTTAGGCAACAACATCACACCACACTAATCTTGACCATGTAGGGTCATCACAAAAATGAAATAATATTTCTAAACAAAACGACTAACCCTAGTCAATAAAATAGCTAAATAACGACTGGGTTTTGCTTCGATTCAGGAGGCTTATCATCATCATCTTTCCTCCTTGGCTTCACTTCCCTACATGGAATGTAAGCATGCTCGTCACCTTTGAAATTTTGAGGCATGAAGCGCCTTCTAAAGTTGTCCACAAGCTTGCGCTTCTTTGACCAGCAACTCTCTCATATATCTTTCGGAGCAGGAACTAAGACGTGGTTAACCTTCCACTCGAACTCAGACAAGCATAGATCATTGCCAACACCCTGAAAACTTAGCGCCCAATGATTGCCTTTGCCATACTTCTTGTCGTTGATGTAGCCACTCTTCAGTACCACATCGTCATACTTCTCCTTGAGACCTCTCAAAGGATGCATGTTGGGTAAGCCAGCCAATAAGAGTTCTACCCAAAAACCTTGGTGTATCCTCGTGCAGTTCTCATATTCGTAACGCTTGATCACAGTGTATGCGCGATCAATGTAGGCATGGATGTCATCTAGCTCGGCATCAGTGGCATAGAAAGGCTCCACAGGAGGAGACACATCAGCAGGAGGCGAATGAGGTACAGAGTTGTGCCGCTTGCATCACCAATATCCTCTAAGTCTGGCATACTAGGTGAATCAGGGACTCCAGCTCCATACTCAAATCGCGTCTCGAGATCCACAGAGTTAGGCTCAATGCTTGGCTTGCAGCAGAAGCATCGTCAGCCTCATGTTCAGACTCAGTAGGTTCCTCTTCAGAATCAGGATCCTCGTTAGCTTCCAAGTCATGGTTAGGTTCGATTGGCACGTCATCATCACGATCATCATGCGCGGGTTGGTCCACCTCGTGCTCGTGTGTGCCATTGCCGTCGTGCATAGGTTCGCTATCAGAGATATGCACGTATTCCACCTCGTGCTCAGGTGCAACGATCATCGCTCGCGGTTTTCTACCTTTGGTTGATTTCATCGCAGTCAAACGAGTAATTGCCATCTACAAAAGGGCAATCAAACAATAAGAACATTTAAATCACAATTAAGGTGATTTCAAGTAATTCCTATCTTCTAGGACTACTACGCTCAACGGCTTTAATTACATTTTATTTTCTCCAAAATGAAACTAATCTTTATTAATTCATTTATTAAACCTATGCAACCTTTTAAACCTAGGGCTCTGATACCATTTGTAACACCCCCCGAATTCCCAATGATTTCCTGGGAACTATCGACGTCATTATGCACGACGCGACACCGCTAAACCGTCCCAAACCCGAGGGTTGCTACTGTAACATTTATCACTAAGGAAAAAATGCTAAGCAGAAAGAAAAGCTAGGTATCAAAGGAAGCATCTAAACAAACTAAACATTAATATCAGAGTTGTCTATCAAGTGAACTTAAGTCCGTTAAAGTATTATTACAACCTTGCCTTCAAGGGCACAAACCAAAAATCCCATAATCCAAAATAAATAATAAGTCTAGAGAACAAGCCCACATTTAAACTCCAAAGCTATCCGTCCTCACTCGGCAATACCTGCACTTTGGTTTCCGTGACGGAAATAAGGTACAGAAGAAAAGAGAAGAAACAAAAGAAAACAAAAATCAGATAAACTGAATAAACGTCGTCCATACCCAGTAAAAACACTTTCGCAAACCTTACCTGGGTTTTAGAAGAATCATTGAAATTCATTTGCATGCACAAGTAGTCATACAAGCAAGCACATGCATACTCAATATTCAATTACATGCAATTCTTGCTTTAGTTATCATTCGAACAAAAACAGATAAACCATCTTGATTAGAGTAATAAGAGAGCGAATAGAACAACGATTACCCATATTGTTCATAGATAGATATAGACATGCAATGGACTTACACTAGTGTATACTCACACTATCTATAACATAATAATCGATGCGTAGAGAATTATACAATGGGGAATGATCCGTCCCGAACACGCTACGAGGTGTCCATAATAGTAACTTGGGAATCACGCATCCCTAGACTACATCAATTAGATAAGTCTCGATTGCTCGACTACTCCTAGGGATCCAATAAGGAGTCTTATTCTCATTTACAATTCAATTCACACAAGTGCATTGATTGACTTAGTGGTACAACGAGACCATGAAATACTACTTCATTTCATGCTCATGACAATGAATAATAAGAACGACGATAATGACATTAATGCATATTAAGAATAATCATGCTTCCTATATGTCCAATGAAATTTCGGCAGCACTTCGGCAGTAAAACATTGCTATCCAAAAATTACATTTTCAATAAATAATCCATTGTAGACACCAAAAATTGCGTCTATGATAAGTCCCCATAAAAACCCGATGATGAAAGGATTGGATTTTGCTCGAACTTGGGTTGCGAGAATAATTGCTCTGATGATTAACCCAATTTATTTGATTTAACCAGTGAAAGCCTTTTGTACAGGTGATCCAAACCAGTTGGACTCAATTCAATTGGAGTCAAAACCTGAGAGATAGGCCTCTTTGAACCTAAGGGCCGAAAGGGAACCCAAACCCATGAGTCAACCCTTGGTCAAACAAGGGAACTCAGTCAATCCCGCGTGGACCCCCTCGGAAAAGCCTCCCCCGCTTAGAAAAGCAGCAAGGCGCCTATACAGGTGTGCCGTTCCAGGTCCAAGCGACCACGCTTGAGTTCAAGCGGTGGCCGCTAGGACAAGCGGCTATGCCGTTAGGACAAGCGGCCAAACCGCTTGCCAAGCGGCTTGACCGCTTGTCTTGCCGGCTCAGTCGCGTGGCCTAGTTGTATGGCCGCCTGGACCTTTTTTCGCGGGCGGCAAATTCGAGGCCCATTCGATTTCCGTGCCAAAACCCTGGTAGCTCCCCCTCTTCTATATAAACAAACCTTAGGGTTCATTTGAAGAGGTTGGGAATTTTGTTGGTTGAGAATTTTAGAGGTTGGACATTCTCTCTAAAAGGTTGGTCTTTGATTGATAGTTTCTCTCTCATATTAAACCAGAAATTCTGATTCTACTCCTTCTTTAGGTTAGCCCTAACACAACAAAATAAACCTTCATACTTCATCAAGAGCAAGAATTCAAGCATAACAACCCAATAAGTTCATTGTGAGCATCCAGATAATCCAACCTGAGGGTTTTCAATAATTTTTTATTGCTTGTTATTGCTAACGAATTTGGTTTATGTGATATGTACATGCATGGCGCGTTTGAGCAAGAGGGCTTGTATTAAGCCTGATTAATGGATGAATGAATGTATTTTTGCAATTTATTGTTTTTTATGATTAAATTATTCTTTGTTTGTGAATTTGTGGATGAATTGCTTGTTTGTCTTCTAACTTGCAAGTTTTAGCATATTTATCGTTTTCTAGCAATAAAAGCATGTAACTTGATAAATTGTTAAAAGTGGTCACAATAATAATGTTTGTTCAACCCATTAGTTAAAACTAGGAGTTTGGACAAATGGAACCTTGTTTGGAACCGTAGCATTAATAATTACATTGAATCGATTAGTAAAGGCCGTTGTTGTCAACGGCGAGTTGGGTGCCTAACACCTGGCCTTCCTAGCTCGTACTCACGTCCCCGAACTCATTTATGAAGTCAATTTCCCCAATAGGGATTGGGGTGCACAGGAATTGAGTTGACGTCTTTCTAGATTATTGACTTGATTCCAAGGGTTCCAAATTTCCTTAAATTTGGTGGCGACTTCCGACAATCTTAATCGTGTTTTTAGTGTGAAAGGAAAATCTTCATGTGCATTCACACTCAAAGATTCACGAAATCCGAACAACCGCGCTCTCACATGCTACCTGTCCGGCCGCCCGAAAATCGAGGGGAAAAAAGGGAGAAAAATCCGGTATCCTACAGTGGCGACTTCACTGGGGACATGATTAAGAGGGTGTAACTTGAAAATCGATTCAATGCTATTATTTTTGCTTGGTTCACTACCTTGAGTGTTCTTATTATTTTTTTGTGACTTGTCATTCATCTATTAAATTGCATTCATTGCATTCATGTGCATGCGCTTGCGCGACTTCCAAGCTTGTTTTTACAACTTCAAACTAGTTTCTTAGCCAATGGAGTGTGGTGAAGTGCCTTGGTGAGAATCCACTCGAATCTTCTTTGCCAAGAAACATGGATCCCCCCACCTCATGTACCTTCTGACGCATTCGTCCACTCGACGAGTAGGATAACAAGAATGCATCACATTGTTGCGCATCCCGCGGATTGTTGTACATTCTTGATCATGAGTACCTTTTTGACCAAAACCCTTAAGCCTACCCCGTTGCATGAACTAGAACCAATGTTTTAGGTTGAAACTCAGTCCCATGTCCATGCTAGATTTTCATGATCATGTCGATTGTGCTGTTGTGCTGTTTGCCCATTTGTGAACGCAATCTTTGCGTAGTCGCTTTGGTCGTCATAGAATATTAGGTTAGACCCCAATTAGGATCTTTTCCTTTTTTGAGTCTAGATTTTGTCCAAAGATTGATTCTAGAATCTTTATTTTTAGGAAACCATATCCCCGAATGTTCTATATGATGCTTGTTACCTTAGGAAAGATTTAATGCTTTATTCTTTCCCATAACTTAGATAGGGAGTTTTAGTCAAAGATCTCGATAATATCTCTCCCTTTCCTTTTAGTCAAGAGTATAATATCTTTTACTTTATCCCATATTGAGTCGAGATAATATCTCTCCCCTTTCCTTTTAGTCAAGAGTATAATATCTTTTACTTTATCCCATATTGAGTCAGGATAATATCTCTCCCCTTTCCTTTTAGTCAAGAGTATAATATCTTTTACTTTATCCCATATTGAGTCGAGATAATATCTCTCCCCTTTCCTTTTAGTCAAGAGTATAATATCTTTTACTTTATCGCATATTGAGTCGAGATAATATCTCTCCCCTTTCCTTTTAGTCAAGAGTATAATATCTTTTACTTTATCCCATATTGAGTCGAGATAATATCTCTCCACTCTCCTTTTAGTCAAGAGTATAATATCTTTTATTTTTATCCCACGTCGAGATCTTTTGACCTAAACCCATTACTTAATCCCCAAGGGTAACTATGTTGATAGAATATTCTAGATAGAGATTTCCCACTTTTGTTTTGAAACTTTTCTTTTTTGTGGAACTTGTTCGTCTTTCCTTTTCTAAGTCTTATCCGCTGTCCAGGATTGGGAAGAAAATAGTTGGTACGAAGAGTTGGGAGCGCGATCATAGTAATCAACGTCTGGTTAGGAAGCTCGTATTGGAGTCTCCCCCTTCGCGCAAAGCTAGGTCTGACGCAGTATTTGTTACTCCCCCTCCATATCGACCACCTAGTTCTATGTTGACCGAAATGGCCGAAGGTGACATGCCACCTCCACCACCTAAGACTACTGATGAGATGTTGACTGAAATGATGACAATGTTGGAAACCATGGGAAACCGTGTGACATGGATAGAAAGCAAGGTTAAGGAAGCTGACCCTTTAAACCAAGATGATCCTCCACCTCGAGATGACAAGGTAGAAGAGCTAAGTGCACAAATTAAGAATCTTGAGTTAGCTTTAACTCAAAACAAGGTCATAAGTGACTACATGATCAATGCTGAAGGATATTCCTCTCACATCAAGGGGAAACTCCCGCAGAAATTCTCAATGCCTGAAGTCCCCACCTTCAAGGGGACCGATGATCCAAAAGATCACATAAGGGCTTTCACCACCGCAATGGGCCTAAGAGGAGTTGATCCTGACCTCTACATTCATCTTTTCTCACAAACCTTGGACCCCACTGTTAGGGCATGGTTCTTCAAGCTTGAGCCCAATCAGATTCAAGAATGGAACAAGGTGTCTAGTTTGTTCCTCACTAGGTACGCCGACAACATCATCCAACCAACTACCATGAGAGAGTTGGAAGCAATAAAGGAAGGTGAAAATGAAAGCTTCACTGACTTTGTTAAGTAATGGAGAACTAAAGCGGCCAAAATGCTTGACCGTCCATCCGAGGAAGAGCAAATTCGAAAACTCATCAAGAACTTACAACCTCCATATATGAATCGTCTCAAAAATCAAGCAATTACTTCATACACACAACTCAATAGTGTGGGATTGCTCATAGAGGACGATCAAGCACTTTAAAAGGAGAAAAGCAAGGACTTCTTCAACAAAGGCACTTATAACTCGAACTACAAGAAGAATCCCAACTGGGGAAGCTCTTCCAACAAGGTTAATGAAGTCAATGCTGTCTATGACAAACCGCAAAGGCAATACACCCCATTGGGTATGACCTACACTAAAGCTTTGGAAAAGCTTGTCAAGAATGACTATCTCAACGTCATGGGTCCTACTCCGGATCCTGATGCCGAAAAGAGGATCCCATCGTGGAATCCTAATCTTTATTGCAAATTCCATAGAGGAAAAGGACATGACACCGAGAAGTGTTGGACACTCAAAAATAAAATCCAAGATCTTTTTGACAATGGGACTATTCCCAAGCCAAAGAATGTTCCCACTCCAAACAACAACACCAATCCTCTAGGTGCGATTTTCGTCATTACAAGTGAAGAGGAAGAAAAAGACCCCTCTCGCCTGATTGTGCCAATTGGGTACTCTATTCCACCATTTAAGCTTGACTCCCTCCACCTAAAGGTAGCCGGACTTTGGGAAAGCGATAGCAACGAGGAAGATGCTACCCACCAGATTTCTAAAGCATGGTACGAATCTTCTGATGATGAATCTCCTGAAGTCGAACACCTCACGAGGTCGGGAAGGCACTATATACCACCCCATTTCCAGAATAAGGATCCATTACAAAACACAGCTCCAGTCATACCACAAGTGAGAGGCTCTCCACTAGTCCAGAATAAAGACCAAAACCCTCCAATCGAGGATGATGGCACTACATTACTTAAACAACTTCAAAAGACTAAGGCTGACATTTCTATATGGCAACTTTTGACTACATCTCAAGTACATAGGAATGCTTTACTAAAAGCACTTAACCAAACTATGGTTTCCCCTGAAGCTACTCCGGATGACTTAGTCAATCTCCTCACAAAAGGAAATTCTTTGCAAGCAATTGCATTTACTAGTTAAGACCTTCCACCCGAAGGAACTCACCACAACAAGGCACTCTACCTAACTTCCATATGTGAGAAGAAACAGGTCCCAATGACTCTAATAGACAATGGATCCGCTGTTAACATTTGTCCCCTAAGGATCGCCCAATGCTTGGGCATAAATGTCAATAACCTCGCGCATGCCGCACAAGGGTTGAGGGCCTACAACAATTCCAAACGAAATTTCTTAGGCATATTTTCAGTTAACCTTAACACTGGACCCATTGAGAAAATGGTACAATTCCATGTCATCGACATCCCAGCTTCATTCAATTTACTCTTAGGACGCCCATGGCTCCATGGATTAAACGCGATAGCTTCAACATTACACCAAAAGGTCAAAATGATGGTCGGAGGGGTAGTTCTAGAGGTTAGAGCTGATTCTATGATCGCTAGCATTGAAGACACGCCGGTTCTTAAAGTCGAGCACACTGCGCAAGAAGAAGAATTCTGGGGTTTTATGACTGAAGGCGTCGCCCTACTTGAGCAAGATATAGCTCCTTTCACACCATATTCCCACCTAGGAATTAATGCCATCTTAAGGAATCAAGGGCACTTCCCTGGCACATCTCTAGGCAAAGATGTTTCCAAACCACTTCCAATTTGGTCATCCAAAGCCGGAAATATTCTTTTTGGGTTGGGCTATAACCCTACAAAGCAGGAATTACGGGAATACATCGCCAAAGAGAAGGCAAAGAGAAGGGCCATTAAGGAAAACAAAGTCTATGACATCCCCATGACACCATACCCGCACACACTAAACGGGCAGTTCTTCTAGTTTGGAGATCCATTCCCTTATTATGGCTTTCCTGAGCCTTATGTTCTCCCTGTTTATGGAATCCAAGTTCCCGGATTCGAAGTCTTCCATGACTACTACTTTGATTGGGTAGAGGACACACCCAATAATGCTTTGGGTCTACTATTTGGACAAGAGCACCACCATCCAAAAGATGAGAAGCCCCACAGTGTCAATAATGCAATTCAAGATGCAAACTTTGACCCAACTAAGTTGATCACTCCAAACGAGAGTTAACTCACAAAGCAGAAATGCACCATAAGCTGGACGGGAGCCAATGGAAAGAAGATCAAGATCACAATCTCCAAAAAGTCCAAGCCTGACACCGACACTGACTCCGATCGGACTGAATCTGATTCTGAAGACGAGTCTAATATAGTAGAGTCGGGTGGTCCACCCAAATCTATGTTTAATTCTGTTTGCAAGTCTAATGATGTTAAAGCCAATATTAATGGCTCAGTTGATGTTCCAATTTCTTCTATCAATGAAATGAATACTGATTCTGCTTACTTCTTGGATTACTTAGTAGCTAATAATTCAAAAGATGAACAAGAATTGCCCAAAGAAGTAACTAATAAAGCACTATTAGAGCATGAATAAAAGACTTCAATCGTGGAAGAAACAGAATTAATCTTGCATGCGATCAAGAGCCGTGCCAAGTGCGCATCGGCTCATCGTTAACTCCCAAAGAGTGAGAAAGATTTATAAATCTCTTAAAAGAATACATAGACGTTTTCGCTTGGTCCTACAAAGATATGCCGGGAATAAGTCTTGAGATAGCACAGCATACAATACCGCTCTATCCTGATTCAAAACCGGTGAACAGAAAATTTGGAGAATGAAACTTGAGTGGACATTGAAAATCAAAGAAGAGGTACAGAAACAGCTCGCTGCAGGTTTTATTAGGGTCGCTCAATATCCAGAATGGGTTGCTAACATAGTACCCGTTCCAAAAAAGGATGGCAAAGTAAGGATGTGGGTCGATTTTAGAGATCTAAATAAGGCAAGTCCAAAGGACGACTTTTCCTTGCTACATATAGACGTACTGGTGGACAATACCGTAGGATATGCCCTCTTATCATTTATGGACGGCTATGCAGGGTATAACCAAATACAAATGGCCGAAGAAGATATGGTGAAAACTACCTTCATAACCCAATGGGGAACATATTGCTATACTATCATGCCTTTCAGGTTGAAAAATATGGGAGCAACATACCAAAGAACCGCAACTTCCCTTCTACATGACATGATGCATAAGGAAGCCGAAGTGTATGTAGACGATATGATCATCAAATCCAAAGAGAGAGAAGGGCATATACCCTCTCTAAGAAATTCTTCGACAGGCTTCGGAACTACAATATGAGATTAAATCCTCAAAAGTGCGCATTTGGAGTAACTTCTGGCAAGCCCTTAGGATTTGTCATAAGCACAAGAGGCATTGAAATTGATCCTAGCAAAATCAAAGCTATAAGAGATATGCCCTCTCCCACAAACGAAAAGGAGATAAGATGATTCTTAGGACGACTCCAATATATAAGTCGATTCATATCCAAATTGACTATTACATGCGAGCCCATCTTCAAAAAGCTCAAAAAGGACACCAAATCTACCTGGGATGATCAATGCCAGCAGGCCTTCGACAAGATTAAGGAGTATTTAGCTAATCCACCCGTATTGGTTCCACCAATTCCGGGAAAACCACTTATGCTATACCTAACAGTCACAGAAACCGCCATGGGTGCTATGTTGGCCCAAAAGGTGGAGAATGATGAAAAGGCAATATACTACCTTAGCAAGAAATTTTAGAATACGAAACGCGCTACTCCACACTAGAGAAGACGTGTCTCGCACTGGTCACTGCAACAAAGAAGCTTCGACACTACATGCTACAACACTCTATCCATATAAAGTCAAGGATGAATCCACTAAAGTACTTGTTCGAAAAACCTATTCTTAGTGGAAGAATAGCAAGATGGACTGTCATGCTTTCAAAATTCGATCTAACTTTTGAATAACAAAAGGCGATCAAAGACATGCCATTTCTGAACATCTCGCTGAAAATCCAGTTAATAGCAAAGATGCCACGCATGACTTTCCCGATGAAGGAATAATGAGTGTCGAAGAAACCACCTGACAGTTATACTTTGACGCTGCATCAAACCAAAAAGGTTATGGCGTAGGAGTATTATTAGTCAGCCTAGAAGGCGCGCATACTCCCATAGCCGTCAAATTAGACCACGAGGTAACTAACAACGACGCCGAATATGAAGCATGCATCATTGGTTTAGAAGCGGCAATAGAACTACAAATTAAGGACCTAAAGGGATATGGAGACTCAACTCTCATCATAAATCAAGTCTCCAAAAAGTGGAGAGTGAAAAGCAAATCCCTGGCACCTTACCAGGAATGGCTTGAAAAGATAGGCAAATATTTCACTCACGTCCGTTTTACATACCTTTCTAGAGATGACAACCAGTTTGCGGATGCCTTAGCAAAGATGGCCTCCATGATAAATATTCCAGATGATGTAATCACCATGCCCATTCACATTCAAAGGCGCACTGAGCCGGCCTTTTGCAATGCACTCGAAGTATGCGTCAATGAGGAGGAAGAAGAGGAATGGTTTACTGACATTCTCAACTTATTAGCCAAAGGTGATTACCCTCCACAATCAACACCTAGGGCACAAAGGGATTTAAGAAGACTAGCCGCACAATACATACATGTGCGAGGCAAACTTTATAAAAAGACACTACAAGGGCTAAGTAATCTATGTCTAAAGGAGCGTGAAGCAAGCAAAGTCATGAGCGACATACATAATGGTGTATGTGGTCCCTATATGAATGGACTGACCTTGGTCAAGAAAATCCTTAGGCAAGGATACTATTGGACTACAATGGAAAAGGACTGTATTGAATACGTGAGAAAGTGTACACGCTGCCAATTCCACGCCAATTTACAACATAGACCTCCTACTCCTCTACATACATTCACCTCACCATGGCCATTCTCAGCCTGGGGCATTGACATCAATGGGAAAATCTCCCCTACAGGAAAAGGAGGCCATGAATACATACTAGTCGCGATAGATTATTTCACCAAATGGGTTGAAGCTCGTTCGTATGCAAGAATAGTGTCAAAACACGTGGCAAAGTTCATACATGATAACATCATTACCAGATATGGAGTACCCCACGAAATCATAAGTGATCACAGGACCCAATTCAAAAAGGATGTTACCAAACTTTTCCCTAAGTTTAAACTTCAACATCGACAGTCTTCACCTTATAGGCCACAAACGAATGGAGCCGTAGAGTCCACAAACAAGAACGTGAAGCAAGTGATAGCTAAAATGACGGAAAACTACGAAGAATGACCCGACAAGCTACAATTCGCCTTATGGGGGTATAGAAGCTTTCTCTCTCTAGCAATGCTCTGTCCTCTCTCCCCCAGCGCAAGCTTCAACCTGCATTGAGTTTAATGGCGAGAAAAGAAAAAGCAAAGCAAGGAGCTGGAAGACAAGGTGGTGTGACTATGGAACCTCAAAGTCCATCGGTAGTGGCGAATCGAGGACCACAAACAATGAGAGACCTAATCTTGATAGGGTGGTTAGGAACTTGACTAGTGAGCTTGAAGCACCGGACATTCTAACTCCGGATGTTCAACAGGGGACGGTGCAACAATTGGAACTCGCTCGTGAAAAAATCAATTCCTGGCTATTAAAACTGCAAAGCAAAGCTCGAACCCATTTCTCCTGGGAGGATGAGGTTGCTGCAATGGAGGAAAATCAGACACAACAATCGAATGTAACAGGTAATCCTTCAGCTTGGGATAAGTTTGATATATCAAAATTGAGGAATGCTGGCTTTAGATTGGAATTTGTTGAACCTACAATGCATGATGGTAAACCAGTAGGTGAAATTAATATGTTAGATTTCCAATCTAAAATTAGCTACTGGAATCAAGATGTGGTCTGCTATGTTTTGGGGGCTAAACCACCAATTAGTGTATTTAGTGGTTTTCTACGAAGAATCTGGGCGAATAAGGGGATGAATAAAATAGCTATGATGCATAATGGGCTTGTTTTGGTGCGGTTTGATTCACTAGAAAAGCGAGATGCTGTGCTGCAGGAAGGGGTGTTTCATTTTGATAATAAACCCATGATAGTGAGACCTTGGTCTGAGAATGTTGATTATGCAAGGGAGGAACTCACTTCAGTTGCAATCTGGGTTAAATTCCCTGGCTTGAGTGTGAAGTACTGGAATGCCAGGGGTCTTAGCAAAATTGCTAGTTTGCTGGGGAGGCCTATGATGGCAGATAAAAACACAGAATTAAAAGTGGGAATTCACTTTGCTAGGGTGATGGTTGAAGTGGAGATAGGGAGTAATTTTCCAGATAAGGTTCATTTTAAAGATGAGAGGGGCATAGTTATAGAGCAAGAGGTAGAATATGACTGGAAACCTACCATTTGTGAACACTGCAAGAAGTATGGGAATCTAGAAGCAAAATGCAGGAAAAAGGCAAGAGTACTAGAACCACAAGTTCTACAGAATGCACAACCAGTGCAGATGCCAAATGTTCAGTCAGTGGCACCAAGACAGATTCAGCAGGAGCAGAGAGCACCACAGTGGCAAGTTGCCCTAAGAGGCAAAGGCAAACTAGGCAATGGAGTGAGGGGAAGAATGGGCAGAGGGAATAGATGTGGTTTTAGACAAACTCAGCTAGCACAACATGGGAGAGGGGCTGTGGAACCTACTTTCATTTCCAATCAATTTGAAGGGTTGCAGGAAGAACATGTTGTACAAGAAGAACAAGAGATTCCTGAAATTATTCAGGAAATGCAGGAGGTTCAACGTATTGAGGAGGTGGCTAAAGAAGGTCAGAGTCCTATCATGTCAGATGGACACGGATAGGATCCTCATCTGGAATGTTAGAGGGCTCAATGGCCCTAATAAGCAAAAGGAGGTAACTCAGTTTTGCAGTAGTAATAAGTTTAGTTTTGTGGCTTTGCTTGAAACTAAAATTAGAGCCAATAATTTTGAAAAATGCCAAAATAGTGTCTTACAAGGGTGGGAGTCTTTCATTAATCTTGATAGCCATCATCTGGGGAGGATATGGATAAAATTGTTACCACATGTCTTTAATGTTACTATTGTTTTCTCCTCTGCTCAATTGGTCATCTGTAATGTTTGTCACTTGCTAGACAAGAAAGAGTTTGTAGTTGGTGTTGTATATGGCCTTAATGAGAAGGATGAAAGACATGAGTTGTGGAAGGACATGACTACCTATGCTGCAAATTGCCAGTCTCCATGGCTTGTGGCAAGGGATTTCAACAATGTCTTTTGTATAGATGATAGACAAGGGGGATTGCCTGTTACACTTGCTGAAATACAGGATTTTAAGCAATGTGTGCAGGACTGTTTTCTCACTGTTCTTGGCTGGTTGGGTTGTAAGTATACATGGAATAATAGACATGAGAAGGGAGGAATGGTCTATTCAAAGATAGACTGAGCTTTTGCAAACAGTTTTTGGCTTCAATTTTTTGATCAGTGCACAGTCTAGTTCCTACCTGAAGGGGTTTCTGATCATTCTCCTTTGAGCATCTATCTCAGTCAGTGTGTTCCTAAGGGTAAAAATCCTTTTAGATTCTTCAATATGTGGTGCAAACACAGGGACTTTAGTACTTTGGTTCAGCAAGCCTGGAACACTGGTGTACAGGGCACTAAGATGTTCAGACTTTGTCAGAAGATGAAGAATGTTAGGGGAGTTTTGAGATCTTTGAACAAAGCTGATTTTGCTAATATTGTGGTTCAAGCTAATAAGGCAAGAGAAAAAATGCTAGAGGCTCAGGCTGCAGCTAATAATAATCCTCTTGATGAGAAACTGTAGGAGGTAGAGAGGGAGGTCAGACAAGAATATTTGCAAGCTAACACAGCAGCTAAATCTTTTTTGCAGCAAACAAGTAAAATAAAATGGATTCAATTGGGGGATGAAAATACCCAATATTTCCATGCTATTTTGAAGCAGAAAAGGCAGAAAAGCAGGACTTATTCTCTGAAAAATAGTGAGGGTGTGATGCTGCATGATCAAACCCAGGTTATGGAGGAGTTATCTTCTTTTCACAAGGGTATGTTGGGAGTGACAGAGAAGAGTAGAATCCATGCAGACTCTTGCATTTTCTCTGCAGGGCGTAGACTGGACATACACCAGCAAATGGAGCTTATAGCTCCTGTTACAGCCAGTGAAGTTAGGCAGGCCTTGTTCTCCATTGACAACAACAAAAGTCCAGGTCAAAATGGCTTTGGCTCTGGTTTCTTTAAGGAAGCTTGGGGGATTGTGGGAGGTGATGTTACTGAGGCAATCCTGGATTTTTTCTCCTCTGCCAAGATGCTTAAGCAAATTAATGCAACAAATATGTGTCTTGTACCTAAAGTTCAAAACCCTGAGCAAGCTTTAGACTTCAGGCCAATAGCTTGCTGCAATACTTTATACAAGTGCATTTCGAAGATTCCGTGTAGTAGACTTGCCAAGGTCCTCCTTGAGTTGATTGCTCTGAATCAAGGTGCTTTTGTGGCACAAAGATCAATTGTGCACAACATAATAATAGTTCAGGATCTTATTAAACATTATAGGAGGAAGTACATCTCTCCTAGGTGTATAATGAAGATCGACCTCCGGAAGGCTTATGATACCATACATTGGGATTTCATCCATGAAATGCTCATTGGGTATGGTTTCCCTAAGAAGTTCAGTGACTGGGTTATGGCATGTGTGTAGTCAGCAAGTTTCAACATCAACTTGAATGGGGTTAATCATGGCTATTTTGAGGCTAGGTGTGGTATTAGACAATGGGACCCTATCTCTCCTCTTATATTTGTCCTTGTGATGGAGTTCTTATCAAGAACTTTGAAGTTAGCAAGCATGGACAAGACATTCAGCTGGCACCCTATGTGTAGAACTCTTACATTAAATCATCTGTGCTTTGCTGATGATTGAATGGTCTTTTGTAAAGCTGAAGATAAATCCATTGCCATACTTATGGAGAGTCTTTCATATTTCTCCTATGTCACTGGTTTACAAGCAAACAAAAAAAATTCAAATATCTATGTTGTAGGGGTAAGTGAAAATCAAAAGAGAAGATTGATTCAGTTATCTGGCTTTAAAGAGGGATCCTTCCCTATGAAGTACTTGGGGGTTCCCTTATCTCCCTCTAAATAGAGTAAGATGGAGTGTGACTGTTTGGTGGATAAAATGACAAAGAGGCTACAGACATTGGCTTCTAGGCACCTCTCTTATGCTGGAAGGGCCCAACTGATAAATTCAGTGTTGTTCTCTATTCACATCTACTGGTCTAGTATCTTTGTTCTGCCTACAGGAGTCATGAAAGCTATTGAGCAAAAATGCAGGAATTTCCTTTAGGGATCTAATGAGCAGAAGAGGAAAATGAGTTTGGTTGCTTGGGATATTGTTTGCAGACCAAGAAGAAATAGAGGTTTAAACATTAAAAACTGTAGAATGTTTAACCTGGCTCTCAATGGTAAGCATATATGGGATGTGGCTACTAAGAAGGATACCATGTGGGTGCGCTGGATAAATGGGGTTTATCTGAAGCAACAGGGATTCTGGAGTTATGTTCCACCAGCAGGGAGTAGTTGGTATTGGCTGAAGTTGAATAAACTTAAGAACTTGTTTGCAGAAGCATACAATGGTGGTAATGAGTGGTCCTTGTCACAGAAGGGCAATTATTCAGCTTCCAGTGGCTATGCATACCTGCTGGGTACAATGCCCAAGTGGAGACATGCTAACCTACCGTGGGGAAATATTTCCATGCCTAGGCACAACTTTTGTTTCTGGTTGGCTCATCAAGGCAGATTATTAACAAGAAACAGGATGAAGAAGATGGGGATCCTGATTGATGAAGGGAACTGCAGTCTGTGTAATGAAGTCCCTGAATCTCATGAGCACATTTTCTTTAGATGCACTAAATCAGGGGAGGTCCTACAACTGGTGAAGAATTGGATTGGCTGTAAAGCTACTTCAATGACAATCCAGGGTCTGCTGAACTGGGTGGACAGACAGAAGAAATCCAGAATTGTAAAAAAAACACTTGCAACAACATTTGCAGGTTTGGTGTATTGGATTTGGCAGGCTAGAGTTGTTTTGAAGGGAAGCAAATCCCCAATCTGATCATTTTCCAGCAGGTTCAGAGTGCAGTTCGTGCTAGAGTTCAAGCAAGCAAAGCAAGGAAGATTTCTAAGAAAGACAAAGAATGGTTGAGAAGACTGTAAAACTTGTGTTTTGTTGGTTTTGTTTAGTCTAAACATGCTGTAATGTTTTGTGTAGGTTTCTGTCTGTATGAGCTTGATGTAAGGAAAGGTTTAGTTAGGTTATGATTGGGATATAGAGACAAAAAGAACCCTACCTAGTAGGTGGCTTTTTTCTCTATATTGCCTTTAGGTTGTAATCAGTTTACTCTCTATTTAATGCAACTGCTATCTTACACAAAAAAAAAAAAAAAAAGAAGTACTATTCGATCCTCAACAGGAGCAACGCCTTATTCTTTAGTATACGGAGTGGAGGCGGTACTCCCAGTTGAAGTAGAAATCCCTTTCTTAAGGATAGCTTTGGAAAGTGAATTACCCGAAGTAGATTGGGTCCAAGCTCGGTATGACCAATTGGTTTTTCTAGATGAAAGACGATTAAATGCCCTACATTACATGTCTACCATGCAAGGATGGCAAGACATTTTGATCAACGATTCAAGGCTAGAGGGCTAAAAGAAGGAGACTTAGTCCTAAAAGAGGTAAGACCAATTGTAGTCAACCCTCGGGGAAAATTCAAGCCTAATTGGGCCAGCCCATAAATTATCAAGACAATACTATCCGGTGGAGCGGTAAAGTTAATGGATTTAGACGGCAACGAGTTCACTCAACTCACAAATATGGACCAACTTAAGCGATTCTATGCATAAAATATTAAATCTTTGACAGAGCCCACTAAGACACCAATTCCAAGTCAAAATCGGTCAAACCCGTCCACGCGGGGCCCACGACTGGAAAAAAAAAACGAGATTTGGTTTTACGAACTACATTGGCCTGATTCCGCATGGATATGTAGGTAACCCATGTAACTTGGGCCCAGCCACTTTAATAAAATAAATCTCTAAGGGAGTTTTAATCCATTCGATTAATGCAAAAATAAGCAAGTCTTTCATTAATATGGTTAAAGTCCATTACATGCTCTAATAAGTAAAAAAAAGTGCAAAAATAATAAATAAAAGGGCAATTCTAAACTACATCTACTTGGGCATGCAAACCCGTTATTTGAATTATACTACTAAGTACAAAAAGAACAAGAGTTGCTAGAAAACTAGCGGTGGACTACTCCTCCTTGTCCTCAACTTCGGGCTCTTAGGCGGGTTCGCTAATGTAATACCCTGTATATTTTGAGTACTTTCTAAAATTTATTTATTATTATAAAGTGATATTTATTTAGTTTTGGTAATTATGTGTGTTTATTTTGGCTTTAAAAAAAAAGGTGAATTAGAATTTGAGTTTGCTTTTTTTTTTTTTTTTTTTGAAAAGGCAATACAACCAGTAGGTTAGCCTAAAGCGTCCCTAACCTACAAATTGGTTAGGGACTGATCAAAAGTAGTAGACCAGATGCTCAATAGTGAACAAGTGCGACCATGGTGTGCCATAAAATCAGCCACCGCATTCGCCTCTCGGAAATTGTGAAGCACCTCCACCCTGTCAAAAAAGTGAAGATCTTTCTTGGTGTCAATAATATTGTTTTCTATCTCCCATGGAATATGCCATTCGCCTCTTATTGCTTTAATAACCGACATGTTGTCACCTTCAATCGTGATATTCTTATAACCTAGTTGACGTTCCATTCGTACTCCTTCCCGCAATCCAGTTGCTTCTGCCATTAGAATAGAACTAGTACCAATAGATTTTGCTTCTAATGAGATAACATCTCCAATGTCATTTCGGATAACAAAACCCGCCGCTGCTTGTTGATTGTTGATCTTGGATCCATCGAAATTCATTTTGATATAATGTTGTCTTGGTGCAACCCATTTGACATCTATTCTTGGTTGTTTAACAATATGTTTCTTAGGGAAGACACCTTTTGCATTGAAGTCAAGATCTTTATTCGAGAGTGTTTGCCATTCATGAAAACTTATTTTTCTTGAAATCGCTATCTGAAACGGTGATGTGTTAAGTTCATTAAATATAACTTTATTTCTAGCAAACCAGAACATCCACCAAGTCATGATTAGAAGATTTAAGTTAGATTCTGAAAGAGTCGCCTTGAGGTAATTTAATCTTTCTATAAATGAGTTAGAGGAGTTATTAGGCACAATTAATTTGACATTACACAGAATTTCTACTTCTTTAATCATTTGTAGAAGATTGGGACATTCAAAGAATAGGTGAAATTTGTCTTCGCTATGATGATTGCAGAAAATACATTCTTGAGGCACAAAAACATGACTCCTTTGCAGTCTTTTTTTAGTGGGAAGTCCATCTAAACATAATTTCCATAAGAAAAATTTGACTTTAGGTGGAATGTTTAAATCCCAAATCCAACTAAATTCACACTTTGTATTGATTTTATCTTTAATACCCTGAGCTATCCAAGAGGCGGATTTGCATGAGAAATTTTCATCTGCTGAGAGTCCCAAATAAAACTGGTCAGGTACTTCATTATACGGAATAGGGATTCCCAGAATAGCCTTTATGGTATCCTGGGAAACTACTCTAGCAAGTAGGGAGGTATCCCATTCTCCATTGTAGCTAATAAAGAAAGATACAGGTATAGAAACATCAAAAAGTGGATCTTCCGACATAATATCAAAAAGATATCAGCCAATGGTACAGGAGATACCCAACAATCAGTCCAGAACTTTATATTTTATCCGTTACCAACTTGCCATCTGAGGCCACTTTTAAAGATGTCTTGTACTTTAAGCATATTAGACCATTGCCAAGAATTCTTTTTTCCTTTTGTAAAGTCTAAAATATTAGCTCCTTTGAGATACTTTTGATTTATTAGTCTAACCCATTTGCTTTCAGGCTCTTTTAGGATCTTCCAAATTAGTTTCATTTTCCTAGCTTTGTTAGTAGCCTCGGCTTTTCTTAATCCTAAACCTCCCAATTTCTTTGGCCGACATACTTTGTCCCATCCTATAAGGTTTGGTGAAGAACTATCCGGATTTTTATTCCAAAGAAAATTTCTGTTGATTCTGTCCAATTTGACAAGATCTCTAGAAGGTAGAGTGAAACTTTGCATAGTATAAATAGGCACTGCCGCTAGATTAGCTTGTATAAGTGTTGCCCTACCTGCATACTAGAGCAAATTAGCTTTCCACTTTGATAAATTGCCTTTTGTTCGACTTATTACTTCTTCAAAAGTATTACCATTGACTCGGTTACTAATAATAGGACATCCAAGATACTTATCCAGAGTTACTGAATGATTCATGAGAAGGATTCCTTTAAAAACTTCAATTGTTTCTCGACTAATGTTCTTAGTACATTGAAAAGCTGACTTCTCAAAATTAATTTTTTGACCCGACATTCTGCAATAGTGATCGATAATGTCCTTAATGTTATGACAACTTTGATTAGATGCTTCAGCAAAAATCATGGTATCATCTGCAAAAGTAAGAAACGACACTTTATCAGCACCATGACATATCTTTATACCAATACTTTTATTTGAGATGTTGCTTTCTCGTTGCAACCTACGAGCTAATACTTCAGCACACAAGATAAAAATATAAGGGGACAGGGGGTCCCCTTGCCGAATTCCTCTGGTAGGTATAAAGGTTGTACCCGGAGAATTGTTGACAAGTACAGAAAACGATACTGAAGATATACATTCTGTTATCCATCCAATCCATCTTTCATTAAAACCAAACTTTCTGAATACCTGAATGATAAAATTCCAGTCTAGCCTATCATATGCTTTTTCCATGTCTAGTTTAATACCTAACCATCCGCTTTTTCCTTTCTTGGAACGAAAAGAATGAAAGATTTCATGTGCTAAAAGAATATTATCCGGAATACAACGGTCAGCCACAAAGGCGCCTTGTAGGGGATGAATTAACTTCCCAATAAGTCTTTAAGCGAGAGGTTAAGATCTTTGAAATAATTTTGTAAATAGAAGAACAAAGACTAATAGGTCTAAAATGATTGGCAGCATTGGGATTATCAATATTAGGAATCAAAGCTATAAAGGTTTGATTTATCTCTTTCAAAATTTTTCCTGAGAAAAAGAAAGCTTTAACTGCTCTGTTAACAGAAGGTCCTAGAATATCCCAGTAAATTTGATAAAAAAATAGCAGAAAATCCATCCGGACCAGGAGACTTATTAGGAGCAAGAAGGAAGACTGCTTCTTTAATTTCATCATCAGAAACCATTTTTGTTAAAATGTGATTGTCCTCATCAGAGATCTCTTTTTTAATGTCATGTAAATCTCTGTCAATAATTAAGTAACAGTTGTTATCTTTATGGAATGTAGCTTTGAATTCTGTTGTTATTTCTTCCCGTATACTGGTTGGCTTTGTGAAGTGAATACCTTCTCTGTTCACAAAATCCATAATTCGTTTTCTACTTCGTCTAATTGTTGCTTTAGTTTGAAAATAGGCTGAATTCCTATCTCCTAAAGCTAGATTTTTCTCTCTAGCTAGTTGTGACCAATAGGTGCGATTAAAAGTTATTAAGTTTGCTTTTTTCCGAACAAGGTTATCTTGAGCAGTTATCAAACGCAAATTCGTAGGGGCTGTGGATAATTTGCGTTGCACACTGATTATTTGACCTTCTACTTCCTTAAGTTGTCTTGTTATATTACCAAACTTGCTTAGCCCAATTTTTTGAGAGCTTTTTCAAAAGTTTGGTTTTTTGTACTAGTTGATACATTTGAGACCCAATGCTTCTAGAATTCCAAGCTGTGCGAACAAGCTTTTCATAACCAATGTTCTTGATCCAAGCAGATTCAAACTTGAAGGGAGGGGGAGCAAAATTACTTATAAGATTAAGATTCAGAATGATAGGGCAATGATCAGAAGATGTAAAATCATGGTGAGATACATGCATCAAAGGAAAAATGGATAAACACGAAGGTGGCGTCAAGACCCTGTCAAGTCTTTCCAAAACATTACCATCACCTGCCTTTTTTTTCCTCCAAGTGAAACTGCTACCAACAAAAGGAATGTCAATAACATTTGCTTTAAATTTGAACTCTAACAATCTTTCAAACCTACTGTTAGCGGGAATAGAACCACCCAATTTTTCAGAGGCTGAACAAATTTCATTAAAATCTCCTATTAGCACAAAGGGACAAGTTAATGTTGTATAATAGTTGAGTAAATCTGACCAAAACTGCCTTTTATGGGCTGCTTGAGCCAGAGCATAGCAGAAAATAATAACAAGGGGAGGGGAGCCATTAAAATCTTTAACAGAAAGAGCTATAAAACGAACTTCTTTAAGTAAAACAACCACATCAAGAAGGTGTTGCTGCCAAAGAACCCATATACCACCAGAATAACCCACACAAGGTATATATTCATAAGTTGAGAAGCCAAATTGATGCACAAGAGCTGAAGAGGGTTCATATTGAACTTTGGTCTCAGCTAGAGCTATCAAGTTCACATGATGAATCTTACAAAATAATTTTACATCTTCATCAACATCATTTCTACCCACCCCTCTAACATTCCAAAAAGCAAATTTATTCATAAATAAACTTTTTTGAAGACATTAACAGGCTTGAAGACCGACTTAATTGCTCTCTTTAAAGAGCTAGAGGCTGAGTCAACATGAGCTGAACCATTGATCCTTCTCTTAGAGTTTTCAGAGTGAGAATAAATGGGAGATAGAGCAACAGAGGTAACTCCATGATAAGGTCTTTCCCCCCTTATAGTAAGTCTATCTCGAGGCCTATCAAAATGAAACCAAGACCAACCAATACCCAAAACACAAAGAATTTTTTTACTTAATTAAATTCCTATACGTTTGAGGCTTAGGAGGGAGAGCTTTAAATTCAGCATTTTTTCTTAACATATTACCAAAGAGATTAGTACCAACAGAGTCATTCGCATTAAATAGTTCTTGTGGGATATCTTCCACCACAAAAGTCTCAGCAAAACAGGTAGTGAGAAAATAAATATTAGCATGGTTACTAATAGCTTTTACAACACCAACAGTAGAACTAACAATGGTAGAATTAACTTGACTTATCTGGTTTGTTTTGTTAGAAAGATTCACTGAATTTTTCTTAAAAGAAGATTCTTCCATTACAACTAAACTGAAGCATTTGGACGTCATATAGTAAAAACATGATCACTCAACCAGAAGCTACCATAAATAACTGAAGAGAGAAAGGGATAAGGTGCAAAAAGGAACCTGTATAGCACCTGCCTTAAGGAGCCGTCAAGAGGGCAAAAAACCAGAAAATAATGCGTACAAACCAGGCTTTGAGATAACGACCTTGACTTCCAGGCGAGACCAAGAGCTGAAAGAGCAGGGCTAGGACCTTCTAACTAGAAGAGGATATGAGAATGACAGTTTCGTATCACAAAAGAGGTTGCGATAGCTGTAATGGCTTGATAGGTCCTCAAGGAGAAAGGACCAAAAGAAGTGAAAGATAACCAAGAAGAAGAAGGATAATCAATCTTAGCACCAACTTGGGAAAGAAATCCAACAAGAACCAGCTCCTAAGATCGAGCATGTAGACGCACCCAGACCAAATTCGAATTTGCTTCGACAAGCGCAGGCCACACAACCCACACGGAAAAAATGAAATCACCACAGGAACAACTCAGAGAATAACAACCCCCAAGAATTGTACCCAGAAAAGGCTTAAGAGTCACATGAACAAAAATTTGGGGCTTTTGACAAAATCTAGGGTTAAAGTTCTTACCCCCAAATTTCGCAAATAGAGGCAAATTAATTAACTGAAAAGAGATAAACTGTAAATCAGACTTTGTAAGTATCAGATAGGACAAAGTACCCCATGAGCTGGGATAGGTGAGATTTGATTTTTGATTCATTAAATCGAATTTTAAGGTCTTCAATGAGATTTGTAGCAAAACTTGATAACAGGTAGAGCTGTCAAATAGGTCAGGTCGTGTCGTGTTCGTGTTCGTGTCAAGGTTAAACGTGTCGAGAATCCCTTGACCCAAACCTAACCCATTTATTAATCGTGTCGAAAATCCTTGACCTGCACCTGACTTGTTTAATAATCGTGTTACCTGTTTAATGACCTGTTAACCTGTTTATCTTTACTTATATTCTAACTAATTGAAATATGAGAAAAAACATAAATTTTACCTACAAATTTAAAGTTCTAACCATATAAGTGTATATTCAACAGTCTAAAATTATTAAAATGCTCAAGATAGGTGAGATTCTATTACATTATTTACTTGTTACAAATTATTTGAACTTACATTTGACAATTAAAATTAAACGTGTCGTAAGCAGGTTGTTTCGTGTCGAAAATCTCAACCTTAACCTAACCCATTTAACTAAATGTGTTACTTGTGTCGACCCATTTAATTAACCGGGTCAAAACCTCTCAACACTAACCCGCTACATTCATGTCCGGTTCGTGTTGTGTTGTCGTGTCGTGTCAGCTTTTGATAGCTCTAATAACAGGAGGCAAACGAGGCATAGGAATTTTGGAGAAAGGCCAAAAAGAAGGGAAAAAGAGATTATTAGCTTGAAAAAGGCAATGGATCTGTAGTCTTTGTGGAGCTTTTGGTTAGGATGAAGGTGGGGGATGGGTTTCTTGGGGGGTCTTCGAAAAACTTTCTCTCTCTTTGTTTCTCTCATTGCTTGTTGGGACGGTGTAGCAAGTAGTAGTAGTAGAATTTGAGTTTGCTAGTACTTCTCCACCGCCTTTCTTCCCTTTTTATTCCCTCATCGGTTATTTTCTCCAAGCTTTCTCCTTCTCTTTTTCTCTATCTCACCCGACACCATCACCACCATCATCCTCTCACTTGTGCTCTGCCACCAGCATGGTAACTTTGCTTGTCATCGCTGAACTTTACTGCTGCTGCTAGTAGTTTGCGGCTAAAGATCAAAGTTTTTCTATCCTCTAGCTTCGCGCACAGCCCGTGTCTCCTCTGTTTCGGGCGTCTTCTCTCTCCTCTGGTTTATATGCCCTTGGTCTTTGCAAATTGCTGCTGCCGCCCTACTGCTGTGCGGGCTGTCAACCACCATATGATGCCATCTGACCCAATTGCGCCTTCTTTTGTGATAAGTACCCATAAGCCCTAAACCCTAGATTGTTCAATTTACAATTCTTATTGATTTTTAGGATATGAAATCTGATTTGGTATTTTATATGCTTATATTTAGATTACCCTTTCTGATTGAATTGAAGAGTTTGGATGCTTGATTGAATTGGATTGTTTGATAATGAGGTAACCCTTTCTAGTCACTTTGGAATTGGATGTTAATTTTTTATTTTTTTTATTGGTGAAGATGATGTTCAATATGTATATTGTTATTTGGTGGTTTATATAAACTGATTGTTGCTATAAGCATGCTATTGATGAGTTCTGTTGGTGAATGATTTAAGTGTATAATTGCTGTAATTCATATTATGTTGCGATTTTGTAAAGCTTGAGCTAGTTCCTTTATTTTTGGTTAATTGTGATTACAGTGGCAGAACTAGTGTTAGTCTTGCATTAGACAGTGAGATGGATGTTTGTAAGTAGAGGACTAGTGAAATTGCTAGTTGAGTGAGAACGAGACTAAGCTGAGTTCATGAAAATATTTGGGAACCCGTGCCATATGGTGAACTTTGTACTATTGACCCGAGACGGGTATTTGAGATAGAATGATCAGATTATGTTAATGAGCATATATGAATATGGTTTGGTATTGATCTTGGTTATGAGGCTCGTAAGTTGTTAGTTTTCTTAGTTCTAGACATGTGGGCAAGTAGCATAAGACGATGACTCTTAGGTGATGAGCAGTATTTTATGAAATGGTTACATGGATATGAATTGGTCCGAGAGTGGACTTTTGAGAGCCTGCGGGCTATGTTATGAGTTATGGGGCCTATGGCCGAGTTATGAGAATGGTTTTGCATCTGCGGGTTTTACTGCCAGTTCACTTCCCACATGTTCGAGGCTAGGAGCTAGTGACTAAGAGCAATGTCACATTTATTGGGTTTTGTGCTAGAATTGTGAAGAGCATATGGAATTACTTTTAGGACGTCGTAGTCACCTATCTTGTAAGGTTTATGTTATGGAAAGGTCTTAGTAGACCTGAGTTATGCTTTTATGTATTAGCCGATAGAATGCTTGGTTACTCAGCTTTGCTGATTGGTTGCTTTCTGTGCTACGTGTGTGTGCGTCCATTTTTCGTCAATGGTGGGCCTATGATGAACCTATGCAATATTCGATTGCATGGGGGAGTAGATTAGAGTATATTTTATAGGTTTATGATTTGTGAAGATCTTTTTTCCTGAATGGACGACTGAAGTTGGAGCTATCAAGAAGTTTGATCATTGTTGTCATTTATTTTTATTTGATGTAATAAAGAGATCGTTATAGTTTGTTGGTTGTTATTGAATTTTGTAAGGGTTTGCCTTGCACTCAGTTTGTGAGTGAGTGTGGCACTGATACTCCGGATTTGATTAGGAGTCTTCCGCTGTAATGTTTGGATTTTGTTTTATTTTTCTGTTTAAGCAGGTTTTTCTGTTTGGATTTTGTTTTACAAAGGAAACTCTGCCGAAATTTTGGCTCGAGTTTATCTATTTTTATTTATATATGATTTAGAAAATCCGGGATGTTACAGCTAGGCTCATCAAGTTCCGTTCGTTCTTTTGGAGCCCATCTTTCCCCACTATAGCTAGAAGAGGCCTCGTGATCATTGGGCCTAATTGGAGCTACTTGTTTGGCCGAGTGGGCCGGATTCTTCCTCTTTTTAGATTGGGCCTTGGCTTTACCTTTTCCCTTACCCTTAGTTTGGGGCTTGGAAAGTTTAGCGGGCCTATCAATGGGAGTTATCTATACCACTTGGCTCATCATATTTGTGGGCTTTGAACAACTCTTTTTCCTCTTTTAGGAGCCTTTGGTTAACTTGGTAGTCACCGCTCCAAATCCACTCCTCGTAAAAACTAGATAACCCGTTTGAATGCGAGTATACAAGCCTAGTCCATACTTGGCGACGGTTCCAGTGCTGTTCCCAATTAGATGCCAAAGAGGACGTTAAAGGCCTTTGGCAAGGAGGCTCGCAACTTACATTCGGGATCCTTTGCCTTAAGCCGTATTGGCGGATGAGGCAGTTTGGTAGGAAGAATGTCAAAGTATACAAACCAATGATCCTCGTAAAGGGAACATTCTCACTACACCCTATAATTTTGGTGGTACGCCACCATGGGATGAACCAAGCCGGTTGAATGTCGCTGTTGAAATATGCTATCCACTCCTCCCGAGAGGATCCGGAGAACTTTCAGCGCCTCGCCGGAAAGTGCTTAGGGAGGAACTTCCTAGTGTCAATGGGAGCCTCAAGCAAGTGGAGTCTCTCTTGAAGCCATATCTACACAAAAACAACAAAAGGAAAGTTCAAGTCAATACAACATGAAAATTTCACCACATAAAGTTGAATCCACAAAGATTAAGGCTTTATCACAAAAACTTACTTGAAGGAGTAAAGGGCTCCAGGTAAAAGACTCTTGAGGATCGCTCTTGAGCCTATCTAAGCCAAGGATTGTCTCTCCCACAACCAAGTGCATAGGAGAGCTATCCCATTGAATTTGCTCGGTCACCCTAAGAAGGCAAGTTTTGCCCCTATCGATGATAGACTTCTTTTTGGATGGAATAAGAGCGTCTTCATTACCACCAACAAACAAATAACGATGGAGGAGGCAAAATACAAAGGCACGTTTCTTGTACCTCATATCCATCGCATCTTGGGCCCTAGAGGTGAAGAAAGTCACGAGCTTGGCAAGATCAACATTCTCACCATGAAGCACTTGGCCCGCTTGACGAGGGGACAACCCGAGGTATCTTTGAAAATCACCCGCAAAAGTGTTCTCCAAGTAAGGAACGGCGGGAGAGCTTTCGGTTGGAAAACCAATGACGTCGGAGAATTCCTCCACCAACAGGCACATCTTGTGAGCACCAAAATGAAAAACATGGAGCTTTGGGTCTTAAAACTCAATGGAAGCATGAAGAAAGTCCCACAAAATTTTAACTTGTTTAAGGTGAAAGAAGGCATTAAGATGGAACCCAGCCAAGCATCAAAGACATAATCAAAGTTTACCATTGTTAAGATTAAGGATTTGCTCTCAAGGAATTTTCTCTCTCTAGGGGCTCAAAGTGAGTAGTAAGAAGAGAAGAAGAGGAAACCGACTTTATAGAGGTCACGGTTGGATTCTCGTCGAAAAATTAAGAAAACTCAGACAACCGACCAAAAAGGGGCCAGGCGGCCTCTCAGCTAGTCCGGACGGCTTAACCGTTAGAACGAGCAGCTGAGCCGCCCCAGCTAGCAGCATGACCGCTGGGACAAGCGGTCAAACAGCTAGCCCAAGCGGCATAGCCGTTTGCCCAAGCAGTAACCTTTTGAGCTCTAGCACAGTCGTTAGGAGCTCTAGCGGTCACCCTGTATAGGCGCCTGGGACACAACTTCGCGAGACAACTTCGGTCCACACGACCTCTCCATTGACCGAGCTCTACCTTCCTAATTCCCACTTGGACAGATTTTGGAAGCCTTCCCTTAGATTTTTGTTATTTTAATTTTGGCTCTTGCCACTTTCCTATTTATTTCCTTTTTATTTTCTTTCTTTCTTTTTATTTTGATTATCAAGTTTCACTCTTCATTCCTTTTATTTTCTGATTCTTTATTTTCTTTATTAATATTTCCCCCTTTTTAATTATCTTTTCCTATTTTCTTTTTCTTTACTTTATTTTATTTTTTAGGGGAAGGGGTACCCCAAATGTGCTAAATTCTTGGGAATCCTAAATTCTCGGATGTCGTGTTTTGTGATTTCTCATTTGGAAATTAGATGATTAAATTCACATATGGGCATTTGCGTGATATTTTTGTGCGTGAATAAAATGCAATATTTATAGCAGGTTTAATACAAGCCCGAAAGTTCGAAATGCACTACAAAAAATATCACTGGCCATCTTCGCCAGTACTTGGACCCGCCTGAGACGACTCTCCAGGTCCACTCGATGATGGAGCACCTGAAGGACCGGGCTGAGACATCGCCCAATCTCTAGGGTCAAAAGCAAACAGTGAACCCGTCAAGTAAGTGGGATCCAATGAGTGGCGCGGTGGCTCCGGCATGTTCGGATAACCACCATGCTCGGTACTCTCCTGACTCCAAGAACCCCTTGGAGGGACGGGAGGATACATAGGCATGTGATAGCCCGGATACCCCATATAAGGAGGCGGTGCATGCCATTGCGGAAGATAAGGCACTTGGGGCGGGTTCCCCGTATCCACTCTAGCTCGAGGCGTCCCTTGACGCACCTCCGCACTCTCCTGTCTAGGAGAAGGATGCTGCGGTGTAGACGTCGGCTACGGAGCACGAATAACTGGAGGCCTAGGAAGCCTCACCACGGGAACAGGCTGCGAAATAAGTTCAAGGTCAGAAAATTACAAAAAATTCAAATCAAGCACTATTACTTGAAATGAACATACCTTTCGAACGTCGGACGACGACTCGTGCATACACTCCGAGACGCGAATCTGGAAATCCAATTCTTAAGGGCATGCATGCCCCTATAGATCTCCCACGTCTCAGCAGCATCCTACTGTGCACTTAAAGAAAAGAGTCAGTATAAATATAAAGGAAATATGGCAAATTACAATGGATTCTCACTTACCCCCTACAACCAGCTGGTAGAGGCAAACCCACAACCTCCCCCAGGGCCACGAAACTCAGAAATCAGTAGAACCTGAGGTGACCCGTTCGCCCCTGTATAACTCACCGACATGGAAGGAGGAGTAGGGCGCGGAGAAGAAGCACTCGCATGAGACGACGAAGAACTCGCAGCACTTAAAGATATTAGACACATTTCTAAATTTTCAACCGAAATTAAGAAGCAAAGTACATTACTTACCGGGTCGGTAGAGAAGTTGGGGCACAACCGAGCCTCAACAAAATCAGTATATGCCACCATGAGATCCACCTCAGGATCAGCTGGAAGCAAATACTCCAGGGCATTCGCCCCAACGGTGGCCATCCTCACCTGCTCCACGGTAAGGTGACGAACATAAAGCATGGAATCCGGAGGGTCCAAAAGAATCCTCGGAGCCGGAAGGTCGGGGAAAGTCTGCCTAATCAGTCTCTCTCCCAAAAACCACTCAAAACCAAAAGGACCCTCAATGAGGATTCTCTTCTGGTCATACCCCGAGCACCTAAGAATCGGCCCGAGAGACCCGGGAGGTAATCCGTCTAGGGGAACCAGTCGTCCTACAAAAGCAAAGTGTGAGCACACAAAGGGATAAAAGGACGATAAAGGCACAAAAGATAATCACTTACATCATAGGCAGTTAAGGGATATATTGCCTCCCTAAGGGCGTGCAGCGTAGTAAATAGGCAAGATGCCCGTCCCCTCCAGGTCTTTATCGCTGGAAAGGACAAATCCTCTACCTCGAGAAGAGGGGCAAGGTCAGAGAAATGCTCGTAAAACCAAATCTAAGACATGCAGAGCACATGGATTAGGCACAAGTTGTGAGTAAAACCCAAAAACACAGTATAAGAAGGGTAAAAGGAAATTACCTCCATAACCTTCCAATAACCAACCAAGGAGACGCGTGACGCACCCTCCTCTCCACTAAGGCGGTTGGACTGCCTCAAACACCGTAGAAGGCAGGAGTATGCGGGATACCCCAATTGTACTCCGCAACTCTGTCAAAATCCCACAAGCACGGGAAATAGCAAATATGATACCTACTAGCTTTATCCAAAAACGAAACACGCTAGAACATAAGCAAAGAAAAGGCGGGCGTGCTGCTCCGCCGTGACCTTCTTCAGCTTCCTCGGGTTGGTCAAGAACTGGACCATGACTTCAGTCTGTCCATACTTCATACCATCCCAATTGGCCCCAAAAAGGCCGAACATCTCCACCATGTCATCCCTACTCACCTCTCCATAAGTGAGGGGAACACCGGTGCAAGGGAGCTCAGAAATGAGACCGAACTCGAAAGGGGTGATCATAATCTCACCCATGGGAAAATGGGAAAATGAAAATTACTGGTTGTATCCCGGTACCGCTCCGCAAGACCTCTAACGAGCAATCGATCGGAGCGCTCAGCAGAAGCGATGGAGGCTAAAAAGTGACCGAAGCCACAACGCTCCACAATGGCATTGACCGCGGGAGTCATGTACCTACGGGCTTTCTCGATACCAGAAAAGCTACCGTAACCCCGCAAGGTAGTGTCTACGTCCTATACAATACAATAATTGCAAAGACAATTAGCTAGATGATCCTAGTAACAACTACTAGTCTTCGGTTTAGTCCTAAAATTTTAGAACTCGTAAAATTTAGCATTCTAGCTAAACCAACATGACAAGTGTGAATTTTAAAGAACGAATTTCACACAAGTTTATTCTCCACAAATATACTCATAAACCATCTACCATCACAATAAAATGAAACTTCACTCAAGTTTATATTTCACAAAAAAATATAAAAATAATGATTGCAACGGGAATAAATTTCATACAAATTTATTTTCCACCATTAAAGATGAATTTCACGCAAATTCATTCTTCACATGCTAAATATATATAATACAAGAAACCTACGAGAATTCACAAATTAGCATGAAAAACAATTTCACGCAAATTGGTTTTTCCATTAGCTACACTACAGTTCTCAACCTAAAATTCTATGTTTGCCTACACATGATTTTTTTAAGTGTAAAAGAGGAAAAAAAAAAAAAAACAAAACCGCATACCCGACATTTGGTACCAACGGTAACCAAATGCTCTTTCTTCTTGAAAACAAGATCGCTGTGCTCCCAACGATCAGTAGGATGGAAATCACTACGAGTGAACTCGTCCTGGACTAACCGGTGCTCACCCACCCGGTGATGGGGTATACCGGAAACAAAAACCCAAGTGAAAACATTCAAGACCTCATGAACAACAATCTCTTGCTCCTTCCTTTTCCTACCTCCTTTAAGTTTAGGAGCCATGGATAAAGAGCAAATTGGAGTTTTTTGAAAATTTGAGTGAAACTCACAAAACTCACAAATTCACACAATTTTGAGTTTTGACACTCAAAAACACAAAAACAACTAACAAAATCAAGTTTTACTAAGAATTTGAGCAAGAAAGCCTCAAGATTTGGAGCTAGGGGCTTTGATAGAGTTTGAAAGCTTGAAGAAAAATGGAGGAGAAGGCTCGAAATGGGGAAGATGACCAATTTCGGCCTCCCCCCTTTTCCTTTTCACGCACACGCTGAAAACCTAGCAGCCGGTCAAACCACCTAGGTGGACGGTCAGACCGCCCAGCTGGCGGCTGAACCGCAAGCCACGCAGCTTGGCCGCTAATCCAAATGACTTGACCGTTAGGGGGAGCGGTTCAACCGCTCCACCAAGCATTGTAGCCGCTTGCCTAGCGGTTCGACCGCTTGACGTGGCGGTTTGACCGCCTGACTCACACTCTCTCTTATTACATTTTAAGGGTCGTTGGTTCAAAATCAGTGGGCCCCATGCAAGGCCCATTGCAGTTATTTGCGCGCCAAATTCCGTTTATGAAAGCAGGACTACTTTAAATCCACAGATTTTTACATTTATACTCGGCCTAATGGCATGGGCTCGCATCTAACCGAAGGTCTGAGCAACATTTTATTACCCTTTACAATAACATTTACTACCCATCTTATTTCTAATGAAATACTTTTATTGTGTAACCTACAGCACAGGGTTCCCCTTCGACTAAAAATCGAAGGACATTTATTGTTTGACCTACAGCACAGGGTCACCCTTCGACTAAAAATCGAAGGATTTTTATCATTTATCTTATTTCTAACGAAATATTTTATTGTGTAACCTACAGCACAGGGTTCCCCTTCGACTGAAAATCGAAGGACATTTATTGTTTGACCTACAGCACAGGGTCACCCTTCGACTAAAAATCAAAGGATTTTTATCATTTATCTTATTTCTAACGAAATATTTTATTGTGTAACCTACAGCACAAGGTTCCCCTTAGACTGAAAATCCAAGACATTTATTGTTTGACCTACAGCACAGGGTCATCCTTCGATTAAAAATCGAAGGATTTTTATCATTATTCTTATTTTTAACGAAATAGTTTATTGTGTACAGGGTTCCCCTTCGACTGAATATCGAAGGACATTTATTGTGTAACCTACAGCACAGGGTTCCCCTTCGACTAAAAATCGAAGGACATTTATTGTTTGACCTACAGCACAGGGTCACCCTTCGACTAAAAATCGAAGGATTTTTATCATTTGTTTCTAACGAAATACTTTTATTGTTTAACCTACAGCACAGGGTTCCCCTTCGACTGAAAATCAAAGGACGTTTATTGTTTGGCCTACAGCACAGGGTCGCCCTTCGACTAAAAATCGAAGGATTTTTATCATTTATCTTACGAAATTTTTTTATTGTGTGACCTACAGCACAGGGTCTCTCCGTTCGACTAATGGTCGAAGGACATTTATTGTGTGACCTGCAGTATAGGGTCAAATTCTCGGTCAAATAAACCGGGAAAATTGTTATTACTTTATTACTAAAATGATTGTTTATCTCTAACTGATTGTCACCTCATTCAGTTTGCCTATTTTGTTGCAAGTATTGGCACAGGAATACTTTGACCTTCGCTCTATTCGAGCTCCGCCAAAGTAGGGGCTTCCATAGACACTAAAAATTGTGTCTATGATAAATCCCCATAAAAACTCGATGATGAAAGGATTGGATTTTGGTCGAACTTGGGTTGCGAGAATAATTGCTTTGATGATTAGCCCAGTATATTTGATTTAACCAGTGGAAGCCTTTTGTACAGGTGATCCAAACCAGTTGGACTCAATTCAATTGGAGTCCAAAACTGAGAGATAGACCTCTTTGAACCTAAGGGCCCTAAAGGGAACCCAAACCCATGAGTCAGCCTTTGGTCAAACAAGGGAACTCACTCAATCACGCGTGGACCCCCTCGGAAAAGCCTCCCCCACTTAGAAAAGCAGTCAGGCGCCTATACAGGCATGCCATTCCAGGTCCAAGCGGCCACGCTTGAGTTCAAGCGGTGGCCGCTAGGACAAGCGGCTATGCCGTTAGGACAAGCGGCTTGACCGCTTGTCCTGCCGGCTCAGCCGCGCGGCCTAGTTGTATGGCCGCCTGAACCTTTTTTCGCGGACGGCGAATTCGAGGCCCATTCGATTTCCGTGCAAAACCCTGGCAGCTCCCCCTCTTCTATATAAACAAACCTTAGGGTTCAGTTGAAGAGGTTGAGAATTTTGTTGGTTGGGATTTTTAGAGGTTGGACATTCTCTCTAAAAGGTTGGTTTTTGGTTGACAGTTTCTCTCTCATATTAAACCAGAAATTTTGATTCTACTCATTCTTTAGGTTAGCCCTAGCACCACAAAATAAACCTTCATACTTTATCAAGAGCAAGAATTCAAGCATAACAACCCAATAAGTTCATTGTGAGCATCCAGGTAAACCAACCTAAGGGTTTTTAATAATTTTATATTGCTTGTTATTAGTAACGATTTTGGTTTATGTGATATGTACATGCATGACGCGTTTTGAGCAAGAGGGCTTGTATTAAGCCTAATTAATGGATGAATGAATGTATATTTGCTATTTATTGCTTTTTATGATTAAATTATGCTTTGTTTGTAAATTGGTGGATGAATTGCTTGTTTGTCTTCTAACTTGCAGGTTTTAGCATATTTATCGTTTTCTAGCAATAAAAGCATGTAACTTGATAAATTGTTAAAAGTCATCACAATAATAATGTTTGTTCAACCCATTAGTTAAAACTAGTAATTTGGACAAATTGAACATTGTTTGGAACCGTAGCATTAATAATTACATTGAATCGATTAGTAAAGGCCGTTGTTGTCAACGGGCGAGTTGGGTGCCTAACACCTTCCTAGCTCGTACTCACGCCCCGGAACTCATTTATGAAGTCAATTTTCCCAATAGGGATTGGGATGCACAGGAATTGAGTTGACGTCTTTCTAGACTATTGACTTGATTCCAAGGGTTCCAAATTTCTTCAAATTTGGTGGCGACTTCCGACAATCTTAATCATATTCTTAGTGTGAAAGGAAAATCTTCATGTGCATTCACACTCAAATATTCACGAAACCCGAACAACCGCGCTTTCCCAGGCTACCCGTCCGGCCGCCCGGTAATCGAGGGGAAAAAAGGGGAGAAAAATCCGGTAGCCTACATCCATCAAAGTATATTAGGTGCTCATTAGCACTCAGTAATAACCCATTCCAAATAGCTCGTATATTATATCATAATAATATTAGAAATTCAACATCGCCATACATGCTCAATAGTTAGCATAAGAACTAATTAATAAACGAAACTTCATAAACTCAACATACTCAATATATTTCATAATTACAGCGAAGAATATATTTCTTATTCTCATAATTAAGGACGATATAATTTAATCATGCGTCGCATATTAAATTCACAACTAATAGGCAATTAGCACATAACAAGTCAAATTTTTTTTATGGGTTTTGGAAAGAGGTAGGCACAATCGCTTACCTAACAAATGCTCACTAATTAGTATGTAAGCTCCACGTATGAAGATGATCACACTTGCTCGTCAAGCCCTAATTAAAAACAATTACTGAAAATGAGTTTATTAAATACGAAAATCCAAACAATACTGAAACTGTAAACTGATATTTTTATTAAATTCCTCGATTTATTTCAATTAATTTAGGGACGGGGAAGTCCTAGCAACACCGGCCACTCGCCAACGACCACCCAGGTGCGGCAGCCGCGACTGTGCAAAACAGAGGGGGAGGGGAAAACAGAGCACGAGGAGAGAGAGAGAAGGGAAAAGAGAGAGAAAGAAAGGGGGAGGAGGAGAGGCTCACCGGCGGTGGTTCTCCGGCTATTGGCGGCGGCAGCAAGGGAGGAGAGAGAGAGTGTTTGTGCGGCTGAGAGAGAGAGTGAGAGAGGAGAGAGAATCGGTGAGGGGGGAGAGAGAGAGAGAGAGAGAGAGAGA
This sequence comes from Tetragonia tetragonoides, assembly GCA_038025085.1. Classification (NCBI taxonomy): domain Eukaryota; kingdom Viridiplantae; phylum Streptophyta; class Magnoliopsida; order Caryophyllales; family Aizoaceae; genus Tetragonia; species Tetragonia tetragonoides. The sequence goes on from CM076141.1 coordinate 34,621,557, forward strand.
GAGAGAGAGAGAGAGAGAGAGAGAGAGAGAGGTTTTGGCTCAGTTTTTGTAAACTGATCAATTAGCCCATCCATTGAAAGTAAAAACCTACTAGGCTTAGGAATAATTTTCTGATTTAATTGCCAATTAAAACCAATTAAATGCCAATTAAAACTAATTAAAAAATATGAATAAACCTTATTCATATACAAAATAAATTAATTAAATCCCTCAATTTTGATAATTATGAATCACGAGATTTCCATAATAATAATTAATATTATTGCGGCTTAATTTGAATAAATCGAATCGTTATATAGTTAAATAATCTCCGAAACTATTTATAAATGAATTATAAATCGATATTATAATTATAGAAAATATTGAAGTATCACACGCCTTGTTCCATAGGTTGGTCCATTTGTTCATTAAGCAAAAATTACCAACACAATTCAACCCCCCTTCTTGTGATTAGGCTAGTGTATTCTAACATGTAGACTATAAACTGATACACCTGCAGCAAGACATATTGGCTCTAAGATGATGGAAACTACTTTCTTCCCCTCCCCCCATCATACAAATGGTGTATCTTGAAATAAGCAGCTTGAGTCTTGATTCTAAAATAGATGCAGGCATAGTATTAAAGGTAGCTTCATAGGAAACTCACTTGTTCTGTTTCGAGTTCCTAAAATAGATCTTTACAGAAATCCTAATTATGTTTCTCATCTCTCTCTCCCCCCCTCCCCGCGCCCGCGCCCGCCCACAAAAAAAGCAGACATATGTAGTGATTCAGGCTTGAATGGCTGATATGTTACAATTGCCTGTTTGCAAAGAATAATGTCACTCGGTTTACCAAACATAAACAATAATGTCACTCGGTTTACCAAAAATAAACAATAATGTCACTCAACTCTTCTTAACGAGTCATCAATACTTCAATAGTATGTATTATATGAAAGTACACAGCATGTGAAAGCTCTCATCCACATAACAAAAGCCAACCTGCAATTTTGGAGGTAACATTGAAGAATTTTTCAACATATATAATTAAACCAATGATGCAAATAACTGTAACTCAGCAAGGGTTTCTTCGTAAAATTGGCACATAAATTTGTATGGAGAGAAATAAATCCATCAAACAAATCAATCTACGAAGATGACACAATAGACACCCAATACTAACAAGTAACTAAGATAAGAAATTAAAATCCTAACTAATCGGGAGGCATATCGGATGAGGCTCTTCTCAGGGCTTATTTTCCTTCAATTCATTCATGAAGTCATCAAACCGAAAACAACTAAGAACAAGAAGAGGAAATAATTGAAAAATAAATAAAAGAAAAAGAAGACGTATTCTCAATTTCTCATATGAAACCAATTAAAATTCTCAGATCCTGAAATTTGGAACTCAAACATTACCTGCTTGGGCTTGTAGATGAGACGACGAGCCTGGTCACTTGTCAAGGGATTCTCAAAAGCAAAAGAAGGATTAGGAAAGTGAAAAATTGGAAAATGGAAAACAATTAAAAGAAATCCAACTCTCGTAACACAACAATGCCATGATTACCCAACTGAAATTGTAACACCTATACCCTAGTGTATTGAGAATCTAGTCATTTCATATACGAAACTAAAATTTATTGAGATTAATATTGGGGAGGTATTGAATTGAAACTCGAGCTATTTTATATTCAGGATTCTTCACTAAGACTCCCATTCCTGTATCCCTTCTTCAAACTTGAAAACTTGTTACGAGATGGGATTGATTTTGGCCGAAGAACTGAAATTGCACAGAAGCTACTGGCTAAAGGGAGAGGGAGAGAGAGAAAGAGAGAGATGTGTTGTGACTTCTGATACAGAGTTGAAGCATGGGGTAGAATAGTAGAAAGCATGGGCATGAGTAAGGGGAGGGGTAGAAAAAGCCAGGAATACGAGGGAGTGGGGTAGTCAGTACTTAGTAGAGATAATAAGTGAACGAAAAAAGAGGTAGGAGAAGGAAACTAAAGATTTTGTGCAGCTGCTTACTATCTGGGCAATATTTATTTATTTTTTTTTGTTTTTTTTTTGTTGGAGATACGCTACTCATTTGTGAATAATCTAATATATATATATATATATATATATATATATATATATATATATATATATATATATATATATATATATATATATATATATTGGATCATGCACGCTGCTGCATTGACACGTGTCATGCCACGTCAATTTACCCAGTTAGCATCATATCCAGTAATTAATGCTATATCCCGTAATTATTACAATACATGCATGAACCTTATAATCTAATTAAATGAGAATACGTGAACATAAACTTTTTAAATATGGTACATGAACATAAAATAAGTTATACTAAAGACTATGCATAATGAATTTAATAAGGGATAATAGTCCACATAAAATTTTTATTTTAAAATAAATAATGAAAATTATGTATCGGTAATCTTTATACATACATCTCAAATTTCTAAGTGATTTCAAACCTCAGCTATATAGTAGAAAGTCATTTTTGGTAAAGTACCTGATTAAACACCATGGAGATGAAGAAATATAGTATTGGTAGAATTTGTGAATAAGATAGTTGTAATGATAATTAATTTCTTCAATAATTATTTGAAAATTCTTTTTTTTTTTTAAAAAAAAAAAAGAAAAGAAAATCAATTGATATCTCTACATGGATTTAAACAAAAGCTGCATAACAAATGGATAACACATAAGAAATTTAACATAAAATATGATGTAAACCTATAGTTAAAATGCAAGTAAAAATATGATGTAAACCAAAGATGGATAAATAAAAACTATTTGTAGAAAGTTATGGATATACGTAAATACATGAAGGTATACATATATTAATCTGATAAGTAAATAGTATATATGTCAAGACGGTAGTTATGAATCTAGCACTTAACTATGATATTCATTTATCCATTTGGATCAAGCAACTATTTCATGCCAAATAAGCAAATTAAATTTAAATTACACATAGCTAAAAAAAATGAATAGAAAAAAGAAACATTACACACATCACAATTTTGATTTTTTGTAACTCTATATTACTTGCTATATGCTCGATTGATAAATCATTCTTAATTAAATATTGAATAGAAATATTGAAAAATATATTTTCTAATGGTAATATACAAGCCCGTGGATCATACACGTTGTTGCATCGCCATGTGGCATCCACATAAGCGCCACATAGGATGCCACGTCATTTGGGTCAAATAATTAAATGCAATATTTTTTTGACTTTTTAATGCTTCATTAATAATACTTTTAAATTCAATGTATACTAATTATGCTTAAATTAAATGTTTGACCTTTTTTATGTGTCACTTTTTAATTCCCGAGGTCGAACTTTGACCACTATTTTCTCTTATAATGAAAATACTTTTCAACACGAACCCAACAAATATTTTTTGTAATATTTTAAATCTAAGTAGTTTTTTCACAAATCGATGGTCAAATTCAAACACGAACATCTAAAATGACACATAAAAAAAGACAGACACTTTACTAACAAGCCCGTGCATTGCATGGGACATACATCTAATGCAACTAATATAATCTAAGTAGTGGATCTTGACAATTGTTACACCGACACGTGGCATTTACATAAGCGCAACATTATTTGCCATATCATTTGGGTAAAAACATTAAATACAAAGTTCATTGACTTTTTAATGCTTATTTAATAATGATTTCAAATTCAATGTATACTCCCTTAGTATATATTAAGTTTCGTTTTCGATTTTCGAGGTCGAATTTTGACCACTATTTTTTATAAATCAAAGTACGTAAAAATTATGAAAATTTTATATAGTGAAAATACTTTTCAATACGCACCCAACAAATATTCTTTCATAGTTTGAATCTAAATAGTTTTTCCACAAATCGAGTTCAAATTAAGCACGAACATCTAAAGCGACATTTAACAAAGGACGAGCCAGTTATAATCCATGATATACTAACAAGCCCGTGCGATGCACGAGATATAAAAGTGAAACATGACAATCGTTGTATTGACACGTGACATCAATGTCATTGCATACATAAGCGCCATATCATGATTCGATGTATTTACCTTAAAAAAGTGGTTCAAGTTTAGTTATTGCTTTCACTAGCCTTCAAAATTATATCATCAATATTCATAAAAGTTAGTGAAAACTTAGTTTTACTAAAGTCACTGGAACTCATTCCATCCTTTGAAAACTTTAAATTCATAAACTATAAAAATAATTTAAGTGTATCGCGTCAATCGGCACATTACAACAGTACAAGTATGAACTCATTAAATATTTTTAAAAAAATTGTAAAATGAATCTAACGTGTATTGACACGCGTCCTATATAAAAGTGGATCATCCACGCTGTTATATTGACACGTATCTGCCACGTCACATTGTCCAATCATCATCATATCCAAAAGTTAATGCAAATTAACCAATTAATGAGGATACATGAACCATGTCATCTAATTAAATTAGGATACATGAACATAATTAAACTTAAATTAAACTATATATATACTAAAAACTAGATACAACAAATTTAATAAGGGAAATAGTCACAAGTAATAAATGCATAAAAACTTTAAAACTAACAGATAAGTATATCAATCTTCAAAGTGATTCCATACCCCAAAAAAATACATGATTCATGGAGATGGAGCAATATGGTAAATTGGTAAAATAATGTGAATAAGGTAGGTTTAAACACTATTTTCTTCAGTAAATTCTTTTAAGTATAATTTTGTTTTTAAATTTATCTACATGGATTAAAACAACCATTACCAAAACATACATGACACATAAGTAATTTTACATAAAAATGGTAAAAACCAAAGAGAGGTAAGAATGAAACAATAGTAGTATATTGGCTATTAATAAGCTAGGTAGATAAATTTATGGATGAAATAAACACACTAATATGTAAATATATCGGTTGATAGAGTATATCAAAATGTTAATTGTGGATCTATCATTTAACTATTTTTTTGAATAAAATTTTGAAGTATGAAAAGATATAAAATTAACTTATTCATTTAAATCCAAATAATTGTGGTTGTATGTCACATAAGCAACTTTTTACTGCACAGAGCACAACTTTGGTTTTTTACGGGTAACTTCATATTAGTTACTAGTTTTATCTCCGCACTCCGCACGGACTCGTGATTATCTCTCTGCACGGACTCATGATTATCTCTCGAAAATGAAAATAACTTCCTAAGTGATACCTCATGCCTGTTTTATACTACACAACTAATTCTACATTTGATTATTTTAATATATTTGGTATGAAATGTCCCTTTAAATCGATCTACATCAAATTTGGAATGAATGTAAAAAAATCGATTTATAAAAATAATTTTAGCCTACATCAAAATTCTAAAAAGAAAAAAAAGATAAAGATTAATAACCTTTCTTCGAGTATATTACTAAGACTTTATTTTCTTAATTTACTATTAGTCCAATTTAGTTTAATCCAATTCAGATTAGTTAAGTAGATCATTTAGGAACGTACCTCTTAAATAAATTTCATTGATGCTATAAAATATTAAAGGTCAAGTTAAATACATATGACATCAAATAGTTAAGGCCGGTATTGTTAGAAGTGTCATTTATTGTTATTTAAGCAAGTTGTACACATGTGGCATCTACATGTAATCTTCACACGAACATTTCCTCTTAAGTGTCATTCTACATGTCATCACCGCCAGGAAATGACCCAACTTTTGTAAGAAATATATCTCATTTTGAAGGTTTTTTCAAATCCAATCCATTGAGGCAAGAGTTACAATATTTTGACTTACGTAACTAAAGTTTTTTTATTTTATTTTGTAATATGAAAAAAAAAACTAATAAATATGTAATAAAGCAAACTAATGATAAGATATTAATGAGCGACATTTTGATGGTGAGTTGTTAGGCTATGTCTTCAAATCCAATCCATTGAAGCAAGATTTATAATTTTTTGACTTAAGTAACTAAAGTTTTTTTTTATTTCATTTTGTAATATAAAAAAAAACTAATAAATATGTAATAAAGCAAACTAATGATAAGACATTAATGAGTGACATTTTGATGGTGAGTTGTTAGGCTGCGCTATGTGGCAAGGTTTGCTTACGTGGCGCTTAGGGGTCATCATCACACGAATTTACACCTCCTACGTGGCGTCCTATGAGTCGTGCCCACACGAATTGGACTCACTTTATACGTATACCGATGTGGCGCCTATGTGTCATCTTCACACGAATATATCCCTTCCATGTAGCGTCTTACATGTCATCCTCCCACGGAAAGAACCCAACTTTATAAGACATAGTACATATGCATCTCATTTTGAAGTATTTTCCGAGCCTAATCCAATGGAGGAAGAATTATAATTTTTAAAGTTGTATAACAAAAGTTATTTTATTTTATAATCTTAACAAGATGATAATAAATATAATAGGTTGTATTTATGAAGTCACATAATGATTATTAATTAATGCTTGACACACTTGGATGGAGGCTTAGGTGGCGGCATACGTGTCATCACCACACGAACTTGGCGCTTATGTGGCATCTTAGGTGTCATGCCCACATGATTTTAGGCGCTTGCGTGGCATCCTACGTGTCGTGGCCACACGAAATGGTATGAAATATACTAGTTTTATCTCCGTGCTCCGCACGGCCTCGTAATTATCTCTCGAAAATGAAAATAACATCCTAAGTGATACCTCATGCCTGTTTTATACTGCACAACTAATTCTACATTTAATATTTTAATAATTTTGGTATGAAATGTCCCTTTAAATCGATCTACATCAAAATTAGAATGAATGTAAAAAAAGATTGATTTATAAACATAATTTTAGCCTACATGAAAATTCTAAAAAGAAAAAAAAAAGATAAAGATTAATAAACCTTTCTTCGAGTATACTAAGACTTTATTTTCTCAATTTATTATTAGTCCAATTTAGTTTAATCCAATTCAAATTAGTTAAGTAGATCATGTAGGAGCGTACCACTTAAATAAATTTCATTTATGCTATAAAATATTAAAGGTCATGTTAAATACATATGACATCAAATAATTTAGGCCGGTATTGTTAGAAGTGTCATTTATTGTTATTTAACCAAGTTGTACACATGTGGCATCTACATGTAATCTTCACACGAACATTTCCTCTTTAGTGTCATCCTACATGTCATGACCGCCAGGAAATGACCCAACTTTTGTACGACATATATCTCATTTTGAAGATTTTTTTAAATTCAATCCATTGAAGTAAGATTTATAATTTTTTGACTTACGTAACTAAAGTTTTTTTAATTTTGTAATATAAAAGAAAGGTAATAAATATGCAATAAAGCCAACTAATGATAAGACATTAATGAGTGACACTTTGATGGTGAGTTGTTAGGCTATGTGGCAAGCTTTGCTTATGTGGCGCTTAGGGGTCATCATCACACGAATTTACACCTCCTACGTGGCGTCCTATGTGTCGTGCCCACACGTATTGGAATCACTTTAGACGTATACCGATTTGGCGCCTATGTGTCATCTTTACACGAATATATCCCTCCCATGTGGCATCTCACATGTCATCCTCCCACGAAAAGAACCCAACTTTATAAAACATAGTATATATGCATCTCATTTTGAAGTATTTTCCGAACCTGATTCAATTGAGGAAGAATTATAATTTTTAAAGTTGCATAACAAAAGTTATTTTATTTTATAATCTTAACAATATGATAATAAATATAATAGGTTGTATTATTTATGAGTCAAATAATGATTATTAATTAATGCTTGACACACTTGGATGGAGGCTTAGGTGGCGGCATACGTGTCATCACCACACGAACTTGGCGCTTACGTGGCATCTTAGGTGTCATGCCCACACGATTTTAGGCGCTTGTGTGGCATCCTAGGTGTCGTGGCCACACGAAATGGATTCACTTATTTTCTGATGATAAACTACAAGCCTGTGCATCGCACGGGGCATACACCTAGTTACTATTCATTTGTGAATAGTGTAGGTGATATTGGTTTTTTAAAGGGTGAAGGATACATTTAAATTGTCAAACAATCTAATGTCAATTTCATACATTTAAATTGTCAAACAATCTAATGTCAATTGAAGATCCTCATAAAGATGATCATTTTCAAGTAATTTTCAACTCATTTGGCTAATTAACTATTTCGTTTCCAATAAATTAATATACGCATTACTGTTGTAAAAAACAACTGGGCAAAAAGGTACAGTCGCCCAGACCAGGCGACAACTTTACATAGTGGCCGCCAACAACTGGCGACAAAAATTAGATAGTGTCGCCCACAGTTGGCGACTCTGTGCATAAGGTGCCGCCAATACCAAGCAATAACATGCTAATACTGTCACCATGTCTTGGCGATTGTGTTTCAAAATAGTCACTCAACCTGTTTTGAGCGATAACATAGCATGAGGGTTGCTCAGTTTTAACGACTCTAGTGTCCTGTTTTCACTTATAACTGCGACTATGGAACGAAATTGGCCCGAATCTAGTGATTCACCCATAAAAATGAGGGGGGGGGGGGGAATTCAACAGCACATTGAAGTCAGAAGGGCCAAATCAGATACCAAATTCAATACCAAGAACAATTAGGCCAGGGTATTCGATATCGTTCTTTAACCATTTTGTTTTTATAAGCCAAATTGCTGGTTGGAATTTTGCTGCAACGTCTAATCACTCTAGGCAACATGGTGGGAATTTGATTATCCTGTACATGAAAAGTACAAATTTAAATTTTCCTCTTGAAAATCATACCTCAAAGCTTGATTGGTTATGACTTCCTTAAGGTTTTTTTACAGGTGCTTGAGATTGATGAGGTTGGTGATGGAAGAACATAAGGGAAAATTGGGGAAGAGAGAGAAAGGCCATGAAGATTGTTAAACTAGAAGGGGGTATATGATTCTTTTTAACTAAAAAAATGTTGTATTTTGTTTAAAGAGCATGTGGTATTCATCACTTGTGTTCTCCATAATCCCCAATTTCTACACTTTCAAAACTAATTGGGCCGATTTTTGGTAAGGAAATAGAGACTCCCAAAAATAAAAGTTGGAACTTTAAGAGTAGATGGTGCCAAAAAGTCCACTAAAGAAAATGTTATTAATGGGTTAGCATACAAATATGGCTAATACGCAAATGCAAAAGATTATTATAAGCTGGTATTACTACTCTCTATGTCCCGTGTTTACGCTCCCAGTTTGATATTCCACGAGTTTTAATGTAAATGAACTTTTGCATTGACTTTTCTCATATGCCCTTGCCTCAACCCATTCTCTCTTTCCTCAAATCACCCCACCCACCAATAGCCCCACTCCCCACCACTCCTCCAGCCCCCCACCCCACCACAAAAACGAACCACTAATCCCCACCCACCCTAGCCCATACCTCCACCACGCAACCCCACCCACCCCACCCCATCCCATCCCATCCCACCCAAACCACGCAACCTAATCGGGCCCCCACCCCACCCCCAACCACGCAAACCCCCAACCCTCCATCCTAACCGCAAATCACCATCGAAACCTCACCTCCCCAAACTCCACCCCGAAACCCTACTCACAAAATTCAACCACCACCACCCACAAACTCCTACCCACGAAACCCTCAGGCCACCCCCACCCATGAAATCCAACCACCACTACACACAAACTCCTTACCCACAAGGCCACAAACCACCGCCACCACCCACAAAACCTCCCCCCCCCAACCAGCCCCCACCCCAAAACTCCCCACCACCACCCACGAAATCGACCCCCATCTATGAAAACCCTAGAAAGCCCCACCCACAACATGTGAGAGAGAGATTTGAGGAGAGAGAAAGTGAGATAGGTTGGTTATTGTGGTGGTCTAAGAGGGAGAAGGGATTTTGGTAGTGGTAGTTTGTGAGGAGAGAGAGAGAGAGAGAGAGAGAGAGAGAGAGAGAGAGAGAGAGAGAGAGAAGGGAGTCAAGGTGGTGAACTGGTGGTCAAGATGATCTTAGAAGAGAGATGGATAGTGAGGGATTTTGGGTTAGGTTTATTTAAGAGAAGGGCAAAGGAGCATTTCATAACAAAAAGTTTACTAAATAATAAACTCTGAACGTAAATGAGGGACATACCAAAAAGGAACTGAGAACGTAAACGTGGAACGAAGAGGGTATAACTTTGGTGAGACGAGTGCCAATTTTTTAGTCAAATTGTTAGTACAAATTATTGGATATGAATAAACTAGAGTAACTTGGATATGACTTCTAGGCATGTACAAGTACACTTTCTTGAAAGTTTAGTTTCGGCCCTCTAGGAAGCGACCTGGTTACACGAAACAACTTCCGAGATACAAAGAAGTCACAGAGTATGTTGTTCGCCCCACAATCATACTCCACTAATGCTTTTGCGTTATTAATTTGTTTATAGAAGATGATAAACCATCATCTCTAATGTCGATGGTGTTCCATCATGAAAAGAGATCAAATCTCATTCATTCATGACTAACCTAGCTAGACCAAGAAGAGGATTCTCTCTTCTTATCCAAGGAGAAAATTCATTCTCTTTCTCTTTATCTCTCATCCATATGTAACATATATATAGAGTATACCAGGGTAGTTATTATGGTAGTTACACATGTGGTTATTTGAGACAAGTGTCTCCAAACTTATCCACATTAGAATAATAAATTCATAACCACCACTATATAATAAAACATGAGAGATAAAATTATTACTCTAAAAATGTTCCAACACAAATAAGGGTCACTGCTTATAATAATTAGTAAGTGACCTCCTACCTTTCGAAATAATGACCCCATATTTGAGTTTAAGGTAACCCATTGATGCATGGATCTTGCTTATAATACATTTCCTTACTATAGCTAGGTGAGTTCGTAAGTGATCTGATGAGTGCCAAAATGACTATATATTTAATTCCTTATACTTAGTCTTTAATGCTTATTTCGTGCTACTTATACTTATTTTAGCTCCTGTTTTGACTTAGAGAGCAAATGAACACATTTAGTGTAAATTGGGCTGAACCCGTATTTTTGACAGTTTTGACAGGGTACTGTATTTTGGTCATAACTCCCTCGTCTGACATTGAAATGAGATGATTCAAAATATTGCGGAAACCTTACAATGAGAGCTACAACTATCATGTTTGGAGTTTTTCCAGGTTATGAGATTATAATGGTCGGCATGGAGTCCCAAGATGCTGAAGTGCAGAAGAGTATACATATTGTGTGTACTTCGGATGTGCAGCTCTTGTTTTCTCTCACTTTGGCTTTGGGCATTTTTAATTTCTCATGAACCCACAATTTCGCAGATGGTTTACTTTGGACTCCAAATTACGGCTACACTAGTATAAAAGGAAGTAAATAAGTTGGCAGCAAATAGCTGAGACTTATGCCAGCATTTAATGAACCAAAGAATGATAGAGAAGAGAGTCTACAACGTAGAAAGAAAAGGATTATGAGCAGTAATATTAGGGGCAGCAAAACTAGTGTAGAGGTAGTAGGACGGTAGCACACTACGTCATTGGTGAGAAAATGAACAATGGAGAACTTGGCCTATAAAAAGAGGCACGTATGAGCAACGAAGAAGAACAAAGTCGATATACAAAAACTTTCATTACAATACTGAAGTTAACTTACACGGGAGTGTGATATTTTTTGATGTCCTGATCATATACTCATATCTTTTAATTGGGGTGCCAAAACTTAGACGTGACGTCCTCATCGGGTATCGACATTTGCAACTGGAGCTGGAATAGACACAGACGTGGAACTAGCAATGTGTTTTTCTTTACTCTTTTCTCGTTTCCTTTCTATATCTTTGTCTACTGTAGCTTAATTTTCTCGGGCAAGAACATGTAATTGACTCTTGATATTTTGGTTTATGAGATATATATTGTGTGCTAAAGTTTATGTGTTTGGTATTTAGAGTATTATGTTAAACTTGTGACATATCTCATGTGAAGCATGCTTAATTAATTTAAATTGGCCACTTTGATTAATTTACACATTTCTCTTGCTAGGTTAATTAATATTAATTAATTAATCAAATTCGCAACTAATAATAGATTAATGGTTGAAGCTTTTCTTGCCTATTAATTTATTATTACAGTTTTGACATAGATTGGATATGATTTTAGTTGGAGCATTCTCACTAAAATAATTCCAATAGTTAGTGATGTCTTCTTAATCATAATGCAATTAATTCATGCTTTCTTGGGCAAGTCAATTAACTTAATTAGGATTTAGCATACATACTTATATGTGGTTAACTTAAACTAATGAGAAGATAGGAAATTTACTTGCATTCAAGATAATTCTATAGTCAACTTATTCAATATGATCATTCACATGATCGATGATTAAATCCATATATCTTGATAAAGTTACATGTCTCTTGCCTATTGTTGTTATTGCTCTTTTATCACTTTTAAAATTTGCGTCTTTAATCTGTTAATAGATTTTTATTGTAACTTTTAATTAGTTAATCCACAGCTTAAAAATTTCCTGAAAACTTGTGTATTTTAGACAAAATAGAAGTTAGTTCATTTTAGTAGACTTGTAGTCGTAGTAATTTTATTGTCTTTATAAATTTTAGTTTACTTAGTTTTTATTTTTAATTTAGATAATTAATTTAACTTTAGCAACATAATCTCTATGGGACCGACCTTTACTTACCCTAGTGTAGGCTATCGGATTTTTCTCCCCTTTATCCTGATTTCCGGGCGGCCGGCTGGATAGCCTGGGAGAGCGTATCTTTGGGTTTCGTGAATCTCTTGAGTGTGAATGCAAATAAAGATTTTTTCCTTTCGTACTAAGGACATGATTAAGATTGTCGAAAGTCGCAACCAAATTTAAGGAAATTTGAAAACCTTGAAATCAAGTCGATAGTCTAGAAAGACGTCAACTCAATTCCTGTGCACCCCAAACCCTATTGGGGAAATTGACTTCATAAATGAGTTCTGAGGCGTGAGTACGAGCTAGGACGGTGTTAGGCACCCAACTTGCTCGTTGACAACAACGACCATTACTAATCAATTCAATGCGATTATTAATACTACTGTTCCAAACAAGGTTCAATTTGTCCAAAATCCTATTTTTAACTATTGGGTTGAACAAACATTATTAACGTGACCACTTTTAACAACTTATCAAATTTACATGCTTTTATTGCTAGAAAACGATAAATATGCTAAAACTTGCGAGTTAGAAGGCAAACAAGGTAATTCATCCTCCAATCCACAAATAAAGCATAATTTAATAAAGAGCAATAAATAATAAACATGCATTCATTCATCCATTCATTAAGCTTAATACAAGCCCTTTTGCTCCAAACGCGCCATGCATGTACATATCACATAAACCAAATTCGTTAGTAAATAACAAGCAATATAAAATCTATTGAAAACCCTCAGGTCGGATTACCTGGATGCTCATAATGAACTTATTGGGTTGTTATGCTTGAATTCTTGCTCTTGATGAAGTATGAAGGTTTATTTTGTGGTGTTAGGGCTAACCTAAAGAAGGATTAGAATCAGAATTTAGGGTTTAATATGAGAGAGAATGTCTGAACTCTAAAATTCTCAACCAAGAGACCAACTTCAGAGAGAAACTGCCAACCTCTTCTACTGAACCCTAAGGTTTGTTTATATAGGAGAAGGGGAGCTGCCAGGGTTTGGTACGGAAATTGAATGGGCCTCGAATTTTCCGTCTACGAGAAAAGGTCCAAGCGGCCATGCAACTAGGCCGAGCGGCTGAATCGCTAGGACAAGCGGCTTAGCCGCTAGGCAAGCGGTCAAGCTGCTTGGCCTAGCAGCATAGACGCTTGTCCTAGCGGCCAACGCTTGAACTCAAGTGTGGCCGCTTGGACCTGGAGCGGCCTGCCTGCATAGGCGCCTGACATGCTTTTCAAGCGGGGGAGGCTTTTCCGGGGGTTCCCACGCGGGATTGACTGAGTTTCCTTGTTTGACCAAGGGTTGACTCAAGGGTATGGTGATGCGGGAGCAACAAGCCCACAGGTTATTAAGCTTATCATTGAACGATTATCAATCATATTGTCTACAATGAAGATGAATTGGAGTACACACGAAAGATCGGGATTAAAGCTATTGCTATATGATCGAGCTCGCTATGAAGAATCTCGTAATCTTGGCAGTTTCGACAGTTGTTCATATTTTGGACATAATTTACTCATACAATGTCACAACATAATGATTCAAAGTGCTGTGGAAAGATATGATCGAGATCTAGAACTTTTATGTTTTGGGTTTTTGATGATTCAAAGCCGAAGATGGTCAAAACGAGCTAGAAGTTACGAAACAGATTCCTTGCGCGCCAAGGCAACGAGTTTAGCTTAATTATTTTTTCCTAATTGGTTTCTAGTTGTTTTAGGCGTGTTTGACTAATTTTAGGAAAGTATTTTAGCTATTTAAATTAGGAAAGTAGAATCCAAGAAGGATTAGGAAAGTTTCCTGTTTCCTAGATGTATTAGGATTAGTTTTGTCTATATAAACACCATGTACTCGTCCAAAACAGCAGAGAATTCAGAATTAATCAAATTGATTACATTGAGCAATTGCTTAAGTATCTAGCTTACCTTTGTGGAGGCTAAAAACGATTCTACCTTTGTGGAGAGTTAACCTCTTGTTCGTTTGCCTTGGTGGATTACGTTCAAGATCCATTCTTGATTAGTGTTCTTTGTGGCGCAACCTAAGAGTATTATTCAAGAAATATCTTCTTTATTGTTCTTTATCAATCAAGATCCAATATTTATCCATTAAATCCCTTCCGCTACATTAAATTGCGTCCCTAACGCATCATTTGGGTTTCCTTTCGGCCCTTAGGTTCAAAGAGGCCTATCTCTCAGTTTTGGACTCCAATTGAATTGAGTCCAACTGGTTTGGATCACTGTACAAGAGGCTTCCACTGGTTAAATCAAATGAACTGGGCTAATCATCAGAGCAATTATTCTCGCAACCCAAGTTCGAGCAAAATCCAATCCTTTCATCATCGGGTTTTTATGGGGACTTATCATAGACACAATTTTTGGTGTCTACAGAAGCCCCTACTTTGGCCGAACTCGAATAGAGCGAAGGTCAAAGTATTCCTGTGCCAATACCTGCAATAAACAGGCAAACTGAGTGAGGTGACAATCAGTTAGAGATGAACAATAATTTTAGGATAAAGTAGTAATTTTCCCGGTTTATATGACCGAGAGTTTGACCCTATACTGTAGGTCACACAATAAACATCCTTCGACTATCAAATGAACGGAGAGAACCTGTGCTGTAGGTTACACAATAAAAATATTTCGTTAGAAATAAGGTAAATGATAAAAATCCTTCGACTTTTAGTCGAAGGGAGACCCTGTGCTGTAGGTTACACAATAAATTTCCTTCGATTATCAAGCAAATGGGACCCTGTGCTGTAGGTTACACAATAAAATATTTTGTCAAAAATAATATAAATAATAAAAAACCTTCGAATTTTAGTCGAATGGAGACCCTGTGCTGTAGGTTACTCAGTAAAATATTTTGTTAGAAATAGGATAATTGATAAAAATCCTTCGATTTTTAGTCGAAGGGAGACCCTGTGTTGTAGGTGATAAAATAAATGTCCTTCGATTTTCAGCCGAAGGGAAACCTGTGCTGTAGGTTACACAATATGTTTAGAAATGCAATGAGCAGTAAATGTAATTGTAAAGGATAGTAAAATGTTGCTCAGACCTTCGGTCAGACGCGAGCCCATGCCATAGGCCGAGTATAAATGTACAAACTATTTGGTTTAAAGTAGTCCTGCTTTCATAAACGGACTTTGGCGCGCAAATAACTGCTATGGGCCTCACGTGGGGCCCACTGATTTTGAACCAATGTCCCTTAGAATATTATAACGGAAAAGTGTATGGCGGTCAAAGCGCCACGTCAAACGGTTAAACCGCTAGGTGGAGCGGCTAAACAGCTTGTTGGAGCGGCTACGCCGCTTGGTGGAGCGGTTGAACCGTTCATCCCAACGGTCAAGCCCTTTGGGCTAGCGGCCAAGCCGCGTGGCTTGCGGTTCAACCGCCAGCGTGGCGGTCTGACCGTCCACCTAAGCGGTTTGACCGGTCGCTAGGTCTTCACGGTAGAATAAAGGGGAAAAGAAAGGGGAAGGTCGAAATGGATCTTCTTCCATTTCGTGCCTTCTTCTTTTCTCTCCTCCATTTTTCTTCAAGCTCTTAACCTCCATCAAAGCCCCTAGCTCCAAATCTTGAGGTTTTCTTGCTCAAATTCTTAGTAGAACTTAATTTTGTTAGTTGTTCCTGTGTTTTTGAGTGTCAAAACTCAAAATTGTGTGAATTTGTGAGTTTTGTGAGTTTCACTCAAATTTCCAAAAACTCCATTTTTGCTCTTCATCCATGGCTCCCAAACTAAGAGGAGGTAGGAAAAGGAAGGAGCAAAAGATTGTTGTGCGGGACGCCCCAAATGTTTTTACTCGGGTCTTCGTTTCCGGTATACCCCGTCACCGGGTGGGTGAGCACCGGTTAGTCCAGGATGAGTTCACTCGTAGTGATTTCCATCCTACCGATCGTTGGGAGCCCCACGATCTTGTTTTGAAGAAGAAGGAGCATTTGGTTACCGTTGGTACCAAATGTCGGGTATGTCGTTTTTTTTTTCTTTGCTCTTTTACACTTAGAAAATCATGTGTAGGCAAACATAGAATTTTTAGGTTGAGAACTGTAGTGTAGCTAATGTGGAAAACCAATTTGCGTGAAATTGTTTTTCTTGCTAATTTGCACATTTCGTAGGTTTCTTGTATTATATATATTTTGCATGTGAAGAATTAATTTGTGTGAAATTTATCTTTAATGGTGGAAAATAAACTTGTATGAAATTTATTCTCGTTGCAATTATCATCTCTTTGTGAAAATAAACCTGAGTGAAGTTTATTTTTATTGTGATGGTAGATGGTTTTTTGAGTATATTTGTGGAGAATAAAATTGTGTCAAAATTCGTTCTCGTTAAAATTTATTCTTGTTATATTGATTTAGTTAAGATGCTAAATTTTACGAGTTGTAAAAATTTAGGACTAAACCGGAGACTGGTAGTTGTTACTAGGATCACCTAACTAATTGTCTTACAATAATTGTGTTGTATAGGACGTAGACACTACCATGCGGGGTTACGGTAGCCTTTCCGGGATTGAGAAAGCCCGTAGGTATATGACTTCCGAGGTCAACACTATTGTGGAGCATTGTGGCTTCGGTCACCTTTTAGCGTCCATTACTTCTGCTGAGCGCTCCGACGGCTTGCTCGTTAGAGGTCTTGTGGAGCGGTACTAGGATACTACCAGTACTTTTCATTTCCCTATGGGTGAGATCATGATCACCCCTTTCGAGTTCGGTCTCATTTTCGGGCTCCCTTGCACCGGTATCCCCTCACTTATGGAGATGTGAGTAGGGAGGACATGGTGGAGATGTTTGGCCTTTTCGGGGCCAACTGGGATGGTATGAAGTATGGGCGGACTAACGTAATGGTCCAAATCCTGACCACCCCGAGGAAGCTGAAGAAGGTCACGGCGGAGCAGCACGCCCGCCTTTTCTTCGCTTATGTTCTAGCTTGTTCCGTCTTTGCGGATAAAGCTCGTAGGTATCATGTTTACTGTTTCGCGTCCTTGTGGGATTTGGACAGAGTTGCGGAGTACAATTGGGGTCTTCCCGCATACTCTTGTCTTCTACGGTGCCTGAGGTAGTCCAGCCGCCTCAGTGGAGAGGAGGGCGCGTCTCGCGTCTCCTTGGTCGGTTACTGGAAGGTTATGGAGGTAATTTCCTTTTCCCTTCTTGTACTTCGTGTTTTTGGCTTTTACTCACCACTTGTGCCTAATCCATGTGCTTTGCATGTCTTAGATTTGGTTTTACGAGCATTTCCCCGACCTTGCCCCTCTTCTCGAGATAGGGGATTTGTCTTTTCCAGTGATGCAGACCTGGAGGGGTCGGGCATCTTACCCATTTACTACGCTACACGCCCTTAGGGAGGCGATATATCCCTTGACCGCTCAGGATGTAAGTGATATCTTTTGTACTTTTATCGTACTTTTTCATCCTTTTGTGTGCTCATTCTTTGCTTTTGTAGGTCGACTGGTTCCCGTGGACAGATTATCTCCCGGGTCTCTCGGACCCAGAGGAGGATCCTCGTTGAGGATCTTTTCAGTTTTGAGTTGTTCTTGGGGGAGAGACTGATTAGGCAGACTTTCTCCGACCTTCCGGCTCCGAGGATTCCTTTGGATTCCCCGGATTCTATGCTTTACGTTCGTCACCTTACCGTGGAGCAGGGAAGGGCGGCCACTGTCGGGGCAAATGCCCTTGAGTATTTGCTTCCAGCTGATCCTGAGGTGGATCTTATGGTGGCGTATACCGAGTTTGCTGAGGCTCGATTGTGCCCCAACTTCTCTACCGACCCGGTAAGTAATGTACTTTTGTTTCTTAATTTCGTTTGGAAGTTTAGAAATGTATGTAATATCTTTAAGTCTTCGCAGAGTGCTGTGAGTTCTTCGTTGTCTCATGCTACAGCCTCTTCTCTGCGCCCTACTCCTCCGTCCATGTCGGTGAGTTATACAGCAGCGGACGGGTCACCTCAGGTTCTACTGATTTTCGAGTTTCGTGGCCCCGATGAGGAGGTTGAGGGATTGCCTCTACCAACTGGCTGTAGGGGGTAAGTGAAAATCCATTGTAATCTGCAATATTTCCTTTGTGTTTAGACTGACTCTTTTCTTTATGTGCATAGTTGGATGCGGCTGAGACACGGAAGATCTATAGGGGCATGCAGGCCTTTAAGAATTGGATTTCCAGATTCGCCTCTCGGAGTGTATGCACGAGTCGTCGGTCCGACGTTCGAGAGGTATGTTCATTTCAAGTAATAGTGCTTGATTTGAATTGTTTTGTAATTTTCTGACCTTGAGCTTATTTCGTAGCCTGTTCGGCTAGGCCTCCTAGTCCTCCCGTTATTCGTGCTTCGAAGTCGGTGTCTACGCCACAGCGTCCTCCTCCAAGGCAGGAGAGTATGGAAGTGCGTCATGGGACGCCCCGAGCTCGAGTGGATACGGGGAACCCGCCCCAGGTGCCTTATCTGCCACAGTGGCATGCACCGCCACCCTATATGGGGTATCCGGGTTATCCCATGCCTATGTATCCTCCGGTCCCTCCGAGGGGTTCCTGGAGTCAGGAGAGTACGGGGTATGGTGGCTATCCCGGCATGTCGGAGCCACCACGCCATTCACTGGATCCCGCTTACTTGACGGGTTCATTGTTTTCTTTTGACCCCAGAGCTTGGGCGATGTCTCAGCCTGGTCCTTCAGGTGCTCCATCATCGAGTGGACCCGGAGAGTCGTCTCGGTGGGTCCGAGTACGGGCGAAGTTGGCCAGTGATTTTTACTGTAGTGCATTTTGAACTTTCGGGCTTGTATTAAACCTGCTATAAATATTGCATTTTATTCACGCACAAAAAATATCACACAAATGCCCATATGTGAATTAAATCATCTAATTTGTGAATGAGAAATCACAAAACACGAAATCCGAAAATTTAGGATTCCCGGGAACTCAGCAAATTTGGGGTACCCCTTCCCCTAAAAAATAAAAATAAGGTAAAGAAAAAGAAAATTAGGAAAAGATAATTAAAAGGGAAAAATGATTAAAGAAAATAAGGAATCAGAAAATAAAAGGAAAAAAAGTGGAACTTGATAATCAAAATAAGAAGAAGAAATGAAAATAAAAAGGGAATAAATAGAAAAATGGCAAGAGCCAAAATTAAGGTAAGGAAATCTAAGGGAAGGCTTCCAAAATCTGTCCAAGTGTGAATTAGGAAGGTAGAGCTCGGTCAATGGAGAGGTCGAGTGGACCGAGGTCGTCTCGCGAAGTTGCTCGTCAGGCGCCTAGCGGCTAAGCTAGAGCTGAAGCGGTTACCGCTAGGGCTAGCGGGTATGCCACAGGTCCTAGCGGTTTGGCCGCTGGTCCTAGCGGTTTGGCCGCTAGCTAGAGCGGCTCAGCCGTCCAAACAAGCTAGGAGGCCGCCTGGCCTTTTTTAGTCGGTTGTCTGTGTTTCCTTAATTTTTCGATGAGAATCCTTTCGTGACTTCTATATAGTCGGGTTTCCTCCTCTTCTCTTCTTACCACTTACTTTGAGCCCCTAGAGAGAGAAAATTCCTTGAGAAAAAGACCTTAATCTTAACGATGGTGAACTTTGATGATGCCTTTGATGCTTGGCTGGCCTCCGTGACCGTAGAGGAGAGGTTAGAGCTTACTCCCTTCCATCTTAATGTCTTCTTTCACCTCAAACAAGTCAAGATTTTATGGGACTTCCTTCATGCTTCTATTAAGTTTTGGGACCAAAAGTTTCATGTTTTCCGTTTTGGTGCTCATGAGATGTGCCCGTTGGTGGAGGACTTCTCCGTTATCATTGGCTTTCCAGCCGAAAGCCCTCCCGCCGTTCCTTACTTTGGGAACGCTTTTTCGGGTGATTTCCAACAATACCTTGGGTTGTCTTCGCGTCAAGTTGCTCAAGTGCTTCACGGTGAGGATGTTGATCTC
Organism: Tetragonia tetragonoides; assembly: GCA_038025085.1. Classification (NCBI taxonomy): domain Eukaryota; kingdom Viridiplantae; phylum Streptophyta; class Magnoliopsida; order Caryophyllales; family Aizoaceae; genus Tetragonia; species Tetragonia tetragonoides. Next base: position 34,642,133 of record CM076141.1, read on the forward strand.
GCTAGGCTCGTGACTTTCTTCACCTCTAGGGCCCGAGATGCGAGGGATATGAGGTACAAGAAACGTGTCTTTGTATTTTGCCTCCTCCATCGTTACCTGTTTGTAGGTGGCAATGAAGACGCTCTTATTCCATCCGAAAAGAAGTCTACCATCAACTAGGGCAAATCTTGCCTTCTTAGGGTGACCGAACAAATTCAATGGGATAGCTCTCCTCTGCACTTGGTTGTGGGAGAGACAATCCAGGCTCAAGAGCAATCCTCAAGACTCCTTTATCGGGAGCCCTTTACTCCTTCAAGTAAGTTTTTGTGATAAAGCCTTAATCTTTGTGGATTTAACTTTATGTGGGGAAACTCTTATCTTGCATTGATTTGAATTTTCCTTTTATTGTTTTTGTGTAGATATGGCTTCAAGAGAGACTCCACTTTCTTGAGGCTCCCATTGACACTAGGAATTTCCTCCCTAAACACTTTCCAGCGAGACGCCGAAAGTTCTCAGAATCCTCTCGGGAGGAGTGGATAGCATACTTCTACACAGACATCCAACCGGCTTGGTTCATCCCATGGTGGCGTACCACCAAAATTGTAGGGTATAGTGAGAATGTGCCTTTACGAGGATCATTGGTTTGTATGCCTTGACGTTCTTCCTACCAAACCGCCTCCTTCGCCAATACAGCTTAAGGCAAAGGATCCCAAATGTAAGTTGCGAACCTCCTTATCAAAGGCCCTTAATTAACGTCCTCTGTGGTGTCTAATTGGGAACGACATTGGAACCGTCGCCAAGTGTGGACTAAGCCGGTTACCCGCATTCAAACGAGTTATCTAGCTTTTATGAGGAATGGATTTGGAGCGGTGACCATCAAGTCAACCGAAGGCTCCTAGAAGAGGAAAATGAGTTATGCAAAGCTCACAAATATGACGAACCAAGCGGTATAAGGATAACTCCCATTGATAGGCCCACTAAGCCTTCCAAACCTCAAACTAAGGGTAAGGGAAAAGGTAAGGCCAAGGCCCAATCTAAGAAGAGGAAGAATCCGGCCCACCCGGCCAAACAAGTCCTTCAAGCTAGGCCCAACGATCACGAGGCCTCTTCTACCACTGGTAGGGAAAGATGGGCTCCAAAAGAACGAATGGAACTTGATGAGCCTAGCGAGCCCGCACAAGAGCCCGAAGTTAATAAAGATAAAGAGGAGTAGTCCACCTCTAGCTATCTAGCAAGTCTTGCTTTTTTGTGATTAGTAGTATAATTCAAATAACGGGTTTGCATGCCTAAGTAGATGTAGTTTAGAATTGCCCTTTAATTATTATGATTATTTTTTTATTATTATTTCCGCACTTTTTTTTATTAGAGCATGTAATGGACTTTAGCCATATCAATGAAAGACTTGCTTATTTTTGCATTAATCGAATGGATTAAAAACTCCCTTCGAGATTTATTTTATTAAAGTGGTCGGGCCCAAGTTATATGGGTTACTTACATATCCATGCGGAATCAGGCCAATATAGTTCGTAAAACCAAATCTCGTTGTTTTTTTTTCCTTTTTTTTTTTCTTCCGGTCATTGGCCCCGCGTGGACGGGTTTGACCGATTTTGACTTGGACTTGGTGCCTTAGTGGACTCTCTCAAAGATTTAATATTTATGCATAGAATCGCTTAAGTTGGTCCATATTTGTGATTTGAATGAACTCGTTGCCGACTAAATCCATTAACTTTACTGCTCCACCAGATGATATTGTCTTGATGATGTATGGGCCGGCCCAATTAGGCTTGAACTTTCCCCAAGGCTCGACTACAATTGGTCTTACCTCTTTTAGGACTAAGTCTCCTTCTTTTAGTCCTCTAGCCTTGAATCGTTGATCAAAATGTCTTGCCATCCTCGCTTGGAAAACATGACCGTAATGTAGGGCATTTAGTCGTCTTTCGTCTAGAAAAACTAACTTGGTCATATCGGGCTTGGACCCAATCAACTTCGGGTAATTCACTTTCCAGAGCTACCCTTAAAGAAGGGATTTCTACCTCGACTGGGAGTACCGCCTCCATTCCGTATACTAAAGAATAAGGCATTGCTCCTATTGATCAGGATCGAATAGTAGTTCTATATCCCCATAGGGCGAATTGTAGCTTGTCGGGCTAATCTTCGTAGTTTTCCGTCATCTTAGGTATCATTTGCTTTACGTTCTTGTTTGCTGATTCTACGGCTCCATTCGTTTGTGGCCTATAAGGTGAAGACTGTCGATGTTGAATTTTGAACTTAGGGAAAAGTTTGGTGACATCCTTTTTGAATTGGGTCCCGTGATCACTTATGATTTCGTGAGGTACTCCATATCTGGTAATGATGTTGTCATGTATAAACTTTGCCACGTGCTTTGACGCTATTCTTGCGTACGAACGAGTTTCGACCCATTTGGTGAAATAATCTATCGCGACTAGTTTGTATTCATGGCCTCCTTTTCCTGTAGGGGAGATTTTTCCAATGATGTCAATGCCCCATGTAGAGAACGGCCATGGTGAGGTGAATGTATGTAGAGGAGTAGGAGGTCTATGTTGTAAATTGGCGTGGAATTGGCAGCGTGTGCACTTCCACACGTATTTGATGCAGACCTTTTCCATTGTAGTCCAATAGTATCCTTGCCTTAGGATTTTCTTGACTAAAGTCAGTCCATTCATATGGGGACCACATACACCATTATGTATGTCGCTCATGACTTTGCTTGCCTCACGTTCCTTTAAACATAGAAGACTTAGCTCTTGTGGTGTCTTTTTATAAAGTTTCTCTTGCACATGTATGTATTGTGCGGCTAGTCTCCTTAAAGCCCTTTGTGCCCTAGGTGTTGATTGTGGAGTGTAATTGCCTTTGGATAATAGTTTGAGAATGTTAGTAAACCATTCCTCTTCTTCCTCCTCATTGGCGCATACTTCGAGTGCATTACAAAAGGCGGGCTTAGTGCGCCTTTGAATGTGAATGGGCAAGGTGATTACATCATCTGGAATATTTATCATGGAGGCCATCTTTGCTAAGGCATCCGCGAACTGGTTGTCCTCTCTAGGAAGGTATGTAAAACAGACGTGAGTGAAATATTTGGCTATCTTTTCAAGATATTCCTGGTAAGGTGCCAGGGATTCGCTTTTCACTCTCCACTTTTTGGAGAATTGATTTATGATGAGAGTTGAGTCTCGATATACCTTTAGGTTCTTAATTTGTAGCTCTATTGCCGCTTCTAAACCAATGATGCATGCTTCATATTCGACGCCGTTGTTAGTTACTTCGTGGTCTAATTTGACGGCTATGGGAGTATGCGCGCCTTCTGGGCCGACTAATAATACTCCTACATGATAACCCTTTTGGTTTGATGCTCCGTCAAAGTATAACTGCCAGGTGCTTTCTTCGACATTCATTATTCCTTCATCGGGAAAGTCATGTGTGGCATCTTTGCTACTAACTGGGTTTTCAGCGAGATGTTCAGAAATGGCATGTCCTTTGATCTCCTTTTGGTGTTCAAAAGTTAGATCGAATTCTGAAAGCATGATAGTCCACCTTGCTATTCTTCCACTAAGAATGGGTTTCTTGAACAAGTACTTTAGTGGATTCATCCTTGACTTTGTATGGATAGAATGTTGTAGCATTAAGTGTCGAAGCTTCTTTATTGCAGTGACCAATGCGAGACACGTCTTCTCTAGTGTGGAGTAACGTGTTTCGTATTCTAAGAACTTCTTGCTAAGGTAATATAATGCCTTTTCATCATTCTCCACCTTTTGGGTCAACATAGCACCCATGGCGGTTTCTGTGACTGTTAGGTATAGCATAAGTGGTTTTCCCTGAATTGGTGGAACCAACACAGGTTTTGATTAGCTAAATACTCCTTAATTTTGTCAAAAGCCTGCTGGCATTGATAACCCCAGGTAGATTTGGATTCCTTTTTGAGCTTTTTGAAGATGGGCTCACATGTAATAGTCAATTTGGATATGAATTGACTTATATATTGGAGCCGTCCTAAGAATCTTCTTATCTCCTTTTCATTTTTAGGAGACGACATATCTCTTATAGCTTTGATTTTGGTAGGATCAATTTCAATGCGTCTTGTGCTTATGACAAATCCTAAGAGCTTGCCAGAAGTTACTCCAAATGCACACTTTTGCGGATTTAATCTCATGTTGTAGTTTCGAAGTCTGTCAAAGAATTTCTTTAGAGAGGGTATATGCCTTTCTCTTTCCTTGGATTTGATGATCATATCGTCTACATACACCTTGGCTTCCTTGTGCATCATGTCATGTAAAAGGGAAGTTACGGTTCTTTGGTATTTTGCCCCCGTATTTTTCAACCCGAAAGGCATGACAGTATAGCAATATGTTCCCCAATGGGTTATGAAGGTGGTTTTCTCCATACCTTCTTCGGCCATTTGCATTTGGTTATACCTTGCATAGTCGTCCATGAATGATAAGAAGGCATGTCCTGCGGTATTGTCCACCAGTACGTCTATATGTGGCAAGGGAAAGTCGTCCTTTGGACTTTCCTTGTTTAGATCTTTGAAATGGACACACATCCTTACTTTGCCACTCTTTTTTGGAACGGGCACTATATTAGCGACCCATTCGGGATATTGAGCGACCTTAATAAAACCTGCTGCGAGCTGTTTCTGCACCTCTTCATTGATTTTCAATGTCCACTCAGGTTTCATTCTCCGAAGTTTTTGCTTTACCGGTTTTGAATCAGGATTGAGCGGTGTTGTATGTTATGCTATCTCACGACTTATTCCCGGCATATATTTGTAGGACCAAGCGAAAATGTCTATGTATTCTTTTAAGAGATTTATAAAGCTTTCTCGCTCTTTGGGAGTTAGGATAAGCCAATGCGCACTTGGCGCGGCTCTTGATCGGTTGCAAGATTAATTAATTCTGTTTCTTCCACAATTGAAGTCTTTTGTTCATGCTCTAATAATGCTTTAGTTACTTTTTTGGGCAATTCTTGTTCATCTTTTGAATTATTAGCTACTAAGTAATCCAAGAAGTAAGCAGAATCAGTATTCATTTCATTGATAGAAGAAATTGGAACATCAACTGAGCCATTGCTATTGGCTTTAATATCATTAGACTTGCAAATAGAATTAAACATAGATTTGGGTGGACCACCCGCCTCTACTATATTAGAATCGTCTTCAGAATCAGACTCGGTCCGGTCGGAGTCAGTGTCGGTGTGGGGCTTGGACTCTTCGGCGATCGTGATCTTGATCTTCTTTCCATTGGTTCCCGTCTAGCTTATGGTGCGTTTCTGTTTTGTGAGTTGACCCTCGTTTGGAGTGATCAACTTAGTTGGGTCTAAGTTTGCATCTTGAATTGCATTACTGACATTGTGGAGCTCCTCATCTTCTAGATGGCGATGCTCTTGTCCAAATAGTAGACCCAAAGTATTGTTGGGTGTATCCTCTACCCAATCAAAGTTTAGCGTCCTTCTTACGGGCAAAGGAGTTTCTTCCAGCGGGTAGCAGTTTTGGAAGACTTCGAATCCGGGGACTTGGATTCCATAAACAGGGAGAACACAAGGCTCGGGAAAGTCATAGTAAGGGAATGAATCTCCTGACTAGACGAATTGCCCATTTAGAGTGTGCGGATATGATGCCATGGGGATGTCATATGCTTTGTTTTCCTTAATGGCCCTTCTCTTCTCTTTTTCTTTAGCGATGTATTCCCGTATCTCCTGCTTGGTAGGGTTATAGCCCAGCCCAAAAAGGCTACTTCCGGCTTTGGATAACCAAACTGGAAGTGGTTTGGAGACATCTTTACCTAGAGCAGTGCCAAGGAAGTGCCCCTGATTCCTTAGGATGGCATTAATTCCTAGATGGGAATATGGTGCAAAAGGAGCTATATCTTGCTCAAGTAGGGCGACGCCTTCAGTCATAAAACCCCAAAATTCTTCGTCTTGTGCAGTGTGCTCGACTTTAACAACTGGCGTGTCTTCAATGCTGGCGATCATAGAATCGACTCTAACATCTAGAACTACCCCTCCGACCATCATCTTGACCTTTTGGTGTAATGTTGAAGCTATTGCATTTAGTCCATGGAGCCATGGGCGTCCTAAGAGTAAATTGAATGAAGCTGGAATATCTATGACATGGAATTGCACCATTTTCTCAATTGGTCCAATGTTAAGGTTAACTGAAAATATGCCTAAGACGTTTCGTTTGGAATTGTCGTAGGCCCTCAACCCTTGTGCAGCATGTGCAAGGTTGTTGACATTTATGCCCAAGCATTAGGCGGTCCTTAGGGGACAAACATTGACAACAAATCTATTTTCTATTAGGGTCATTGGGACCTGTTTCTTCTCACATATGGAAGTTAGGTAGAGTGCCTTGTTGTGGTGAGTTCCTTCGGGTGGAAGGTCTTCACTAGTGAATGCAATTGCTTGCAAAGAGTTTCCTTTTGTGAGGATATTGGCCAAGTCATCCGGATTAGCTTTGGAGGAAACCATAGTTTGGTTAAGTGCTTTTGGTAAGGCATTCCTATGTACTTAAGATGTAGTCAGGAGTTTCCATATGGAAATATCAGCCTTAGTCTTTTGAAGCTGCTTAAGTAGTGTAGTGCCATCATCCTTGATTGGAGGGTTTTGGTATTTGTTCTGGATTAGTGGAGAGTCTCTCAGTTGTGGTATGACTGAAGCTGTGTTTTGTAATGGATCCTTATTTTGGAGATAGGGTGGTATATAGTTCCTTTCCGACCTCGTGAGGTGTTCGACTTCAGGAGATTCATCATTAGAAGAGTCGTACCATACTTAAGAAATCTGGAGGGTAGCATCTTCCTCGTCATTATCACTTTTCCAAAGTCCGGCTACCTCTAGATGGAGGGAGTCAAACTTGAATGGCGGGATAGAATGTCCAATTGGCACAATCAGACGAGAGGAGTCCTTTTCCTATTCTTCATTTGTAATGACGAAAACCGCACCTAGAGGATTGGTGTTGTTGTTTGGAGTGGGCACATTCTTTGGCTTGGGAATGGTCCCATTGTTAAAAAGATCCTGGATTTTATTTTTGAGTGTCCAACACTTCTCGGTATCATGTCCTTTTTCTCTATGGAATTTGCAATAAAGATTATGATTCCATGATGGGCTCCCTTTTTCGAAAACAGGATCCGGAGTGGGACCCACGACGTTGAGATAGTCATTTTTGACCAGCTTTTCCAAAGTCTTAGCATAAGTCATGCCCAATGGGGTGTATTGCCTTTGCGGTTTGTCGTAGACGGCATTGACTTCATTAACCTTATTGGAAGAGCTTCCCGAGTTGGGATTCTTCTTGTAATTTGAGTTATAAGTGCCTTTGTTGAAGAAGTCCTTGCTTTTCTCCTTTTTAAGTGCTTGATCGTCCTCTATGAGCAATCCCACACTATTGAGCTGTGTGTATGAAGTAATTGCTTGATATTTGAGAGGATTCAAGTAAGGAGGTTGTATGTTCTTGTTAAGTTTCCGAATTTGCTCTTCCTCGGATGGACGGTCAAGCATTTCGGCCACTTTAGTTCTCCATTTCTTAACAAAGTCAGTGAACCTTTCATTTTCACCTTGCTTTATTGCTTCCAACTCTCACATGGTAGTTGGTTGGATGACGTTATCGGCGTACCTAGTGAGGAACAAACTAGACACCTTGTTCCATTCTTGAATCTGACTGGGATCAAGCTAGAAGCACCATGCCCTAGCAGTGGGGTCCAAGGTTTGTAAGAAGAGGTGAATATAGAGGTCAGGATCAACTCCTCTTAGGCCCATTGCGGTGGTGAAAGCCCTTATGTGATCTTTTGGATCATCGGTCCCACTGAAGGTGGGAACTTCAGGCATAGAGAACTTTTGTGGGAGTTTCCCCTTGATGTGAGAGGAATATCCTTCAGCATTGATCATGTAGTCACTTATGATCTTGTTTTGAGTCAGAGCTAACTCAAGGTTCTTAATTATTGCACTTAGCTCTTCTACTTTGTCATCTCGAGGTGGAGAGTCATCCTGGTTAAAAGGGTCAGCTTCCTTAACCTTGCTTTCTATCCATGTCATCCGGTTTTCCATAGTTTCCAACATTGTCATCATTTCAGTTAACATCTCATTGGTAGTCTTAGGTGGTGGAGGTGGCATATCACCTTCGACCATTTTGGTCAACTTAGAACCAGGTGGTCGATATGGAGGGGGAGTAACAAATACTGCGTCAGACCTAGATTTGCTCGAAAGGGGAGACTCCAATACAAGCTTCCTAACCAGACGTTAATTTCTAAGATCGCGCTCCCAACTTTTCGAATCGACTGTTTCTTCCCAATCCTGGACAACGGATAACACTTAGAAAAGAAAAGACTAACAAGTTCCACAAAAGAAAAGTTTTAAAACAAAAGTGGGAAATCTCTATCTAGAATATTCTATCAACATAGTTACTCTTGGGGACTAAGTAATGGGTTTAGGTCAAAAGATCTCGATGCGGGATAAAAATAAAAAGATATTATACTCTTGACTAAAAGGAGAGGGGGAGAGATATTATCTCGACTCAATATGAGATAAAGCAAAAGATATTATACTCTTGACTAAAAGGGAAGGGGAGAGATATTATCTCGACTCAGTATGGGATAAAGAAAAAGATATTATACTCTTGACTAAAAGGGGAGGGGAGAGATATTATCTCGACTCAATATGGGATAAAGCAAAAGATATTATACTCTTAACTAAAAGGGGAGGAGAGAGATATTGTCGAGATCTTTGACTAAAACTTACTACTTAAATAAAGAGAAAGAATAAACCATTAAATCTTTCCTAAGGTAACGAGCATCATATAGAACATTCGGGGATATTATTTCCTAAAAAAAAGATTCTAGACTCAATCTTAAGACAAAATCTAGACTCAAAAAGGAAAAGATCCTAATTGGGGGCTAACTTAATATTCTATGACGACCAAAACGACTAAGTAAAGATTGCGTTCACATATGGGCAAACAGCACAACAGCACAAATGACATGATCATGAAAATCTAGCATGGACATGGGACTGAGTTTCGACCTAAAACATTGGTTCTAGTTCATGTAATGGGGTAGGCTTAATTGTTTTGGTCAAAAGGTACTCATGATCAAGAATGTTAGTTCAACAATCCGCGGGATGCGCAACAATGTGATGCATTCTTGTTATCCTACTCATCGAATGGACGAATGCGTAGAAAGGTACATGAGGTGGGGGAATCCATGTTTCTTGGCAAAGAAGAATCGAGTGGATTCTCACCAAGGCACTTCACCACACTCCATTGGCCAAGAAACTAGTTTGAACTTGTAAAAACAAGCTCGGAAGTCGCGCAAGCGCATGCACATGAATGCAATGAATGCAATTTAAGAAGATGAATGACAAGTCACAAAATAATAATAAGAACACTCAAGGTAGTGAACCAAGAAAATATAATAGCATTGAATCGATTTTCAAGTTACACCATCTTAATCATGTCCCAAGTGAAGTCGCCACTGTAGGCTACCGGATTTTTCTCTCTTTTTTCCTGATTTCTGGGCGGCCGGCTGGATAGCCTGGTAGAGCGTATGTTTAGGTTTCGTGAATCTCTTGAGTGTGAATGCACATAAAGATTTTCCTTTCGTACTAAGGACATGATTAAGATTGTCGGAAGTCGCCACCAAAATTAAGGAAATTTGGAAACTTTCGAATCAAGTCGATAGTCTAGAAAGAAGTCAACTCAATTCCTGTGCACCCCAATCCCTATTGGGGAAATTGACTTCATAAATGAGTTTGGTGGAGTGAGTACGAGCTAGGAAGGTGTTAGGCACCGAACTCGCCCGATGACAACAACGGCCGTTACTAATCAATTTAATGCGATTATTATTGCTACGGTTCCAAACAAGGTTCAATTTGTCCAAAATCCTAGTTTTAACTAATGGGTTGAACAAACATTATTAACGTGACCACTTTTAACAACTTATCAAATTTACATGCTTTTATTGCTAGAAAATGATAAATATGCTAAAACCTGCGAGTTAGAAGGCAAACAAGGTAATTCATCTACCAATCCACAAACAAAGCATAATTTAATAAAAAGCAATAAATAATAAACATGCATTCATTCATCCATTCATTAGGCTTAATACAAGCCCTTTTGCTCAAAACGCGCCATGCATGTACATATCACATAAACCAAATTCGTTAGTAAATAACAAGTAATACAAAATTTATTGAAAACCCTCAGGTTGGATTACCTAGATGCTCACAATGAACTTATTGGGTTGTTATGCTTGAATTCTTGCTCTTGATGAAGTATGAAGGTTTATTTTGTGGTGCTAGGGCTAACCTAAAGAAGGAGTAGAATCAGAATTTAGGGTTTAATATGAGAGAGAATGTCTAAACTCTAAAGTTCTCAACCAAGAAACGAACTTGAGAGAGAAAATGCCAACCTCTTCCACTGAACCCTAAGGTTTGTTTATATAGAAGAGGGGGAGCTGCCCAAGTTTGGTACGGAAATCGAATGGGCCTCGAATTTGCCGTCTACGAGAAAAGGTCCAGGCGGCCATGCAACTAGGCTGAGCAGCTGAACCGCTTGGACAAGCGGTTGAACTGCTTGTCAAGCGGCATAGCCGCTTGTCCTAGTGACCAACGCTTGAACTCAAGCGTGGCCGCTTGGACCTGGAGCGGCCTGCCTGCATAGGCGCCTGACATGATTTTCAAGCGGGGGAGGCTTTTCCGAGGGGGCCCACGCGGGATTGACTGAGTTAGCTTGTTTGACCAAGGGTTGACTCAAGGGTTTGGGTTCCCTTTCGGGCCCTTAGGTCCAAAGAGGCCTATCTCTTAGTTTTGGACTCCAATTGAATTTAGTCCAACAGGTTTGGATCACCTGTACAAGAGGCTTCTACTGGTTAAATCAAATGAACTGGGCTAATCATCAGAACAATTATTCTCGCAACCGAAGTTCGAGCAAAATCCAATCCTTTCATTATCGGGTTTTTATGGGAACTTATCATAGACACAATTTTTGGTGTCTACACCTAGCTACTAGTTCCATAAATATTAATTTGTAGTGCATGCGACAACACTCGACAGTCGCCCCCATTATTGGGGTGTTGTCTCTAAAACTTGATTTGTATAACATGTTATCATGGCATATGACTTAGATACATGTTGAAATACATCGAGGAAAGCTAAGTGTGCCAATTTTTTTTTTTAATTGTGATTTCGTCAAAATCAGTGTGTAATGGTAAGAGATGACTCATTTGCAACAGACAAAGTGCAGTCAAGTAACCAAATAAATTAAAGAAGAATTGGTCATGGCTTTGTTATTGAATCGTCGAAGGGGGTGAGTCTTAAAGCCCTTCGATTGAGGAAATCGTGGTGGATACCCAACCTTCTTTGGTTCAATGTGGTCAAACGAAGCCATAAGATTTGTGATACCCCAATATTTTCCATAATTATTGTTTCGATTTATAATTCCTTTTTAAGTACTTTCGGAGATTAAATCGTAATTATGTTCAATGATTCGATTTATTCAATTAAAGTCATTATAATATTAATTATTATTATGTGACTTACATAATTTATATTTATCAAAGTTGGAGATTTTGATTAAATTGTTTTATGTATGAATAAGAATTATTCATATTGTTTTATTTAGCTTTAATTAGCAAATTGAATCAGATAAATTATTTAAAGCTTTCCTAAACCTACTAGTATTGACTTTGGTTGACTGGGGGGTCTATATAAGAAAAATGCTGAGAATTTCTTCAGTTTGCAAAACTGAACCACACCCTCACACTTTCTCTCTCTCACCCGACCCCCTCCTCTCGCTCTCTCTCTCTCACCCGCACACTCACTCTCTCTCTCCCTCTCCCGCCACTCAGCCGTCGGACCACCAGGAACCACCGCCGGTGAGCCCTCCTCCTTCTCTCTCTCTTCCTCTATTTTCTCTCGCCTTTCTCTCTCCTGGTCGCGCAGGACCGAGCCACCACGGCACCGCCAGGGCGCCTTCTGGGCGATAGCCGGTGATGGCCGGCGTGGCCTACCCCCCTGCTCTTCTCTCTCTCTCTCTCTCTCTCTCTCTCTCTCTCTCTCTCTCTCTCTCTCTCTCTCTCTCTCTCTGAACTCCTCTGTCACCGGTCGCCAGCGAGCCACCACCGCCGGCCATGGTGGTCGGTGGGTGGTGGTGATGCTTATGGGTCTCCATGTGTGTGACCGTGGTTGAGACTTGCATAATAAGTTAAGGTTTTGATTTTTAATTTTCGTAATTTATTTATTTCGATTTTCAACAGTTTTTATTCATTTGTATTTTTTGCACTTGTTTGGAACCCGAATCCGGATTTTGAAAAGCCTAAATTGATTGAAATAAATCAAGAAATTTAAATAAAAGATTAGATTAATATTTTGCTATTGTTTAGATTTTCGTATTTACTGATTATGTTTCGGTAATTGTATTTAAGTAGGATCTAACGGGCAAGCGTGATCGGGTTGTGATTTGGAGCTTACATCATGTTAAGTGACCGTTTGTTAGTTTAAGAGAGTGTGCGTACCTGTTTCCAAAAGCCATAAAAAGGTTTTGACTTGTTATGTGCTTAATGCCAATGGTTGTGAATTAAATATGCGAAGCATGATTAAATTATATCGTCGTTTATTATGAGAACTAGAAACATATTCTTCGCTGTAATTATGAATCATAATGAGCATGTTGAGTTTATGAAGTTTCGTTCATTTAATTAGTTCATATGCTAACTATTGAATAAGTTTGGTGATGGGAAATATTTAGTATTATTATGTCATATTATATGTGCTAAATGGAATGGGATATTATTGAGTGTTAATGAGCATCTATTATGATGAATGTAATTGATTGATTGCAATTTTGGTTATCATGTTTTACTGCCGAAGTGCTGCCGAAATTTCATTAGACATGTATGTGAGCATGATTGCAATATTTACTCATCAAAGCATGATTATTTTTCATATGCATAAATGTAGTTATCGTCATTATCTACTATTTATTGTCATGAGCATGAAATGAAGTAGTAAGTCGTGGTCTCGTAGTACCACTAAGTCAACCAATGCAAATTATGTGAATTAAATTGTAATTGAGAATAAGACTCCTATTGAATCCCTAGGAGTAATCGAGCAATCAGGATTATATCTAATTGATGTAGTCTAGGGATGCGTGATTCCCAAGTTACTTATGGACACCTCATAGCGTGTTCGGGATGGATCATTCCCCAATTGTTAAGTTCTCTACGTATCAGTTATTATGTTAGAGATGGTGTGAATATACACTAGAGTAAGTCCATGGCATGTCAATATCTATCAATGAACAGTATGGGTAATCATTGTTCTATTCGCTCTGTTATTACTCTAATTAAGATGTATTGATTGTCTGGTTGTGTCCAACTGATCACTAAGCAAGAATTGTATGTAATTGAATATCGAGTATGCATGTGCTTGAATGTATGATTACTTGTGCATGCAAATGAATTTCAAAGCTTCTTCTAAAACCCAGGTAAGGTTTGCAAAAGTGTTTTTACTGGGTATGGACGACGTTTATTCAGTTTATCTGAGTTTTGTTTTCTTTTGTTTCTTCTCTTTTCTTCTGTACCATGTTTCCGTTACGTAAATCAAAGTGCAAGTGTTGCTGAGTGAGGACGTGTAGCCTTGGAGCTTAGATGTGGGCTTGTTCTCTAGGCTTTTTATTTCATTAAGTTTGTGGGATTTTGGTTTGTGCCCTTGAAGGCAAAGTTGTAATAATATTTTAATGGACTTAAGTTCACACATAGACAACTCTGATATTAATGTTTTAATTCGGTTTAGTTTATTTAGTTTGCTCCTTTTGATACATAGCCTTTCTTTCTGCTTAGCATTTATTCCTTAGCGATAAATGTTGCAATAGCGCCCTCGGATTTGTGACGATTCAATGGTATCGAGTCATGCATAATGACGTCGATAGCTCCCAGAAAATCGTTGTAAATTCGGGGGTATTACAAGATTACTCAATATGCACCCAAACACTGGTATGATAAATTTCATTGCACTTTAATTTCAATGGTTTCAAGGTTGATGATTTTAATGCTTGTGTTTATTATAAATATGATGAGCATGAATGTGCTAAAAAAAAATTTTATGTGGATGACATGCTTAATTTTAGTATAAGTATATTGATGTGATAAACACAATATGAACTTTCTTTAAATCGTGCTTTGATATGAAAGATAAGGGTAAAGCTGATGTAATTCGTTCTTGGCATTAAGACTACTAGAACTCTTTGTGGGTTTGAGTTTGAATCAGTCTCATTATGTTGAGAAAGTTATAAAAAGTTTAGTCAATTTGATTCTACTCTCGTTAAAGCCCCTTATGATTCTAGCATTCAGTTAAAAAGGAAGAGAGGTGGTAGTGTATCTCAAGAGGAATATGCTAGGAGTTATGGGAGTGCCATTTTTTTTTTATTAACTAAATATTAGACCAGATATAGCATATGATGTATGCAGGTTGGGTAGAGATACTCATTACCCCAATCGTGATCAATGGAATGAATTGATTAGATAATGAGGTATTTGAAGGTACTATTAATAGGGGTTTAATTTGCACTACAATAATTTTTCTCGTGTTTGAAAGAATTTGCCATGCCAACTAAGTCTCCAAAAATGATAAAATTCATTCCACTAGTGGCTATTTTTTCTACTCTTGCTAATGTTGCTATATCTTGGAAAGTTTCCAAACATTTGTTGTTATGCAAAAGTTTACAATGGAATTTAAATATTTTATTCAAGAATTTTGCAGGTCATGAAGCCGAATGGCTCGGAAGTTTGCTTGCATATATTCAATTGTGGTGGAGAGCGGCTCTGATAGTATCCATGTATTGTTATTGTCAAGTGGCTAATAGAGTAGTCCACAACCATTCTTTCAACGGAAAGAGAAGGTATCAACGCCTTAGGCATGGAATAGTGAAAATTTTGATCAGGGATAATGTGATATCACTCGAGTGTATTATGTTGGAGAAGAACTTGTAAATCCTCTTCCAAACGCTTTTGTGAAAAGATATAGTGCTGGAGTCAACACTGGGAATGGGGCTTAAGCCCATCGTGAAGTGAATTGTGATGGATACCCAACTTGAATTATGTCCAGGTTCAATGGGTCAAACGAAATCACAAAGCAACTCAAGTTATGTACTACAAACCCCATCCCTCTATTAATAAAGTGTTGTAGTATTTTTCGTATACTATCATGTGTGTGAGGTTGAGCAATTTAGCTCTTTATGAGTTTATAGCCTTATAAGGTGGTGTGAGACAGTACACACTTGATGAACTCACCTATGTGAATGTGGGGAAAGTGCCAGCCTTCTATGAGAGTATTTGGGCTGATAAGTTACTAGAGCGTTCACAGAAAGTCCAGGCATTTAAGGGGTTTGTAAATATAATTTTCGCGAAACAATTTGATTTTGAGGTTAAGCGAGTGCGCAACCTGTTACCACACAAACACCATAAAAGTTCAAGAATTATTTTCACCTAATTGGTTGTTGGGCAGATTTGTAAGTACTACGTACTAATTCAAGTCCACAAGACATTGGTATCCAAACGTACGACCTCCTGCTGCCATTCGAACCTTATTCCTTTCTATCTTTCCTTTGAATCATGTGGGAGATTGTTGGAATATTAACTTCAAAGAAAAGATGTTGGACAATTTTTTTGTCCTACATTGGCAGGTTACAAAAGGTAAGTTGTTTAGTTACCCATATATGGGATGACTCATTAATTCCCCACACTGATCAAGTTTGACTAGAGAAGATTAAATGATTTCCGTTACACAAATTAATAACTGTTGTTCGTTACATATATCAATAATTTGATTTCTGTTACAGAAATCAATTCCCTTGATATTCTCCCTTTATATCTCTAAATTTATTCCATTGCCATTATTGTTCTTCTCTATCTCCTCTATATATTGGAGACCTCAAAGTTCACAAAGACACAAAAAATACTCTCTCCCGCTCTGATTCGTTTGGCAGTAGTTCAAGTTGTTCTCAAGCCATCGCCTCTTCATACACCTAAGCGTTGGTTGTGTGTATCCCTGAAGGTCGATTGCCAGACTTTCCCGTGTGTAGTTGTGAGGGAAAACTCGACTTTAGGGCAGTGATTCATCACGCCATGACTCTTGTCCCACATAAATTTATTCCTTCATTAGCCTAGTTTCTAAAAGTTGTAATAGAGATCCAAGCTCTCCACCTCTTTCAGATTGACAAAGCTACTGGGGATGGGCCCGGATAAGCAGTTACGTGACAAGTTCATAGAACGGATCTATCGAAAGTCTCCCAATTCTGATGGAACGAAGCCAGTGAGTCTGTTGGAGGAAAAATCTATTCCTGACATAAGGTTAAGATTTGTACTCATATATGTGAGACGCAGATTCTTTACCTGGAATTCTACAGAGTCCTCTTCCAAGTAACCAAACTCATCTTCTACCGCACCTCCCGAGACTTCTTGCTGATTATATTCCATCCCAAGGGGCATGTTCCCAAGGCAGGGAGGTATGCATCCATGTAGGAGATTAAATGAAAGATCACTACAACAAAAATGTTATTTAACTACACTAAAAACTGCGGGTTTACCACACTTTCAAGCGTGGAGAAATATTTTTACCACGCTTTCAAAAGCGTGACTAAAATCAGTGTGGAGAATTTACCACGCTTTTATGTGTCACAACTTACCCACACTTATTTCCGTGGATAAGTCAATTTTTCCTCACTTATAAATGTAGCAAAATTTTAGATTATTTTCATCTACTTAGAAGGCGGGAAATTATACATCACGGTTAAAAGCGTGGAAAATATTTATTTTTTAAAATAAAAAAAATAACAGAATTGAAATAGAAGAAGGATTTATACATTAAGTCTCAGAAAATATTATTCCATTACAAAAGATCTAACTATAAATGCTACACAGATCGAGCCACTAGGCTGGAATTCATCATCCATCACTCACCTAAGACTTGAAAGCTTAATTTCCCATCTCACCCGATTCACTTGATGCATTGATGACATGACATCCGACATAACCCGAAAGAAAAAAGAAGTTCATCAACACAGCTTCTTGTGACGTTCGGTGTCTTCTTCTTTTGACACTGTTCTCCTTGAGTTCCTCCTTGGGTTCGATGAGCTCTTAAGCAAGCTTGGACAGTATACTTTCAAAACTGCAGGGAGGTCAATCAATTACAGAATCAGAATAGAGTATACAATGATTCCTTGATGCAATTTACCAGGATAACAGGGTAGTAATTTCAACAAAACATGCATAATACTCTACACAATTCAGCTGGCATCAAAAGGAACATACAAAAGCAAAAAAAAAAAAAAAAAATGATATCAACATCCAGACTACATTTCGTAATTACTAACCAACTAGATGGATTGGTATTTGTAATTATACATGTTTTGGAATGTTCGGCATGTGAGTCATGCCAAATTTCATAATTCAGCTCAAACCCTTATGGAGAATGAGAACTTACATTAAAAACTCATGTATAAGTGCCAAATTTCATATTCAACAAAATACAATTTCAATGCAAAGGAAGTGCAAACAGAAAACAGAATTATGTATAAAGGATCTCATTTTCATCTCTCAATGCAAGTCTTCTGGGGAATGAGAACTTATATTGAAATCCATGAATGAAGCATGCATCTCAAGCGATGATTGAGCATTACATAGCTAAATAAGATGAAACTACTTCTTAAGCTTACCAGTTGTGAACAACTCCTATTAGGCTATTAGGGATCATATATTAGCTTAAGTGGATTTCGTCCATTTTCTGGAACAATCATCATCACGCTGTCATCAAAGCAGCTTCAAGCTATGCTAAATTTTCTTTCATGCATATTCATCATTCCTCCAAATATATGACTGAATCTTGAGAATTAAAAGATTCCAGTAAATTTTCACTCTTTGTACCAAAGTTCCCGCATCAGCAACATACCATTGACAATAGATCATTAGGCAGTATATATAAGTACGTAATATTCTATCCTCATTATGAGTGATAATGTGGGAGATGACAACATAGATTTGGTCCACAGTTTTGCAAAACTCAAGCTCTATACACCTATAAAAATCAATATACAACATTTTCATCCTGCCACAACCCATGTTGATCGAGGTGAAACCAGCTCGAGCTCGTGAAAAAAGGGGAAGAACAAGAGAGAGAGAATTGTTTAGTGAGAGAAAGTGTTTTGAGAAAAACAGGAAAAACTAATTCTCATTTTTTTTGATTAATTATTTTACAAGTTGACTTGAGCTTATATACAACACATTAAAGCTAAGCTATACTAACAGACTCTGTACAAGCTAACAGACTCTGTACACCGTACAAACTAACAGACTCTATATACCGTTACAACTAACAGACTCTGTACAAACTAACGGACTCTGTACACTGGTACAACTAACAGACTCTATATACTGTACAAACTAACAGACTCTGTACATTGTTTGTATTAAGCTTCTAGCTAATAACATAATTACAACAAGATGTAGAGTAATTCCAACACCCCCCCTCAAGGTGGAGGGGATAACACTCCTAACTTGCTGAGTAAATAATTATGTTGGCGCCCTGGCAAACTCTTTGTGAACAAATCTGCCAGCTGCTCATCTGTTCTCACATGATGCAAAGTGATTAATCCTGCTTGTAGTTGTTCCCGAACATAATGGCAATCAAGCTCTATGTGTTTGGTGCGTTCGTGAAATACAGGGTTTTTAGCAATATAAATTGCTGCTTGACTATCACATTTAACAGCAATGGGAACAATATCAGGAACTGTGAGCTCACTGAGTAATCTGGAAAGCCAAGCTAATTCCGAAGTAACTCTCCTCAAACTTCTATATTCAGCTTCTGCACTGGACAGAGATACAGTGGCCTGTTTCTTGGACTTCCAAGAAATTGGACTGCCACCAAGCATGATGAAATAGCCACTTACTGATCTTCTTGTGTGAGGACAAGCTGCCCAGTCTGAGTCACAGTATGCTTGTAATGCATAGTTAGACCCTGAGTTCATGAATAAGCCTTGACCAGGGTCCTTTGTGAGATACTTTAAGACATGAAGAGCTGCATCCATGTGAGGTTGCCTTGGGCTGTGCATGAATTGGCTCAAATACTGAACAGCAAAGCCTAGATCAGGCCTTGTATGTGTAAGGAAATTGAGCTTGCCAACAAGCTTTCTGAATTGGCCTGGATCATGTAGAGGGGTACCCTCATCAAGCTTCAGTTTAATGTTTGTTTCTAAAGGACAGATGGCTGTAGCTTCTGAAGAACAGCAAAACTCCTTGAGGAGTTCATGAACAAACTTCCTTTGAGTCAGGATAACCCCATTTTTGCTATGTAATATTTCTATTCCCAGAAAGTAGTTCAAAGATCCCAAGTCTTTGATCTTGAAAGTATGGTCTAGGAATGATTTTAAATCTTCAATTTCTGCCTCATTGTTTCCTGTGATGATAATATCATCAACATAAACAGCAATGAACACTGTAGAGTTGATCATTTTCTTGTGAAATAAAGAATGGTCGTTTTGAGACATTTGATAGCCTCTGGACTTGAGAGAGTCAGATAGCTTCCCATACCATTGCCTTGAAGCCTGTTTTAGACCATAGAGAGATTTTCTAAGCTTACAGACTTGGTTAGGCTTTGAGAGAGATAGGCCTGGTGGTGGTTTCATGTAAATTTCCTCATGCAAGTCTCCATGGAGAAATGCATTGTTAACATCAAGTTGATGCATACTCCAACCTCTCTTGATTGCAGTGGCAATAAGGGCTCTTACAGTGGTCATTTTGACCACTGGAGAAAAAGTTTCAGTGTAGTCAATTCCTTCAATTTGAGTGAAGCCTCTAACCACCAATCTAGCTTTGTATCTTTCAATAGATCCATCAGCCTTTAGCTTGATTTTATAGACCCACTTGCAACTAATAGGCTTCTTATTAGCAGGCAAGTCAGTGATTGTCCATGTTTCATTAGCCTCTAGGGCTTCAAACTCCTTAGACATTGCTTCCTGCCATGAAGGGTTAGTAACTGCATCTTCAAAACAATTAGGTTCATTTATTTGCAAAACATTGTTCAACAAATGCTGACTATTGGCTGATAAAGAGCTAAAGCAAACATGTTGTGGTAGGTCTATAGAGGATGTGATGGTATGAGGACATGAGGTAGATTCAGAGAGATGAGGTGATGTAGCATTGCTGCAAATACTAGTGCACACATAGTCCTGTAAATGCTTAGGAACTGTAATGATCCTGCTGGATCTCCTGACTTCAATGTGAGAGTGAGAGGGAAAATGTGTTTGAGCTTGAGGATCAGAATGGTGAAGTTGAGTTGAACCTTGATCTTGAGGATCAGGTGTGGATTGAGATGAATCTGTGGATTGATTTTGAGAGTTGGAAAGAATATTTGAGAGTGAAGGATCAGAATTGAAAGTATGAGGCATGGATTGAAAAGGAAATAGAGAATGTGAGGAATCTGTGGTGGTAGAGGAGGTTTTGTAGGGAAATATATCTTCATGGAAGATGACATCCCTGGAAACTTGAACTTTCTTTGTATCCATGTTATACAACTTGTAAGCTTTCTTTCCAAAGGGATATCCTAGGAAAATACATGTAGATGCCCTAGGTTTGAATTTATCTCGACCTCTTTTTAATGTGGAGGCATAGCAAAGGCATCCAAAATTCCTTATATGACTGTATGTAGGTTTGGAACCAGTGAGCAACTCATGAGGGGTTTTGTTCTTGAGAAGTTTGGAGGGAAATCTGTTTATCAAGTATGTGGCTGTAAGGACACAGTCACCCCAAAATCTCACAGGTAGATTGGACTGAAAAAGAAGAGCTCTAGCAGTTTCTAAGAGGTGCTTGTGTTTCCTCTCTACTATTCCATTCTGCTGTGGTGTGTCAGTGCAACTTGTTTGATGTACAATGCCTTTAGAAAGAAAGAAATTGGTGGCTTCTTTGCTTAATCCTAATTCCAAGGCATTATCTGATCTTACAATCTGGATATTGGCTTGGTATTGAGTGGAAATCATTTCTGAAAAGGCTTGTATAATAGGTAGGGCATTGCTCTTGGCACTGAGAAGATGTGTCCAAGTAGTTCTAGTAAAATCATCAACTATGGTGATGAAATAATTGTAGCCATTATATGTAGAAGTGTGATAGGCTCCCCAAAGATCAATATGGATGAGTTGAAATGGTTGGGAGGTATGAATTTGGCTGTGGGGAAAGGGATTTCTATGTTGTCTGGCTTTAGGGCATACATCACAACTAGAAACAACATTGTCACCAGAATTGTCATCAAATAAATCCATGGATTTTAACTTGTATAGGGGAAGGTGACCAAGCCTAGTGTGCCACAAGCAAGCATTGTTTCTGTGTGCATTATTACATTGAGCATCACCAATAACATCATGAACAAGGGAATGGGAATTGTCATTTTCCATGACATTACAACAATCAGGAATTGAAGAATTGTTGACAAGAAAATGAACTTTGTCAACATTATTATCTAATTCTGAAGCAGGAATTCCAGCAGCAACATCAGGACTATGTGAGGCAACAGGTATTTTCATTTTCAACAAGAATAATCCGGCATGTGCATGACCAAAATCTATGAGGTTGTGATTATCACCAAGAGCCTGAGGCCTCTTCAGTGTGAAGAGGCCTTGTAGGAACAATAGAAAGCATTGCATCTCAGTAAATATAGCATAGCAATGTGATTGTTTACATAATCTACCAATGGAAAGTAGATTATATCTAAATTGAGGAACATAAAAGACATTGTTCAACAATATCTTGTCTGTAATCTGGACTGTACCAATCCGATCAACAGCAACATTTTGGCCATTTGGAAGGGAAATAAGGTGAGGTGAGTTAAGAGATATGATGTTGGTAAAAAAAA
Organism: Tetragonia tetragonoides; assembly: GCA_038025085.1. Taxonomy (NCBI): domain Eukaryota; kingdom Viridiplantae; phylum Streptophyta; class Magnoliopsida; order Caryophyllales; family Aizoaceae; genus Tetragonia; species Tetragonia tetragonoides. Next base: position 34,664,003 of record CM076141.1, read on the forward strand.
AGAAAGATCATGGCACATGTGGTCTGAGGCTCCAGTGTCTAAAATCCAGGTATAATCAGCAGATGCAGAACAACAAATAGAGCAAATACATGAACCTGAAAAGTTGTGAGAGATACCAGAAACCTTACCAGCACAGTTTACAAAGGAGTTGATGTGATGAGGAGAAAGACCAGGGTCATAAGTGCTTTTAGCACCATTTGCACTTCCAACTTGAGTCTTGTTCAGCAGTGCCAGAAGGTTGTTGCAGTCTGCTTGTGATAGTCCAGGAATAACAGAAGCAGTCTTGACTGAGCTACTGTCAACAGAACAGTTGTGTTCTACATGACACTGCTCATCTCCAGAATCTCCTTGAGCATTGGCTGCATAAGATTTAGTTCTTGTGAACTTGAAATCTTTGGGAAAGCCTACAATTCAGTAGCATTTACTTGCACTGTGACCTGCCTTTTTGCAGTGAGTGCAAATAACAGATTTTCTGTTGTCAAATCTGCCTTTGTAGTTGCCTTGTGATGGATTTTGTTGCTGTTTGGTATGCTGATTAGCATACATTGCTGCTGACTCAGAAATGAATTGAGTGGGTGAGTGATTTCCTCTTTGATTCTCATCTTGAATCAAGAGAGCATAAGCTTGACTAATGCTAGGTAGAGGTTTCATCATGAGTATATTACCTCTAATATTATCATAAGCTGGATTTAATCCCATTAAAAACTGAACAAGTCTTTGATCTTGTTCATGCTTGGCAATAGCCTGAACTGCTCCACAAGTGCAGGTTGGTAGACAGCTTAACACATTGAGCTCATCCCAATTTCGTTTTATTTTAGTAAAATATGATGCAATATCACTAGCACCTTGGTTAATCTCATTGATATTTTTCTGCAAATGATATAATTTTGCACCACTAGCTTGTCCATACCTGTCCTCTAGCTCAGTCCAAATTTGATGAGCAGAGTTGCAATACAATACGCTTTCTGCTATGTCAGTGGACAGCACATTCAAGATCCATGAAGTAACCATGTCATTGCATCTCTGCCAGACATTAAACGAAGCATCAGTGTTCGCAGGCTGAGCAACAGCACCATTGACCATGCCTAGTTTGTTCTTTGCGGATAAACCTATAGACATAGATTTCTTCCAAGAGCCAAAGCTTGAACCATCAAAAGGTTTTGCAACCAGCATCATTCCAGGGTGGTCTGATGGATGTAGGTATAGTGGATTTGAGTCTATTTGAGACATCCTTGATCAATCGAACAGTGAAATCAAGAAGAACACGAACAGCGAAATCAAGAAGCACGAACAGCGAAATCAAGAAGCACGAACAGTAAACCAATGGAACAGTGAAATCGAATCTGTTACAGAGACGATGATTTCAGGTGAGATTTTGCGAAAAAGAAACAATTGATGATTGTGATGATTAGCTCTACAATTCTATGAGTGAAGAATTGTGATGATTAAAATCAAGAACACGAAAAATCAGAAAAATCAAGAATGAAAAATTTTGCAATTCTGTGATTGAAGAATCGCGACTATCAAGAAAATCAGGCTCTCTGAATCAATTGATGAGCAAGAACAATTGATGAAGGCAAATCAATTGTTCGAAATAGAAGTGAAAAATTTATGTGAATACCTTTTTGAGATAAACACTCGAAAGGTGAATTATGAGCGAGATTGTTTGAGGAATCAAATCAAACAATCGAAAAATCAAATGATCTTGATGAAGTATGATTCAGAGAATGTGAATTCGAGCGGTTCGAGCTGATCGGTGCTCTGATACCATGTTGATCGAGGTGAAACCAGCTCGAGCTCGTGAAAAAAGGGGAAGAACAAGAGAGAGAGAATTGTTTAGTGAGAGAAAGTGTTTTGAGAAAAACAGGAAAAACTAATTCTCATTTTTTTTGATTAATTATTTTACAAGTTGACTTGAGCTTATATACAACACATTAAAGCTAAGCTATACTAACAGACTCTGTACAAGCTAACAGACTCTGTACACCGTACAAACTAACAGACTCTGTACACCGTACAAACTAACAGACTCTGTATACCGTTACAACTAACAGACTCTGTACACTGGTACAACTAACAGACTCTGTATACTGTACAAACTAACAGACTCTGTACATTGTTTGTATTAAGCTTCTAGCTAATAACATAATTACAACAAGATGTAGAGTAATTCCAACAACCCACCTACTATACTTTATAGCTAATGGACTGCAATTCAGAGAGTGGAAAAGTCAAAACAACATGAAAATTACAAGACAAGATGACAGTAAAATTGCTAAAAAGAATCGAAAACAAAAAAAGAAATGTGGGATTTCCAATTTTAAACCCCAATTTCTAACCTAATTTGAAATCGCATGATATAATCATTAAATTCAGAAAGTACAAAAAAAGCTTCATACCCGATTGAAATAACCCCTTAATTGTTCGTTCTACAGGTAGGGTTTACCACTATCATCCAAAACCCCATTTCAATTTCCATCAATTATAAGCCCTAATTCCTTAACTCGAATCAGTTTACTCTGGTATTCAACAGGCAAACCCTTAAATGCATCATACTCAAATTCACGAACCCAAAACATAAAACTACTCCAGAACGCGCAAATATTTTAGAAATTCAATTGTGAAGTACCTGAAATCACCATAGATGTTCATGAATTTGTGGTCGCCATTCATAGTGAAGAATTTGAGCCTGTCGCTTGAGCCTCTTGAGGAAGTAGAGGCTTAATGTCGCCGTGGGTGTCGAAGGCGATGAGTCCAGCGAAAAGGGCAAAAACTTGAGTAAAATATGAGATCGGGTGAGAGAAAATGGCTGGTCATGACTGACTCGTGAGCAGTTTAGAGCAACTAGGAAAAATAGTCGTAAAGTTTTTCTCCTTTTTTCTTTTGTTTCTTAGATGATAAAATGGAACACTAAGGCGCACGATTCTAATTTTGGAGCCCACTTATTTTTTTCAGAGAAAATAATACAGTTTGAAGCGTGGAGAATCTCTGTGCTTGTAATATGCATGGAAAAGCTCCGTGATTTAGCTCCACGCTTTAACAAGTGTGGAGAAAAAAGTGTCTCTTAATAACATATTTGTTGTAGTGGATCTAACATGCTTATATCGCTTAACTGGCACATCTAATGCGGAATTGGACCATCAATATTAGTTCCAACTAATAAGAGTACTCTTAGGTTTGAAAGCTCGTTAATCCACAATGTAATGCTACCTAAAAGTTGATTATCTCTTAAATCAAGTACTCTTAGGGTTTTACTACTCCAAAATATAGTTGGTATAGGTCCCGTAAAATTGTTGTTATGCAAATGCAGATTACTTGACATCGAAAAGTTGTTGCAACAAGGTTGAGATTAGGTCTAAATACACAAGGTTGTAGATGTTGCCTAATTCTGTTGGTATTTTGCCTTCCAATAAGTTACTCGACATTGACAGGAAGTTCAATTTCTAAAAGCTTCCAATCCAGCAAGGAAGCAGACCTATCACCTTGTTGTTGGATATATCCAGAAGCTGCAAATCTCTGTTGAGATTAGGTATTTCCTCAATTGTCTCCCAAAAACTATTGTTACTAAGCGACAACAAGGTTAACCTTGGCAGATTCATATGCTCTTGAATTATACCCCCATATAAGTTGTCGTTTGATAGATCCAACTCCTGCAGGGTTTGATAATAAGCAATCTTCTAGGCGACTCTCCAAAGAAATTATTGCGTGACATAACCAGTGTCTTTATTTGGTACACGCGAGCTATTGAAGATAGAATATTTCCTTCAAAATGGTTATTCGCCATGCATAGATATTGGAGTTGGGAGAAGGTCAAACCAAAATTTTTACGCAGCTTTCCTTGAAAATTGTTGTTTCTTATATACAATTTATTCAAGGAAAAGTTAGCATCATGAGTTAGCTAAACACATCATGTCAGAGGATTGTAACTCAGATGCAATTCTCAAAGAAGAGGGTTATTGTTTAACAACCAAGTAGGGAAGGCTCCCACTAAGCTATTATTTGAGAGGTCAAGAAAGCTCAAATGGTATTGATGCGTCAAAAAGTTAGGAACGGATCCATCTGGCTTGTTCAACCTACAACCATGTAAGTTCAATATTGCACATATATTGCACATGTATTGCACATATATCATTGCACTGAACTCCAACATTTACTTTGAGGTGGATTACCTTTCATAGAACCCTGTAAGAGATAATTATGGCTTAAATCCACTTGTAGCTCTGTTAAAGTTGCTAATTTTGCAAACAACTCTACAACAAAAAGTAAACAGGTTCAAAAAAAATAAAATCCTATTAGAGTTTGGATACAATAATGTCACTGACATTAAAAGTCAACTATGGAGTTTGGCAAGTTGCCAGAGCTTTGGAAGTAATTTTGGCTCAAATCTAATAACTGCATGCTTTTTTTCTTTTCTAATCCTGAAGGTTATAAGAAAAGCAAAGCAAAAAACAATATTATGATACACAAAATGAACATGATTATTCAAATGTAGTAATTAATATTTCATAAGAAGATCATAAAATAGAGCTGCACAAATAACCAACATACCTAGGGCTTCGAAGTTGGACTCATCCAAACCACAGGATCTAATGTCCAACTGTTTAAGTGAAGTAAGAGCACCAAGAGAAAACTATCAGCCAAAAGATAAACGTTACTTTGTAGGCTCAAAAACTGCAACTTCTTTAAAGTTATGATCCTTTTGGTACATGCACGCAGACAACTAACAAATGGCTAGAGTTCTCGATTATTTGCTACAAACCTAATTATTCAGTATTTATTCTGAAATAAAAAATGAAAAATATTATATTGGCAAAATTACAATTCAATCAAGCAAGTCCAACTCATGGAGTCATGGTAATAGTACTGTTTGCTTATACAAACCCACTGCACCAGTTGTTTGATAAGTTAAGGCCCATGAGTTGCTTAAAAGGGATGAAGATGGTGACATTGAGTACCCATGGATCGGGTATATCCCTTGGATAGATTACATTATACCTTGGATTGGGACCGGGTACAACCAAGTAATCATCACGCATCATGATCATTGAGCTGAGGTTAAGCTTGGTTACACGCACGTCCAGGGGAGGAATTATTGCATCGAACCCTCTCCAAAGCACAACAATTCTCTCTCCTTCTATTGTCGAACCATGGCAAATCTATGTAGCTCATGGTTGTTTTAATAACTTAAATCATGTAAGCCTTAATTTGTAATAAGCCAAGTCGCTCCTCTTCTAGGCAACCACCTAGTTGGTGAATTTAGAATAGTACAGCGTCTAACAACACCCATAACATTAACCCGCATCTTAACCTACTCATGATGAGTCACACCAAAAAACATAAAATTAAGTCACTCAATTTATGAGGCATATATAATGCAGCTTTGTTTTATTAAATCATTATAGAAGAATGCAGTCAAACTCTCATTTTAAGTATGGCCAAGTCAAGTGATTAATTAAAAGCCAAATCGTTGGACAATGAGGTACACGTACTCACATTTTATATATATATATAGAATCGGATCAAATGAAAACTCCACATTTTATGAGAACTAATCATAACCGTCCAATGGTTCAGATCTAAGGGCCATGATTTAATCCGAATAAACGCTTAGGCAATTCGTGTTTTAGTCACTTATATTCTCTCTCTCTCTCTCTCTCCTTCTCCAACTCAGAGCTGGCGGTTACTATCTTCGACGATGATTTCATCTTCAACCGCGATTTACTCTCTATCCTACAATGATTGAAGCATATTTGAAGCTCGATTTTCTCTTTATCTACCATGATTGAAGTATATTTGAAGCTCAATTTTCTGTCTTTAATTGAAGACTACTCTAGCTCGTGTAGTTGATTTTCCCCTTTCTTAAACCCTAAACCACGTTCGTTTTGTTAAAGGTAAATTTGATTTTGTTTTGTTTTTATTTTCGATTTTTCGTTGTTTTAGTTTCTGATTTCTACAATTATGTTTTGCCTTTGTGTTCTAGTGTTGAAATGGATTTTAATAATGCTTCCACTCTTGTGATGATGATGATGGTGCTTCTATGAGGTATATTTCTTTAACTATATTTATTTATTTTAAGTTTTTTTTTTGTTTTTGTTTTTGTTTTTGTTTTGTTTTGAAGTAGTACTATTTTGGATGAATTTTTGTGTTTCTAGTTTTCTACGGATAAATGTTCTGTGTGTTTGGGTACTGAGTGTTTTTTTTTTTTTTTCTTGTTTGCCTTGTTTTGTCATGTATCCCTCAAATTGATCATGGTGTAAATTGTGATCAGGTTGTGAAATGTGTTTCGATTACTTGTTAGTTGTAATTCTTTTTTTGGTTTGTTTGTGGTCAATAATGTACACAAGATGCATATAAGTTGTCTAAATAGTTGTAGAGTTCTCACCCTTAGTCCATGAATAACACTTAGATTAAAGGAGTGACAGATGAACCAACCTTATTGGTGGCTTGGTGAGGAGTTGGGTGTCAATCTATTCGTTAAGGCTACAATTCTACTGTTGGCTTTTCTACGAACAGGTGGTGTGCACACTGATTTGGACTCTAAATTGAATTGATTAGGTTTTAAGATGATCACAAAAGAAGCAAATGCAATAATAAACAGCAGTGAAGCATGCCTACAGGAGGTACTAATGCTTGCTCATCGACTAATGCAGGCAGATTTTAACAAGTTCCATTTTTGTTTGGTTTATTGTGAAAATGTCCAAGTATAGCATATCTTGGGTTTTAATGGTATTGGAGGTCTTACACATACCTGAGTCCTAAGAAATTAAACTCAGCTTGGGAAGCAACAACCCTGTTTCCTACGGTTTGATTTTGGTTTGCTCATAGTTGGGGTTTCAATGCATCTAAAATTTTGGCCTGGTTTAGCTTGGCTTTTGTGGGTATGGTTCAACTGAGCGATTCTTGCAGGTTGGGGTATTCCAATTGTGTGAAGAGACTTTCTAGTGTTTCTTGCTGTCATGAAAACTAGTGGTGGCAGCGTTTTATTGTGAAGAGTTTGACATCTTCCACATTAATTAGATGATCAGGGGATTAACTTTTTATTTATAGTGGGGTTAACTTTTATCCTTAGTAGGGTTATCTTTTATTCATAATAGGATTAACTTTCATTGATATAGGGTTAACTTTAATTCTCATGTTCATCGACGCTGACCACCTTAGTCAAACCAGCTCTTTGGCTGGAACTACTGGCAGTATTAGGACTCATCAGATCATGTTCAGCTGAAACGACCTTATGGGTTTCTAGAAGATGTTATATTGTATATGATGCTGGGCAAATTTATTGGGTTTGATAGTCTCAAAAGTTTCGGTAATCAGTACATTGCTAATGTCTGAAAATGGGGTAGTTGGTGTTTCTCTTTTTATTTCCTATAGTCAGGTGATAGGGATCCTTAAATGGTAATATAAGTTCCTTATATTTGGAGCATTGATTTGAAGTGGGTAAGATGGTGGTGCTTGGGGTCAACCTTGTGGCCACAATGTTCCCTGTGGCCAGCCTTATCAATGAGGGACTTCTAGCCCTTGTTAGCTGGTTTCATGCATATAGAGTAGTATATGTAGTGTTGTTGAGTTAATTATGAGTTATGACCAAAGTTCTTCTCTTGTGGTGTATTTATAGCATGCATTGGGACTTAGGACTTAGGAGGGGGCATATAGAGTAGCTTTTCCAGTTGTATCTGGAGCGTAATGGCATGTAAAAGGGCAAATGAAAAGGCCCTGGTTTCATGCATATATGTTGTTCGTGTATTTGTCATTGTCATACAAAAATGGTGATGAGTTTTGTTGTCCATCTGCTTTGATTTGCTTGCTTCTTTCCCCCTGACTTCAGCATGTTTTATACCATCACTTACTCTGCTGTTAGTCTGACCTCTAACATATGCATGAAATTGTATCTGTTTAACTCTGGAAGATCCTATGAATCCTCTCACACCAAACTGCATAATCAGTGAGAGTGAAACACATTTTCAAAGCAGCTGCACTATTTCTCTTACCTTTGCTTTGCTTTAATAATAGGGTTAGCTCTTATTCATAGTGGGGTTAACTTTTATAAATTATAGGGTTAACTTTTATAAATTATAGGGTTAACTTTTATAAATTATAGGGTTAACTTTTATTCATAAAAAGTTCAACTCTATATGAATAACTAAACTAGACCAATAACTTCTTGCTATGGATTCTATGGGAAAATTACTTTTGTACTACGATAGACAAAAGTCTGAAATGAAAGAAGAAACTAGAGACATTGTGTGAACTGATGGTGAAATTGGTGATTGAAAATAATGCCCAACAAATGGAACTTTGCTTTACACTATTTCAATGCAACTATTCTTGTGCTTGGAATATACTTTCTAGGTAATCTTCTAGTCATCCTTACCCATTGGTTGTATTATTCCCTTGTTACTGGCTTCTGATTGAGTTACACATGAGCTATTTTAGGTAGTCCGCACATGTACACGTACATGCTTGGGCAGAGGAAGAAGAAGGCCCTTTCTAAATCTAAGAGAGTAACAAGGAAGCATTGTGTCGAACTGGCTTCTGTGCTACTTGTGTGGCGCTGCTGCATTTTTCTTCTTCTGGTGTGCTCGGTTTTAATATGGAAACAGTTACCTTCAGCGGCAATGATTTTTGTTTGCTGTACAAGAAAGAAAACTAAGAACTAAAAGCATTTATTGGTGGATCATCTTATTGTTTGTTCTCTTACATACTAGCCTATTAGCTCGATCGGTAGAGCATTTGCGCCATTTGCATGATGTAGGTTCGATCCCTACATATGCTTACATTCTATAAATGTTCGATGGCAATGATTCAGTTTAGATACATACTCTTGGCTTTGTAACAATATATGATCTGCAGTGTGTTACAATTCAGTGAGAAGAGTGACATTCATAATAGGGTTAACATGTATTCATAATGGGTTTAACTTTTTATTCATAGGATGGTTAACTTTTTATTCATAGGAGGGTTAACTTTTTATTCATAGTGGGTTTAACTTTTTTATTTGCTGGTTAAGAGATTGTTTGGCAATTAAGAGGGGGGGGGGGTTGATACATGTAGAATTAAAGTGACATTTTAACTCGGCTTTTCTCACATGTTCTCAGTTAGGTACATAAGTTTACACACACACACACACACACACAACAACGTGATCTGTTCTAGTTTAGTATTTTACTTAGGTTATGCACACGTTTAGTAAATTGGCCGTTGTACACTCTGCAATGCGAGTTTTTTCCATCATTCTCTGATTTTCCAGTTGCTCCAGGTGCAGCGAGAAGCATGAATTACATAAGTTTACACACACACAGCAATATGGTCTGCTCTAGTTTAGTATTTTAGTTAGGTTACACATACGTGGTCTTGCTAGGACTATATACTAGCCTATTAGCTCAATTGGTAGAGCATTTGTGCAATTGCACAAAGGTTGTTGGTTCGATTCCTTCATAGGCTTCCGATTAAAATCTGTCTGGTGGCAATGAAATAGTTTTTCTTTTTAATTGTGGGTGAGATGGTAATGAGGTAGTTTTTCCAGATAGTAGTAGCTAGTGATCTGTCATAGTTGTAGATAGTAACTTGTCATAGTTGTGTGCTACTACTGAACCGTGAGAGCAAGTACTAGTTGTTCGATGCAGTTTGGTTTATGTTCATCTTAGGTAGTTAACCCTGTTTAGAGATAAAGTTAACCCTAAAGTTAACCCTATCCTCCATAAAAGTTAACCCTATCGTTAATAAAAGTTAACCTTATCCTCAATAAAAGTATACAAAACGAAATCTCTAATAATCAGCCTATGTGGGATTTGAACCCACGTCTTTGTGCAAGAGCACAATTGCTCTACCATCTGAGCTAATAGGCTTCCAAGACTATTAACATATATACCAAATATTGAGCACAATTTGTGAAATTGAACACAAAAGCACACTGAAAATTCTCAAAACAGAGAAACCAGCAAGCAATAACTCACAAAATTCAGAAATCCTATGTTGTCTTGTGTATCAACACCAGTAGCATCTAAAGAATAACATACAGCAAAAAATGACAATAAATGCAATTCAATGTCTAACTAGAAATCCAATGTTGTCTTGTGTATGATGGCCATCATGGACACTATTTTAAGCTCACAGAAGAAAGTTCAAGATGTTGAGATTGTGATTCTTTTTTTTCTAACACAAACAAATCAATGCTGAATGCTCAAGCGAGCTAATAATGAATCACTGTTGAGAATGAAATGGAAAAGGATGTGATTTTCAAAACCAATAGTAGAATCTTCAGATTTTGCAAGGTCAGGCTAAATGAACATTCAACTAGCTGAAATACGTGCAAAGCAGCACATGATTCACTGAAAACAGAGGAGATCCTTGCAGGGAATGCTCATCAGAGGTCCATCTATTTAGCAACAATTGTTTCTCACTGTGTACAACTGTTTTTGCGCCAACATCTCTCCCTGGTTTTCTAAACTGCAGCTGTTTTGCACCCAACATTTCGCCAAACCCAACTGTCTGCAGGAGCTGCAATTGGCAACAACTGCTGTTTTGGCAACAACTGTTGTTACTCAGGCAGTCAGGCTATAGACTTCCCAAAGACAATTTCCTCAGCTAGCAGAAGCCATTGTATTTTTGTGCTCAACATTCGTTTCACTATGGAATAGACACAGATCCATGGATGACATATAGCAGAGAAACAAACAATGTCTTTAAGGAGGCCATAGTTACGCACTTACGCATGTACAACCGATTGCAATGTACACCGGTTTCCCTCCAACCGGTTCATTTCTCCAATCTTTAATCACAATATGTGACAAGATTCCTCCATGGATAACGCACCATAGTTCCATACCCCAGTTGTATGCAGTTCTAATTATTGTGGCAGTTCTAAAAGTTGACCATATTGTTAATAGAAGTTAACCCTGTTCCATTCTAAAAGTTAACCCTATTACAGATAAAAGTTAACTCTACTCTTACCAAAAGTTAACCCTACTCTTACCAAAAGTTAGAGTTGTCAAAAGTTGACACGACACGAACCGGACACGAATGTAGGGGGTTAGTGTTGAGAGGTTTCGACCCGTTTAATTAAATGGGTCGACACGAGTAACACGTTTAGTTAAATGGGTTAGATTAATGTTGAGATTTCCGACACGAAAACAACCTGCTTACGACACGTTTAATTTTAATTGCCAAATGTAAGTTCAAATAATTTGTAACAAGTAAATAATGTAATAGAATCTCACATATCTTGAGCATTTTAATAATTTTAGACTGTTGAATATACACTTATATGGTTAGAACTTTAAATTTGTAGGTAAAATTTATGTTTTTTCTCATATTTCAATTAGAATATAAGTAAAGATAAACAGGTTAACAGGTCATTAAACAGGTAACACGATTATTAAACAGGTCAGGTGCAGGTCAAGGATTTTCGACACGATTAATAAATGGGTTAGGTTTGGGTTAAGGGATTCTCGACACGTTTAACCTTGACACAAACACGACACGACCTGACCTATTTAATAGCTCTACCAAAAGTTAACCCTATTGAATCAGTAACGTCACAATGAGCTAGATTAAATGAAACTAAACAATATCATTAGTCCCTCACTACAACCAGCTTCATTTGTCTTTAAAAGTACATTCATCAGTCATAAAAACGTTTCCCACAGAAACTAGAACAAATCACCAGTTGATAAACCCTAATTTTAAATAAAATTAGCTATAACCAAGAACAAATTTACACAAACTTTGAGAGGATGAAATTGACCTGCTTTGAAATTTTAAATATGACAATTTTTGGAGGTTGATAACAGAGAAATTTAAAATGGAGGAAAAGACAACAACTATATAAACTCAAAATTTCAGAAAGAGGAAGGAACTAAAACCTTCATAGATTGATGAGAACACATAGATTAACTTTGAAACTTCAATTCATGCCGGCTTCGCCATGGATTCCTCTGAGAGACAGAGAGGAGAGAGAGAGAGGGAGAGAGACTGATTATTTTCGCAGAGAGAGAAGCGTATGCAACGTTTTTATTTTTTTCTTTTCTTTTTAAAGGTTTAAGCTGGGAAATCGATTTTGAGCAGTAAAAGGTTTTACACGCGCCTAACATCAACCGTTTGATCTTGTAAATAAAGGGCTCAGATGAGTTCTCATGGTTCTCACAGATTATAAGGTTCTCATAGAAACTCTCCCCTATATATATAGAGAGAGAGAGAGAGAGAGAGAGAGAGAGAGAGAGAGAGAGTAGGGATCTGGTGAGAAGGCGTGCTTTAGTGAGAAGGAGAGAAGGGATCTTGAGCGTTCAATCGTGCGGATCCGACGACTCAAATTAATTTCATGGGTTTAATGAATCACCCGCAATTTTTTTTATCTGGCTGGGTCAAGTTCCAAGCGCATACATCATTTTCTCTCTCCTCCTCTCACTCTATCTCGCGCTCTGTAACTGCTCAATAAGAAATTCTCATATGTCTCTCTCTCTCTCTCCATCAAATTTCTGGATTCCTCCCTTTCGCCCTTTTGTTCAATGTTTCAATTTCTATGGTTTTCTCTCTCTCTCTCTCTCTCCATCAAATTTCTGGATTCCTCCCTTTCGCCCTTTTGTTCAATGTTTCAATTTCTATGGTTTTCTCTCTCTCTCTCTCTCTCTCTCTCCATCAAATTTCTGGATTCCTCCCTTTCGCCCTTTTGTTCAATGTTTCAATTTCTATGATTTTCAATTAAACGCCATAAGGTTGGAGCTCGTGCTTCAGTGAACGAGTTTTCAAGCTTCAGAGCATGAAATTACCAAAGGTTTGATGTTGTTATTTTACTTTTTGCTTCTTAATTGTATGTGCTTGATTTTGAATTTTAGTTCTCCACATCAATTGTTGTTGTGATCAGCTGGTAAAAAATTGCTAATTTAGGGTTTGCTTCGATGAACTTCAATTGAGAAATAATTGGATTGTTGTGTTTTTTTTTTCATTGAATTTCTGATTTTGGGGTAGGGGTTGGGTGTGTTTTTTTTTCCATTGAATTTCTGATTTATGAGGTAGGGATTGGGTATGAAATGGTGAAGTGGTGCTGATGGTTTTGGCCATGGCATTTGGTGTTTACAATGAAACGCCAATGGACTAGAGATTTGATGATGTGATGGTGGATTTTGTTATGTATCAATCTGTTTATTATAAGAAATTAAGGGTCACTTTAAGGATTTCAAGATTTAGTGTATTTCATGTGATTTAAAATAGTAGGTTGTAAAAGGCCCCTACCAAGAACTAGATATGATAAAAAAGCCCCTGACCAAACGAGTATGAGAAATATACTGCAATTTGGGTGTAATACCGGAAGAGATTGAAGTCTTAATTTCTGCCAATGTTTAACAGTAGTTTTGTTGATTTTCTTGGATGCCTTTACAATGTCGTATGCAACTTAGATAACAGTCTGTGTAAATTTTGTAAGCATAGGGATGCCCTTGGTCATGTCTTTCCGCTATTTGTGCATCGATTAGCCAGTAATTTGAGGGAATTATGCATGTGTGCATACTGGCATTCATAGAGTAATACTCGGCTATGGTAAAGGATGGATGAAAATTAGCAGTATCGTCAAAATGGTATGGTGATAATTCAACCTTCTTTTTATGATACAGAGGGAAAAAGGAATTGACACAACTTGCTCTTCGGATAAGTGGTGGCAACTTTAAAATTTGGGTAAGGACATTGTAAACAAACATTTGATTCTGTAATGATTACTTTAACTTGATATAACTTGGGATGACTATAACACAATTTAGGGTCATTTGCATGAGAATATAGGGTCATTTGTATGAGAATTTAAGGTCACTTTTGTTGTTACTCTTATGTTTTCTTATGAGAGATCTGCAATCTTATGAGAGATCTGCAAGATAATTTTTACCTCTTTTTTAGTACTATAGGATCTATATATGGTGACCTCCGGCCCTCCGTATATGATGAGTTTGAAACATTGTATACCTTTTATTAAATTTGTTAATGTAAGTAGCATTAGCTATAATGTAGCCTATTAGCTCAATTGGTAGAGCACCATGCAATTACGCAGGAGGATGTAGGTTCAAATCCTACATAGGCTATGAGGTTATATGTTTGAGGGTGACTCTAAGCTATTATTTGGGTCACTTTTTGTTTAGCTTATGGTATATTTAAGTTGTTACAAGGCAGTCTGTGTTTTTGAATGGGTCACTATTGATTGTATGAGAGGTCACTTTTGATTGTACAAGGGGTCACTTTTAGTTATTGTAAATTAAAAGCAACAATGGTATGTATGATATATGCAGTAGAACTAATAGCTACAGATGTTTGAAAATCAACCTGCAAATGCCATTCTTCTAATACTCTAACAACAAGCAGCTTTGAAATAATAGCTACACTTGTGGAGATCACTTTGTAGCCAGGTAAGGGTCACTTTTAATTAAAAAAAAAGAACACTCTTTGCTTGACATAAACATGCTCACTTCTTTTTTTTTTTTAAGCCAAACAGCCTATGTAGGATTCGAACCTACACACATGCCATGTAAATGCACCATGCTCTACCATTTGAGCTAATAGGCTTTAAAGAATTAATCACGATAAATCAAGTGATATAGCTTTGGTCACTTAGTTTTTATGAATGGGTCACTTTTGGTTGTACAAGGGGTCATTTTTAGTTATCAAAAAATAAATGACAATGTGCATCATAGACCATTATACACTGTCTGAAATAAACACAATCAATGGAACACTACAGAAGATAAAATGGGGAACAACAGTCAATTGTCAATGTATGCACTACAGAGGTGACTTGTTACCTATTTTTAGGTTTCTTTATAGTGACCCCATACACACATAATAGTGACCCTCTGCATAAGCAATAGTGACCCTCTGTATAAGCAGTATTGACCCCTTGTATATACAACACTCTATATCAATATATAACACCCACACATAACAACAACAACAAGTTCAGAACTGAACATTTAATGACATTGATCCACATAATTAATTGTCGATGCCCATCAAAAACCACAACTTCATGACTTATAGCCCCAATAGTAGCAGAGGTACTAGAATCGCGGAAGGAACATGTAGAGGATCTAAAGCAGAAATGTAAACACCTATAACATTGGATGATAGGAAAAATGGATCTTCTAAGACGTTGTAATTACTCTACATTTTCAGTCGAAATCAGCATGAGCAACAATGACAGAACTCAACATCAATATTCATCCCTGCACTTCCTCCTTTTATATTCACCAAGGTCAAGACACATAATCACTCAAGGGTAGAATAAGCTCTACATATTTGAAAATTCGTGGGTATCAAACAGTAATCATAATCTACAAACCATGTCACTATTTATATTGATAATGGTCATAAGTTGCTAGTTTTACATTGTTGATTATGAAAGGCTAAATTTTGTTGAACTGGGTGTAAGAATTACCAGATATGTGGATAATCAGAACACTTCCAATCTTGATCCAACATAGCATCATGAAGAACATGACTTTCTTCTGTAAACCAACACGAAATCTATGCTCTTTGTTACACCTAGCACAGCGTACAAACTCTCACAGTGAAAAATACGTCCATTTTGCAAGATATTACAAATCCATCCTTTTATAACCAGACAAAAACACTTAAAAGCTAACATTCAAGCTATAATATATAGGTGATCAAAAAGCTATTTGAAAAGCTTATGGACAACACCAAGAATTTAACCATTGGCACTATTGAGTTCTGAATAATGTGCATTAAAATTGAGGGGTCACCAAAAAAAAAAGAAAAAAGGGAAGGGTCACTTATCAGACAGTGTAAAGTCACTTGTAAAATAGTGAAAAACAATGCCAATATCAACAAATTAAAAATTAAGGATAAACAGCAAAAAATATTAAGGACGGGGTCAATTTAAAAATGAGGATGGGTCACTTGTAACACTTTGTAGGGTCACTTTATGCATACACTAACTAAACTACTAGTCCGTGAGCAATAAGAAGGGATGGTCTATCTAGCATTAATATATAGGAGTAGTGCATCAAAATTAGTAAAAAGATTGGTCGAACGAACTCATAATTTCATCAAATAACAACCCAACAACTTTTCTCTAATCAATTTGAGCTCCTTCATTAGCTAAATAGGTCATTAAATACAACCACCTAGCAATTTCTAATCACTTAGATACATATCTTCAGTAATGGAGTTACCTCCTTACCAGAGTACAATTTGAGACACTCAGAAACATTGGCTAAGTTAAAGGAGATCATTCATAGATCCAAACAACAAGGTCCTTTTTCCAGTTCTTCTACTCCCAACTTTCCTAGTTTTTCTACTTTCCCGTTGAGCTAATAGGGTCACTTTCTGAATCTAATACACAAATATCAGTTATGGGTAACAATATCACGAGTATGAAATCGCACAACAAATAAATGAAGAAAACAATCACAAAGGGTCACTTTTCGATGTATAAAGGGTCATTGTTCTTTGTATAAGGGTTCACTTCGAGTAGCTAACCTAAGTTTTACATTTAAACGTATTAGCAGTTGGAAATTCATTCTCTTCAGTGCCTTCATAAGGTACATTTAGATCACGAACATGCATTATGTTTAGGCATTATGGCAAGGCTTTGGACTTGGTTTGCCACCAAAGGGGTTACTCCTAGACATGTTTAAGAGTTAAAATAGAGAGAGAGGTCACTTCTAACTCTAAGTAAGGTCACTCATAGAACACAGTAGCAATAAAATTAATATCAACAAATTAAAAGTGAATGAAATGAACAACCAAATTTATTACCAAAATCAAACAGAAATAGGAATGAACAAGAGGGGACACTATTACAAACACTAATGTACCTAGTAGAGTTCATAGCACTCATATCACTGCAAGAGTTAATTTAGCTCAAAATTGAATATGAACAAAAGACTAAAATCGGACAAAACAATAGCTCCAAATTTCAATCCCAAAAACAAAAGGAGATATCAACTAATACAACAAAAACATGAACTAGGTCAGTAGAAAAAGGAAAAAAACCTAGAAATCGAACATAAACAGCAGGTTAGAATAATAATCAAATCGAGGAGGAAAAAGATGAAATTGAACTCAAAATTTCACAGTAATTCAACCCAAAACCCTAAAAAGAAATTGTCACACAATTTGATAAATTAATTCTACCTTAAGATAGGTAATCTTACCTAATTTCATTAGACTAGATTAAATATCTGCAAATTTGCGAGGAGATTGAGCGTTATGGGCTGAAATAGGTATCCACGTACTTCGAATAACACTGGCGACGATCCAACAAGCTTCACTTGTGCTGCCATGAGTTGCTCGTCATAACTTCTTTAAGGTTATCAATGGCGTTGTCAGGGGAAGGAGAGAGATTAGGGGAAAGAAACGAGATTTGGTGAAGGTATTTCAAGGAAAGAGGAGAGAGAAACCGAGAAGCGTGAGAACCC
This sequence comes from Tetragonia tetragonoides, assembly GCA_038025085.1. Taxonomy (NCBI): domain Eukaryota; kingdom Viridiplantae; phylum Streptophyta; class Magnoliopsida; order Caryophyllales; family Aizoaceae; genus Tetragonia; species Tetragonia tetragonoides. The sequence goes on from CM076141.1 coordinate 34,681,420, forward strand.
AGTGGTGAAAAAAAGAAAGTTGTCCTTATTACCAAAATGCCATTAATGACATGGGTGTAATCTGAACCCTTAGATCTGCGCAATACACTTTATCGGAGCATTTATCATACACACCTTATTTGTTACTAAAAAAAATACATAAGTATTCCTATTTTAATACTAGAACAAAAATAAGTGCATCTTTATTCATAGACTCAATGTATGAGAATCACGGTTCACCCTAAAAACTCCACTACATTCTAAATCAAGTCGCTGGGTAACGCAATTAATTAAGATTAGTGGTAAATGACAGAAGTTGACATAAAAATACTTCAACTTTTCAAGTTTTTTTTTTTTTTTTTTTTGAAAGATCGTTTGATTTGTCTAATAGTCGAGCCAAGTGACCTTCGAGTGGTCCCAAATACTATATGAGCTCCAAGTACACCTGTAAAAAACTGACCCGACCCAACTCGTTTTTTAGGTTCTGACAAAGTTTTTCGATCCGAAACTCTTTTTGACTCTAACCTGTTAAATCCGATAATTTATGGGTCAAACCCAACGCATTAATGGGTCGACTCGTTTGACCTGAAAATTTGAATTTATCTTATAAAATGAATAAAAAAGATACACGGGAGTACCTTTTTGACAAGTGAGACACTTTCAAATATATTTAACAATTATTTTACATTATTTTTCCCGAATTTGTTGCCCTTGTAAGAACTTGAGGTGACTTATATCCACCCCTAATCAACATTTCGCTAATTGATTTCTCGTATAAGATACTTAATACTTCTTTAATATGTGCAAAGCATAAAGAAAATATTATATTCATTGTTCATAGAAGTTAAAATAATGTAAAACTTTGCTTAGTCTTTAATTTGAACAAAATATTGGTAAAAAATTAATAGAGAAAGAAAATATTAAATGGCGCTACTGACCCGCTGGATCGACCTGACCCCGAAGACTCTGAGTCAGGGTCAAGCGTTTCTCAACCCGAACCCGAAAGTGACCCGACCCAGAAATGATCCTAACCCCTTATAATCGAACCCGAACCCGAACCCGACCCGTTTTACAGCTCTAGCTTCAAGGTTACTAAAGATTCCACACCAAGTGAATTTCTAGAATTGAATCAAATATGGCAAAAACTTGTGTAAGACAATCTCATCATGAGATGACAATTACATTTTAAACTACAAGGTTATATATGAATTAAAAAGTGTTATTCATTTTAAACGTTTTTGATTGTGGTGTTATTTTTTGGACAAAAGATGTTACTTTTCGGACAAAAACTAACATTTTGAATGAAAATATTTTTCAATCGTCTCACCATGAGACCATCTCACCTAAGACCTACTGATCAAATATTAGTTTTTGGCAAAAAAAAATTAAAATAAATCTTGTGTGAGACCAATTCACAGCACGCAAATGTAGGGGTCACTATTAAGAAATATAAGGGTCACTTATTATAAACTGTGATCATTGTTTCACTAAAAAGTGACTCTCGTCTCACCACAAATTACAGTAAGACCGTCTCAAACAAGTTTTTGTGAAATTAAAATTGGACCATCACATTTGGAAAACATTTTAAGAGATGCAGGAATCAAAATTTGAGACGGGGAAAGAAAACTGGGAGGGAATTACTCAACTGTAGTGAGTCTGAGTCACCAAAATGACAGATTTATATAGAGTATATTTTAGTATACACTTCAAAAATACAACTATCATAATACCTATGTACATGTTTTACATCTGTATTCTGTACAGATACAGAAAAGTACAATATGCTCCTGATTGAGCTAGGAGATAAAGTGAAAGAAAAACGGCTGAGTGTATGCAGCCTTAGTCCTTACACTCATTTCCTAGTCCTTACACTCATTTCCTTGATTGAAGGGAGGAGGGGGAGATATATATATATATATATATATATATATATATATATATATATATATATAGAAAGAGAGAACTGAGCTTGTAGATACAAGACAAGAAGGCAGCATGTTGATAGTGCCTACAGATCAAAACTGTGGCTATTGAAGTGGAAGACTGGGTGGTTATGCCTCCTCTTTAAGCTGTGGGATCTGATTTCTTTGGCAACAGTCGACTGGAGAGTTGGAGGGCCGCATACTAAGACACCGACATCAACTGCTCCCCAACGGTCTGACATCGATTCAAATGTTTCTGCAGAGACATTTGAGACTGATCAACATCACATTAAGAGAATTTCCTCATAGTGCCATTTGAGATATGCCCAAATGGCCTTGGTAAATATTACTCCTTCAACATGCTCTGCTATTCCAAGGAAATCGAGTTTATGTAACTCTATAGTTAGCTCTGAAGTTTATGCAAATTTCATCTTACTGAGTGTTGCTAAGTTACAGAAACGAATCAGGGAGTGAGACATACCTTTGAAGTCTGGCCTACAGCCATACAGGAGCTTACTTGAACTGAGAAGATAGTCTTCACATGAAGTCTTGTGTTCAACTGTTACGTCGTGAAGCACCTTGTTACCATTCCTGACATGATCATAGTCACTTTCCTCAGAGGCCAACATTTTTCGCTCCCACAGGTGCCATAAGACCACAACTAGACCCCCAACAAGGACAACACTGGCAACCATGCATAGTACTAAAAGAAGCCCTTTGTACCACCAAGTAGTTATATGATAAGGATTTATGTAGTACAGGTCCAGTAATCCCAAGAAGATGATGAAGCCAATTGTGGGAGCAATAACATAAATTCCGGACCACACATTATCTCCGGTACCAACCAAAACTGATATTGCAGATCGCTTTGCGGTGGGATAGAAACATGAATAATTCATAGTATTTAGTACCTTGCCCTCTTCCTGAAGAAGATAAATAACTACAATCAGGCATCTCAGAAATGCATGCCACTTCCAGAAAAGGTAAAGAGGAAAGGATAGCTTACCAACTTAGGTTCTGATTCTCGAGTGACATAAATTTGAATTTCGAGATTTAAGGCATCAAGGAGAATTGGATCTATGGACTCCATGTTTATCATTGTTAGAATTGGCAGCTCATCCGACTTTTTAATGGCCCAAACAATTAAGATATCTCGGGGCATGCAAGGTTTTCCCTCCTTTATGCGGTGAAAGATATCGCTGAGGACAGCTAGGAAGGGAGTAATCCCAATGCCACCGGCTACTAAAACCAGGTGCTTGTACCTAAGAAGAATGCAATTTAACTGAGAGTGTTTCCAAGTGGGTATTGACACATAAAACAAAATATTCAACACTCGAATCTTAGTGAACTATCAATATATTGTAATTGTGGTACCACAGATTACACATCAATTGGAAAACATATAACGGAAAACCAAATAATATACGTGATAAGATCACTCCAAAACCAGGCAAGACCATACTTAATGCAAAGATGATTTGGACACTGACATAGGTGCACAGAGATGAGGACATACGTCAAGTGATATGGTGATTCATGCCCGTAAGGCCCCTCTACCGAAGCAGTTATCAGAGATCGAAGTTGAGATTGTTGCAGCTTCTGTGGTTTCTCATGATTGTTTGAAATTTTCTCTTTAAGTTTGTCTGTCCACTCTCCAAGAACTTTAATGATGACTGAGAGATGATGTTTACCATCTCGAGGACTAGATGAGACACTGAAAGGATGCCATTGCAGCCAAGATAGCTCCCGAACTTGAAGAAAGATAAAGCTGAGAGCATTATACCTGAGATCTGTATTTCAGGTGGTCAGAATGACATATGACTGCATTACAAATAGTCAAATAAATAAATATCCTAAAGTAAGTTAACTTACTTGCAGGTTTTGAAACAACTAGCTCCATAGTTCCACACGGAAGTGATGTCGCTGAAATAATGTCAACTGTTTTTCGAGATTGGATAAACCTCAGAAAGCGATCAAGCATGAAAAGGAATATTCCTCCAGCGGCAAAGCTGAATACGAAGTCACCAACATGCAAGGCCAGGAAGACAACAAAGACTACATAGAGTTGATGCGTGTAGAAAAACAGCTCAAAATTCCATTTCCTAACTGGATGGAGGGATGTCACCCACATCAACAGTCCAGATGCAAGGCTTATGACTCCAGCGAGATTGGCCACACCAATATCATTCCATTCCAACATCTGCACGAAAGAGTAAATCGGAAAAAAATAACTTCAATAATGCTTCCATCTTAACATTTGAGTTGCGATATAATGACTAAGAATCCTTTGTAAAAATTTCTAGGAAAAATGACAAGCCCACAGATCAAGCAACAGAGAATGACCAGCTTTTGTTTCACCAGAAAAAATAAATGTAAAAGGCCATGAGAATGTCAAAAGAATACAACAGTTTCCTTAGCCACTGTGATTGAAGAGCATAGATCTACCCTTATTATCACTCTGGGAATAAGAAAACGGCGGCGAAAATCTGTGTCTATGGAGCAAAATGGTTATGTCAATTAGCTAGCTTGTTTTTATTGCTGAAAAATAAAGTCCTTCACAGTACAAGGTTGCAATTGGTAAAGGCTTAACATTACAAGTCAACATTTCCCTGAAGTTGAAAATTTGAAATAAATACTAAAAGTGCATAATCAAAATCCATGCAAAGATCAAATCAATTAGGAATTGATTGGTATGCCATGAAAAATATGATTGGTAATAACTAATAAGTATTGAGAATGCTCTCGATGCAAAACTGATCTCCTTTGCCACTTTAGTAATAAGAATTGAGCATGCTCTGGCAAGTGGCAACTCATGCATATTCCCCAAAAATCCTTTTCCATGCAAAAATTTCCGGTGAAATTGAATTATTGGTTACCCCAATTAGGTCCATTTAGTGGATTAGTTCTGAAATTTCTATTATTTTTGGCCAATTATGCTCATCAGGGTGATCAGGGATTTCAGTGGATTAGTTCTGAAAACCCAGATGTTATCAGAGCATTTTTTCAACAGTTTTGTTTTTTTACTAAGCAAGGGAAGCTGGGCTCTTAGACCGATACATCGGGGGAAGAGGATGACACAAAGGCCTACAACACAAATACCACCCTCAATTGAATTCCTCAACTTAGAATTGAGGGGAAAGAAACTCGAAGCCACAACCTCAAGGTTGGAGGTGTGGGTGCTCTACCAAGTGAGCTCCCAACTTTTGCTCGCATTTTTTCAATACTTAAAGTGGCAAAGGGGTCATTTATTAACACCCATTTCGTTGTCCAGTCCATGAAACAACAGGTTCTAAGGCTATATTCTACTGCAAAGGAAGAGGCATCAGAAAATTGTATCGTTTATGTCAATCATGATTTGTTATTTTTGTTTCTTCCTACTGTGATAGTTATCGTTTGGGCCTTGGGGTGTTGTTGCTTACTAGTTTCTGAATTCTATTGATACGCGTTTCACTTTGTGGAAAATTTTGAGTATAACATGCACAAGTTTTATATGGAAATGCAGAAGGCTTACACTGTATGGATTATTAGTTGAAGGAAAAAATGCTTGGAAGGAAAATTTGAAGCAAGAAACTCACTTCTCGCAATAGTCGACCCTCCATTGCCCAAGCAATTACATAAAACAGTCCATGGAGAGTAAACAGTATCATAGTAAGATGTCCCAGCCAGACATGATATCTCGTAGCATGCTCAAAAGGGATATCTATAATGCGAAGAAGCACTGATCCCCTTGAAACTGGGAGAAACAAAAGTGCTAAGCAAAATAAACCGATGAGGCCAGACTTTGCTCCAATCTTCTCCAACATCAAACAGCTGAAATTTCAAAAAAGATAGAAGATCAGCAATAATATTACATTTTAGATAAGAGAAACTAGTGTTGACAGATACATTCAAGAGGGGAAAAAAGTTACATATTTACATGATACGAGTAACTTTTCCTGGCAGCTTATAAATGTCAAATACAACAGCAGTTATAAGTTATAACCTTAAAGAAGGGTGTAAAAGAGACTGGGAAAAGAATTCAAATCCTTCACTAGCCTCCTGTATAGATCACATAAACAACTGGCAATTCCATGTATGATTCCAAGCTGTGACACAAGGATACAGTGATAGGGAACATAGTCTAAAACTGACTATTGACCAGCATGTAAGGATACTCTTACATAAACAAGAGCAGAAACAATCGCACATGGAACGTAGAAAGCGACTTTTGCTGCTTGTGAGAGAAATGTCTAAGTCTAGCCTAGGAAGAAAAGAGTTGTTTCAGGGACTTAGAAATGAGCAATGGGGCTGAAACTTGCTGTTTCAAAATGCAGAAAATAGTTGGTACAGCATCAAACTCAAGCTGAAAAAAAAAGGTAAAACTCCCACCAAATGCATGAATAATACAGGTCTGGAGAAAGTATTAAAATCATGACAATATTTTCTATTATTCTGGGTATTCGATAGGCAGCTTGATCGGACTAAGGTATTAATTTTCATATAGATTCTGGACCATATAAGTGACGGCGAGATTGACGACGACGTGACGCATCGTATCAGAACAGGGTGGCTAAGGTGGAGGAGTGCAACGGGAGTTCTGTGTGACAGAAAAATCCCACTAAAACTTAAAGGCAAATTTTATTGTACAGCCATCAGGCCAGCTATGCTATATGGGGCGGAGTGTTGGCCGGTGAGGCAGGTGCATGTGCAGAAGATGCGGGTGACCGAGATGAGGATGCTTCGTTGGATGTGCAACTCTACAAGACGAGATAGAATTAGGAACGAAGTGTTGAGAGGCAAGGTGGGAGTGACCGATATCGACAACAAGATGCGAGAAACAAGGCTTAGGTGGCTTGGGCATGTGAGGAGGAGACATCGTGATGCACCGGTGAGAAGGTGTGAGAGAATTACACTTAGAGACTGTAAACGGAGAAGAGGACGCCCAAAGAAGACTTGGGGAGAGGTAATCAGGCAGGATTTGACCCGTCTAGATCTTACCGAGGACTTGGTCCTAGATAGGAGAGTTTGGCGGAGCAGGATCCGTGTAGAGGATCCGCGTTAGATTACGGATGTGCATTGGCTAGTACTAGAGGTGGATTCATTGTGTTTATAGCATGTAGCGTCCCCTTTATTTATGCTGTTCAGTAAGTAGAATCTTGTGCTAGTATGTCTAGTGATTTACTTCCCTTTTTTGACTTTCTGATCATATTATCATATCTGGTGGTTGATAATTTTCACACTTGTCAGTATTGAACAATTTACCCGAAAAAACCGTTTTGGAAAAAAAAAAAAAAAAAAGTTTTCGTGGGTCTTTCGGAAACAGTCTCTCTTCTAGGCGACTAGTTAGGGGTAAGACTGCGTACATCTGGACCTCCCCAGACCCCGCCCTAGGCGGGATACTTACTGGGTTGTTGTTGTTGTTGTTGTTGTATTCTGGACCATATAAGTATAATTTCTGTAAGGAAGCATAAAACCAATTAAAGGTGAATTTATATTTACCACATAGATATAGTAGTGTGTAAAACTTAGAGTATCTTGATCCTATGGAATCAGAGAGGATGATTCCAAAGGAAAATTACAGTGAGTCACATGCTGGTTATTCTGAAAAAGTGTAAGGTAAACAGTTCAAGGCTACTATCCTTATGAGAGAATGGAAGTTACAAAAAACTTAAGACTGCAAATTGCCGGCTATAGTCATCTCTCAAAGGAATGTACCTTTTTTCAAAGGAAGGCAATTGTAATGGAGATACCGAGCTCCAGTTCTGGACAATATAAGCAGCAGAAGCCCAGATAACAAATGCAATAACAAGGACAATACCAATGAACTCTGCAGCAGAAACAACTCCAAATTGTCCATCCACCAGAACAGGGAATGTCCAGAGGCGGAAAGATGGACGTTTAGCAGGCTTCTTCCTACAAACAAACAGCATTTATGTTATCCACGAAATCCATAGATAGCAATGCCTTTCTATAAGACACTAGACTGACAAAGAAGCAAAATCTCTATCCCCTTATTGTGATGTATGAACAAGACTACAAGTGGAATAACTCATTAGAAACTATGTTGCTTAGACTCTTGATTTCACCTCAAGTACCCGTGTAGGACTCTTGACACTCCGACTTGGTATGGACACTTTCATATTAGGCCAAAAAGTCTCAAAATTTACAGAAATGGCCGAGTCCAACACCCAGACACATACCATCGTCCCATATTTTACCCGAGTCTGAGTAACATAGATCAGAACTTGAAAATTCAGAGGAAAAACTAAATAGGAATTACTTACTCTTGAACATCATCTTCCCCAGAGATGATGAGATACACCACAGAGAGAAATGCAATTATAAGAATTGGTGCACTGAAAGTAAAAAGTATGCTACCTGCAGATTTTACCCAAACAGAAACTTGTGAGTTCACTCACTAAGACATTAGTTATTGACAAACAGTACATTATGTGATCATTGGGAGAGAAATGAAGAAAGATGGTCAAATCATCATCAAACCTGTGATCCCAAAAAGAGGCCCTTTAGTAGCTGTGACCAATATGGTAAAGAATTTGTTGCCAAATTCTGAAGGATAAAAAAATATCAGGGTTACCCAGGGGATAAAAACCAACCACATTAACAGTTTCAGAACACATTTTGCTGCAGACTTGAACAAGGGTGTTTTCTTCTCATACTCAGTTGCAATGTCACCTTTTGACAGTAGAGGCACCTCAGTAGAGTATTCACCCATACTGAACTGAACTAAACAAGGCAGATACTTGTTCAAGTTCACAACCAATCTATGTATACAACTTTTGTTTGTTTACACCTGAAAAGTTAGATAAGATACACCAATTTAAAGGCCACAATATATTTCCCACAATTAATCATGGGAACAAAATTTGGTAGAGCCTACATTATTTTCAACCATGAATATTGTTAGAATAGCCCTCCAATTTTATCAACCATGTAAACTAATAAGATTATGTCAACACAAAATTCAACCACTTGTGGACCTTTCATATCAAATGAATATGTCTGATACTTGACTAAAAATAAGTACCAAATAAAAAAAAGCTTAATACAGAATTATGAAAAATTATCTGGATTTTCTCAGTACTCTTACCAATAAATAGACCCGGCAATCCTGACCCAAAACCGATTACCCGACCGAAACCGTAACCGAATAGTGGCAATCCCATTTAGAACCGATTATCCGAAATGATCCGAACCGAAACAAAAATGTTATTGACCCGACGATGATCCGTATCCGAATATGACCCGAATCGAATCGAAACCGAATTGATCCGAACTAAACGCAAACCGATTCAAACCGACCTAAACCGAACATGACCCGAAATCAAAATAAATCGAACCTGAAATTGGTTAAACGCTATTATTTAATGGAAATGATTATTTTTTACATAAAAATTTAAAGATTATACACTAAACCTTACTCAGTGTTAACCCAATTTGGTGATTTGAATGGAAATTTGAGAATGGAGGCTCCAAATATAGTCTGACCCGAAATTGACCCGACAGTTCGGACTTGTATCCGAACCTGATCCGAAATGACATAAACCGATTTTAACCCGACCCAAAAGTAATCGACTTTTCAAACAAAAACCGATTCGATATTGACCCGACCCTTATGAACCGACCCGAGATGATCCGAAAAGGCACAAATCCGAATAAACCCGAACCCGAAGTACAAACCGAACCGAACCCGACCCATACCCGAGTATAGGTCGACCCAATTAGACCCGAACCGAAATTAACCCGACCCGAAACTGATCCGATTGGCCCGTTTGCCAGGTCTACCAATAAACACCCCCACCCCCAAATAAAAGGAAAAAGAAAAGATTAGTAAAGAGCAACAATAGTGAGAGGCTAAGGTAATGATATAGCCTTTCACTTCACAAGCCAAGAGGCTAGTTCCAATTTTCCAATACAGACCAAAACATTTGGAAAATGGGAATTAAATTTTATTTCTTTAAGGTAGAAAATCCACAGAAAGTTTAGAAAAAAAAAGGGTGAATTTTTCTGCACAACTGGCAAATGGGTATTGGGGATTTTGGAAGAGCAAATGATGATCAGAAATTCAGAATTAAAAACATTGAAGATTGGGGATATGGGTAATAATCTTGTGGTTCTCAAAAAGGGGCAGGATTTTTATTAATCCTTATTATTATTTTGCAGTACTTATCAGTGAAAGGAGCAGATGATCAATCAATTTGCCAAACTTTTCGTTTCTTTTTTTTTTTGAACTTTTAGCCAAACAAATTTTCGTTTTTTCCAATTTGACATTTTGTGCAGATAAATACAAAATCTCGTACTAAATATCAGTCGAAATCCTATCAACAGTGCCAAAATTTAAGGAATAAATGAAGCATCAACTACAAAAATATCAAAGAAAAAGGGACCTACCTTGAAACTTGAAAGAAACATGAGTAAAGCATCAGAAGAAATGGATGAAAGAGAAAAGGGACCCAAAATTGAAAGGAAATTAATTTTGTTTAGCCAAGTGTAGGAGTGATGATATGCGAGATTCATGTGTCTCTGGTGTTGTACACGACTAAACAATAAGAATCTGTTATACGTAGCACTCTGCTTTGCCTTAATATTTAGGACTACTTATCTCTTTTGTTAGGGACACACATTTTGCCACACAAAATGTTTATGGAGAATGTATTGAGTAGTGACCTGATAACAAAAGTGACCCGAATCAACTACCGGACTTAAAAACACAAGATTTGCTCGACTTAAAATACTTTGAAATTAAATTCAAATTTATTTGAATATTAATCCCCAAATGACCAGATTGGTATTTTAAGTGAACCTATTTGAATATATTGATCTATTAAAAATCACTTGAGACATTAGGATATTAAAAAGTGAAATAAGTGGCATATAAGTTTTTTAAATTGAAATCTTACACTTTAAGTGAGAATCTTCTTATTAATCTATTTTCTTAATATCCTCCCTCTTTTTTATCCATTTCCCCATTTTTTTTTTATTCCCCTCTTTTATTTCTTTTTGCCCATTTTCTTTTCTTTTCCCATTTTCCTTTTTTCTTCCTTTGACTAAGAACAACAAGCAACCATGGTGAAAAGGACAATGGAAAAAACAGAGGGTAAAGGAAAGGAAATTCTTGTACATGGCTGCACATATCAATTGGCCACACCCAACAATGCCACTTGTCTCTGGTTGTAACCTATTACTTTTTTTATCCGTGGTGATCTACTCCCAAACAAATACCCAATTTTAATACAAGATTGAATGCATATTGAAACCACAAAAATCAGTCATCTATTGTTTGCAAATGCCTTCAATCTATCTCTTGCAATCACCATTTTCTCTCTCCTGAACACAGTTTAATGATGAGGGCAAAGGACCATGATATGTACAGTACAAACAAGTGGAGAGCCGGTGAAAATTTGAGGAATCAGGCTCATCTTGGCCTAATTCTTTTTTTTCCCAATCTTTTAGACATTGCTGAAGTAGTGAAGTTTATAATTTGTAAGTTTTGACTTTGCAACCATCTAAAATCTTAATCAAATACAGCATATGTTTAATTTGTCCAACATAATGTAAAAAAGGGAAAATGGGAAAAGAAAAGAAAAGGGCAAAAAGAAATAAAAAGGGGGAATAAATAAGAAAATGAGGAAAAGAAATAAAAAGAGGGCTAATATTAAGAAAGTAGATTAAATAAGAAGATTTTCGCTTAAATTGCAAGATTCCGGTTGAAAGGGTTTATATGCCACTTAATTCACTTTTTAATACCCTAATGTTTTAAGTGATTTTAAATAGACCAATTTGTCCAAATAGGTTCACTTAAAATACCAATCTGGTCATTTTGGGAGAATATTAGTTGTAATTCGAGTTAGAATTTATTTATATCCTAAAAGGCCCGAATTAAATCGGTAATGAACTTAAAAACAGGTTACTATGTTGATGGGTTTGTAATTATTGAGATTTGAACCTCACACAACTTGAACCTAAAAATAGACTAATATGTTAACGGTTTGTAATTATTGAGATTTGAACCTCTCACAACTTAACCGAGTTTATGATTAGAAACAATATGACCCAAACTAAACACAACCTCAACTAATTTGACTCGAAACAATCACAACCAAATCAGAACTCGATCCGAAATGAAACGAACTTGGTCATTGGATGTGAGTGACCCAAATATCCTGTTTTTGTTATTGTCATTATATATCCAATTTATATACACCACTTTAATTTGCTTATTATTCCGAATTTTATTCAAAATAACAAAACTCCCAACATGGAAGAGAAACTTATCTCTGTAAGGAAGATAAAAATTATTTTGAAGTAACGAGAAATTTTATAAAAGTCCTTCAAGAACATCTAAAGTACATCCTAAAACAATAAAATAAAAGAAGAAGAAGAAGAAGAAGAAGAAGAAGAAGAAGAAGAAGAAGAGAACAAGGAGCATGTTTTCTTGTACATTGGAGTTTCTTACACGCTGTGACCTGTGTGGAAAAATGACTTTTTCTCAAGAGGAAAATCTTTTTTCCAGATACCTTTAATAGGAGTTGAACTGAGTGAGATATATAATTTTGTAAATAAGTGTGCCAAGCTGATTTATTTATTATTTCTTTATTGACCAAGATGAAAATTTTTAAGTTATTGTAAAACTCAAGTTTATGATCAGACAGAGAGAGGCAAAGGCAGCAAGTAGTTATTCAGCAGCAGTATGGACAATATGGCTTCTATACAGCAGTGCGTTCTCTCTCTTTCTGACACAGATAATCTGATCCATCCATGAAATCTTCTTCATTCTTCAGTTTATTCACTTTGGTCTGTACTTATCCAGCAAAAGAGCAGAAGGATAATTTACACAGTTGGACGCAATTATATTTAGAAACGAAAAGAGACAGATAGCATTGGTAAACTAGAGTGCTTCTCCCCCTCAAAAGATTGAACAAACCAACTGTGCAACATATAAGGAAATGGTATGCATTCACTTTATTCGGTTGCATACTATAGCTAAACACAAATTCTAAGAGATTATATGTTTCTTGCTAAGCTGAGAGAACCAAACAAATACAAAGCATATGGTTCTGTTCACGAAACTCAAGAATTTAGCATAGTGATTGATTCTAAGTGGAACAAGAATGCCGAGATAATGTCTCAGGCGTTGCAAATCCTCCCAACACAAACTGTAGTTTCTTGTGCAGCAGGAACAACTTCACATGAATCTGTAGCCATATTCTGCATCTCCATTCCAAAAACGGCCTGTGTACGTCCTATCTTCCTCTCGCTTTTTGGTCGAAAATGCCTTCCTTGAATGTGCTTCCCATCTTGACAAAATATATTGTAAACATGAGTATAAGGTAATTTAACCTAAAGATTGTTTTAACATGCTAGCTAAGTTACTGTCCGAAAAGATAAAAAAACACAAAAGAACATGCTAGCTAAGTTCTCACCTTGGTGACAATTGTGTACACTGGGAGAGTACTGTAACTGCACAGAACTTGAACAATCACCCTGTATTATAAAAGGGACAGTATGAAGATCAGAAAGGTGACCCCCAAAAAAGACAATTACTAATCTAAGCATGCCGAAAAGTTGTTCCATAAACAATCTCTACAGTAATTATAAGTGATTTATAACAGGTTTCTTAATTTCATTTAGAACACTTCCAACGCAGGTAATACATACACTTGGAGTGGGGGTATATCAACTTGGGTCCTATTGTACAAAGAATCCAACCTAAAGCATCATAAGCTCGGGTTCATTCTGATTTTCCCAACGTATCTATATTATGTACCACTTTAATCAACCACAAATCAAGAATAGTTTTAAAGCCATGTAGTTGCTTAAATTTCCCAAAACTTTTAGTAATAGTCTTTAAGGAGTTACCCAACAATAAGCCTGGGGATGACATAGCCTATTTCCTCAAGGACACATGAGTGGTGTCCATATGTCAACTGAAGAGTAAATGGACAAAAACCGTTAGACAAGAGGATTTCATGTTGGAACTCCATAAGTTATCTGTTGTATGCTGCTCACCACAACCCAGATAAAAAATGCATTCTCAAAAGAATTCTGGAACAGAATGAAGTGGATCAAGTATAGAACAATGCTGGGACGTCCGAACCAAAAGTGCTTGTCAGATGGCTTCACCCAAGGTGACATCTCGTCCTCACACTCTGGCGTGCTCTCGCCTGCCTCGTTTTTCCTTTTGTTTTCCTCAATCTCTTTGGCCAAACATGTTATGATGTATTCCAACTTAGCACCCACAATAAGCAGAAGCTGTGTTTTCCGAAGTCAAATCAACAATAGATGAAATTCATACCTAAAGGAAGTATTTACATATTGTAAATACAGATTTCACTTACAATTAGAGGTAGAAATGATAACCAGAAATATGAACGCCATCCTGCAGGTAAAGCAAGCATTTAAGTCATTCCATAATAAGAGGAGACAAAGGGTTTTAATAATTGATCGGTAGTATACCATTTAGGTTGACCAAGAGAAAGAGCACAACAAATGCCCACAAGTACCAGCTACACAGACACAGTAGTCCTTGGTTAATAGTATTGGGATGGTCCATTCAACAGAGCTCAGAACAGAAATGTGTAGGTTTACCTTACGCCAACAACCTTCTTGAAGTCATGTTGCAAAGTCCGCGTCAAGTAGTTAAGAAAATCAAAACAGGGATTTGATGGACAGTGAGCCTAAACGAAGGGGAAAAGTTAAGCTCATGTTTATTAAAGCAACTGTAGGTTAAGTACACATCACTGGAACTTTCACTTGTTTTATTACAGATGCAAGAGTGCACAAAACAGTTGATATTAGCGCAACGTTACCATGATGAACCCATGTCTCAATACAATGTAGTCTGACTTGGTGACAGAGCCATAAAATTGCTTGAAGAATGATACCTATATAACATCAAAGTCAAGTTTAAAACTGCAGTAAAACCATTTCTACAGCAAAAGCAAATTATATATGGCACTAATTACTGCTCCACATTCCATACATATCAGACAACTTAAGCACACTACAAACAGAAGTAATGTTCCAAATACAAGCACCAACAAATTAATGCTGCAAGCCTCATGAAACCTCCAATTCACAGCTCCAAAAATCAGACAAAAGTTAAGTGCATTGTCAATTTCCTCATAATATACTAGAGCTCAGATGACTTAAGTTTTTTCACGTTCGAAAAAGTGGGTTGTAGGCGAAACTGTGCAACTATTGTCTATCTAAAAAGCTACTTTATGTCAACACAGACCCCGCTATTCTCCAGAAATTGAAGGTTCTTTTTATTTCCAATGTAGCTAAACGAGTCAACTTTGATTCAAGATGGACTAATTCATAATGGGTCACAATCATTGTATTGCCAATCATGGGTCTAATGTAAACAGCCCCTTTGTCGTACTGCAAGCTAAGGGTATGACTGCGTAAATAAAAATGGAACCCCTCCTATACGCTATACCACTGAAGGCGGGAGCTACATGAGAGTCATTGGCGTTAATGTAAATGATAATGATAGATCACAACTCATCATTAAACCCAAAAAAAAATTAAAAATAGAGGACCAAAGATACTTATGAACTTACTAAAAGGCTTAGTGCAGTTGAATCTACTTTGTATTGCTTGAAGAACTGAAGAAGATCATGAGCATAAATTGTTTTGCCACTGTTTAATTCTTCACCAAGAAAGCAGATAATTTTTGTTAGATAAGAGAGAACAGATCATCAATTGAATCTTTTGATTTGCATCCTAAACATCCAAGTGTTTAGCCCCATCTCAAGTTTATTTCACCTTGTTCTTACCATTTTGAGATACTGAAACCTCACATCGTATCGAGTCCTCCCAGCGCTTCCAGCTACGTACCTAAAAGACAAGAAAATAACTCACTAGTCAATACACCAGTTGGATTGAGAATGAAACCAAATTTCTTCTTTCCTTCGTACATCAGCCACACCTATTTCTATCTGAGGGTCATACTTTTTTAAAAAGAAACTTCCCACTACAATCCACAATTATGTTGCTGAAGATGACAGCGAAAATGTACTGTTATGTTTAAATACGTCACTAGTGTCAATAATGAAGGCGGGAATAAGCAACATGCAAATCAATCAGCTCCCAGTATCCCACCTCATTGGTTCCCTACGCTCGCACAGGTTTTGCTTTTGTCCATACAAAATCTATCTACGGATCTACCACTGTGCCAATCTCTAACTTTCGTTTTGGTTATCCAAATACATAAAAAAAAGTGTGTCAAGAAAATGCAAAGGAGAGTGAACACGGCAAAAGAAAGATGAAGAAAACAGAGAAAACAAATGTCATGACTGCGTGTCTGCATTGCGTTAACTACAAACAGCATATTTGGTTGAGCAAAAAAACTACATATAGCATATGTTGTAGACTAGTTTGGTGAATATTTAATCAGTCAGCTGGAAGAAACCCATGAGTTAGGTTACATAGTGTCAAATTAGGTAGCTTCGCAGGGAAATGCAATGACCAAGCTGAGTATGTCTAATATGAAGTTATCAACAAATGCTTGGGATGTCACTTGCTTACTGAAAACTTTTAGTACCGCATAAAAATAAGAACATACCCTCATTTCACCAAGAATCATGGTTGTTGCACAGTAGATAACATAAACAACTGCCATTATAAAGATGAAGATGTGAAGTTGATGTAAGGCTTCCAGAGAAAAAAATTGAACCCTTCCCTGGGTATAAACAAAAGATGAGGTTAACAGTAAAATTACAGAGATATAGTTGTCAAAAAAGAAAAACAAAAAAGAAAGATAAGTATAATAAAAATTCCTAATAGTGTCAGCACTTTCTGCCATTTCTAACATGCCTCTATTAACTTTTTCCAACAAAATCCTTTATATATCTCTCGTGAGTTCTTTTAACCCATATTAAGCAGCAACAGTACCATTTACAGGGACAATAAGTAGATGGACATGTTATTATCGCTTTCATCTTATAGTGATGGAACTGCACTTTATATTTCAGTGTAGTGATGATTTATCTATATTGTTCATCCAAATAATTCATAAAAGTTAAGAGCCTGCAACGATAATGAATGCTCCAGAAATGCCAATTTATCATAACATGTGTGCATTGGAGATGCTTGGACATGGAGATTAAATATAACTGGGAGGAAGGCCAAGTTTTCTTTCCTTTTTAACAATTAACCTTTTTTCCCCTTATGGAATGATTTATTTATAAAATTACATGAATATATATTATTAAAAGAAAAGAAAATAACACAATGATAAACTGTGAACTTAGGCTGCGTGATGGAGATGTAAATTGTGTATGAACTAAGATAAAGCCATTAATTTCATACCTTTTGTGCACAAAAGTTAGCATTTTCACCCTCAGAATGAAGTTGCCTTCTATTCCATAAAGGCTGAACAGCATGTTGGTTATGGTTATTGACCTCGGAGCCAGCAGGTTCCTTTGCGCAAGGAAGCATATGTAATGTAAGATTTGCTGGAATGCATATGTAAGAGATGAAGTTTTGAGAGACTGTAAGGAGCAGGGAGATGAATCCCAAAAGCATCAACTCTGTATATATCAAAGCATCAGTAAGAAAGTCAGTCAATCAAAGTTGTGGTGATCAAAGGAATTGTGAAGCATTCCACTGATTTTGTTTTTTGTCACTAAGACCTGCTAATACACCGCCAAAGTAAGCATGTGACTTTGAATAAGACACATACATCTCAAAAGCAACACAAATTTGTACTCCTAGAATAGCCACACTTGAAAGCACGAGTTGTTAAGAACATGACTAACTAAAATGCTATATGCAATAACAAAGGTCATATATGTATGAAACTGTGAGAATAAATTTTAGATTCTTATGCTTCTTTCGACTTAAAAAGAGCACATTACTTAACACAATTATCATGGTTTTGGATGGTTGCAAATTTAGGCCCATCTACACAAGAACTGCCCCACTAAGGGACTATATGAACAAAACATCAGCCCAAGAAAGGAGGCCTTGTCAAACCAAAAGTGCAAAGTTTTAACAAAACATAATAACTAACCTTCTTTTATTTTTTGCAAGGCTTCATATAGTGATTCCTGATTAGTTCTCTTCAAGCACTAGATGTCAACAACAAGGAAACGATACAATATAAAAGCCGTTAGCAATCTTGCTTAAGTTCCAATGACTTTGGCCAACATTCAATTGTTGAAAAGCAAAGTCTCCTGATAGTTCCTAAGCATTTTCTTCTTCAAGAGCATGTTTATTATCTCAATTCTCAAGTCTTTCAAATGGAGTCATATGCATATGATATCACAATATGAGTCAACAAGTCAGGAATTCGATGCAGCTACAATGTAGTCACACTACAGAGCACCGAGTATAGTGTGGTCATACAATCTAGATGATTCATCCAATTAATATAAAAAGAAATTACTTCAGCTAAACTAAGCAACATATACTTGTTACTATTTGTCCTTAGAAAGTAACTCCTTTTGAGTCCTGAAATATCATTACGCTCTTAATGGCACATCCCTCATATTTCATCAAAATTTGACCATAAAACATAGAGCTCTAAAACATAATTTTGACCCTGCGCATTGCTTCAAACAATTGTCTGCAGTTTTCTAACTCACTCAAGTGACATGCTCATAAACTGCCTTTGTTAATTAAGATTAATAAGGACAAAATCTTGAAGTGGGGTACCTGGACGAGTTGTCTTCAAAC